>OY728166.1:1476977263-1479477263 GCA_963277665.1 Viscum album
AATGTTACATAAATAATATACTTGGATGATGTTTGATAAAGACTTGAATTTGGTTGAGGTAGTGTAGGATGCATTGAAATACTCTAAAGAGTATTTTTATGCTGCAAATGCTTTGGAATATTCTTGTGTTTATTAAAGTTAATTTGATGGCATTTCAAAGTAATTTAAATAATTTTAATAAGTTTGGAAATTTATTCATAAATTATGGGATATAGGCTATTTAAAATTTAAAAATTAATTTATACATAAGATTTACTCAGAAGGATACATAAAGAGTCACTCATAGTTGTTGGTTATTGAAAAATTGGAAAACTAGTTGATATGTAAGAGTTTATATGAAGGAAATATGGGATTCATTTTGAACATACACTATAGAACCTAAAAAAGTATTGAATTTTCACCGTGTACATAAGGGTTCATCCAATATGTAATATTTCCTAGAGGATTGAAGAATTGAAATACTAGAAGTTCTCACTAAGGCATATAACATTTTTAATGATATGTAACATATTTGATGATACATAACATGTAACAACCCAAACTTTCCAGCACATTACATTATGTATTTTAGGTGTTAAAAGTGTTTGGATAAGGATTAAGGAAGAAAGGGTGGTTTGGAAGAAGGAATTCAATCTGGGGTAGTAGGTCACAACATGATCGTTTGGGTCATGACATAAAGGCTGGCTACATAGGTGGACTATGTTGTAGGTTGAAGGCTCGAGACATGAGGTTTGGGTCATGACACATAGTTTAAGAACCCGGTTTTTGCTGCGAAATACTTTGGAATATTCTTGATATTATTCAAGAGAAGCTCCCTCAGACGGCCTGCGATTCCGAGTCCGATGTGGCCGAAATTAAATTTGCAGTGCGTTCACACTGGAAACGCCAAGTAAATGCAAAACTCCTAAACGATGATCTGGATCAGAAAATCTGAGTATACGGATGGGTCTGGAATGGGGTGTTTACCCTAGGAATGACATAAAACATGTCGGCGCGGGACGTTTGGACCCATCGCTCACTTCCGGAACGTTAAACGGATAAATTAAATAATTAATTTATGCACTTAATGGTTAAACTAAAGTATATATTAAACGGTGGCTCAGATTGGAAAACCGAGGGCACTGTTGAGTCTGGAACGTGTCTTTTACCCTAGTAGGGGTGTAAGTTTTGCGGGCGCCGACCTTTTGTGGAAAATGGCCCTAGGGGCGTTTTTGTAATTTAGCGGCCTCGGTCGTTAAATTTTATAACTTTTGAATGGGGCCTCAGATTAAGATTTCAAGACCGCCGTTGTGCTCGGAGCATTGTTTTTACCCTAGGGGCACCCTCCTCTTTGTCTGCTTCGGGAGCGGAATCGGGGGGCGAGTCGGGCCGGGGGATTTGGCAGATATTTCCTTAAAATCTGCTTACTTCCCCCTTCCCCCTTACCTCCCTTACCTAGACGCACGGCAGGTAGCAACACCCTACTTCTCCTCCTTCCTCCTCCTCCAAGATGGAAAAGATGGATCAAAGGCAGTTTTGGCCGTGGCGGAGCTCTGATCGAGCATAGAAGCGTCGGCGTTCCGCCCGCAGGTAGGCGGATTTGAGTTTTACACCCTTTCCCCGCATTAATTTCCATTTATGCTCAATCGCGCCATTGGATCGTCAAACGAATCCCATAATTGCGTATATCCTATTTTGAGATTTCTGGAATGCTATCCGGATTGAATTTTCGACCACCGGATCGTTTCCGATGGTCCTATGAAGTTTTCCGGCCACGAGGCCGGTTTCCGGCGAGGGTTTGATCGCGACGGCGGCGCACCAGCGGACCACGGAGGACGGCGGCGCGGCGGAAGGACGGTCGGCCATCCTACCGGCCGGGCGGCACCTCGCTGGTGCGGGGCGGCATAGGCGGAACCGACCGAGGGTGCTGGCGAGGGGGCAACTGGGGTCGCAGTCATGCGACCCCGTGGGGAGACCAGGACCCGCCATTGGCAGGTCTCCGCGTGGACGCGACCGACCAGCTGGCCGGTCGGTGGAGGAGGCCACACAGACGCGTGGGCCTCACGGGAGGCGGCTGGCTGTGGTGCGGAAGCCCACGAGTTCGGCCGGACCGAGCCCAGCAGCTGGGCCGCGGTCCAGCGGGCCAGCCGGAGCGGGGCGGACCGGCCTGACCGGGCCGGTCCGGCCCATGGGTAATCCCCTGTAAAATTTTGGATGCCCGTATTTTGAGCTACAGGCGTCCGTTTTGCACGCTGTCTCCGGCGGCGCGAACATGACGTCGAGGAAGACTTTTTAAGGTGGTTTCAGGAGTTTTAACTTCCGAGATGAGGGGCTCGGGGGCACGACACGTGCGTAAAGCAGCTTAGCGGGCTTCCCGGGAATTCTTGTTTTGGGCGGCGCAGACACATCCAGAGTCCGTTTTGGGTGCCGTCAGTGGCGTTGCGACCCTGGCACCGAGGTGGAGTTTTCCATGGTGGTTTCGGGCGTTAAAGTCGGAGTTGAGGCGTGGGCCCCACGACCCGTCTTTTGAGCTGCGAGCAGTGTTTAACGACTTTCTCATCGGGCATCCGTTTGGGGCGTGCGAGCAGTCGATTTTGGATGTTTTTTTGAAGGGGATTGCAATGGTGCAATCCGCCCGCTCTAATTCGGCATGATGGTGTGGGCCCCACGAGGGCCGTTTGGGCGTTGACAGTGATTTTTCATCTCTATCACCGAGTGACCGTTTTGGACAAGTGAATAGTCCATCTTGTGTACTTTTTTGAGAGGATCGCAATAGTGCGATCCGTTCGTTGTGTTTCGGGACCGGGTTGCAGATCCCACGTAGCACCGCTCATGCACGGTAAGCCGGAATGTATCTTTTTCTCTGGATATCTGATCCACTCAAGTGAGTAGTGCTTTTGACGTGTTTTTCTAAGAGCATTGCGATGACGCAGTTCGCCAGACTTTTTTTGAGGACGTGGTGTGGGTCCCACCCGACCTGGCTACGGTGAATAGTACCTTTTTCACCGGGTTTCCATTTTGGGTGATTGAGTAGTCAATCCCGTGTGTTTTTCCGAGGGGATCACAGTGGTGTGATCCGTTTGTTCAGTTTCGGGATCTTGGGGTGGGCCCCACACGGGTTGGTTACAGTGAATAGTAACTTTTTCACTGGTTGACCGTTTCGGGCGAGTAAGTAGTCTACATCGTGTGTTTTTTCATGGGGATTACAACGGTGTAATCTGTTCATTCGAGTAGAGCCTCATACGCGATCTTATTAAATGTGGAAATGTGAAGGTGCCCCGGTGGCGGTTCTTCTACATTTTGTAGCGGACCCTTGCCGTGTGATCGCGTGCACTCCTGGGAGAGTGATGTTGGTGGTTAAAGAGATGTGGTTAGCCGTGCCTCAACCTTTGAGGTGGCAAGTTAGAGTTGTTATATTTACGGCTTCTCGTTGACGATGGGTGCCGTGTGCACGTTAGCCTTTTTGGCTGGAGACGTGGCATACTCTGGGAGTATGTGAGAACACTGGGAGGTACATGAGGATGTTTGTACCTGAGAACATTTGTGCGCTTGGTTGGGGTTGAATTAGGGCCACACATCGTGTGGGCCCCAGGTGCGTGCCGTGTTCTGCTTTGCGTACTTCTGACCTCTCGCGACGTAGAGGGTCCCTCTGTTCCTGATTGTTGACCAGTGGGGTTGAGTTTTTCCCCTGGCTCTATGCTCGATGGTTTAGATCAGCAGGGTTGAGTGGTTTCCCCTGGTTTTGTTATGGAGTCAGGTGGTTGCACGATACCCACTCCGTGTTCGGTTGGCAAGTGTTGTACCATCCAGTAGAAATGGCCAGAGCAGTTCTGGGTTTACCCTCCAGTAGAGACTGGGCAGTGGGTTGCTCACTGACTTCTAGGGTTTACCCTCCTTCCGAGCCTGGGTAGTGGGTCACCCGACACTTAGGGTCTACCCTCCGGCAGAGACTGGGCAGTGGGTCACCCGATGACACTTAGGGTCTTCCCTCCAGCAGAGACTGGGAAGTGGGTCACCCGACGACCTCTTAGGGTCTACCCTCTAGCAGGGCTGGGCAGTGGGTCGCCCGTCGTCTAGTTCCAGGTCTACCCTCCAGTAAGGCTGGGAAGTGGGTTTCCTGTCGACTTATTCTAGGTCTACCCTCCAGCAGGGCTAGGTAGTGGGTTGCCTGATGATGTATTAGGGTTTACCCTCCAGCAGGGCGGGGCAGTGGGTCACCTGATGATGTGTTAGGGTTTACCCTCCAGCGGGGCTGGGCAGTGGGTCACCCGTTGGAATTTCAGACTTAGTCCTTTCTACTAGGCTAGTCTGTGGCTTTAATCCATGACTACCAGAGCGGGACCCTCGTTTGTTCAGGTTAGTGATGTGATGACTTTGAATTTGAGGAGACCTCTCGACTGCGGGGCAGTGACGAGGCGTGGTTTGATGTTCCCCCAGAACCCTCAAGTATGAGGGGAACTTTCCCCACCGAGATGCGTCCTTACAACACGACCTAAAACCGTGCGGGTGAGTCAGTGCCGCCCAAAGCGGATAGTTTCAAGGTGCGGTGATTTGAGCCCTTTGACTTGCAGTTTGGGGTAGACGTGCAGGATGCTGGGCATCGATGGTGTTTACTTCTGGGACTATTGGCTTCTCGCTTTCTTGGGCTGAGCTACGGGATGGAGATCCCCTTACGATCTTGTATGGGCTTCTTGTTTGAGCATATGAATATGTATATACCTTGTTCCAGTATCCACTTCTTGGGCTTGGTTACTCTTCCTCCAGGTGAGGCGAAGACGCGTGGGGTATGCCACGTGATTTCCGTGTCTAGCTTCTCGTGTGTTGGATGAATTTACTATCCTGCTATAGGTAGCGAAGACTCGACGAGAAGTTCATCTTCTCATCATTTCCAGCTCCTTGTGTTTGGATGAGTCTACCTTCTTTCCTCTTGTTGGGTTGATCTGGACTCTTTACTGTCACTATACTTCACTCTCAGTTGTACTCCTTTACTTTCCCCTATTCGATCTACTGCTCACCCTTCGGTACCTCCTTTTTTTCTCCCTCGAGCCTTTAGGGTATCCTATTGAATATTTTTTATACTCACCCCTGCTTGGGCTTTGCCGGCACTTGGTGTGCCCTTGCAGACGACAGATAGGTTGGTCGTGACGTCATAGGAGCTTAAGAGTTCGGGAGCTTGGACCGCGTGTGGTGGTCGGAGTAGGGTTCCAGGTGGGGGACCCTTCCAGCTATTTTCCTTTTGTTTACTTGTTGCCGGGTTGTGGCACTTTTCTGGTTGGGAGCATGTTTTTCCCCTTTTCTTTTCAGTGTACCTTTAGTTTTTACTTTGTACTTTTAGAGGTCGATGCACTTTGTGGTTTATTTATAACAGTTTCCCTTTTCCTTTACTTGTCCTTTTTTTTACTCTGAACTTTTTCATTGAGTGTGCTGCATGTGTGTGTGTACAGGTACTCAGGCAAAGGCCTCCCCGATTTGTCTAGCCTTCGGCACTTGTCGCCAGCCCCTGGCCTATGGAGGCGGGCTTGGTGTAGTTGCGGCTCGACCCCGGGTAGGGTCGGGTCATGACAAAGTGGTATCAGAGGTGGTTCGTTCCTTGGGACGTTGTTCGGATGTCCCTAAAAAGGAATTGGTTGGGATTTAGGGCAACAATGTTAATGTGTCTCAAGAGTGGCTCTCAGGCCAGGGAGTCCAGTGATGGTGCGGCGGCCGACGTATCCATTCACCAGGATCCTGATAACCCGCTTGTCGACTCGGCATGCTGAGACACTTTTTACAAGGAAAATTGGTTTGTGCATTACATAGGATTGAGTCTTTGACTGTCCTTATTAAGTCAGCTCCCCATTGTTGTTGTTGTTGTGATATACACATATGCTCATTTGACCGCGACACTCCTTGATAATATTCAGGATGTCTCCATGAAGGCAGCCAGCTAGGATACCAGCTTGGGTTCATGATTATGACCCTGTGAGCTACGAGGCCCCATTCCAGGACCCATCATGCGAGCCCCTTTCTCTGGGTGGGCCGGGTAGCAGCACCCCCACCTGTTGAGAAGCAGATAGCTTCAGCAGAGCATGCTGAGTTTGAGCGCAGGTTGAGTGCGCTCCGCAAGTTCCAGCAGCAGAGAACACTGAGGTTCAATGGTGAGCCAGACCCTCAGGTAGTAGAGGTTTGACTAGAGATAGTGGTTCGCCTTTTCAGGATTGTGTAGATGCCGACAGATCAGAGAGTGGATTTGGCAGCCAACCTTTTTCGTGGAGCAGCTCGGCGTTGGTGGAGTATGGTAACTCAGTTTCTTGACGAGTCGTCACTTTTGTGGGGTGACTTTCTATTTTCATTTCGTGAAGAGTTTTTCCCATCCTTCTTGCACTCCATTCGGATTCAGGAGCTCCTACAGTTTTAGCAGGGAGGGATGGCGGTGGCCGAGTATGAGTCTAGTTTTGTAGACCGTGCACGCTTTTACCCGGACTTGGTCCATGACAACAACATCCGAGCGCGGAAGCTTGAGCGAGGTCTCCACTGAGAGATTTGTGTTGTCATAGTACCCTTAGGCATTTCCACATATTCCGGGGTTCTAGAGAAGGCGCTGGTGACAGAGAGCTTCCTGTCACGTTCTAGAGTTGGTGGTGGCAGCAGGCACGTTGGAGCCGAGATGTCTGCCGCAGCTAGCGGGCGTCGGCAAGCAGAACCTCGACGTAGGTGGATTTCCGATAACCGGACTCAGGGGCGTGGTCGTACACCATAGTGGCTCTAGAGGGCACCAGTGTATCCCGAAGAGAGTTGGTACTACGCTTACGATGGGTGAGGTCACCTGGCACGGGACTGCCCAACCAAGAATGCAGAGAGCTTCAGGTAGGCATCAGGTGCACCACCACGACAGAGGCAGCACCGTGATCAGAGTAGTGCCCAAAGTGGTGGTGCTGAAAGATGAGCGGGAGGAGCTGGTAGTGGGGGATGACTTTACGAGGTCTTCCCATCACCACTAGGTGGTCCACATCAGGCTCCGGGAGCTGACAGTTGGGACCGCGAATGGCTGCAAGCTTTTGGATGTCTATGATCCTACAGAGCATGAGGTGATAAGAGGTACTCTCTACAGCTCTTCTACTTTTTGCAGTAGAATTGTTAGAATCTGTGTGTGGAATGCTTTTCTCCCTTCTCATTGTTTGAGGTGTTACCAGGGTGGCGCGGGGCATCGGTGTAACCCTGTGTTGGTATGATAAAAGGCGTGGGACCTTTTTCTTTTGTCGATGGTTTTGACTCCATCACTTTCCGAGCATGTAAGAGAGTCTTGGTCGCGAGACAACGACTATGAAATCTTGAGTGACTAGATATCCTTGGGTGTTTCACCATATGGATATTCTGAAGGAGGGAATCACCGGGCCTTGTTCCAGGCACGGGCGGTGATTCCAGTCACGGCGTGCGACGTGGAGGTTCGGTCGGGGAGGTGAGCTACCCCTGAGAGCCTTTGGGCTGTTTGAGATCGTGCAAAGGGATGTCGAGGTTCCCTACTGCCTTGACCTAACCCCAAAGTCTGGAGTGGGTGCACGATGTCTCCCGCGTGGTTTACCAGAAGAGAAGTGTGCGTGCTCCTATGCATGACATTGGCAAGGGCCGAACTCACATGAACAGATCAAATCCTTTGGTCTGTGTTTGGTGGCGTAGAGCTGTGCATGAGTTCTTCTGGGTATGGAGGAGCCAGGTGCGGGCTGAGTACCCTGAGTTATTCCCTAGTTTTTCTTTTCGGGGATGAAAATATTGAAGGAGGGAATGATGTAAGAACCCAGTTTTTTCTTTGAAAGACTTTGGAATATTCTTGATATTATTCTAGAGCAGCGCCCTCAGACGACGTGCGATTCCGAGTCTCGGTGTGTCCAGGATTAAATTTTCAGTGCGTTCACACTGGAAACGCCAAATAAATGGGATAACTCCTAAACGGTGATCCAGATCAAAAATATGAGTGTACAGATGGGTCCAAAATGGGGTGTTTACCCTAGTAACGACATAAAACATGTCGGCGTGGGACGTTTGAAACCCTCGCTCGCTTCCGGAATGTTAAATGGATAAATTAAATAATTAATTTATGCGCTTAATGGTTAAAATCAAGTATCTCCTAAACGGTGGCTCATATTGGAAAACCGAGGGCACCTTTGAGCCTGGAACATGTCTTTTACCCTAGGAGGGGTGTAAGTTTCACGGTCGCGGGCCTTTTGTGGAAAATGGCCCCAGGGGCGTTTTCATAATTTAGAGACCTCGGTCGTTAAATTTTATAACTTTTGAACGGGGCCTCAGATTAAGATTTAGAGACCTCCATTGCGCTCAGAGTATCGTGTTTACTCTATGGACATCCTCCTCTTTGTCTGTGTCTGGAGCGGAATCGGGGGAGAGTCGGGCTGGGGGATTTAGCAGATATTTTCTTAATATCTGTTTACTTCCCCCTTCCCCCTTACCTGGACGCACGGCAGGCAGCAACACCCTCCCTCTCCTCCTTCCTCCTCCTCCAAGACGACAACGACAGATCAAAGGCAGTTTTGGCCGCGGCGGAGCTCGGATCGAGCATAGAAGCGTCGGCATTCCGCCCGTAGGTAGGCGGATTTGAGTTTTACACCCTTTCCCCGCATTAATTTCCATTTATGCTCAATCGCGCTATTAGATCATCGAACGAAGCCCATAATTGCGTAGATCCTGTCCCGAGCTTTCCGGAATGCTATCCGGATAGAATTTTTGACCACCGGATCGTTTCTGGTGGTCCTCTGAAGTTTTCCGACCACGAGGCCGGTTTCCGGTGAGGGTTTGATCTCGGCGGCGACGCGACAACGGACCACGGCGGACGGCGACGCGATAGCGGGCGTTGCGGAAGGACGGTCGACCATCCTTCCAGCCAGGCGGCACCTCGCCGGTGCGGGGCAGCGTCGGCGGACAGGCCGAGGGCGCCGGAAAGGGGGCTACCGGGGTCGCAGGTGCGCGACCCCGTGGGGAGACTAAGACCAGCCATTGGCGGGTCTCCGCGTGGACGCGACCGGCTAGCTGGCCGGTCGGTGGAGGAAGCCGCGCAGATGCACGAGCTTCACGGGAGGTGGCGGGCCGCGGTGCGGCGGCCAGCGGGTTCGGCTGGACTGGGCCCAGTGGCTGGGCCGCGGTTCAGCGGGCCGGCCGGAGCGGGGCGGACCGGGCCGGTCCGGCCCAGGGGTAATCCCCCATAAAATTTTGGACGCCCGTATTTTGAGCTACGAGTGTCCGTTTTTCACGCCGTTTACGGTGGCACGGACCTGACGTCAAGGCAGCCTTTTTGAGGTGGTTTCGGGAGTTTTAACTTCCGAGATGAGGGGCTCGGGGGCCCGACACGTGCGTAAAGCAGTTTAGCGGGCTTCTCGAGAATTCTTGTTTTGGGCGGCGTGGGCACATCTGGAGTTCGTTTTGGGCGCTGTCAGTGGCGTTACGACCCTGGCACCGAGGCAGAGTTTTCAATGTTGGTTTCGGGTGTTAAATCTGGAGTTGAGGCGTGGGCCCCACGACCCGTCTTTTGAGTTGCGAGCAGCGTTTAGTGACTTTATCATCAGGCATTCATTCGGGGCGTGCAAGCAGTTGATTCTGGATGTTTTTCCAAGGGGATTGCAATGGTGCAATCCACCCGCTCTAATTCTTCACGATGGTATGGGCCCCACGAGGGCCGTTTGGGCGTTGACGGTGATTTTCCATCTCTATCACCGAGTGACCATTTTAGACAAGTGAATAGTCCATCTTGTGTACATTTTCGAGAGGATCGCAACGGTGCAATCCGTTCGTTGTGTTTCGTGACCGGGTTGCGGATCCCACATAGCACCGCTCGTGCACGGTAAGCCGGAATGTATCTTTTTTCTCAAAATATCTGATTCACTCAAGTGAGTAGTTCTTTTGAAATGTTTTTCTGAGAGCATTGCGATGACGCAGTTCACCCGACCTTTTCCGAGGACGTGGTTTGGGTCCCACCCGACCTGGCTACGGTGAATAACACCTTTTTCACCGGATGTTCATTTTGGGCGATTGAGTAGTCAATCCCGTGTTTTTTTCCGAGGGGATCGTAGTGGTGTGATCCGTTTGTTCAGTTTCGGGATCTTGGGGTGGGCCCCACACGAGTTGGTTACGATGAATAGTACCTTTTTCACCGGTTGACCATTTTAGGTGAGTAAGTACTCTACCTCGTGTGTTTTTATGTGGGGATTACAACAGTGTAATCTGTTCAGGCGATCAGAGCCTCATACACGATCTTATTAAATGTAGAAATGTGAAGGTGCCCCGGTGGCGGTTCTTCTACCATGTTTGTAGCGGACCCATGACGTGTGTTCGTGTGCACTCCTGGGAGAGTGATGTTGGTGGTTAAAGAGATGTGGTTGGACGTGCCTTAGCCGTTGAGGTGGCAAGTTGGAGTTGTTACGTTTACGCCTTCGCGTTGACGATGGGTGTCATGCGCACGTTAGCCTTTTTGACTGGAGACGTGGCATACTCTGGGAGTATGTGAGAACACTCGGAGGTACATGAGGATGTTTTTACCTGAGAATGTTTGTGCACTTGGTTGGGGTTGACTTGGGGCCACACGTCGTGTGGACCCCAGGTGCGTTTTGTGTTCTGATTTGCGTAATTTTTACCTCTCGCGACGTAGAGGGTCCCTCGGTTCTCGATTGTTGACCAGCGAGGTTGAGTTTTTCCCCTGGCTCTGTGCTCAATGGTTTAGATCAGTAGGGTTGAGTGGTTTCCCCTGGTTTTGTTTCAGAGTCGGGTGGTTTCACGATACCCACTCCATGTTCAGTTGGCCAGTGTTGTACCATCCAGTAGAAATAGCCAGAGCAGTTCCGGGTTTACCCTCCAGTAGAGACTGGGAAGTGGGTTGCTCACTGACTTCTAGGGTTTACCCTCCAGCCGAGCCTGGGCAGTGGGTCACCCGACACTTAGGGTCTACCGTCCAATAGAGACTGGGTAGTGGGTCACCTGACGACACTTAGGGTCTACCCTCTAGCAGAGACTGGGTAGTGGGTCACCCGACGACCTCTTAGGATCTACCCTCCAGCAGGGCTGGGTAGTGGGTCGCTTGTCGTCTAGTTCCAGGTCTACCCTCTAGCAAGGCTAGGCAGTGGATCGCCTATCGACTTATTCTAGGTCTACCCTCCAGCAGGTCTGGGTAGTGGATCACCTAATGATATATTAGGGTTTACCCTCCCGCAGGGCAGGGCAGTGGGTCGCCTGATGATGTTTTATGGTTTACCCTCCAGCAGGGCTGGGCAGTGGGTCACCCGTTGGCATTTCAGACTCAGTCCTTTCTACTAGGCTAGTCTGTGGCTTTACTCCATGACTACCGGAGTGGGACCCTCATTTGTTCGGGTCAGTGATGTGAAGGCTTTGACTTTGAGGAGACCTCTCGACTGCCGGGTAGTGACGAGGTGTGGTTTGACGTTCCCCCAGAACCCTCAAGTACGAGGGGCACTTTCCCCACCGAGAAGCGTCCTTGAGATGCGACCTAAAATCATGCGGGCGAGTCAGTGCTGCCCAAAGAGGATAGATTCAAGGTGCGGTGATTTGAGCCCCTTTACTTGCAGTTCGGGGCAGACGTGCGGGATGCTGGGCATTGATGGTGTTTACTTCTAGGACTGTTGGCTACTCTCTTTCTTGGGCTGAGCTACGGGATGGAGATCGCCTTACGATCTTGTATGGGCTTCTTGTTTGAGCATATGAATATGTATATACCTTGTTCCAGTATCCACTTCTTGTGTTTGGTTACTCTTCCTCCAGGTGAGGCGAAGACGCGCGGGGTATTCCACGTTCTTTCCGTGTCTAGATTCTCGTGGTTGGATGGGTTTACTCTCCTGCTATAGGTAGTGAAGACTCGATGAGAAGTTCATCTTCTCACCGTTTCCAGATCTTTGTGTTTGGATGAGTCTACCTTCTTTCCTCTTGTTGGGTTAAGCTGGACTCTTTACTGTCACTCTACTGCACTCTCGATTGTACTCCTTTACTTTCCCCTATTCGATCTACTGCTCACCCTTCGGTACCTCCTTTGTTTCTCCCACGAGCCTTCGGGGTATCCTACTGATTATTTTTATACTCACCCCTGCTTGGGATTTTCCCACACTTGGTGTGCCCTTGCAGACGACGAATAGGTTGGTCGTGACGTTAGAGGAGCTTAGGAGTTCGGGAGCTTAGACCGTGGTGGTCGGAGTCGGGTTCTAGGTGGGGGACCCTTCCAGCTGTTTTCATTTTTTTACCTGTTGCCGGGTTGTGGCACTTTTCTGGTTGGACGCATGTTTTTCCCCTTTTCTTTTCAGTGTACCTTTAGTTTTTTACTTTGTACTTTTAGAGGTTTATGCACTTTGTGGTTTATTTATAGCAGTTTCCATTTTTCTTTACTTGTCTTTTTTTAATCTTCACTTTTTTATTGAGTGTGCTGTGTATGTGTGTGTATAGGTACTCAGGAAAAGGCCTCCCTGATTTGTCTACCCTTCGGTGCTTGTCGCCAGCCCCTGGCCTATGGAGGTGGTCTTGGGGTAGTTGCGGCTCGAGCCCGGGTAGGGTGAGGTCGTGACATGTAGTTTCCTTGAACAAATTTTCTTGATTCTCCATGGAGTATATTTATAATGTGGAGGATGGTTCATAGCATGATGAATTTAAGGTATAGTTTTTGGGGTTTTCCCAAGTGTGATCCGTGATGTGTACCCTTGGTTCATGACATAACACCAAGGGAGTTGAAGTTTGGTGGTTTTGTCTTAGGTGGGATTCACAGTTTGATATCCCTATTTGTGGTATAGATGTTTTCCAGATTTATAGGATCTAGATTTAACTATGACTTAGAATGTATTTATTATCAATTTAGATTCCAAATTTTGTTTGATTTGAAGGTATCAACATGGAGTTTATTATCAAAATGTGAATAGGTGTCATTATAACCTAGTATAAATTTAATAGCCCCTTTAAATTCTCTTATTTCCGTTCATTTTCTCTTGAACTTTAGGTGATCCAAGGTGTGATTTTGTAATTCTATTATTACACTTTTCTCTCTCTAGAACTTTAAGGGATCCAAGGTGTGATTTTAGAGGCATTTGAGTATGCTTTGGTTTTCTTTAGCCCCCAGATTTAGGAGATAAATTCCTTGTGATCCGAGATTAGTTTCTTCCTTGTTCTCTATTATCTCTCTTTTTTACCATCATGTAGGGGTTGTGAAATAGTGTTGGATTTGGTATGGTTGGTCTTGGACCATGTAATTGATGGGATATTTCTATGATTTATGTTGTTGGGGGTGTTCCTCATGTGGATATAGTCTTTTGATCACCTTATTTTCTTTATTGTGGTGCGATGATTGAAAATATTCGATTGAGGTTGGGGATTTCTAAACTTATCTTCTATCTTTTATAATAATATGGCTAATTAAACCTGTTTCTTCTCCTTTCATGCATGCAATCATGATTTTATTCTATATTGATTGATTTTTCTTAATAGGTGTTCTTGGTTTATAGGTAAGATAAATATTTTATGAAACACACATTAAATAGGAATAGAATTAATAAGTGAATGATAATATGACTTGATAGAACTTGGGATTTGTAAAAGATGTTTCATGTGATTTATAGAATATCATATTGTTTTCTTTTTATTGACTTATGGTGTTCACTACTAAGATACTGTTGCTGTTGTAATCATTGAAGAACTTTGAAATCTTCATAATTGTAAAATTAATCAAAGAATGTAACAAAATAGAAATCCCTATAAAAATTATAATGTGATTGATTGATACTATTTATTTATATGGAAAATAAATAGTGTTGTGATGATGTTCCCTAACATGTATTTGTTAAATAAGTAAAATCTGTTTGAAAATAATGATGGGATGGTGTTAAATATAAAATTAAAGCATGGTGAGTGATCTTGAATTGAATGAACCTATTTTAAAGTGATGATCAATGACTCTAAAACTAAAATGAAATGAAGTAACAAAAAAGGTTAAATTGGAATCGAGAATGATATAGAGGATTTATAATTGTCGATTGTGTGTCTAATTTTTCTATCCAGTGTTGTTTATTCTTGTGATGATGGATTTTTTGTGGAAAGTGATGTTTTATTGTGAAATTGTTTTTCAATTTTGGTGAAATTGTGGAAGTGGTTTTGGGGATACAGTGTAGAGAAATCAGGATGATACAATTATACTTATAGGCTGTAATGAATCATAGTAGGCATGATCATACGTGTTGTAATTTTTTGGGGTGAAGTATATAGTGTACTAGTAGACCCTATAGGGTATTGATTTCTGATGATATGATGTTGTAATGGTAACATGGTGTTCATGGTAGAAGGGAAAAAGGTTGATTCTCTATATGTCTATGATACCATAATGTGATAATAATGATGTGGTTATGGTTGCGATGAGGATGATGTGGTAGTGTGATTATTGGCGGTGGATGTACATGGAAGTGGGAGGGCATGGGGTTGATTCCCTTTGTGTTTATGTTACCCTAGCAACATTGTAACGACCCAAAATTTTGAATAAATTTTGTTTCCTAACTTTGTGTGTTATTTTATTTTATACTCAACAAAACCATTTCATTTAATAAAATGAGTATAATTAAAATAAGACCATTGGGTTTTGACTGTTATATGATCGTTGGTCAATATGACCGTTGGTCAATATGACCGTTGGAAACTAAAAGTTGTGATTATTGTCTATAAATACAAGTGATCTTGATTAATTAATATAGAACTAAGATTCGATGGCCTCATCCAGTATTCTCAGGCCGATCAAAGCCCATCTGACGGAACTCGGGAAGGAGGTAGCACCTTTGGGCTTTGCTCTGGACCAAACCCAAGCCGAACTTCATCGTGTGAAGCTGGAACGGAATATCCTTCGTGCGAAGTTCAAGCTGATAGAAATCACTACTCAGGAAATTTTGGCCAAGCTGCCCCAAGATTCTATCACCCTAGCACACCTTACTCTTAGGTCCTATACTGGTGTTATAGGGGGCTATGTAATGAGACCGTAACTGCCTTGTGTAATCCTACAGTTTTAATAAAATTATTGTTTCATCATTTTTGTGTTATAACTAGCTTTTCTTAAATAAAATATAAGTTTATTAATACATTTTTGATAAATTTATTTTAGAAGTTAAAATGATATTTCAAAGATTTTCCTTACATAGAGAGTTTTTATGGAAAAATAAACATCATTTTGAATTGGAAATGTCAAAATTAATCTAGGCTGAATTTTTGGAAGTTTTATAAAAAGTTTCATTTTTTATGAATAGTGCTTCATGAATAGTGTTTTTATGAATAGTAAAAATATGTTTAATTGTTAAATAACTTTTTTTGTGAATTGATTTTAAAAAATCTGACAGACATGGTTGTAATTAAGGTGAAAAATTTGGTTCATTGAAATCAAAATAATTTTTGGTGAATAGTAATTTTTACCCCTATGAATAGTAATATGAATAGTAATATGAATAGTATATATTAATATTAATGTGACCATTATAATTAGCATAACATATTATTATTTTATTTTCATAAGGTTATAAGGTATTGGAATGTTGACTAAATTTCAAGGTGTTAAAAAATGAGTTATAGATTTTGAATTATAATTATTTAATAAATTATGATTTTGATTAATAATTAAATTAAAAATATTTTGAAAATTATTTTCATAAAATGGAGTTCATTTTTGAAATCAGAGTATCGATATTTGGTTAAGGTGAATTTTTGGGATTTTTTTGAAACAATTGAATTTTTAGTGAATAATGTTTTTATTTAATAATTAAATTAAAAATATTTAGAAAATTATTTTCATAAAATGAAGTTCATTTTTGAAATCAGAGCATTGATATTTTGTTAAGGTTAAATTTTGGGATTTTTCTGAGAAAGTTGAATTTTCGGTGAATAGTGAAAATATAGTTTTTGAGTTTCGGGTGTTTAATGATATCATTGAGGATGTAATAAATATGAAATAATTCTGGTCGACTTATGAATTGTAAGATAAGGTATGAGGTGTCCCAAGTGGCCAATACCATGGGCAAATACCATGGGAAAGCCCATGGTTTTTCCAATACCACCGATGAGGTGTCCCTTGACAATTAATGCTTTGTCCCCTCACTTCTCCTATAAATACCAAGCCTTTCCCTCATTAATTTCATTTAAAAATCCTCCCAAACTAATTTCTGGTCTCATTACCTCCAAAGTAGTCCTCCCAAGGTGACCCCAATCCCTCAAGGTCCCGAACTTCGAGTTTTAAGAGTTACGTTTTAAGGTAAGAGATCCTACCTCTCTCTTTATTTTCAAGTAATATCTTTTATGTCATTTCTTTTATGCTCCTTGTTCTTATGTTGGAGGATGTTATTTTATATTCCTATTAATTTACTTTTCATTATCATATTATGAGAGATCCCCTCTTACTCTCATCATTTCTTTTTATGAATGTTTAAGTGGCGCCGTTAGGCTGTCAAATTTTTGTAAGGGATCCTACCTCTCTCTTTCTTTTCAAGTACTCTCTTTTATGTCATTTCTTTTATGCTCCATGTTCTTATATTGTAGGATGTTATTTTATATTCCTATTAATTTCCTTTTCATTATCATATTATGATAGATTCCCTCTTACTCTCATCATTTCGTTTTATGAATGTTTAAGTGGCGCCGTTAGGCTGCCGAATTTTTGTAAGGGATCCCACCTCTCTCTTTCTTTTCAAGTACTCTCTTTTATGTCATTTATTTTGTGCTCCATGTTCTTATGTTTGAGGATATTATTTTATATTCCTATTAATTCCCTTTTCATGATAATATGATGATATATCCCCTCTTACTCTCATCATTTCATTTTATGAATGTTTAAGTGGCGCCGTTAGGCTGCCGATTTTTTGTAAGGGATTCTTCCACCCTTCTCATTTTTCAAGTTCTATTTTCATGTCATTTCTTTCAAATTACTTTTCTTATGTTGGGTTATGATCTTATATGTCTATCATACTGTACTATTTATGTTCATATGATGAGAGACCCTATTTGATCTCATCAATTCATTTTTTGAAGTTTTAAGTAACGCCGTTAGGCTGCCAAATTTTCATAAGAGAAATCTTGTTTTTGTCTTCCTTTCAAGTTCTTCATTTCATATGGTATATCTTTCAAATTTCATTACCATGTTATTAAATCCTTTATATTATATCCCCATACTGTTTTATGTATCATTTATGAGTGGGTGACCCATGTCCCCTCTCTTATAAATGTTTTCTAAAACCCTATAAAATCGCTGTTATGCTGTAGAATTTTCATCTCAAAATGTCTTTCTCTTTTTCTAAAATTATTTTATTTTATTAAGTGAATACTCAGAGAACTTTATTATATAGGGGTATTCACATATATATAAAAATGTTCTATTTTAATTCTGGAATTTACATACATCAAACCCCCTTTCCTTTTTCTGTGGGTTTAAAGTGACATAAAGATCATGTCTTTAGAGCAGTTTTTAAAACTTTATAATTATGAAATGAAACCCATTTATATTATGATATATGGGTTATTTATGAAATGTTTGATGATGATATATGTGTCTCACATTATAATAAAGACAAATTTAAGGGTACGCCCTGATAGTGCTCCAATGCATTGGGTAATGATGTAATCTCTAGGGATTACAATTTTAACGATACCTTGGTAATTTTTGTTAAATGAAACCTTGGGGATGGAACTTGGTGATATTTTCATGATTTTCTAATTTAAATTTTGTATCCAATTCTTCAAGTTATGAAACCCGTTATTTTTATTATGATATACCTCATGATCTCTTTCTCGTGCCTTAAATTTATTTATCATGACTTTATTGATGTATCTCAAGTTCACATGTAAAATGTTTCTCTTGTTTCCCTTACTGGGCCTTATGCTCACCCTTTCCTTTGATGTATTCTCCCAGGTTATGATATGCTGTAATGAACTTAGGATGAACAAAGAAGAAGCCTTTCAAGTGTTTAAAAAGAATGTTTTATGTCATCATGTATTAAGTTCCTAGTTTCCAAGACACTAAACCTTAAAGATCCTCAATTTTGTAAAATGTAATGAAAAGTTATGTTATAAAAAGGAGGGATTCTATAAACATGTGGTTGGAAAACTAGATATGTTTGCTTGTGGATGTGTACATGTGGTGATTCAGGCTACAAATATGCAGTGATATGATATGTGGTGGTTGAATTGTGGATTGGGATGGAATGTTGTGGTATGTGGACATGTGATTTTTGGTTGGCATGGAGTGATAGTTGCTGGTATGTGTTATTTATGTGGAAATCATTCTCATATCAATTTTTTTATTTAGAGAGGGGTAATCATAATGGATCGCTACCAGTTCAAGATGAAATGACACTATTGAGAGGTTGGAGTGGTGAGAAATATCTGAGTACAAGATTGGTATCATTATGGTGATTGTTGTTCAATATGGGTTTGATTTTTATGATTTTTTATATTTTAATTCCCTTGATGTGTGTGTGTGGTGGGGGGGGGGGGTTGAAGGATGTTGGTGAAGTGGTAGGGGAGCTGTGGCTTATAATATTTTTTTTGTATTCTTGTTATATTCCTATTTTTATTTTTTCCTTGATTGTTTTACTTGGTTATTTTACTCATGATTTTTCTTGTATATTTATTGCATTGAGATATTGATTTTTTAGAAAGATACTCCTATTGAGTACTCTTAAGTGCTAACACCACAACAATTTACTAAGTATTTGTAGGATCTACCAAGTAATACTAGAGCTTCAATTTGGATATCTTGGATGGATTCAGTAGATGGTTTAGAGTATTAAACTCTTTATTTCATGTATTTCCTTGATTATTTATACATTAAATATATTCATATCATCCAGGTTGGAGGAATTTATCTTATAAATTATAATTTATTTGGTTTTGGTTGGTGGTTTCATCACTATTCCTGATATTTTATGAGGGAAATGCCTCCCATATGATCATTTTATACCCTTAGTGTTAGTCACCAACTTGAGGACTATTATAGGTAGGCCTTAGGGGCCACTCTTGTCATCGTTTCAAACCTAAGAGGGGTTCCAGTAGAGGCAGGTTATGATAGAGTGGTATTAGAGCTTTTGGTTTAGAGTAAGGGTGAAATTTGGAGTTAGGAACATGTATAGATTACATGGTATTGGTAGGGAAATGGTGAAACTTGAGCCTAACATGTGATGTGGACCAACAAAACTTACTAGTAAACATATATTTTGATCCCCCTCTGATCCTACATAAGGACTTTGACAAACTACAGAAAATTTGTAGGTAAAAGTGTAACTATTGTGGGGTATAAATCATAGGTATGTACATGCATCATGATCATTATTTGCATCAACAATTTCATTATGGATCTTATATATGTTTATATGATTTTAATTTCATGTTGAATTTGTTAGTGATTTTTAATTACTGTTGAATTGAATAGATAACCTTAAAGGAAAGAGCATGATGATAATTAATTGGAATATACTATTTAACTAGAGTCTTATTAAAACATAGATGTGTTATCCACCTTCTTTATATAACTTGTTTCCTTATAAATTGGTTATCAATTTTAATTTATAAAGTGGAATTTTTTTTTGTTTCCATGATGTCTGAAATTGTTAGTAAATCATACTTAAAGTGTTCCCATTTTATGTAATTATATATTTTGATATCCCTTATAAAACAAGTTTCCTCTAATAAAATTTATGTTGTTAGGATGAAATTCATTGTTTTGGAACCATTATTAAAATTATTTTATCCCATATAAGTTTTTATTCCACGTATTTCCTTCCACTAAAAGATATAATATATTCATGTGTTAGGAATATATTAAAAATCTAAAATTTTGTCCATTTATTCTGTGATTTTTGGAATATGAAAAGAATGATTAGTTATAAAACATTGATATTTGGAAACATTTTCATAGATAAAATATATCTTTCCTTTTCAATCATGGATAAAATTTTGCGACACTAAAATAATATGTGCTATAAGTCAAAACATGATTTTCATGCTATGAGTAGTTGTTGAAATGTAGATGAGCATGTATAATGATAATATGTAGATTTTTTATTTTAGTAATCCAGCCTAAAGTTTAAGAATGCTTGTGTGATTTGTTATGGAAACACTGGTATGTATTTTCTCAATCATGTTGTGTGTTGTGCGTGTTTTACCTAAATATGGAAGTAAAAATATGCCACCCTTTATAAAATATGAAAGCATGTTTTCATTGGTAATAAGATTATTAAATAATGTTTCATTTGAGTATGTTAATAATAATGCATGAGAAAAAAGTATGTGAATATTTTAATTTAAATTCATGCCTAAGTGATATTGTTTAAGTGCAAGTTGTGAATATTTATTCAAAAATAACTTAAAGAAATTTAGACTATGACATGATGTAATATACCAACCCAGATAAACCAATAATGTCACCGAAATTGGATCGTGACAAACCCAAAGCATGTTCCCTATCACCATGGGCTAGTGAAAATCACCATGGTATCATATAAAGAAACATGAGAATAATTTCATCCTCAATAGACATATGATAATATATAAAAAACTAACATATCATAGAAAAAATCCAAGATATGTCATATGTAAAAAATAAAGAAACCATAAAAGGTAACATCTAACAATTCGATAACGAGGTCTAAAAGAATAAACTAATAGACCATAAATATGAAACCTAAAGTAACCCATGGGTCCATATCTATGTGACCATATTACACCACTATCCCAATCCACTATAAGGAAACATGAACTAGGAGATCCATCCTCTACATGATGCTTTTCCCTTTACCTGTATCCTATAAAACCAGGTATAGAAACGCCCAAATGAAAAAATAAGATGGATGTAATAGAGCTCATTAGGATACCTAAAATAATCTATACAATGTCTATCCATGTACATATATTAGTTCTTTTATAAAACTTATTTTAAAAAGTTTTAAAATAAATTATTTTTCTTATAAATTCATTCTTTAGTTGTATTTTCAAAAAAAATTTATATTCAAGCAAAGAAACATGACATACATTTATACATGAGGCATAAGAATATGAAATAAATAATTTTCAAGAATAAATATCTATATCAAGTGGGAAAATAGAATATCAAATAAACAAGGATGTAATGTATCCTCAAATCACCAAAGGGACAATCACAACTCAAGGGTGTACACAACTCAAATGAACAAGACCACCAGCTGGCATAAGTGACTCCTAAAGTCTGATAACCTCAGTCTCCTAGAAAAGATACCCACTAGTAATATATGGAATCCTGGTAACCTCACCTAGATAGTGATAACTTTACTAGGGATCTCATATGTCTAGTTTTTCCTCATACACCAAGGTATTCCTGATGTGCTAATACATTGTCATGCTGATCAAGAAACTGAGTTCACATTTCATAAAACATTTTCTAAGGAAAATCCATTTCATTTCATGTCCAAATTTTCATAAAACAATTTATATAATGATACCACACCACTTACACACTTGAAAAACTATTCCCTTTTTAAAATCATCTTTATGGAAATTTATCAAACACATAATGTGTATCAAAATAGTTTCCATCAAAACCCCCATTTTAGAAATAATTTCCATAACCATCAAAGATCAAATCTCATATCATGGATTTAAAACCATCAATTTCATAATTAAAAACTAATTCAATTAAAAATAACATAAGTAATACAATGGTATAGACCATAGGATAGAGACACCTACCTCAATAATAATAAAACCTCATTTCTTTCAAAAGTGGTGATGAGAAATAAAGATATTCGGTCCTCATGAGCCTAGGTCCAAAAATAACATCATCAATTCTCCATCCATAACCTTATATATGAAAATAAAAACCTAACTAGGTTCTAATGGTTCAAGGGGAATAGATATTGAGGATAGATCTAGGGGAAAAAGAATAAATCAAGAGAAAAACCAAACATAACTTGATTAGATCCACAAAAAATGGTCAAGGACCACCAAATAATCAAGGGATGATTCCTCTAAAACATTATTGATGGCTTGGTTCTTGGTAATGATGTATTATTAAGATACTATAGTTGAAAACAACTAAGGGAATCATGGTAATTTTCTATTTCAAGATGTCTAGATCAGGGTACATGATTAGGCCACATGGTTTGAAATACCATGTACGTACCATGTGGTGACCACTATCATTTGAAAACTAAGCTGAACAATTTCATGGGAATAACCACACAATTTAAAAACCATTCTCAAGCTGTGTGATAACCTCTAGAACAAATACCAAACATTCAAATAGTTTTCCTCAGGACTCAAATGGTTAGAAAAATCATAAAAAATGCCACCGGAATCTATAGAGGCATATCACACAATTAGTACTAATCGTGCACCTAAACCGTGTTCATGTCCTGTTTTCCCCAAAGCTCAAAATTTTTAACCACCAACTCTCAAAAGCCTCTATAACCTCAAAATAGATAAACCAAGCTCAAAATTAAGAATACCTATGACTCGAAGGGTGTTTCAATTCTCCATACAATAAAATCTTTGAATCCCCAGAAAGGCTCATGACCAAAAACTCGAGAAAAGATAAGTCCATTTCTGAATCATCAAGGCCTCATACTACCATGTATCATGGTTATACCTACCACAAATCCATCTCACTAAATCCAATGGGATCGTCTTACCACACTACCATCTCACTCAAAACAATGAGACCGCCTTTCCATGAATCACCTTATCCTATTGTCCACTATCTAAATAGGCCTTTCAATCACTGAGGTGTCAGGTTCAATTTCAACATCCTACAACTCAATGATGTGGGAAATATTCAACCAATACTTATTTAGTAAGGAAACATGATGAAAATTATGAGTAGAGGTCAAATTAGTTGGCAAGTCTAATCAACAATCCACCTTCCTTAGTTTCTCTATAATCTCAAATGGGATGAAAAAATGTTGTTCTAACTTACCTTACCTCCCCAAACATCTATTTACCAACCAAGGTGAAATTATGAGGAAAACCTAGTCACCCATCTCAAATTACAGTGGATAATAACATTGATAAACATATGATATATGGAGACTCTGAGCTATCAATAACCTTTTCTAGATCAATTTCATGACATCCTTCCTCTCCCAGAAGATTCCCAGTCTTACCAAGGACCATTCTCCAACCTATTCCCAACAAAGAGAATACTTAAAAGGCCACCCATATAATTCTTGAAAAGGCATGATCCTGATTAAAACTTGATATCTATTTTCATAGGAAAACTCTACTAAGGGAATATTTTTATCCTAATATCCACTAAAGTCAAACACACATGATCAAATCATGTCTTCAAGAATTTGTATGGATTACTTAAACTAGCCATCTATCCATGGATGATAAGATATTATCAACTTTAATTGAGAAACTATCACTACCTACGATCCACTCCAAAACTAGCATGTAAATTTAGGGCCCATATCTAAAATTATAGCCAAAGGTACACTATGGAGCTTAAAAATCTCTCACACATACAAGCAGTCAAGGTCTTATACCATCATAGACTCCTTGATAGGTGTGAAATGTATTTATTTCATGATTTTATCAATAGTTACTTATATTTAATCCTTATTACAATGAGTTTGAGGTATCTTAATAAAAAATCTCATATCTATCTCATCCCAATTACATTATATAATGGGTAAAGGTTAGAAAACCAGTAGTCCTATGATATCCCAAATCAATTCACCAAAAAGAATGGCATTGGGACATGAAATCCAAAATCAATCATCTCATCCCCAACTACCAGTAATGATGTATTAGGTGATGATATATCCTGGTATCTCTAGGGTAAATAAAATAATTGGATCGGTGTCCCTTATCTATCAACTTCTGTATCAAAGTCATCGAAACAACCATCCTACCTTGGAAGTGAAAACCCCCATCTAAATACCAAGACCAATCCCTCATGGTCTCCCCACTATAAAGGTTTCTACTAAATAATTAACACTATGCATCCTCAGTATATTTAAGTAAAATATGATCATACATAGATGATATTGCCCGAGTGAAAGCTAATAATTCTTATTCATCACCTTCCCCTTTATCCAAGCACATCTCAGCAAACAAGCTCACCAAGCACTAATCTTCCACCGATTCCTTCATCGCCTGAGTCAAAAATTATCTTATGAATGTGTTTGTGACCACATTTCCTTTCTCAAGTATATATGCTATATCAAAATCAAAGGTTTGAAGGAACTCCACCCTGAGTCTTTTTATCAGGTTCATAGCCCCCTTGGTGAAGATACACTCCAAACTCTTATGGTCCAAATACATTGTAAACCACTCTCTTAAGTGGTAGTGGAATCATGTCTTATGATTGTGCATCAATTCTTCCAAATTAGGATCATGAATGAGATAGTTCTTCTCATGAGGGAATAACTATTGAGAGTTACAAGATTCTACCTATGTCCCCTTCATCAGAACATAACCCAAACTCACACACGAGGCATTGTAGTAAACATCATAACCAACACCTAGATTAGGAAGAATCAAGATTGGAGTTGAAGTAAATATCACTTTAAACTCCTCAAAATATCTCTAGCATCGATCGCTCCAAAAAAACTTCACACCCTTATGGGTTAAATCTGTCTTAGGTGATGCAAGTTTGGAGAAGTACCGAACAAAGTTCATGTAATAACCTCCCAATACCAATAAAATCTATATTTCAAACACATTTCTAGGATGTTTCCAAGAAATCACTACTAGAATATTTTTGGGATCCCCCAACATAACCTTATTAGAAATCACATGGAAAATTAAATTTTCATCTTGAATCCTAAATTGACATTTGGATGACTTCCTATATAGATGATTCTCTTTCAATATTACTAGGATGATATTCAAATGATCAACATGATAATGATATAATATAGAATAAATAAGGACATCATCTAAAAAAATAACCATGAAGGAATACTTTAACTGATATAATATTCGATTCATCAAAGAGATAAGCACATTAGGAGCATTAGTAAGGACAAACAATATAACATGATACTAATAATGACCATACCTTCTCATGAACACTATATTTGTAATATATTCCTTTCAGACCCTCATAGGATGGTCCATGATCTCAGATCAATCTTTAAAAATCATTGTGCTCCCTTGAGTTGATAAAAAATTTCATTAATCATAGGAAAGAGATATTTGTTTTTAACTATCACCTGGTTGAGTTTATGATAATCAAAATAAATTCAAAGACTCTTGTTTGCCTTCATTTCATAGAGAATTATCGATGCCCAAGTTTAAATTATAGGATAGATAAATACCTTAGCCTAAAGATCATCAAAATGAACCTTTAATTCCATTAATTCAGTAGGTGTCATATGGTATACATTTAAATAAATGAGATTCATCATTGAAAGTAATTCTATAGAAAACTCAACTTCCCTATGGAGATAAAACCCTAATAAATCATCTGAAAAGATTTTATAAAACCCACTCACCAATTCTAGAATAGTACCACTATTTTTTTTATAAAAAACATCAAGAAACATCTCTAAAAACTAGAATGAGATCATATAAGAACTAGGGAAATCGTGACCCACTCTCCTAGATCTAGGACCCCACTCACCCTGAAATACATGAGTGACTCCATCAGAAGAAAGTAACTATACCTAATGATGATAAAAATCAATCTATTCTTTATATTTGATCATATAATTCATGTTAATGATGAGATAAAATATTTAAATATCAAGAACTACAAAGTCTCATACAGTTTCATGGTTACCAATCAAGACCCAATATTTGGGAGATTTGAAACCTTACTCCAACTTCTTTTACAATGGAGTGGAAATATAAATTATGAAAGGTATAAGACGTGAGCACAAACCTATTACATTGATAAGATTATATGATTTAAAGGAATTATTTATACCAGTATAAAAAAGGCCATAATGATATAAGATGCAATAAACACCATACCTCTCATAGCATCTGGTCCTTCCTTTAATTCGAGTTGTGCACACTCCACTGCATATAGACATATAGAATCATAATTACCTTTCTTCATAACCTAATAATCACACTTGGTATGAGGTTGAGATCCCAACCCTTTTGATAAATCAAATCTAAAATGAGATACCTTGGTGACAGTGGACCCAACTCTACTGACCTAGGATTCTCTCTCATAGAATCACTAGAGATGACCAAATTTCCCACATGCGTGACATACCTTGGGTGATACCAAAAAATCAGGTTTAAGGTGCCCCATTCTTTCACACTGATAACATACCACATGAATATATCTTGACATCTCTTATGAAATCCTACCACTAACTTAGAATTGGTCACCTCACTTCCTCTTTTGGCTAGAAAATGAACTCTAGATACCTCCTGCTATCACTGATGCTCTGAAGATTCCTATATTCCTAGCTATATCTACCTCAAACATAGATTCATTGTCCACAACTATCATAAAGGTGGATTGGAACATAATAATATTCATACACTGAATGTCATCCCTCAAGCCCATATCGACCCTCCATGCCTTGAGATAGTAATTGGAAATAAGATTTGGACATAGGTGCACCAACTTAGCAAAACCGCTAGAATAATCAATGAAAGAACAATCTCCTTGTTCCAATGAAATAAACTCCCATTCATTTACTACTCTCAGTGTCTCAAGATTGAACTATCGACTGAAGGATTTCTTGACAGTATTCCAAGTGACATATTTATGCAACTTGGATTGCATAATAGATTCACAACACTTCTTTCACAGACCTTCAAACATGTAAATGGTGAAACCAACCTTGGATTATTCAAGAGTTTTTAGGAAGTGGTAAATCCTATCAATCCTATTAGTCTATTACTCCAATTAATAGTGTCCCTTGTCACTACAAAAGACTAGTGAATTATTCTTAGTGAATTTTTTAGAATTTCTCACTCTCCATTGTGTTTCAAAATTGAAAACTTATCCCATAGAATGAATCGTTTGGACTATGGTTTCCACTAAAGACGATTCGACTAGAGTATTCACATGTGGGGCTTACTTCATACCTTCATCACTATCATTCAAACATGTTCTTATAAAAGGAGCCATATTCTATAAAAAAAGAGGTTAAAAACACATATAATATATTATGATTCATTTATCATAAACAAAATTTAGAGAACTAAATATAAAAAGCCTAAAAACATCAACAAGGATACTATAAAACCCTATAATTCCCACGGTAACTCAAGGATATTCATGAAAGTGAGCTGGCCTGGCACACTCCCACAACACCTATCAAGTTATGAAAGTCCCATCTTGTGTCTATTTATAACCCCTAGACATAATAGGGTTATAAAAAATCATGAGAACATGCTTTAATGATAACCTTCCTTTGATACCAATTAGTAATAGATCAACCCCAGAAAACCAATAATATTACTCGAATTGGATCTCCAAAAGGATCAAAGTGTGTTTTTGATTACTATAGGCTAGTGACAAGAACCTGGGAATCACACAAAGAAACATGGGGATGATTTCACCCTCAATAGACATATGGTTAGAAAGAAAGAAACAATATATCATAATAGAAATCTAAGATACATTATATGCTAGAAACAACCAAACCATAAAAGGTAACATCCAACAACTGGATAATAAGGTCTAAATGAAAAAAATAATAGGCCATCAATATAGAACTCAAATTAAACCATGAGACCATCTCCACATGACTATATGTAGAGACCCGAATCTTGACGTACATGGACATTACATTACTTTTGCAGAATACTTAATACATAACAAAAACAGACACACAAGGACCGTCATAGTTTAGTGTTTTTGGAAACATGGAACGTAATCTTCTAATCGTGGTGAAAGATCTTCAACATCTCCCATAAAGATCTTCCCCTTTTATTTTATTACCTAAAACCTTTCTTTATATCCTGAGGAAAAGAAAACATATAAAGGGTGAGATAAAATGCTTAGTAAGGGTAAGCATGGATAAAATAAAACAAATCATATACATTTGAACTTAAAAACATGGACATAATTTTTAAACATCAAAATCTTGAGCAATGACATAAAACATGGTAGTACATAAGGCATAGATCATAAAGAAACATTAATCATGATAAAATAACATGGGAATAAAACATGTAATTGTGGAAAAACATTAAGCACATGATATGATTTCCATAGTAGCCAAGGCATTGCTGCCAAGACTATCTTAGTGGAAAAAGTCCCTTTCTGAATCGAGTTAACTCCTCGTTCCAGTCCTGTATTACTGAACCAGATTAACTTACCGTTCCATCCATGTCTATCTCATGAGATATAAATCTTTACCCAATTAATTGGAGGGAGATATAGGTCCCACCCATCTCATAATGAAATCATTCTTACTTGTGCCACAAAATAAACATACATTATTCATAATAACCCAATAAATAAAATGGGTTTCATAAACATCATCCCATCATCACATAATCCATATAAAAGAAATAGATATCATTTCATAATAAGAAAAGTGAAACCATGTAAATCATAGAGAAATTATACTTGAAACATACACATATGAAATAATTTCATCTTAGATGAAAAATGGTTTTGATAAAACACTTGAAATGAATTCTTGAGGAAAATATCCTTTCTTCTTAAAAATC
The DNA here is from genome assembly GCA_963277665.1 of Viscum album. Taxonomy (NCBI): domain Eukaryota; kingdom Viridiplantae; phylum Streptophyta; class Magnoliopsida; order Santalales; family Viscaceae; genus Viscum; species Viscum album. Next base: position 1,477,005,854 of record OY728166.1, read on the forward strand.
ATTTTCTTTTCACAAAATGTCATGAAATTTTAAAATAGAAGGATTTTGTTGAAAATAGTAATGAAATATTTTGGAGGAAGCTTCATGAAAATAAGGCTTTATAAAACCGTAAAAATCCTTTCAGGCCATACATGTTAAAAAAACATTCACCTCGTACTTTTGTTGGAAAAGTCAAAAAGTACCTTATATGGTAACCAAAGGAAAAAGTTCATTCATACAATGTGGTAAAAAGTCAATAAAGGGTAAAAATGAATTTAAAAATTCATGGAATAATATTAAACATTTTATGAAAACATTTTTAGAAAACATGGTCATGGATGATAAACGTAACCCCAGTAAATACTTATGTATAAACAATCTCGGATAAGAACCAGATTGGAAAGGTTATCCCTTACCTTAGGTTCGATATGCATCGTACATATCCAAACCTCCTATATAATGATTTAAATAATGTCATTGACTTATTACAGAATCATATTCATTATTATGATATCATATATGGTTCACTTATGACTTTATATTACCCATTCTTTTGTAAGTTCCATGTTAAAGTAGCGTTTTGGGTAAAATCGTTTTATTTATCGTACATGTTTGGACTTGTTGTTCTTGATATTATTACTTATATCCTGATTTAATTAATTACAGAATTTAAAACATGATTTATATGTAATATATATCCAGAATATACATATATATATGATAGATCGATAAATTGAATGAAATACACCGTTCATGGAGACGGTAGGCCGTACGTACGCATGAACACTGTTTTCGTTTCCTTATTGAATTGAATGGAATTAAGTAGATGAAATACATATATATATACATAAATCCAGTATCATTATTATTTCATATTTTTAATTATTACTTATTATATATACTTTATAATCATTCATGAATGGTTAACATGGAGAATGAATCTTATCGCGTCGTGGAGACGGTATTCCGTACGTACGCACGAGCGATGATATCATTCCCATGATCGTGGAATTGTATTGAAGTGTATGTATAATATTTAATAATCAAAATAACTTTACAATAATCATATATAGTTATTATTTACACCATTATACCCATCCAAGTAAGGTGATGGTGGAAAATAGATTACACCACGGCGTGGAGACGGTATTCTGTACGTACGCACGCGCGGTGATTTCGTTTTCCGTAGGATGGATAGATGGTGAAATAGGATTGTTTCATACTTATAATAACATATCATTATATGAGTGATAATTATGTTATTACTTAATAATGAAACAAATAAGTAAGAAGAAGTGGAAGAAGAAATAAAGTTGAAATAATCGGTAACGGACATTACCTCTTCTTTGAAGCGCCTCTTTGAGACCTCCTCTTAGGGCACTAAAATTGGTCTTTGAAGAAGACCAGGACCTCTAGGATGTTTCTAGGGAAGTGTAGAAGATAATTTTTTAGGGTTTGGACGAGATTGAAGGCTCAAAGTGATGTGATGAAGAGAGGGAGGAGGTTCCCTTTTATAAGGGAGGAGAGGGGCACCTTTGAAAAAACTAAAAATATTATTTTATTATAAAGTTATATTCTGTTTTTAATAGCTCCAAATTGATTTATTTATAATCTAAGGTGGGTATGGGTCGAAATACTCCCATAAAATAGAATTTAGACAAGTTTAGGTTTCTATTTTAACCTTATCATTTGGATTTAACTTTAAGTTAGATAATTTAACTTTTACCGTGTCTTCATGTTTTCTTACACTACAAGGTTAATAAACTTACTATAACAAGCCAAACGAACCCCAAGTTGTTTAATATTAATATATATAACCATATCTAAGTAATTTGGCCGAAACTTAGATTTTTAGGAATAAAATAACAATTAATAATATAATATTTGTTTTAAAAACTATTTTATGTCAATTTTGACACTATTTGGTAATTGATTTTTGTGAAAATCATAACAGAAAGATTAGTTCGAAAAAAGTTAATTAAATCAGTAATAATATGTAATATTAACCTAGAAAATTATTGGAATTCATAAAAAGTCTCAAATTACATTTATTTGTGTATTTATAACATCAATTATGTCAATATTTCATTAATAAGATAATTACTGCATCATCATTGTGTCATACATAAATTAAATTATTTAATGTCTAAAAATTAAAAATAAAAGAAAATTATGTAGGAAATATTTTTATCTTTATAATTAATATTTATAGTCGAATTTATCTTATGTATAACCCTATATTTAAAATGATTTACCTATTAAACTTTGATTTTAACTATTTTAACCCTTCTTTAAATAAATTAATAATAAATGTCCTAATCTAATCCAAGTAGGCCTAAATGGTTATATTTTATTCCTAAGGTTGTTTTTGGTCGAATTATAATTATCAAATAGAATTATGACATGTGTTAGGGTAATAATAATATCATTTTTACCCTTAATTATCCTATTTACTTTTAACCGTGGTAAAAAAAGTAAAAAGTTACTATTCACCAAAAATTATTTTTATCTCATTGAACCACATCTTAGTCCTTGATATTAACCGTGTCTCTCGGATTTTTGAAATTCAATTCACAGAAGTGGTAAAATTTCATTTAAATGAAAAAGTCAGTTTTTTTTATCTACCACTAAGTGGTTTCACTATTCATCGAAAATTGAAGTTTTTCAGAAAAATACCAAAAATTCAGCCTAATAATTATTTGATATTCCGAATACAAAATTGATGTCTATTTTTCCAAATTCAAAACATAGAAGTGGAATTAATTAATTTTAAAATTAATTCCTGTTATCAAAACAAATAGCGTGTTTTTAAGAAACAATAACTATCAAAAGATTGATACTTGTTTATATCCAATTTCAAAGTGAAATTAATTCCAATGAACAACATTGAATTAAATGGTAAAAATATATTCTAATTAAACTTTAAAATCAATTAAAAATATAATCTAACCATATAAATTATTGCGATGAAAAAAGTTGTTTTTAATTAAAATATAGCGTGTTTTTACTATTCATTAAAATATGAAAGTTATCAGAATAATATGAAAAATTTATCCAAAGTAAATTTTTATTTCCTGATTCAAAATAAGAATTTTATTTTTTCAAATTGAACTTATAGACATGTCAAAACAAGATTTAAAGTGGGTGTGCCATCAAAAGGCGGTAAAGTTGCATTTTTTGAAAAATACTTATTTTATCCGAAAAATTTATTTTGTTCTCATACCATGTTCTAGAAAATATGTAAGATGAATAATAATGTTATAAAATTCAAAATGTATTTAATACTATTCATAACGGCTTGTCCATAATATTATAACAATATATCGTTGTTTAGTGAAACCCAGTATTGCGTACGACACACACTATCAAGGTAGGTCACAATTACGTGTAATGCAAGCCAAGAATAGTGTTGCGTATACTGAAAGCTAATGTGGTGTTGTGTATAGTACAAGATAATCTTGGTGTAGTGTATAATAGACGATCAAAGAAATTAAAAATAATATATCTCATAAAATCTCGGGGTGTTACATTCTACCCCCGTTAAAATGAATTTCGTCCTCGAAATTCGTCGGGGTTATAAGTCGTTAACTATTCATAGAAACCCACATTGTAAAAAGGAATAATAAAACTTAATTTTAAAAACTAAAGTATGAAATGAAACGATTATCCAAAGTAACTCATCACTGGGTTTCCATATAGGAAAACATAGGTGGAAATATGGATACGGAAGAAAAATCTAACCATCAAGTTCTAATGGAGAGTGGTAGAGAACATGGCTATGAAAAAGCCATCAATCACAAAGCCATAAATTTGTGATGATATAAGGTACCATCTGATTCATTAGATATAAGAGCACTAGGACAAATTTTTTGGTTTTCAATATCATTTCCCTAAAGTTGAAAAATTTGAATTAGAAGAAATACTTGCTTGATTTTGGTAAAATCTCACTGTTGTTCGTGATTTGAACAATTTTAACTTCATCTCTTAAAGAAATGAAGTTGAATTTGTTATTTGTAAAGTGTTAACAGATTATATGATAGAATGACAGGTCATTCCATCTGTTCTCAAAAAAAAAGTTTTCAAAAGTTATCAAATATACATAAGTCCATCTATAGTGAGATTAATCGTATATGATTCCAAAAATGGACTTATACTTCATCTATCATACCGCTTAATAAAATAAAACTAGATTCTACTAACCAGGGACTTCCTGTAGGCCAGTGGTAGGTGATAAAGGCTAGTCGCACTTCGGTTGTGGGTTCGATTCCCACAGCCTTTTCCGACGCGATGGGTTGTCGCCCGTCCTGTAGGTTGTCCTTTTTCTAAAACTACATTACTATAAAATCCCATCAATAATATCGAAAAAAGTTATATACTTAAACAATACTAACTTATGTCCAACATAATCCATTCTAATCTTTAGGCTTATCTAAAATACTTCGGTCTAAACTCATAGTATAATGAAAATGATTACTTGAAATGTCACATAACAATCACGTGAATGCCATCATTTATCCCCCATATATCATAAGATATATCTTGTTGGTCAAATTAAAAACATGTGAATACCTTAATAATGTATTCTCTTGAAGAATGAATACCCATTGAACCTTAGTGAAAACATGAATGTTGTTAAATTTTAACACTTTTCATATACCAAAATCCCAAAAATTCTATATACTCAAACCATAATATCACTTAGTCCTTATATCAGTCATGAGCTCATGAATACAATCAAACATCTCATTATCTTCTTATCCCTTAATTATGCGCATGTCATATAATTTCCAAAAATATCTGAATAACCTTCCATGGTTACCAGTACCATTCAAAATATACTTTCAAATAATTTAGGAAAAACAATAGTGTAACAATCCTTAGATGATTCTTTATTCCATAGTACCATACATTATTATTTATAAACATACAATCATTCCACTAACTTCTTAAACCACTGACTGAGCTTCATCATTTCTTTCATCTCATATTTCATTTGTAGTCTCTTCATCATCATCCACATAAATACTACTCATATGACCATGCTGATTCTCTTCATGAGATTTTTTCTTAGAGAATTGGTTTGCATAATGCCCATACATTCCACATTTAAAACATCTAATCATTTTTGATGTCGTAGAAATACCATTATCCTTGTCCATGGTGTTAACTGAACCTTTTACTTTGCACTTACTGGTTTTGTGTCCTTCTTTTCCACACCCAAAGCATCTTCCAGTTCCTTTGAAACAATCTCCCCGATGCCTCTTCCCACATGATTTACATGAGGGAAATTAAACTTTCTTTCCTCTATGATCATCATGAAACTCCATCTTTCTATTATTATCTGAGTCGGGAAACTTACCAAAGTTGAGATTATTGATCATATTATGAGATTGCTGATTAGGCATAATAACGATGTTTGGACTTCCAAATCCCATTTCATTTGGTTTCTCATGAAGAATATCATTCCATTGTCCGTCATATCCTCCATTATCGTGAATCTTCCTATTTCCAGCCATTTTCTAAAACCCAAAAAGAATAGTGTGAGAGGAAAAAATCATGCTAGGGAAAACAACATAGTAAAGGGGGAGTACCGTCAATATCTAACATCTTAGGTTAAATTCTATGATCGTTACCGTAGTTCTAGGACTATATCCTATACGTATACTTATCCTTAGGGACATCCCTAGACATACCTTAGAAATATCTGTAGGGATCTCACTAACGTCTTCGCATCCTAGTTTCCAAAGGTTGACTAAACCTTTCCTCTGATACCAACTGTAGATACCTGAAGCTTGACGTACATGGACATTACATTACTTTTGCGGAATACTTAGTACATAACAAAAACATACACACAAGGACCATAATAGTTTAGTGTCTTTGGAAACTTGGAACATAATCTTCTAATCGTGGTGAAAGGTCTTCAACATCTCCCATAAAGATCTTCCCCTTTTCTTTTCTTACCTAAAACCTTTCTTTATATCCTAGGGAAAAGAAAACATATAAAGGGTGATCTCAAATGCTCAGTAAGGGTAAGCATGGATAAAATAAAACAAATCATATACATTTGAACTTAAAAACATGAACATAATGTTTAAACATCAAAATCTTGAGGAATGACATAAAACATGGTAGTACATAAGGCATAGATCATAAAGAAACATTAATCATGATAAAATATCATGGGAATAAAACATGTAATTGTGGAAAAACATTAAGTACATGATATGATTTCCATAGTAGCCAAGGAATTGCTGCCAAGACCATCTTAGTGGATAAAGTCCCTTTATGAATCGAGTTCACTCCTCGTTCCAGTCCTGTATTACTGAACCAGATTAACTTACCATTCCAGCCATGTCTATCTCATGAGATATAAATCTTTAACCAATGTATTGGAGGGATATATAGGTCCCACACATCTCATAATGAAATCATTCTTACTTATGCCACAAAATAAACATACATTATTCATAATAACCCAATAAATAAAATGGGTTTTATAAACATCATCCCATCATCACATAATCCATATAAAAGAAATGGATATCATTTCATAATAAGGAAAGTGAAACCATGTAAATCATAGAGACATTATACTTGAAACATACACATATGAAATAATTTTATCTTAGATGAAAAATGGTTTTGATAAAACACTTGAAATGAATTCTTGAGGAAAATATCCTTTCTTCTTCAAAATCATTTTATTTTCACAAAATGTCATGAAATTTTAAAAGAAAAGTATTTTTTTGAAAATAGTCATGAAATATTTTGGAGTAAGCTTCATGAAAATAAGGCTTTATAGAACTGTAAAAATCCTTTCATACCGTATATGTTAAAAAAACATTCACCTCGTACTTTTGTCTGAAAAGTCAAAAAGTACCTTATATGGTAACCAAAGGAAAGAGTCCATTAATACAATGTGGTAAAAAGTAAATAAAGGTTAAAAATGACTTTAAACATTCATGGAAGAATAGTAAACATTTTATGAAACCATTTTTAGAAAACATGGTCATGGATGATAAACGTAACCCCAGTAAATACTTACGTATAAACAATCTCGGATAAGAATGAGATTGGAACGATTATCCCTTACCTTAGGTCCGACATGCTTCGTACGTATCCGAAACTCCTGTATAATGATTTAAATAATGTCATTAACTTATTACAGAATCATATTCATTGTTATGATATCATATATGGTTCACTTATGACTTTATATTACCTGTTCTTTTGTAAGTTCCATGTTAAAGTATCGTTTTGGGTAAAATCGTTTTATTTATCGTACATGTTTAGACTTGTTGTTCTTGATATTATTACGTACATCCTGATTTACTTAATTCTATAATGTAAAAAATGATTTATATGTAATATATATTCATCATATACATATATATATGATAGATCGATAAATGGAATGAAATACACCGTTCATGGAGACGGTAGGCCGTACGTACGCATGAACGCTGTTTTCGTTTCCTTATTGAATTGAATGGAATTAAGTATATGACATACATATATATATACAAAAATAAAGTATCATTATTATGTCATATATTTTATGATTATTTATTATATATACTTTATAATCATTCATGAATGGTTAACATGGAGAATGAATCTCATCGCATCGTGGAGACGGTATTCCGTACGTACGCACGAGCGATGATATCATTCCCATGATTGTGGAATTGTATTGAAGTGTATGTATAATATTTCAGAATAAATATAAATTTAAAATAATCATATATAGTTATTATTTACACCATTATACCCATCCAAGTAAGGTGGTGGTGGAAAATAGATTACACCACGACGTGGAGACAGTATTCTGTACGTACGCACGTGCGGTGATTTCGTTTTCTATAAGATAGATAGATGGTGAAATAGGGTTGTTTCATACTTATAATAACATATCAGTATATTAGTGATACTGATGTTATTACTTCATAATTAAACACTAAAGAAGAATAAGTGGAAGAAGAAATAAAGTTGAAATAATCGGTAACGAACATTACCTCTTCTTTGAAGCGCCTCTTTGAGACCTCCTCTTAAGGCACTAAAATTGGTCTTTGAAGAAGACCAGGACCTCTAGGATGTTTCTAGGGAAGTGGAGAAGAGAATTTGGCAGGGTTTTTCTGAGCTTGAAGGCTCAAAGTGGTGTGAGGAAGAGAGGGAGGAGGTGCCCTTTTATAAGGGAGGAGAGGGGCACCTTTGGAAAAACTAAAAATATTATTTTATTATAAAGTTATATTCGGTTTTTAATAGCTCCAAATTGATTTATTTCTTATCTAATGTGGGGATGGGTCGAAATACTACCATACAATAGAATTTAGACAAGTTTATGTTTCTATTTTAACCTTATCATTTAGATTTAACTTTAAGTTAGATAATTTAACTTTTACCGTGTCTTCTTGTTTTCTTACACTATAAGGTTAAAAAACTTACTATAACAAGCCAAACGAACCCCAAGTTGTTTATTATTAATATATATAATCATATCTAAGTCATTTTTCCGAACCTTATATTTTTAGGAATAAAATAACAATTAATAATATAATATTTGTTTTAAAAACTATTTTATGCCAATTTTGACACTATTTGGTAATTGATTTTTGTGAAAATCATAACAGAAAGATTAGTTCGAAAAAAGTTAATTAAATAAGTAATAATATGTAATATTAACCTAGAAAATTATTTGAATTCATAAAAAGTCTCAAATTACATTTATTTGGGTATTTATAACATCAATTATGTCAATATTTCATTAATAAGATAATTACTGCATCATCATTGTGTCATACATAAATTAACTTATTTAATGTCTAAAAATTACAAATAAAATACCATTATTTAGGAAATATTTTTATCTTTCTAATTAATATTTATAGTCGAATTTATCTTATGTATAACCCTATATTAAAAATGATTTACTTATTAAACTTTGATTTTAACTATTTTAACCCTTATTTAAATAAATTAATAATAAATGTCCTAATCTAATCCAAGTGGCCCTAAATGGTCATATTTTATTCCTAAGGGTGTTTTTGGTTGAATTACACTTATCCAATAGAATTAGGACATGTTTTATGGTAATAATAATATCATTTTTACCCTTAATTATCCTATTTACTTTTAATCGTGGTAAAAAAAGTAAAAAGTTACTATTCACCAAAAATTATTTTCATCTCATTGAACCACATTTTAGTCCTTGATATTAACCGTGTCTCTTGGATTTTCTAAATTCAATTCACAGAAGTGGTAAAATTTCATTTAAATGAAAAAGTCAGTTTTTTATCCACCACTCAGTGGTTTCACTATTCATCGAAAATTGAAGTTTTTCAGAAAAATACCAAAAAATAAGCCTAAGCATTATTTGATATTCTGAATTCAAAATTGATGTCTATTTTTCCAAATTCAAAACATATAAGTGGCATTAATTAATTTTCAAATTAATTCCTGTTATCAAAACAAATAGCTTGTTTTTAAGAAACAATAACTATCAAAAGATTGATACTTATTTATATCCAATTTCAAAGTGAAATTAATTCCAATGACAAAAATTGGATTAAATGGTAAAAATATATTCTAATTACACTTTAAAACCAATTAAAAAGATAATCTAACCATATAAATTATTGCGATGAAAAAAGTTTTTTTTAATTAAAATATAGCGTGTTTTTACTATTCATTAAAATATGAAAGTTATTAGAATAATATGAAAAATTTATCCAAAGTAAATTTTTATATCCTGATTCCAAAGACAAATTCTATTTTGTCAAATTGAACTTATAGACATGTCAAAAAAATATTTAAAGTGGGTGCGCCATCAAAAGGTGGCAAAACTGCATTTTTTGAAAAATACTTATTTATCCGAAAAATTTATTTTGTTCTCATACCATGTTCTAGAAAATATGTAAGATGAATAATAATGTTATAAAATTCAAAATGTAGTTAATACTATTCATAACGGATTTTCCATAATATTATAACAATATATCGTTGTTTAGTGAAACCCGGTATTGCGTACTACACACGCTATCGAGGTAGGTCACGATTGCGTGTAATGCAAGCCAAGAATAGTGTTGCGTATACTGCAAGATAATGCGGTGTTGCATATAGTAAAATATAATCTTGGTTTAGTGTATAATAGACGAAGAAAGAAATTAAAAATAATATATCTCATAAAATCTCGGGGTGTTACACTATATGTCACCACCATCCCAACCCACCAGAAGAAAACATATACTAGGAGAGTTATCCTCTGTATGATGCTCTTACCTTTACATGTATCCCATAAAACCAAGACTGAAAATGCCCAATGGAAAAAGTAGGGTGTGAGCACTAAATATTTGTAAGATATGACCAAGAATATATAATATTTATATCCATGTGAATCCATTAGTTCTCGCATAAAACATATTTCAAAACATTTCAAAAGAAATCATTTTCCATATAAAATCATCATTTGGTTTTTTTAAAACACGCTATATTCAAACAAATCTATATGAAATACATTTATCCATGAGGCATAAGAAGATGAAATAAATAGGATTCAAGCATAAATATTCATATCAATTAGGAAAATGTTATATCAAATAAATAAGAATTTAATGTATCCTCAAAGCACCAAAGGGAAAATCACAACTCAAGGTTGTACAAAACTCAGATGAAAAAGACAACTAGCCAATATAAGTGACTCCTAAAGTCTATAAACCTTAGTACCTCATAAAGGCTACCTACTAGAAATCCATGGCATCATGGGAAACTCCCATAGGGATAGATAACTTCACTAGGGATCGCATATGTCTAGTTTTCCCCTATACTCCCAAGTATTCTTGATGTATTAATACATTTTCATTCCATTCAAGAAACCTAGTTCACAATTCATAAAAAAATTTACAGGGAAAATACATTTCATTTAATGCCCAAATTTTCATAAAACATTTTCTATAGAAATACCACACTGATGCCACACTTTTAAAATAATTCCATTTTGAAAATCATCATTGAGGTAATTTATCAAACATATCAGGTGTATCAAAATAGTTTCCATTAAAACCCTCCATTTTAGAAATCATTTCCATAGCCTTTAAATATAAAATCACCTATCATGGATTTAAAATAATTAATTTCACAATTCAAAACCAAAGGAATTAAAAATAACACAAGGTATGTGAAGGTATAGACCATAGGATAAATACATCTACCTTAAGAATAATGAAAACCTCATTGACTTCAAAAATGATGATGGGAAATGAAGATATACAATCCTCATAATCCTAGATTTATAACTAAACTATTAATTCTCTATCCATAACTTTATATATGAAAATAAAAACATAATTGGGTTCCAATGGATGAAGGGGGGGAGAGATCAAGGATAGATCTAGGTAAAATTGGATAAAATAAAATAAAAAATGAATGTACCTTGATGAGATCCACAAAAAATTTTCAAGGATCACTACATAATCAAGGTTAGAGATCCTAGAAGTATCATGGAGGGATTGGTTCAAGATAATAGGGAACCAGTAGAATATTATATTTAAAAAAACCTAAGGTAATTGAGATAATTTTTTGTTTTAAAAATTTGAACCAGGTCAAACATTTGGCCTGCATGGTTTGAAAAATCGTGCATTAACCATGCAGTGAAAATTTTCCTTTGAAACCCAATTTGTATTGTTTCCTAGAAATATCTAAATAGTTTGAAAAAATATGATCAATCCATGGGATAAACTCTAAACTAAATCCCAAACATCCACACGATTTTTCTAGGGACTCACATAGTTAGAGAAACCATACTCAAACCATGTAACATGCCATTGGAATTCACAGATCCATATTGAATAGTTACCAAACGGTTAGTAAAAAATTGTGCACTTAAACCATGTTCCTGTCCTATTTTTCCTAAAACTCCAAGTTTTCCACCCACGTCTCCTGAAATCCTCTATAACCTTACAAGAGATAAAGAAAGATCGAAATTAAGCATACTTATGGCCTGAAGGGTTTCATACATGATGTTCATTAATGATTTATTTCCTTGAGATCTTAATATGATTTACTGAAATCGATTTTATTAACCATAAATTAACATTCTAAATTATGTTTAATGTGAGTTTTTCCATAATTAGATTTTTTAATGGAAGTTTTATTCCACTTTCTTGAAATTAATTCAAAGTGATTGTTTTATTTGATGTTTTCTGCTACTGTGATTATGTATAAATGTTATGGTTGAATTTATGGAATCACCTCCTATAAAAGGATAATTATTCATAGTTATTAATGAAAAGATTTTTATTTTTTTTAAATATGGTGTTGTTGTTAGTGCTTACCATACTTATTATATATTAAAATAATGATGAAAAAGTGATCAAATACTGTGCGTGGTGATTGGGGTTTGTTGTGATTATTTGTGTTACTATTTCTATGATTTATGTAGGTTTGTTTGATTTTTTCAAGGTTGGTTTAGCTATTGATGGGTGTTGGAAATTGAGCTATTTTTTTACCAAGAGAGTTTGAGAAGTTGTGATTGTGGATGTTGTAGTTTTGAATGAATGATTGTGTGTATGGGGAAATGGATGGCCTGATGTGTGAGTGTGATAGGATGTTATGGTTGTTTATGTGGAAAGGGATATTGTTTTAGGGTTTTTATGGGGTGGTTTGAGTGGTGATGAGTTTTGAATGTCACAGTTGTATTTCTATGGTTGGCATGAGGTGATGTGGGTAATGGGATGGAGGTGATATGATGTTGTGTTTTATGGGGAATGATAGTGTGATCATGTGGGGTGTTGTGTGGATGATGTGGTTGGGAGGATATATATTTGAGTTAATTTTATTTATTTAGAAATGTTATTCTCCTCTATGATGATTGATGTGTTTTTTGTAGTTTATGATAATTTTGTTATTTTTTATCTAAAGATATTCTATTTAAACACCATTGAAATATTTGTCATGGTAAATAGAAAGAAGTGTCTTGGGATATAACCTTGATGAAATTTTAGTGGTAAGAAGTACTAAAGTTCATTAATGGATTCTTTGACCCTGATGCAGAGGGTTGGTTAGAATAAGTTTAGGTTTCATTTGGGTTGGTGAAGACTTTAGTTCAATTCTAATTTGCGTTGGTGGTTGTCTTTCTTTAGAAGGTAGCTCGAAGATGGTGAGAAATGAAGTGTGGTGACCTAGAGGAGATGTATGGGGGAAGTAATTTCTTGATTTATCCAAAAAGTATTTCCTTTTATATGTGAATATTTGTGATCATATAAAGTATCTTTAGGATATTCGATATGAGGATAATAGTGTGTGTGGATTTGGGATCCATTTAATGACTTTGATTAGTTGGTTGCTATGTTATTTTCCCAATGAGATAGATCTGATGCATCTTTTCGAGTCTACCTTATGGTTGAATATTTATTGATATGTCACACATATTCATTTGATGTCCTAGGAAATGGTGAGAGATAGAGTGGAGGTCATGGATGGATGTTTATCTATGATGAGGGGTTCTATTGAAGGCCCCTCCCCACTGGTTGGGAAGGTTGAGATGAATAATATGATTTTATGAACTTAGAGTTCAGGGAAGGGTAGAGTGTTGTGGTATTCTAGATATATAGTATGGATTCAATCCCTTGGGTTAAGTATCATGAGGTTTCCAAGATAGGGGAGATGATATGTTTCTGATTTAATATTGTAAGGAATCATCCATATGACTACCCTGAGATTCGACATGTTTCTCAGTCATCAGTGAAGAGCTAGTTATGGGAATATTTTGGGTAAACCTACTAATTTCACTAAGCCCTCTATAGTGGAATTGAACTTTTTTTACAAGCACATGTTGGTTAAATTTGAATTTAATTTAATTTATTTTTTCAAAAACCTTAAAACTATTTTCCTTTAAAATTATTTTATACTAACTCATAATTTGTTTTCAAAGTATAACTATTTTGAATCATGGTTGAACTAAAATGAGTAGTTGATGGAGGTCAGATATGAGATGGGTGGTTGATGTTTTTTGTAGTTTATTTAGAGTGATGTTTTCTTGTTTGATAGATATCTTCTAAGGTTTAAATGTTTTTTAAATGTTTTTCCTTATTGATGAAATTGTAGTTTATACTTTTCTTGAGGGTTTTAGTGGTGAGTTGTTTCATTTTAGGGGTATCCCCCTTTATTTTGAATGGGATTCAATTTCTCCTCATCCAAGTTTTATTTTGATTCTTGAGGGTGAAAATGAGTTCAGACTAATATAATATAACATCCTAGAATTTCTATCTCGTTACATTATGTGTTTTGGGTGTTGGAGGTGTCTAGAGGAGGATTAAGGAAGAAAGGGTTGTTTGGAAGATAAAATTCTAGTAGGGTTAGTAGGTTTTAGCATAACCATTAGGGTAATTATGTGAAGGTTGACTATGGTGGTGGCCTATGTTACAATTTTAAGTCTCACGATGTAAAATATTGGGTCATGATGTTTAAATAACCTGGAAAAAATTTATTGATTCTCTACAGAAGAGATTCAAAAATGGTAGGATGGTTCATGACATGAGGAATTCAATATTTAGTTTTAGAGGTTTTCTGAGGTGTAATCCATAGTGTACACCCTTATTCAATGGCATAAAGACCAATTAATCAAAGTTTGGTGGTTTTATCTCTGGTATGATTCATGGTGTGATACCCCAATTCATGAAATGAATGTTTTTTGGGTTTATAAGATATAGATTTAACCATAACTTGGAAATTGTATATTCATGGTGAAGATTTCATAATTGGTTTGATTCAAAGGTATCACGACATGAAGGTCTTTGTCATGTCATGAATGGGTTTCATTATAGCTTACTATAAATTTAACATCCCCCTCAATTTCTCTTATTCACCTTTATTTTCTCACAAACTTCAAGTGATCCAAGGTTCGATTTTAGAGTCTGTTGAGTTTCGTTTTCCTATCCGTATCCTTCATATTTAATAGATCGATTCCTTGTGATCCAGAGTGAGTTTGTCCCTTATTATTCATTCTCTCCTTATTCTACCATCATGGAGGGGTTGTATAACAACATTGTATTTGGTTTGTCTAGTCTCAGATAGTGGAATTGATGGGATCTATTTGTGATTTAGGTTTTTAGGGGGTTACTTTCTTATATTTGGTCTTGTGATCATATTATTTTCTTCATTTTTGTGATGAGATTGAAAATCTTCGATTGTGATAAAGGATTTATAGACCGATCTTCTATCTTCCTGAATAATATGCTTGATTATACTTGTTTAAAATCCTTACATACACAAAACATGTTTTATTATATATTTATTTCTATTTCTTATCAGGTGTTATTGGTTTATAGAGAAGGGAATAATTTTATGAAGCACACATTAAAGGAGTCTAAAATTAAAAATTGAATTATAAACTATCTAGGTGGAACTTGGGATTTGTAAAATAAGTCACATGTACTTTATGGAATGTCATGATATTTCCTATGTGTTGTTTTTTTGTGTTTTCTGATATGATTCCCTCACTGTTTTAATCATTGAAGAGCCACAACATATTTATAATTGTAAAATTAATCAAAGTTGGTAATAAAATGGAAATACCAAGAAAATTGGATTATGATTGATTAATAATATTTGTTGATTATTGATGTTGTTGTTGTTTATATTATATCATGAAATTGAAATTAAAGAGTGTTTTTATGATATTCCTTCATGTATTCCATAAATAGCTTATTTTTTTTGTTAATAATGATGGTTGGTGTTAAATGTAAAATTAAATCATGGGGAGAGAGCTATAATTGAATGAAATTATTTTAAAGTGATGATTAATGGCCTATGAAAATTGAAATTAAATATAGGAATAGGGATGGTTAATGTGGATATAATGATGGGTTGGTCATGGGTTGATAATTTCTATAATTAAACAAGTAGTGGGTTGTTAATAAATTTCTAATGAGTGAAATGAACATACTACAATTGACATGATGAATATGATAAAGAGGAGTGAGAGGTTAATAAACTATTGAAAATTAAAATATATGATTAGGGATAGAATAAATGAAGTGAAATATGAGTGAGAACATGTAATCGGATATGGTTAGATGATTGGTTCGACATGGGTTAATGAGTAACATAAGAAATTTAACATGGTTTGTATATAGTAATGAGGCGGAATTGGGAATGATATGGAATATGTGGAATTATTGATTGTGTGGTTCTTTGTTTATCTAGTGTTAGTTATAGTTTTGATTATGGTTTTTGTGGTAAGTTATGTTTTTTTGATTGTTATGTCATTTTAGTGAAATTTTGGAAGTGGTTTTGGGATTACAATGTGGACAAAGGGGGATGATATAATGATACTTATGGATTTTAATGGCTAATATTAGGTATGAACATACAATATGTAATGGATTAAGATAAAGTATTTCATGCACTGTAATACTCTATGAGGTATTTATGTCATATGATATGATGTTGTGATGGTTAAATAGTGGGGGATTGTGTATGGTAGGATGAGGGAACAAGGTTGATGTCCTACATGTTTAGGATACCCTACCGCAATGATGATGGAGTGGTTGTGGATGTGTTGAGGATGATATATTTGTACAATTATGGGTAGGGAACATACATGAAAGGGGGAGGGGATAAGGTTTATTCCCTTAATGTTTATGCTACCTTACCGACATGCAGTTGGAAAAGTTGATATGTGTGGCTGTGGATGTAGATATGTGGTGATGTGTTTTTAGATATGTGTTGATGTGGCTATAAATATATGGTGGTGGAATGGTGTCTTGGTCTGGGATGTTGTAGTATATGCATATGTGATTTTTTTGTATTGTGGAATAGAGTGATAGTTCATATAATGTGTTGTTAATGTGAAATCATTCTTGCATCATGATTCATATTTGGATAGGGTTCATCTTGTCACCTCACTTTGAGTTCAATATGGAATGAATTTTCTGATAAGTTGGAGTGATAGGAAATATATAGGCCCAGGATAGGTATCGTTATGTTGATGGTTGTGAAATTGAGATTATCTTTGGCTGTAGATGATTGTACATATTTTAATGACCATGATTGGGGGGGGGGGGGGGTAGGGGTGGGGTTGATTGAGGATGTTTCTGAAGTGTAAGGGGAGTTATAGATTTTAATATTATTTTTATGCTTGCTATATTACTACTTGTATTTATGCCTTGATTATTTTTCTTGGTTGTTTCACTCATGCTTTATCTTGCATATTTATTACACATAGATGTTGATTTGTTTATATGGATGATCCTACTAAGTACTCCAAAGTTCTCACCCCACCATAGTTTTCCAAGTGTATTTAGGATTTATCAATAGCGATTGGAGTTGTTGTTTGATTATCTTGGATGGATTTGGTAGATGTTTTAGAGTTTTATAGTCCTTCTTGAATGTATTTCCTTTATGTTTTGTACATGGAATATATACATTTCATTTGGGTTCTGGGAATTTATCTTGTGGAATGTAATTTATTTAACATTGGTTGGTAGTTTCTTCATTATTTCTGAGATTTTATAAGGGTAATGCCTCCCAGATTCTCATTTTATACCATATGTTCGAGTCACTAACATAAGGCCTATTAGAGGTGGGCCTCAGGGGCCACTCTTTCCTTCACTGTAGGATAAAGAGGGATTTTATCAGGGTTGGTTGTGACATAATTTTTTTATGATAAGTAGCATATTTGAGATGATATGTAATATTTTTCGAAAGTGAAAATTGGAAGAGTACTGGATCCCAGTGATACATATGATATTGTAGTATATATATAATATTTTAAAAATGTAATGTAAGATGTTTCAGAGATAAATGTTGCCTAGTATTGAGATGCATTAGGATATGTAAGGGTTACATGGATGTTTAAAGGGATACCTAATGGTTCCTAACATGACACATAAAGGTTCTTTAGTTTAAAAATTTGATGATGTTGATATATTCTTCAGTGATCTAAATATAATGATAACAGTTACAATTGTGATTCAAGAAACTGGTTTTAGTGATGAAGAATAGAGAAGATGAGTTACTTGTGCCATGACTAAGAGGACCACACCATAATTAATTATCAAATGAGAACTAGTACTAGTGATGGGGAATATATTGTGCTATAAAGAAGATATCCATACCATGATGAGGGTTTCCATTTCACAGTTTTTCTGCAAATGTTCATACAGTAAAGTGGAAGTGGATTCTGTAGGGAAATAAATGAGGAAGAATTGAGGAAGAGGCTAATATTGATAGTAAGATGAATATATGACATTAAAGGTAGTTTAATAGATATTTAAAGATCCTAATATCCATTTTTACTATAATATTCATGTAATTCATTGTTTATAAACATCAATTTTAGTTTATTTTACAATATGAACTTATTTTCACATAATGTTTGCAATCCTTTATTAAATTACACTAATACTTGATTTTTGTTCCAACAAATTATTAAAAATACACTAGTCTTTATTTTAATTTCATATTTCATTATTAATTAAAACATGATATGGTAAGTATTTTTTCCTTCTGGAGAAATGGGAGAATCATTGTGGGCCTTGAATCCATAATTTTTTTTAGAAAACTCAACTAGATACTGGTCCACTAAAATGCATGCATATATTAGAATAAATGAATAAAGAAAATAAAATTTAAACTATATATATTGAAAATCTAGGGAAATATTTCATTCTATAGTTTATAGAACTAATTCTGAGGTTTAAAGGGTGATCCATGTGTCCCAAGTTGAAGATAATATTCTAGTCTAGATTCCATGGACTAGAATAAAAGACAACATTTTTAATCATAACTCAAAGAAGAAGAATCTGATTGGGCTTAAATTTAATGATTATTTAGAATAAATATTTGGAAATAGTTCCTTATTCTACAACCCACCCAAATTCATCTATCTAGAAACCTGTTTTGGCACTTCAATTGGAGGGATGTAGGCTAGCTCTAATTTTGGGTCAAGGGTGGAAAATTCTACTCTCCATTAATTTTACACCCACATATGCCTACCATAATTAATTAAGAAAACTTGTAAATATTATAGTCTGACCCAAGGATCTAAAAAATTATTATATAAGTTATTGGTAGTGAAGAAAATAGAATGAGTTTGTGTATTTTTTTTAATTTTATAATGCTGTTTTGTTTATGTACGTTTGGTTTTTTAATTGTAAGTTGTTCTAAATCACTATAGTTTCTTCATAAAAGTACTTATTATTTTCAAATTTAGTTCTTATCATTAACCATTGATATTTTTTACTAAATTTGTTAATTTATTCACACCAATAGTTGTGAAATTCTTCACACAATGGAAGAGTGTTTATTATTTCATTGTTTTCTCTTCTTTAATTATGACATAATGAGTCAAATTCCATATTCCATTGGGAGGATTAAATCAATAGAGGTATAAACCACTTATGGGTTTATCCAAGGAAGTTTAAAGGTTATAGGTTGGATTTTATTTTTTTTATATAAATTTTTAATCATTTATTTTAGTTGATATTTTCACAGAATGATTTTCTTTTTTCCTCATCCTTATTTAATTTTAAGGATACACATTTCAAGTGGTAATACGATCCTTTACCTTATAGTTCTCATTAAAATGATACTTCCATTGTATAGGTGATTAGAATTTAATTTTTTTATGTATTAAACTAGTAAGTGATGAAGTAAGTTTGATCTCAATGAATGAATCGCTCTCAAATTTAAGAAATTGAAACCACTTAAAAGAGAAATAACTTAGGATAAACTATTTCTCATAAATTTAATTCAGTTAGGAATTTTTGTATTCTAATAACCCTAATAAAATAAAAACCAAGATGGACACTTAATATAAATATATCCCTATAGTATGTTCAAGTATATTTAGGTTACTTCTTCAGTTTATGAGGTTTCGACAACCCAAGTTGCGCTATTAGCAACTGCTTCAACCCTAACATGGGAAATTTTGGACAAAACTGAATTTTGACATTATTACCAAGGAACTAAGTAATTTATCTCAGAATCAAATTCTATTTTCACCCCATTTCTCTATTCTCACCCCATTTGCTTATATTTTTTCCTTTCTATACTTCTATATCTTTCATGTCCTATATCCATGACCAATAAAATCGAATAGTTAGGGTGGAGAGTTACAAGGGTGGGGAGTCAAGTATAGCTAGGATGATTATTCCTTTAGATCCTAACCTATCTTAAAATCTAGATTATAAAATTGAGTCCAATTTTATAGAGGGTCTTTCATGAAACTAAATAATAAACTAGATTGGAAACCAAAATGGAAATACAAATGAAGTAGTCCCTATTATGGGGAATGTAATAGATCAAACCATGAATGATTATATCAAAACTTTATAGACTAATTCTCCCTCTTTCATTATACATGATACCATATGATATGAGAACTATTTATTTAAACCCCATGACCTAATCCAATGACATTTTTGAAACCATATCCCTCAAAATAAAATTGTGTGAGCTAAAATTAATCTATTTCTTTTTTAATTGAATGATCATGCTAATAACTAGTTATAAATTTGATACCATCATCCATCCAATCCTTGGATAAATTATAAAGATATTTTTACAAAAAAAACGTCCCCCACCAAAAATTAATTTCACATAAAAAGAGAATTCAAAACATTTTTGTAAAATAGGGAGAGTTATCTTATGAAACATGGAAAAGGTTTAAATACACACTAAAAATAGTACCACACCATGGTTTTTCAATACCAAAATAAGTGAGAATATTTATAAAGGGTTAGGTCCCAGAAATAAATATTTCATTGATATGATGTGTAATGAAATAATTTAAAACAAATACCTAAATTAAGATTATGAGTATCTATAAGGTCTTGATAAATAAAATAAAATAAAATAATGGGTACATCTCCCTATTATGAGAAGCTTCCCAAATATGGTGTGGTGAACACTCTTAGTTAATATTAAAGAACTAGGGATAAAATTTTATCCCTTAGTAGGAAGATCAAGGATAACAATCTTAGGAAAGTCCAATAAATTCAATCTCTTGATCCTTTTTGCTCAATTTATGATAAACATGACTATAAAACTAAATATTTCTCAACCATTACTTCTATAAAGAATTTTCTTTTAGGAGGACTACTAGGAGAGGTCAATGCTGTGATATTTAAAAAATCCATATTACTAAAAAACTTTCAATCCAAGGTATAATGAGAATCTAGGATTATATTATAAAGATAATCAATAACCTAATAAACAATAAGGTCCAAATCCCAAACCTACAAAAAATTGTCTTACCCATAACCAATTTAAATGATAAACTATTTAATTCCAACATACCCTAGTATAATACCAAAAAACTATGCAAAAATATAAATATTCTCTTGGGATAATCCAACAATCTCAACCCCTAACCCAATATATTATTCACCCTTTACTTGAGAAACTATGTAAGAAAATAGAAATAATGAATTCTAAAGTGACATCCCCTAAACATGAATTAAAAACCATTAAATTAGTAAGACACCCATGAAAAAAAGTCTACAACACCCCTAAAAATAAGGAGAGAATCAAGTTTCATCAAATACTCACTTGAACAAATAATGGTAGTGACTATCTTGAGAAGTGGAAAAACCATTGGAAAACCTAAAAAAATAATTCCAAAACCATATAAATCTTCAATATTTCATGAAAATAATGGAGAATCATATTTAAAATTTGAAAAATATAAAGAAAACGTATAGGAACCACTACCTCCCCAAAAAATCTATCAACCTTCCACTTTCCCTCATATAATGGGAGGAAAATCCAAAACTGAGTTGAATGAAACATTAATAGAAATGTTATCTTAGGTTAACCTAAAAATTCATCGTCTTTATGTAATCTAAACCATACCTAGTTTTGGAAAAAATCCACTTGGAGTGATTTTTGGGGTTGTTTTTGTTGATAATGAAGTGGAAGGAATCTCCAATTCAATCTCTATATGTATTTGAATTGAATATTTTGAAAGTTATAAGAGATATGGAAGAATCCTGGAATCATAAGTCATAATCTATTCTTAAGAATATATCTATAATTTTAGAAAAGTCCCCATATATATGAATTTGGTTATGTGAGGGATCATATAAGTGAATTGAGAATGTAAGAGTTTTTTGGATACGTGGGTGAAATTACTGATGTGGGGAATTTGAATATGTGAAGATTAATCTATATAAATATAACTATGTAAGTGAAACAATAATGTCAGGTAATTTGGACATGTGGTGGTTTATGTAGATAAATTTGGATATATATAATAATTATATAGCATATAATATTTTGATGGGATCTACATACATGAATTGAGAAAGGTACCCATGTATGGGTTTTCTGAAGTTATCCTTGTATGATAATTTGTTAGGTGATCTATGTAAGGATTTTCCTAGAAATTAGCTATGATATAAGTGATATGGTTGCATGGATTTTTCTTGAACTAGGTGACATGTAGTATCTCATTACTCAAATATGATTTATATTTCCCAAATAAAATCAATTTAATAATCAAGGGAAGTTCAATACAAAATATTTTGATTATTTTAAGGGAGTTTGAAACTGATTTTTTGGAACCTAATATGGACATGTTTCTTCTCATGGGGTATGAAGAAGACGACATATAGAACATTGTGACACATAATGACTTTATTTTTTAATTTTGGATTTGGAAGGAAATTTGGAAGCTATAAATTGCTCATTTTTATGATCTTGAAAAGTAGAATAGCTAGTGCGTTGATATTAACTAAAAAAGGAAATGTGATTTTCATGAGAAAATTATTTTCACAGAAAAGAAACATTTCAGGTGTCAACAAAAATAAAAAAGGGATCCAATTGTTTATTTTTAGAGTTTGATACATTTATTAAAAATACTATAATAAGGAAGATATACATATAGAGAATAAAATAAAAAATATAAGGCAAATAAGTGAAAAAATATAGGATCAAAAGAGAAGGTTTTACCAAGGCTATGATCTATAAGGTTAAAGATGAAGAAAAGGGGTTTTTATAGGATTGGTTCTTGATGTAAGATATTTTAGGAATTTCTGAAGTGGTACACCATCCTGGTGTATTATCATCATTGAAAACTTGTGGATAATAAGTGTTCACTAAAGGAGCAATGTGTTCCACTATAAAAGAAGTGTAATGTGTTCTGTAAGACTTCAAGGGCAACGAACCTTCAATTTTTCTATAAGGGTCACAAAAAAAAGGGTTATTGAAACTGATCCATTGTGTAAACAAGAAAAATAAGAACAATTTAGTTTCTCCAGTTCATAGGTACATTTACTTGCACTCACCTTGGACTAGCCCATAATAGTGAACCGATTAAAAAATGTCTATGGATATTTATTGCTTTTATCACTATAGAGATTTGGAAATAGATAGAAGTTTGTTACTCTAAATGAGAGAACATGATCCATTACAAGGAATAAATTTTAAATATTTTTTCCTCGATTCACCTCTCTTAGGCTACTTCCATAACTGGGACCAAGAATTGGTATCAGAGCATTGGTTTGGGGTACTATTATCTCTCTAAAAACGCCATGGCTGTTGTTTTAAACCATAAAGGAATACCCAAATTTAAAGGAAGTGATTTATAGATTTATAAAAATTATATTAAACATTATTTTTAGTCATTGGATAAGGATGTTTATATGAAAGTTTTTCATGGAATCACTACTAGCATGGAGAGTGAAGTCTTATATGATATAGATCATAAGGATTTGGATATAGACATTAAAGAAATAAATACTCTAGGGGAATCATTGGATAATCCTATTTATAAAAAGGTGATTTCATGAAAAACCACTCATGATATGTGGTAAAAGATTAAAAATATTTATTAAAGCAATTCAAAAGTTCAAGAAGCAATAATATAAGTGTTATCAAATAAATATAAAGATATAAAAATGATTCCAAGTTAAATAGTTGATGAATTTTTTGACCAACTAAATAATCTTATTAAAGATATGAGTTACCTTTGGGGAAATCATTGATTATGTAATAATTTTTTAATGAATCCCAAGAAGACTTACACCTTAGTTTAATATGAAGGTTTATGTGCTTAAGTACAAAGACCCAAAGTAAGTGACATTAGAAAACCTTAATAGCACTATAATTTATTATTAAATGAGGAATAATGACAATAAAGTTTTTCTAAATGAAAATTCACAAGAGATGGTATTCAATACTATAAAGAAACTCTCCGTGAAGGAGGATCATGGGGATAATTAAGTCGATGAAGTGATATATTTTCTTTCCCAAAGCCTAATAAGAGGAAAAGGGAAATTCAAATAAAATCTTCCTCCTTATTGCTTTAGATATATGAGGGCTGGGCACCTTACTGCCAGTTGTCCCAATAAATTTCATAATGATGATGAACATGAAGTTTACATAAATAATCCAATGAAGGATGTGAAGGGAAAGGGAAAATTTTAGTAAAAATTATTCAAGAATAGAAATTTTCTTTCATAAGAAGATGGGTTAGAAGAAGCTTATATATAAGAGATATAGGAATAAAGGGATTTAAATGAAGAATTTATGGTTGATGTTGTCGAAAAACCTCAAAAAGAGGAAACAATGATCAAGAAGATTAAATAAAAGTATTATTTAAACTTAAATTTAATCTTGAGGTATCCCTTGGAGAAATTAACATCTAGATGTCCAAAACAAATAAGTCCAAGGGAGTAGTGAGATATTCCATTTTTATATACAATACCTAGAGGTGGAAAAGTCATAACTAAAGGCATAAATTTAAAAACTCAAATTTTAAACTTTTGGAAGCCTTAAAAAGGAGGTTGAATTAAAATTAAAAAACTAAAGAACATGTCTGAATCACTTATGAGATAATTTAAACTATGAAATAAAGGTTTAAGATAATTGAGGAATTTTAAGAGGATGTCACCTTATGGAAAAGGAAATGTAAATATCAAGAAATATTTTTTACACCTAGTATGAGATCATGGAGTTAAATTACACTAGATCATAAAAAACCTAAAAATATCCCTAAATAGGTTGTGGAACTCGCACAAGTTCCATGCTTCAAAGAAAAGGGAAAATTCATTGTGTACCATGATAAAAAAATGGAGTGGTCAAAATAGATACTATACCACAAGAACCGACACCATAAAAGAAAATTTTTCTACATGGCACTCACATAACAAGTCTGGAGGAAATAAAGGATGAAAAGAAGATAAAAAAATAAGGTATTACTGGTATGTAAATTAGGACACATCCAATAGGTATTCTTTATTACTAAAAGATATTTTGGAGAGAAAGAGTGACCAGAATATTCAAGCATAAATTCCAAAATTTCTTATGTTTGAATGGATATTGTTTTTGATATGAAGTGTTTGGACACAAATAAATGAATTTTACATCAATAAAACAAAAAAATGAACCAATTAAGTCTAGATGAAGTAATACATAGTGGTAGGATACCTATTTAAGTGGGATGAAAATGAACAATAGATATGAAACCTCACAAAATGAGGAAGAGGAAATTATAGAATTATGGGCATAATAGGATTCTTCATCCATAAGTAAATTGAACAAATAATAATGGGTCAAGAAAGGAAGAGATGATATGACCATCATTATTGAAATAACCTTGAGATCAAATAATATAAATAATAAATGGATTATAGAAAATGACTATACATCATACATGATAAGAAATAAAAACCTTATCTTAAACATAAAATATAATAAATATGGTATAGTGTATTTTGGTAACAATTAAGGATTACAAAGTGTTGGATTTGGGAATACAAAGGTTATAGGAAAATATACAAGGTGAAAATAAGTATTGTTAATCAATGGTCTTGGTCACAATCTTCTCAGTGTATGCTAGCTTTGTGACTCTGGATGTGAAATAAAATTCAACA
The DNA here is from genome assembly GCA_963277665.1 of Viscum album. Classification (NCBI taxonomy): domain Eukaryota; kingdom Viridiplantae; phylum Streptophyta; class Magnoliopsida; order Santalales; family Viscaceae; genus Viscum; species Viscum album. The sequence goes on from OY728166.1 coordinate 1,477,031,710, forward strand.
AGAATTATTAAATAATCAAACGAAATAATGGATAATTTGTTTTTAATGTAAGGTGTATGAATGGGAATCTCTATCCTACTAATGGAGAAAAGGAAAAGTTAATACTATCTAATAAAGAATAACACCATTTATGGAACATGAATCTTGGACACTTGAGATAGAAATATTTGGAGAAGTTAATATTGAATCATATAGCTTGAGATATTCCTTATCTTATGTATGATCACACACATACATGTGATGATTACCTAAAAGGAAAGAATTATAGGAAGAACAAAAAGCCTAAGAAATAAAAATCATATAGGTTTCTTGATATTTTCTATGTGGATAATGGAATTTTTCTTGTATATTCTTCCAAAATAAAGGCCTATAAATGCTATAACAAATAGTTAGGAAAATTGGTTGAGATTCAAGATGTTATAGTTATTCAATAAGTTTATATTTTCTAATTTGGTGAGTATAATTCAGATCTAAAAGAGAATATTTCATCATAAAATAGTATGTTTTTTGAAGAATAAAGTGATAAAGAAGTGTGTAACTCAAAGAGTGTTCAAGGGGTTTTAGAAGAATCAGATAAATTCTATAATGATGAGGAAAATGGAGCAGTAATAATAACTTAAAACCAGAAAAACAATAGGGATAAAATCAGTGATAATAATATTTTTGGTGACTGAGCATCCCCAGATCAAAGAAGAAGAATGAAGACTCAAAAATCAACTTTACTCTATTTGGTGGAACATAAAAAATTTCATAGGATTTTGGAGATGAATTTTTAGTCAAAGCAATACATGGGTAACTTGACCAAATAAAAAATAATCAGATATGGGAAGTTGTTTCAAGGACATAAGGAAAGAAAATCTTTAGAACCAAATGGTTTTCTTAAAAATAAACTCAATTAATATGGAAAAGTGAATAATAACAAATCACTTCTAGGGTGTAATGTATATTCTCAAATTGAAGGAATTGATATGGATGAGACTTTCTTATTGGAGGCCCAACTCAAAAATATAATACCAAATTGGTCATGGGAGTGAAAAGGGGATTTAAAGTCTACCAAATGGACTTCAAATTAGTGTTTTTGAATGGATTAATTGAAGATGAATTTTATATTGTACAAATGGATCAGATTATTATTATTTATGATGAATAAAAAGTGTGTTGGTTAAGGAAATCCATTTATAGGTGGAAATTGTAGGTTTTGGGTGCAACAGAAGTGGTGGATGGGGCATGCTCAACTTATCGTTTTATCATGATCAATAATTAATAAAATATTTACAAGATAATAAATGCTGTGATCAATGTAATTGAATCAAATAATATATAAAATAGAAAAATTATGGAAGCAAAGTGTGAGATCACCACATATTATTTATAATTAATTCAAGAAATTAAAGAATTAACTTGCGAGAAATTCTTTCTTCATTGATGGATCTGAAAATGTATCTAAGTCTTACTATTTTTGTTTTTTAGAAATCAAGAGTAGTTTCCCTCCTATAGTGATTCACACATGTTCTAAAAACTTTTGGACATCACCTTAGGAATCTCCGGGTGCTAGTAATATAGATCCTGATGCTTGCATCATTCGTCTTTGATTGTCTTGAGAATCACTTCAAGGAAGGATTATAATTTATCTCTCTAGATTTTAGAGTGTTTGTGGAGGATTATTGCTCTCTATTATTCATATCCTTCTTAGATAGGTATATCTCTAGGGATTTTAGAGGATTCTCTTCAGATCTCACTGTGCATAACAAAATGAATTATCTCTCTAGAAAATTAATATAATTGGGTTTATATACTTATAAGGTTAGAAAATAATAATTTCACATAAACCCTTATTATTTACATGATCTATACAAAACCCCATGTCTATAATAATAATAATATTATTATTTCTTGACATGTCCTAATCTCACAATTTAAATTAAATATTATATATTCAAATAATATTCAATATATATTATTTCTCATGAGACCATTAAACTTGGTCCACCACTCCTCCAAAATATTTATTGGGCCTTAAATAATGAATTTTTTTTAATAAATAAATATCACTATATTCTTCATCAATAAATAACTAAATATTATATTTACTAAATATCAAATAAATATTTATTTAATATTATTCTCACATAATATTCTCTTGAATAATTGGTGACAAAATATATGCGATCAAGAAAACATGAATAATTATTAAACTATATTTGGGAATAATATTTATTCCACATGTGAAATAATAAATAATAATATATTATTTAACTAAGATTCTGAATACACTTAGTGTGTGACCCTTTAGGCCTCTTTCTTAGTGGTGATAGGACAAATAGTCCAAAGTCCAAGGTTAATGGCTAGAAACATGAAAAGGCACCCATAAAGAAATATGTTAATGTTGCAAAGAAATAATATCTCATACATATTATTACTATGTAATATAACCCCTTTATCATGATATCTCTAATCAAGATGGTTGCATGTTGGTGCCATCAACCTATGTGTTTGATGTATCATTATTTGACTTTTAAGAAATCAAACTTGTATATATAGCATCATGTCCATGTATTTATTTAGGTTATATCATTTCCATAAAGGTCCTAAGATTTCAACTTCCATTAAAGAAAAAAGTGAACAATCCTTTCTCACATTATTCCTTAATAAAATATTACACATGATGCACCCAATATATCCTACCTCACTATGAACACATGTGAACACAATTTTTGTCAATAAATAAAAGTACACAAGTTATAATAATCATTAATAATAATCTTAAAGTCTAAGGATCAATACACACATCCACAAACAAGAAAATCCAATAACACATATAATTGTGGATTTATTACTAGTGGGTCTTATTCTCATAATATATTACAATGGATATTACCAAGGGAATACACCATGAGAAGGTGACTCAAATACATATGACTCTCCACCCATGATATCCTATATCAATTGTGTCCCTCAAATTATTCCATCCATCTATAGAAAATATAGTTAAGAATACCATCATGGAACATCTAGGTTCTCATCATAGCAGGAAACTACTATGACCATTCAGTGTGAGGAAAACTCTTAGGACATTATCACATACTATGTCACACATAAGAACAATAATGGTGTGATCATGAGTTTATTAATATTAAGAAAAATGAATATAGGTTATCATAATGTACAAGAAATTTGGTTATAGGGAACCGACTCTAATAGACTCCCACTTACACTAGAGAAAACTGTTAACAACCTTCAGTCCTCTAACTATGACATGATACTCATTATTCTCTTGGTATATGACTTTAGTCAATGGGTCAACATGTTTTATTTTTTGGGAACACTATTTACTATAAATTCACCCTATGAGAAAAATACCTCAAGTGGTGATACTTTCAGAGTATGTGCTTTGTTTGTTGGTGTGACCTTGACTCATTTTCAGGAGAAACCAATATAATATTATAAAAATACAATGTGATAGGTTCTTTAATTATAAGTACCAAATCAAGATCCAAAACAAAGTTTCATATCCAAATGGTTTCTGTGGTTGCATCAGAAGTTGCTCTATACTCGGACTCCACTATAGAATCCATGACGACTGGCTGCTTTGAAATCTTCCAACTCAAAGCTCATTTATTGAGATAAAAAATATCTTGAATGTGACTTTAGATCATTATGATATATTTTAAAACTATATCAGTATAACCCCTAACAACTATCTCCTCATCTCCTTTATACACCAGGAACATATCCTTAATTCTTCTCAGATAGTTAAGGATAGCCTTAATAGTAGAACAATTTTGTTCTCTTGGATCATATTGATATCTTTATACTATGCTCAATGCATAGGAGACATCAAGTCTAGAAAATAACTTGTCATGAATGATTGTTCCTATCACAAAATTTCATGGGATCTTAGTCATTATCTCTTTCTCTTGTTGTTTCTGAGGACACTTTTTTTAGAAAGATGTATACCACGTGATACTGAAATCAATACTCTAACACCCCAAGGTTTTACAAATAAATTTATTATAGAATGCATTCAACACTGAGTCTATATGAAACATACACTTTGATATTTATAGGAGATAGTTATAACCTATCCATTATATATAATTTTTCCACTTCTGTGATTTGAATTTCAATAAACTGACATACACAATTACGATTAGTTAGATGTTTAGAGTTTGATAGGATCAACTTAAATTTTTGGCAAATAGAAAATTACCCTTATGAATAGTAACTTATCCTTATGAATATTAATGTACCGTTTATAATAGTAAACTCACCCATGTAATTATGAATAAAATTTAGGCACCATATAAATGAGAGTGAATATTTTAAAAATTAATAATTAAGTGTTGATATTTTTGCGAGTAATAGATATTTAATTAAAATTTTAAATTAGTAAATTAATTTAAAATAAAATTCATTTTCATAAAATATATTCCAAAATTTCTATTTTTTTCCTATGATTTTAGTATAATTTTATGAGACCTTAGTTACTTTTTGAAAGTGTTATAATATCAGTTTTAAAATTAAAATCTTTATTTTTCAAGTAAATAATGATTTTATTTAAAAAATAATTTTCAAATATTTATAAAATTATTTTTATAAAAATGAGCTTATTTTTTAATTCTACACATCAAAAAATGGTTATGGTTATTTTTTGGTATTTTTCTGAAATACTTAAATATTTGGTGAATAGTATAATATGGCAATTTACAGTATAAATACATTATCAAATAATTAAACCATTCCTTGAGTCATAGATGATGTAAGAACACTTTCTTAGAAATAACATGCACTTATTACTATTTTGGGTCACATGAATCAACACTATTGGTTTTCTTGTGGAAAATAATAAAATAATGAATAAGATATTCAAAAATCACCCCTCTATTCCACTATAAAAGCCACCCTCACTCCCTCTTCTCTTCACTCCTCTAAAACTTTAATCTTCTCAAAGTTCAAATAAAATACTCAACCATAGTCCCTCCTCACTTCCAAGAGATCTTGATATTTCCAAAAGGCAAAAAACCCTTCCCTTAAGGAGGTTCCCAAAGAGGACATTTCAAGAGGTAAACCCTCTTCATTTTTTTACTTTCATTTAATTTTCGATTTATTTTATTTTCTTATATTCTCATAAAATACTATATAAAAATGATTATTATAACTATAGTATAATATATATACTAGAATTATATATTTTAAATGAAATATCCTTCCTCAAACTACTATCTCTCCCTCTTTTATTTTATAAACAAAATCATCATTTGGGAGGTGGAGATTTACAACCTTCATGGATGATGAACCTTTTTTCTTCAATTTATACTTCAAGGATGGTCATGAAACAATTTTTAGGTTTGAAAAAGACTATAATATGTGTATTATAACCTATTCAATGTTCTGGAACCAGTATATATACGTAATACTAATTCACACGACAAACTAGTTTGTAACAATCAAGATACTGGAAAAATAATCTACTAATGTTCTATATAATAAATCATCCTCATACCATGTAACAAAGTTACATATATAACCATTTAAAATTATAGATATTAATCAATTATAAGTTCAATTCTATATAATTATATCCATTCCACATAAACTCCAATACTTATAATCAAGCGAACCGATCACGAAATCATGGAAACGAACACTCCAGAATGACAGAATTCAATCTTATAACTTACCAATAAGGACATAAATTAAATTAATAAAAATTTATTGAATAATATATATATATATATATAATTTTATTAATTAGTTAATTAATTTATTTAATTTGATTATCTAGGACATTAAGGTCAAGTTCATAATACATTCTAATATAAGGTAAGGATTTTCTACATGAACCTCCATTTTCATTCAGGTTACTCTTTTTCTCTACTTACCTAAATTAAATTATTTTTTATTATTATGTTATTATCATAAATTCTATTTGAATTTTCTATATATGTGTACCAACCTGAATCCTTTTTTATTTTATGGGGAGTTACACTCTTTAAAATGATCTTTCAAAAATTCTTCCCGAAATACAAACCCATTTCAAAGGAACTTCTCGAATTCTTACCTATGTTCAAGTAAAATATATAATATTTTTTTAGACACCATTATTTTTATAAAATCACTCTTTTTATTATGAAAAAAATATATTATTTCACTTCCAGTTTTATACAAATATTTTTCCAAAACAACTCTTCTTTTCAAAGTAAAAGAGTATTTATCTCAAGAATTACTCAATGATTTTATAAGAGTAATTTTATCTATTTCAACACTCTTTTTGAATCTTATATATAATTGGGACTAATATTTTGTTATATCATCTATCATATTTTATCTAATGGTTTATTATTATTTTGACTATGGATGTTCTATCTTGAAACCATTCACCATATGACTCTAAATGGTTAGTGTTTATGTTTGGGGAAAGTTATTTACATTTCATATGTTAGTTTCAATATTAATGTATATATTGTTTAACTTTATCCCCATTAATATTAATAATTAATTGTACTTGTTAAGTGATGTGTGGGTCCATATATAGACCCTCGATGTGCCGGTAGGTCTCATCAGACAAAACAGATATGGACTTGGCTGAGGCCTTTCCCATTTTAAGATATGGTTTGGCCTTAATCATTTTTAGATGTCTTAGTCGAGGCCTTAAAGGTATATTTTATAATGTCTGGAATTATTAATTTCCCTAATTATGAAAAAATTAATTTATAGTCCATGAGGTTATTCAACTAGTACAATACCCATGATTATTATTTACTATGGAATTATTTATTGATCCCTTATTCCTGCCATATTATGTTCAAGTTCATTTTTAAAGGCACGTGTTTTTAGTTATTCACCATGTCTAATTTTTATGTTTATGATATCTTCCACTGTATTTCTTACCCTTACTGATCATCTGATATCACACCTTTCTTATGTTTTATTTTCCCATGATGTGAAGAAGTAAATTATGAATGACCTATAAGGGTAACCTAGGATTTATAGACGTTTTAAAAGGAATTTTCACATTTTATTTCATTTAAAGTTGTAATGTTGAACCTATGTATGTATCTAGTTTTCAAAAACTAAAAAAATAATTCATTCCTTTGGGATACAAATTTCTTGTAATTATTACAATGTAATGAAATAAGGCACTGACTCTGAGAAACTGGGGTCGGGTCTTTATAAATCCCCTCTAGGATTATTCCATACTAAATATCTTTAGTATATGGTCAATGTATATAATTTAAATTAGTCCAATAAGCCTCTTGGATCTATCATTATTGATCTTGATCCATATAATGTTACTTTCTTCATCTAATTCCTTCATGGAGAAACAATTGTTTAACCGGTACTTAACAAACTGTAATACTGGTATGTCGTTTCCAATAAGTAATATGTTATATAAATAAACTACAAGGATAAAAAATGAATTTCCAAAAACCTCTTGTAAACACATGGATCATATTCATTCTTAATGAAACCAAATTATTTAATAGATCCATCAAATTGAATGTTCCATGACCTAGATGTTTTCTTCAATATATAAATAGATCTCTGTAACTTTTATATCATTTTGGAATCACATGGAGTCACAAACCCTTCTGGTTGTGTCATGTAGTCATCTTCCTAAAGGTTACCATTAAGGAAATCTATTTTGACATATATCTTCCAAATTACATAATCATGGAAATCTCCTATAGAAAGTTAAATTATGATGGATTTAAATATTGAAATTAGTGAAATGGTTTCATCTTAGTCAATTCCTTGATGTTGTTTAAACCATTTATCCACTAGCCTTGATTTATAGGAGTTTAATTTACCTTCCATGTTCATTTTTCTCTTGAATACCCATTTTCACCCTACATACTTTACATCAACTAGCACATCGACCAAAAACCAAACTTGGTTCTGATACATGGAATCTATTTTAGAATTAATAGCTTATTTCCATCTTGTAGCTTTTGAGATATCTACTACATATTTATAGGATAGAGGTTCATAATTATCAACCAATAGAGAGTCACCATCTTCAGAGACTATAAAACCATATTTCTATAGTTCTTTTACCTCTTTAGTGCTCCTATACAGTACTTGTGTTTCAAGAACTACTTCTTCAATGGGGACCTATATAATCTATTCTTATACCAACTCTTGTGTATCTTAAGCATCATCTTCATCAAATTCAATATTTCTCCCACTATCCATTTTAAGGATGTGCTCTATCTCAATAAATATGACTTGTTTAGAAATAATAACATAATTATCTGAGGGTTTTTATAGATAACATCCCTTTATTTCCTTAGGATAACATATAAAGATACACTTTGTGCCTTAGGGTGCTATTTTATTTGTTGATAAGGCCTTAACAAACGACTCCCAACACCATATATGTGTATATGAAAATACAGGTTTCTTTCCACTCCATTACTCAAGGGAAATTCCATTTTCTTCTTTATTTGGTACTCGGTTTAGTGTTTATACTTCAATTTGTAATTAATATCCCCAAAAGGATAATGGAAGATCAATATGAATCATCATTTAACTTACCATGAATTTAATGGTATGGTTTTTCCTTTCACTAACACCATTCCACTAAGTTGTGTAGAGTACAATGAGTTGAGATAGAATCCAAAAACCCATGTATAAAGTTAATAATATATTGGTTAATATATTCACCACCTAGACCTGATTGAATATTCTTTATCTTATTTCCATTTTGATTCTATACTTCATTCTTGAATTTTTTAATTTCTCAAAGGCCACAAACTTATACCTCATCAATTAGACATATAAATATCTACTAAATTCATCAATAAAAGTTATGAAGTAATAATACACACCTCTAGATTATACTAGAAATGGTCCACCCACATTAGTTTATATTAATCCTAGAAGACATGTGTCCATTTCACCATGTACACAAAATGGTAGTTAGTTCATTTTTACTTGTAAATAAGAATGACATATTTCAAGTGGTTTCATCTCAAAAGAGTCTAAATAACCATCTTGATAGAGTTTTTTCAAAACTTATTGTTTATATGACCAAGATGGCGATTCTATAACTGGGTGTTATATGAGTCATGTGAAAATGATTCACTATCTATTTCAAATACTTGGTTTTCCTAATTTAATACATAAACCATTATTTAAATGTTCCATACTATAACATATGATGTCTTTATAAAATAAATGACTTTTATTTCAAAATTTGAATATAAAACTATAAGTATCTAATAAGGATACATAAATCATGTTCTTTTTAATAGTTTGTACATAACAAAAATCTATTAAAACCAATATCATTCCTATTGGTAATGAAAGGTGGTAGTCTCTAATGGCTAGAGTAGCTAGCCTCACGCCATTTGTAGCTTAAAAATCCACCTCTATTATAGAAATATTTTTAAATATACTTGGTTATTACATTTGGATATATATGTGAGAACTAAAAGATGTATCTAATACCCAATGTGTATATATTTAATGATTACACTCAATAAAAAATTCACCTTTAACTTCCCCTTTCACATGGGTGAAGTTCTTCTTCGAGTGGCCTTGCTTTCCACATGAAAAACAAACTACTTTATTTTCCTTACTCTACCTATGAATCTTTATCTTCTTAATAAGGATGATGATTGGGAGATTTAGACTTGTTATGAGTCTTAGTCCCCTTCAACCTTTTCTTCACTTTCTTGTTCACCATAAGGACTATGAGTTTTTCACACCCTAGGTCCTTGTACACTTGTAAAATTAGAGTAAGAAGTTTCGAAAGACTATTCTCATGTTATAATTAACAGTAAATATGGAGAAGGACTTAGTTAGTGAGGAATGTATGATATCTATGCACTATAAATTTGGTAATTTAATCCCTAAGATGTCTAGGTGTTCAATCTAGCTAATAATCTTGACTACATGAGGCCCAGCTAGAATTGGCACACCAATCTTAGTTGTAAACAGAGCATTGGAGATCTTGTATCTATCCTATCTCAAATTCTCTTGATATAGGTATCGAAGGCGATACATCATTCTATATGCATCCATGTCCTCATGATACTTCATAATCACATTGATCATGGATGATAGCAAGAAACATAGAACATACATGGAATCCTTCAAATGCTTCTCAAAGAGAGATAACTCTTCATTACTAGCCTCTTTACCTGGTGATTTAGGAGTAGGTTCTTCTAAAACATATAATTTCCTTTCATGGAATAGGATAATGCATAATAACCTTTTCCACTCTTGAAAATTTGGGCTGGTGAGAAGTTTATCCTTCTTATGTATGGATCATAGTGATACTTTGGAAGTCATTTTCTTACTATTTCTGTAAATAATATGAGCATAGTTTTAGTAATTTATCTAATAAAATTTAGACAAATAGATAAATATCATATATATTAATCTCCCAATATTTTATCAAAACCCAATATCCCCCACCATTATCTTTGGAATATCTTGTTTCTTGGAAATTCTAGTGGCGAAGATCCATATTCCCCTTCCCATCACCCAAAATTTGTCCAATCAAGCAATTTTATGTTTTTAGCTAGGTATTCCAAATGCCAACTACATTAACTCACAATTCCTTGATATATTTTGTGGAATCCCCAATCTTAAAATCCTTAATTTTGATTTCCTCAACCTTTTCCTCTCAATTACACCAATTCCAACTTTAGAAGTCAACCCTTGATTTGAACTAAGTTAAGTGAACCCAAAACTCTAGGTTAGAATTCCACGATAATTGAAAGCATCCAAATTTGTTTATTCAAGAACTTTGAACTATGGATCAATTTTAACTGAAGTATTGGAAGTTTATAATTAATTAATATATATAATTCAGGAATTTTATCTTTTATTTGTAAATGTAAAATTATTATCTTTATTGCGTGCTTTTTAATATTAATTGGATTTACTTAAGTGATTAACCATGTCTTAGATAATGTTTACACATAAGTCAATTTATTTTAGTTCTATCTTGAATGTTTTTTGATTCATTAATTTATGTGATTGTGGAAAAAATACACAACTAAATAATTATAAAACTTTACATAAATAAAATAATAAATTTGTATAATCATGAAATTTTATTGATGTTTAGTTTATATATTGGATGATAAACTAATCTTCGATCTAGGGGAAAAACATCTTGAACTATTTATTGTTCATGTTGAAACTTTACACCTGTCCACCTATGTATCTCCCTTGGATTGGTTTCACCTCGGCTTCAAACTTTAACCACCTCCACTAGCTTGGGATGTCTATCAAATACATATGATTTTACTCAAATGTAGGTGAGGGGAACTAAATGATCATTTAAGGGGTTTACATAAAAGAAACCATGGGAACATAGACCATTACATAATGAGAGTAGGGATGACACACATGCCAATAATTTAATTTAATATTAAATTAAAAGAAGAAAATTACATACAAAGGTCTGGTCTAGGATCATGATCATCCACATGCATGCAATAAATTAAACATTTAATAAAATTAGAGTTAAATTATAATCATTCTTATTTAATATAAATCACACTCCAATCAATTAATTGTATTATTTAATTAATCAATTATTTTATCTTAATTATCATTCAAATTTTCTTTATATTATAATCCATTATAATATTAAACAAATTAAACAAATTTATTTAAAATTAACTATGTAAAAAAAATGTACCTTGGAGGCAACATGGTGAGTACCCGTCCAAACTACCCAACATGTATTATACTCAAATATTGCTTAATCTTGTGAAATGTGGCTTACATGACTTATCACATAATTTCATAGTGTTTAATATCAACTTAATGAACACACATAACACATGGTATTTACCTAGTGTGTTATTCTTAAATTTCTATAGAGTAATAATTGTAATATGACTTATACATGATATGAAAATCTAAACATTATACAAAAATTAATTAGACATTTATATATATATAAAACCCATCACATGGGTGTACTATCAACTTAATGACCACATGGAACACATGTTGATAATGGTTTAATAGTACAATAAATTAATTTTTAATTCTATATAATTTGGTAAAAGTATATAGTGTGTACAGTACAGTGACACATCATTTATTATTATCACTGTCTATCCACAAAACATGCCTAGGGACTCATCATATAACAATGCCATGATTTTTTTGGAAAAAATGGTGTGTATATGGGATACACTATGTGTGGTCCCTAGGTTACATGGTCACCAGTCATGTAGGCCATGTAGAAGATACACAACCCATCTGTGACTAAAGGACTATACGTCGTGTATAGAAATTACACGGCATGTACTCTGGATGACCATGCACTAGGATAGCCCAGTCAATATGCAGCGTGTCATTAAATTCACCATGTGTAATAAATTCAATAGATTAAGTTAATTCATAATTAATTCAGGTTGAATTAAACAATGGTACATGGTGTGTACTCATGTGTTTTCTATCCATACTCCTTGGAACCTCTGGATGAGATCTTTGAATTTATTTCATTCATAAAATTAATTGAATTGATTATATTTGTGAGAAACGAAGAGGAATACATTATATCTCACAATTCATATTAAATAATGATTAAACTAGAATTGAAAACTAATGAACAAATCATAAATTAATCAATGAAAATTAAATAATTATGAATAATTATGCAACCTCCCCTTAATACTATTTGTAGGTTTTAGGTGCAGTGGATGCGGAGGATGGGGCATGCCCAAATCATTTTTTTTGTCATGATCAATGACTAATCCAAGATTTACATTATGATAAATGGCATGATCAATGGAATTGCGTCAAATAATATAGATAGTATAAAAAATCTATAACTATATCTCAAAATTATCACATATCGTTTATAATTAATTTAAGAAATTAAAAAAATTACCTTATGAGAAATTATTTATTCATTGATAGATCCTCCAATGTCACTATGTTTTACTATTGTTGCATTGTATGAATCAAGAGTATATTCCCTTAAATGGTGATCTATACATGTTCCAAGAACCTCTAAATGTCATCGTAGGAATCTATAGAGGTATGTTCCTAAAAAGCGATGATTTCAACTCCTGGATATCATTTAAATTTGAGAAACTCCCAATCTTCTGTTTCTTTTGTGGTCGTCTTGGCCACCCGGAAAGAACATGCTCCACAAAACCGAAGAATGGATCAGGTGACATCACTCTCCAATATGGCCCTTGGCTCTGTGCAAGAATGAATAAATCAGATTTCATCCCTGAGACGGAAAAACAAAAAGACCGCGCCCGTCTCATGTGGGCACATACCAATCAGGCGGAACCCACACATGGACAAGTCATTTTGCTGGGGCCTCCGGAGTTCTCTAATGCTGACCATCCCACTCAGAGAGAAGCTATAGTTTATCCTAACCCCCTGAAGGACAAAAATCAATCATCCACAAGGTCGGATATGAATCACAATGAACCACCACGACAATGCTTAACGCCAAATCCGCTGAACCTCAAACCACCAGACCTGGATCCGGATCCAGGTCCACAACTGTCTGTAATCGACATTCCACCAATAGAGGCCCATGGAATGACCGGAACTCCAATGCTGGTCCCAATCACCCGTCGCACATGGAAAAGGGTGCAACTTAGAGGAAGTGATGACCGAGTGGAAGATCCTAACCCTGGGGCCAGGAAAAGACAAACTGAAACATGTCAGTAGGGGGGAGCCTCACCAAAAGATGGAAAACGAAAAGTGGCGAAACAAGTCTTGAGGAACCAAAGGCAGTGGCGGGCGAGACCCAGCCCCGCCTAGAGTAATGATTGTGTTATGCTGGAACTGTCGTGGGCTTGGAAACCCACGAACGGTTCGCATGCTTCAGCGCCACTGCGCTCAAAGTTGCCCCGATATGGTTTTCCTATCCGAAACCATTCTGGAAAACAAGGACACCAATGGTATTGACCTGAAGTGTGGTTTCCAAGGCTGCTTTATAGTGCCTAGACAAGGCCATTCTAGGGGCCTTTATCTCCTTTGGAAGGACAATATTGACATAATTTTTTTTTCTTTCTCTTCACACCATGTGGCTGCAACTGTTCAAACAGACTTTCACCCACCCTGGACCTTTGTGGGATTCTATGGCTGGCCGTCCCATGTTGATAAGGTGCGATCATGGGACCTCCGGGGCAAGCTGCGACATGATATTCCTAGCCCTATTCTTTTCGGTGGTGAATTCAATGAGATCATGTTCCATAAGGAAAAAAGAGGTGGAAGCACTCGAAACCCAGCCTCGACGTCTAAATTCAAGGACACAATCACTAGGGCGGACCTGGTCAATCTGGGGTACACAAGTAATCCTTTTACATGGTTCCGAGGCAACACTAAAGGCACCTGCATCGCTGAGCAGCTTGATAGATTTATGGGTTCTGCTGATTGGATTAATTTGTTCAACATGTTTCATGTGGGCCACTTGGCCCTTAACTGTTCGGATCATTTCCCTATTCTCATTGACTGTTTGCAAGGCGAACGACAACGAAAACTCAGCAAACCCTTCAGATTTGAGAGCTTTTGGTCAAAAGACCAGGAATGTGAAGAGGTGATCCGATCATGCTGGGAAAGTTCTCATGAAGATGTTGGCCTCAATCTCCAACAGGTTGCATCCGGTCTGAGAACTTGGAGTTACAAGAAATTCCACCAACCTGATAGGCATTGAGAAATCCTTGAAAAGAAGTTGCATAAACTTCTCAGGCAACCCTCGTCCAATGGAAATATCTCCAGGATTGGCACTACTCAAAGAGAGCTGGACGGGGCCCTTCGTGTTAAGGAAGGATTCTGGGCTATGCGGGCGCGTGACAACCACATTAAAGAGGGAGACGCTAATACAAGGTATTTCCATCTGAAAGCGTTAGATAGACATCAAAAAAACTCTATCATGAGCCTATCGTGACCTGATGGAAGAAAAGTTTCTGACACCTGCGACATTCACGAAGCTTTGGTAGGCTATTCCCAGAACCTCTTCTCCACAGGTACCCATTCCATGTCGGCTGAAGTGGAAGAATGCATCAGACCTGTGATTACCGATGAGATTAACTGGCAGCTTACAAAAGATGTGACAAATGATGAGATTATCCTAGCTCTGAAACAGATCCACCCCACTAAGGCCCCGGGACCGGATGGTTTCCACGCCCTATTTTTCAAACATTACTAGCAAATTATCGGTCCCGACATATGAAAAATGATTAAAAACATCTGGGCGGGGAACACAAGTATTTCCGCCATCAATGAAACTGTCCTTGTCCTCATCCCCAAAATCAAGAAACCTCAGGAGATCCTGGATTTTAGACCTATCATCCTCTATAATGTCTCTTATAAAATATTCTCAAAAATCCTGGTTAATCGGTTGCGTCATTATCTTCCTGATATTATCTCTGAAAACCAGAGCACTTTTGTGGCCAAGCGACTGATTACTGACAATGCTATTGTAGCCCATGAAGTTTTCCACTCTATGAAAACACGATCCACAACAAAAAAAGGAACCATGGCCTGGAAACTGGACATGTCCAAAGCCTATGATAAAGTGGAATGGCAGTTCCTAAGAGGTGTCTTGTTGAGAATAAGATTCTGCACTAAATGGACAGATATTGTCATGCAATGCATCTCGACCGTCTCCTTCAGAATCAAGGTCAATGGGGAGCTCACCAGAGGATTCACCCCATCCTGAGGCCTACGCCAGGGAGATCCTCTCTCCCCTTTTCTCTTCATCATGGTGGCAGATGTTTTCTTTAACCTTATCTCCAGGGCGGCATGCTCTAGGTCTATTCATGGAGCAAAGGTCTGCCATGAGAGCCCACAAGTGTCATATCTCTTCTTCGCCGACGACTTCCTCCTTTTCTCCAGAGCCACTTTTAATGAATGCCGGGTGATCAGCCATGCGATCCAGCAATATGAGCGGGCTTCTGGACAGTCTATCAATCATGACAAATCGGAGATCTCCTTCAGCGCAGGGTTGCCTCCAGCCAAAAGAGCTGAGATTTGTGCTTCTGTAGGCATCCATATGGTCGATAACCACCAACAGTATCTCGGACTCCCTACGGTGGTTGGTCGGTCCAAGAAAGAAATTTTTGCAGCTCTGGTGGACAGAATCGGGAAAACAATTCAAGGATGGACCCCGAAAAACATCTCTAAAACTGGTAAAGGAACCCTCATTAAAGATGCCATCCAGTCTATCCCCAGATACTTTATGTCTATGTTTAATCTCCCGGTGGCCATTGTCAAGCTGATCCATTCTCATACTTCCAACTTCTGGTGGGGGAAAAATGATGGAAGAAATAGACCACACTGGTTGGCCTGGGAGAAACTCTGCCAACCCAAGTCGAAGGGAGGGATGGGATTCCAGAATCTTCTTCTGTTCAATTATGCTCTGCTGGCCAAGCAAGGATGGCGCCTTTTGAACCGTCCTTCATATCTTTGTGCGCGAGTTCTCCATGCCAAGTATTATCCCCATACGGACTTCCTTGGATCCTTCCTTGGCACCCGTCCTAGCTTCCTCTGGAGAAGTATTTGGGGGGCCCGTAATCTCCTTGAGAAAGGGGTGGGCTGGAGGATTGGTAATGGATCATCTGTCAACATCTGTACCGATCCCTCGCTTGTCAATAAAGATGGTATGCGGGCCACATCCCCCGCCTAAACAGGGCTAGAGGCCGCCACTGTCAACTGCCTCTTCTCAGACAAGGGTCCGGGATGGTGCATGGAAAAGATCCAGGAATGGTTTAATGAAAGAGACCAAAGAATTATCCTGAGCATACCCTGTGTCCCTGATGCAGGCCCCGACCATATTTTTTGGAACTTTGATGTGTCAGGTGACTACACGGTGAGATCCAGATACAGGCTGGCTCTTGGTTTTCACGCTCTAGACCGGGATGAGGGACCATGGAATGCACTCTGGAAGCTCAACGTCCCCCCAAAAATTCGCCAATTTTGGTGGAAGGTTTGCACGGGTACCCTCCCTACCATGAGCCTCCTTGTTTACCGCCATATGGCCAGTGCTGAATCCTTCCCTTTCTGCCCGAATATCCCTAAAACCCCCTGGCACACCAAATTTCACTGCCCGGGGGCCAAGGAAATTTGGAATAAATGGGGCTCAACTCCAGATGCTTCTCTGGACACTGCCGCTGATCTCCCCGATCTTCTTATGCACTAGTGTTCCTCTCTCTCATCGTTTGATGCAAGCTCCCGATGCACCCTGGACTGGATCATTTGGGTTCGGCGTAATGATTCGGTTTTCCATCATGTCCACCAGCCTCTCGAGTTCTGGATGGAACGATCCACTTCTTGGATTGAGGGATGAAAGGACCACGAAGGACACTTTCTGCCAGGCGCTGCCCCCTCCCAGTCCCCTCACTGGATCCCCCCAACTGAAGGGAGTCTTAAGATTAACATGGATGCCTCTCTCCCCAAGGATGGGCTTGCTTCTCTCGGCCTCCTGGCTCGAAATCATCTGGGGCAGATCATTGCAGCAAAATATGAACCACATTATGCCTTCTGGGAACCGGCTGTTGTTGATGCCTTTGCTATACTTGCAGGGATGATGCTCGCTATGGAACGCGGATGGGCTGATATCATCATCAAGTCTGACTGCCTTTCGGTTATCAATGCTATTTACCATGGTGATTCCAGACTCCAGGCCTTTGGCGTTATCGTTAGAAGAATCCGCTCGCTGTGCCATGACTTCTCTTGCTGCACCTTCTTCTTTACCAAAAGGGAAGGAAACAATGTAGCCCATCAGCTGGAGGCCTCAGGCCCCTTCGATGCCATCCAACTATGGATGGAAAATTTCCCCTCTTGGCTCTGCTTCTGTATGGCTGTTGATTTTCACCATTAATATAATCTTCCTTTATTCAAAAAAAATGTCTAGGTGTTCAATCTAGCTAATAATCTTGACTACATGAGGCCCAGCTAGAATTGGCTCACCAATCTTAGTTGTAAACAGAGAATTGGATATCTTGTATCTATCCTATCTCAAATTCTCTTGATATAGGTATCGAAGGTGAGACATCATTCTATATGCATCCATGTCCTCATGATACTTCATAATCACATTGATCATGGATGATAGAAAGAAACATAGAACATACATGGAATCCTTCAAATGCTTCTCAAAGAGAGATAACTCTTCATTACTAGCCTCTTTACCTGGTGATTTAGGAGTAGGTTCTTCCAAAACATATAATTTCCTTTCATGGAATAGGATAATGCATAATAACCTTTTCCACTCTTGAAAATTTGGGCTAGTGAGAAGTTTATCCTTCTCATGTATGGATCATAGTGATACTTTGGAAGTCATTTTCTTACTATTTCTGTAAATAATATGAGCATAGTTTTAGTAATTTATCTAATAAAATTTAGACAAATAGATAAATATCATATGTATTAATCTCCCAATATTTTATCAAAACCCAATATCCCCCACCATTAGCTTTGGAATATCTTGTTTCTTGGAAATTCTAGTGGCGAAGATCCATATTCCCCTTCCCATCACCCAAAATTTGGCCAATCAAGCAATTTTATGTTTTTTAGCAAGGTATTCCAAATGAAAACTACATTAACTCACAATTCCTTGATATATTTTGTGGAATCCCCAATCTTAAAAACCTTAATTTTGATTTCCTCAACCTTTTCCTCTCAATTACACCAATTCCAACTTTAGAAGTCAACCCTTGATTTGAACTAAGTTAAGTCAACCCAAAACTCTAGGTTAGAATTCCACGATAATTGAAAGCACCAAACTTTGTCTAGTCAAGAACTTTGAACTATGGATCAATTTTAACTGAAGTATTGGAATTTTATAATTAATTAATATATATAATTCATGAATTTTATCTTTTATTTGTAAATGTAAAATTATTATCTTTATTTCATTCTTTTTAATATTAAGTGGATTTACTTAAGTGATTGACCATGTCTTAGATAATGTTTACACATAAGCCAATTTATTTTAGTTCTATCTTGAATGTTTGTTGATTCATTAATTTATGTGATTGTGGAAAAAATACACAACTAAATAATTATTAAACTTGACATAAATAAAATAATAAATTTGTATAATCATGAAATTTTATTGATGTTTAGTTTATATATTGGATGATAAAATAATCTTCGATATAGGGGAAAAACATCTTGAACTATTTATTGTTCATGTTGAAACTTTACACCTATCCACCTATGTATCTCCCTTGGATTGGTTTCACCTCAGCTTCAAACTTTAACCACCTCCACTAGCTTGGGATGTCTATCCAATACATATGATTTTACTCAAATATAGGTGAGGGGAACTAAATGATCATTTAAGGGGTTTACATAAAAGAAACCATGGGAACATAGACCATTACATAATGAGAGGAGGGATGACACACATGCCAATAATTTAATTTAATATTAAATTAAAAGAATAAAATTACATACAAAGGTCTGGTCTAGGATCATGATCATCCACATGCATGAAATAAATTAAACATTTAATAAAATTAGAGTTAAATTATAATCATTCTTATTTAATATAAATCACACTCCAATCAATTAATTGTATTATTTAATTAATCAATTATTTTATCTTAATTATCATTAAAATTTTCTTTATATTATAATCCATTATAATATTAAACAAATTAAACAAATTTATTTAAAATAACTATGTAAAAAAAATGTACCTTGGAGGAAACATGGTGAGTACCCATCCAAACTACCCAGCATGTATTATACTCATATATTGCTTAATCTTTTGAAATGTGGCTTACATGACTTATCACATAATTTCATGGTGTTTAATATCAACTTAATGAACACACAGAACACATGGTATTTACCAAGTGTGTTATTCTTAAATTCCTATAGAGTAATAATTGTAATATGACTTATACATGATATGAAAATCTAAACATTATACAAAAATTAATTAGAAATTTATATATATATATATAACCCATCACATGGGTGTACTATCAACTTAATGACCACATGTAACACATGTTGATAATGGTTTAATAGTACAATAAATTAATTTTTAATTCTTTATAATTTGGTAAAAGTACATAGTGTGTACAGTACAGTGACACATCATTTATTATTCTCACTATCTATCCACAAAACATGCCTAGGGACTCATCATATAACAATGCCATGATTTTTTTTGGAAAATATGGTGTGTATATGGGATACACTATGTGTGGTCCCTAGGTTACATGGTCACCAGTCATGTAGGCCATGTAGAAGATACACAACCCATCTGTGACTAAAGGACTATACGTCGTGTATAGAAATTACACGGCATGTACTCTAGATGACCATGCACTAGGCTAGCCCAGTCAATATGCAGCGTGTCATTAAATTCACCATGTGTAATAAATTCAATATATTAAATTAATTCATAATTAATTTAGGTTGAATTAAACAATGGTACATGGTGTGTACTCGTGTGTTTTCTATCCATACTCCTTGGAACCTCTGGATGAGATCTTTGAATTTATTTCATTCATAAAATTAATAGAATTGATTATATTTGTGATAAATGAAGAGGAAGACATTAGATCTCACAATTCAGATTAAATAATGATTAAACTATAATTGAAAACTAATGAAAAAATCATAAATTAATCAATGCAAATTAAATAATTATGAATAATTATGCAACCTCCCCTTAATACTATTTGTAGGTTTTAGGTGTAGTGGATGCGGAGGATGGGGCATGCCCAAATCATTTTTTGTCATGATCAACGACTAATCCAAGATTTACATGATGATAAATGGCATGATCAATGGAATTGAGTCAAATAATATAGATAGTATAAAAACTCTAGAACTAAATCTCAAAATTATCACATATCGTTTATAATTAATTTAAGAAATTAAAAAATTACCTTATGAGAAATTATTTATTCATTGATAGATCCTCCAATGTCACTATGTTTTACTATTGTTGCATTGTATGAATCAAGAGTATATTCCCTTAAATGGTGATCCATACATGTTCCAAGAACCTCTGAATGTCATCGTAGGAATCTCTAGGCACTAGCATGGTAGAACCTAACACTTTCATTGCTCATTTTTTACTGTCCTAAGAATTTATCCAAGGAAGGGTTCTCTTTAGTCACTCTATATTTGAGAGTAGTGGTGGAGGAGGATCAGTCACTATTATTGAGTGTTCTTGAAGAGGGAGATCTATAGCCCTTTGATAAGATTCTCTCAAGATCTCATTGTGCACAAAAAAATGAATTGGATCTCTAGAAAAATAATATATTTGGGTTTATATACCGCTAGGGTTATAAAATAATAATTAAACATTCACCCTTATTATTTACATAATCTATGTAGAACTCCATTTCTATAATAATAATAATATTAATATTTCTTTACATGTGCTAAACTCATGAATTAAATTAAATATTATTTATTAAAATAATATTCAATATATGTTATTTCTTACCGGACCATTAAACTCGGTCTGACATTCCTCCACAATATTTATCAAGCCTTGAATATTGAATATTTATTTAATAAATAAATATAATTTCATTATTCACCAATAAATAAATAAATATTATATTCACTAAATAAAAAATAAATATTTTTCTCACATAATATTTTCTCGAATAACTGGTGATAGAATATATGTGATCAATAAAATATGAATAATTATTAAAAAATATATGAGAATAATATTTATTTAACTTTCTAAATAATATATAATAATATATTATTTAACTGATATTCTAGATCCACTTAGTGTGTGACCCTCTGTAAAGTCCCGTGTTTTCGAACCGGGTTAAAATACGAATGTTTTCGAATTTTTTTTCGATTAATCAACGGTTCATTTTTATTAAACCAAGCTCTGGAATTTTATTTAGAGTGTTGGAACACCTAATGGTGTCGTTTCTGGAATTGCGTAATTACCCGATAAATTTTAGCGAGTGTCCCAATGAGTCTCGGGTGCACTGGATCCAGAAAAATCTACTTTAATGGATCTGCATGGGCAACGCATGGTTGCGGTCCAACCTGTGCAGTTTATCTTATTTAATAAATTATTATTATTATTTTTAATTAAATATGATTATATGATAGTTTTGGATTAATTAAAATAAATTTTTAATAACAATAATAATGAAGTTATTATTACTATTATTTTGGTTTTTAAATTTATTGAATGTTAAAAAATTAATTAAATAGAAGTTGAAGGTATTGATGTAGCTTTTGGGTTTATCAAAGAACCGTTTTATTTAAATGAAGAGTTTCAAAATTATTAAAGGACCATTTATTATTAAATGGAGGAATGTGATAATAATAATAATGTCATTGTTATTATTACAGAGTCATAAATTATTTTGATACTTTGAGATTTTAATTACATGTTAAATGAGTGTATCATTTATGAGAAATAAATGTAGCTTTTGATCTTCTCAAAGAAACTTTTAATTAAATGAGGGGTTATGGGTTGGAGTTTTTATCATATTAATGATATTGTAATAAATTGGGGGTTTGAGTTTTTAAATAAATGAAAGTCTGAATAATAATAATGACGATGTTATTATTAATTTTGTGGTTACTTAGTTAAATAAATGTTAAAAGAATTTAATGATCAATATGGAGTTTTATAATTAATTATGAAATATTTATTACGAGAATAATAAATGAAGGTTAAAAACTAATTGAATAATTAATGTGGATTTAAATGGGGAGGTTGTACATAATTAAAATGGGCGTTTTATTATTTCTTTTAATACAATTTAATTATGGGGTTTTTCAAAGTTCTGTTTTTATTTAATGGGGTGTAATTTTTTAGGTGAATTTAATGAGGCTGTTGGGTATCTCAATGAAATGCTTAATTAAATAAGCAGTTTTGAATTTAATTAAGGAGTGTGGTTATTTAATAGAGTTGTTGGGTTATATCAAAGGTTTGAGTAATAATAAATTTTTTTTTTTATTTTTATGGTTTTACGAGTGTCATAATTATTGATCATTATGGATATTATTATTATAAATAATAATAGTAATGAATTGGGGAGTTTTGGTTGAAATTAAAAAAAATGAAAGTTTTAATAATAATAATGATGATGATTTAATTATTATTATTATTATTATTTTGTTAATTAAATTCAAGGAAAAATGAATTTTATTAATTGTGGGAAAGTAATTATTTTTTTTATTACTTTGAAGTCAAAGAGATTTTAATTTAATTGAGGAGTAAAGGGTAGTTTGATTTTCTCAAATGAAATGTTTCCTTTAAGAAGGATTAATTGGGGAGTTTTTTACTTTTTAGATAAGTGTTTAATGTGTATAATAATAATAAAAAAATGAGTATTATTATTATCTTTTATTATTATTATTATTGCATTAATGGTAGTATTATTATTGGGTTTTAAGAGTTTAATAATAACTATTATAAAATGGAAATTAATTTAGGGGTTTGAAAAAGAAAATAAAGGGAATCGAATTCCCCTCTTCTTCCTCCATACGCATAAGGTGAAACACGCACACAACAATGCAACCCATGATGTGATCCCTTCCTCCCTCCTTCGAGCTCCCTCCTCAGCGTGAGCTCCTTCCCGCGGTGCAACCAAGAGGCACGCGAACCCCCGAGCGACCCTCCCTGCAGCAGCACGACACCCGGGCGGAGCTCCTACAGCGCTTGTAGGACACTTTTGATTATGATATGTCGATGCATGACACTTTTGAAGTTATTAAATGATGCCGCCCACGTGAGATAAATGAGGGCTTAAACTTGTGTTGTTTTTAAGCATGTTTTTCTAATTTGGTTAAAGTGATATGATTAAACAATTAAATGATTTTAATGGGAAGAATGTATAATAGGGTAATTAATTGTAGAATTAATTATCAAGTCATGAGTTGGAATAAAATTTGTTGCTTTTATTCATGATTGGGAATATTAAATATTTGACATGTTCAAAAGTATAAATTGGAAATTGGTAATAATTAATGGATGGATTAATTATTTCATGTTAAATGTTAAATGGTTAATTAATTTATGATTGGTTTAAGAGATAATATTTAATTAATTAATTTTTTAATTAATTAATTTTTATTCATTAAATTAAGATTGTGAATTGATTGATTATTACGACTGTTGTCCAAGGATACTTTTTGATACTTTTTAGATTTCCATGAATTGAGTTGTCTTGGATGGATTTGTTCTATATTATGAGATGATGCGTGAGATGGTTACTAAATATATGGGCTTGTTCGACATGTTTTGTGATAATTATGACGTGCATGTAAATTGTTAAAGTCCTGGACGAATCACTGTTTGAGTGGACGGGGTCAGACTTGTTAAAGAATTTGGACAATTAAATGTTGAGTTAATTATTTATTTGGATTACTAAGAACAATTAATTGTTAATTAATTATATACTATTAATATGTTGAATGGCTAATTAAGGGTTGACTTTTGATGGGAGATTTATGATGTTAATTAGTTGTTGAATTAATTAACGGATTGTATTAATTAATTTATGAATTAATTAATGGATAGTTTTGGGGTGTTATACATGGTGTTCTAAACCAACGATAAATATATTTGTATGATTGATAAATGGGTTGTGAGATAGGGACTGAAGCTTCAAATACTCATGGGGTGATAGACATGGTGTTCTACACCAACGAGAAATATATATGTATGATTGATAAATGGGTTGTGAGACAAGGACTGAAGCTCCAAATACTCACGGGGTGCTAGACATGGCGTTATACACCCAGATTGCAAGAAAATATTCTTTTATGGGTCAGGGACTGATGCTCAAAATACCCATGGGTTGAGAGACAAAGACTGATGCTCCAAATACTCACGAGGGTTCTAGACATGATGTTGTACACCCATTAATTAGCATTGGACTGTGAGTCCAATTTTCCATGCATGAAAAGAGTTAATGGTTAATGAAGGCTGTTGAGACATGATGATTTGTGAATTGTTTATGAGGAAGGTTTCAGACTTATTTATGAATTGGGTGAACCACTTTTAGTGGGAAGGCTCAGACTTAGTATATGAAAGGTTGAATTGAATAACTTATGACACGTTATCCAAGCTAAAGCACAAGCTTGGATTCAGTCTTTACTTTGATTACTTAGCTGGTCTTTAGAGACATCTGTGGTGAGTGACTTATACGAGAGATATTGGGCGTAGGTCGAATCTCAAGACCTTCATAATTTATTAATATTGGAATAATTAATAACCGATGAATGATTATGTAATGAATATTGAGTATGTATGAAAAATTTATAATGCAGGTTCAGAAACTAGCTGAGGGCTGAAGAAGGTACTTGGGTATATAGTTACATTGTACCATTTACTTAATTTATGCATGCCTTCACATGTTACAAGTTATTTATTAAATGTCTAGTTTGGGGTAGACACCGGTGGTCCCGACCTACTAAGATTTATATCTCACACCCTACTTGGGCCACCATTGCATTGGGTACCTGAGTAGATTCTATTTGGTTGTAGGACTATGCTGCTTTCATTTACTTGGGAGTTAGGAGCACAGGATTGAGCGGAGGCTCGGGATGCTTGAGGAGATCGCACTTGGGGATTTGAGTCATTATTTATTTATTTATGCATTGAAATGTAAATCATGCTATTTTTTTCACTGTTTTCTACTTTTATATCATTAGCATGTCATGCATGCATCCGCTGTATAATTTGGTGTTGGATATTTGTTTTGTACAGGATTTATAAAATCATCTTTCCACTGATTATTAATTTATTATACCATTTCCACTATTTACTGCCTTTTTCTATTTTTGAACACTAAAATGAGGGTATAGTCTCCCCACTGACTATACTTAGCCCCTCCCTGCTAGTAGGTAGCCTCTGGCATATGGGGAGGCGCGCTTGAGGTCATGTGGCGACCGGTCTGGCCTTCGATTTAGTGGTGAACTGGGTCGGGATGTTACACCCTCTAGGCCACTTTCTCAGTGGCATTAGGGAAAGTAGCCCAAAGTCCAAGGTTATTGTCTAGAAATATGACAATACACCCCTAGAGAAAGAGGTTAATGTCGTAATGATATAATACATCATATAGATGCTTACTGTGTAATATAATACCTTTATCACCATATCTCTAATTGAGTAAGTTGCATGCTAGTGCCACCGACCTATGTGCTCGATGTCTCTTTCTTTGACTTTCCAAAAATTTAACTTTCTTACATAACACAATGACAATGGATTTATTTAATATATATCATTTCCATCAAAGGGTCTGAGATATCAACTTTTATTAAATAATAGATGGGAAAAATATTTCTTGCATTATTAATTAATGAAATATTACTTGTGATATACCCAATATATCCCACCTCATCACTATCATATATCATCACAATTTTTGTCAATACATAAAAGAACGTGACTTATAATAATAATTACTAATAATATTAATGTCTAAGGATCAATACACATTTCCATAGATAAGAAAATACAATGATAGATATAAATATGGATTTACTATTATCGGGTCTCATTCTCATAATATCCTATACTAGATATTACTAAGGGTATACACCATGATAATTAACCTCAATGTCCTATGAGTCCCTACTCCTGATATCCTATATCATTTATGTCCCTTAAAATATTTTTTTCTGGATATAGAAAATATATTTAAGAATAATGTCATGGCACTCATAGTGGGGAACTTCTTTGACCTTCTAGTGCAACAACTACTCTTAGGACGTTATCACATACTATGTCACACAAAAGAACAATCATGATGTGATAAGGATTTTATTAATATTCAAAAAAATGAATATAGGTTATCATAAAGTATATGAAAGTTAGTTCTGGGAAATGAAATCGAATAGAAATAAGCACAACATGCATGGTATTCAAGGATGGATTGATACTTTAAAATGCGTGAATGTTAGTGATAAGGGGTTAATCACTACCTATATATCAAGAAGGAAAATGAAAAAAAGATTATGGTGCTTATATATTTGGATGAAATAATTTTTGGTGGTTTGAATGGTTCATAATGTAAGAAATTTTTAGAATGCATGAGGAGTGAATTATAAATGTATTTAATTGATGAAATGACATTTTTTCTTGACTAGTAGGAAATACAAAAGAAGGAAGGAACTTTAATTTCTCAAAAAACGTATTCCAAGTAGGTATTTAATCAATTTAAAATGTAGTATTTGAAGGATATTAAAACTCCATCTATTTCCCGAATGATATTTTCTAAAGATAAGGACGACAAAGTGGATCATATCAGATATTATAGACAAATCATTGGAAGTTTATTGTACATTAAAACCACTAATCAAACACATTATTTTAAACATTTAAATATTTTTGGTACCAAATTTTTCCCAAGAAAATAAATTTTCAATATGTGAGAATAATACTTTGATATATCAATTATCTAGTGGGTTTTGGTCTATTTTATTCTAGAAAATCAAAATATTAGTTATTGGGCTATACAAACTAATATTGGGTAGGATTTATGGATGATAGTAAGTGAACCTAAGTTGTGGTTTTTTATCTCAGAAATCCCTACATTTCTTGGATAATTAATAAGAAAGATTACATTTCTTTGATCACCATGGAGGATGAACACATAAAAACCAATAATCTTGTACTCAGTTTATTTTTATGGAACAACATCTTGAAGATATTGGGGTGGATATTGAATCTTATAATACAATAAAATGTGAAAAATCAAGTGCTATAAATATTATAAAAAATTCAATTCATCATTCAAGGACCAAGTACATTGATATTAAGTATCATTTTATGAATGAGAATGTTGAGAAAGGTGTAGTATAATTGGAGTATGTTCCTATACAATGTGAGGTGGAAAATATCATAACCAAGGACTTATAAAAATCAGATTTTGAAAGGCATAATTTGGACCCTAGATTCCAGCGGAATCCCTCCAACTAACTATATTATAAATGGTCCCCAATCCCCAAGTGGAATTTCTTTTTGAAGCATGGTATGGTCTCTCTACTATGTTTAATGTGTGAGATATTAACTATATTTTTGAATATTAAAATAAGTTCTCTTTGGGTTTTTCTATAGGGGGAGGGGAGATTGGATACTTTATTTACCTACAAGGGGGATATATGCATGCATTAAGTTTAAGGGGAAGAGTGTTTTAATAATTAATCATGGGGATCCATTGTTTGAATGAAGGCATGAAGTTTATATAGGTCAAGGTTAGTGTTCATGATAACCTTAAACTATTGTTTCCCACACTAAGACACTAATAATGAAACAATTTTTCTTAGAAATGATGATTTATGAGTTATTTATACACTCCTTAAAGAAAAAAATCTCAAAGTTTATTAATGATAATATCAAGTTAGTTTTGAAAATTTTCAGAGTTTAAATAACGAAATCTGTTTTTGGATTATAAATAAACTCAAAGGGGGAGATTGTTGAAAAAAATACTCTTGGAGTGAGTTTCTGTTTGTGTTTATTGATAATGAAGTGGAAGGAATCTCTAATTTCATCACTATATGTATTTCAAGAACATATTTTTTAGTTCAAAAAAGATATATAATAATCCTATAATCATATGGTGAAATCAGGACTGAGGTTAATTTCTTGAGTTTTGGAAAAGTTCCCATGCATGTGAATCTAGATATGTGAGGGTTCATGTATGCGAATTGGTGATGCAAGTGGTTTTTGGATATATAGGAAAATTGGTTGAAATAAGTAATTTTATCACATAAAGCTTCACATATACATAAGTGAAAAAATTATGCAAGGGATTTATACTATATTGAGGTTCTCCTAGACGAATTAGGCTACGAAGGAGAATTAATCCATGTATGAGATTTTACAGGGAGCCACACATGTGAATTGATAAAAGAACCCATGTATAATATTTATGAAGGCGTCCTCATATGGGAATTTTTATGGGATATATATTACCAAGACATAATGGTGATGTAGGGGATATAGTTTTGTGGATTTTTCAGGAACCAGACAATATGAAGTATCACATTACTAAAAAATGTTTGATGTTTCATGAAGAAAATCAATCCAATAATCAAGGTAATTTTAAGACAATATATTTTTATTATTTTAAGTGAGTTTGAGTCTAATTTTTTGGAATTTAAATTGGAAATGTTTCTTCTCAAGGAATGTGAAGAATATGGCATAGAGAATGGTGTAGTGCATGATGAGTTCATTTTTTAATACATGATCTGGAAAGTGATTTTGACAAAAATGAGTGATTTTTTTTATGATTTATAAAATAAGAATAGAAAGTGAATTTTCATGTACTAAAAAAGAAAATTATGTTTTCATGAGAAAAATATTTTCATGAAAAAAGAATGTTTCAGGTGTCACAAAAAATAAAAAAGGAAATGTGAGCCAACTACCTATTTTTGGAGTTCAATAAATTTTGTAAAAATATAGCACGAAGGAATATATAAAGATAAAGAATGAAGCTTAAAAGATAAGGTAATATAATTTAATGAAAATAGAGGATTACAAGAGAAATTTTTTCTATGGATACACATCATAAGGTTTAATATAAATAAGAATGGTTTTTCCAAAATCAGCGTTTGTTGAAATTCGGTCTAGGAAGTATTGAATTAGTACACCATCCTTGTGGATTTTAATCATTGATAAATTTTGCAAAATAAGTGTTAAAAAAATGAGAATTGTGTTTCACTATGAAATTAGAGAAATGAATTATTAAATAGTTTTAGGTAAGTAAAGATTTTATTTTACTATAAGGATTTCAAACCTCAATGGTTAGTTCATCCACTACATTGTGTAAAAAAACACAATAAGTACACTTTAGTGTCTTCAGGGAATAAGGAATATTTTAATGTAAGATCCTTAGACTAGCCTGCAGTGTTTAACCAAGTAAAAATCACCTCCATCTATTTACTTATTTCATCACTATAGAGAGTTGTAAATATAGAAGAGTGTGTTCCTCTATATGAGGGAACATGATTTGTGTCATCAAAGAAATTTTAAATAATACACACCCTGATTCACCCCTTATAGGGTACTTCCCTTAACTAGTACCAACACCTGCATAATCCAAGAACCTTAAGGACTTGTGTAAATTTAAAATAAAATACTCACACAAAAACCAAGTGAACCATGCCTCTTAAGTTGAAATATCCTGATTTTGTATACATTAATGTTGAACTAGAAGTTATTTTTCTTTCAAATCCCCATGAAATATAAGAGATAATTTTATCCTCATTTTACATGTCATGTATTTCTAATTATGTCTTAAGGAGATACAACCCACATATGCCATTCTTCAACTTTTCGATCGAGGTGTTTGGGTATCTACAAGGATATTAATGGATTTTCTAGTAAAAGTTAAAAATTTCATCTACCTACCCAAATTAATTATCCTTGAAAACAATTCATACTTAAACACTAAATAAAAAACTCCAATCATCATTGGTCTTCCCTTCTTGGAAAAAATCAACTTCATCATTTGGGTAAGGAATGAGAACATGAACATAACCATTGATAACATGAGTCTCACTTTAAATATCTATAATGAAATCTCTCAAATAAAAGATGATGATGAGGTTTATAAGGTTAACTAGATAGGAAATTTTGAAAATGAAAAATAATAACATTATGGAATAATTTAAGGTTGTTTAAGTCAAGTAGAGATATATTTCCTTTGTTCACATGAGGGGAATTTGTCTCATTATCTTTAATATCATTCATATAGGTTTTATGATTACTTTTTAGGATAAAGAATCAATTAAACCTTTGAATAAATCATAAAATTTAATTTCATACCTATTAAAAATTTTGATCTAGAATATATGGTGGCTGAAACATCTATTCTAAAGAGATCAATTTTTCCTATAATTCTATAAAAAGAAATGGAGTTTGATTAAAATTCCCAATTTGATTCTAAAAATTCTCACCCATCATATTTCAAGTTCAAGTCCATACTTGCCTCACTCAAATATTCATTCTTAGGGGATAATGTAACCCGTCATGTTGTCATTTCATCTTCCCTCAAATTGAATCAGTAGATAATGGTTCTAGATATCTTAGGAAGTTATAATAAAGTAATTGGATGGACCCTTTATGATATCTCAAGGATTATCCCACTCATGAGGAACCATAATATTATTATAGAAACTAATTCTAAACTATGACACAAACCCCAGTAGAGACTCAACCGTAATATTATAGATATGGTATGAAAGGAAATCCTTAAGTTTTTGAAATATGATATTATCTAACCCATTTTTAAGAGTGATAGTGTAAGCCTAATTAAAGTGGTTCTAAATAAGGTTGTAAATACTATGATTACCAATGAGGATAGTGATCTTCTCCCAATAAGGGTGAGTAGTGGATGTAGAGTGTTCATCGACTATAGGAAGTTGAACTTGTGTACTAAGAATTTTAATTTTCCATTTCACTTTATTGAATATTTCCTTGAGTGAGTGGAGAGTCACAAGTTCTTATAATTTCTATAAGGGTATTCAGGGTATAATCAAATTCTGATCTTTCTAGAAGATTTAGAAGAAGCAACCTTCACCTTCACAGTTGACACTTTTTACATCAAGATAATACCATTTGGGTTGTGTAATGATCCTAGTACCTTCCATTGGTGCATGATGGGAATCTTCTATAACATGTTGAGGTATTTTCTATAGGTCTTTATAGATGACTTATCCATTTTTGGGGATATATTTTAGGGATTCATAAGAAACTTTGAGAGGGTTTTTTCAAGATTTTTGGATAATAATATTTTCCTAAATTGAAAAAAATTACATTTCATGGTAAATGAAGGACTATTTATTAGTAATCTAGTATATAATAGAGTTATTTAATTTGATAAAGATAATTTTTATATAATTAATTACATCCTCTCTCTAAAAACTATCAATAAAGTGAGGTCCTTATTAATGTTTTTGGTTTTCATAAAAGGTTCACCATGAACTTTAGCTCCATTGAATGGCCCCTTTATTCTATTCTTATGATAGATGATCCTTTTGTTTTGAAAAAATATATGGGGAATCCTTATAAAGTCTCGATTCATGTCATATATCTCTTTTAATCATGAATTTTATTAATTTGAAACTTCCTTTCAAACTCTTGTGTGATGTGAGTGACTTTTCTGTAGGATATTCTTTAGGAAAGAGATCTAATAAAAATCCATTTTTCATTGATTATGCATGAAAATCATTGAATAATTCACAAATCAACTACATCACTACTGAAAAATAATTTATTACTATTATAATTACCTGAAAAAATTAGTTCCTATCTCTTAGGACCCCCTCACCATTTTCACTGACCATTCAACATTGAAATACCTTTTCCAAAAGCTAGATGTCATGTTCATATTGATCATAAGGGTCATTATATTTCAAGAAATTTATATAACCATTAAGGATAAAAACGGTTTTGAAAATATGTTAGTTTATCACCTTTATAGGTTGGAATTAAAGTAAAATTCATCCCATATTTTGGTGTCCAATTCATTCACTAATGACCATATCTATTCAGTGAGTGATTTCCCATGATATGATGATATGGAAAAATTCTTGGTTACATGTTTCATTCCAAAATTTTTAAGGATGGAAGATAAGAGGAAATTCATTTATGATCCCAATCATTATGTGTTTGATGATCCATGTCTCTACAATTCTTGTCTTGATTAGGTCATTAGGAGATGTTTTCTAGAGGCCAAGCAAGAGTCTATTCCTAATTTATATCATAGAGAGGCATGTTTTTGACACTTTTAGACTAATAAATTCACCATAAGGTTTTTTAGAAGTGTTCTATTCTAGCCCAAACTCTATAAGGATTCCTATACATTATTCTAGAGTTTTACTTGATGTAAATAACTCAGATCCATCACTAAAAGGAATCAAATAACCCATACTCCCATTCTAACTATATAAATATTTGACTATTGAGGAATTAATTTTACAATACACTTTCTAAAATATAGGGGATATCTATACATCCTATGAGATATTTATAACATCACAAAATTGGTTGATTAAATTCCTACAAAGTCTAATGATTATCAGGTTTTGATCCGATTCCTTAAAGAAAATATCTTTTCTAGATTTAGAACTCCTAGGGCTGTCATTAGTGGTCCTGGAACCCATTTTTTAAATTATTCTATCTTGAAACTCATGTATAGCTATAATATCTCTCAAAAAGTTTCCATAACCTACCACCATAAAACCAATAATTAATATGAGTTAGATAAAGAAAAATAAATAAAATTATTAAAAAAACTTTTAACATCACTTGGAAACATTAACATGTGAAACTCTTGGATACCCTTTGGGAATATCATAATATGGTAAAATCCATCCTAGGAATGTTACCATGTATGTTGGTTTTTGGAAAATATTTCCATTTAAAATTTTAAATTGAGCATAAGTATTTTTAGGAAATAAGAAAAATAAATTTTTACATTTCCTTATCTAGAACAAAGAAGAAACTAGACCTTAATGAACTTGGGGAACTTAGGATGTAGTCTTATAAAAATTCAAGGATAAAAAATCTAGAGTTTAAGCCTAATTTTTTTGGAATATTGAATTCAAAAACTTTTAGTTGGGAAAATATATGCTCCTCTATAGTTCCAAACTTCATTTTCACATGAGAATGTTAAGGTTGAGATAATCAAGGCCTTGCTTTGTACAACATGTGTTCCCTCGTAGGGTAGTTGAGATTCAAGATCCCACTAGTGGTAATATATTTAAATTCAATTCTCATAGGATAAAAATTTTCATATAATCATTTAATAAACATGAAACTAATGAGGATTTAAATGAGACAACCTATAAACTAGAGAATTCTTGATAAGTCAGGGGTATAAGTTTAGATAATAACATTAAGGAAATCAAATTTTGGGAGGAAACATGACTTTTAAATAGATTTTATTTTATTTTATTTTTATATGTTTTAAAAAAAAGTAAGAAAATAAATTTTTTATGATTTATGTTTTTTTAAAAATGGAAAAAGTTTACCTTGTATGCCGAGTGATAGCCTTTACAGATGGCGAGGCTGTAAAGCTCAAACCCATGACTGAAGGGTGACAAGGGTATGTTACTACCACAAACCTATGTGATGTATTGATACCATATTAAACTATATATATATACTTATATTTTTTAGTTTATGTAAAAAAATATATAATTTTATTACTGTATTTTAACTATAACATGTACCTTGAGTCAGTGTTTGGTGTTCTAAAAAACAAGTACATTTCTCTTTTTTTTATATTTTTAGTCAAGGGAACCCTTTGGGGTTTACAAGGTATTCAAAAATTTATATTTGTGAGTTTCATGTGAAGTTGAGGTTGAAAACATTATAATAAAATCACCATTATTATATAGTTCAAATACAATCTACCATCATCCTTAAGGAGTCTTTGAGTGACATGGAGATTGAATAATCAATCAGTTATAACACAAACTTCATCTTTAAAACACCAGGTGAATTTTTTCCATAATTTTATTTCAAATTTAATTTTTTAACTCCTCTCTTATCCTCTATTTATTCCCCGATATAAATTTTCATTTTTTACACTTGGGATAATGTTATTTTAAGTTTGGGTGTGAAAAGAAAATAATTTTCTTTTGCATCAATGGAAAAAATTTATTTTGTGAGTGTGTCAATGGAACAAAATTTCTTTATAAATATAAATTATAACATAATTAACAAAATTTTAAAATGAATTTAAAATAATTTTGAATTCCTTGATTATAACTTTAATACAAGTTTAATTTCACAAGTATAAATTTTAGAAAGTGTAGTTATCTGATGTGATTTTATACCATTAATATTTTTATCAATTTAATCAAAATACCATAATACATGTACTTTATATTGTGGGGTATGAATTTGAGTTCTTAGGGACCCTATATAAATAACATTGTTTTGGTGATCATTTTAATTTTAATATGTTTATTAAAAAACAAAAAATAATAAACTGTAAATAAAAAACTAATAATATCTATGGGTAGATAAATTAATTAACTTAATGAGTGGATTTTGACACTTAGGTATAGTTACTACATAGATAACTAGCCTATATTTATTAATTTTATCTCTATTTTTGGTAATTTGAATTTATTATTGATTGAGATAACTTGATATGATGCCTAAATATATGGGATTCACTTGGTTCCCTAAGGTCTCTATGCATAAGATCCATCGAAAGAGTATTGCTATAAGGGTTTAATTGAATAAGCATAAAAAAAAATAAAAAAATAATACTCATATTTGGATTAAAATATGATTATTACCTAGTTCTTACATCCATTTCCCCCCAGAATAAGAATGAACCCCCATGTATTTTATGATTCACAACACATCATTATGATTAATTGAAATTGAATAAAATGCGGTGATGAATTTGAAAAATAGAATGGGATTAGGACTAAGATATTATTGTGAAGATATATTTTTTAAAATTATTTTTATGGGTTTCAAGATTATTTTATGTGAGGAAGTAATAATAAGCACTGTATGTTAAAATCTATTCAGAAAAAGGAATTAATTTTCTATCTTTTAAAGTTATTTTCTTGGGACTAGAATATATCAAGTTGGGGGGGGGGTGTGATTATAAAATTAAAGTGGATAATATTAATTATTTTAATAATAATATTCATGTGTTTCATTGTTTATAAACATTTATATTAGTGAGATTTACAATATGAACTTCTTTTCACATCATGTTTACAATCGTTGCCTAAATTGCACTAATGATCAACAAATTTTTCAACACCTTGTTAAACATAAATCTGTATTGATTTTAATTTAATAATTTATTATAATGTCAAAAATTATATGAGGAATATTTTATCCATATGTAATAATGGGAGAATCATTAGGGAAGATAATCATTATAGGCCTTTAATCTGGAAAATTCCCGGTGAAGTTAATTGGATTCCATTCCACTAAAATGTATTCATATACCATAATACAAGCCCAATGAATTTGAAATTTATAATTTTGATATATAACATATATAGGTATATTTAATTCAATATTTATCAAATATAATTCATAGGTTTGAAGGGTGATCCTTGTGTTCAAAGTTGAAGATAATATTCTGGTCTAGATTCTATGGCCTAGAATGGCATGCAACCATTTTAATCATAACTCCAAGAAGATGAATCAAATTGGGACAAAATTTCACAAAATATTATAATAAATATTGCGATAAAATTTATTATTCTACAAACAACCCAAATTCTTCTATCTAGAAGCTTTTGTTTTTTTATCAAGTGGAGGAATGCATGGTGACTCTGATTTTGGGTCAAGGGTGAAAAGTCCTCCCTCTATTAACTTTACACCCACATATTCGTACCATAACTAATTGGTTAAACTTAGAAATATTGAATTTAAACCTGATGAATAAAAAATAACTATTTAAGGTAGTGTTAGTTAAGTAAATATAATGTTTGTGTGTGTTATTTTATTTGTAAATTTATGCTTTAATTTTGTTTACACAATATTGTTTTTCAATTTTATGGTTTTTTAAATCACTATATATTATTAATAAAATTAATTAATAATATCTTATTATATCATCATCATTAACACATTGATACCTTTTTCTCATGTTGTGAATTTATTTACATTAACACTAGTGAAATTCTTTACACAATAGTGGAGAGTTTTTTATTTCATTGTTTTCTCTTCTTCAATTCCTCCCTCAGGAGTCGACTTCAGTCTTATAATGAGAAAATTACATCAATTGGTGGATAAAACTCTTAAGAGATAGATCAAAAATGTTTTAAGGGGATGGGTTAGATTTTATTTCATGTTCTATTAATGTTTAATCCTTTGTTTCAGTTTGAATTTTTATTTGATGTTTTTCTTTCTTCCTTATCCTAATTTATTTTTAAGGACACACATTTCAAGTGATAATAAGATACTTTTCATTGGATTTCTCATTAAAATGATAATACTAGTGTATATATGGTCATCATTCAGTTTTTTTGGTATTAAATTGGTTAGTTATGAGGGTAGTTTCCTATCATTGAAAAAATCACTCTTGAATTTAGAAATTTAAATCAACTAAAAGAAATTCATCGAATCAATCCTTAGAAATAACTTAGGATTTACTCATTCCCATAAATTGAATTAACTTATGATTTTTTTTATTCTAGGAACCCTAATAAAATAAAACTCAAGTTGAATACTTCATAGAAAAATCTCCCTAGAGGATGTTCAAGTGTCTTTTTTTACTTCTTTGGTTTCTAAGGATTCAACAACACAACCTTTGCTCCTATCGACTGATTTAACCCTAAATTGGGTAAATTTAGGTGAAAAAAGTAGTAAAATGGTTTATTTATCATTAAAAACTTGTATTTGAATTATTAAATTCCAAGAATAAAATAATTTATTATGGACGCATCTAGATTTAGTATTCATGCATTTAATATTAGAGAAATATATCTCTGATAGAGAGTTTTAGAGAAGATCACATTGCTGAATATCATGATATTTATATATTAAAATATGAAAAATAATATTTATGTTATTATATAAATATAAAATATCATTAAAATATGAGATAAAAACACTATACTATACTCTATATAATATTTCGAGTATATTAAAAAGAGAGAGACCATGAGAGTGCATTATTCCGATATATTTCATCTATCATTGAAAAGAGTAAAATAGATAAAACCGATGTTATTATTATCAATGAATATATTCTTGGCATCAAAGTAAATATGAACTAATGATTCTATGAAATAAAA
This sequence comes from Viscum album, assembly GCA_963277665.1. NCBI lineage: Eukaryota > Viridiplantae > Streptophyta > Magnoliopsida > Santalales > Viscaceae > Viscum > Viscum album. Next base: position 1,477,069,408 of record OY728166.1, read on the forward strand.
TATTATGAATTTATGTATAAGAAGAAGAATATAAGAGATATATGAGTGTGAACACCACTATTAAAGATCATATAAGTCAAAATAATGAGAAGACCAGCTTACAATTACTTATATTGTAATATATAAACAATATAGATACAAAAATTATGATTGATTTACATAATAGATAACCATATAGTTTTTTGTATATTAAGTAAATATATCATAACGATACATTCTAGGAGAGAGACGAGTCTTCACTTCTAATCGTACCTCAAAGAGGATCCAATCAAAATTAGTATTTTGTATAGGGTGACTTGGTTGGTTCTAAATCCTAAAACACTAAGTTGGTTAATTCATTTTACCTGGTTGATGCTGGGATAACAAGTTCAAGGATATACTATTTCCTATGCTTCATCCTGATAGTAAAAGAGAATCTATGTGTGAGTGGGATAATAACCGACATACACTGGGGACATAATCATCCACATTATAGGAAAACACCATTATAAAATTATTATGTTCAAAATTGTTATACATTTATTCTTATAACACATGTATAAAAACCAAAGGTTATAAAATAGAAAGATACATATTTACCAAATAGGTGTAAAAGATAATAAAGAAAAATATTTTTATTGGCAAAAAGTCATCAACATTGTTCACCCTATCATTGAGTCAAAATAAATCTTATGTATCCTCTATTTTGAAAATCATGATATACTTCATTGAATTCGAATTAACTTAAATTTATTTTTTAAGCTATATTGTGTCATATATAAATTTTTAATATTTATTTTCCATGATTCAAATAGATACATTTAATTTCTATAATAGTCTGTTGACACATTGAAGTGAATATAGAGAATTATTGAGTTTATTATGATATTATTTTAACCAAACTTGAAGATCTCAGATGTTAATATTGGAGTTTTTTATAATGAAAAATATAAATTGGAATAGAGGATTTGAGTAAAATATTCTAAAAAGATACTACAATAATTTTAATCATGAATCTATAAATCGCCTTGTTTCATTGAGTGTCTATGATTATACTTTGTTTTTAGTGTTTTACATAGAGCTTTTGTTGTGAGGTGCTTCATTGTAAAAGCTCCAAGCCTATACTATTATAATAGTTTATGACAATCCTATATGAATGAAGAGATTACAAGGTTATAATTTGTTTATTTTGGTCCTTTTCAATGAATTTTGAGTATATGATTTTATATAAATAATTTTGATCAAATAAGAGCTCACATATATTGATACTTGATTCCAATGGGTTTGTCGAAGTAGTTCCTGGTGAATAAATTTTATTTTTCTATTGGGGTTTTCAAATAATATATTAGTGTAAATCTTTTATAACTTGGATATGGATACTGATTATCCTACTGCTTTGTATTAAAAACCAATACTTCTTTTTATTGGAACTATTTGGCAATAAATATCCTTTATAGGAGTTTTTGGATTGTCATCTAGAAATTTGTGTTTTATTTTTTATTTTCCTTATACACAATTTCTCATTTGTTTTTTTCAATTTAGTTTTATAACTTATTAGTTTTTAATTTAATATTTGTGTATTATTTTTTAAACAAAATAAATCATTCCCACACATTCTGTTGTGTAAAAAAACCACGATGTCTATGCATTATTATATGAAAAAACCCATAATGTCCACACTTTATTATGTGAGAAAATGAAATCATTCCCACAAATCATTATCTCATGAGATATAAATCCTTAACCAATACATTGGTATATATCATACCCCACCCATCACATCCATACATATGTGTGTCAAATTAATTCAATCATCATATAATAAAAATGCATGGAATAAAAATGGGTTTCACATAATTAAAATTTTATCATATAAGGATAACATTAATATTACCATCAATAATCATAAAATGATAAACCCATGGAAATTAAATGGGAATACACTAAAATTATTTAACTAATTAGGTAAATAACCTTTAAATAAGATAGATATTTTTAGTGTCTTTACACTATATAGATAAAGGGTATATAGTTTAGTCAATAATTTCCCCAATCAATCGATGTATATATGTCTAGGTGAACACCCATTAATCAAAGGAATGAAATACATGGTATTCCTAGAGAAAAGGAATTGAAAGAAAATTTATGATTATACAAAGTGTATTATTATTTAAGATAAATGAAATCATGAATCATTCCTATAATATAGATTTATTGTTACAATTATTTATGAACATAGTTTAAGAATCAAAATATGGATGAAAAATAATTTTAAAAGAGCATTAGAGTCTCACTTTGAAAAAAAGAAGAAATATATTTTTTATTTAAATAACTTATAAAAAATTTATAGAATATAATTAAAATAATTTAATATATAAAATCATGAAAAGTTTTAAAGGAAGATTCAAAATTAAGAATAAATAATATTATAGGAAATTAATTCATATGAAAATGTTTAAAATAATGATTTTTCTTTTATTATTTTTATAAATAAAGTAAAATTGATGAAGTCAAAATTGTATTTTGAAAATTCATTTTCTAAAAGATCAAAATATTAATTTTTGAGATATTTATTTTAAACATAAATCCTAATAATATAATATTAATAAATGTAATAAAGTTAAAACATATAGTGGAAGATAAAATATGTAAACATGAGATAAAGTGCCTTTTTAATATTTTAAAATATATTTATTGAAACCCACATCCTTAAAATAGTAATAAAAATCCCTTTTGAAAATAGTTAAAGAGAAGTATGATGATAATATGAGATAATACATATTTGGATTTCTAAATAATAATGGATAACATTGTAAGGATAAAAAAATGTGGTCATGGAAGAGAAAGAGTGATTTGAAATGATGAAAGATATTCTTAACAATATCATATATTTAAAGAGAAAGAAATTCCTAAATAGAATAATATTTTAATTTTAAAAAGTAATTTCCCTAGATAAAAATAGGTAATATTATATATAATATAGAAATTTTAGAAAAAACTTAGAAGTGAAAGATAATAAAGATATTTTTTGACCCATTTAAAAGAAAATAGGTAAAACAACCATTACAGATTTGGTGTCTTTTGAGTCAAATTCCACTAAAAAATAGTAAGTGATATGGTTCTATAAATTAAATTAATTACATGGAGGATTATATAAAAATAAATTTATGGTACAATACATACATCATGTAAGGATAAAAGGTGGTGATTATAGAACTTATCTCAATAAAATAAAAAGGAGTTGAGAAAATCCTTACCGATATCAAAATTTTGAAGTAAGAATAATTTGAATAGAATTTTATGAGAAAAAATGTATATTACTAGAAAATTATGATGAAATAAAATATACTCAAATAATATAATAGATAAAAAGAAAAAAAATATAATAATGAAGTTTAAAGATAATGTTTATAACTCAATGAAAGTAAACTGGGTTAATAACAACACTTATGATGATATTAATCAAATTACAAGGTAAGGAAGAGCTTAAGTAAAAGTGAAATTACAAATTATAATAAATTATTTAATATTTAATAAGAAAATAGGGTAGTATTTAAACCATGTAAAATTAAATTGGTGCTTAACACAAATCATTTCTAAAGGAATTGAATTTGAGACAAAGAAGCCCTTACCTCAGATTCCAGCTGAGTCAAACATTCTATAACCTCCTGTATAATAAACTACTCATTATTAATTTATTTCAAAACTCTATTCATGTTTATTACCTTTTATATTAATAATTTATATTCATTTATTATATAATCCTTACTTATTTTTAGCTAATATTAAATATTGGTAGTTAATAGTTTTAACCATCCATTTGTATTTTTTTAGTATAATAGATCTGATGGTCACTCTAAGTTTATGAGTTCATCATATCCAAAGTCATTATTTTAATGGAATATAATGGTTAATTTTCCATTACATAGGAATTTTAGGTATGATTTGTAAATATGAAATCTAAAAGAATATTGTTTTACTGAATTTTATCAATTTTGTTTTGTTTATTAACGCTAAGTTAAATCAAAATATTACCATTCTAGAAACAATTTTTTTTGAGATATATATTAATATCATATATTACCATAAATTATGTTTACATAACCATCAATGATAAAAATTTATATCATTGTTCATATAGGTGGTTAAACCGACCCAAACAAGAACATGCTAGAATTATTTTGATAAGTATGATTATAGAATGATAATTTTATAGTATTATAATTCCATAATCATGATAACATATTAAATTCATAATTAATATTTAATATTACCTACATTTAATATTTATTAATCATTCATGATATAATAATTATAAAACTGTTCATGTGGGTGCTTAAATCGACCCAAACAGGAGTGTGTTATAATGAATGAATAATTAAGAACAATGTATTTAAAGTGACAATTGGTGGTCCTAGTGGAATGATTAATAGATGGTGAATTAAGATTTAAAAATAAAAACATCCATTTTAAAATATATTTGAAATCAAATCAGTTAAAAATAGTCCATTTAACAAATATAGTAGTTATATATAATTTTATATTTTAAAAAACTTTCTCTATAACACGATCAATACATAGTTAATATAAATAAAATAATTTTAAATCCTTAAAATAATATATTCTCACATATATATTCTAAATGAAAATATTAATTTGAAATTAGACTTTGTAAAACTCTTTATAAGGAAACAAAATTAAAGAAAAATGGTATCAAGAGTTGTGTTCAAATAGTGTAACCAACAATGAAAAGCACATAGTAGAAATTAAATAAGATCTTCAGTTCCAAGATGGAACCTATTCCACTCCACTTAAAAGTAAACAAAATTCCAATCTATTTTATTAAATAAAATAAAATTTTTTATAACAAAGATCAAGTATACACAATTATATCCATAACCTGGATCGGGAAAACAAGAAAACAGTGACACATAAGTAGTCCAGGATAATCACTAAGCATCTTCCAAGTTATTTATTAGAGAGTAATAAAGTGAGTAAATTAAATTAAATAATGTCAAAGAAATCTTTAATATAGTGTAAGAGTTTGTGATAACAAATATATAGTAAGTAAAATAATATATCAAAAGTGAAAAGAAATAAATAAATAGATAAAGGGTGGTAAAAGTGTGTTTCTACCCCACTCTGATCAAATTAGGTTGATTAAAAAGGTTATATTCTCCTAAATGATCCTATGATATATTAGAGAATTAATGTGATAATTTATAAATTTATTCTTTTAGATATAGTTAAGTGTATGAAAATACATTATTTTGGAGATCTATAATGAAACACCCCTAGATTTTATGAAAAATATTCTTTTAATTTCATTAATGTCTTGTGTTTTATGCTACACCAAGATTACCTTGCGCTATACGCAACACCGTATTAGCTTGCAGTATACGCAACACTATTCTTGGATCGTGTTACACACAATTTTGATAATAGTTATTCTACGCAACATTGAGTATATATATATATATATATATATATATATTCAATGTATAAATGAAATATGGTTGGATTATGTTATAAGAAACAACGAAGGATTCTTGCACAACACGCAACCCTGACTTGGCTTGCATTACACGCAATCGCGACCTTCCTCGATAGCGTGTGTTGTACGCAATACCGGGTTTTACTAAACAACGATATATTATTATAATATTATTATGAACTAGAAGTTATGAATAGTATTAACTAAATTTTGAATCTTATAACATTATTATTCATCTTGCACATTTTCTAAAACATGGTATAAGAACAAAATAAATTTTTCGGGTAAAATAAGTATTTTTCAAAAAATGCAGTTTTGCCGCCTTTTGATGGCGCACCCACTTTAAATCTAGTTTTTGACATGTTTAAAAGTTCAATTTGACAAAATAAAATTCTTCTTTGGAATCATGAAATAAAAATTTACTTTGGATAAATTTTCATATCATTCTGGTAACTTTCATATTTTGATGAATAATAAAAACACGCTATATTTTAATTAAAAACAACTTTTTCAATCAAAATAATTAATAGTGATAAATTATTAATTTGAGTGGTTTAAAAGTATATTTAGAATATATTTTTACAATTTAATACAATTTTGGTCATTGGATGTAGTTTCACATTTGAACCAGACATAAACAAGTGTTAATCTTTTGATAGTTATTATCTCTTAAGAACACGCTATTTGTTTTGACGAGGGGAATTAATTTTTAAATTAATTAATGCAACTGATATGTTTTAAATTTGGTAAAATAGACATCATTTTTGATTTCATAATATCAAATATATCTTAGGCCTAATTTTTGGTATTTTTCTGGAAACTTTCATTTTTTGATAAATAGTGAAACCACTAAGTGGTAGTTAAAAAAAATGAATTTTTCATAAAACTTAATTTTACCACTTCTGTGAGTGGAATTTAAAAAATACAAGAGACACGGTTGATGTCAGTAAGTAAAATGTGGTTCAATGAGATGAAAATAATTTTTGGTGAATAGTAACTTTTTACTTTTTTTACCACGGTTAAAAGTAAATAGGGTAATTAAGGGTAAAAATGATATTATTATTACCCTAACACATGTCCTAATTCTATTGGATAAGTATAATTCGACCAAAAATAACCTTAGGAATAAAATACGACCATTTAGGCCCACTTGGATTAGATTAGGACATTTATTATTAATTTATTTAAAGAAGGGTTAAAATAGTTAAAATCAAAGTTTAATAAGTAAATCATTTTTAATATGGGGTTATAAATAAGATAAATTAGACTATAAATATTCATTATAAATCTAAAAATATTTCCTACATAATGGTATTTTATTTGTAATTTTTAGACATTAAATAATTTAATTTATTTATGACACAAATATGATGCAGTAATTATTTTATTAATGAAATATTGACATAATTGATGTTATAAACCCAAAACTAAATGTAATTTGAGACTTTTTATGAATTACACTAATTTTATAGGTTAATCTGACATGTTAATATTGATTTAATTAACTTTTTTGGAACTGATAATTCTGTTATGAGTTTCACAAAAATTAATTAATAAAATAGTGTTAAAATTGACATAAAATAGTTTTTAAAACCAATATTATATTAGTAATTGTTATTTTATTACTAAAAATCTAAGGTTCGGTCAAATGACTTAGATAAGGTTATATATATTAATAATAAACAACTTGGGGTTCGTTTGGCTGCTTATAGTAAGTTTATTAACCTTATAGTATAAGAACACAAGAAGACACGGTAAAAGTAAAATTATTTAACTTAATGTTAAATATAAATGATAAGGTTAAAATAGAAACCTAAACTTGTCTAAATTCTATTGTATGAGAGGCTTTAGACCCATACCCACCTTAGCTTTGAAATAAATCAATTTTGAGCTATTTAAAACCGAACTTGACTTTATAATAAAATAATATTTTTAGTTTTTCCAAAGGAGCCCCTCTCCTCCCTTATAAAAGGGCACCTCCTCCCCCTCTTCCCCACACCATTTTGAGGCTTCAAGCTCGGCCAACCCCTGACAATTTCTTCTCTCCACTTCCCTAGAAACATCCTAGAGGTTCTGGTCTTCTTCAAAGACCTATTTTAGTGCCCTAAAAGGAGGTCTCAAAGAAGCACTTCAAAGAAGAGGTAATGTCCATTACCGATTCTTTCATCTTTATTTCTTCTTACACTTCTTCTTATTTATTTGTTTCATTATGAAGTAATAACATAAGTATCACTCATATACTGATATGTTATTATAATTATGAAACAACCCTATTTCACCATCTATCCATCCTACGAAAAAAAATCACCGCGCGTGCGTACGTACGGAATACCGTCTCCACGCCGTGGTGTAATCTATTTTCCACCACCACCTTACTTGGATGGGTATAATGGTGTAAATAATGACTATATTTGACTATTATAAATTAATATTGATTCTGAAATAGTATACATACACTCCAATACAATTCCACGATCATAGGAACGATATCATCACTCGTGCGTACGTACGGAATACCGTCTCCACGATGTGATGCGACTCGTTCTACATGATCTTCATTTCATAATGATTATATAAATGAATTGAATGAATTAATATGATATATATTACACTAATACCATTCTGGAAATGAGGTATCTATAACCTAAAGATAAGAATAAGAATTTATTCGACAAAACACGCATAAGAACAAAAAGTTATAAACACCCGAATAACAAGTAGCAATGAAATATTACTACTAAGAAGCTAAGAATATGACCATATATGATATCATAACAATAATTATGATTATGGAATAAGTCAATAACATTATTTAAATCATTATATAGGAGGTTCGGACACTTACGAATCAAATCGGACCTAAGGTAAGGGAAATATCACAATCTCATTTTTATCCGAGATTGTTTATACTTTGGAATTTACCGGGGTGTATTTTATCATCCACATCCATGTTTCCTCAATATGTAATATTTATAACCTTCTACAATAGTTTATATCCAATTTTACCCTTCGGTGAGTTTTTAGTAAAAGATATGTAAGGAATCTTTTGTCATTTTTCGTACGAGGTACTTTTTGACTTTTCCGACAAAAGTATGAGAAGAATATTTTTTTATACGGAATGAATGGATTTTTAAAACAATATTTCCAAGAATCTTTCTTTAAAAGTTTTCAAGTTTATTTTTAATCAACTTCTTTTAGTTTAGAATTGTATGAAATATTAAGAAAGGAAAAGTGTTTTTGAAGTAGAAAGGATATTTTCCTCAAGAATGGAGTTTAAGTGTTTTATCAAAATTATTTTCCATATAAGATAATATAGGGTTCTTTTTCTATCCCTATTATTACATGGATTTGATTATGTTGTGATGGAAATATTTTTATGAATTCCTTTATCTTATATGAATTGTTTTATGATGTCATGTTGTTTAAGAATCCCATTTTTACTACATGGGTTATGCAATGATGTATGATTTATGATTTTGTGGTACAAATAAGAATGGTATCATTATGAGATGGGTGGGACCTATATCTCCCTCAAATTCATTGGGTAAAGATTTTATATCTCATGAGATAGACATGGCTGGAATGGTAGGTTATACCAGTTCAGTGAAACTGGACTGAAACGAGGAGTGAACTCAGTTCAGAAATGGACTTTGTCCACTAAGATAGTCTTGGCAATGAGTCTTGACTAATAAGAAATGATTCTCTATGATTATGTGTGTATTCCACAAAGTTTCATGTTTTAAGTTATGATTATTGGGATTACATTTCACTACTATGATTTATCCCATGTTATGAAATTATGATCTCTTTTGTAGGTTAAGATTTCCAAAAGATATGCTCTTATGAATATGACGTGATTGATATTTCTTTTGTTTACCCTTACTGAGCATTTGAGCTCACCCTTTTATGTTTTCTTTTCCCCAGGACATAAATAAAGGATTTAGTTTTTTTTTAAAAAAGAAGATCTTTATGGGAGATGTTGAAGATCTTTCACCACGATTAGAAGATTATATTCTGAGTTTCCAAATACACTAAACTATTACGGTCCTTGTGTGTGTGTTTTTGTTATGTAATAAATATTCTGCAAAAGTAATGTAATGTCTATGTACATTAAGCTTCGGGTCTCTACAGTTGGTATCAGAGGAAAAGTTTAGTCAACCTTTGGAAACTAGGATGCAAAAACGTTAGTAAGATCCCTAGAGATATTTCTAAGGTATGTCTATGGATGTTCCTAAGGGTAAGTATATGTATAGGATACAGTCCTAGAACTACAGTAACGATCATAGAAATTAACCTAAGATGTTAGATATTGAGGATTCTCCCCCTTTATTATGTTGTTTTCCCTAGAATGATTTTTTCCTCTCACACTATTCTTTTTGGGTTTTAGACGATGGCTGGAACCCGAAGGAACCATGTTGATCAATGCAATGGAAAATAAAATGATTGTCCTCCTGAAAAAACAAATGTTATGGGAGATGGAGTGCAAAATCTTATTGCTATACTTACACAAGCTCTGAATCATTCTGGAATTCCAAATGAGAAGAGAAGGGAACAATATTCTATTGAGTCCTTTATGAGGCAACGTACACCTTCTTTTAGTGGGTATTCTGATCCACTTGTTGTTGAACAATAGATCAGTACCACTGAAAAGATATTTTCAGTTCTTCAATGTTCTGAACACGATAAAGTCATCTTAGTAGTATATTGTTTGGAAGGTGAAGCTGATCAATGGTGGAATATTATCAAGAATACGAGGCAAAGAGATGAAATTGATTCCATGGAATGGGACGAGTTCAAGAACTTATTTTTCAATAAGTAATTCCCTTGTATTCTTCGAACAAATTTGGAGAAGGAGTTTCTTGAACTAAAGCAAAAGGATGATGAATCTGTTGGTATATACGAAGCAAATTTTACAAGGCTTGCAAGGTATGCATCTATATTTATAATCCAAACTGAAAGTAAAGTTGATCGATTCTTCAGTGGCTTAAAACCAAATCTTCGAAGGGAATTAACTATAAGAGACTTCAGTAGCTATGAAGAAATTGTGCGTTGTGCTATCAAGGTAGAAATGGAAGTTGGTGTTACTTATCCATCTCATAGTTTTAACAGGAAACGAAAGATGGAGTTCAAGGAGAAATCTCAGAATAATGGTGAAAAGAAGATCAATGTTTCCTTATGCTCAAAGTGTGGAAAGAAGCATGGTGGAGATTGTCTTAAAGGGACAAGTAAATGTTTCAAATGTGGAAAGGAAGGTCATCGGGCATTTGAATGCTGCAATGATGGGAATAAGATGCCTAATGATGCAAACAAAGGAAGGGATACACAGAATGAACCTACTGCACTTCAATGCTTCAAGTGCAAGGAAATGGGGCATTATGATAATAGATGCCATAATCCAAGGGTTAGTGATGATCGACATGAGAAACCACTTAAGTCAAAGGACAAAGGGAAGTCACATGCGATCACTATTGGTGATGTTGAATATGACAACGATGTGGTGGAATGATTAAGTGTTTATGTAATGGGATTCCAAAATAATGTTGTATATAGTATCGTGGAATATTGGAATATTTATGTTTTGGTCTATTGTGGTTTTCAATAATTTTATGGTACCGGTAACCATGAAAAGTGATTGAGACATTTTTTGTAAACAGATGATATGCGCATAATGAAGGGATAAGAAGATAATGAGATGTTTGATTGTATTCATGAGCTCATGATTGATATAAGGACTACGTGATATCATGGTTTGAGGATATTGAATTTTGAGGATTTTGGTATGTGGAAAGTGTTAACTTTTAACTGAATTCATGTTTTCACTAAGGTTCAATGGATATTCATCCTTCAAGAGAATATATGATTAAGGTATTCACATGTTTTTAATTTGACCAACAGTATATATCTTATGATATATGGGGGATAAATGATGGCATTCACGTGATCATTTCCTTTATACTATGATCTTGGACCTATGTATTTTAGATAAGCCTAAATATTGGAATAGATTATGTTGGACATAAGTTAGTATTGTTTAAGGATAAAACTTTTTTGATATTGTTGATGGGATGTTATAGTAATATAGCTTTAGAAAAAGGACAACCTGCAGGACGGGCGACAGCCCATCGCGTCGGACAAGGCTGTGGGAATCGAACCCACAACCGAAGTGCGACTGGCCTTTATCGCATACCACTGGCCTACAGTAAGTCCCTGTTTAGTAGAAACTAGTTTTATTATATTAAGAAGTATGATATATGAAGTATAAGTCCATTTTAGGAACCATATATGATTAATCTCACTATAGAAGGACTTATGTATTTTTTGATAACTTTTCTAACCTTTTGTTTGAGACAGATGGAATGACCCATCATTATATCACATGATCTGCTAACACATCTCGAATGACAAATTCAACTTCATTTCTTTAAGAGATGAAGTGGAAATTTTCCAAAGAATGACCAACAGTGAGACTATACCAAAATCACTAAAGTATTTCTTCTAATTCCAATTTCATCAACTTTAGGGAAATGATCTTGAAAACCAAAAATGTTTTCCTAGTGCTCTTATATCTGATGAATCAGATGGTACCTTAGATCGTCACAAATTTATGGCTTTGTGATTGCTGGATTTTCCATATCCATGTTCTCTACCACTCTCCATCAGAACATGATGGTTAGATTTCTCTTCCATATCCATATTTTCACCTATGTGGAAAACCAGTGATTAGTTTATTTGGGTAACCGTTACGTTTCATACTTTTGTTTTTAAAGATTGGTTTTGATATTCCTTTTTATGATGTGGGTTTCTATTAAAGAAACTTTCGAATAGTAAACCATTTATAACCCTGACGAATTTTGAGGGAGAAATTCATTTTAAGGGGGGTAGAATGTAACACCCCTAGATTTTATGAAAAATATTCTTTTAATTTCATTAATGTATTGTGTTGTATGCTACACCAAGATTACCTTGCACTATACGCAACACCGTATTAGCTTGTAGTATACGCAACACTATTCTTGGATCGTGTTACACACAATTTTGATAATAGTTATTCTATGCAACATTGAGTATATATATATATATATTCAATGTATAAATGAAATATGGTTGGATTGTGTTATACGAAACAACAAAGGATTCTTGCACAACACGCAACCCTGACTTGGCTTGCATTACACGCAATCACGACCTTCCTCGATAGCGTGTGTTGTACGCAATACCGGGTTTTACTAAACAACGATATATTATTATAATATTATTATGAACTAGCCATTATGAATAGTATTAACTTAATTTTTAATCTTATAACATTATTATTCGTCTTTCACATTTTCTAAAACATGGTATAAGAACAAAATAAATTTTTCGGGTAAAATAAGTATTTTTCAAAAAATGCAGTTTTGCCGCCTTTTGATGGCGCACCCACTTTAAATCTAATTTTTGACATGTTTATAAGTTCAATTTGACAAAATAAAATTCTTCTTTGGAATCATGAAATAAAAATTTACTTTGGATAAATTTTCATATCATTCTGGTAACTTTCATATTTTGATGAATAGTAAAAACACGCTATATTTTAATTAAAAACAACTTTTTCAATCGAAATAATTAATAGTGATAAATTGTTAATTTGAGTGGTTTTAAAGTATATTTATGAGATATTTTTACAATTTAATACAATGTTGGTCATTGTATGTACTTTCACATTTAAACCGGACATAAACAAGTGTCAATCTTTTGATAGTTATTATCTCTTAAGAACACGCTATTTGTTTTGACGACGAGAATTAATTTTTAAATTAATTAATGCAACTGATATGTTTTGAATTTGGTAAAATAGACATCATTTTTGAGTTCATAATATCAAATATATCTTAGGCCTAATTTTTGGTATTTTTCTGGAAACTTTCATTTTTTGATAAATAGTGAAACCACTAAGTGGTAGTTAAAAAAATGAATTTTTCATAAAACTTAATTTTACCACTTCTGTGAGTGGAATTTAAAAAATCCGAGAGACACGGTTGATGTCAGTAAGTAAAATGTGGTTCAATGAGATGAAAATAATTTTTGGTGAATAGTAACTTTTTACTTTTTTTACCACGGTTAAAAGTAAATAGGGTAATTAAGGGTAAAAATGATATTATTATTACCCTAACACATGTACTAATTCTATTGGATAAGTTTAATTCGACCAAAAACAACCTTAGGAATAAAATATAACCATTTAGGCCCACTTGGATTAGATTAGGACATTTATTATTAATTTATTTAAAGAAGGGTTAAAATAGTTAAAATCAAAGTTTAATAAGTAAATCATTTTTAATATGGGGTTATACATAAGATAAATTAGACTATAAATATTAATTAGAAATCTAAAAATATTTCCTACATAATTTTATTTTATTTGTAATTTTTAGACATTAAATAATTTAATTTATTTATGACACAAAGATGATGCAGTAATTATCTTATTAATGAAATATTGACATAAGTGATGTTATAAACACCAAAATAAATGTAATTTGAGACTTTTTATGAATTAAACTAATTTTATAGGTTAATATGACATGTTAATATTGATTTAATTAACTTTTTTCGAACTAATAATTCTGTTATGATTTTCAAAAAAATTAATTACTAAATAGTGTCAAAATTGACATAAAATAGTTTTTAAAAAAAATATTATATTAGTAATTGTTATTTTATAACTAAAAATATAAGGTTTGGTCAAATGACTTAGATAAGATTATATATATTAATAATAAAAAACTTGGGGTTCGTTTGGCTGCTTATAGTAAGTTTATTAACCTTATAGTATAAGAACACAAGAAGACACGGTAAAAGTAAAATTATTTAACTTAATGTTAAATCTAAATGATAAGGTTAAAATAGGAACCTAAACTTGTCTAAATTCTATTGGATGGGAGGATTTCGACCCATCCCCACCTTATCTTCGAAATAAATCAATTTTGAGCTATTTAAAACCAAACTTGACTTTATAATAAAATAATATTTTTAGTTTTTCCAAAGGAGCCCCTCTCCTCCCTTATAAAAGGGCACCTCCTACCCCTCTTCCCCACACCATTTTGAGCCTTCAAGCTCGGCCAAACCCTACCAATTTCTTCTCTCCACTTCCCTAGAAACGTCCTAGAGGTTCTGGTCTTCTTCAAAGACCTATTTTAGTGCCCTAAAAGGAGGTCTCAAAGAAGCACTTCAAAGAAGAGGTAATGTCCATTACCGATTCTTTCATCTTTATTTCTTCTTCCACTTATTCTTCTTTAGTTGTTTCATTATGAAGTAATAAAATCAGTATCACTCATATAATTATATTTTATTATAATTATGAAACAACCCTATTTCACCATCTATCCATCCTACGGAAAAAGAAATCACCGCGCGTGCGTACGTACGGAATACCGTCTCCACGCCGTGGTGTAATCTATTTTCCACCACCACCTTACTTGGATGGGTATAATGGTGTAAATAATGACTATATATGACTATTATAAAGTTATACTGATTATTAAATAGTATACATACACTCCAATACAATTCCACGATCATAGGAACAATATCATCACTCGTGCGTACGTACGGAATACCGTCTCCACGATGTGATGCGACTCGTTCTACATGATCTTAATTTCATAATGATTATATAAATGAATTGAATGAATTTAATTAATTAATATGATATATATTACACTAATACCATTCTGGAAATGAGGTATCTATAACCTAAAGAGAAGAATAAGAATTTATTCGACAAAACACGCATAAGAACAAAAAGTTATAAACACCCGAATAACAAGTAGCAATGAAATATTACTACTAAGAAGCTAAGAATATGACCATATATGATATCATAACAATAATTATGATTCTGGAATAAGTCAATAACATTATTTAAATCATTATACAGGAGGTTCGGACACTTACGAAGCAAATCGGACCTAAGGTAAGGGAAATATCACAATCTCATTTTTATCCGAGATTGTTTATACTTTGGCATTTACCGGGGTGTATTTTATCATCCACATCCATGTTTCCTCAATATGTAATATTTATATCCTTATACAATAGTTTATATCCAATTTTACCCTTCGGTGAGTTTTTAGTAAAAGATATTAAAGGAATATTTTGTCGTTTTTCGTACGAGGTACTTTTTGACTTTTCCGACAAAAGTATGAGAAGAATGTTTTTTTTATACGGCATGAATGGATTTTTAAAACAATATTTCCAATAATATTCCTTTAAAAGTTTTCAAGTTTATTTTTAATCAACTTCTTTTAGTTTAGAATTGTATGAAATGTTAAGAAAGGAAAAGTGTTTTTTAAGTAGAAAGGTTATTTTCCTCAAGAATGGAGTTCAAGTGTTTTATCAAAATTATTTTCCATCTAAGATAATATAGGGTTATATTTATATCCCTAATATTACATGGATTTGATTATGTTGTGATGGAAATATTTTTATGAATTACTTTATCTTATATGAATTTTTTTATGATGTCATGTTGTTTAAGAATCCCATTTTTACTACATGGGTTATGCAATGATGTATGATTTATGATTTTGTGGCACACATAAGAATGGTATCATTATGAGATGGGTGGGACCTATATCTCCCTCCAATGCATTGGGTAAAGATTTTATATCTCATGAGATAGACATGGCTAGAATGGTAGGTTATACCGGTTCAGTGAAACAGGACTGAAACGAGGAGTGAACTCGGTTCAGAAAGGGACTTTGTCCACTAAGATAGTCTTGGAAATGAGTCTTGACTAATAAGAAATGATTCTCTATGATTATGTGTGTATGCCACAAAGTTTCATGTTTTAAGTTATGATTATTGGGATTACATTTCACTACTATGATTTATCCCATGATATGAAATTATGATCTCTTTTGCAGGTTAAGATTTCCAAAAGATATGCTCTTATGAATATGACGTGATTGATATTTCTTTTGTTTACCCTTACTGAGCATTTGAGCTCACCCTTTTATGTTTTCTTTTCCCCAGTACATAAATAAAGGATTTATGTTTTTTTTAAAAAGAAGATCTTTAAGGGAGATATTGAAGATCTTTCACCATGATTAGAAGATTATATTCCGAGTTTCCAAAGACACTAAACTATTACGGTCCTTGTGTGTGTGTTTTTATTATGTACTAAGTATTCTGCAAAAGTAATGTAATGTCTATGTACGTTAAGCTTCGGGTCTCTACATATAATGAAAATGTAAAACTATATTTAAAAAACTATATCTCTTATATATCCTTATTCATGTTTTATAAAGGAATCCTTCCCACTTATTCATTTAAGAAAAATCATAATCAAATACTATAATTGATTGTGACATCTAGAGATCTTTAACTTCTCTTGAATTAGTCAATAAATCTACAAAATATAGATGCTATATTAATTTATTGAATTTGAATTTGAATTTGACATGAAAATATAAGGTCTTAATTAGGAACACTAACTTTGGATTATCATAATTGATTTATTAAATTATATTATAGTTACCTGAACCTATAGTAGGTTTTGAGTTTCTACTTTTGGTTACTTGTTTTGAACATGTGGCCAATGTTGGCTTCCTTCGTGCGACCAGTCTGATTCGTTCTTATAGTCGATGTAGAATTCCATCATGTGGTCAATATGACACTTAGAGATTTTTAATGATACTATGGTCACTTCATATGTATTTATGCAGCTGACTAGATAACTCACTTTTAATCACATTTCTCATTGTGGTCGATCTCCTCAATTTGTGGTCACCTAGTTTAACATGTGATCACATCAACATTTGAAAACATTTTATCTATATTGCATAATTGTTTCACATGGTAGGTAGACTATATTCATGTAGTCGATCCACACGATAACTTAATCTTTGTATCTAGTTGGAGACTTTTCAAAATAAACTATGTAGCTAGTACTCTAAACATATGGATTCTTTATATAACTTTCAGTCAATTAACTATTTAACATACAATCACTTCCATACTTAGATGGTTTTCATATATTTACAATTTTTTTACTAACATAAAGCATTAAATTCATTATTATAATAAGAAACATGATTTTTGTTCATTAAAATAAGTAATTTCTAGACTAATCTAACATTCTACCATTTTTTATGACCACGAATAATGATAGATGAAATATTTAAATGAAAAAAACATAGAATAAATCTAATGTAAAAAGAAAATAGTTAACATATGAAAACTACCCATATATCCATTCTCTATTTTTATCCCTCTTCTGGGATTATAAAAAACATAATAGAAAGGTTAAAAAGAATAAACAAAGGAATGAAATCAGATAGACAATTAATTTCATATGATATATCATTAAGATTAATATTTTTATAAGTACAAGTATGTATGCAGAGAAACATGTAATGGACCATAAAGTGCCTAATATAAAATATGTAATAGCCTTATTAGGTGAAAAATCTAAATATGAGCCAAAACCACTCACTATATTTGGATAAACACTAACTTTTTTCCATGAGTAGGTGGAGGTGTAGGTTTGGGTTAAGATGAGGGTGTACCATATATAATGACTTTAGAAATTGGTTGAAGTTTTTGTACTGGTTGAGATAATGTGAATTCAAAAGGTAGTTTAGAGATAAAAGAGGTGTCATAAATTTTAGTTGTAGAGGATGGATATACTGAATATATAAATGAAGATGGTTTCAATGTGGAAGATGGAATAAGAATAGTTATAGTAACCATAATGGAAGTATAGGCACTGTATAGATAAGGTTCCATAACCTGAGTGAAATCATTTAAGGCTAGATATCCATTATTTATAATATGAAAAAATTGATCATTTTCTTTCATAAAGATTTATAAAATAGGTGATAACACCTTCAACCTTTTCAGTTTAGATTTAATATCCTAAGTCACTAGAATCATCCCAAGATCACTATATAGGGATTAAAATAGGGATTTTAAATAAAATATAGTGAAGATCCTACTTAATTAATAATCAATGTCTCTTTTAATAGTCTCGATGTATTGTGCTTCCAATTTGGCATCACCTATCACTATTTCTATGTTCTTAGCTGAATGATATTGAAAACCAAAAGAACCATTTCTCTAGTCTTATAAAAATCATCCATCTTAACCTTTATCTTATCCGTTACAACTTTTATAATGATATTCTCATCAATAAAATCCTGTATAGAAAGTGTAGAAGATGTAGAAGGTTCCCCAATTTTTCTATACTAGCTAAGATCCCATTGACCACATTTGGATTCCTCAATATATTCCTTAATAATTCCAACTATTTATTTACGATTTTTAATTCCTATTTCCAAAATACTAATCTTGGAAAATAATACGAGTTAAATACGTCTAAAAATAGAAGAAATATGCAATAAAAGCCTTATTTTGAAGTATTCTCAAAGATTATTCTAAATTCCATAAGGAGATACTTTATCATCTTCAAGAGATCAACTTTAAACTCATGTAAATCATCACTTATAGCATAGGAAGAAGTAGGAGAATAATGAGGGGATGACTCTTATCTAGGATAAGATAACTTCTTTTGTTACATGGACTATTTCTCTTAAAAAACCTTCTAAATCACTAGACTCAAACTATTCTGATAGGTTAATTTGTTTTGTATCACTAGATTTAAATGATTCTATCAGACCACTTACAATATTTTCTTTATTATTCTTCATAGGTGTATGACCGAACATATTATCCAAAAATCATTGAACTATCAAATTAATTTCACTTATAGGTAAAAATTTTCTAGGAGAACCGAGTTCAATTATTTCTTCATGATATCTCTAAGAAATAATATATCCCTTTATAGATTTAGGAGAAAATAAGATATAAGGTCCACCATTCCTAGTTTGACCACCCCTAATATGGTCATAACCACTATATGAACCAGATTCCTATCCCTTAGGTGATTATTCCCATTCCTTAAGCCTTGGGGTATTCCCAATTACTGTAATTTCATCAAATATAACTTTAGTAGACCTAGAAACTATCTCAGTTGATTCATCCAATGATGCCTCAGTCTCAGCATCATCAAAATTATAATCATTAGGAGGTAAATAAACAAGAGTATTAGGTGGTCCATATGAAATATTTTGTGATCCAATAGGTTGTGTTACCACTAAATCAGGATATATTCACTCTACTTACTCATAATTTCTTATAGAACCAGTACCCTAAACACCCTCTTCATCCTCAAATGATTACTTCATAACTTCATTAGGTTATAATCTTGGAAATTTTTTATCCTTTGGACTGATAATTTTCTTCACTATATTATATTTTTTCATACAATTTGTTGTCATAATTAACCCATATCTTCCTTTAAGGGTTCTTATTCACCACAATTATTTTAAAAATTATTTTATTTATATAAGTTATACTAGTGGATATAGATTATTCCTCCCCCTTATAAAAAATTCTATTTAAATCCATCAAATCTAAAATAATTATAGGATTAGTAAATGAGTTACACATGAAAGAGGGCTTACATTAATCCTCTATATATCTCATTAGATATATAGGAAAGATGAATCGATATACCATGCTTCATAAAATATATAAAGAAAGCATCTTTATGCCTCAGAATTCTAAAATAACCTTTTCTTGGATAGATAATTTTTTTTATGAATTTGATTAACGATCTTCACTCACCATTTATCTCTACAATATTTAGACTTTGAGGATTTAAATATTCATCTAGATCCTCAAAAACTCTTTAAATCTCAAAATGAGTAATATTAAATGGATAATAGATTTTATAGTCCTCATACTCTCTTTTATGTGATACCTTTAAAATAATGGACCACTATTTTGAAGAAAAAACCATTTTCTTCATATTGATATATGTTTGAATGTTATCCCCTATAGACCAGCTTAAAACTCCATATTTTCATAAAAATCATTCACTAACCTTAGATAGAATATCCTATTTTTTTCATTGAACCACTTAGTCCATCCATACTACTATATAGATTTCCAAATTAAATATCTACTAAATCTCAACCATTCAATATCAACTTCCTTATAATGAATAACCATATGAATCAACATACAAAAATTAAGAGGATCCACTGACACACTTGATATTTATTTCATCTTATTTTAAGGATATAAGTCTCTTTGAGATGATAACTCAAGGGAACACTTTTCTATTACCATTTTTGAGATATCCAAATAGACCAGGATTCAGAAATCTGAAGGTTAGGGTTTGGTTGAAGGAGAATGACTGAGAGAGGAGGGTTAAAAATTGAGAGAGTTTCAAGTTTAGATATATATATATATAGATTGAAAATAAATTTAGAGGTATTTTAAAATAATTTTGGTCTTTATATAGTAATGTTTGGGAAATGTAAAACATAAAATAAAATAAATCATAAAAATTAAACAATATGACAACTTGAATAAGCATAAAACTTGAGGATAATTGAGATTGTATGATAACATGACCCACCACATGAAAAATAAATAATATGCATAATAACTTCATTGACCATATAACTAATTTATAATAGTCATGATAAAATGAATTACATTATGAATAAACTCTATTAAATATTGAGGTTTTACAGTAGATCGAACCACCACATGTACACATACATAGATGATTATTACAGCAGCTAAATTGATTGCATGAGCACTCCTTCATGGTAAATCAAGACTTACAAAAACTCTTAGGAATATGACCACTTGTTAATTTTAGAACTTAAAATCCACTAGATTAATATTAAAGTATGAAAAAAATTTAAAAATAAAAAGATATAAAAATTAATAGAAAATGATCATTATAAACATAACTAATAAAATATAAAAGAACACTATAACATAAATTTAAAAATATTAAAATAATATAAAAAATTAAAAAAAGATTATGTAGAAAAATACTTGGAGTAGTTAATTATTTCTAATTCATGTTTGATATAATTTAATCTCTTTATATTCAAAGTGTCACGACCTGTCCTCAGGGACCGTGACGTGACTACCCCAAGCCCGCCTTCCATAGGCCAGGGGCTGGCGACTAGCACCAAGGCGTGATTCCTGGTAAAAAAAGGGAAGGAATTGCCTTTGTAAAGTAAACAAACACCACAGAGCAAGTAAGCAGTAGAAGTAAACACTAAGTAAAACCAGATACAACAGTAAGTGCGGAAAAGTAAATGGTCTAGAATACAAACCCAACTGAAAGTAATGTACAAATGGAAAAGGAAAATAGCAACTGAAAGTAAAGCTGTAGCCTCGAGCCGTCCACTAGAAGTCCCACCTGAAGGGTGAGTATAGATAACCTCCACAGCTCCTCGGGTCTAGCCGTCCGCTCCGAGTACGTCCCGCCCAGTGGTCCACCTCCGGGTACCGATCTGCTCCTCGTACCTCAACCACGATCAGCGCTGTCCGTCGTCTACAACCAACACAATGTAGTGCGGGCATAGCCCATGCATGGGTGAGTATAAGCTACTCAGTAGGAACCCCGATACCCCCGAAGGTCTCCCAAAATCCACAAAGGATAATCCACTAACGAAAGATACAATCACGAAGTAACATCCGACACCACTTAGGTATATGCCCATACATATACCTAAGTCATCAATTCCAGTTCGGCTCCAAAATCCGAGCCCAAGTTCGATCACATCCACACAGGATAGCACAACACAATCCACATAGGAAAGCCAGTCAAGATTCAGCTCACACAGGTATACTTCTTCGTATGACGATAGAGATGATCAGATATAGCCACTGATTCATCTAAGTCGTCGAACCCACATATTATCGATAGGTACTAACCCCCACAATGACCCACAAAGGATCGATAGGTACTACCCCCGCAATGACCCACACAGGATCTGACCTACACATGATCGATAGGTAATTAACCCCTGCAATGACCCACACATGATCAGACCCGCACAGGATCTGTAGGCGCTGGCCCACACAGGACCGCTGAGCGCTGACCCAGACAGGATCGGTAGAACTGATCCACGTAGGATCGCTGAGTGCTGTAGTCATCGTCGTCGAATCCACGGAGGATTTCTGTACAGTCTTCATCGTCGTTGCAGTCGCAGCCAGCTCTAGGGTTCCCGCACACAGCAAGCTCGTTCGGGAGGGTCCGCTCCACAAGCAGAGGGGATGATAAATCAACTGACACATAGTCCAGAGTTGATGTATCCAAAAGTTCTGTATCGTCAACAGGAACTCAACGTCACAGACGGCGCGTCAATCGAATGCCCGGTCTGAGAGTTATTGGCCTTTTCGTCCTAGGGGCCCGGTTGGTTTTTAAGTCAATACCCACCGACCGTACTCCAACGACGTCCAAACCTTGAGTGGAGTAAGCCAAAAGGTCCATCTCACTAAGAGGAATACAACAAAGTTGACGGCACGTCAATCGGACGTCCGGAGCTCAATTTATAGGCGTTTCCGCTCCGAGGGCCCGGTTGGTTTCGTGTACGAACCAACCTGGCCGAACCCAAAGTTCTCCGAAACCCTGAGTGTAATATACCAAAATGACCGTATCGATCCAAGGATCGCTACGCAACTAATGTTGTATCGATCAGATGTCTGTAGCCCAAGTTATGGGCATCAGACCGAAAGAGGTTCGGTAATAGGGGGTTCGGGCCCGGTCCGACCCAGCCCGGTACCCCCTGGGTCGGCCCGAACCGGGTCGACCCGACCCGGGTCCGGGTCCGGCCCACTTGGGCGAGGCCCGACCCAGCTGGCGCGGCCCCGCCTGGCCTGGGCGCGGCCCGAACCGGCCTGGGCGCGGCCCGGCCTGGCGGTCCGGCCGGGCGGCTCGGCCCGGCGCGCTGGCGCTGGCCGAGCGGCCGCGCAAAGGGGGGGACCACTCCCCTGGACGAAACGGAGGCCCCGTGTGGGGGCCGCCCCTTTGCCAACGGACGCGGCCGTTTGCCGCGTCCCGCCTCCTCCGGTCCTGCGTGGTCGCGGGACTTGTGGCCTGCCGCCGCGGCTTCAGCCGCAGTGGCTCTTCCCGGCAGCGCGCCGGGCGCCGCCGTCACCTGGCAGCCGGCCGGTGCCGGCCGTCGCCTCCTGCCGCCGGTGCTGCCGCGCCGGCGAGGCCCGCCGACAGATTGCTCCACGGACCACCGGACGAGCTCCAGTGGTTGGATTTGCCTTCCGTCTTCGCCAACGGCCCTCTCGGGACCGGTTCTTCATTGCGCAAACCTCACAACGCCTGTGCGGCCTGCTTCATCGTCGCCAGCCAATACACACACCAAGAACGAAGGGACGGTGGGTTCAGACTTGTTCGTTGGTCCACACCCACCACGTTAGCGGTTTAAAAAAGCTTTCGAAAAATATTTAAACATATACCGTGGGTATAAATCACAAAGATTTAATTGAATCAAACCCTTACCTCGAGCGTCGTCGAGTGAGGGTTCGTCGCGGAAAAGAACGTCGCGGAAGAAGGCGTCGCGGAAGGGGGATCGTCACGCCACAGAAGGAGCATCGCAGAAGAAGCGTCGCAGAAGAAGCGTCGTTGACATCGCGGTACACAACGTCGTGTAGTCGATCTCTGAGGATTTGGCGTTCTTCATCGGAGATCGGTGCGTTCTTCGCGTTCGTCGTGTTCTTCGTCGAAGGAGAAGACTTTTCTCCAAATCCTCTCCACGCAGCAAGTTCCAACAGAAATAAAATAAGAGTAGTCTTAATTTATTAACGCACAAGCCAACCTTTGAAATTCAAAAAGAAACAATCAATTCAATGAATTAATTGTAACGATTTAACCGCCCAAATTAATGAGGCGTTTCTTAACCAGAATAAACGTAATGGTTGACTTTATTAAAAAGGGGGTTGCGGGTGCGTTACTTAAGAAGAAAAGAAACGGTGGGGCTTGTGTGGGACCCACCTCACAAATATCCTACCAAGTGGGTAGGATATTGTGGGTCCCACATCATCCACTTAACTTAAGTTAATAAAAGTAAAATAAAAACCGGTTGCACCACTTTTATTTTATTTCTTAACTTAACCCCAAATAATAAAAACCACACCCGAGAAAACGCAACTCCAGAAAAGGTGTTTCTAAACAAATACCGGCACTTCGATTCCATCTGTGCCCTCAGAATTTGATTTTGAGCACCGGTTCAAAATTTTGAAAAACCTGCTCGCTCGTTCACTGAACGTACCCGAGATAAACTTCGGAAAAAGATCCCGGGAACACCGGGCCTCGGAATCAGGTGTCGTCAGAAAATGCGTTCTTGTAAAAATCCCAAGAAAATTAAGACAAAAAAATTTCCTTTATTTTTTCGGGTCTTTACACAAAGTCTTAGTAAATATGTCATATAGTTGATGTTAAGTGCTAATGAACTCAATAGTGATATCACCTAATTGAAATTGATCTATCAAAAAGTGATTTATTATATCAATATGTTTAGTCCTAAAAAGTGAAACATGATTATTAGAAATATTAATAACACTTTAATTATCACAGTTTATAGGGACATGTTGAAATCTATATCCATAGTCATGTAAAGTGTGTTTCATCCACAATTTGTTTTCACAACAACTGCCTACATCCATGTACTCATCTTCTATAGTATACATTATAAAAAAAAATTATTTTTACTATACCAAGATACTGGGGACTTTCCTAAAATGTGAAATGTTCTATAGGATTTTTTCCATCTAACTTACAACCATCAAAATCAGCATGAGCATACCTAACTGATTCAAAATCATGTCCTCTAGTGTAACACAATCCAAAATTAATTGTATTCTTATAGTATTTAAAAAATATTTTAACTATAATTAAATTATATTCTTTTGGGTTAGCTTTAAAATTAGAACACAACATTATAAATAATATCTATTCATCTAGTATTAAAAAATAGTAAACTCCCAATCATTCCTTTATATGCAGTTTGGTCAACTGGTTTCCCAGTTTCATCAAAATCCATCTTTTAGTTCATACTCAAAGGTGTATCACTACCATTAGTTATATTCTTGATAAAATGTTTTAAAAGGTATATTTCTGATTTTCTTTGATTTAAAACAATTCCATATTTGTTTTGAAAAAATTAATACTAATAAATAATTTTTACCCACCCATTAAACTCATTTCAAATTAATTTTGCATCATCTTTGAAAACTCAATACAGAAATAGTTTTTAAAAGATCCAAAAATAATTTTACCATTATAGATTTAAAAAATTAAAACATATTTTTAAATTATTTTAACAAATAAAGTATGATCAACTATACATTTTGAAAAACCATTTGAAATTAATAAAGATATGTTCATATTATACCAATCTCCAGGAGCTTATTCTAAACCATAAATAGATTTTGAAAGTTTAAAAACATGATTTGGAAAATGGGAATTTTTAAAACTAGCGGGGTTCTCAAAAAAAAACCTAAAAAATATATCCATCGAGGAATTTACTCTTAAGAATAAATTTTACATAGTTTGAAATTATGTGGAGTTACATATTCTAGAAGTATTGTAATAGTTTTAAGTATGTCTATAGTTGCAAATGAATCTTCATAATTAATTCATTCTTCTTGACTATAACCTTATTAAAAAATTTACTTTATTTATAAATATAGTTCCAACTTCATCCACCATATTTATATACACCCATTTAGTTACAATATTAAGGTAGTATTTAAGACCTTTAACTATCTCCCAAAATTTTCTTCTTTTAAACCTATATTACTCTTCTTAAATATTCATCACTCAAAATTCATCATTAATCAAATTAATACTATTTTTGTGTCTTACCAAGAATAGAAATCTTTATTTTCAACCTTGTTTCTAATAGAATCTGTAGTTTTAGTACCGATATCTAGATAACATACTACATCTTCTAAAGGATGGTATTTTAAGGTCCTAATGGTTCTAGGAGTTAAAATAATTGGTTCATCCAAGTCTTCATCAAGGGAAATATAGTATTCTTGATCTATTCAACAACACAGTCTAAGGTCTGAGAGGAATTATTGATATTCATAATTGAAATATGATCATCAAGGTATTATAAATATGGTTTAGGATCATGTGGATTTGTCTCATCAAAATTAACATAATTATATTATTACACAACATTGATTCTTTTATTTATTACTCAGTATTCTTTACTATAGATTTAATAACAAAGGAAAATTCATTTATCACTATTTGGTGAAAATTTTTCTAGGTTCCATTTTGTATTAAAAATAAAGACACTACAATTAATGAATTTAAAGTAATTAACTTTTTATTTCCTACAATTACATATTTCATAGAGAGTCTTCTTTAAAATAAGTATTATTATAAATCTATTGATAATATAACAACCCATATTCACAGATTAATCCCAAATTTAAATAGGCAAGTCATAATCATTAAACATAGTCTAGAAAATAACTTGGAGAGTTCTATTTCTCTTATCAATGAACCCATTCTATTGCGGTTTTCTTAGGGTAGATAAGTTATGTCTATAAATATATTGTGATCATAAAGTATCAAAGTAATGATTTTTAAATTCATGGTTATGGTCACTTATTAAGGTTTTAAGGGTAAGTCCACTAAGGTTCTCTATTATGTTTTCTTAATTAGAAAAACCATAACAAGCTTCAATTTTGTGAGCCAAGAATAATAACAAAGTTTATCTTGAATAATAATCTATAAGGACATAGGCATAATGTGTCCCACCTTGAATGGAAACTCTAGAAGGCCTAAATATTTCCATGTAAACTAACTCTAGGTGTTGAGAGGTGGACACATCTTTCTTTAGTTTGAAAGAAATTTTATACTGCTTTACTTTTTGAGAAGGATTGCATAATTTATATTTTTTGAAACTCTAGTTTAGGTAGATCCTTAACTAAACCTTTTTATTGAGATTCATAAGTGACTGGAAATTATAGTGACATAGTCTCATATTCACCAATGAATATTCTCTATGAAAATCACTTAATAAAGTGACATTTTTTTAAAATAAATAACACAAATCAATAACATAAACATTATCATTACATAAATCTAAAAAAACTTAATCATGCTTAAAATAATAAATATTATATGAATTATTCTTAAATTTAACATGATAACCATAATCAAATAATTGATAAATTCTAAGTAGATTATATTTTAAACCATCAATATATATAAATTTATAAATTAGAATATATTTTGAATTACAAAATCATCCTAGCCCAACTATTTTTCCTTTGGAATTATCACCAAAAGCAACTTGTCCACTATCTACATTTACTATATTCTTTAAGATATAGTAGTTTCCATTCATGTGTCTAGAAAATCAACTATCTTGGCAGTATACACCATTACTGGATCTCTTTAAGCATGTTTCATATAAAAAATCAACCAAGAATTGATTTTGGTACCCATACTTTCTTAGGTACATAAAAGTTCAAAAATATATATTTGGGTATAAAAATTTATTTAATAGGATTAATAAATACTGAATTGAGATATTTAAAAATAAAGACCTTCTTAGGCCCAAAAACATGTAAATAATTTCCAAAACTAGCACATTTATAATTAGGAATAAAATGAATTTTATAGAATTTTATTAACTATCCAAGTTCATATTCTATTCTAGTTTTATATTTAGGTGTTGTTTCCTTTCCAAACATCATTGTTAAAACATATGTTACATTTTTAAACTTTTACATATCTTTCTTGAGATGTTCATTAGAAAATTTAAGCTTATTATTTTACTTTAATAGTGATGTATTTTTCTCTATTTCAACATCAAGGTCAGATTTATCCATGGTACATAAATCACGTAGCCTTTTAATTTTTTTTATCCTTAATCCCATTCATAGTTTCTTAAATCATAGAGTAATACTCATAATATTTATCCTTAATCTCATTCATATTTTCTTAAATCATAGAGTAATACTCTTCCAAATCTTCAATTTACATTTTAGAAACATTATAAATATAATTATTATGAATAATATATGTAATGGATTTTACCTCTGAAGCACTAGACTTGAAACATAAGTTTTATTTTATATTTTAATAATCTCAGCTAGAGTTAGATTCATTATAACTATCCTCTAGAGTACTATAAAGTTAAATTCATTTTCTTATTTAGTCTTATCCATTTATCATTATGTTTTTTATACTTTCTCTTGGGATAATCAACTTTAATGTGACCATTTATTTTACATTCATAATAGGTTACCTCTCTAGAAGCACTGTCTATTTTCCAATTTACCTTTTTATTATATTTTCCTTTGAAATTTTATCTTTTGAAAAATATTTTTTTTTATTAAAACTTCTTTAACCCCTTAGCTATGTGAGATATCTCCTCATCACCATAACATTTTTATTCACTTATAATAATGGTATAATATTTGATCACTTATTTTTATTTTAACTTTTATTTCTTAAATTCAACAATTCTTTTTTTTTGGTTTAGATTTTTCTTTATCAACCTTCATTTATTCTTCATATATCATAAATTTTCTAACTCATTATTTTACTATAAATTTTCTAAAAACGCATGATTTCATGATTGAAATGGTAGTATTTCTCTCCCTATTAATTAGAATTCTTTATATTATTAGAACCCACTTATTATCATCAATAGGTTATACAAGTTAAATTATAGTAGTCATGATATCATTGAACCTGTAATACTTTTTAGTGATAGAATCATCAGATTTCATCTTAAAAGTTTCATACTTAGTAGTATAGATATTTAATCTCATTGAATTAAATTTAGAAGTGCTTTCCTGAGATACAAATAAATTATCCCAAATTTTAAAAATACGCATCAGAAGTAAATATTATATTAAATTAATATTTAAGAAAAATAAAAAAAAATCATTCATATATTTCAAATTAAAATCATACAAATATTTGGTCCGTAAATACCATTCTTTTCTAGTCATTTTTAGGTTTTCGTATTTATCAACAATAGGTCCCCATATGTCAAAACTCATGCTTTCAAGATAGATTTTCCATTTAATATTCCACTAACCATAGTTCAATTAATTATATTAATGGGTTGATTTATAGTACAACCTTCAAGTTTAAAAGATTATAAAATTATAGAATAAAAATAGAAGCAATGATCTTTTCCTCAATACTTGGTCAAAATATAAATTAAAGAAAACAACTAAGTAAAATTTAGAGATCCTAAAAGAATATTTATCTGATACCAAATGATGGTCATAATGAAATGAACAAGAGAGGGGTTAATTGAGATTCCAAAATAAAAACTTATATTTTAAAATCTATATAAAATCCCATCAGTTAAAAACATACAAGTTAACAAATATAGCAGGTATATATAATTTTTTTTTAAATTTTCTCTACTGCATGATCAATACCGAGTTAAAATAAATGAATAAATTTTAAAACTTTAAAATAGTACACTCACACTAAAAATTATATATATCACATATAAATTATAACTATTGGAGTGAATTTACAATCAAACTTTGTAAAACTCTTCATATGAATAAAAAATGAAAGGAAGTTGGTATCAAGACATATATTTAAATACTATAATAAATAATAAAAACACACAGTGGAAATTAAATAAGAGGTTTAGTTACAAGGTTTAACCTAGTCCCATACACTTAACAGTAAACCCCCTTACAAGATATTTCATTAAATCAAATAAGTTTATCCACAACCAAGATCAAGTATACACAATAATACCCACAACTTGGATTAGGTAAAAAAAGAAAAAACTACAAATAATTAGTCCAATAAAATCACAAAACCTCTTCCAATGTTATTCATGGTAGTACTAAAGTTCTAAAAGGAAAATAAAGAGTATAAAAGTAATATTAAATAAAGTATAAGTGTTTGTGATAATAAATATAAAATACGTAAAACAAAACTTAAAAGTTAACATAAACATAACAAGAGAGAAATGGTAATAGATGTGTGATGATACCCTTCTCTAATCGAATTTATTTGACTAGTAAGGCTATCTTCCCCTTGAATGATCCTATGAGAGATATGAGAATTAATGAGATGATATGTGAAGATATTCTTCAATATATATAGTTAATCTCATAAAAACAGAGTATTATGGAGATCCAAAATGTGATTTTAAAACAATATTTCAATAATAATATCTCCTCTATTTAATTGATTATATTTTATAGAGGGATCCTTCCCTCTCAGCCATTGGAGAATAATCATAATCAAATCATATGATTGGGAATGTTATCCAAAAATATTTGACTTTTATTTACTTTTCTAATAAATCTCCAAAATATTTCCATTGAATTAATTTAATGACTTTTAATTTGAATCAAATATAACATATCCACAATCTTAATTAGGCCCACCAACTTTGGTTTATCATGATTGATTGATTAATTGATTTTTCAGTTACTTGAACCCACAGTAGGTTCAGATTTCCTTCTTGTGGTTACTTATTTTGAACATGTGGATGATGCTGACTTACTCCATATAGCCAGTATGATTCCTTCTTATGGTCAAAATTTAGTTTAAGGTTTTATTAATCCACCACTTGATATAAAACCTTTTGGGTGTAAATGGGTATTCAAGAGAATATTGGACCTGAAAGGTAAAGTAAATACTTAAAAAGAAGGAATAGTGGACAAAGGGTTTATAAAACATAAAAGCATTAACTATGATGAAACCTTATCTTTATTTTCCATGTTTAAGTCCATCATAATTTTATTTTCTAAATTATCCTACCATGACTATGAGATTTAGAAAATGTATGTCAAAAGAGCATTTGTCAATGGAAACCTTTAAGTGGATGTGTATATGACAAAACCAAAAGGGTTTATGAATCTAAGAAATGAAAAAGGTATAAAATTTTAAAATATCCATGTATGGATTAAAGAAATCATCCAAGTCATGGAACATTCATTTTGATAGAGCTATAACGGAATTTGGTTTTATTAATAATGAATGCGAGAAATGTGTTTAAAAATGATTTAGTGGGAGTACGGTTGTTTTCATAGTAGTATATTTTGATGAAATATTAATAATAGGAAATGATATACCAGTCTTATAAGAGGATAAGGTATGGTTGGGAAAGTGATTATTTATAAATGACTTAGGTAAAGAAAAATGTATTATAGGGATGATGATCACGCATGATAGATCCAAGAGTCTATGTAACACCCGAGATTTTTATGAGAAATATTTTGTTTTATGTTATATACATCATCAAAGGAATATTTCACTACACAAAACACTAGCTTGGCATTCTTTACATGCAATTATGACCTTCCTCGATAGCTTGCATTGTACGCAATACCGAGTTTCACTGAACAACGATATGCTATTAAAATATTATTAAAACTAGCTGTTATGAATAGTAATACCCACTTTTTGAAATTTTATAAATTTTATATTTCAAAATGAACTTCATTTTTGGATTCGGAATATCGAAATTAACCTAGGGTGAAATTTTGGTATTTTTCTGAAAACTTTCAGTTTTTGATGAATAGTGAAAACACTGGGTTACTATTTAAAAACCGACTTTTTATTTAAATAATTATTTATTTTAATTAAATTTATTTTAGGTCAAAATTGATACATAATAACTATATAAGTTCAAAGTAATTCGTTGGAGTCATTTTATAAAAATTTTAGATATATAAAAATTTTATTGAACTTTTCACTGTCTTTTACCCACCTCCTAGGAGAATTTGCAAATTTACATAAAAATTAATTTTACCGCTTCTGTGAGTGGAATTTCAAAAATCCGAGAGACACGGTTAATTTCAAGGAGTAAAATGTGGTTCAAAAAGATAAAAATAATTTTTGGTGAATAGTAACTTTTTACTTTTTTTTACCACAGTTAAAAGTAAATAGGGAAATTAAGGGTAAAAATGATATTATTATTACCCTAACACATGTCCTAATTCAATTGGATAAGTGTAATTATACGAAAAACAACCTTAGGAATAAAATATGACCATTAATGTCCACTTGGATTAGATTAGGACATTTAATATTATTTTATTTAAAGAAGAGTTAAAATAGTTAAAATCAAAGTTTAATAACTAAAACATTTTTAATATAGGGTTATACATAAGATAAATTCGACTATAAATATTCATTAGAAATCTAATACGATTTCATACATAATGGTAGTTTATTTATAATTTTTAGACATTAAATAATTTAATTTATTAATGACACAATGATGATGCAATAATTAT
This sequence comes from Viscum album, assembly GCA_963277665.1. Taxonomy (NCBI): domain Eukaryota; kingdom Viridiplantae; phylum Streptophyta; class Magnoliopsida; order Santalales; family Viscaceae; genus Viscum; species Viscum album. The sequence goes on from OY728166.1 coordinate 1,477,102,010, forward strand.
CATATTAATGAAATATTAACATAATTGATGTTACAAATACCCAAGTAAATATAATTTGAGACTTTTTATTAATTCCACTAATTTTATAGGTTAATATGACAGTTTATTATTTATTTAATTAACTTTTTTAGAACTAATAATGCTGTTATAATTTTCATAAAAATCAAGTACCAAATAGTATCAAAATTGAAATAAAATAGTTTTTAAAACAAATATTATATTATTAATTGTTATTTTATTCCTAAAAATTTAAGTTTCGGCCAAATTACTTAGATAAGGATATATATATTAATAATGAACCACTTGGGGTTCGTTTTACTTGTTATAGTAAGTTTATTAACCTTATAGTGTAAGAAAACAAGAAGACACGGTAAAAGTTAAATTATTTAACTTAGAGTTAAATTTAAATGATAAGGTTAAAATAGTTACCTAAACTTTTATAAAACCCATTGGTTTAGGTTATTTCTACCCATCTCCACCTTACCTTATAAATAAATCAATTTGGATCTATTAAAAACTGAATATGACTTTATAATAAAATAATATTTTAAGTTTTCCTAAGGTGCCCCTCTCCTCCCTTATAAAAGGGAACCTCCTCCCTCTCCTCTTCACACCACTTTGAGCATTCAAGATCGGCCAAACACTAAAAATTTCTCTTCTCAACTTCCCTAGAAACATCATAGAGGTTTTTTTCATCTTAAAATACCATCTTTAGTGCCCAAAGAAGAGGTTAAGAAGAGGCGCTTCAAAGAAGAGGCAATGTCCGTTACCGATTCATTCAACTTTATTTCTTCTTCTACTTCTTCTTTAGTTGTTTCATTATGAAGTAATAACATCATTATCACTCATATACTTATATTTTATTATAAATATGAAACAACCCTATTTCACCTTCTATCCATCCTACGGAAAACGAAATCACCGCACGTGCGTACGTACGGAATACCGTCTCCACACCGTGGTGTTATCTGTTTTCTACCACCACCTTACTTGGATGGGTATAATGGTGGAGAGGATAACTATATATGATTATTTTAAAGTGATATTGATTATGAAATAGTATACATGCACTTAAATACAATTCCACGATCATAGTAATGATATCATTGCTCGTGCGTACGTACGGCCTACCATCTCCACGATGTGATGCGACTCGTTCTACATGATCTTCATTACATAATGATTATATAAATGGATTGAATGAATAAATATGATATATATTACACTAATACAATTATGTAAATGAGGTATCTATAACCTAAAGAGAAGAATAAGAATTTATTCGACAAAACACGCATAAGAACAAAAAGCAATAAACACCTGAATAACAAGTAGCAATGAAATATTACTAATAAGAAGCTAAGAATATGACCATATATGATATCATAACAATGAGTATGATTATAGAATAAGTCAATGACATTATTTAAATCATTATATAGGAGGTTCGGACACTTACGAAGCAAATCAGACCTAAGGTAAGGGAAAATCTCACAATCGCATTTTTATCTGAGATTATTTATACTTTGGTATTTACTGGGGTGTATTTATCATACACATCTGTGTTTACTCAATATGTAATATTATTTCTATCCTTCTAAAATTTTTTAAATACAATTTTACCCATTGGTGAGTTTTTAGTAAAAGATATGAAAGTAATCTTTTGTCGTTTTTAGTACGAGGTACTTTTTGAATTTTCCGGAAAAAGTACAAGGAGAATGTTTTTTTAACTTATACGGCATGAATGAATTTTTGTGAATTCATAAAACATTATTTACATGAAGATTCCTTTATAATTTTCAAGTTTATTTTTAATCAACTTCTTTTAGTTTAAAATTGCATGACATGTTAAGAAAGGAAAAATGTTTTTGAAGTAGAAAGGATATTTTCCTCGAGAATGGAGTTCAAGTGTTTTATCAAAATTATTTTCCATCTAAGATAATATAGGGTTATATTTCTATCCTTATTTTTACATTTATTTGATTATGTTATGATGGAATTATTTTTTATGATTTCCTTTTATCTTATATGGATTATGTTATGATGGCATGATGTTTAAGATTCCCATTTTTATTACATGGGTTATGCTATGATGTATGATTTATGATTTTGTGGCACAAAAAAGAATGGTTTCATTATGAGATGGGTAGGAACTATATCTCCATCCAATGCACTGGGTAAAGATTTATATCTCATGATATAGACATGGCTGGAACGGCAGGTTAATCTGGTTCAGTGAAACATGACTAAAACGAGAAGTGAACTCGGTTCAGAAATGGACTTTATCCGCTAAGATAGTCTTGGAAATGAGTATTGACTACTATGAAATTATTATCTATAATTATGTGTGTATTCCATAAAGTTACATGTTTTAGGTTATGATTACTGGGATTAAATTTCACTACTATGATTTATGCCATGTTATGATATTCAGATCTCTTTTGCAGGTTAAGATTTTCAAAATGTTATGTTCTTATGAATATGATATGAATGATATTTCTCTTGTTTACCCTTACTGAGAATTTGAGATCCCCCTTTTGTATGTTTTATTTTCCCCAGGTCAGGAAAAAGGGTACTAAGTAGGATATGCCAAAAGGGACTCTAGATATGATGAAATAAATGGGAGACAATGTAGATGCTTTATGAACGAGTTGTTTATGTTTCCCAGTTTCTAAAGACACTATACCTATACGGTCCTACCATGGTTTTGTTATATGTTGTAATAAGTATACTTCAATTCTAAAGTAATAATAATGTATGTAAAGTATGGGTTGTTATAGTTGGTATCAAAGGAAAGGTATAGTCAACCTTCAGAAACTAGGATGTGAAAGACTTATTAAGAACCCTAAGGATAAGTCTAAGAATAGAACACAATCTTAGTGTTTTAGAAATGGAAATGAATAACCTATGATAAGACCTTATGTGTGAAATTTTATTCTTGATTATGTGGTTTTCCTATTATAATTAGTGTTTCTCACTGTATGCTTATTGGTTTCAGTCAATGGCTGGAACCTGAAGGAACCGTGTTAATGTTGAATGTGATGGGCAATGCAATGATTGTCCCCCTGAGCAACCAAACGTTATGGGAGTTGGAATGAAAAATCTTGTAGGCATGCTCACACAACTTTCTCAAGCTATGAATCATGAAGGACTTACAAATGAGCAAAGGAAGGAGAAAAATTCTGTTGAATCCTTCCTGAGGCAGCGTCCACCCTCATTCAGCGGGTCTACTGATCCATTAGTGGCTGAAAAATGGATCAGTACCACTGAAAAGATATTTTCAGTTCTTCAATGTTATGAACATGATAAAGTCATCTTAGAAGTTTATCGTTTGGAAGGTGAAGCTGATCAATGGTGGAATCTTATCAAGAATATGAGGCCAAGAGATGAAATTGATTCCATGGAATGGGACGCGTTCAAGAAATTATTTTTCAATAAGTACTTCCCTCGTATTCTTTGAACAAAGATGGAGAAGAATTTTCTTGAACTAAAGCAAAAGGATGATGAATCTGTTGGTACCTACGAAGCAAATTTTACAAGACTTAAAGGTATGCTTCTGGGATTATTATCCAACTTGAGAGTAAGATTGATCGATTATTTAGTGGCTTAAAACCAAGTCATCGAAGGGAGTTAGCCACAAGGGACTTCAATAACTACGAGGAAATCGTTCGATGTGATATCAAGGTTGAGATGAATATTTGAGTAACCCATCAGTTGTATGGGTTTGATAATAAGAGGAAAATGGAATTCAAAGGAAAATCTAAAGAGCACACTGAAAAGAAGATGAGTTTTCCCTTACGCTGAAAGTGTGGGAAGAAACATGGGGGGAGTTGTCTTAAAGGGACAATTAAATGTTTCAAATGTGTAAAGGAAGGTCATAGGGAATTTGAATGCCGCAATGATGGGAAAAAGATGTATAGTGATGCAAACAAAGAAAAGGCTACACAGAGTGCACCTCCTACACTTCAATGTTACAAGTGCAAGGAAATGAGGAATTATGCTAATAAATTCCCTAATACAAGGGTTGTTGATAATGATCGACGTCAACAAACTCTTAAGGCTAAAGACAAAGGAAAGTCACATGCAATTTTTATTAGTGATGTGGAGTACGATAACGAAGTGGTGAAAGGTACACTTACCATCCACTCTAAAGTAGAAATTTTTTTATTTGATTCTGGATCCACCCACTCTTTTATTTCTGAATAAATTTCTAAGGGTATCACCGTATTACCTCAACAATTAGGTGTTGAGTTAGCTATGACAACTCCTAATGGCACAACAGTCACATCAAAAGTTTATAATTCTTCTCCGATTGAAGTTTGTGGGAAAGTGATTCCTGCAAATCTTGTGATCCTTCCTATAGTGGAATTTGATGTGATTATTGGCATGGATTGGATTTCTTTATATGGAGCTCATATCAATTTCAAAATAAGGGAATTCACATTTCATATTCCAGATCAATCTATGATTGTCTATCGATGCAAGGATGAACATAACCTTCCAGTGGAAATTTCTTCCATCTTATGGGTCTTGATTCCACTAAATGAAGGTTATTTATCTCAAATGGTTAGAGATAAACTCATGATTAAGAATATTCCCATTGTACGGGAGTTTGATGATGTCTTTCCAGAATAATTTCCTGGTCTTCCACCAAATCGTGAAGTTGAGTTTTCAATAGAACTCGTACGGGGTGATTTACCTATTTCAAAGACACCTTATAGAATGGCCCCAATTAAGTTTTAGGAATTGAAGAAGAAACTCCAAAAGAATCTTGATAAAGGATTCATACGCCCTAGTGCATCACCTTGGGGAGCACCTGTTCTGTTTGTTAAGAAGAAATATGGATCAATGAGACTCTGCATTGATTATCAAGAACTTAACAAGATCACGATCAAGAACAAATATCCTCTCCTGTGCATTGATGACTTATTTGACCAACTACATGGAGCTCAATACTTTTCCAAGATTGATATTCATTCAGGGTATCATCAATTAAGGGTCAAAAGGGAGGATATACCAAAGACGACTTTCCATACAAGGTATGGACACTATGAATTTATAGTGATGCCATTTGGTCTTACTAAACCCCTCCTATCTTCATGGATCTGATGAATAGAGTCTTTAGAGACAATATTGATCAGTTTGTGGTAGTCTTTATAGAAAATATTCTTCTCTATTCAAAGAGAAAGTAAGAACATGAATATCACTTTAGAATTATATTGAATACCCTAAGAAAAGAGAATCTTTATGCCAAATTTACCAAGTGTGAATTTTGGCTTCAAAAAGTTGCATTTTTGGGTCACATAATCTCAAAAGAGGGGATATCTGTGGATCCAGCAAAGACAGAGGTTATCGAAAGATGGACGAGACCAACAAAAGTAACTGAGATCCAAAGTTTTCTTGGTTTGGCTGGATATTATCGACGTTTTGTGAAAGATTTTTCATGATTATCTAATCCACTCACCAGGTTGACTAAAAAAGGAGTTAAGTTCGTTTGGATGGAGGAGTGTGAAGAGAATTTCTAGGAGTTAAAAAGAAGGTTATCCAGTGCACCTGTTCTCACACTGCCTTGTAGTGAATAAAGGTTTGTGATCTATAGTGATGCATCCAAGAAGGGATTGGGGTGTGTTCTCATGAAAAACGATATTGTGATAGCTTATGCCTCACGACAGTTCAAAATCTGTGAGAAAAATTACCCAAATCATGATTTGGAGTTAGCTGCGGTAATCTTTGCATTAAAAATATGGAGGCATTATCTTTATGGTGAAAGGTGTGATATTTAAAATGATCATAAAAGTTTAAAGTATATTTTCACACAAAAGGAGCTGAATATGCGCCAAAGAAGATGGTTGGAGCTGATTAAGGATTACAACTGCTCAATTCATTATCACCCTAGGAAAGAAAACATGGTGACAGATGCATTAAGTCGACAAGACCATGATATCTTATCCATGATGAGGATCACAAAAGATCCAATATTTATGGATTTACAAAGGATAGATCTTGGAATTATAATGGAAGGGGAGAAATCTTATCTTTCTCAAATGAATGTTCAATGATATATACATGTGAAGATTAAAGAGGCACAGAAAGAAGATGTAGAGTTACAAAAGAAGGTGAGAAATGTTCCTAAATTCAACCTTGATTGTGATGGGATAATAAGGTTCATGAATCGGGTTTGTGTTCCTCCCATCCCATAATTAAAGAAGGAGCTGCTGGATGAGGCTCATAGTTCTTCATTCTCTATTCATCCTAGAAGCACGAAGATGTATAGGGACCTAAAAGAGTACTTCTGGTGGGATGGCATGAAAAGAGATGTTTCTAAATATGTCTCTCGATGCTTGGTTTGTGAGAATGTTAAAGCTGGAAGAAAGAAGTCTAAGGTGATGTTACAACCATTACCCATAACTGAATGGAAATGGGAAAACATCACTATGGACTTTGTCACCAGACTTCCTAAAATATCCAAAGGCAATAATGCTATCTGGGTCATAGTTGATCGTCTTACAAAGTCAGCACACTTTATTACTATTAGAGAAGATTTCCCTCTGGATCAACTTTCCCGGATATATGTAAAAGAAGTGGTAATATTGCATAGAGTACGACTTTAAATTATATCTGATCGGGATCCGAGGTTTACCTAAAAGTTTTGATGAAGTCTTCAGCATACTCTGGATACAAAGTTGAGTTTTAGAACTGCTTATCATCCTCAGACAGACAGTCAGTCTGAGAGAAAAATTCAAACTCTAGAAGACATGTTAAGAGCTTTCTCTATGGATTTAAACGTTGGTTGGGATCAACACCTACATTTGGTGTAATTTTCTTATAATAATAGCTTTCACTCCAGTATTCAGATGGCTCCTTATGAAGCTCTCTATGGAAAGAAATGCAGGACTCCAACTTGCTGGGATGAAGTTGGGGAAAGAAAGCTATTAGGACCTGATCTTGTTGATGGGATGACAGAAAAGGTCCGATCTATTCAACAACACATTAGAGCATCTTAGAGTCGACAAAAAAGTTATGCCGACAACTAAAGAAAAGACCTAGAGTTTGAAGTGGGTGATAAAGTGTTCTTATGAATATCTCCTTGGAAGAGAGTAATGAGACTTGGAAAGAAGGGAAAGCTGAGCCCTAGGTATATCAGTCCTTTCGAAATACTGGATCATGTTGGGAAGGTAGTTTATCGATTGGCGCTTCCACCGAATCTCTCTCAAGTTCACGATGTGTTCCATGTATCTCTCCTAAGAAAGTACATACCCGATCATTCACATGTACTAAGCTCAAAAGTTGTACCACTGGAGCAAGATATTTCTTATAAAGAATATCTGAAAGGGAATCTAGATCGTAGAGAAAAATTCCTACGGAACAAGACTACTTGCTTGGTGAAAGTTTTATGGAGGAACAACCAATTAAAAGAAGCTACATGGGAGCTTGAGGATATGATGAAGGAGATGTATCCTCATCTGTTTGTTACAAAGTGACGAATTTTGAGGGCGAAATTCATTTTAAGGGGGGTAGAATGTAACACCTGAGATTTTTATGAGAAATATTTTGTTTTATGTTATATACATCATAAAAGGAATCTTTCACTACACACAACACTGGCTTGGCTTTATTTACAAGCAATCGCGACCTTCCTCGATAGCTTGGGTTGTACGCAATACCGAGTTTCACTAAACAATGATATGCTATTAAAATATTATTAAAACTTGCCGTAATGAATAGTAATACCCACTTTTTGAAATTGTATAAATTTTATCTTTAAAAATGGACTTCATTTTTGGATTTGGAATATCGAAATTAGCCTATGGTGAAATTTTTGTATTTTTCTAAAAGCATTCAATTTTTGATAAATAGTGAAAACACTGGGTTACTATTTAAAAACCGACTTTTTTATTTAAATAATTATTTATTTTATTTAAATTTATTTTAGGTCAAAATTGATACATAATACCTATATAAGTTCAAAGTAATTAATTGGAGTCATTTTATAATAATTTTAGATATATAAAAATTTTATTGAACTTTTCACCGTCTTTTACCCACCTCCTAGGAGAATTTACAAATTTATATAAAACATAATTTTACCGCTTCTGTGAGTGGAATTTCAAAAATCCGAGAGACATGGTTAATATCAATGAGTAAAATGTGGTTTAATAAGATAAAAATAATTTTTGGTGAATAGTAATGTTTTACTTTTTTTACCACGGTTAAAAGTAAATAGGGTAATTAAGGGTAAAAATGATATTATTATTAACCTAACACATGTAATAATTCTATTTGATAAGTTTAATTCGATCAAAAACAACCTTAGTAATAAAATATGTCCATTTAGGTACACTTGGATTAGATTAGGACATTTAATATTATTTTATTTAAAGAAGAGTTAAAACAGTTAAAATCAAAGTTTAATAACTAATTTTTTTTAATATATGGTTATACATAAGATATATTCGACTATAAATATTAATTAGAAAGATAAAAAGATTTCCTACATAATGGAATTTTATTTATAATTTTTAGACATTAAATAATTTAATTTATTTATGACACAATGATGATGCAGTAATTATCTTATTAATGAACTATTAACATAATTGATGTTATAAATACCAAAATAAATGTAATTTGAGACTTTTTATAAATTAAACTAATTTTATAGGTTAATATTACATGTTAGTATTGATTTAATTAACTTTTTTAGAACTAATAATGCTGTTATGATTTTCACAAAAATCAAGTACCAAATAGTGTCAAAATTGACATAAAGTATTTTTTAAAACAAATATTATATTATTAATGGTTATTTTATTCTTCAAAATCTAAGGTTAGGCCAAATGACTTAGATACGTATATATATATATATATATATATATATATTAATAATGAACCACTTGGGGTTATTTTGGCTTGTTATAGTAAGTTTATTAACCTTATAGTGTAAGAAAACAAGAAGACACGATAAAAGTTAAATTATTTAACTTAGAGTTAAATCTAAATGATAAGGTTAAAATAGTAACCTAAACTTGTCTAAAACCCATTGGTTGAGGGTAGTTCGACCCATCCCCACCTTAGCTTCGAAATAAATAAATTTGGAGCTATTAAAAACAGAATATGACTTTATAATAAAATAATATTTTATGTTTTCCTAAGGTTCCCCTCTCCTCCCTTATAAAAGGGCACCTCCTCCCTTTCCTCATCACACCACTTTGAGCATTCAAGATCGTCCAACCCCTTCCAATTTCTCTTATACACTTCCCTAGAAACATCCTAGAGGTTTTGGTCTTCTTAAAAGACCATCTTTAGTGCCCAAAGAGGAGGTTAAGAAGAGGCGCTTCAAAGAAGAGGTAGTGTCCGTTACCGATTCTTTCAACTTTATTTCTTATTCTACTTCTTCTTCTTTAGTTGTTTCATTATGAAGTAATAACATCAATATCAATAATTTACTGATATTTTATTATAAATATGAAACAAACCTATTTCACCTTCTATCCATCCTATGGAAAATGAAATCACCGCGCGTGCGTACGTACGGAATACCGTCTCCACGCCGTGGTGTAATCTGTTTTCCACCAACACCTTACTTGGATAAGTATAATGGTGTATAGAATAAATATATATGATTATTTTAAAGTGATATTGATTATTAAATAGTATACATACACTTCAATAAAATTCCACGATCATGGGAACGATATCATCGCTCATGCGTACGTGCAGCCTACCGTCTCCACGATGTGATGCGACTCGTTATACATGATAATAATTAAATAATGATTATATAAATGAATTGAATGAATAAATATGATATATATTATACTAATACCATTATGGAAATTATTTATCTATAACCTAAAGAGAAGAATAAGAATTTATTCGACAAAACACGCATAAGAACAAAAAGCAATAAACACCCAAATAACAAGTAGCAATGAAATATTACTAATAAGAAGCTAAGAATATGACCATATATGATATCATAACAATTATTATGATTCTAGAATAAGTCAATGACATTATTTAAATCATTATACAGGAGGTTCGGACACTTACGAAGAAAATCAAACCTAAGGTAAGGGAAAATCTCACAATCTCATTTTTCTCCGAGATTGTTTATACTTTGGTATTTACTAGGGTTTATTTATCATCCAAATCCATGTTTCCTCAATATGTAATATTATTTATATCCTTCTAAAATTTTTTAAATCCAATTTTACCCATTGGTGAGATTTTAGTAAAATATATGAAAGGAATCTTTTTTCGTTTTTAGTACGAGGTACTTTTTGACTTTTCCAAAAAAAGTACGAGGAGAATGTTTTTTTAACTTATACGGCATGAATGGATTTTTATGAATTCATAAAACATTTTTTCCATGAATATTACTTTACAATTTTTCAAGTTTATTTTTAATCAACTTATTTTAGTTTAAAATTGTATTACATGTTAAGAAAGGAAAAATGTTTTTGAAGTAGAAAGGATATTTTCTTCAAGAATGGAGTTCAAGTGTTTTATCAAAATTATTTTCCATCTAAGATAATATAGGGTTCTATTTCTATCCCTATTTTTACATTTATTTTATTATGTTATGATGGAATTATTTTTTATGATTTCCTTTTATCTTATTTGGATTATGTTATGATGGCATGATGTTTAAGATTCCCATTTTTATTACATGGGTTATGCTATGATGTATGATTTATGATTTTGTGGCACACATAAGAATGGTTTCATTATGAGATGGGCGGGACCTATATATCCCCCCGATGCATTGGTTCAAGATTTATATCTCATGATATAGACATGGCTGGAACGACAGGTTAATCCGGTTTAGTGAAACAAGACTGAAACGAGAAGTGAACTCGGTTTAGAAATGGACTTTGTCTGCTAAGATAGTCTTGGAAATGAGTCTTGACTACTAAGAAATTATTATCTATGATTATGTGTGTATGCGAAAAAGTTTCATGTTTTAATTTATGATTATTGGGATTAGATTTCACTACTATTATTAATCCCATGTTATGATATTCAGATCTCTTTTGCAGGTTAAGATTTTCAAAATGTTATGTTCTTATGAATATGATATGAATGGTATTTCTTTTGTTTACCCTTACTGAGCATTTGATCTCACCATTTTGTATGTTTTCTTTTCCCCAGGTCAGGAAGAAGGGTACTAAGTAGGATATTACAAAAGGGACTCTAGATATGATGAAATAAATGGGATAAAATGTAGATACTTTATGAACCGGTTTTTATGTTTCCCAGCTTCTAAAGACACTATACCTATACGGTCCTACCATGGTTTTGTTATATGTTGTAAAAAGTATACTTCAATTCTGAAATAATAACAATGTATGTAAAGTATGGGTCGTTATAGTCTACTTGGCATATGTAAAGGTATATACATTGAAAAAATACATAATAGGTTAAGTATGAAACAATCCAAAAGGTTATTTTTTTGTGTCACATGGTACACATCTTTTCAATAAAATATGTCCTTAGAAACAATACGAAAGATAAATAATGAGTAAGATCTCATAAACTTTGGTGATAATATCCATCATGTATTACATGTTATCTATGAGGATTGTTGTTTCCTATGCTTTGATCATGAAAGATAGATATCAAATAGATTTAGGTTAAAAAATTTGACTTATGTTAAAAACATCCTTAAGTATATGGTGCAAACTAAGGATATATTATTGGTTTATGGAGGAGATTAAGAGGTATTCATTAGGGGTTACACACATTCTAGATTTTAGTCAGATCATAATGATCTGACATCATAGTTTAGAAATATATTTTTTCTTAAGGGAGGATCTATGAGTTGGAATATTTCAAATAAGATAGTTTTCACTAATTTTGAAATATTTTTTGAGTATATTTTATTGTTTGATTCATCCAAGGAAGCATTTTAAATTTTAAAATTTGTCTAATATCTTGATGTGATACCCACAAGTAAAGATCCTATCATAGTTTACTATGATAAAAATGTGGCAGTGGCTCTCTCCAAAGATCTAAGGTTATAACAAATAAAAAATAACATACCATATAAGTTTCATATCTTGAGGTATTTTTCTTAATGAGGTGAAGTTGTAGTGAAAAGAGTTTCCTTGAAGGAAAATATGGAAGACCCCTTAACGAAGGATTTATCTCAGTATAAGCATGAGTATCATGTGAGAGTTAGTGGATTGAAATCTATTATCAGTTATCTCAAGAGTAAGTGGGATACTGTTGGAGTTGGTGCCCTAGAACCTTATTTTCATAGTACTTGATTACATTTTTTTCTTATTAAATTAGTTTTCTTATCACATATTAATTATTCTTATTCCTAATATTTTTATGTGATAATATCCTTAGAATATATGTCATGCTGAAAGGTATTATAAATTATCTACTATGATGAGAACCTAGAGGTTCCACAACATTATTCTTGAACTGTTTTCTATGGATGGATGATATTATCTTATGGGACATAGAAAATAAAATATATAAGGGGTATTAGGCTCATAAGACATTGAATAAAATTCTCATGGTGTTTTCCCTTAGTAATCTCCATGATAGGAGGTTATGAGAATGAACCCGTTAATAGGAAATCTGTATTTCTATGTTTCATTGGATGTTCCTATCTGCAGATGCGAGTATTGATCCTTATACTTTAATATTATTATGTATGGATATCATGACTCGTATATTTTTATGTATTGATAGAAACCTTGATTACATATGTTCACAATGAAGTAGGATACATTTGGTGCTTTATGACTGATATAACATTAATAGATAACGAGATAAAGGATTAGTCCTTTTTTCTCTTGAATAAATATATAATATCTTAGCTCCTTTGATGAGAATAATACTACCTAAATAAATTTATGGCCGTTGTGTTCTATGGGAGAGTTCATTTTTGGAAAGTCAAAGAAAGTGACATCGAGTATATTGGTTGATTGAACTAACAAGCAACATACATGTATTGATACATTGTGATAAAAGGATTATATTACATAGTAAACATTCATGGGAAGTTGGATGTTGTTATGAAATTAACTTCATTATCTATGGATGAAAATGTTTATAGGAGTTTCTATTTGGTAGTTTATAGATGATTTGGAGGGAAGTAACTTCAAAGTAGGAGTGATACCTGAGGGATTTCGAATATTAAAAATATTCTTGACTGTATAGAGTCTTGAGGTGTTTTCTATTACTAAGTTGGATGTTAAATCTTGTATGGATTAATGTGTGGTTTCCTCAGGTTGTATGGTTTGTAAATTCTTTGAAAGATGTTCACTAAAAGATAGTGGTAGTACCACAAATGTTTCTAGATATCAATTTTTTTTATTGTTCATAGGATTCATGTGATAAGTTATTATCATGGGGTGGTATTTAGTTATTGGGGAGACTACTAAAGACTTTTTAAAGATATCCTGAAATATATTTCATTGTTTTAATTTTGTGGGATTTTTATTGTCAGAAGAAATCATTTCATGCGGGAGGAACTGGTTTGATGATCCTATGGTGGAAGCTTCATATCCTAGAGGATGATGATGAGGCTACTATAGGGGGGATTTGTTATTTCCTTGTATGGTTAAGTATATTCTAAGAATAAATCATACTATAAGGATATGACAACAAGAACACAAGGATTATTTTGGATATTTATTTTAGGTGGCATATGACTCAGTTTCCTTAAAGGATATGTTAGTAAAATTTATCAGTTATCAGTTCCAACTGAAGGAATGTTTGGATAATGACCTTGAGAAAGGGAGATTTTAGTATGAATACTTGGACCATTAGGTATATTCCAAAAAGGTTTATATTCCGTAGGTTTCTATGACCTAGAGCTGAAAGAGGTGACTGAAAGGTTTCTAAGTGCTCACTTGAGACCATGTTTAAAGAAGGTGCAGTGTAACATGGTTCCCATATTCAATGGAAGTTGATCAGTAGAAAGCAAGAGGAATGTGTATGAGCATGAGATTTATGTGTAGTGGGATTGATGGTTATAGTGATGTTTAGGTATGTGTTTCCATATCATAAATGATATGTCTAGAAGGAAAGTTGTCTTTCTATAATCAGATGATTATATGATGGTGTTTGAGTCATGGTTTTCATGAGCACATAGAAGAGAGAGTGAAGAAAGTATGGAACTTTTGAGGCATGTGATTTTTCACTAAAACTCAAAAAATATAGTGATTTTAAATGTTATGGATGGTGTTTCTTTTCTATAATTAATTTTTCATAGGAATCAAAAACTTGGTCAATTTTTAGTGACCCTCATATCATAGAAGTATTATAAACATTTTACCTCTAATTAGAAGAACCATGATAGAGGTGAACTAAAATTTGTTTATAAAGATGAGAATATAGAGCATGGAAGTATGGATATAGGATAATGATGCCCTCATCTTCAAGTCATCAAAATATTTTTACTTGGCCACACAAAAGTTGGAGAAGGACTAACCTAATTCCCATGGATTTATAGATATGTATTAAAGATCTTTCAGAGGATAAAAAAAGTGGTTGAAAGTATATTCAGATGGATTTGGACTCTTTAATATCCTAGAAGAGGTTGAATAACAAGTAGAAAAGGACCATGGAATCCTTGATTTCACTAAAGGAAGTTTTAGTGTGTGTTTATCATGTTGATGAAATTTGACATTACAGAAGGTAATTTTTCATATGGAGGTCAATTTCAATGGTTTCATTGGAGTTTGATATACTATAACCAATTCTTAGATAGTGTGGAATATTTTTGGTAGAGTTATTTAAATCAAATGGATGTTTGATAGAATGAGTCCATGGACATGGTGTACATATGAAACTTATTGATTGGAATTCAACAAAGTTAGAGGATGGAAAAAAATTACTAGTTTTCTTTGAGAGAAATCCATGGAGTAATTTAGATGAGTTTCATGTATTCAATGGAATATAAGATCATGATTCCAAAGGATTGAGAAGTTTCTTTAGGGGAATCCTAAATGTTCAAAATGAGTATGGAGTGAAGAACCATACAGGCTCTACAACAAAATAAGGGTGAGTGGAAGATGAGCCAATGTGGAATTTGGTGAGATCATGAGAATGGTCTTAGAGTGGGATTTTCTTGGACTCAACTTGAAAAAAAATATCAAGTGGGAGATTTTTTTGTTTGGAGTGAGTAATGTTTTTTCAAGTAAGTGTTGGTAACTTCAGTAGTATAATTTCAGAAATCAACACTTTTGATACTCGGATGGAGACATTGTACCAAAACCATGGATTGTCTGTAATGAATAAAATGGAAGGAACTTTATTAGAGGAAGCTAGATGAATGAAGTTTAGTGTAAGTATCATGTATATTGAATTAAATTTTAACTGGGATATTTTAATTTTGGATTAAAGGAATGAGTTGGTTGGAAGCAATCTAGTAGAATCCCAGTGGAGCCTGAGCACTAAAATGGGTAGCTTTCAGATTAGATTGGAAGTATTTAGTCATGTTATTAAGTAATGAAGTGAGGATAATATAAGGGGTATATTTTCATAGATGAATGAACTTCCATAGGTTTAGGTGAAGTTCTTCATGAAAGTTAGTCTTAATGAGAAGTCAAATAAAAAAGAATGATAAAAGAATTTATTAGGGACCCGATGGAGAAGATGATTTAGAGAATCATTTGGGGGAGAATCAAAAGTGACAATATGCACTCTTCACCAAATGCTTTTTTGAAGGAATTGATTTCTATAAGAAATTATAATTCAGTAACATCAATGGTTGGTCGTCAATGAAAATCAGATGGTGATGCTGACTGGATTACTGTCTAGAGCCCTCTTTAATAAGACCATTAGATCATCTGTGCTTGATATGACTTAGTGGAGATGAAGAGTCCTAGAAAGGAAAAGGAAAACCTATTGGAATGGGTCCATCCTGGGTGCACACATGTGCCGAAGGCATTATAGATGAAGGTAGAGGTTATGGTCCAGAAGTATGATGACAAGAAGAGTAGTATCCAGAAGAGTCAACAAGTGTAAACGTTGGTGAGAATTCTACCAGTAGTATGGGTTGAGTATGTATTTATCCTTGTAACTCATATGTTGTTCCATTTGAATGAAAAGTTTATTTCTTCTCTCCTATGGATACATAACATAATTTCTGAACCAATTAATTCCAGTTGTGCATTCTACATGTGTATGTGTTTTCATGTTTTCATGTTATTGTTTGTTTTCTATTATTAAAAGACCAGAAGAAAGACCATAAAAAGGACCAAAACCATAAACATATTTGAATTGGTGCAGTTTTTAGGGTGTATAGACTTCCTAGTTTCAGAATATGAGGTTGTAGGAAATATTCCAGAGCATCGTTTAGAACTTGATGGTTCTAGTGGTGTTGCTACTTCCAATGGGTTTACTGAAATTAGGCCCCAATCAGAGCCGACGTTGATCCTGATCACCCCAATACACAATAGAAAGGTTAATAAATCCCTAAACCACTCATTTGGAGAAATTTTTTAAACATTTTTATGTATTTTATCCTTTTATTTAACACTTTCACTATTTTTCACTTTTACCATGGTAACTAAATGTTACCTAAGTAATTTATTTTTTATGCCTAAAAATAAAGTGGAACTTATTACATAATTTTAAACTAATTATTACCAATATAAAATCCATTTTAATTAATTTAATTTATAAAATTTATAAAAATTATTTCTAAAATAATAAATGTATAATTATTTATAAATATTGTTTTAGAATAGTACATTTTAAGCATAAAAACGAGTTTAGGATAAAATTATAAATATAGGTAATTTATTTAATATTCATTAGTTTATTATAAAACAAATGATATTTATGTAGATTTCAAATCAATCAAAAATTTAAATACACCTTATGAAAATATATTTAAAGAAAAATATGAAAATTAGTTTTTATTAGAATAAAATATTTCTTATGTTTCAAAATGTTAAACATGGGTTTTCTAAACTTAAGATAGTATTTTTTTTAAATGCACCATTTTACTATTTAAATATATTTTTGGTTAGAAAAGATGTTTTATAATTTTTTAATTCATACTTACTTCATGATAAAGTCATAAACATTGTGGTATTGATAAAACTGTATTTTTCACTATTCAGCTAAAAATCAAACATTTCAAAAAAATAAAAAAAATCACCACAAACTAATTTAGAAATTTTTATTCCAAAAACATGAAGTTACTTTCATCAAATTAAAATTATAAAAGTAATATAAGTTATTTTTATTATAATAATTCATATAGAAAAAATAATTTTTAGAAGAAAAATATTTTAAGCATAAAAATGAATTTATTCTTATTACTTGATTAATAATAACTACAAGATGAATGTTAATTTATTTTATTATAAATATTTTCAATAAAAATAATTTAAATTTTTCTTTAGTTATGATTTGTTTTATTAAGATAAAAATGTACAAGTCTTAAAAATAACAGTTCTTCAAAAAATATGTTATTTATATTAAATGATCTTAATAACATATTATTAAAATTATTTACTTATGCACTAAAACATTAATTTAATTTATACATTCATATTTAAATATTTATTTTAATATTATAAATACATAATATCATTATTTAATAAAATAATAATAATAACATGTAACACACACACACACATATATATAATAAAATATCTTAATTAAATATTATCTTTTTTTATATTATTTTAATATTTTTACTTATAATTAACCAAATATAGTATACTTATTGGATACATTTATATCAAATTACTATGTTTATAATGGTAAAATTTTATTCCTATATATATGCATCCTCTCGCGTCGTTAGGGTTCTCCGCCAGATCTCCCCCCTTCCCCCTCCGGCGTGGTCCGGCCTTGGCGATGGTGTTCTATCCTGGAATTGCGTCGACAGTTGACAGTGCTGTTGGGACTGTCTCTGAGCTTCGAGATCCGATCTTTGGCTTTGGATCGACCGACATTGACTCCGTTTTGAGCAGCGACGACCTCGTCTCTCCTAGCTTCGGGATCCCTCTTCGGCGTTGGTTTGCGTCAGATCTGTGTGGTCTGGTTCTGGGATACCTGCTCGGGGTCGGTTTCCACTCTAGATCCGGATTCTTTTCGTGGCTTTGGGATCTTGGTCTCGTGCTTGGTGTTCTCGGTGACGGCGTCGGCATTCCCCAGTCCATTGGATCTCGTCGCGGCTGTGGTGCACTCGCCGTAATCTTTTGGGTGTTTGCTGCTGGCTTCGATGAAGCCTCGTGCTCATCGACGTCTTGTCATTCACCTCTAAGTTTTCGGCCCGGCTTCATCTTGGCTCGATTCCAGATTTGGTGTGCCCCGGTCTGCTTGGGTTCGGTTCCAGTTGCAAGGAGGGGGGAGGCTATGTGTTTTGATTTTCTTGGCTACTGCTAGTTTTGGGGGCTACTCTTCAATGCTGCTTCTGTTTCGGTGATGTGGGTGAGTTGGGTTGATTGTGTTGGTGGTTGCTTCTTGTTGATTGCTAGGAGGTGCTGCTGCTGGCGGTTGTTCGTGGTGATGGGTGAAGGAGGAACGACCGAGTTGTATGCGGAGCAGGGTGCAACATCAGGGCAGCCTAATCTGTTATGATTAAATGGTGATGTGGTGATGGTGAAGTGATGGTGAAATGGTGATGTGGTAAACTCCCTTGATGGTGAAGTCTATGTTGGTGAATCTGTTGGAATGTTGGCAATGGTGGATCTCTGCAGTTGTGAGATTTCTGAAGTGTTTGATGTTGTTGTTTTGACTTGATATGTAATTCTCATTTTGTTTGGAAGTGTTGATTGGATTTGGGAAAAATGTCCACCCTCATCCATACCTTTCTTGCTGTAACTTTTAATTTTTTTAATAAATAGTCAGAGGTTCTTGCCTCTGACTGAACTTTCCTGGTATGATATTCATTGACAACCATGAGTTTAAAAATTATATATTCTCGGTATTTTTATATACTTTTTCATTTATTATACTAATATTATAATTAGTATTTCTTATAATAGAATCATTATAATGTAATAATGTTTATTTGGCATTGTAATATTTTATCCCTATAAAACATATCACATTTCAGTTCTGTTTGTTTTTATATATAATTAAATCTATTCCATATAGTTTTTATTTAAATTAAAATATATATACTAAATTTTGGGGTGTTACATGGAAGAAGCTTGAACCGAAAAATTTCAAAACATCAAATGATATTGAGATAAAGAGAGTTATGTTACATACATACCATCAATCATTTTATTTTATTATTAGTTAATAAGTTTCACAAATGCATAAATAGTTCATGAATATAATTAATAGTTTACAATATTTTTGTAAGATCGAATTATCTGATGAACAAATTTTTGGGAAACTGATTGATATTTTTCATAAGGAATGAAAATTAAGTAGAATTACAATTGATACCAGAAAGCAGGGTAGAACCCTTTTTATAAAAAAAGGAAGACAAAAGACAAAAGGAGGATGAGATGGGTCATACAAGAATTCATGCCCTCATGCAAATAAGAATACACTCAAATATCAAAGTCACTCTGGTAGGAAGCATCATAACAACCATACGAGTCAGAATTATAATCTAACGGACTATGTGACCTAGTAATCATAGTTGGATTCATATATGAATAGTCTTTCCGACATCCTACTTACCTAGGAGGTACCAGTTGAAATACTTCAACATCCACATCAACATTTTTCCATTTAGAAAAATCCTAACAATAAGTTAGTTTTTTGGCAAGTCATCCTCAACATCATCCCACCTTCCTTGAACTCCCTACGATTAATTTTATTTAATAATTTCCTCTGGAGTATTTGAAAGGTTCACACCATTACTTGGACCAAAGCCTTCCTGATCCTTCACCAGGTTCACTCCTGATGTCATGTGGCCCTCATCCTACTTAGGCACCAGAGTCAGTGCCAAGCCTACCCCATATCTAGTCAAGGCAGGTCTACAGTTCTCTATTTCATGCACTATCAATATTTTTTCTATATCTTTAACCACTTGAGATTCCTCTTGTAAAACCTCATCAATATCCTTTGAAACATTAACACCCATCTTCACATCACCTCCCATAATACAAGTTTGTTTTCTACCAATAGAATCTTTATTCTATGATGTTTACCTTTGTATATTCTTCCTATATGAAGTTTCATGATTCCCTTTTAATAAACAAACGGTACATAAAACATTTTTCATGTACTTAGATTTTCCATGGTTGATAACTTGGAAGTTAGGAAAAAGGCCAGGCAAGCACTCATACCCCTCCTTTAATAAAATATCATCATCCAAGGAAGAAAAAACTGAATTATGAATCAAGAAAGAACTCAAATCAACATCCACTAACACCCTCTCATATTGACCAAATTTCAAAGTCTTAGTGGTCCTATCCATTTTAATTGGAATACCCACAATAGAAGAAATATCAAAGATGATTTTAGGATGTCATAATATCCAATCAAGATCAAAAATTTTGATCCATACTTGATCCCTAGTATTTTTATAGAGAAAATATTAAAGAAAAAATACCATTCTTAAAAGAAAACCATACCTAGATTTAGAGAAATTGACTTGATTTCCCAAGATCTTCACTTGAGAACCTCTGATGAAAATATTGTGTGTAAAAATTCTCATCCCATCGGTAAGCATCTCCAGTTAGAAATCCCCCACTCTGAGGTTATCTTCTGAACCAAATGACCAATATTCTAATTTTTTTCTCCACCAAGAAGAACATTTCTAGAAATAATTTAATGCTCTAATAGCTTAAATCTACCAAGGATGGCCTCCCTATTGGAAAAAACATGAGAATAATCACCTTTTCTAACAATTATTTTAGTAACAACATCATGCAAAACTATGAAATGTCATCAACCTAAGTCACCTTCAAATCCTGCAAGGCCCCTGCTAGAGTTCCACACTGCAGACACATTACCAGATGCGGATCTCATTTCTACCTTATCCAAAGGGTGATTATTCCCCACTGTAGGCCAAACCATCTCCTCTACAACATCTTCCTTCTCAACCTCTACCACAGACTATCACTGATTAGTGTTAGTAGGAACCACAAGGATTCAGCGGTCTATATCCTCCAATGCATCAACCTTGAAGGGTTCATCAGCCTTGACCATCACCTATCACCAATCTAAGAAGATGGCCCAATGATCTTCAGTCATTTTTCCCAAATCCACCACAGACAGATCCATTTCAGATCCAGTGGAAAAATGTCATCGATCCTTTAACCCAGAACCTCATGCTACTCAGAGAACATCAATAGGTTCATCCTCATCCACCATAATAAAATCTACTTTATATCTATAGTAAATCCCCATAGTGGTCGCACCAACAAAATTTGGGCACTACGATTCATTGATATCAGCATTAGAAGCTGCACAGGAAAACCTTATAGGGGTATCATCTCCATCCAGAAGAAAGGAGCCGAGGAAGAGGGAAAATACCATCTTTGAACCCTAGATCTGTGCAATCCTGTCACCGTGAGAGGAGAGAACTAGAGCCACCACCATCAGAATTACAATTGATGATACTACGAACATATTTTTTTAGTTTGGATGTTCTAATTGGTAATATTATGAAGTACATGAATTAATTAATGTAAGATGTAGAAAAATAAAAAATAATAAAGTTGTGTTTAACACAACTATCAAAGTATTAACTTCTAAAGCTTGTAATTCTGATCCTATTAAATCAAATAAATCATCTAAGAAGTGTTCAGATGACAGATGTACAAAATTTATTAAAGAATTATTTTATCATATAAAGAGAATAATGTTTATAAATGGGAAATCATGTAGATATTATAATAAAAAAAGAAAACCTGGATATAAAAAGAGGGAATCATCAGATATTATATGTTACGAGTGCAATAAACCAGGTCACATTATGCTTGATTTTTTGAATATAAAAAAAAATATAGAATGAATAAGATATTAAAAAATCAAAGGAAATAAATATATTAGTGAAATTAATGAAACATGAAGAATTAGTGGAGATCCATATTCCAATAATATCAGTGTTTTAGAATATAACAATGATAATAGAATAACTAATGGTTTTTTCTTATATGAATATTTCAATGTCTAAAAAATGATTCATGGGGAAAATGTATTCTAAGGGATTGTCAGATATGTTTATATATCCAATTTTTTTAGATTAATTGAATGACACAAAAGAAAAAGATGTTTAACATTTATATAAAGAGACTAAGGATTATATTTCAAAGTTTTAAGATACATATCAGGGAATGTTTAGGAAATATATTGAAGAAAAAACTAATGTAGTGAAGTAAAAAAATGATATTTCATCATTAACCTACAATATAATAAAATATATATAATTTTTCCAAACTTAATTCCAAGTTAAAATTAAATTATAATACTATTTATAATTTTGATAGAAATAAGGTTGTGTAACTAAAATCAAAGGTTGAGAGTATGAAGAAATTAATTTCATATTTTAAAAATTGAAGGAATTTTTTTGAGAAAATTAAAAGATAATTGAAGTTGAAGAGAATATCTTCTAGACATGGATATACAACTACTAAAAGATCAATTTTTCATTGAAATTATTATGTTCCAAGTAGTGGAAACATAAAGTGTCGTAGAGGATGTTAATGGAAAATTTACTGCTCTATGAATAAATTTCAATATTTTTGAACTCATAGAGATTTCATTTCTAAAGAATTAACAGTTTTTTAGAATCAATGATTTAGAAATAAATGGGTTCCTAAAGTTTAAATTGAAAAGTTTTTTCTACTGAAATAGGTCTAGGTGTTGAGAATATAAATATTTTTTTAATAAAATAAGTTATGTATCGATAGATGAAACATCCTATACTTAGTAACCTTTACCTTTACATATAAAATTCTAACTTTTATGTATGTTTTTTCTTAAGCATGAATAAAGTTTTCTTGTTAAATTTTTTTTATTTATATTTTTATAATCCATTGATAAAGGTTTAGTTTTTATTCAGATAAATTTTAAATAGGAAGTGTTAATATTTCCAAGTACTTTTTTTGAAAGAGAATAAATCATTTAAAATGACCTTTGAGAGCCATATTCAAGAAATAATTTTTACCATTACATCTAAAGATAAATTATGTGAGGTTTAATCTTTCTCATTCTTTTCCTATATATTTTTTATAGTTGAATAACTCATTTATTTTATGATGAAAAATTTCTTTTTTATTTTTTGAATGTCATATATTAATTGAATTAATTTTTAAATAAATTTTAAATTTATTCTTTTAAGAGATTTGATGTCATTATGTTTTATGCGACGAATTATGGGCCTTTTAATTTCATTAAGATTAATGGGTGATAGATATGACTATATAAAGGCTTTTGAACCTTGGTTCATTTTTTTCATTTATTACAAAGAAAAAATGATTTCAAATTTCACCTTCCAATTTACAGTACTTAATTTTTGAATTGTGAATATTGCCTACTAGAGATATAACTACAAGGGAGATTGTTTGAGAAAGTTAAATCGACTAAAATTTGTATAATCAATAAAAGTTTCAATTTAAAAGAATTAGTATATTACAAGTACTATAAAAGATAAATTTATTTGGTGAGGAATATTAGTTATTTTATCCTTCATATCCTTTGATAATTTTACTTGACCACTATTTTTATGAATATTATGGGGAGAATAATGTAAAGTTAATGTAATGTGACCATTAGTTAATTCTTAATTTTTTATATAAGTTATTGATCCACCATATAAAGGCGAGGTTATTTTTATTTCTCATAAATAAATAGAGACTCAAAAATAATTTAATAGAGAAAGCGTTTGGAGTGTTTGTTTAATGTCAAAGAAAATGTATATAATAATATTCATTTAGAATTGGAATCTAGATTTTTTAGTAGATTTAGGGATTCTTATTTCCAAGTAATGGTGACAAGGATACCATTAAAATTCAAGATGTTTACATGATTCATTTACTCTAGAAAATGAGGAAATATAATATTTTAAAGTTTATTTGGCACTACACTATATGTTCTGGTATGTTGAAGATGTAAATTCTACCATAATCAAGGACAATAACTTGAACATTATTTAATATTATAGAGAAATAATGAGTTAAAGATCTTGCTACTCTGAAAAGGATGAAGGAAAACCCATTGTATAATTAGAATATAGAAAAAATGAATATTTTCTATGATTCTGAGAAGAAATAAAAAGAGTGGAAGATTGAAAAATATCTTATAGAAGCTGAGAATATGAATAATATTGTGGAGAAGAAAAATAAATAACTAGAATGTTTTTTTGGAATATATTAATCATGTGTAGAATAATAATAAAGGGTTAGAGACTCTTGATGAAAATGAAAATAAATTGGTTGATAAATATAATGATGAATAGAAAATAAAGGCTGATGAATTCAGGAATATATTTGAAGAACAAAAATTTGGAATCCTTCCATTAGATTAAATAAATTAGAAGCTAAATATTTTAGGGAAGAATTGATAAAGAGGAAGTAGCCGTAAAAGGAGAAGAAACATTCCTTGATGATTAATAAATATCAAGTTGCTTTACCACCTATATCTTTTAGGGAAAAAATTAAGAAGGAATCAATAACATTGATGAAGAATTATAATTATCAAAATATGTAGTTGGAAATGTTAAGGAGAAAGTAGTTCAAGTTATTTAAAAAAAATCACCAGAATCAATTTCACCTATACATTTGGAAAGTAGTGAAAGGTATATAACATAAGAAGGCATCAAAGATCTTGTAGAAGATAATTTGAAAGATTATATTCCATAAGAATATTCTATAAAAACATATTTAGATACATCCATATCATATTGTAGTTCATTTGACTAAAAGAGTTCATCAGAGGATGAGTCTTGGAAGATAAAGTCTACTTGAAAAGAAGTTTCCCATTCATAAAAAAAATTAGTTGAGAAACTGGGATCTAAAAAGATAAAATATCCTGATGGTGATGGATATAATGGAATTCATGTTGAAAAATAGGAAGTATCTATCAATCTTGTTGAAATTTTGAATATTACTCCTAAAGATAAGACTCATTTGAAACTTTAACTAGAAGTTAAAGGTAATGAAATTTAGTCATATAGTTCTGAATATGAATCCATTTCAAGGTTAGAGAGAATGAAAAATAAAATTAATATGTTGTTAGAATATCTTAAAAAACTGACAAGTGTTTCTTTAGTCCCACATGATATTAATTCCAGATTAATTCTTCCACGAGACCATAATATTGATTCTTAGATCTCTTGATAACATAAGTAGATTTTAGATCAGAAGATATAGTGAAGGAAAAAGTTTTTCATTTTAAATATGACTGTGAGATTCACTTACAAAAAAAATAATGAGAGGAACCACGACAGTGAAATTCAATATTTTAAAGACCATAAAATTACCTATGGGAATATTCTAGATGAGGTTAACATATAATTGATAAATTATGATAAAAAATTAAAA
The DNA here is from genome assembly GCA_963277665.1 of Viscum album. NCBI lineage: Eukaryota > Viridiplantae > Streptophyta > Magnoliopsida > Santalales > Viscaceae > Viscum > Viscum album. Next base: position 1,477,127,449 of record OY728166.1, read on the forward strand.
TATAAAAATTAGAGGGTAGAAGAGTAGAATAAAAATTTAGAATTGTGGGGAAGATATATTTATGACCAATAAAATAATTTGAAGAATCTTGAGAAACTAGCATGAAAACCTCATACAAAATAATACATTTCGAATTTTCTTCATATCTCCAATATACTATCTTCTATTGTATTATCATTTGGATGATATTGAATTATTTATCCATTAATGATGGATTCTATAACTTTTATCAATGGATGTTTTAGCTACTATTTCTTTGTGGTTAACTTCTTTAACATCTATTTTTATCTTTTTATGTTTTTCTTTTTATAAAAATAGGTTGATTATTGAGTTAAAATGAATCTTCAATATCCTTTGTTTTGAAAATAATAATAAACTTCCTTGAATTTGAACTAACTTGAAGTTTTTTGTGAGTTTATTTAGTGTTGGAATCTATATCTTCTAATGTTTGTCGAATAAGTCTACGTATAAGACTTGTTATCAATATTTCTGATCAAATATGAGCTTAAGGATAAAAATACTTGTTTTAATGAATTTTCAATGATATTCTTAGTGCTGAACTATTATCTTCTGATGGGTTTGTGGAATAATTTCAAGGTGAAGAACTTTTATACAATGTATTTGGTTACTGATCCTCCTAACACTTGGGATTAAAAGTTAAGAGTTCCTTTTATTGGAACTATTTCATAATAAATATAATTTATAGGAGTTTTTATTGTCTTTATAAACTCCACATTTTTTGTTACATTTATTATAATTAATTTTTTATTGGTTATTTTATTGGTGTAGTTTTATATCTATCGAGTATTTAACCTCTTATTCATGTATTAAATCTATTATTTGGTTACTTTGATTCGTTCCAAGATTGTATCTTTTGGACAATTTGTATTCTTGAGTGGTAAAATTGAAAAAATGTTTTTTGACTTCAATTTACCCCTGCTTGAAGTTACCATAATACCTTTATCTTTGAAAAAACCCCCTATTAGTGTTTACCATATCTCAAGTGATCAGATCAATTGGTATTAAATCTAGGTTTTATATATGATTGGATTCTCAATAATATAAAAATTTTATGTTTTGAGTTTCTCTCCTAAAGGCTTAATGAAGTGTATATTTGAAGAAGCCTGTAAGTTCCATTTCAAAGTAAGAATGATATAGATATTTACTAAGACTGTTAAGAATACGAAGAAAATAGATGCAAGGAAATTAAAAAAGTCCTCCTTGATGTAATAATAGAATAATGACTATGTTCTAATTTAAGGTAATAGAAGTAAATTTCATTATGTTATATCTTTTTGTAAATTTTCTCTAGAAGAAATATATGATTAAAATACATACCTTATAAGAAAATAGGGATAAAACATTACTTCCACATGTTGTGTTCATAGAGAAATTATACCTAGTATGAATAGAACAGATAAGGTATAAAAATACACTATTGATATGATGAAAATAATTAGACCTTAGAAGATTTATAACATTTACCTGAAAAAAAGGTAATCAAGGATTCCTATCAAAATTATCCTTTTTATTAAACAAGAATAAGTGGGCATGATCAAATATATGATGCTTAACAAGATAAATCAATTACTATTTTAAAGTATATCCAACATAATTGTCCTAAAGAAATAACTAACTTTTTTTTGACTTCTTTTGAATCATGTAGGATAAGATCACCCAACTTGAGGGAAAATCATAAAATTTGAAGAAGGATTTGGAACAATGGGTGATGATGTGTATAAATCTATCCAAAATAGTATTATATATAATTCCCATGAATGTGGAAAATTAACAAAAGTTAGTACATAATATAGAATGAGTAACTTAATATAATCCAAGAAAAGGATAAATCCAAGAAATATTTTAAATGGAAGGTCTATGAATTATACAAGGTAATTGCTTTCAAGGATACTCAATTAAGAATTAATGATAATAGGATTAAATATCACGACATTTATTTGTAAGATATGAATCAAATGTTGGATGTTCATGTTAACAAACAATAAAATAGTTTTATGAAAAGAGATATCAACCAAGGATGATAAAAATAACCTCAATATGAAGTTTTTATATCTGGAAGAAACTAGAAAACATGGAAGTGGCATAAGTCGAATTCTTACTAGTTTCTAATAATTTTTTTTATTATATCTAGATTTAAAAGGAGGATATTTTTTTTAAAAAAACTTTCGTCCATTGAAAAGAAGGTTCTAAAAGAATTCTCTGATAAAACCACCATAAGAACAATGAAAGAGTTACTATCAACTCTATAAAATCATAATTTTTATCATTATTTATTCAAGCATAGAATATAAATTAAATTAAAATATTAAAGATATGGGCTAATAAAAATAATAAGGAATCCACCACTACATCAAAGGTAGTCGGTAGTATGACAAAAAAATTTACCGCTCAAAATAAGCACAACTAATGAAGAAAAAGGTAAAAAACAATAATAAGTAAATTCTAGCCAGATTTCCATTCAAAGAAGAAAACTGAGGTTTGTTCAATATTATTGGTTCTATGACATGTTTGGGTACAAGGATTTGGGATGCTGGTACAATATTCATATTCCTAGAAGAAAATGAAATCCTATGTCACTAGGGTGAAAAGACGAGTGAATTAAAAGTTTATAGAAGAAGGATTATAATCGATTTATCTCAAATAGGTTTTCAAGATTGGATAAACTCCACATAAAATGAAATTAGAGAGGTCACAGTGAGGATATATGCTTATTAATATCATCCAATCATGTGACTAAAGTAGTTGACTAAAGAAGACCACAAAATTAGAAGTTATAGAGAAGTGAAGGTGAGTTTATCTTAGGATTAAAGGAAGAGAAAATGGTAAATCAATTATATCTAAGATGGTAAATCAATTGATTTTTTCTTTTAAGGATCTACAAATATCCCTTAATTTTGATGATATGTCCCAATAATGAGACTTCCTTCAACCAGAACTCACATTTACTATAATTTTCAAAAATCTTATCATTTCACAAGTTCTTTAGCATAGTGATTAGATGCTCCTCATTATTATCCTTAGGTTTGAAGTATACTAGAATATCATCTATAAATATGACCACACATTTGTTAAGGTAATCTCTAAAGACTCTATTAGTCAAGTCCATGAAAATTTCTGGATCATTTGTGAGCCTGAAAGGCATCACAATGAAATCATAATGCCTATACCTCGTACAAAAAGTAGTCTTGGGAATATCCTCCTTCTTTACCCTAAATTGGTAAAATCCCAACTAAATATCCACCTTGGAGAAGTATTGTGCTCCATGTATCTAATCGAATAATTCATAAATATATTCTAGAGGATACTTGTTCTTTATTGAGATATTGTTGAGCTCATGATAATTGATGCAAAGATGCATTGACCTATCCTTATTCTTGATGAAGAGAACTAGTGCACCCCATGGTAAAGCACTTGGGTATATAAACACTTTATCTAGATTCTATTTTAGTTGTTTCTTCATCTCATCAAGTTCCAAAATTTCTATTATATATGGATTATTGGATAATGGTAATGCACCAGGTATAATCTTGATTGGAAATTCAACCTGTTAGCTAGGAGGAAGATCAGACAATTCCTCAAGAAACACATCAACATATTCCCTCATAATTGGCATGTCCACAATGATAGTTCTTCACTTAGACTCAACCATTTTATCTAGTTACACTTTCTCATAGGGTAATAATATCCATTATTGAGATGTTGGTGCTAAAGAAGATTCATCTCCCTCCTTGTATTTTTACAGAATCGGGGTTGATTCATAATACAAGGAGTGATTTCCTTCTCATGGAAATTTATGTTGGATCTATATAGGGAAAACCAATACATGATCATAATTACATCAAATTCCACCAAAGGGAGTATTAAAAGGTTCACCAGAAAGTTCCTTCCACAAATTGTGATAGGAGATGAGTTATATACTAGGTATGCAATAATTTTCCCATTTGTTATTTTCACTGATATCTCTACTTACATGCTGTAACAACCTGAGATTTTATAAGATACATTATTTTTTAATTTCATTCATATCTTCTGTTATACGATACACCAATATTATCTTTCACTACACGCAACACCGTATTATCTTGCAGTATACACAACACTATTCTTGGCTCGTGTTACACACAATTTCAAGTTCGTTTGATAGAAGTTATTCTATGCAACATTGAGTATATATATATATATATATATATTCAATGTATAAATAAAATATGGTTTGATTCTGTTATACACAACAACAATGGAGTCTTTCACTACACGCAACCCTAACTTGGCTTGCATTACACGCAATCACGACCTTCTTCGATAGCGTGTGTTGTACGCAATATCGAGTTTCACTAAACAATGATATATGGTTATAATATTATTATGAACTAGAACTTATGAATAGTATTAACTAAATTTTGAATTTTATAACATTATTATTCAACTTACATATTTTCTAGAACATGGTATGAGAACAAAATAAATTTTTCGGGTAAAATAAGTATTTTTCAAAAAATACAGTTTTGCCGCCTTTTGATGGCGCACCCACATTAAATCTAGTTTTTGATATGTTTATAAGTTCAATTTGACAAAATAAAATTCTTCTTTTGAATCAGTATATAAAAATTTACTTTGGATAAAATTTTCATATTATTCTGATAACTTTCATATTTTAATGAATAGTAAAAACATGCTATATTTTAATTAAAAACAACTTTTTTCATCGTAATAGTTTATATGGTTAAATTATAATATTGAATGGTTTTAAAGTATAAATAGAATATATTTTTACCATTTAATATAATGTATGTCATTAGCATTTATTTTACATTGAATTCATAGGTTAAATCAATTAAATCTTTGGCAATGTTTTAACTTTTAAAACCTGTTCGCTTAACAACGGGATTAATTTTAAATTAATTACTGCAACTTTGGTGTTTTGAATTTTGAAAAATGGATTCCATATTGGGAATCAGTGGGTCCAAATTATGTTAATAGGTTACTTTTATTTTTTATATATTATAAATAGTAACTACGGTAATTTTTATTTACTGCGGTTAAAGGTAAATAGGGTAATTCAAGGTTAAAAGAATATTATAATAATTCAAAATTAACTTGAAAGTTTTCCTAACCTTATTGGATGAGTAGTGGAAGACCATGGGCATACTTGGGACGATTTTGGGACCCCAATGAGCCACTTGGTAGTGAAAATGATAATTTGGATTAATTAATTTAATGTAAAGACAAAATTGACTTTAACAAAACTCTTTTAGTAATTAATTTTTATAAGGGGTTATATAAGTTATATTTTCGACTATAAATATTATTTGGAAATATAAAAATATTCCCTACATCATGGTAGTTTTTTCATAATTTTTAGACATCAAATGAATTAAATTACTTATGACACAATAATGATGTAGTGTTTACCTCATTAATAAATGATTTAAATAAATAAGATTATAATGATTAAAATATCATCAAAAACCTGTCCAATTACAATTTTATGATTTTATTTCGAATATGAGTCATCTTATATTCGAAATTAATGTGTTTTTTACCTCTTTAAACCGAAGATATGTTTATAATAAAATAATGTTTTCACACTTTCCTAAAGAGCCCCTCCTCTCCCTTATAAAAGGAGACCACTTCTATGAAATTCCCCACACCTATAAATCCTTTTGGCTCATCCAAACTCTACCCAAATAATCTTACTACATCCCTATCCTCCCCCTTGAAGCCTTAAATTAGGCAGAAGACTCTCCAATAAGTCCTTTTGGTTCAAACCAAAGGAAGTTACCAAAATTAAAGGTAACAATTTCTTTTAAGTTGTTTTCTTTTATTCTACTTCTCCAACCCCTAAACTCTTTTTAATCATTTATTTTGTAACAAAAACAATATCCTAAATATACTAGGATATTGTTATGAGAATTATTATAACTACACTTACACACACCTCCATCTAATGGATGAAGAACATAATGTTTCTGTGATGGAAAACTAACGCCTCACGAAACGATGATTGTTCGATTTTCTCCCACCGCCTCTCATGGTGGCCATTATGATGGCATAGTATTTATATATAATATATATTATGTTTATGATTTCTTTATGCTTCTTTAATTCCAAATTATATAAAGACTTTACGGTTTCCATAGTCGGTAAATACGATAATCTCATTTGAGGAAGTGCGGACTACTGCCCCCTCAAAGTGATGTGATTCATTAATACCTTATGTGGGATGTATAAAGGATGTGGTTAATGATATTATATATGATATTATACTGGAATTATAATATACCTATGTATAATTATGTTTTAATTCCATTAAAATAATAAATATAAATGAAAGTAGCGTTTATGCGTACGTACGGCTTATCGTCTCCATGAATGGTGCGTTTCATTTCTTACCTCCATATGTTATGTACTATTATAAATGCTTGTATATGCTGGATATATAATGAATTTATATGATATATAAATCATGATTTACATTTTGGAAGTAATTAAATCATTATATAAGTAATAATAACATCAATAACAACAAGTCCAAACACGTACGATAAATAAGATGATTTTACCCAAAACGCTACTTTAACATTAATTTACAAAGGAATGGGTAATATAAAGTCATAAGTGAACCATATATGATATCATAACAATGAATATGATTCTTTAATAAGTCAATGACATTATTTAAATCATTATACAGGAGGTTTGGATATATACGAAGCATATCAGACCTAAGGTAAGGGATAACTTTTCCAATCTCGTTTTTATCCGAGATTGTTTATTCGTAAGTATTTACTGGGGTTATTTCTATCATCCATGTCCATGTTTTATAAAATTGTTTTCATGTATGTTTAAAGTCATTTTTACCCATTTTGACTTTTACTACATGGTATGTAAGGAATCTTTTTTTTACGTTACGAGGTACTTTTTTGAATTTTTCGACAAAAGTACGGAGAGAATGTTATTTTTAACTTATATGACGTGAATGGATTTTTATGGTTTTATAAATCCTTATTTTCATGAAGCTTCATTCAAAATATTTCATGACTATTTTTAATAAAAACCTTTTCTTCTAAAATTGCATGACATTTTTTGAAAGATAAAATGATTTTGAAGAAAAAAGGATATTTTCCTCAAGAATTCATTTCAAGTGTTTTATCAAAACCATTTTCTTCTAAGATGACATTATTTCACATGTGTATGTTTCAAGTATCATGTCTCTATGATTTACATGGTTTCAATTTTCTTATTATGAAATGATATCCATTTCTTTTATATGGACTATGTGACGATGGGATGATGTTTATGAAACCCATTTTATTTATTGGGTTATTATGAATGATGTATGTTTATTTTGTGGCACAAGTAAGAATGATTTAATTATGAGATGGGTGGGACCTATATCTCCCTCCAATTCGTTGGGTAAAGATTTATATCTCATGAGATATACATGGATGGAATGGAAAGTTAAACCGGTTCAGTAATACAGGACTGAAATGAGGAGTGAACTCGATTCAGAAAGGGACTTTGTCCACTAAGATGGTCTTGGCAGCAATGCCTTGGCTACTATGGAAATCATAACAAGTGCTGAATGGTTGACACAATTACATATTTTATTACCATTATATTTTATCATGGTTTATGTTCCATTATGATATATGGCTTACGTACTTCCATGATTTATGTATTTGCTCAAGATTTTGATGTTTAAATTTCATGTTCAAGTCTTTTGCTTTCAAATGTTTATGGATTGTTTTATGTTCACTATGTTTGACCTTAATGAGAATTTGAGCTCAACCTTTTTATGTTTTCTTTTCCCCAGGATATAAGGAAAGGTTTTAGGTAGAAAAAGTAAGATATTTATGGGAGCGGTTGAAGATCTTTCACCACGATTAGAAGATTATGTTCCTAGTTTCCAAAGACAATAAAATATTATAGTCCTTAAGTGTTGGTTTTTGTTATGTATTAAGTATTCCGCAAAAGTAATGAAATGTCCATGTACGTCAAGTTTTGGGTCTCTACAGTTGGTATCAGAGGAAAGGTTTAGTAAACCTTTGGAAACTAGGATGCGAAAACATTAGTGAGATCCCTAGAGATATTTCTATGGTATATTTAGGGATTTCCCTAAGGATAAGTATATGTATAGGATATAGTCCTAGAACTACGGTAACGATCTTAGAATTTAACCTAAGATGTTAGATATTGAAGGTACTCCCCCTTTATAATGTTGTTTTCCCTAGCATGGTATTTTATTCTCACACTATTATTTTTGGGTTTTAGGCGATGGCTGGAACCCAAAGGAACCGTGTTGATAAATGTAATGGACAATGCAATGATTGTCCTCCTGACCAAACCAATGTCATGGGAGATGGAGTGCACAATCTTATTTCTATACTTACACAAGCTATGAATCATTCTGGACTTCAAAATGAGCAGAGAAAGGAGCACCATTCTGTTGAATCCTTCATGAGGCAGCGTCCACCTTCATTCAGCGGGTCTTCTGTTCCCTTAGTGGCTGAACAATGGATCAGTACTAATGAAAAGATATTTTCAGTTCTACAGTGTTCTGAGCATGATAAAGTCATCTTAGCAGTATATCGTTTGGAAGGTGATGCTGATCAATGGTGGAATCTTATCAAGAATACGAGGCAAAGAGATGAAATTGAGTCCATGGAATGAGACGAGTTCAAGAACTTGTTTTTCAGTAAGTACTTCCCTCGTATTCTTCGAACAAAGATGGAAAAGGATTTTCTTGAGCTTAAGCAGAAGTATGATGAATCTGTTGGTATATACGAAGCGAATTTTACAAGACTTGCAAGGTATGAATCTGGCATTATCATCCAACCTGAAAGTAAAGTTGATCAATTTTTCAGTGGCTTAAAAGAAAGTCTTAGAAAGGCATTACCTATAAGAGACTTTAGTAGATATGAAGAAATTGTGCGTTGTGCTATCAAGGTAGAATTGAAAGTTGGTGTTACGCATCCATCTCATGGTTCTGATAAGAAACGAAAGATGGAGTTCAAGGAAAAATCTTAGAACAATGGTGAAAAGAAGGTGAATGTTTCTTTATGCTCAAAGTGTGAAAAGAAGCATGGTGGAGATTGTATAAAAGGTACTAGAAAATTTTTCAAGTGTGGAAAAGAAGGTCATTGAGCAGCTGAGTGCCAAAGTAATGGGAAAAGGTTTAAAATGATGTGAATAGAGAAAAGACTTCAGAGAACGCTCCACCAACACTTCAATGCTTCAAGTGCAAGGAAATGAGGCATTATGCTAATCAATGGCCTAATCCAAGGATTAATGGTGATCAATGTGATCAACCTCTTAAGGCAAATGACCAAGGGAAGTCACATGAAATCACTATCAGCAATGTTGAGTATGACAATAATTTGATGGAATGATTATGTTTTTATGTAAAGAGATTCCAAAATAATGTTGTGAATCTCATTTATAGTATTGTGGAACATTGTAATATCTATATAATGAGTTATTGTGATTTTCGATAATTATATGGTACCGGTAACCATGAAAAGCTATTAAAATATTTTGGAATGCAGATGATATGCGCATAATGAATGGATAAGAAGATAATGAGATGTTTGATTATATTCATGAGCTCATGATTGATATATGGACTGAGTGATATCATGGTTTGAGTATATAGAATTTTGAGGATTTTGGTATGTGGAAAGTGTTAACTTTTAACTGCATTCATGTTTTCACTAAGGTTCAATGGGTATTCATTCTTCAAGAGAATACATGATTAAGGTATTCACATGTTTGTAATTTGACGAAAAAGATATATCTTATGATATATGGGGGATAAATGATGACATTCACGTGATTGTTATGTGACATTTCAAGTAATCATTTTATTTATACTATGATCTTGGACCGAAGTATTTTAGATAAGCTTAAAGATTAGAATAGATTATGTTGGACGTAAGTTAGTATTGTTTAAGGATATAATTTTTTTTGATATTATTAATGGGATATTATAGTAATGTAGTTTTAGAAAAAGGACAACCTGCAGGACGGGCGACAACCCATCGCGTCAGATAAGGCTGTGGGAATCGAACCCACAACTGAAGTGCAACTGGCCTTGATCGCATACCAATGACCTACAGGAAGTCCCTAGTTAGTGGAAAGTAGTTTTATTTTATTAAGCGGTATGATAAATAAATTATAAGTCCATTTTTGGAACCATATATGATTAATCTCACTATAAGATGGACTTATAACTTTTTCTAAACTTTTGTTTGAAATAGATGGAATGACCCATCATTCTATCACATGATCTGCTAACGCTTCATGAATAACAAACTCAACTTCATTTCTTTAAAAGATGAAGTGGAAATTGTTCAATTCACGAACAATAGTGAGATTGTACGAAAATCATGTAAGTATTTCTTTTAATTCATAAACTTTAGGGAAATGATATTGAAAACCAAAAATGTTGTCCTAGTGCTCTTATATCCGATGAATCAGATGGTACCTTAGATCATCACAAATTTATGGCTTTGTGATTGTTGGCTTTTTTATAGCCATGTTCTCTACCACTCTCTATCAGAACTTGATGGTTAGATTTTTCTTCTATATCCATATTTTAACCTATGTTCTCCTATATGGAAACCCAGTGATGAGTTACTTTGGGTAATCGTTATATTTCATACTTTAGTTTTTAAAATTAAGTTTTAGTATTCCTTTTTACAATGTGGGTTTCTATGAATAGTAAACGATTTATAACCCCGACGAATTTCGAGGGAAAAATTAATTTTAAGGGGGGTAGAATGTAACAACCCGATATTTTATAAGATACATTCTTTTTAATTTCATTCATATCTTCTGTTGTACGATACACCAAGATTATCTTGCGCTACACGCAACACCGTATTTGCTTGCAGTATACACAACACTATTCTTGTCTCGTGTTACACACAATTTCAAGTTCGTTTGATAGAAGTTATTCTACGCAACATTGAGTATATATATATATATATATTCAATTTATAAATAAAATATGGGTGGATTCTGTTATACGCAACAACAATGGAGTCTTGCACTACACGCAAACCTAACTTGGCTTGCATTACACGCAATCACGACCTTCTTCGATAGCGTGCGTTGTACACAATATCGGGTTTCACTAAACAATGATATATGGTTATAATATTATTATGAACTAGCCGTTATGAATAGTATTAAATAAATTTTTAATTTTATAACATTATTATTCATCTTACATATTTTCTAGAACATGGTATGAGAACAAAATAAATTTTTCGGGTAAAATAAGTATTTTTCAAAAAATGCAGTTTTGCCACCTTTTGATGGCGCAACCAAATTAAATATAGTTTTTGAAATGTTTATAAGTTAAATTTGAAAAAATAAAATTCTTCTTTGGAATCATGATATAAAAATTTACTTTGGATAAAATTTTCATATTATTATGACAACTTTCATATTTTAATGAATAGTAAAAACACGCTATATTTTAATTAAAAACAAATTTTTCATCGTAATAATTTATATGGTTAAATTATAATATTTAATGGTTTTAAAGTATAAATAGAATATATTTTTACCATTTAATATAATGTATGTCATTATCATTGATTTTACATAGAATTCATAGGTTAAATCAATTCAATCTTTGGGAAAGTTTTAACTTTTAAAACCTGTTCCCTTAACAACGAGATTAATTTTAAATTAATTACTGAAACTTCGGTGTTTTTAATTTTGAAAAATGGATTCCATATTTGGAATCAGTGGGTCTAAATTATTTTAATAGGTTACTTTTATTTTTTTTATATTATGAATAGTTACTACGGTAATTTTTATTTACTGCGGTTAAAGGTAAATAGGGTAATTCAAGGTTAAAAGAATATTATAATAATTCCAAATTACCTTGACACTTGTCCTAACCTTATTAGATGAGTAGTTTCCTAACATGTTCATCCTTGGGCCGATTTTGGGACCCCAATGAGCAACTTGGTAGTGAAAATGACAATTTGGATTAATTAATTTAATGTAAAGACCTAATTGACTTTAACAAAACTCTTTTAGTAATTAATTTTTATAAGGGTTTATATAAGTTATATTTTCGACTATAAATATTATTTGGGAAGATAAAAAGATTCCATACATCATGGTTTTTTTCATAATTTTTATACATCAAATGAATTAAATTATTTATGACACAACAATGATGTAGTGTTTACCTCATTAATAAATGATTTAAATAAATAAGATTATAATGATTAAAATATCATCCAAAACCTGTCCAATTCAAATTGAATGATTTTATTTTGAATATGAGGCATCTTATCTTCGACATTAATGTGTTTTGGACCTCTTGAAACCGAAGTTAAGTTTATAATAAAATAATGTTTTCACACTTTCCTAAAGAGCCCCTCCTCTCCCTTATAAAAGGATACCACTTCTATGCAATTACTCACACCTCTCAAGCCTTTTGTCTCATCCAAATAATCTCCCTACATCTCTATACTACCCCTTTAAGCCTTAAATAGGCAGAAGACTCTCCAAGAAGTCCTTTTGGTTTAAACCAAAGGAAGTTACCAAAATTAAAGGTAACAATTTCTCTTAAGTTGTTTTCTTTTATTCTACTTCTCCAACCCCTAAACTCTTTTTAATCCTTTCTTTTGTAACGAAAAAAATATCCTAAATATACTAGGATGTTTTTATGATAATTATTCTAACTACACTTACACACACCTCCTTCTAATGGATGAAGAACATAATGTTTCTGTGATGGCAAACTAACGCCTCATGAAACGATGATTGTTCGATTTTATCCTACCGCCTCTCATGGTGTCCATTATGATGGCACAATATTTATATATAATATATATTATGTTTATGATTTACTTATTCTTATTTAATTCCCAATTATATCAAGCCTTTACGGTTTCCATAGTCGGTAAATACGATAATCTCATTTGAGGAAGTGCGGACTACCGCCCCCTCAAAGTGATGTGATTCATTAATACCTTATGTGGGATGTATAAAGGATGTGGTTAATGATATTATATATGATATTATACTGGAATTATGATATAACTATGTATAATTATGTTTTAATTCCATTAAAATAAGAAATAGAGATGAAAGTAGCGTTCATGCGTACGTACGGCTTACCGTCTCCATGAACGGTGCGTTTCATTTCTTACCTCCATATGTTATGTACTATTATAAATTATTGTATATGCTGGATATATAATGAATTTATATGATATATAAATCATTATTTAAATTTTTTAAGTAAGTAAATCATGATATAAGTAATAATAACATCAAGAACAACAAGTCCAAACACGTACGATAAATAAGATGATTTTACCCAAAACGCTACTTTAACATTAATTTACAAAAGAATGGGTAATATAAAGTCATAAGTGAACCATATATGATATCATAACAATGAATATGATTCTTTAATAATTCAATGACATTATTTAAATCATTATATAGGATTTTCAGATACATACGAAGCATATCAGACCTAAGGTAAGGGATAACTTTTCCAATCTCGTTTTTATCCGAGATTGTTTATTCGTAAGTATTTATTGGGGTTATTTCTATCATCCATGTCCATGTTTTATAAAAGTGTTTTCATGTATGTTTAAAGTCATTTTTACCCTTTTTTGACTTTTACTACATGTTATGTAAGGAATCTTTCTTTTGTTTACGTTACGAGGTACTTTTTTGACTTCTCCGACAAAAGTACGGGGAGAATGTTATTTTTAACTTATACGGTGTTAATGGATTTTTATGGTTTTATAAAGACATATTTTCATGAATATTCCTTCAAAATATTTCATTACTATTTTCAACAAAAACCTTTTCTTCTAAAATTTCAGGACATTTTGCGAAAAGAAAATGATTTTGAAGAAAAAAGGATATTTTCCTCAAGAATTCATTTCAAGTGTTTTATCAAAACCATTTTCATCTAAGATGAAATTATTTCACATGTTTATGTTTCAAGTATCATGTCTATATGATTTACATGGTTTCAATTTTCTTATTATGAAATGATATCCATTTCTTTTATATGGATTATGTGATGATGGGATGATGTTTATGAAACCCATTTTATTTATTGGGTTATTATGAATGATGTATGTTTATTTTGTGGCACAAGTAAGAATGATTTTATTATGAGATGGGTGGGACCTATATCTACCTCCAATTAATTGGCTAAAGATTTATATCTCATGAGATAGACATGGATGGAATGGAAAGTTAAACCGATTCAGTAATACAGGACTGAAATGAGGAGTGAACTCAATTCAGAAAGGGACTTTGTCCACTAAGATGGTCTTGGAAGCAATGCCTTGGATACTATGGAAATCAAAAAAAGTGCTGAATGGTTTCCACAATTACATATTTTATTCCCATTATATTTTATCATGGTTTATGTTCCATTATGATATATGCCTTACGTACTTCCACAATTTATGTCTTTGCTCAAGATTTTGATGTTTAAATTTCATGTTCAAGTTTTTGCTTTCAAATGTTTATGGATTGTTTTATGTTCACTATGTTTGCCCTTACTGAGCATTTGAGCTCACCATTTTTATGTTTTCTTTTCCCCAGGATATAAGGAAAGGTTTTAGGTAAAAAAAGGAAGATCTTTATGGGAGATGTTGAAGATCTTTCACCACGATTAGAAGATTATGTTCCAAGTTTCCAAAGACACTAAACTATTACTATCCTTGAGTGTTGGTTTTTGTCATGTATTAAGTATTCCGAAAAAGTAATGTAATTTCCATGTACGTCAAGTTTCGAGTCTCTACACATGCTTTGTGTTGGTGTTTGAATAGTTATACTAAACTTTGTTGATATAAAGGAATGCATAGAAATAGAATAAAAAAGTATGTTCACTATCCTTGAATGAATAACTAGATTACCTATCACCACTTCATTGTTAGGAACCACCTTAGTGGCTGTGATGGAAAAAGATCACCCTTTCTACCTTGGAGGTTATTGGTTGTCTTCAAAAACCCTTGACTTAGTGAATTGGTTTGAAAAGTTCCATGTTTCCTTGTTGTTTAAGATATAAAAAATGCACTATGTGTTGAATGGAGAATTCCTTTCCTATGTGGAATTAGAAGGTTTTTCCCATCGACAATCGTTAGCTAGGTTTCCTCCCTTCCCTCACCTAAATCATTTCCTCATTCCCTTTAGGCAATTTTCAGGGTACTTCTTTCCTCACCTTTAATAAGTGAGATGATTAAATTTCTTGACACTATTATATTTCTCCATTGGACCACTAGAATTAAACTTCATTTTACACTTATTATCCCCATAATACCCTTGATATCCACCAATATCTATTTTGACATTGAGGAAACATCAAACAATTTCCTCATAGCTATCAAAGTCTTGGATTGCCATGGATTTTCATAGACTAGGTTTTATCCCACCAAATAAGCAGTCAAAATTGAATTTAGGGGTAATGACAAAGTCAAAGGTTTATTGTGAAAGTCTTGTGAAGTTTTCCTTATATGCCTCGATAGATTTATCATCTTTTTTCTTGAGTGAAAGGAAATTTCTTTCCATTTTAAGACAGATAGTGCAAGGAAAATATTTATCAAAAAACATTTTCCGGAACTCCTTCCACTCCATCAATTTGATCTCTTAATCAGGATTTATATTCTTGATCAATATCCACCACAGATCAACTTATACCTCCATCCAGTAAAACTTTCTCTTGATCAGAACATTTAAGGATGAAGAAGATCTTCTCAATGGAGTTGATCCATTGTTCTATGATTAAGGGATCAGATGATCCATTGAAAGTAGGAGGCCATTGTCACATGAAGATCTTGATTTCGGATTGTTCTATCTTAGGGGGGTTTGGATGCTCTTCTAAATCTAGGTTTCTATTCAGAACCTGAGTCAGCTGAGAGAGTATCATCATAATGTTCACAATTCTTACTCCCATCGGGTTGGGCATCTCGTTGGAGCAGTCATCACATTTCCCTTTGCATTATTTGTTTACCCGATTACTCCTATTTTTAGCCATTGACTAGAATTAAATGAAAATTAGGGATGAGTGTTTTTAAACTATTAAACACATAAAAGAAAATTTAATAAAATTAAAGGGTTAATGAATTACATTTATTTACTTAACTTATGAATTTCTAGGATTCAACCTATGTTATCCACGATCTATTTCCTAACATATACTCTTATGGACATTTTTTTTGTTCCATTAATAATTGTTTGTAATGAGATTATGAATTTATCAAAGCATATACCCTAGGAGTTTCAAACCAGGTGCGCAGTAAGTCCCGTTGTCATGTACTAGGTTACACTAAGTCAAGGCCGACACACCTTGTCAGAGTTATTACCCCTAGGTACATTTGTTTCAGAACCACATCAACTTGTAGTATCTAGAAAGGGATGTATTTTCTTGATAAACCTATTACTCTATACTTACCAAAATTTAGGGATGTTTTCTTATACTTAGTCTTATCTATATGGATTTCACTAGAGTTTTCTAATCCTAAACTAAAAAATAACTAAACTTTTAATCTGATACCAACTATAACAGCCCTTCTCTTTATTTCACACTAATACATGATTTATTACATCAAAGTAAACATAATACAACCCAAAAGATCTATAATTATATTGTATTTGGGAATTAGGTACATTACCTAACAGTTTAAAATAGTAGAACATCATCTTTATTAAAAACTTCCTTAATATACTCACACTTAAACTTGTATGGGATAACCTGGGGACATACATAAGAAAGAGGTGAGATACAAATCCCAGTAAGAGAATAAAAATAAAATAACATGAAGAGAATAATACATGTTAGACAATAGGAATATCAAATGGAGTGAGAATCATAAACATGATCAATGAGACATGATATAGGATGATATTCATAATGGAAACATGGGAAATGTGGCAACAAGGGAAATGCAGCAACATGGGAAATGTGGCAACATAGGAAATGTGGCAACATGGGAAAGATGGAAACATGGGAAATGTGACAACAACTTAAAGCAATGCATCATAAACATAGGTCTAGGATAACTACCAATAAATAATGATGGAAAAAAGTAACATAAAGTCATTAGGTTCACTCTCTATCCCAACATGACATATCATGATACTAAACATTACCTAATGCATTGGAGCACTATATAATTCCAAGCAAACATGTCACATTCATTTCATTCTCATGCTTAAGTGTGCCATATAGATCATACAACATGAATTCATTCATCATCACAATTTATTCCATGATAAAGGAGTGTGGGATACATATATGTTAGTCCCTAATAAAAAAGTATATGTGCATAAATTTGAATACCCTTGATATGAAATGGGTATGGTATTCACTACAAAATTGTTTTAGTATTGAAAATCACGGTGAAATTTTGGCAGCATAACGACGTCACTTAAAGATTCATAAAAATGGGTTTATAAGATATAATGGGGTCTCTAATCACATATAAATAAAATGGGTAGTGATAGGGACATGGAAAAACATATCCCAAAATTAAAATTTGGAAATATAAGGCATAAGTTAATGAAGGAACTTGAATAAAGAAAAGAATCCTAACTATATTTTGGCATGGTAATGAGTGTATATAAAGGATCATAGGAGGATTAATGAGAGTGAAAGGTGGATATAATAATTTATATATTAGATTTATAGTAATAGGAATATGGAATAACATATCCCAACATAATCACATGTAATTTAAGAGACATAACCTAAAGAAGTGCTTGAATGGAAATGAGAAGAGAGAAATCCATTTGCTAAATTTCAGCACGAAAACAACTTAGGTAAGGGTCAAAATGAGATATGATAAATAGTATATCATTAAAATAAAATAAATTGGATATTAAGGTAATGTTTATAAATAAATTACATTGTAAACAACTGCAATTAAGAAGATAAATTCCAAAGAAGGTGCATGAATTGAAAGGAGGATAGAAAGGTCCCTTACTTGAGTGCATGACTCCAAATGCTTGGGAGGGGCTTCTTGAGATATTGTAGGTGACTTTGTAGGAATATATAGAGTGTAGGTCAGATTATGGACATGATTAAAGGATTTTGAGTGAAGATAAATGGGATCTTGGGTGAGTTTATATAGGAAATAGGGAGATTTCTTTATTATTTAGGTTTTGGATTATACATAAAAAAATAACCAAAACCACAAACCATCCCATGGTTTTTCACTTGGTTTCTTAAAAATGGGATTGGTTTCTATTATTTTATAAGTCTAATGGATGAAATTAATAAAATAATTCCCTTTCTTATGCATAGGTGAGTCATACTCTTAAAGAAATGATTTTAAAACCTTAAAATATATTAATGGTTTTGGAGGATTCATAATGGATTTATAAAATCAATAAAATAAACTTAAAATAAAATTATTTTAAATATAAAACATATATTTGGTCGTGGATACCTTTTATAGTATTTATTACATTACTTTTGGGTCATTATGATGTCATAAAACACAAGATATATTTATATGGTATTTGATTTTTACCCAAAAATTTGACTATCTTAGAAAATTATGAAAAATTAAACATTGGATAATTTTTATGTTTTGATTTAAAAAATAATATTCATTTTATCTACATAATTTTATAAATATTTGAATTTTTACTTTTACAATAAAATCAATATTTATTAAGAAATGCTCAGTTTTTTTGATAATAATAGTTTTTGAACCCTTATAAGAATTACATTTGAATTCATAAAAATTATTTGATCATTTATATTTAATAAAAATTATTTAATAATAATATTTTATTAAAATATTATTTATTTCAAAAATCCATTAATTCATCAAAATAAATTCCTTAATTGATTTTTAATATTACCCAAAAATACTATTTGTGTTTTGTTATATCAAAATAAAAATCATTTATAAAGTAGTCATAATAGGATGAAAATATATTCATTATTCTAAAAATAATGTAAATAATCATAATGCTCGGGTCTTGATACATATCCCTTTAATACATCTGGAAATGCCCTAAGAGTAAGGTGTATGATAGTGGGACTTTTATGTGGTGGTTCGGCGAATATGGTTTGGGTCATGATCTCAATGAGCTTAAACTTATCCCGTAAACGGTTTCTATCATGGTTAATTTATTGGATCACAGCTTGGTCTTGGTCAAGAGAAAATTCCAGAGATGCTATCTCCCTTGGATTCTCTGATAAATGGACTTCATAGGGTACGATCCTACTGGTTGGGGCCATCACTTCCTTAGTCTGTGTCAATTGAATTTATTAAAACCCTATATTTATAATAATCATGTGATCACTGTTCAATGACTATATTATCAATGGTAATGATTATTAACAATCAATTAAATATGATAGGATATAATAAAACCAAATAAGTTCACGTGTTTTCTATAACCATATTACATAATACTACATTTAATTAAATTGCAAGAGGAATTTTATTTATAACAATTCGGGTCATTACATTCTCATTTAAAACATATTGATATCAAATACCACTTCATCAAAGAATGTGTGGAGAAGAATGAATTGAATATGGAGTATATTCCTGCATCGGAACAAGTTTATGACATTTTCATAAAACCTTTACTAAAGGAGGAATTTTCTAAATTGAGGTTTAACATGGGCATACAATATCTTTATCATCAAGGTTGAGGTATGTGTTTTTGTCCCATATCTTAACTTATCTTTGGTTAGTGTTGTCAAGGGGGAGAATTGTTTCATAAATCTATCCATTGATATATGCTAAACCTTTTAAGTAAGAAATTATGTATGTGGATTTGTGGGTAAGCTATGATTTCATCATGTAAATGTGTGAAATATTATAATTTTTTTATGGAGTGGTTGTAGGAAACTCTTGTTTTCAGGAAAGTGGAATAAGTGAAGAAAGTCGTGATGAAATGTTGAGGATGTTTCATGATTCACTACTTTTGGAAAATATAATTTTTTATCAATGATTCTTGTTTCCTAAAATTTAGTTAGCTCACATAGTCTTATAATTGTTGATAAGTAATTCATTTATTGAGGTTACAATGTTCAGTGATTTATGAACCTTATTTGACAAAAAAATCCAAAGTGGGAGATTATTGGGACCAAGTTGGTAAGAAGTTGTTTGTGTTTTATTTTTTTTCAAATAAGTTAAGGAATAAAAGAAATAACCACACTTTATATTTCTTGCTGATCAGAATCACAATCGTATTCAGGAAACCAGACTCAAAATTCTTGAGGAAGTCCATCGGATTGGGAAGATGTTTTCTAGAAGAAAAGGTTAATCAGGCTCACCTTGGGTCCAAAATGAAGATTCAATTGTAATGATAAGCTTTATCAAAGTATGAATGGATCCAATGTAAATATTACGATGCTTTTATATTTTATGATTCAAAAAAATCATAAGTAATTTGGAAAATTGTGATGAAATCCTTATGAAGGAAAGGGGGAGAACAAGTGCTGCCAATTGTATTGAGGTTCTAATTGGAATGAAATAAGTTTTTGATAAGAATGGGAAGTTACAATACTTCTAAATGAAAGTCAAATGTTTCTGAAACCAATCTTAAATGATCTCAAAGTCATGAGGGATTCGTGATTATAAGTTGAAGTTTTTTGGAATGTTTTTGAAAACAAAACTTTCCGGTTTCAGCCCATCGGTGTGAGATCACCATACGTAGAAGTATTTGAAGGCCATAATGTTTTGTTTGGAACATGAAGTTATGAAGATTCTAGTTTTTAGTCAGACCAAATATCCATGAGATAAAAATATTCAGAGAAATAATTTGATGAATTCCAAAAGTGTTTATCATAATCAGAAAAGAAAAGAAGTTGCTGAAGTCGGAGCTACATGACACTAGTTCATCGGACACAGTGTGCAACCAATCATCAGAGGCATAATATTTTGTATTGGGAGTTTTTGGGACTGATGAAAGTTAGAGATCAATAAAAAATGTAGTCAACCATTTTCATCGAGATACATTTTTGGCTGTTTTTCATTATGTAAATAGGAAATAAAACTCTGATATGCTTCCAATTGGGTCATAAGATATACTATCTTTTGTTTTGTATCAATTGGGTCAAGTTTCATTGGGTTGTCACTAACACCTATTCATCAGAGGAAGAAAGAAGTTGATTCATATGAAACTGGATAAAACCAATAACATCATCGGATACATGATCTTTGGTCTAAGAAAAATAATAAAAGAAGAGTTGTTTTAAGAAACTAAAAAATTGTTTTCAAAGAGGGCTCAAAGTTTTAAGATATTAAAGAAGATGTTTTTTGAAGAGATTGAAGCTGATGCTAGAGTAATATTTTCAAATCTTTAATTTATTAGTTGATATAGAGCATTGAAATGAGCATATTGTTTTATATCTTTTAAGTTGGTACGAAGCACTAGAATGAGATTTTGTTTTTAGTTGGTTCTGAGGATCGTAATGAGATGACATCTAGTTTCTTGTTTGTTTATCAATTTATGTGAAGCAATGTAATGAAGAATCTTATGTTGATCATATGCTTCATCGTAATGATAAAAAAAGAATATAGAATCATAATCAGGTTGAATATTGTTTAGAAAGTAAGATGTAAGCTGATGATGTGATAAGATTCAAGAAGATTTGAGAAGAATTGAGAAGCGATGAAGAAGTCAAAGATGCAAACAAAATATAAGGGAAATTGAAGCTTTTGGAAATTTTTTTAATAGAGAAAAGTTTTCAGAATCCCACTCAAAAAAAATTTGGCTCACCTATAAATAAGTGAAGTATATTTTACTTTCAACTAACAGAAGTACTATTCATCTGTTAAGAGAGAAGGCATAACATTGAAGAATTATAAAGAGAAGGAGTTTCCGAATCGAGCATTCCTGAGGAAGTTTTCTAGACAGAAGAAGATAAAGAGAAGAGACAAGATTATAATCATACTTTTTAAATCAGGCTGAGTAATCAAACTGGGATTTCTAGACTTAGGAAAATTTAGTTCTAATTTGTTTTAGTAGTATTCTGGAAGAGTATTATTTTATTGAACTGAGCAATCATACTGGGCTAATCGGACTGGGAAATCAGACCGATTATTATTACAAATTCTAGGAAGTTCTTACCTGTTACTCAGTAGGAAGGTAAAGAATTGTTTTGAAGATTATATTTGTGAAAGTTAACATGGAAACATAGTAACATTTTTTTAAGCATCAAGTGAATGTTTATTAACTTGTAACAAAAATTGTATTACATAATTTCATGCTACTTGAAGAACATGCACTATTGTATTGAACATAGTTCTAAATGAGTGTAAGTAAATATAATACTCATTGTATCCAAACAAATGGATTGTTTTCTAGTGGATTGTTTGGTATTGTATTGTTTCCAAACTATACGAAGAACGTATCTATTCTTGTTGAGTAGCGAACCTCTTAAATTCTTTTCTCCCCATGGATGTGTGATTGGTTTTGTTTTTGGAAAGGTAACATCTATTTAACAGGAGGTGAAGACTATTTCAAAAGAAAGGAAACTTAAATGAAAAATATATCACTTATTCAACCATCCCCCTCTCTGTGATACATTGACCCCGCTAGGAAATATTATGGTTCCCCTCACCTACATGTGGGTAATATATACTTGCAATTAATGGAGTATCCCAAGGGAATGGAGGCGATTCAAGACATAACCATGATGATTCCAACTCAGTGATACACATATATATAGGTGGAATGCTATAACTCATTCCATTACTGATAAATGGTGTTATTCCCCTAGGACATTAGTTGATTTAATGTCCTCTCATTAAAACAATCATTAAATATGCTCATGATCAGACAATTTACTTTACTGCTTCATTTCTATCTATGCATTGTCTATTTTATTCATGAAAGACTACAATCACATAAATAAATGAGTTAATATGAAAATAAGGAATATAAATAAATGTATTATGTATAATTTTTTTATCCAACATGGTTAATCAATTAAGTAAAAATCCACTTAATATTAACAAGACATGTAAATGATAAAATAAGATAAAATTTATACACAATTAATTAGAATACCTCAACCTAATATTAAGTCAGTATAAGACTTCCATTACTTAATTGATAATGAAACCATAGATATATGTGTAGTACATGGACAAAGTATGGAAACTTACTTTTATCGGGGAGTTTTCATGAGAGTTTTGGGTTGACTTAACCAAACTTATATCGAGTTTAATGGAAAAAATCTGTTCAATAAAAATTTAGAGGCAAGTGTTGAGGAAATCCAAGTTTGGAATCTAGAATAGGTGAATCCAGTCAACGGATCAAGGACCTGCAAGCCTAAAGTTGGTAAAACATCCAACCTAAATCACTTTCTAATGGTTTTCATAGACAAAGTTTGGATCATTAAGAAACTTAATGGGGATACTTTCCACTAGAATATCATAGAAACAAGAAATTATGTGTTCAATGGTGAGAGATATTTAAAATAGTGGGAGACTTATTAAAATTAATTAATTAATTTATTATTTCTCACATAATTTTTAATCCAGAAAAGTACTATTTTTTAACTCTTTTAATTATAGAATAAAATGTAAATATCATCATCTACACTATACCTTCGATCAATATTGGAGAAATACAACCTCATAACTAGAAGTAACTTCTAGGAGTGGTTTATAAACTTTTAGGTTGTGCTATGTCACGAACATAAATATTACATGATAGAATCCTCAATACCTGATCTGCTTTCCAAAGAGGCAAGTGATGAAGAGTTCCTTGTTTGTGAAAAACATTTGAGCGACAAGGTCGATGTTCAATATTTAGTTCTTTTATCAACTTCTATTGAACTAATTAAGTCTCATAAAAACATGGATGCATATAGCATGATTCATAACCTTTGTGTTCTATACCAGGAGAGATCTATGAAGAAATAGATTGAGATTTCCAAGGCACTTTTTTCAAGAAATCTTGGAGAGGGTTCCCCAGTTGTGCCTCATGTAGTCAATATCATTAGCTACATTGAGCGCCTAAAGGTTCTAGGGTTTAAAATACCTGAAGAACTGGGCACCGATCTCATTATGGAATTATTCCCTAAGATATTCTCTAGATTTTTTTGTAATGTTTAATATGAACGACATTGAGAAGTCTCTTCCAAATCTTCTTACTCTCTTTCACCATGTATATAAGGATACAAAGTGTATAAATCCTTCCATCCTTATGGTGAAAAAATAGAAATAGTAAGAAATTTTGTCTAAGCCCAAATATTATTCATGCCCTTCAAAGAAGAGTAAGATCAATGGGAAAGAAAGGGAATGAGATGCTATATATTTTTCATGTAGCAAGAAGGGTCACTGGAAGAAAAATTACACCCAACTAAAGAAGCAAGGGGAATCTTCAGGTGTATTAGTTATCAAGTGTAATTTTTTTGTTTCTAAAAATTGTGTATTAGATACGGATTTTGGTACTCGCATATGTATTTAAATATAAGAACCAAGCATATTTAGTAATATTGACCAAGGGGAGGTAGTTATATATGAATCCAATGGAGCTAAACTTGATACTATAACTATTGGAGACTACCACCTCACATTCCTGACTAGAACGATCTTGGTTTTAAATGGTTGTTATTATGTGCCTTCAGTTACAAAAAAACATTATTTTTATATCCAGACTAGATAAAGATGGATTTATTTTCAAATTTTTGATTCATTGTTTCTTATTTTATAATGATAGCATTTTTTATGGTAAGACACATTTAAATAAGAGTCTTTATGTTTTGGATTACACAAACCAAGTAATGAAAATTGATAATGAAGTTACTTCACATGAATCATACCACACCCAACTTTAGCATCACCGTCTAGGTCTTGTAAATGAAAAGTACTTGACTAAATTATATCAAGATGTATATTTAGATTCTTTTGAACTAAAACCACTTGGTGTATGTCACACAGGTTTACAAGGAAAAATGACCAAAGCTCCATTTAGTGGGAAAGGTGAAAGGGCTAAAAAGATTCTTGAATTAATTTAAACTAATGTGTGTGGACCATTTACTTTTGAGGAAAGGGGTAGGTAATCATACTTCACAACTTTTACTAATGATTTTAGTAGATATGGATATGTATACTTAATGAGGTATAAGTCATATTATTTTGATAAATTCAAGGAATAAAATAATGAATTTGAGATCCATCTTGGTAAGAAGATTAAAAAACTCTACTCAGAACATGGTGGGGAATATCTTAATCAATAATTTATTAATTATTTATGGGAGTTTGAGAAATTATCTCAACTAACTACTCCTTATATGACTTAGTAGAATGGTGTAAGAAAATAGAGTAACCCCACCTTATTGGACACAGTGAGATCAATGCTGAGTCATGCGAGTCTTCCATTATCATTTTAGGGTTACACGTTATAAACAATGACATATGTACTAATCGAGTGACAACTAAAGAAATAGACGGTATATAATACCAATTATGAAATTAAAATAAACCCTTGTTTTATTAATTACATGTGTGAGGTTATGAAGAAATTTTTAAGGCCTCTTCAGGTAAAAAACTTACTCCTTGAGGCACAAAGTGTATCTTTATCAGATATATCAAAGAAACAAAGGGATACCACCTATAGAGTACTTCAGAAAAAAGGTTTCAGTTGAAAAACATCATACATTTCTCGAGGATGATCTTATCTTTAAAATAAATAGTGGGAGAGAGATAGAATTCAATGAAGTCCATGCTCAAGATACACAAGATTTAACATAGGAAAAAATTCCACAAAGCCTCATGGAAGAAGAAATTGTTCCAGAGACATAATTACTAAATAGGAGTATTAAAGGGGTTAAAGAACTAAAACAATATGGGTTTCTAGTCACCAAGTATAGAGAATCATTATTAGTTGATAATAATGTTCCTCTAATCTACAAAGAAGCAGTAAGTGGAACAAATGTTTCCAAGTTGAAAGAGGCCATGAATTATGAAATGGATTTAATTTCCCAAAACCATGTCCGAATTTTAGTAGACCCTCTAGTAGATGTAAATCCCATTGGTTGTAAATGGATATTCAAGAATAAAATATACATAGAAGGAAACGTCAGTACCTATAAGGCATGACTAGTTGAAAAATGGTTTAAAAACCATTAAGGAATTGACTATGAAGAAACCTTTTCACTAGTTTCAATGATAAAATACATCAAAATTATACTTTCCATTATGGATTTCCATGATTATGATATGTGGTAAATGGATATAAAAACAACCTTCCTTAATGGGAACCTTTAGTAAGATGTCTATATGACACAACCCGAAGGGTTTTTGATTCCAGAGGATTCCAACAAGGCATGCAAGTTACAAAGATCCATTTATAGATTAAAGTAACCATACAGGTCATATAACATTTATTTTTATGAGGCCATAATGGAATTTGGTTTCATAAAGAAGAAATGCGAGTCATGTTTCTATAAATGGTTTAGTGTGAGTACAGTTATTTTCTTAATAGTACATGTTAACGACATATTACTCATTAGAAATGAAATACCAATATTATAATCTATTAAGGAGTGGTTGAATAAATGATTCTCTATGAATGGATTAGGCGAGAAAACATATATTATTAGGATCAAGATTCATCATGATAGATCCAAGAGGTTTCTCAACCTAAGTCAAAGTACATACATTGACAAGATACTAAAAATATTTAGTATGGAATAATCCAAGAGGGGACTATTTCCAACATCACATAACATTCATCTTTCTAGGAAAATGTATCCTCATAAACATAAGGAAATAAACATAATTATAATTATTCCATACGCATCAGTGATTGGGTCAGTCATGTATGCTATGCTATATACTAGGATATACATCTCCTATGCATTAAGTGCAGTAGGCAGATATCAAACTAATACAGGTGACCACTATTGGATGGAATTCAATACTATCCTTAACTATCTGAGGCATACTAAGGATATATTTTTGTTTTATAGAGGATATAAAGAACTAATCATAATAGGATATGAATATTATAGTTTTAAAACTGATCAAGATGACATGAAGTCACAAACGAGATATATATTCACTTTGAATGGAGGTTTTATGAGCTGAAAGAGCTCAAAGAAGGCTATGGTTGCAGATTATACAACAAATTCTTAGTATGTTACAACTTTTGATGCAGCTAAATAAGCAGTATGGATGTACAACATCATTCAAGATATTGATTTGGTACCCAACAATTAAGATCCTATCACACTCTATTGTGATAATACTATAGCGGTGGCTCTTGAAAAACAGCCAAGGTCACATAAATGGGAGAAGAACATCCTTCAGAAGTATCATCTCCTGAGGGCTTTTTCTTAGAGAGGTGAATATGTAATGAGAAATATTTCCATGGAGAAAAATGTAAAAGACCCCTTGACTAAAGTCTTGAATCTGCAAAAACATGACTATCATGTGAGTTCTATTGGACTGAAGGTCGTATCCTGTTGGATCTAGTCCAAGTGGGAGTTTTTAGAGTTTCTATCCTAGGATCAACTATTTGTACTTTGATTACATTTATATTTTATGTATTGAATATTAATAAAACTTATTATTATATATTGATCATTGTTCTGTATGACTCTAATGTAATAATTTTCTAGAGTATACTTTGCATTGATAAGGTCATAGCGGTTCCCCACTATGATAAGAACCTTGATGTGCTATGAGAATATTCTTAAATAATTTTATGTGGTTGGATAACTTACAATGATGGGACACATTGTAGATAGACTGTTAGGTGTGAGTATTCATAAGAAAATGAGGCTTATTATCATGAAATTCACACTTAGTAATTTCTAAGATAGGAGATTATGAGAACAAACCCACCAATAAGAATTTGACATGTTTTTGTGTCATCAGATATTCCTATCTGCGAGCATGTGTGATGATATTTAAACTTTAAGATTATTATTAATGCATGTTAAAACTCATGTACTTAGATGTATTTTTTTAAACCATGATGATAACAGTTCATGGTGATATTGGATATGTTGGGTGCATCACAAGCGAAATGTAATTAATGGATAAGTCAAGGAAGGATTTGTACCTTCCATCTTTATAGAAGCTCTCATCCCCTTGATTGGAACGAACTATCACCCTAAATTATATGGCCATGGTGTAATGATGTGTTTATTTTAGATAGTCAAATAAAGGTGTATAGTGAATATAGTTTGGTGAAATGGATGTGCAATATGCTTGGTGAGATATTGAGATAAAGAGATAATATTACACAGTGAACGTTTGTATGTGGTTTTCATTGTTGCAACATTACGTTATTTCTCTTGGGTCCCTTGACCCATTACTAGATATTAATTTTGGTCTTTAGGTAGGCCCGCCTAATGCTAATGAAAAATAATCCTAGAGGGTCACACACTAAGTGTTTCAATTGATCTTAATTAAATTATATTTTAATTTAATTATTGGAATAAATATTATTATCAATACTAATGAATAATTTTATTCAAGTTTTAATGATCACCAATATTCACAAGGTAATAAAATATTATTTGTTAATTAATAAATAATTTATTTGATTTAAGTGAATATATATAAAATATTTATTCATTGGATTTTGAGTAAAATATTTATTTTATTTATAGAATATTTTAATAAATATTTATTCTATGGATTTCGAATGAAATATTTATTTATTAATAAGATATTTATTCGGGTATTCAATAAATACCAAGGAGTTTGAATAGACCAAGACTGTGTCCAATGAAAAATAATTATTTACAAGAAGATAAATATTATTTATCAATTTGCGCAAGTTGGAACATGCCACAAAACCAAAATAATAATATTATTATGTGGCATGGGGTTTATTAATGGGTTTAAATGTTATTTAATGGAAAAAATGAAATTAAATAATATTTTAACCTAAAACCTAACTCTACAAATAGATGATTATGTCTATTATTTATTACATCAAAAAATTGAGAATAAAAAATTATTTCACATAATGAATTCTCTATTGACTCCTTCTCTCTCCCTCTCAAGAACGAGAAGTGTAAGAGAGATTTCTTCAAGACCAAAGAACGAGCGATCAAGAACAAAAAATGAAAGAAATTTGATTTTCTACACTAGCACCTGATGAATGAGTGGTGCTAATCAAAGACCATTAGAGCACACGTACTAGAGGGATTATATCCTTGGATCCTCATAGTGTAATAAAGGCAACCCGAAAGGGTCTTTTCAAACGATCAACAATCATCAAAGAAGAAATTTCATAATCCCATGTATTTATTTCTTCAGATATTAAATAAATTCATTATAAATTTTACATCCAAGATCCTCACTCATGGTTTAGGGAACCGATTATTAAAAGAGATTCTAATATATAGCCCACCATTGCATGCTTCCACTGTGCTGAGAAGCAACAAGTTAATTGTTGAAATGTGGAATTACCGTATAATTGGTGGCACAATACTTCTTCTTCTTTATTAGCTCATTTCAATCTAGGGTTTCTATGTTGTTAAACTTTGATATTATCTCTGTATTTTTTCTTCCTAATCATAGTGAAAATTTTCCTCTTCATGGATGTAGGGATTATTCTCGAACCACGTAAATCGCTCATTATTTTCTTGTTATTTTATTCTATCTTCTCTTCATATAAAAACCTATTTTGTCACTGTGAATTCTGAAATTTCCACAAAATAACCATGCTTTTCCAAGACTACCCACTTAATACATAGGATCCCATGGGTTTTCAAAATTTTATCAATTCAAAAAATTTCAAATGGGAATTTTATCAATAAAAATATATCTCAATCAAAGAAATAAAAACGTCCCCAAAACTAGGAACAAACATGTCTAAAAAATAATTCATAACATCAATTCATTTTTCTATTTCAAAATATATTTTAGGAAATAAAAAATATGCATTTAACAATTTAAAAAATATTTAAAAAACAATCAAGAAAACAAGATCCATATGATAAATCCTTTTTATGAAACATCCTACCTTAGACACTTGGAATAGCCAGAAATCAGACAGGTTCCAAAATCAAAGGGATAAAAGACTCTAAGGAGAAAAGATCAAGCCTAAAAGAAAAACCCTCATCAATCAATTTTGGATCCAACAAACCTTAGGCTCCATCACCCTGTAGTGAATGAAAAAAACAAGAGAAGTGGAAAATGACCAATGAAAAATGAGAGAAACCACTTACCATGAAGTCCCTTGAATATTTAGGGAAAATATCCACCAAAATTGTACCGTATGTGAAGGGAGGAAGGAATTCTTATAAGATAGGAACTGCTAAGTTTGATTCTATCCAAAAGAGGCAACAAAGCAGGTTAAATCAAGATAATGGAAAAATGAATAAACCACAACTCAAACATATAAGATAATGGGTTCATGACATGAATCATGGATTTATGATGTGAATCTTTCTTGATCAATTTAGTTCATATCCTAAAATGTGGTTCATTATGTGAACCAAGTCTGCATAACTCATATCACTTCAACTCGATAAGTCATGACCATTCACAATATAAATCCCTCATTCACTTCATGAACTATGCATTAGTAGTGCTGTAAATCTTTCAAATAACCAAAATTCCAAAAATATGGAAAATAACCACCATATGATAGAAAAAACAAATAAAATATTGTTTCATACCTAAAAGAAAATATGAGATGTGATAATCTCCCCAACACATGGATTGTTTCCTAGAAAGTTACGTAGAAGAAGGTTGGTCTAGGAAGTGGCGAGTCTACTACTACCTCATGAATTATTCTCACTCCCATGTTCCATGAGAATCCAACCTGTGATTATATAAAAATCAGACAAAAAAATCTTTTTCACAAGATCTTTTCATAAGAATCAACTATCTGAATTGGTTTCCTGACCATGGATACAATCAGCTCCAAATCGAGTTCATATCATTTCAAAATGTGAGAAGGTTTAGGATGATACTTATTATTCTGAGATACATTAAACACATTGTTTATTGAATTATAATTTTTTGTAAATTCCAAATGATATGCCTCTCTTCCAATATTCTCAATGATCTCAAAAGGACCCATGTATGGAAGAGATAAATCCCCTGGTTTCCTGAGCTTCTGTTGAATCAACCATGGTAAAATTTCAAGAATACCTGGTCACTAATAAAAAAATCAAAAGGATAATTATGATAATCCATATAAGATTTATATTTACATTTATCCATCACTATCCACTGATGAATATTTTAGATCTTAACGCTCATCTTCTAAAAAATATTCTACCCAATTGAAGAAGATTCACTAATCTCAAACCAAAAAGGGTTGATCTGCAAGGATAACCATACAAGGATTAAAATGGATTCATTATGATGGATGTATGATAACCATTATTATAATAAAATTTGACCAGTCCAAAATGAAAATTCTATGTTCCTCTAAAGTCTAGGACACATGAAGGAAACATATATTCTAGAATATGATTCGCTCTCTCGATTTGACCATCCATATGAGGATGGAAGGCCATACATAGGCTAACATGAGATCCCATCACCTTCTAGAGGACTTTACATAACATAGAAGTATTATGGGGGTATCTATCTAAAATGATAGTAGATGAAACCCCATACAACCTCAAAATTTATTAATCATATAGATTTACAAAGTATTTGTCCTAAGTGGTAACCTAGATTAAAAAAATGAGCTGGATTGATTAATTAGTAAATCCACACCCATATGGAATTATTTTCTCGATGTGTTTGAGTTAATCCAATGATTAAATCCATGGAAGCCTCATCCCAATTTAATATTTTTACAAGGAGTGTATATATTAAACCAAAAGGATTTTTATGATTTACCTTAATCTTTTTGCATGTATAATAAGAAGATTTGAAATTAGGTATGCCCTACTTTAAACTGAGAAACCAAAACTGATGCTTCATGTTTTAATACATCTCAATAGTTCCTAGGTGAAAAACCCACTAAGAATGATTATGCTACTCTATTTCAACCTTCCTTACTGTTAAAGGAATAACTCAATGGTTTTTGAATAAAAGAACACCCTCCATGGAGAAAGACCACCAAAAGATATTCTCCCCACCATATAAAGAATTCATGATACTCTGGAATTGTCTATCCAATGCTATTCCTAGAAGATCAAATCTAGAAGAGATGATTTAAACTATATACTCACCATAGAAACATTAGTCCCTTCATCTTTTGAATATAAGTGAATTCTGGTAAAAAGTACCCTGATGTTCTATTCATCCTTGGATTCCATCAACAGATGAAAGGGAAAATTTCTATTAAGAGAATCAGAAACAACATCCCCCTTTCAGAGGGTGTAGGAAATGTAAAAATCAAATTAATAAATATAATACACCAACTACCCTGGTCTAAGGTTCATTTATTTCTAAGAAAAGATATATCTTAAACTCTTATGGTCAAAAAAGATAGTGAATCTTTCCCTGAAAAGGTAATGTCACCAAATCTTAAGGGAATGAATGACCATGAAAAGATCAAGGTCATGGGCGGGGTAGTTATACTAATGTGATCGAAGTTAATGAGATCTATACACCACCCCATGATTACATTTCATAAGAACATATCCTAAACCTGCACCTAAAGCATCACATTACATAATATAACCTTGTCCGACTGCTAGAAAAACGAGGATAGGGGATTAGGTCAAAGACTACTTCAATTAATTAAAGGAATCTTGAAATATAGATTTTTAATAGAATTTTTGTCACATCATACTAATAGTTTCCAATAGAGATTCTAGCTTTGAGAACAGCTTCACAAACTATTGGTAATATCCTCCCAGATTTAAGAATATCAAAATCTAGAAAACATTTCTTAGCTCTTCCCATGACACGATCACTCCTACCTTTTTAGGGTAAACTGAGATTCCATGTTTTGAGACCACTTATCCTATGAATTTAACTTTTTAGATCCATAAGATACACTTCAATAGCTTATGTAATGCACCGACCCTAGTTATCGAGAGTCGGTGCATTATTACGTAATATTGGCATGATCACAAAAGATCAAGTCTCAAAAGACCGATTAGTTTAGTAGCCTTGAAAACACTAGATACATTCATAAATGTTACATTACATCATAAAGTAAAAAAAAAATACAAAAAAATCTTGTCTTTATATCCCATCATATTATCCCTACAGGTAATTCATTAAATACTTCTTCACATCCTGTAAAAATTAAAACATTGAAAGGGGTGATCTCAGATGCTCAGTAAGGATAACAATAGAGCGAAAACTTTTATAAATAAACATAAACATTTAAGGCAATGTATAACTGAAACAAAATCCTTTTAAACTTTATCTTCAGCATAATATGGTCAAATAAAATGAAATAATTCCATTTACTTATTCACATGGATATTCTAATAGTCAAATAATCACATGCAATATCAATAACCACTTTCATAATGATGTAATACATAATTCTAGACTATCATAACCACATAGTCAAGGCCTTGTGCCAGGACTACAAATAATATTTTGTCAAGTCCTTGTGCCAAGACACTAGTTTGTCTCATGAGACCTACCGATGCATTGAGGAGCTATAGCGGGCTCTACCTGTCATATACTAAGTCCAATGCATTCCTTATATGAAAAGGGTTAAACATATCATAAACCATAACATAATCGTATCACATAAAACATGCATAATGGCAACATAACATTTCCACATTTCAATCACAAGTTAACAATACAACACAATGATATGACAAAACCATTTTCAATACCAAAATAAGAGAAAAGTAAAACTTGGTATTTATTTATTTTTATTTTAAAAAAAGGTTATGGCTTATAGAGGAAGCCGAAACTCAAATAATGGTCACGATGGCGGAGAAGTTATTTTCAACGCATACATACGACAAAAAACATTCCTTTTTGTCGTTTAGTAAAACGCTTCGTATAAAAAAATATTCCTTTTGAATAAATGTAAAATTCAAAGGGGTTTATACACCGTATAAAAGAATTTGTGTATAAAACAAAATATGCCTCAATGAAAGGAGATTGAGACGAAGTCCCTTACCTCGTGTCTGACTTGACTCGATCGTTCTTTAATCTCCTGAATAATAAACTAGAGTTAATTTATAATTGCTTAAGAACCTTTTTCAAGTTCATTATTCCTTTTATATCACTTATTACCATGTTATAAACATTATTTAATTATTTAAGTTAATAATGGTTGTTTTTTTCTATCTTTGGTACTTGAGTCAAAAATAAACTTCTTATAATTACAAGTTATTTATGTGGTAGAATATCCACTATCTCTATAATTATACTCATTATTTAGATATCATATATATCATATATATCCATTATATATATTCATTTATAATATTACACAACATTTAGAGGTAAGAAATGAAATGCACCGTTCATGGAGACGGTAAGCCGTACGTACGCATGAACGCTACTTTCATTTATATTTAATATTTAATGGAATGAAATAATAATTATATAAAGGTATATTATAATTACATTATAATATCATTTACTCCATCCTTTATACGTCCCACACATGGCATTAACGATTCAAATCACTTTGAGGGTGCGGTAGTCCACAATTCCTAAAATTGAATTATCGCGTTTAACTATAATGAAAATCATAAAGGTATGACATAAATGAAAAATAAAGAAGTACAAGGAAAAAATAAACATAATATATATCATATATAAATATAGTGACATCTTAATGGCCACCATGAATGGTGTTAATAGAAGATTGAACAATCATCGTTTCGTGAGGCAGTAATTCACCACCCACAGAAACAGTATGTTCATTAACCATTAGACGAAGGTGTGTGTAAGTGTAAATAAAATACTTCATAAAAACATCCTATTATATTGAATATAGTTGTGTATTTACAAAATAAATTAATAAAAAGAGTTTAAGGGGTTGGAGAAGAAAAATAAAGCAAAAGAACATAAGAGAAGACATTACCTTAAAATCGGGTAACTCTTTTTGATTTGAGACAAAGGCTTCCTTGGGAAGACTTCTTCCCAACGTGAGGATTCTAGGAGTAATAGAGGGAAGTTTAGAGAGTATTGTGGAAGAGTTTGGCCAAGAAAAATGGATTTTAAGATGTGAATAAGGTGGTAGAGGTGGGAGCCTTTTATAAGAGGAGAGGAGGGGTACTCTTGGAAAGTAAAGAAATGTTACTTTTTTATATATTGAGTTTTAGATTTTAAAGGTCCCAAAATTATATATTTCTAGGGTAAGGTGATAAGGGTTCGAAATATACTCATCCAATAGGTTTTTGATAAGTGTAAGTCTTAGATTTTACATTATCGTTTCATTTTATTTAAATCGTTAATTAATGAGGTAATCGTTGCATCATCATGGTGTCATAAAACAATTAATTTATTTAATGTCTAAAAATTATAAAAAAAATATAATGATTTAGGAAATATCTTTATCTTTCCAATGAATATTTATAGTCTAAATGTTAACTTATATAACCCCATGTAATAATTTTTTAGTAAAATAACACATGTTTGTGACAATTTTATTTTTACTTTAAATAAAACGTTTTTAATGTCATTTTCTTACCCAAGTGTCTCCATGGGGTCCCCAAGTTGACCCATGGATTGTCTTGGTCAGCCATGACTCATCCAATAAGGATATGACAAGTGTAAAGGAAATTTCATATTATTATAACATTATATTTACCTTAAATTACACTAATTACCTTTAATCGCGATTAATAAAACTTAAAAGTTACTATTCACCAAAAATTATTTTCATCCCATTGAACCACATTTTACTTACTAATGACAACCATGTATGTTATATTTTTGAAATTCAATTCACAGAAGTGGTAAAGTTTCATTTAAACAAAAAATTAGTTTTTTAACTACCACTTAGTGGTTTCACTATTCATCAAAAAATGAAGTTTTTTAGAAAAATACCAAAAATTCACACTAATCTATATTTGATATTCCTAATTGAAAAATAATGTCTATTTTAAAAAATTCAAAACATATAAGTTGAATTAATTAATTTAATAATTAATTCCCGCTGTCACAACAATATCGTGTTTTTAAGAAACACTATATATCAAAAGATTGGCAATTGTTTATGTCCAATTTCAAAGTGAAATTAATTCTAATGACCACCATTGGATAAAATGGTAAAAATATATTCTAATTATACTTTAAAACCACTCAGTAGTATAATTTATCACTATAAATTATTTTTATTAAAAATTTTATTTTTAAGTATTTTTTCTATTCATAAAAAATTGGAAGTTCTCAGAAAATTACAAAAAATTCAACTTAGGATAATTTTGATATTCTGAATACAAAAATGAAGTCCATTTTAAAATATAAAATTTATATAATTTCAAAAAGTGGGTATTACTATTCATAACATCTATTTTGATTGGTCGTGGTGTGTTAGAGCTCGAGGTTGTGTACAACACACGCTGCTCTATTATTCAAAGAGAAGCGTACCATGGAAGCTTGGGGTGTTACATTCTCCCCTCCTTCAAATAATTTCGTCCTCGAAATTTCTAGAATATTACTGCATAAAAAGACTTGGGTGGTTCTTCATCATAAACTCCTTGGGTTCCCACGTTGCCTCTTCCATATTATGGTTCCTCCAAAGAAATTTTACTAGATGAGTCGTCTAGTTTCTCAGCACTTGTTCTCTCATATCCAGAATCCTGACAGGCTCTTCGCAATAAGACAGATCAGATTCCAGTTCTAATTCCTCCTAGGTGAGTACATGCGTTGGGTCAGACATGTATTTTTTCAACAGTGATACGTGGAACACATCGTGAAATTTTGAGAGACTTGGAGTAATTTCCAAATGGTAAGCTACAACCCCAATTCGTTATAGAATTTCGAATGGTCCAATGTACCTGAGACTTAATTTTCCCTTCTTACCGAATAGTATAACTCCCTTCCATGGAGATACCTTGAAGAAAACATGATCTCCTACCTGAAATTCCAAATCCTTCCTTCGGTTATCGGCATAGCTCTTCTGCCTACTTTGAGCTGCTTTGATGTGGTTTTGGATTACCTTCACCTTTTCCATCATTTCCTTAACAAGTTCTGGGCCTACAAGTTTTCTTTCACCAACATCATCCCAACAGGTTGGTGTGCGACATCTCTTTCCATATAACGCTTCATATAGTGCCATCCGAATACTTGAATAAAAGATATTGTTATAGGAAAATTTTACCAGAGGTAAATATTGATCCCACATACCCTGAAAGTCAAGTGAGCATGATCTCAACATGTCTTATAAGGTTTGAATAGTCCGTTCTGATTGTCCATCTTTTTGAGGGTGGTAAGCAGTGCTCAAACAAAGT
This sequence comes from Viscum album, assembly GCA_963277665.1. Lineage (NCBI taxonomy): Eukaryota > Viridiplantae > Streptophyta > Magnoliopsida > Santalales > Viscaceae > Viscum > Viscum album. Next base: position 1,477,164,776 of record OY728166.1, read on the forward strand.
TCAGTGTCCAGATATTTCTGAAGACTTTTCCAGAATCCTGATGTAAAACGGGGATCACGATCCAAAACAATCGATAGGGGTACTCCATGAAGTCTTACAACTTCGTTAATATACAGTATTTCTAAACGTTCAATTGGTAAATGTTCTCTTGTAGAAAGAAAATGTGCAGACTTGGTAAGACGATCAACAATGACCCATATTTCATCATTACTTCTAGAAGTCTTTGGTAGTCCCATGACAAAGTCCATCATAATATTATCCCATTTCCACTTAGGTATGGGAAGAGGTTTCATAACTCCTCCAGGAAGTTTCCTCCCATCTTTCACTTGTTGACAAACCATGCATCTTGACACAAAATCAGAAATATCCCTCTTCATGTTGTCCCACCAAAAATGTTCCTTCAAATCTCTATACATATTAGTGCTACCAGGGTGTATAGAGAAATTGTAACTATGAGCATCATCCAATAATTCCATTTTTAGACCAGCTATATCAGGAACACACAGTCTCTTCACAAATTTCAAAATTCCATCTTCATACACAAAGTCACTCAATCTCTCATATTTCACAACTTTAATATTCTTTTGAAACTCTTCATCATCGGTATGAGAAATCTTAATCTTTTATAGTAAAGATGGTTTGGCAACCATTTAAAAAATCTTTGACGTTTCACCTTCCTTAGTTATTCCCATGTCCATCTTCACTAGATCCATAAAAATTGGATCCCTTTCAATTCTCATGTTGTTCAAAACTCCATGATCTTTTCTGCTCAAAGAATATGCCACCTTATTTTCCCTCCCTGGGTGGTAGTGTATCGTGAAATAATAATCCTTGAGTAATTCAAGCCATCTCCTTTGCCTCATGTTGAGTTCTTTTTTGAGAAAATATACTTCAAACTCTTGTGATCAGTATAAATCTCACATTTTTCACCCTAGAGGTAGTGTCTCCATATCTTCAAAGAAAAGATCATAGAAGCTAACTCGAGATCACGAGTAGGATGGTTTTTCTCATGAATTTTCAACTTTTGTGATGCATAGGAAATAACCCTATCATTCTACATGAGGAGACAACTTTCATCAGTGCATCACTATAAATAATGATCCCATTATTCCCTGATGGTAGAGTCAATATAGGATCATTGACTAATCTTCTCTTTAGTTTTTCAAAACATTCTTCACACTCTTTTGTATAAACAAATTTAACCCCTTTATGTGTTAACTTCGTTAATGGGTTAGCTGATTGGGCAAAATTCTGCACAAAGCATCGATAATAACCTTCTAAACCAATAAAACTACATACCTCAGTTATACTCGTCGGTGCTGGCCATTATTGGATCGCTCTTGTCTTAGAAGGATCAACAGAGATTCCATCCTTAGAGACAATATGGACAAGAAAAGAAATCGCATGAAGCCAGAATTCACACTTTCTAAACTTCCTATTTAATTCGTGTCTTCTAAGTGTCTTTAGAATAATATGCAAGTGATTTTCATGATCTTCATAGCTTTTGGATTATACCAAGATATCATCAATAAATACCACTACGAAGTCATCAAGGTATTCCTTGAAAATTATATTCATTAGATCCATGAAAATAGAGGGTGCATTAGTCATCCCAAAAGGCATTACTGTAAACTCGTAATGCCCGTACTTAGTTCGAAATGCTCTCTTCGGAATGTCTTCCTTCTACACACACAATTGATGATATCCAGATCGAAGGTCAATCTTTGAAAAGTATTGAGCTCCATGTAGTTAGTCTAATAAATCATCAATGTGAGGTTGGGGATACTTGTTCTTTATTGTTATAGCATTGATCTCCCTGCAGTCGATACATAACCTCATAGATCCATATTTCTTTTTAACAAAAAGAACAGGGGATCCCCGTGGAGAAACACTAGGGAGAATAAATCCCTTATTACTCAATTCCTCTAGTTGTTTCTTTACTTCAACTAATTCCACAGTGGCCATTCTATATGGGGTATTCGATATGGGCCTTGACCCAGGAATTAGGTCAATAGAAAACTCAACTTCTCATTCTGGAGGATTCCAAGGTAAATCTTCCAGAAACACATCAACATATTCTCTCACAATAGGTACATCCTCTATTTGAACATTCCCTTCCTCACCGATAATTATTTCATTCTCTTCCTCCCCAATAAGTGAATTTAGTTGAGTTACTAGGGGTGGATCTAGAAAAGAGTTATGTGGTGACGATTCTTCTCTAAAGATTAGGTGTTCCTTATCATCATCATAAAAAATTGTAACCTCCTTCTTCTTACAATAAATCTTCGCATCATGGTCCAAAATCTAATCCATAGTGAGGATTATATCGAATTCAATCATGGGTATGACGATAAGATCAGCAGATAAAGAACATTTATGTGCTCTAATGGGAACTGATTAAAAAATATTGTTGCAATGATATTTCCCTTAAGAGTTTTGACTGACAACTCCCTTGTTAAATCAAATTGGAAATATCTAATTTTATTAGTAAACTGATAAGATATGAAACAATACGATGATACAGAATAAAATAATGCATTTGCTAAACTTGAGGAAACCATTAAATTACCTGCCACCACGTCTTTCAGAGATTATACCTCATCAGTAGTGATAAAATAATCTTTTCCTTAATCGCTTGGCCTTTTCTGAGGTAAGTTCCCCTGACGCTTTGGACATTCATTTGCATAATGTCCCATCTCCCTGCAATTTTAGCATTGAACATCAGTAGCTTATTTATTTCCCTTAAAATCACGAGCTTGGTGGCCTTTTTCACCACACTTGTAACAAACTCCCATTCCTTTCAAGCAAGTACCAGGGTGTTTCTTCCCACATTTACTACAGGATGGATAATAAACTTTTCCCTTCTTCCCCTTTTTTCCATTTCCAGAGTGATCAGCAGATCTATTCTTCCCTTTCTTTTCTTTAAATTCGTAAGACTTAGAGAATTCCTTTTCCATCTTAATAGCACATGAGACAATGTATTTGTATAACGAGAAGGATTATGATACCAATGCTCGATGGATAAATGGTTTTAAACCATCAAAGAAAAAATCAATCTTACTTCTTGGGTTATGTATGTAATCTGCAGCATACCTTTCTAACCTTGTAAATTTCACCTCATACTTTGCGACATTCTCATCCTCCTTTTGTCTCAGACTCAGAAATTGCATTTCCATATCTGCTCGATGGTCACGATGGAAGTATTTTTCTAAGAAAAGATCTTTGAACTCCCTCCATTCCATATTTGATACTTAATCATATTCATTTGTGTTTTGAATCAATGACCACCATTGATTAACATCTCCAGTGAGGTGGTAAACTGCCATGATAACCTTTTCCCTTTCACTACTCCCCAAGGCATGGAATATTTTATCTAAGGAATTTATCCATTTCCTATCTACTAAGGTATTTTTACTCCCATTGAATTTTGGTGTTTGTTGCCTCATGAAGCGGTCTAACATTGATCATCCACATTGCGGATCAGGGTGATCATACGAGTAAGTTTATTATTCATAACCTGAGTGAGTTGTCCCAGTATGGTGATAAGTTGATCAGCACCAGTTGTATCACCAGCTCCACTATAATTATCTTGAGTAGGAGGGTAATCCCTATATGGTGTGCGTGCATGGATACAGTTTCCATTCATTCCACTAGGTTCCATTTCTAAACAATGGCATAAACTAGATCAGTTTATGAATCAAAATAAATAATTCCATACTTTTAAAACACTTAACATAAATTGAACAGTTTATGGATATAATCCATAATCATCAAAATGTTTTCTTTGAGGAATTATATACTCATAAACTCTTCATAATGGTTTTTAAAGAAAATGGGAATTATCCAAAGCATATCCCCCGGGAGTTTCATAACCAAGAGTGAAGCAAGACCCATTGTCGTGCACCAGTTCCCGTTCGAGTCTAGCTCAAAGTGGTGTTTCCGGGTTTTACCCCTTGGTACATCTGTGCCAGAGCTGCCTCTACCTGCTCATATCCAGACAGTGATTTATTGCTCAGAAAACTCACAAAATCTATATAATACCAAAATTCTAGGAAGTTCTTCTATACTAATCCTCAAAGTCTATCTTAGGTCTATGTGCTCTAATCAGAGTTTATCTAAATCTAGCTTCCAAGGTTAGTACTAAACTGCCTCTGATACCAATTGTAACTCCCCGACCCCAGTTACCCAAAGTCGGTGCATTATTACGTAACATTGGCATGATCACAAAATATCAAGTCTCAAAAGAACAATTAGTTTAGTATCCTTGGAAACACTAGATACATTCATAAATGTTACATTACATCCTAAAGTAAAACAAAACTACAAAAACATCTTGTTTTCATATCCCCTGATACTATCCCTGCAGGTCATTCATAAAATACTTCTTCACATCCTGGAAAAATTAAAACATTGAATGGGGTGAGCTCAAATGCTCAGTAAGGGTAAAAATATAGCGGAAACTTTCATAAATAAACATAAACATTTACGGAAATGTATAACTGAAACAAAAGCCTTTTAAACTTGATCTTCAGCATAATATGGAAAAATAAAATGAAATAATGCCATTTACTTATTCACATGGATATTCTACTAGTCGAATAATCACATGCAATATCAATAACCACTTTCATAATGATGGAATTCATAATTCCAGACTATCATAACCACATAGTCAACGCCTTGTGCCAAGACTACAAATAAGATTTTTTCAAGGCCTTGTGCCAAGACACTAGTTTGTCTCATGGGACCTACCGATGCATCGAGGAGCTATAGTGGGCTCCACCCATCACATACTAATTCCAATTCATTCCTTATATGAAAGGGTTTAAACATATCATAAACCATAACATAATCGTATCACATAAAACATGCATAATGGAAAGATAACATTTCCACATTTCAATCACAAGATATAAATACAAGAAATTGATAAGATAAAACCATTTTCAATACAAAAATAAGAGAAAAATAAAACTTGGTATTTATTTTTTTCATTTTAAAAAAAGGTTATGGCTTGTAGAGGTAGTCGAAACTCAAATAATGGTCACGACGGCGGAGAAGTCGTTGTCGCCGCATATGTACGACAAAAAACATTCCTTTTTGTCATTTAGTAAAATGATTCGTATAAAAAAAGATTCCTTTTGAATAAATGTAAAATTAAATGGGGTTTATACACCGTATAAAATAAAGTCGTGTATAAAACAAAATATGCCTCAAGGAAAGGAGATTGAGACGAAGTCCCTTACCTCGTGTCCGATGTGACTCGATCGTTCTTTAATCTCCTGAATAATAAACTAGAGTTAATTTATACTTGCTTAAGAACCTTTTTCAAGTTAATTATTCCTTTTATATCACTTATTACCATGTTATGAACATTATGTAATTATTTAAGTTAATAACAGTCGTTTTGTCGATCTTTGGTACTTGAGTCAAAAATAAACTTCTTATAATTACAAGTTGTTTATGTGGTAGAGTATAAATTATCTTCATAATTATATTCATGATTTAGATATCATATATATCATATATATCCAGTATATATATTCATTTATAATATTACACAACATTTAGAGGTAAGAAATGAAATGCACCGTTCATGGAGACGGTAAGCCGTACGTACGCATGAACGCTACTTTAATTTCTATTTAGTATTTAATGGAATTAAATCCTAATTATATAAAGGTATATTATAATTCTAGTATAATATAATATATAATATCATTTAATCCATCCTTTATACATCCCATATATGGCATTAACGATTCAAATCACTTTGAGGGGGCGGTAGTCCGCACTTCCTAAAATGAAATTATCGCGTTTAACCATAATGGAAATCATAAAGGTATGACATAAATGAAAAATAAAGAAGTATAAAGAAAAAAATAAACATAATATATATGATATATAAATATAGTGACATATTAATGGCCACCATGAAAGGTGTTAAAAGAAGATTGAACAATCATCGTTTCGTGAGGCAGTAATTCACCACCCACAGAAACAGTATGTTCATTAACCATTAGATGAAGGTGTGTGTAAGTGTAAATAAAATCCTTCATAAAAACATACTATTATATTTAATATACTAGTGTTTTTACAAAATAAATGAATAAAAAGAGTTTAAGGGGTTGGAGAAGCAAAATAAAACCAAAGAACATAAGGGAAGACATTACCTTAAAATCGGGTAACTCTTTTTGATTTGAGCCAAAGGCTTCCTTGGGAAGACTTCTGCCCAAAGTGAGGCTTATAGGAGTAATATAGGGAAGTTGAGAGTGTATTTTTTCAAATGTTGGATGATCCAAATGGCTTTTATGGTGTGAATAAGGTGGTAGAGGTGGGGGCCTTTTATAAGAGGAGAGGAGGGGCACTCTTGGAAAGTCAAGAAATGTTACTTTATTATATAATGAGTTTCGGATTTTAAAGGTTCCACAATTATATATTTCGAGTTTAAGGTGATAAGGGTTCGAAATCTACTCATACAATAGGTTTTTACCAAGTTTAAGTCTTAGATTTTACATTATCTTTTTATTTTATTTAAATCGTTAATTAATGAGGTAATCGCTGCATCATCATGGTGTCATAAAAAATTTAATTTATTTAATGTCTAAAAATTATAAAAAAAATCATGATTTAGGAAATCGTTTTAGATTTCCAATTAATATTTATAGTCTAAAATTTAACTTATATAACCCCATGTAATAATTGTTTTAGTAAAACAACACATGTTTGGGACAATTTTAATTTTACTTTAAATAAAAAGTTATTAATGTCATTTTCTTACCCAAGTGTCTCCATGGGGTCCCCAAGTTGACCCATGGATTTTCGTGGTCGGCCATGAATTATCCAATAAGTATAGGACAAGTGTAAATGTAATTTCATATTATTATAACATTATATTTACCTTTAATTACACTAATTACCTTTAATCGCGATTAATAAAACTTAAAAGTTACAATTCACAAAAAATTATTTTCATCCCATTGAACCAAATTTTACTTACTAATGACAACCATGTATTTCGGATTTGTGAAATTAAATTCATAGAAGTGGTAAAGTTTCATTTAAACGAAAAATTAGTTTTTTAACTATCACATAGTGGTTTCACTATTCATAAAAAATTGAAGTTTTTCAGAAAAATACCAAAAATTCACCCTAAGATATATTTGATATTCCTAATTCAAAAATGATTTATATTTTACAAAATTGAAAACATATAAGTTGAATTAATTAATTTAATAATTAATTCCCCCTGTCATAACAATAGAGTGTTTTTAAGAAACAATATATATCAAACGATTGACAATTGTTTATGTCCAATTTCAAAGTGAAATTAATTCTAATGACCACCATTGGATAAAATGGTAAAAATATATTCTAATAATAATTTAAAACCACAAAATAGTATAATTTATCACTATAAATTATTTTTATTAAAAAAGTTGTTTTTAAGTATTTTTTCTATTCATAGAAAATTGGAAGTTCTCAGAAAATTACAAAAAATTCAACCTAGGATAATTTCGATATTCCGAATACAAAAATGAAGTCCATTTTGAAATATAAAATTTATATAATTTCAAAAATTGGGTATTACTATTCATAATGGCTATTTTTATTGGTCGCGGTGTGTTAGAACTCGAGGTTGCGTACAACACACGCTGCTCTATTATTCAAAGAGAAGCGTACCATGGAAGCTTGGGGTGTTACAACTTAGAATAAAGATAGTGATATCTCAAAGTTCCCAGAATAGTTCTTATATAAATCTTATTCTCTAACTCATTTCTTAAATAGATCAAGATATTATCTATGAATATCATAATGAAGGAATCCAAATACTAGTGAAATATCTGATTCATCTACGCCATTAAAACTGTAGGATCATTGGTCAAACCAAATAGAATCACATGATACTTAAAGTGACCGTGCCTACTACTTAAGGTAGTATTAGGAACATTTGACTCCTTAATTCTGAGTTGGTGGTATCCTGACTGAAGATCAATCTTCGAGAACCACTTTGACTCCTTTAAATGAACACATAAATCATCAATGTGGGGAAAAGAATAATTATTCTTGATTAATACCTAATTGACCTTATGATAATCAATTCATAAGTGAAGGGTTCTATTGTCCTTCTTGGAAAAGAGCATTGGGGTTCCCACAACATCATAGTCATTTGAATGAATCCCTTAAATTCTAAATCATCAAACTAAATATTCATTTCTTTCAATTATTTTAGTACCATGTGGTACAAAGGTATAGATATTAGCTGGGTCCTCGGTACTAATTAAATCAATAAATCTACCTATCTCTTGGGAAGTAGACCAATAAAGTCAGTTGGAAACACCTTAGGAAACTCTTTAACCACAAGAGGGAGTTCACGAATCATGGTTTACTTATCAAGTTCAACTAAAAATGATGATATAGATTTAACAAGATCTGGTAGAGAAGGTCCTACTTGACTGGACCTGAGATCCCATTCTCCTTAAAACAACTGAGTATTCCCATTGTAGGAGGAAAAAGATACTTTTCGATGATAAAAATTAATATGATCTCTATGGGTAATCATCTGAACCATTTTGATTATAACATCAAATATATTCATGTGGAGAACTAAGAAGTACCAAGCTATCTCAACCTCAGATATAGAAAAGTTGAAATAGGGGAATCCAATACTCTACTCCCTTTTCTTTCTATGAGTTATTTCTATATCCATAACACATGACATGAGTTCAATAGGGATATTTAACAGATTCACAAAGTGGGTTGATACAAAGGAGTGAGAGGAACTTGTATCAAATAAAGTAATCACCATAGTCAAATCAATGAAAATAATACCTATCAAAGTCACAAGGCTCACCTCAACCTACACTAGAAACTCTTAAATTGCATGAAACTATTTCACCAAAAAATATGAGATAGTCCTTCCCCATAAGATATCAGATTAAAACCTATTACCTTGTAATAATATTACTACACCGCTGACCCTATTGGTGCTGAATATCATAAAAAAATTAGTTGGGAAGATAAAGACTGAAAAAAACATTATAGATGACCAAGAAATACATAAAAGAGGTAAGAATTTGGTGATATTGAGAAATAAAATTTCATATTCCTAGTCCTTCCACACTGGTAGCATGTCAGAGGGCCTCTACTGGCCTCTCTAGAGGATATAGATGAGTCTGCTACTGGGTTCCACTGCTACTTCCCTTCTAAAAATCATTCTGATTCCAATTACTTATATAAAAACCACTATAACTTCCACCAGACATGGGAGGAATCCCAACCAGTCTTGACTTGTCTACATGATCAATTTTCTCTATCATAGCTCTATCCACTACCTTAGTATAAGTGAAATGTTTCAACATAAATATATGAGGACAAATATCTGGTCACAAGCCCATATGAAATCTCTGAGCCTTTAAGTTATCATTAGATACAACCTCTAGTGAGAAAAGTTAAAGTTTAAAAAAATGGTTAACATACTCCATTACTATTGGGTCACCTTGTTAGAGAGTAAGGAAATCCATGTACTTGGCCATAAACATCCTCTTTGGATAAAAGTTCTTTGTAAAGATGGTTTTAAATACCTTCCAATCCAAACCCTCATACCGATTCACTAGAACCACTGAGCCCCACCACCTTCAAATTTGGCCTCAAAGATTAAAGACAACACACTTTACCTTAGCAGAATCCAGAGTCTCTAAGAAGTAAAAGATCCTCTCAGTCCTCCCAAACCAGTCCTCCAGTTTATGAGGGCCGTTTGTCCCTGGAAGGACAACAATTTATGGTGGGGAAAATATTGGGATCGATTCCTATCTCTACCCTTCTCTGGATTCGATTTTCTAACTTGATAATGAATTAGAGCTTCACATTGGTCCATAAAATAGACCATGCATATAATAACCTCAAAAATATTATGATCAACTAGAGGATTTTCCCATGAAATGTTTTCCGCAACACCCTCCTGAGGATTTAATGGAATTATTCTAGGAGGAATGGAACTAAAAAACACTATAGAAATAAGAGAAAACATTAAAGGAGGTAACATTCTTGAATAAAAGATCCAAAATAAAAATAAAAACATAACTAAAGAGAATAATTTCCTAGGTATCAGATGGAAACTCAAGAATTTCTATGATGAGAGATGGAAAATCATTCTCTCACAACCAACCCCTTAATTCCTAATAGTCCTAACCCCTATCTACCAGGACATACCAAATCACATAGACAAAAAACCTTCCTATGATATTAATTTTTCATGAATCAAACTGGTCCATCCCAGAACAGGACAACTAAACTGGCTCATGGAAAGGCCCAAAGGGAATTCTTGATCTCTACAGGCTCGAGAAAATCTCATGGACATCGAAAGGAATAAATTGGGAATCATTTAACCCACAGAAGATAATAAGTACCAGGATATATCAAAGAAGAAAGTAAAAAATATACAACATATATCATAAAAATAAACATGTAAAACTCCAAATGAGAGCAAAAACTTATAAGAAAGATCCATGTGACATGTTTTTCAATACCCCATCAAGTCACCACCATTTGGAGGACATGAATAGATCAATAAACCACTACTTATGAGAGGTTCCTTTCCCTTTCCTACATTATACATGACAAAGCCTACAACACCCATTAGGTGTATACATGGTCTGATCTTGACAACCCAGTTGGATCCCACGAAGTTTTCCATAAGAAAACATTATTAAATAAATCAATTATACTCAATTTAAAGAAATAAATAAGTCTGATATAATATTTTCATAATATTTCATAAAATAGGGAAAATAACCACTTTGCAATAATTTTAAAAGAAAGGCATGAAGAAATATTTTTCACAGTTTTAAATCATAACATGGTAATCAACCATTTCATAACATTTTAAAGCATATATGAATGAATCATTTCACAAAAAAGAATAAATAATTAATGCTGAAGGGAAAAAACTTTTTAAAATAATTTAGCACCATGATAAAGAGACTTAAGGTAAATTGGGTCAAGGCTAGCTAGGATCCTAACACCTCAAGTTACTAAGGAAAATAAAAAACACGTGCATCCTCACTAGAGATTACTATCATGTGTCTACCTACCTTACTATCATTTAGTTAGAGTTGTCATATGTATATCCAATGATGGGGAGGCTAACCATACCTAACCATGAGTTTCCAAGACTACCCCACCTAATACCTAGGATCCCATTTTATGTGACCATTTTCACAATTAAAATCATTTTAAATGGGCATTTTATCAATTAAAATCTATATTAATCAATGTAATACAAATAGACCCAAAACTGGGCATAAAATGAATGCAAAACCATTCTCAGCATCAATTCATTTTTCTATTTCAAAACATATTTTAGGAAATCAAAACCATGCCTTTAAAAATTTAAAACCTCTTTTGAAAAAAATAAATCAAGAAATATCCATATGACAAAGACTTTTTATGAAACCACCTATCTTAGACACTTATAATAGATGGAAATTGGACGAGTTCCACAAACCAAAGCGAGAAGAGACTCAAGGAGGAAAGACCAATACCTAAAATAAAAACCCTCATTAATAAATTATGTATCTAACAAACCCTAGGATTATATATCTTTAAAATTAATAAAAAACACATGAGAAGAGGGAAGAGATCAATGAAAGATGAGAAAAAACACATACTATGAAGTCTTTTGAATATTTAGGGAGAATCCGCACCAAAATTGCACCGAGAGTGAAGTGAGGAAGGATTTCATATAAGAGTGGCATTACCAGGTTTGAGTCTAGACAAAATAGGTGACAAAGAGTTTTAAATCAAACCAAAGAAAAAAAATGAAAAAACCACAACTCAAACATTTGGATAGAGGGGTTCCTGGTGTGAATCATAGATTCTCGATATGAATCATGGATTCAAAACATGAATATTTTAGGATTGATTTGGTTTATATCCTAAAAAGTGGTTAATGATGTGAACTAAGGTTATGTAACTCGAGGATATTTTCCTTGATAATTCATAACCATTAATAGCATGAATCCCTCATTCACATCGTAAACTAGTGTAGTAGTAGTACTGCAGATCTTCCAAAGATACAAAATGACCAAAATCTATAAAGGATCGAACAAATGATATAAAAAGTAAAATAAAATTATTTTTCATACCTGAAAGAAAAAACAAGAAGTGACATGAAATGTCTTATAATTTTCTATCTTGGATGTAGGACCTTTTCTCTAACCATGTAATTTCTATGTGTTCTTTTATTAGTTTACTTATTACATGTGTTATTTATGGATGTTGATTGTAAAACCCCAAGAATTTATAATATTTTCATTTCTAAATAAGTTTAATTTTGTTTCTTACTTTATTTTTACACAACACCATGTTAAGCTTACGCTACACACAACAATGAGTTCACTTGAGTTATACGCAAGACCCAGTTTTACCGAACAACAATATATTAATAAAATATTATTATTTAATATATTATAGCTGTTAAATTAGAAGTTATGAATATTATTAACCACATTTTTAATTTTATATATAATTTTAACATTCATCTTATATGGAATGATATAAGATTAAATTCAATTTTTCGGATAAAAGAAGTATTTTAGAAAAATACAGTTTTAACGCCTTTTAATGGAGAACCCATTTTAAATTCAATATTTGAAACTTTTATATATTAAATTTGAAAAAATAAAAATCTAATTTGGAAGAGGAACATCAAAATTTAGTTTGGATATTTTTTTTTGTTTTTATGATAAATTTCATATTTTAATGAAAAGTAAAAAAATACGGTATTTTAATTAAAAAATGCTTTTTCATCTAATTTATTTATATTTTTAGATTATCATTTTAATTGTTTTTAAAGTATAATTAGATTAGGTTTTACCATTTAATATTATTTATGTCATTGGAGTTATTTTCACATTAAAATTAGATATAAACACATACTGATTTTTGATGATTTTTATTTAAACCCCCCCTTTTCTTATTTTGTCAACGAGGATTAATTTTAAATTAATTACTGAAATTTATATGTTTTTATTTTTAAAAAATGGATTCCATATTTGGAATCAGTAATTCCAAATTATGTAAATAAGTTCCTTTTATTTTTGGGAATTTTGAATATTAACTTTAGTGGACCCTTATGCATAAATATGACATGAATATTATTAAAATTAATGAATGTGACAAAATTTCACACTCTCATTTCTTATTAGTATAATAATTATAATATAGAGATATCTAGGAGATAACATTGATTTTAAATAGTATCTGAAAATATAAAATAATTAATTACCTCATAAAATTTTATTTATAATTTTTAGATATTAAATAATTACCATTAATGATGTCACAATAGTGAAGTAGAAATTATTTTATTAATAGAAATATCAAATAAATGATATTAAAAATATTAATATAAATATAATTTGACTTAATTAATTACATACACTAATTTTATAGATAAATTAGTCATTTTAATGAAATATTGGATGTATTGGTTCAAAGTTATAATGTTGGTTTGATATGTTTAAAAATGAAAATATTGAATAGTATTAAAATTGACAAAAATAATATTTTAAAATAAATTCTATTTTATTAAATAATATAAAAGTTATAAAAGTATAAGGTTAAACCAACTAACTTGGATAATGTCAAAGAGTTAATAAAGGATCCAATTGGGTTTTATTTTACATTTTATAGTAAATATATTAACCCTATAGTTTAATAATATAAGAAGACACGGTAAGAGTTAAAGTGTTTAACTAAGGGTTAAATTCAAAAGATAAGTTTAATTTTATAACCTAAAAATGTATAAAATTCATTATTTGAGGGGATTTAGACCCACCCTCATATTATCCTAGAAATAAATAACCTTGGAGCTATTTGAAATAAATTTATAATAAATTAATATTTTAAGATCTTACAAAAGTGCCCCTCACCCCTCTTATAAAAGAGAAAATCTCCTTATCTTTAATTCACACCTCTGAATCTATTTGGTTCGGCAAACCCCTACCCATTTCCTCTCCCAAATTACCTCAGTACATCCTAGAATCCATACTTAGGGCAGAAATCCATCCTAAGGAGTCCTTTTGAGAAAATCAAAAGAAGATACCCAAAAAAAGAGGAGGTTAACACACCCTCAACTAAAGAAAAGTACAAGGAAAGGGTTAATTTTTCATTCTCATTTTTATCTGAGATTGTTTATATGTAAGTATCTAATGGAGAATATTTATCATTCATGTCTATGTTTTGTAAAAATAAATTGGAAGATATTTTTTCTCTATAATTTTTTAAATTCATTTATACCCATGTTTGACTTTTTATAAAATGTTTTGAAAGGAATATTTCTATCATTTTCCCAAAAAGGTACTTTGTGACCTTTTTGAAAAATTACGAAAAGAATGTTTTTTATCTTATACGGTGCGAGTGTATTTTTCCGCCATTATGTATCCTTAACATTTTGAAGATTCCCTTACAATCTTACAAGGTTATTTTCAAAAGAAATGTTTTATTTTATAATTACATGGCTTTTAAAAGATTTCAAAGTAAAAAGGGATATTTCTATCAAAAGGTTTTAATGATTTTTCAGATTATTTTCATCTATATGAACATACTATGTTGGATTTTATGATTAATTGAGGTTGATTTATTGAAGGTTTTATGATTTGTTTGACTATGTATGTGATATTTTGATACCATTCATAGTTTATGGTTAAAGTATTAACATTTCATATGCTGGTTTTAATATGAATGTTTATGTTATGTTTCGCCCTTTTCATATGAGGAATGTATTAGACTTAGTAAGTGATAGAAAAATCCCACTATAGCCCCTCGCTGCATTAGTAGGTCTCATGAGACAAACTAGATATGTATTTAGGCGATACATTAATCATTTTTTAGATGTATTGGTAGAGGCCTTGACGGTATGTTTTAGATGTTCGGTACTATGCATTATTTCATTATGAGATTAGTTATTGATATTACATGTGATTATTTGACTAGTAGAATATCCATGTGAATGTTTAAGTGGAATAATTTGATTTATTCTTTCCATATTATTCGGAATATTATGTGTAAAAGTCTTCTGTTTCAGTTTTATACCCTGCTTTACAAGTTTATGTTTATTTATGAAAGCTTATGCTATATTGTTCAACCTTACTGAGCATCTGAGCTCACCCATTTCTTATGTTTTATTTTTTGAGGATTCCAAGAAGTGTTTTATGATTAATATGCATGGTTAATCTATGAGAATAATAGTGTTCTCAAATAATGGACTATGTTGCATATTATGTTTTGAATTGTAATGAAATGTTCATGTATGCAGTCTATTTTTCAAGATAGTTAAACTGATCAGTCTTTTGGGACTTGATTAATTATAATCATGCCAATGTATTAAATAATTAATAGAATCCGAGATTCTAGAGTCAGGGAATTATAGTTGGTATCACAGGAAGTTTAGCAACAACCTTAGAAACTAGATTTAGAAAACATAGACCAGGGAACAAAACCCTTAGATTGAATTTGAGAATACATATAGAAGAATGTTATAGTATTTTGGTAGGTTATAGATTCTATATGTATTCCTAGAAAATACATACCTGTATGGATACTACACGTAGACATGGTTCTCACACAGATGTACCTAGGAGTAATAACTCCAACAAGGTGTTCCGAGCATGACTTGGGGTAACCTGGTACATGACAATGGGCCTTACTGCGCACCAAGTTTGACACTCCCAGGGGATATGCTTAAGATAATTCACATATTATTTACATATAATTATGAAGTATTTATGAGTAAATATTTCCTCAAATAAAAATTTTTCAGGATTATGAGATTAGATATGCATAAAAGTTTCAATTTATGTTAAGTATTCTACCAGTTTAAAATTATGCATTAAGATTTATAACCTAATCTAGTGTATCCCATGCTTTAGAAATGGAGCCTAATAGAATAAATTGAAATTTTATAAACGCACGTAATACATGAATGAATTTCCCTCCTACACAATATAATGATTTTGGAGGAGGAGATGCAAATAGTAATGAGAATCTTATAAGTATACTTGGATAGATAACTCTGGTTATTAACAATAACCTTGCCCATATGGATCACCTTGATCAACAAAGTGAAAAAAAATGTTATACCACCTCATGAGATAACAACCTACAACATTCAATGGGACAAAAAATCCATTTGTAGCTGAGTAATGGATAAGTTTTTTAGAGAATATATTACTTACTTTGGGGTGTAACTAAAGGGAAAAAGTTGTCATGTCATTTTATCATCTCTCAGTAGATGATGATCAATGATGGTCATTAATTCAAAACACGAAAGAGGATGAAGAAGTAGAAAATATATAATGGAGGGAGTTTAAAGAATATTTCTTAGAAAAATAATTTCCTCGTGAACAATGAGCTAATATGGAGAGACAATTTCTGAGTCTGAGATAGATGGAGGATGAGAATGTTTCCAAGTATGAAGCTAACTTTACAAGGTTAGAAAGACATGCTATAGACTACATATGTAACCCAAGGAGTAATATTGATCATTTCTTTGATGGGCTAAATCCATTTCTCTGAAATGAATTGGTCTCCCAAACTTTATTATAATACTAAGATATAGTTCATGTGCTATTAAGATAGGGAAATAATTTTCTAAGTCTTATGAATTTAAGGGAAAACAAGAGAAGAAGAGAATGGTGGAGCAAGAGACATATAATGGTAAGAAGGTAAAAAATAATTTTTACAAATGTGACAATTATGGAAGGAAACACCTTGGTTCCTTCATAAAAGGAAAAGGAGTTTGTTTCAAGTGTGGTGAGAAAGAACATCATACTCATGATTTTAAGGGAAAGAAAGAAGCTGAAAAGGTGCAATGCTATAATTGTAAAGAGATTGGAAATTATGAAAATGATTTTCCAAAGAATCAAGGAAATATAGCTTAGAAAAATAAACTGGATAATGGTCAAGCTTATACTGTTACTACAGTCAAAGTGGAATAATTAATGTAATTATATTTTTGAATTCAAGAATTATGTTATTATATTTTGGTTATAAAAATAATTTGATATATAAGGATTATACTGAAGTACTTATTCTTTAAGGATTTTGAATCATGTATTATTTCATTAAATATTTTGAGGTTATAAAGGTATTTTTCAATAAGAGATACATTACGTTTTTTGGGGAATTTGATGTTACGATTGATTTTGGAAATTTATAGACCTTTTTAGACTGTTAATTTGGACAAAAGTATTTTGGAAAAGTATTAAGGTTGGAATGGATTAAGTTGAACATTTTATAAGATTGTTTAAGGTTAAAAATTTTCTTTAAGATATTTTTGGAATTTTATAATAATATATTTTTAGAAAAAGGAAAACTCAGAGGTTGGGTGACAACCCGTCTTGTCAGACAAGGCTGTAGTGAACCCAAAACCAAAGTGCGATAAGGATCTATCGCCTAACACTAGACTACGAGAATTATCTGATTAGTATAACATAGTTTTCTTTATTTAAATGGTATAAGTTAATTTTTGAAACCTTATATGATTAATATAAATAGAATTTTTTGAAATTTTATTATCTTTTGAAGAGAAAGATTAGTTTGCGGTAGAAATTAGTTAAAGGATAGAAATCTACTTGTCAAGTAAGTATGTTTCATTATATTCTTAGTTTATGAAGTAAATTAATTATTCAACTCCAGTTAAAGTATCTTGAAACCAAAAATGTGTTCCTAGTACTTTATTTTGCGATAAATCAAATATCCCCTAGGATCATCATAGATTTATAGCTTTATGGTTGTAATTTTTTTTCCTAATCATGTTCTATATCACTCTCCATCAGAACATGATGGTTACATTTTCTTTAATGTCCATATTTTCCTACATGGAACCCTAATATGCATTATCTCTGGTGGCCTTCGCACTTCCTTTTTTAAAAATTTAAAATGGATGTAACACCTGAGACTTTTATGTGAAATATTTTGTTTTTATGTTATATAAATCATCAAAGGAATCTTTCACTACACACAACACTAGCTTGTCTTTCTTTACACGCAACCGCGGCCATCCTCAATAGCTTGCGTCGTACGCAATACCGAGTTTCACTAAACAATGATATGCTATTAAAATATTATTAAAACTAGCAGTTATGAATAGTAATAACCACTTTTTGAAATTTTATAAATTTTATTTTTCAAAATGGACTTCATTTTTGGATTCGGAATATCGAAATTAGCCTAGGGTGAAATTTTGGTATTTTTCTGAAAACTTTCAATTTTTGATGAATAGTGAAACCACTAAGTGGTAGTTAAAAAAACTGAATTTTTCATAAAACTTAATTTTACCGCTTCTGTGAGTGGAATTTCGAAAATTCAAGAGACACGGTTAATGTCAGTAAGTAAAATGTGGTTCAATGAGATGAAATTAATTTTTGGTGAATAGTAACTTTTTACTTTTTTTTACCACGGTTAAAAGTAAATAGGGTAAAAATGATATTATTATTACCTTAAAACATGTCATAATTCTATTGGACAAGTGTAATTCGACCAAAAACAACCTTAGGAATAAAATATGACCATTTAGGCCCACTTGGATTAGATTAGGACATTTATTATTAATTTATTTAAAGAAGGGTTAAAATAGTTAAAATCAAAGTTTAATAAGAAAATCATTTTTAATATAGGTTTTTACATAAGATAAAATAGACTATAAATATTAATTAGAAATAGAAAAAGCTTTCCTACATAATTATATTTTATTTGTAATTTTTAGACGTTATATAATTTAATTTATTTATGACACAAATATGATGTAGTAATTATCTTATTAATGAAATATTTACACAATTGATGTTATAAATACCCAAATAAATGTAATTTAAGACTTTTTAAGAATTAAAATAATTTTATAGGTTAATATGACAAGTTAGTATTGATTTAATTAACTTTTTTCGAACTAATCATTCTGTTATGAGTTTCACAAAAATCAATTACTAAATAGTGTCAAAATTGACATAAAATAGTTTTTAAAACAAATATTATATTAGTAATTGTTATTTTATTCCTAAAAATCTAAGGTTCGGACAAATGACTTAGATAAGGTTATATATATTAATAATAAACAACTTGGGGTTCGTTTGGCTGCTTATAGTAAGTTTATTAACCTTATAGTATAAGAACACAAGAAGACACGGTAAAAGTAAAATTATTTAACTTAATGTTAAATCTAAATGATAATGTTAAAATAGGAACCTAAACTTGTCTAAATTCTATTGGATGAGAGGGTTTCGACCCATCCCCACCTTATCTCCGAAATAAATCAATTTGGATCTATTTAAAATCGAATTTGACTTTATAATAAAATAACAGTTTTAGTTATTCCAAAGGTACCCCTCTCCTCCCTTATAAAAGGGCACCTCCTCCCCCTATTCCTCACACCACTTTGAGCCTTCAATCTCAGACAACCCATGACAATTTCTCCTATCCACTTCCCTAGAAACATCCTAGAGGTTCTGGTCTTCTTCAAAGACCTATTTTTGTGCCCTAAAAGGATGTCTCAAAGAAGCACTTCAAAGAAGAGGTAATGTCCGTTACCGATTCTTTCATCTTTATTTATTCTTCCACTTCTTCTTCTTTAGTTGTCTCATTATGAATTAATAACATCAGTATCAATAATATACTGATATGTTATTATAAGTATGAAACAACCCTATTTCACCATCTATCCATCCTACGAAAAAAGAAATCACCGCGCGTGCGTATGTACGGAATACCGTCTCCACGCCGTGGTGTAATATATTTTCCACCACCACCTTACTTGGATGGGTATAATGGTGTAAATAATGACTATATATGACTATTATAAAGTGATATTGATTCTGAAATAGTATACATACACTCCAATACAATTCCACGATCATAGGAATGATATCATCACTCGTGCGTACGTACGGAATACCGTCTCCACGATGTGATGCGACTCGTTCTACATGATATTAATTGCATAATGATTATATAAATGAATTGAATGAATTAATATGATATATATTACACTAATACCATTCTGTAAATGAGGTATCTATAACCTAAAGAGAAGAATAAGAGTTTATTCGACAAAACATGCATAAGAACAAAAAGTAATAAACACCCGAATAACAAGTAGTAATGAAATATTACTAATAAGAAGATAAGAATATGACCATATATGATATCATAACAATAAGTATGATTCTGGAATAAGTCAATAACATTATTTAAATCATTATACAGAAGTTTTGGACACTTACGAAGCAAATCGGACCTAAGGTAAGGGAAAATATCACAATCTCATTTTTATCCGAGATTGTTTATACTTTGGTATTTACTAGGGTGTATTTTATCATCCACATACATGTTTACTCAATATGTAATATTTTTTCCATCCACCTACAATTGTTTAAATCCAATTTTACCCTTCGGTGAGTTTTTAGTAAAAGATATGAAAGGAATCTTTTGTCGTTTTTCGTACGAGGTACTTTTTGACTTTTCCGAAAAAAGTACGAGAAGAATGTTTTTTTAACTTATACGGCATGAATGTATTTTTAAAAAATTATTTCCAAGAAGCTTCCTTTACAAGTTTTCAAGTTTATTTTTAATCAACTTCTTTTAGTTTAAAATTGTATGACATGTTAAGAAAGGAAAATGTTTTTGAAGTAGAAAGAATATTTTCCTCAAGAATGGAGTTCAAGTGTTTTATCAAAATTATTTTCCATCTAAGATAATATAGGGTTATGTTTCTATCCCTATTATTACATTTATTTGATTATGTTGTGATGGAATTATTTTTATGAATTCCTATATCTTATATGAATTGTTTTATGATGTCATGTTGTTTAAGAATCCCATTTTTATTACATGGATTGTGCAATGATGTATGGTTTATGATTTTGTGGCACACATAAGAATGGTATCATTATGAGATGGGTGGGACCTATATCTCCCCCCAATTCATTGGGTAAAGATTTTATATCTCATGAGATAGACATGGCTGGAATGGCAGGTTAAACCGGTTCAGTGAAATAGGACTGAAACGAGGAGTGAACTCGGTTCAAAAATGGACTTTGTCCACTAAGATAGTCTTGGTAATGAGTCTTGACTAATAAGAAATGATTATCTATGATTATGTGTGTATGCCACAAAGTTTCATGTTTTAAGTTATGATTATTGGGATTACATTTCACTACTTTGATTTATCCCATGTTATGAAATTACGATCTCTTTTGCAGGTTAAGATTTCTAAAAGTTATGTTATGATGTGATTGATATTTCTTTTGTTTACCCTTACTGAGAATTTGAGCTAAACCTTTTATATGTTTTATTTCCCCAGGTCAGGAAGAAGTTTATTAAGTAGGATATGCCAAAAGGGACTCTGGATATGATGAAATAAGTGGGAGGCAAAGTTAATGCTTTATGAACTAGTTGTTTATGTTTCCCAGTTTCTAAAGACTCTATACCAATACGGTCCTTTCCTGGTTTTGTTATATGTTGTAATAAGTGTGATTCAATTTTTGAAGTACTAACAATGTATGTAAAGTATGGGTCATTATAGTTGGTTTCAGAGGAAAGGTATAGTCAACCTTTGGAAACTAGGATGTGAAAGCCTTAGTAAGAACCCTAAGGATAAGTCTAAGCATAGAACACAATCTTAGTGTTTTAGAAATGGCCATGAATAACCTAGGATAAGACATTAAGTGTGAAATTTTATTCTTGATTATGTGGTTTTACTATTATAATTAGTGTTGCTCACACTATTCTTCTTGGTTTTAGTCAATGGATGGAACCCGAAGGAACCGTGTTAATGTAGAATGCGACGGGCAATGCAATGATTGTCCCCCTGAGCAACCAAACGTTATGGGAGCTGGAATGCAAAATCTTGTAGCCATGCTCACACAACTTTCTCAATCTATGAATCATGCAGGACTTCCAAACGAGCAAAGGAAGGAGTAAAATTCTGTTGAATCCTTAATGAGATAGCGTCCACCTTCATTCAGCGGGTCTACTGATCCATTAGTTGCTGAACAATGGATTAGTACTACTGAAAAGATATTTTCAGTTCTTCAATGTTCTGAGCATGATAAAGTCATCTTAGTAGTGTATCGTTTGGAAGGTGATGCTGATCAATGGTGGAATCTTATTTAGAATATGAGGCAAAGGGATGAAATTGAGTCCATGGAATGGGACGAGTTCATGAAATTATTTTTCAATAAGTACTTCCCTCGTATTCTCCAAAAAAAGATGGATAAAGAGTTTCTTGAATTGAAGCAAAAAGATGATGAATCTGTTGGTACCTATGAAGCAAATTTTACAAGACTTGCAAGGTACGCTTCTGGTATTATTATCCAACCTGCGAGTAAGATCGATCGATTCTTTAGTGGCTTAAAATCAAGTCTTCGAAGGGTGTTAGCCATAAGGGACTTTAATAGCTACGAGGAAATCGTTCGATGTGCTCTCAAAGTCGAGATGGAGATTGGAGTAACCCATTAGTCATATGGGTTGGATAAGAAGAGGAAAATGGAATTCAAAGGAAAATCTAAAGAGCACACTGAAAAGAAGATGAGCTTTCCCTTATGATCAAAGTGTGGAAAGAAACATGGAGGGAGTTGTCTTAAAGGGTCAAGTAAATGTTTCAAATGTGGAAAGGAATGTCATCGGGCATTTGAATGCCGAAATGATGGGAAGAAGATGTCTAATGATGAAAACAAAGGAAGGGATACACAGAATGAACCTACTACACTTCAATGTTTCAAGTGAAAGGAGATGGGGCATTATGCCAATCAATGCCCAAATCCAAGGGTTGATGATGATGGTCGACGTCAACAAACTCTTAAGGCTAAAGTTAAAGGAAAGTCACATGCAATTTCTATCAGCAATGTGGAGTACGATAACGATGTGGTGAAAGGTACACTTACCATCCACTCTAAAGTAGCAAATGTTTTATTGGATTCTGGATCCACCCACTCTTTTATTTCTGAAGAATTTTCTAAGGATATCACCGTATTACCTCAACAATTAGATGTTGAGTTAGTTGTGACAACCCCTAATGGCACAACAGTCGCATCAAAAGTTTATAATTCTTCTCTGATCGAATTTTGTGGGAAAGTGCTTCCTGCAAATCTTGTGATCCTTCCTATAGTGGAATTTGATGTGATTCTTGGCATGGATTGGCTTTCTTTATATGGAGCTCATATCAATTGCCAAAGAAGGGAAGTCACATTTCATATTCCAGATCAATCTTTGATCGTCTATCAATACAAGGATGAACATAACCTTCCAGTGGAAAGTCCTTATATCTTATGGGTCTTGATTCCACTAAATGAAGGTTATTTATCTCAAATGGTTGGTCAGAAACTCACGATTAAGAATATTCCCATTGTAGGGAGTTTGATGATGTCTTTCCATAGGAATTACCGGGTCTTCCACCAAATCGTGAAGTTGAGTTTTCAATAGAACTCGTACCGGGTGCTTTGCCTATTTCAAAGACACCTTATAGAATGTCCCCAATTGAGTTCCAGGAATTGAAGAAGCAACTCCAAGAGAATCTTGATAAGGGGTTCATACGCCCTAGTGCGTCACCTTGGGGAGCACCTGTTCTGTTTGTTAAGAAGAAAAATGGATCAATGAGACTCTTCATTGATTATCGAGAACTTAACAAGATCACTATCAAGAACAAATATCCTCTCCCACGCATTGATGAATTATTTGACCAACTACGAGGAGCTCAATACTTTTCTAAGATTGATCTTCGTTCAGGGTATCATCAATTAAGGGTCAAAAGGGAGGATATACCAAAGACGACTTTCTGTACAAGGTATGGACACTATGAATTTATAGTGGTGCCATTTGGTCTTGCTAATGCCCCTTCTATCTTCATGGATATGATGAATAGAGTCTTTATAGACTATCTTGATCAGTTTTTGGTAGTATTTATAGATGATATTCTGGTATATTCAAAGAGCAAGGAATAACATGAAGATCACTTGAGAATTATATTGAAGACCCTAAGAAAGGAGAAGCTTTATGCCAAATTTACCAAGTGTGAATTTTGGTTTCAAAAAGTTGCATTTTTGGGTCACATAATCTCAAAAGAGGGGATATCTGTGGATCCAGCAAAAACAGAGGTTATCGAAATATGGTCGAGACCAACAATAGTAAATGAGATCCGAAGTTTTCTTGGTTTGGCTGGATATTATCAGCGTTTTGTGAAAGATTTTTCACGATTATCTAATCCACTCACCAAGTTGAGTCGAAAAGGAGTTAAGTTTGTCTGGACGGAGGAATGTGAAGAGAATTTCAAGGAGTTGAAAAGAAGGTTATCCAGTGCACCTGTGCTCACACTGCCTTGTAGTGGAGAAAGGTTTTTGATCTACAGTGATGCATCCAAGAAGGGATTGGGGTATGTTCTTATGCAAAATGATATGGTGATAGCTTATTCCTCACGACAGTTGAAAATCCATGAGCAAAATTACCCAAATCATGATTTAGAGTTAGCTGCGGTAATATTTGCATTAAAGATTTGGAGGCATTATCTTTATGGTGAAAGGTGTGATATTTATACTGATCATAAAAGTTTAAAGTATATTTTCACACAAAAGGATCTGAATATGTGCCAAAGAAGATGGTTGGAGCTGATTAAGGATTATGACTACTCAATCCATTACCACCCTGGGAAACAAACAAGGTGGGAGATGCATTAAGTCAACAAGACCATGCCAGTTTATCCATGATGAGGATCACAAAAGATCCAATATTTATGGATTTACAAAGGATGGATCTTGGAATTATAATGGAAGGGAAAAAATCTTATCTTTCTCAAATGAATGTTCAACCATCTATACATGTGAAGATTAAAGAGGCACAGAAAGAAGATGTTGAGTTACAAAAGAAGGTGAGAAATGTTCCTGAATTCAACCTTGATTGCGATGGGATAATAAAGTTTAGGAATCAGGTTTGTGTTCCTCCCATCCCGGAATTAAAGAAGGATATGCTGGATGAGGCTCATAGTTCTTCATTCTCTATTCATCCTGGAAGCACGAAGATGTATATGGACCTGAAAGAGTACTTCGGGTGGGATGACATGAAAAGAGATGTTGCTGAATATGTCTCTCGATGCTTGGTTTGTCAGCTAGTTAAAGCTGAGAAACAGAAGTCTAAGGGGATGTTACAACCATTACCCATACCCTAATGGAAATGGGAAAACATCACTATGGACTTTTTCATAGGACTTCCTAAAACATCCAAAGGCAATAATGCTATCTGGGTCATAGTTGATCGTCTTACAAAGTCTGCACACTTCATCACTATTAGAGAGGATTTCTCTCTGGATCAGTTTGCCAGGATATATGTGAAGGAAGTGGTGAGATTTCATGGAGTACCACTTTCTATTATATCTGATCGGGATCCGAGGTTTACCTCAAAGTTCTGGAGAAGTCTTCAGCATACTCTGGATACAGAGTTGAGTTTCAGCACTACTTATCATCCTCAAACAGACGGTCAGTCTGAGAGAAAAATTCATACTCTAGAAGATATGTTGAGAGCTTGCTCTATGGATTTGAAAGGTGGTTGGGATCAACACCTACCTTTGGTGGAATTTTTTTACAATAATAGCTTTCACTCCAGTATTCAGATGGCTCCTTATGAATCTCTCTATGGAAAGAAATGTAGGACTCCAACTTGCTGGGATGAAGTTGGGGAAAGAAAGCTATTAGGGCCTGATCTCATTGATGAAATGGCAGAAAAGGTCAGATCTATTCAACAACACATAAGAGCAGCTCATAGTCAACAGAAAAGTTATGCCGACAACCGAAGAAAAGACCTAGAGTTTGAAGTGGGTGATAAAGTGTTCTTAAGAATATCTCCCTGGAAGAGGGTCATGAGATTTGGAAAGAAGGGGAAGTTGAGCCCTAGATATATCGGTCCTTTCAAAATACTGGATCGTGTTGGGAAGGTAGCTTACCGATTGGCGCTTCCACCGAATCTCTCTCAAGTTCATGATGTGTTCTATGTATCTCTCCTGAGAAAGTACATACCTGATCCTTCACATGTACTTAGCTCAGAAGTTGTACCGCTGGAGCAAGATCTTTCTAACGAAGAACAACCAATAGAGATTCTCGATCGTAGTGAAAAAGTCCTACGAAACAAGACCACTAGATTGGTGAAAGTTTTATGGAGAAACCACCAATTAGAAGATGCTACATGGGAGCTTGAGGATATGATGAGGGAGAGGTATCCTCATCTGTTTGTTACAAAGTGACGAATTTCGAGGGTGAAAATTCATTTTAAGGGGGGTAGAATGTAACACCTAAGACTTTTATGTGAAATATTTTGTTTTTATGTTATATAAATCATCAAAGGAATCTTTCACTACACACAACACTAGCTTGGCTTTCTTTACACGCAACCACGACCTTCCTCAATAGCTTGCGTCGTACGCAATACCGAGTTTCACTAAACAATGATATGCTATTAAAATATTATTAAAACTAGTCGTTATGAATAGTAATAACCACTTTTTGAAATTTTATAAATTTTACTTTTCAAAATGGACTTCATTTTTGGATTTGGAATATCGAAATTAGACTAGGGTAAAATTTTGGTATTTTTCTGAAAACTTTCAATTTTTGATGAATAGTAAAACCACTAAGTGGTAGTTAAAAAAACTGAATTTTTCATAAAAATTAATTTTACCACTTCTTTGAGTGGAATTTCAAAAATCTGAGAGACACGGTTGATTTCATTAAGTAAAATGTGGTTCAATGAGATGAAAATAATTTTTGGTGAATAGTAACTTTTTACTTTTTTTTACCACGGTTAAAAGTAAATAGGGTATTTAAGGGTAAAAATGATATTATTATTACCCTAACACATGTCCTAATTCTATTGGACAAGTGTAATTCGACCAAAAACAACCTTATTAATAACATATGACCATTTAGGCCCACTTGGATTAGATTAGGACATTTATTATTAATTTATTTAAAGAAGGGTTAAAATAGTTAAAATCAAAGTTTAATAAGAAAATCATTTTTAATATAGGGTTATACATAAGATAAAATCGACTATAAATATTAATTAGAAATATAAAAATATTTCCTATATAATGATATTTTATTTGTAATTTTTAGACGTTATATAATTTAATTTATTTATGACACAAATATGATACAATAATTATCTTATTAATGAAATATTTACATAATTGAAGTTATAAATACCCAAATAATTGTAATTTGAGACTTTTTATGAATTAAAATAATTTTCTAGTTTAATATTACATGTTATTATTGATTTAATTAACTTTTTTCGAACTACTTATTCTGTTATGTGTTTCACAAAAATCAATAATTAAATAGTGTCAAAATTGACATAAAATAGTTTTTAAAACAAATATTATATTAGTAATTGTTATTTTATTCCTAAAAATATAAGGTTCGGCCAAATGACTTAGATAATGTTATATATATTAATAATAAACAACTCTGGGTTCGTTTGGCTGCTTATAGTAAGTTTATTAACCTTATAGTATAAGAACACAAGAAGACACAGTAAAAGTAAAATTATTTAACTTAATGTTAAATCTAAATGATAAGGTTAAAATAGGAACCTAAACTTGTCTAAATTCTATTGGATGAGAGTATTTCGACCCATTCCCACCTTAGATCCAAAATAAATCAATTTGGAGCTATTTAAAACCGAATTTGACTTTATAATAAAATAATAGTTTTAGTTATTCCAAAGGTACCCCTCTCCTCCCTTATAAAAGGGCACCTCCTCCCCCTCTTCCTCACACCACTTTGAGCCTTAAAGCTCGTCCAAACCCTGAAAATTTCTCCTCTACACTTCCCTAGAAACATCCTAGAGGTTCTGGTCTTCTTCAAAGACCTATTTTAGTTCCCTAAAAGGAGGTCTCAAAGAAGAACTTCAAAGAAGAGGTAATGTCCGTTACCGATTCTTTCATCTTTATTTCTTCTTCCACTTATTCTTCTTTAGTTGTTTCATTATGAAGTAATAACATCAGTATCACTAATATACTGACATGTTATTATAATTATGAAACAACCCTATTTCACCATCTATCCATCCTACGGAAAAAGAAATCACCGCACGTGCGTACGTACGGAATACCGTCTCCACGCCGTGGTGTAATCTATTTTCCACCACCACCATACTTGGATGGGTATAATGGTGTAAATAATGACTATATATGACTATTATAAAGTGATATTGATTCTGAAATAGTATACATACACTCCAATACAATTCCACGATCATAGTAACGATATCATCACTCGTGCGTACGTACGGAATACTGTCTCCACGATGTGATGCGACTCGTTCTACATGATCTTAATTGCATAATGATTATATAAATGAATTGAATGAATGAATATGATATATATTACACTAATACCATTCTGTAAATGAGTTATCTATAATCTAAAGAGAAGAATAAGAGTTTCTTCGACAAAACACGCATAAGAACAAAAAGTAATAAACACCCAAATAACAAGTAGTAATGAAATATTACTAATAAGAAGCTAAGAATATGACCATATATGATATCATAACAGTAATTATGATTCTAGAATAAGTCAATAACATTATTTAAATAATTTTACAGGAGGTTCGGACACTTACTAAGCAAATCAGACCTAAGGTAAGGGAAAATATCACAATCTCATTTTTATCCGAGATTGTTTATACTTTGGTATTTAATGGGGTGTATTTTATCATCCACATCCATGTTTCCTCAATATGTAATATTGTTTCCATCCACCTACAATTGTTTAAATCCAATTTTACCCTTTGGTGAGTTTTTAGTAAAATATATGAAATGAATCTTTTGTCGTTTTTCGTACGAGGTACTTTTTGGCTTTTCCGACAAAAGTACAAGAAGAATGTTTTTTTAACTTATACGGCATGAATGGATTTTTAAAACATTATTTCTAAGAAGATTCCTTTACAAGTTTTCAAGTTTATTTTTAATCAACTTATTTTAGTTTAAAATTGTATGACATGTTAAGAAAGGAAAATGTTTTTTAAGTAGAAAGGATATTTTCCTCAAGAATGGAGTTCAAGTGTTTTATCAAAATTATTTTCCGTCTAAGATAATATAGGGTTATGTTTCTATCCCTATTATTAAATTTATTTGATTATGTTGTGATGTAATTATTTTTATGAATTCCTTTATCTTATATGAATTGTTTTATGATGTCATGTTGTTTAAGAATCCCATTTTTATTACATGGATTATGCAATGATGTATGGTTTATGATTTTGTGGCACATATAATAATGGTATCATTATGAGATGGGTGGGACCTATATCTCCCTCCAATTTATTGGGTAAAGATTTTATATCTCATGAGATAAACATGGCTGGAATGGCAGGTTAAACCGGTTCAGTGAAACAGGACTGAAATGAGGAGTGAAGTCGGTTCAGAAATGGACTTTGTCCACTAAGATAGTCTTGGCAATGAGTCTTGACTAATAAGAAATGATTCTCTATGATTATGTGTGTATTACACGAAGTTTCATTTTTTAAGTTATGATTATTGGGATTACATTTCACTACTATGATTTATCCCATGTTATGAAATTGTGATCTCTTTTGCAGGTTAAGATTTCCAAAAGTTATGTTCTTAAGTATATGATGTGATTGATATTTCTTTTGTTTACCCTTACTAAGCATTTGAGCTCACCCTTTTATATGTTTTATTTCCCTAGGCCAGGAATAAGGTTATTAAGTAGGATATTCCAAAAAGGGACTCTAGATATTATGAAATAAGTGGGAGGCAAAGTTGATGCTTTATGAACCAGTTGTTTATGTTTCCCAGTTTCTAAAGACTCTATACCTATACGGTCCTTTCCTGGTTTTGTTATATGTTGTAATAGGTGTGCATAATTTTTTGAAGTACTAACAATGTATGTAAAGTATGGGTCGTTATAATGGAGGTCTCATTAATCCATTTTCCAATGTGGTATTTCCACAGTGTTATTTTGAAACGAAAAACCTATAGTTTTCAATCTCGGGTTTAAATTATGAGGACACAATTTATTTAAATAGGGGAAAATTTAACACCCCAAGACTTTATAATATTTTCATTTATAAATAAATTTTATTTTTTTACTTGCTTTCTTTTTACACAACACCATGTTAATCTTACACTACACACAACAATGAGTTGACTTGCATTACACGCAAGACCCAGTTTTACCGAACACCAATATATTAATAAAATATTATTATTTAATATATATAGACATTAAATTAGTGTTAATGAATATTATTAAGCAAAATTTGAATTTTATATATAATTTTAACATTCATATTATATGAAATGATATAAGAATAAGTCCATTTTTTTGGATAAAAGAAGTATTTTCAAAAAATACAGTTTTCCACCTTTTAATGGAGAACCCATTTTAATTTCAATATTTGAAACTTTTATATATTCAATTTGGAAAAATAAACTTCTTATTTGGAATCATGACATAAAAATTTAGTTTGGACAATTGTTTCGTATTTTTCTGATAACTTTCATATTTTAACAAATAATAAAAAAATACTGCATTTTAATTTAAAATGACTTTTTCATCTAATTTATTTATATTGTCAGATTATTATTTTAATTATTTTAAAAGTATAATTAGATTAATTTTTTATCATTTAATATAATTTATTTCAATGGATTTATTTTCACATTAAAATTAGATATAAATACAAGCCCATCTTTTGATGGTTTTTACTTAAAAAACCAATTTTCTCGTTTTGTCAATGAGGATTAATTTTAAATAAATTACTGAAATTTATTTGTTTTGAATTTTGAAAAATAGATTTAGTATTTTGAATCAGTTATTCTAAATTATTTAAATATATTCATTTTATTTTTTGGCATTATGAATATTAACTTCAGTAATTTTTTTATTACCACTGTTAATGGTAAATCAAGTAATTAAACGTAATAATAATATTATAAAATTATCCTAAAACCTGTAAAAATCTTATTGGATGACTAAATATGACCCTTATCATCTAAGGTTCGAAATGGAATCATTTAGTGGACCCTTTTCAGTGAATATGACATGAATATTATTAAATTTATTGAATGTGACAAAATGTCACACTCTCATTTCTTATAAGTATAATAAATTTAATATAGAGAAATCTTGGAGATAACATCAATTATAAATAGTATATAGAAATATAAAATAATTACCTACCTCATAGAAATTTATTTATAATTTTTATAGATTAAATAATTATCATTAATGCTTTCACAATAGTGAAGTAAAATTATTTTATTAATATAAATATCAAATTAATAATATTAAAAATATTAATATAAATATAATTTTACTTAATTAATAAAATAAACTAATTTTATAGATAACTTAGACATGTTAATGAAATATTGGATGTATTATTTTGAATTTATCATGTTGGTTTGATATTTTAAAAAATGAAAATATTGAATAGTATTAAAATTGGCATAAATGATATTTTAGAATAAATAATATTTTATTAAATAATTTAAAAGTCATAAAAATTTAAGGTATGGCCATCTAACTTAGATAATGTCAAATATTTCATAAAGGATCCAATTGGAGGTTCTTTTTTTATTTTATAGTATCTATATTAACCCTATAGTGTAAAAATACAAGAACACATGATAAGAGTTAAACTATTTAACTAAGGGTTAAATTCAAAAGATAAGGTTAATTTTATGACCTAAACATGTCTAAAATTCATTTTTTGTAGGTATTTAGGCCCAAAATCATCTTATACTCGAAATGAATAACCTTGGATCTATTTTAAACCGATAATAAATTTGTTATAAATTAATATTTTAAGATATTCAAAAAGTGCCCCTAACCCCTCTTATAGAAGGGAACTTCCCCTTCTCTTTAATTCACACCTCCAAATACATTTGGTTCATCCATACCCTACCCATTTCCTCTCCCAAATTCCATCACTACATCTTAGAGGCCATACTATGGTCAGAAATCCATATTAAGGAGTCCTTTTGAGAAAATCAAAAGGAGATACCAGAAAGAAGGAGGTTGACACACTCTCGACTAGAGGAAAGTACAAGGTAAGGGTTAATTTCAAAAATTAATTTTATTGTAGATTATTTTTACATAAGTATCTACTTTGGTATATTTATCATTTATGTCCATGTTTTGTAAAAAGACATTTTAAAATATTTTTTCTCTAGAATTGTTTAAAGTCATTTATACTCATGTTTGAATTTTTATAAAATGTTTTGAAAAGAATCTTTCTATTATTTTCCAAACAAGGTTCTTTACGACCTTTTTGAAAAATTAAGGAAAGAATATTTTTTTAAATTATATGGGACGAGTATATTTTTCTGCCATTATGTCTCCTTAACATTTTGAATCCTCCCTTAAAAACATAAATGATTATTTTCAAAAGAAATGTTTTATTTTATAATTGTGTAGATTTTAAAAGATTTCAAAGTAAAAAGGGATATTTCTATAAAAAAAATTAATGATTTTTTTCTGATTATTTTCATCTATGTCAATATATTTTGTTAGATTTTAATCTTAATTGATGTTGATTTATTGAAGGTTTTATGATATGTTTTACTGTGGATGTGCTATTTTGATACCATTAATGGTTTATGGTGAAAGTATTAATATTTCATAGGCTAGTTTTAATAAGAATGTTTATGTTATGTTTCACCCTTTTCATATGATGAATGTATTGGACTTAGTAAGTGATGGGAGGGGCCCGCTAGAGCCCATCGATTCATCAGTGGGTCTCATGAGAAAAACTATATATGGATTTGGCCAAGGCCTTAACCATTTATTTTCAGATATCTTGGGCGATGACTCAACGATATGTTTTAGATGTCCGGAATTATTAATTCCTTCATTATTAGCTTATTTATTGATATTAAATGTGATTATTTGACTAGTAGAATATCCATGTAAATGTTTAAATGGAATTATTTGATTTATTCATGCCATATTATGCTAAAGCTTATGTGTAAAATGTTTTTGTTTCAGTTTTATACCTTTCTTTAAAGGTTTATGCTTATTTATGAAAGCTTCTACTATATTTTTTAACCTTACTGATCATATGAGATCACCCCTTTGATATGTTTTATTTTCCCAGGATTCCAAGGAGTGTTTTATGATTTATATGTAAGGTTAAGATAGGATAATAATTACATTCTCAAATAATGGACAATGTTTCATATTATGTTTTTAATTGTAATAAAAGGTTAATGTATGTAATATATTTTCTAATATTTCTAAATTGATCGGTCCTTCAGGACTTTATTCCTTGTAATCACGACGATGTATTAAAATAATGTACCAGCTCTAGGCTTCTAGGGCTGGGGCATTACATTGATTTCATTTTTTAATTTGGGTGCTTTGTTACCTAGTTCTAGGGCATGAATTGAAGGGCTGTGAAATTTCAAGAATCTCTTTCCAATGGTGCTATAAGAAGTAATTCCAGAATACCATCCTTTTAGAGTTGTATCATAGTGTCGTTCCAAAGCTGTGCGAAGGTTTTTCAGTGCATCATACTTCTTCCACTTATTCCAACCCCAAAATGGATTTATATAACTACCAAGTTTTAGTTGTTCCTTTTGTATTTTGGGACAATTCATTCTACCATGGGGTGAATACTGAATGAAAGGCATATATGTATTGACCATAAGAGGTGAATATCTTCCCTATAAAAATCAATGGGAACTCTATGTGTAATCACTATTTTAAGTCATATTTTTGATTCCATCCCACTTCATGTTGGGGATTAGGGATCACATTAGGGGTCAAAAGGACTCTCCATGTATACCACATATATTTTTTTCTCCTATTCATTAATCTTTCAAGTCTGCTCCTATTCACATGTGTTTACCTACATGGGTTAATTACCCATGAAAGGTGGTGTTTATTTGTATTTGTTGTTAATAAACATGAAGTCAATGCACATGATATCAATATGTGTTGAATAAGAATAACTTATAAGGAATTTGGAGTACCCAGTCATGTTTATAAGTATAATATTGAAGTTCTTGAGAATGGTATTAATATATGTTTAGTTTTGAATGTTTGATGAAGAACAAGAAAAATTTTAGAATGTTGTATTGATTTGGTTCCATAAGAATAATACCACTTAGAAAATATGGTTGAAAGGACAAGGAAGTTTTTTTCAGGTTCATATGTTGAATCAATTTGATTTTTTTGAGAAAATTGATTTTCCAGGTTATTGAGTTCCATATATTATAGTGTTTTATAAATATTATATCTTTATGAAGATGTTGGGAAAGGTATTAATGAAGTTACACCCTAAATATTATAATATAATAAAGGAAAATTTTACATAAAGAATATACATGGATGATGTTTGAGAAAGACTTGAATTTGGTTGAGGTAGTGCAGGATGCATTGAAACACTCTAAAGAGTATTTTTATGCTGCAAATGATTTGGAATATTCTTGTGTTTATTAAAGATAATTTGATGGTATTACAAAGTAATTTAAATAATTTGAATAAGTTTGGATATTTATTCATAAATTATGGGCTATAGGCTATTTTAAATTTACCAAATTAATTTATACATAAGATTTTCTCAGAAGGATACATAAAGAGTCACTCATAGTTGGTTATTGAAAATTTGGAAAACTACTTGATATGTAAGAGTTTATATGAAGGAAATATGGGATTCATTTTGAACATACACTATAGAACCTAAAAAAGTATTTAATTTTCACCGTGTACATAAGGGTTCATCCAATATGTAATATTTCCTAGATGATTGAAAAATTGAAATACCATAAGTTCTCATTGAGGCATGTAACATTTTTAATGATATTTAACATATTTGATGATACATAACATGTAACAAACCAAACTTTCCAGCACATTACATTATGTATTTTAGGTGTTAAATGTGTCTGGATAAGGCTTAAGGAAGAAATGGTGGTTTGGAAGAAGGAATTCAAGCTGGGGTAGTAGGTCAAAACATGATCGTTTGGGTCATGACATAAAGGCTGGCTACATAGGTGGACTATGTTATAGGTTGAAGGCTCGAGACATGAGGGTTGGTTCATGCCATGTAGTGTAAGAACCCGGTTTTTTCTCTAAAAGACTTTGGAATATTCTTGATATTATTCCAGAGCAGCACCCTCAGACGGAGAATAGTACCTTTTTCACCGGGTGTCCATTTTCGGCAATTGAGTAGTCAATCCCGTGTGTTTTTCTTAGGGGATCACAGTGGTGTGATCTGTTTGTTCAGTTTTGGGATCTTGGGGTGGGCCCCACACGGGTTGGTTATGGTGAATAGTACCCTTTTCACCGGTTGACCTTTTCGGGCGAGTAAGTAGTCTACATCGTGTGTTTTTCCGTGGGGATTACAACGGTGTAATCTTTTCAGGCGAGAAGAGCCTCATACGTGATATTATTAAATGTGGAAATGTGAAGGTGCCCCGGTGACAATTCTTCTACCGTGTTTGTAGCGGACCCATGGTGTGTAATCGCGTGCACTCATGGGAGAGTGATGTTAGTGGTTAAAGAGATATGGTTGGTCGTGCCTCAGCCGTTGAGGTGGCAAGTTGGAGTTGTTACATTTACGCCTTCGCGTTGATGATGGGTGATGTGTGCACGTTAGCCTTTTTGGTGAGAGACGTGGCATACTCTGGGAGTATGTGAGAACACTGGGAGGTACATGTGGATGTTTTTACCTGAGAATGTTTGTGCGCTTGGTTGGGGTTGACTTGGGGCCACACGTCGTGTGGGACCCAGGTGCGTGTCGTGTTCTACTTTGCGTACTTTTGACCTCTCACGACGTAGAGGGTCCCTCGGTTCCCGATTTTTGACCAGCGAGGTTGAGTTTTTCCCCTGGATCTGTGCTCGATGGTTTAGATTAGCAGGGTTGAGTGGTTTCCCATGGTTTTGTTCCAGAGTCTGGTGGTTTCACGATACCCACTCTGTGTTCGGTTGGCCAGTGTTGTACCATCCAGTAGAAATGGAAAGAGCAGTTTCAGGTTTACCCTCCAGTAGAGACTGGGCAGTGGGTTGGTCACTGACTTCTAGGGTTTACCCTCTAGCTGAGCCCGGGCAGTGGGTCACCTAACACTAAGGGTCTACCCTCCAGCAGAGACTGGGCAGTGGGTCACCCGACGACACTTAGGGTGTACCCTCCAGCAGAGACTGGGTAGTGGGTCACCCGATGACCTCTTAGGGTCTACCATTAAGTAGGGCTGGGCATTGAGTTTCTCATCGTCTAGTTCTAGGTCTACCCTTCATCAAGGCTGGGAAGTGGGTCACCTGTCGACTTATTCCAGGTCCACCCTCCAGTGGGGCTGGGTAGTGAGTCGCCTGATGATGTATTAGGGTTTACCCTCCCACAGGGCTGGGCAGTGGGTCACCTGATGATGTGTTAGGGTTTACCCTCCATCGGGGCTGGACAGTGGGTCACCCGTTGGCATTTCAGACTCAGTCTGTTCTACTAGGATAGTCTGTGGCTTTACTCCGTGACTACTGGAGCGGGATCCTCGTTTGTTTGGGTTAGTGATGCAATGACTTTGGCTTTGAGGAGACCTCTCGACTGTGGTGCGGTGACGAGGTGTGTTTTGACGTTCCCCCGGAACCCTGAAGTACGAGGGGTGCTTTCCCCACCGAGACGTGTCCTTGTGACGCGACCTAAAACCGTGCGGGCGAGTCCGTGCCACTCAAATCAGATAGTGTCAAGGTGCGGTGATTTGAGCCCCTTGACTTGTAGTTCAGGGAAGATGTGCAGGATGATGGGCATCGATGGTGTTTACTTCTGGGACTGTTGGCTACTCGCTTTCTTAGGCTGAGCTACGGGATGGAGATCTTCTTACAATCTTGTATGGGCTTCTTGTTTGAGCATATGAATATGTATATACCTTGTTCCAGTATCCACTTCTTGGGCTTGGTTACTCTTCCTCCAGGTGAGGCGAAGACGCGCGAGGTATGCCACGTGCTTTCCGTGTCTAGCTTCTCATGGTTGGACGAGTTTACTCTCCTACTATAGGTAGTGAAGACTCGACGAGAAGTTCGTCTTCTCACCATTTCCAGCCCCTTTTATTTGGATGAGTCTACCTTCTTTCCTCTTGTTGGGTTGAGATGGACTCTTTAATGTCACTCTACTGCACTCTCGGTTTTACTCCTTTACTTTCCCCTATTCGATCAACTGCTCACCCTTAGGTACCTCCTTTGTTGCTCCCTCGAGCCTTCGGGGTATCCTACTAAGTATTTTTATACTCACCCATGCTTGGGATTTTCCAGCACTTGGTGTGCCCTTACAGACGACAAACAGGTTGGTCGTGACGTCAGAGGAGCTTAGGAGTTCGGATGCTTGGACCGCGTCTGGTGGTCGGAGTTAGGTTCTAGGTGGGGGACCCTTCCAGTTATTTTCCTTTTGTTTACCTGTTGCCGAGTTGTGGCACTTTTCTGGTTGGGCACATGTTTTTTCCCTTTTCTTTTCAGGGTAGCTTCAGTTTTTTACTTTGTACTTTTAGAGGTCGATGCACTTTGTGGTTTATTTATAGTAGTTTCCCTTTTTCTTTACTTGTCTTTGTTTACTCTACACTTTTGCATTGAGTGTGCTGCATGTGTGTGTGTACAGGTACTGAGGAAAAGGCCTCCCCTATTTGTCTAGCCTTCGGTGCTTGTCGCCATCCCCTGGCCTATGGAGGTGGGCTTGGGGTAGTTGTGGCTCGAGCCCGGGTAGGGTCGGGTCGTGAAAAAGTGGTATCAGAGGTGGTTCGTTCCTTGGGACGTTGTTCAGATGTCCCTAAAAAGGAATTGGTGTGGATTTAGGGCAACAATGTTAACGTGTCTCGAGAGCAGCTCTAAGGCCAGGGAGTCCAGTGATGGTGTGGCAGTCGACGTATCCATTCACCAGGACCCTGATAACCCGCTTGTCGATTCAGCATGCTGAGACACTTGTTGCAAGGAAAATTGGTTTGTCCATCACATAGGATTGAGTCTTTGACTGTCCTTCTTGAGTCAAATCCCCATCGTTGTTGTTGTTGTGATATACACATATTCTCATTTGACAGTGACACTCCTTGATATTATGCAGGATGTCTCTGCGAAGGCAGTCAGCTAGGATACCATCTTGGGTTTGTGATGACAACCCTGTGAGCTATGAGGCCTCAGTCCAGGACCCATCATGTGAGCCCATTTCTCTGGGTGGGCCGGTAGCAACACCCCCACCTATTGAGAAGCAGATAGCTTCAGCAGAGCAGGCTGAGTTTGAGCGCAGGTTGAGCATGCTCCGCAAGTTCCAGCAGCAGAGACCGCTGAGGTTCAGTGGTGAGCCGGACCCTCAGGCAGTAGAGGTTTGGCTAGAGACAGTGGTTCTACTTTTCAGGCTTGTGCAGATACTAACAGATCAGAGAGTGGCTTTGGCAGGCAACCTTTTTCGTGGAGTAGCTCGGCGTTGGTGGAGTCTGGTAACTCAGTTTCTTGACGAGTCGTCACTTTCGTGGGGCGACTTTCCATTGTCATTTCATGAGGAGTTTTTCCCCTCCTTCTTGCGCTCCTTTCGGATTCAGGATATCCTGCAGTTTCAGCAGGGACGGATGGCGGTGGCCGAGTATGAGTCTAGTTTTGCCGACTGTGCACGCTTTTACCCAGACTTGGTCCATGACGACAACATCCGAGCGCGGAAGCTTGAGCGTGGTCTCCACCGATAGATTCGTGCTGTCATAGTACCCTTAGAAATTTCCACAAATTCCGGGGTGCTAGAGCAGGCGCTGGTGACATAGAGCTTCCTGTCACGTTCTAGAGTTGGTGGTGGCAGCAGGCACATTGGAGCCGAGTCGTCTACCGCAACTAGTGGGCGCCGGCAAGCAGAACCTATACGTAGGTGGCTTTCCAATAACTGGACTCAGGGGAATGGTCGTACACCATAGTGGCACCGGAGGGCACCGGTGCAGCCCGAAGAGATTCGGTGCTACGCTTGCGATGGGTGAGGTCACCTGGCACGGGACTGCCCGACCAGGCATGCAGAGAGCTTCGGGAAGGCGGCAAGTGCACCACCACGACAGAGGAATCACCGTGATCAGAGTAGCTCCCAAAGAGGTGGTGCTGGAAGATGAGTGGGAGGAGCTGAGATTGGGGGATGACTTTACGAGGTCTTACCATCACCACTAGGCGGTCCACGTCAGGATCTGGGAGCTGACAGTTGGGACCGCAGA
This sequence comes from Viscum album, assembly GCA_963277665.1. NCBI lineage: Eukaryota > Viridiplantae > Streptophyta > Magnoliopsida > Santalales > Viscaceae > Viscum > Viscum album. Next base: position 1,477,204,014 of record OY728166.1, read on the forward strand.
CAACCGCGAGCTTTTAGATGTCTATGATCCTGTAGAGCATGAGGTGATAAGAGGTACGCTCTACAACTCTTCTACTTTTTTCAGTAGAATTGTTAAACTCTGTGTGTGAAATGATTTTCTCCCTGATCCTTGTTTGAGGTGTTACCAGGGTGGTGCCGGGCATCGGTGTAACCCTGTGTTGGTATGATAAAAGGAGTGGGACCTTTTTCTTTTGTCTATGGTGTCGACTCCATCACTTTCTAAGCGTGTAAGAGAGTCTTGGTCGCGAGACATCGACTGCAAAATCTTTCATGACCAGATATCCTTGGGTGTTTCACTATATGGATAATCCGAAGGATGGAATCACCGGGTCTTATTCCAGGTGCGGGCGGTGATTCCAGTCACGGCGTGCAACGTGGAGGTTCAGTAGGGGAGGTGAGCTACCCCTGAGAGCCTTCGGGCTATTTGAGACCGTGCAAAGGGATGGCGAGGTTCCCTACCGCCTTTCCCTAACCCCAAAGTCTGGAGTGGGTGCATGATGTCTCCCGCGTGGTTTACCTAAAGAGAAGTGTGCATGATCCTATGCACGACATTGGCAAGGGCCGAAATCACGTGAACAGATCAAATCCTTTGGTTTGTGTGCGGTGGCGCAGAGTTGTGCATGAGTTCTTCTGGGTACGGAGGAGCCAGGTGCGGGCTGAGTACCCTAAGTTATTCCTTGGTTTTGCTTTTTGGGGGAGAAAATCTTGAAGGAGGGAATTATTTAAGAACCCTATTTCTGTTTTGAAAGACTTTGGGATATTCTTGATATTATTCTAGAGTAGCACCCTCAGACAGCCTGCGATTCTGAGTCCCGGTGTGGTAGGAATAAAATTTTCAGTGTGTTCACACTAGAAATGACAAATAAATGGGCTAACTCCTAAACGATGATCCGGATCTGAAATATGAGTGTACGTATGGGTCCGGAATGGGGTTTCTACCCTAGGAACGACATAAAACATGTCGGCGTGGGATGTTTGGACCCCTTGCTCGCTTCCAGAACGTTAAATGGATAAATTAAATAATTAATTTATGCGCTTAATGGTTAAACTCAAGTATCTCTTAAACGGTGGCTCAGATTGGAAAACCAAGGGAAACTTTGAGTCCAGATCGTGTTGTTTACTCTAGGAGAGGTGTAAGTTTTGCGGGCGCGGGCCTTTTGTGGAAAATGGCCCCAGGGTTGTTTTCGTAATTTAGCGGCCTCAGTCGTTAAATTTTATAACTTTTGAACAGGGCCTCAGATTAAGATTCTAAGACCACAGTTGCACTCGGAGCATCGTGTTTACCCTAGGGGCATCCTCTTCTTTGTCTGCGTCAGGGGCGGAATCAGGGGCGAGTCGGGCCGTGGGATTTAGCAGATATTTGCTTAATATCTGCTTACTTCCCCCTTCCCCCTTACCTCCCTTACCTAGACGCACGACAGGCAGCAACACCCTCCCTCTCCTCCTTCCGCCTCCTCCAAGATGGCAACGATGGATCAGAGGCAGTTTTGGCTGCGGCGGAGCTCAGATCGAGCATAGAATCGTCGGCGTTCCGCCCGCAGGTAGGCGGATTTGAGTTTTCACCCTTTCCCCACATTAATCTCCATTTATGCTCAATCGCGCCATTTGATCGTCGAACGAAGCCCATAATTGTGTAGATCCTGTCTTGAGATTTCCGGAATGCTATCCGGATCAAAATTTCAACCACCAGATCGTTTCTGGTGATCCTATGAAGTTTTCCGGCCACGAGGCCGGTTTCCGGCGAGGGTTTGATCGTGGCGGCGGTGCGACAACGGACCTCGACAGACGGCGGCGCGGCAGCGGGCACGACGAAAGGACGGTCGGCCATCCTGCCGGCTGGGCGGCACCTCGCCAGTGCGGGGCGGCATAGGTGGACCAGCTGAGGGTGCCGGCGCGGGAGCAATAGGGGTCACAGGCACGCGGCCCCGCGGGGAGACCATGACCCACCATTGGCGGGTCTCCGCGTGGACGCGACTGGCAATTGGCCGGTCGGAGGAGGAGGCTGCGCAGACATGCGGGCCTCACGGGAGGCGGTGGGCTGTGGTGCGGCAGCCCGCGAGTTCGGCTGGACCGGGCCCAGCTGCTGGGTCGCGGTTCAGCGGGCCGGCTGGAGCGGGGCGGACCGGCCGGACCGGGCCGGTCCGGCCCAGTGGTAATCCCCCTTAAAATTTGGACGCCCGTATTTTGAGCTACGAGCATCCGTTTTGCGTGCTGTTTGCGGCAGCGCAGACCTAATGTCGAGGTGGAATTTATGAGGTGGTTTCGAGAGTTTTTACTTCCGAGATGAGGGGCTCAGGGGCACGACACGTGCGTAAAGCAGTTTAGCGGGCTTCGCGGGAATACTTGTTTTGGGCGGTGCAGACACATCTGGAGTCCGTTTTGGGCGCTGTTAATGGCGTTGCGACCCTGACACCGAGGTGGAGTTTTCCATGGTGGTTTCGGGCGTTAAAGCTGGAGTAGAGGTGTGGGCCCCACAACCCATCTTTTGAGCTGCGAGCAGAGTTTAGCGACTCTCTCATCGGGTGTCCGTTCGGGGCATGTGAGCAGTCAATTCTGGATATTTTTCCAAGGGGGTGGAAATGGTGCAATCCACCCGCTCTAATTTGGCACGATGGTGCGGGCCCCACGATGGCTGTTTGGGCGTTGACGGTGATTTTCCATCTCTATCACTGAGCGACCGTTTTGGACAAGTGAATAGTTCATCTTGTGTGCTTTTTCGAGAGGATCTCAATGGTGTGATCCGTTCGTTGTGTTTCGGGACCGGGTTGCAGATCCCACATAGCACCGCTCGTGCACGGTAATCCAGAATGTATCTTTTTCTCCGGATATCCGATCCACTCAAGTGAGTAGTTCTTTTTATGTGTTTTTTCGGGAGCATTGCGATGACACAGTTCGCCTGACCTTTTCCGAGGACGTGGTGTGGGTCCCACCCGACCTGGCTATGGTGAATAGTACCTTTTTCACCGGGTGTCCATTTTGGACGATTGAGTAGTCAATCCCATGTGTTTTTCCAAGAGGATCGTAGTGGTGTGATCCATTTGTTCAGTTTTGGGATATTGGGGTGGGCCCCACACGGGTTAGTTATGGTGAATAGTACCTTTTTCACCGGTTGACCATTTCAGGCGAGTATGTAGTCTACCTCGCGTGTTTTTACGTGGGGATAACAACGGTGTAATCTATTAAGGCGAGCAGAGCCTCATACGCGATCTTATTAAATGTAGAAATGTGAAGGTGCCCCGGTGGCGGTTCTTCTATCGTGTTTATAGTGGACCCATGGCGTGTGATCACATGCACTCCTGGGAGAGTGATGTTGGTGGTTAAAGAGATGTGGTCGGCCGTGCCTCATCCATTGAGGTGGAAAGTTGGAGTTGTTACGTTTATGCATTCACATTGACAATGGGTTCCGTGTGCACGTTAGCCTTTTTGGCTGGAGACGTGGCATACTCTGGGAGTATATGAGAAAACTGGGAGGTACATGTGGATGTTTGTACCTGAGAACGTTTGTGCGCTTGGTTGGGGTTGAATTGGGGCCACACGTCCTGTGGGCCCTAGGTGAGTGCCGTGTTCTTCTTTTCATACTTTTGAACTTTCGCGACGTAGAGGGTCCCTCAGTTCCCGATTGTTGACCAGCATGGTTGAGTTTTTCCCATGTCTCTGTGCTCGATGGTTTAGATTAGTAGGGTTGAGTGGTTTCCCCTGGTTTTGTTCTGGAGTCAGGTGGTTGCACGATACCCACTCCGTGTTCGGTTGGCCAGTATTGTACCATCCAGTAGAAATGACCAGAGCAGTTCCGGGTTTACCCTCCAGTAGAGACTGGGCAGTGGGTTGCTCACAGACTTCTAGGGTTTACACTCCATCCAATCCTGGGCAGTGGGTCACCTGACACTTAGGGTCTACCCTCCAGGAGAGACTGGGCAGTGGGTCACCCGATGACACTTAGGGTCTACCCTCCAACAGAGACTGGGCAGTGGGTCACCTAACGACCTCTTAGGGTCTACCCTCCAGCAGGGCTGGCCAGTGGGTCACCCGTCGTCTAGTTCCAAGTCTACCCTCCAGAAAGGTTGGGCAGTGGGTAGCCTGTCGACTTATTCTAGGTCTACCCTCCAGCGGGGATGGCCAGTGGGTTGCCTGATGATGTATTAAGGTTTAACCTCCCACAGGGAGGGGCAGTGGGTCGCCTGATGATGTGTTAGGGTTTACCCTCCAGCGAGGCTGGGCAGTGGGTCACCCATTGGAATTTCAGACTCAGTCCTTTCTACTAGGCTAGTCTATGGCTTTACTCCGTGTCTACCATAGTGGGACCCTCGTTTGTTTGGGTCAGTTATGTGATGACTTTGACTTTGAGGAGACCTCTCGACTACGGGGCAGTGACGAGGTGTGGTTTGACGTTACCCTGGAACCCTCAAGTATGAGGGGTTCATTCCCCACCGAGATGCGTCCTTGCGACGTGACCTAAAACCATGCGGGCGAGTCAGTGCCGCCCAAAGTGGATAGTTTCAAGGTGTGGTGATTTGATCCCCTTGGCTTGCAGTTCGGGGCAGACGTGCGGGATGCTGGGCATCAATGGTGTTTACTTCTGGGACTGTTGGCTACTCGCTATCTTGGGCTGATCTACGGGATGAAGATCCCCTTACGATCTTGTATGGGATTCTTGTTTGAGCATATGAATATGTATATACCTTGTTCCAGTATCCACTTCTCGGGCTTGGTTACTCTTCCTCCAGGTGAGGCGAAGATGCGCGGGGTATGCCACGTGCTTTCCGTGTCTAGCATGTCATGGTTGGACGAGTTTACTCTCCTGCTATAGGCAGCAAAGACTCGACGAGAATTTCATATTCTCACCATTTCTAGATCCTTGTGTTTGGATGAGTCTACCTTGTTTCCTCTTGTTGGGTTGATCTAGAATCTTTACTATCACTCTACTGCACTCTCGGTTATACTCCTTTACTTTCCCCTATTCGATCTACTGCTCACCCTTCAGTACCTCCTTTTTTGCTCCCTCCCACCTTCGGGGTATCCTACTAAGTATTTTTATACTCACCCCTGCTTGGGCTTTTCCCGCACTTGGTGTGACCTTGCAGACGACAGACAGGTTGTTAGTGACGTCAGAGGAGCTACAGAGTTTGGGAGCTTAGACCGCGTTTGGTGGTCGGAGTCAGGTTCCAGGTGGGGGAGCCTTCCAGCTGTTTTCCTTTTGTTTACCTATTTCCGGGTTGTGGCACTTTTTTGGTTGGGCACGTGTTTTTTCCCTTTTATTTTCAGTGTACCTTCAGTTTTTACTTTTTACTTTTAGAGGTCTATGCACTTTGTGGTTTATTTATAGCAGTTTCCCTTTTTCTTTACTTGTCTTTTTTTTAATCTGCACTTTTGCATTGAGTGTGCTGCGTGTGTGTGTATACAGGTACTTAGGAAAAGGCCTCCTCGATTTTTCTATCCTTCGACGCTTGTCGCCAGCCCCTGGCCTATGGAGGCGGGCTTGGGGTAGTTGCGGCTCGAGCCAGGGTAGGTTCATGTCGTGACATGTAGTTTCCTTGAACAAATTTTCTTGATTCTCCATGGAGTATATTTATAATGTGGAGGATGGTTCATAGCATGATGAATTTAAGGTATAGTTTTTGGGGTTTTTTCAGGTGTGATCCGTGATGTGTACCCTTGGTTTATGACATAACACCAAGGGAGTTGAAGTTTGGTGGTTTTGTCTCAAGTGGGATTCACAGTTTGATATCCCTATTTGTGGTATGGATGTTTTCCAGATTTATAGGATCTAGATTTAACCATGACTTAGAATGTATTTATTATCAATGTAGATTCCAAATTTCGTTTGATTTGAAGGTATCCACATGGAGTTCATTATCAAAATGTGAATAGGTGTCATTACAACCTAGTATAAATTTAATAGCCCCTTTAAATTCTCTTATTTCCGTTCATTTTATCTTGAACTTTAGGTGATCCAAGGTGTGATTTTGTAATTCTCTTATTACACTTTTCTCTCTCTAGAACTTTAAGCGATCCAAGGTGTGATTTTAGAGGAATTTGAGTATGCTTTGGTTTTCTTTAGCCCCCAGATTTAGGAGATAAATTCCTTATGATCTGAGATTAGTTTCTTCCTTGTTCTCCATTATCTCTATATTTTACCATCATGTAGGGGTTGTGAAATAGTGTTGGCTTTGGTATGGTTGGTCTTGGACCATGGAATTGATGGGAAATTTCTATGATTTATGTTGTTGGGGGTGTTCCTCATGTGGATATAGTCTTTTAATCACCTTATTTTCTTTATTGTGGTGCGATGATTGAAAATATTCGATTGAGGTTGGGGATTTCTAAACTTATTTTCTATCTTTTATAATAATATGGCTGATTAAACCTGTTTCTTCTCCTTTAATGCTTGAAATCATGATTTTATTCTATATTGATTGATTTTTCTTAATAGGTGTTCTTGGTTTATAGGGAAGATAAATATTTTATGAAACACACATTAAATAGTAATAAAATTAATAAGTGAATGATAATCTGACTTGGTGGAACTTGGGATTTGTAAAAGATGTTGCATGTGGTTTATGGAATATCATATTTTTTTCAATTTATTGACTTATGGTGTTCACTACTATGATACTTTTGCTGTTGTAATCATTGAAGAATTTTGAAATCTTCATAATTGTAAAATTAATCAAAGAATGTAACAAAATAGAAATCCCTATAAAAATTATAATGTGATTGATTGATACTATTTATTTATATGGAAATGAAATAGTGTTGTGATGATGTTCCCTGACATGTATTTGTTAAATAAATTAAATATGTTTGAAAATAATGATGGGGTGGTGTTAAATATAAAATTAAAGCATGGAGAGTGATCTTGAATTGAATGAACCTATTTTAAAGTGATGATCAATGACTCTAAAACTGAAATGAAATGAAGGAACAAAAAAGGTTAAAGTGGAATCGGGAATGATATATAGGATTTATAATTGTCTATTGTGTGTCTAATTTGTCTATCCAGTGTTGGTTATTCTTGTGATGATGGCTTTTTTGTGGAAAGTGATGTTTTATTGTGAAATTGTTTTTCAATTTTGGTGAAATTGTGGAAGTGGTTTTGGGGTTACAGTGTAGAGAAATCAGGATGATACAATTATACTTATAGGCTGTAATGAATCATAGTAGGCATGATCATACGTGTTGTAATGGTTTGGGGTGAAGTATATAGTGTACTAGTAGACCCTATAGGGTATTGATTTATGATGATATGATGTTGTGATGGTAATATGGTGTTCATGGTAGAAGGGAACAAGGTTGATTACCTATATGTCTATGATACCATAATGTGATAATAATGATGTGGTTATGGTTGCGATGAGGATGATGTGGTAGTGTGATTATTGGTGGTGGATGTACATGGAAGTGGGAGGGCATGGGGTTGATTCCCTTTGTGTTTATGTTACCCTAGCAACATTGTAACGACCCAAAATTTTGAATAAATTTTGTTTCCTAACTTTGTGTGTTATTTTATTTTATACTCAACAAAACTATTTCATTTAATAAAATGAGTATAATTAAAATAAGACCGTTTGGTTTTGACTGTTATATGACCGTTGGTCAATATGACCATTGGAAACTAAATGTCGTGATTATTGTCTATAAATACAAGTGATCTTGATTAATTAATATAGAAAGAAGATTCGATGGCCCCATCCAGTAGTCTTAGGCCGATCGAAGCCCATCTGGCGGAACTCAGGAAGGAGGTAGCACCTTTGGGCTTTGCTTTGGACCAAACCCAAGCCGAACTTCATCATGTGAAGCTGGAACGGAATCGCCTTCGCGAGAAGTTCAAGATGATAGAAATCACTACTCGGGAAATATTGGCCGAGCTTCCCCAAGATTCTATCACTCTAGAACACCTTACTCTTAGGTCCTATGCTGGAGTTATAAGGGGCTATGTAACGAGACCGTAACTGCCTTGTGTAATCCTAAAGTTTTAATAAAATTATTGTTTCATCATTTTTGTGTTATAACTAGCTTTTCTTAAATAAAATATAAGTTTATTAAGACAATTTTGATAAATTGATTTTAGAAGTTAAAATGATATTTCAAAGATTTCCCTTATATAGAGAGTTTTTATGGAAAAATAAACATTATTTTTGAATTGGAAATGTCAAAATTAATCTAGGCTGATTTTTTGGAAATTTTCTAAAAAGTTTCATTTTTGATGAATAATGCTTCATGAATAGTGTTTTTATGAATAGTAAAAATATGTTTAATTGTTAAATAACTTTTTTGTGAATTGATTTTCAAAAATCTGATAGACATGGTTGTAATTAAGGTGAAAAATGTGGTTCATTGAAATCAAAATAACTTTTGGTGAATAGTAATTTTTACCCCTATGAATAGTAATATGAATAGTAATATGAATAGTATATATTAATATTAATGTGACCATTATAATTAGGATAACATATTATTATTTTATTTTCATAAGGTTATAAGGTATTGGAATGTTGACTAAATTTCAAGGTGTTAAAAAATGAGTTATAGATATTGAATTATAATTATTTAATAAATTATGATTTTAATTAACAATTAAATTAAAAATATTTAGAAAATTATTTTCATAAAATGGGGTTCATTTTTGAAATCAGAGCATCGATATTTTGTTAAGGTGAATTTTTAATATTTTTCTGAAACAATTGAATTTTTAGTGAATAGTGTTTTAATTTAATAATTAAATTAAAATATTTAGAAAATTATTTTCATAAAATGAAGTTCATTTTTGAAATCAGAGCATCAATATTTTGTTAAGGTGAAATTTTGGGATTTTTATGAGAAAGTTGAATTTTCGGTGAATTGTGAAAATACATTTTTTGAGTTTCGGGTGTTTAATGACATCATTAAGGATGTAATAAATATGAAATAATTCTGGTCGACTTATGAATTGTAAGATAAGGTATGAGGTGTCCCAAGTGGCCAATACCATGAGAAAATACCATGGGAAAGCCCATGGTTTTTCCAATACCACCGATGAGGTGTCCGTTGACAATTAATGCTTTGTCCCCTCACTTCTCCTATAAATACCAAGCCTTTCCCTCATTAATTTCATTTAAAAATACCCCCAAACTAATTTATGGTCTCATTAACTCAAAATGAGTCCTCCAAAGGTGACCCCAAGCCCTCAAGGTCCCGAACTTCTAGTTTTAAGAGTTACGTTTTAAGGTAAGAGATCCTACCTCTCTCTTTCTTTTCAAGTACTATCTTTTATGTCATTTCTTTTATGATCCATGTTATTATGTTGGAAGATGTTATTTTATATTACTATAAATTACCTTTTCATTATCATATTATGAGAGATCCCCTCTTACTCTCATCATTTCTTTTTATAAATGTTTAAGTGGCGCTGTTAGGCTGTCGAATTTTTGTAAGGGATCCTACCTCTCTCTTTCTTTTCAAGTACTCTCTTTTATGTAATTTCTTTTATGCTCCATGTTCTTATATTGGAGGATGTTATTTTATATTCCTATTACTTCCCTTTTAATTATCATATTATGAGAGATACCCTCTTACTCTCATCATTTCGTTTTATGAATGTTTATGTGGCGCCGTTAGGCTGCCGAACTTTTGTAAGGGATCCTACCTCTCTCTTTCTTTTCAAGTACTCTCTTTTATGTGATTTATTTTGTGATCCATGTTCTTATGCTGGAGTATGGTATTTTATATTCATATTACTTCCCTTTTCATGATAATATGATGATAGATCCCCTCTTACTCTCATCATTTTGTTTTATGAATGTTTAAGTGGCGTCGTTAGGCTGTCGAATTTTTGTAAGGGATTCTTCCACCCTTCTCATTTTTCAAGTTATATTTTCATGTCATTTATTTCAAATTCCTTTTATTATGTCGGGTTATGATCTTATATGTCTATCATAATGTCCTTTTTATGTTCATATGACGAGAGACCCTATTTGATCTCATCAATTCATTTTTTGAATTTTTAAGTAACGTCGTTAGGCTGTCGAATTTTAATAAGAGAAATCTTGTTTTTGTCTTCCTTTCAAGTTCTTCATTTCATATAATATATCTTTCAAATTTCATTACCATGTTCTCAAATCCTTTATATTCTGTCCCCCTACTGTTTTATGTATTATTTATGAGTGGGTGACTCATGTCCCCTCTCTTTTAAATGTTTTCTAAAACCCTGTAACATCGTCGTTATACTGCAGAATTTTCGTCTCAAAATGTCTTTCTCTTTTTATCAAATTATTTTATTTTATTAAGTGAATACTCAAAGAACTTTCTTATACATGGGTATTCACATATATATCAAAATTTTCTATTTTAATTCTCGTATTTACATACATGAAACCCAATTTCCTTTTTCCGTGGGTTTAAAGTGACATAAAGATCATGTCTTTAGAGAAGTTTTTAAAACGTTATGATTATGAAATGAAACCCATTTATTTTATGATATATGGGTTATTTATGAAATGTTTTATGATGATATATGTGGCTCACATTATAATAAATACAAATTTAAGGGTGCACCTTGATAGATCTCCAATGCATTGGGTAATTATGTAATCTCTAGGGATTACAATTTTAACGATACCTTGGTGAATAACCTTGATAATTTTTGTTAAATGACACCTTGGGGATGGACCTTGGTGATATGTTCATGATTGTCTAAGTTAAATTTTTTAGCCACTTCTTCAAGTTATGAAACCCATTATTTTTATTATGATATGCCTTATGATCTCTTTCTCATGTCTTAAAGTTATTTATCATGACTTTATTGATGTATCTCAAGTTTACATGTAAAATGTTTATCTTGTTTCCCTTACTAGGCCTTCTTCTCACCCTTTCCTTTTATGTATGCTCCCAAGTTATGAGATGCTGTAATGAACTTAGGATGAATAAAGAAGAATCCTCTCAAGTGTTTAAAAATAATGTTTTATGTCATCATGTATTAAGTTCCTAGTTTCCAAGACACTAAACCTTAAAGATCCTCGGTTTTGTAAAATGTAATGAAAATTTATGTTATAAAAAGGCGGGATTCTATAAAAATGTGGTTGGAAAACTAGATATGTTTTCTTGTGGATGTGGACATGTGGTGATATAGGCTACAAATATGTGGTGATATGGTATATGGTGGATGAATTATGGATTGGTATGGAATGTTGTGGTATGTGGACATGTGATTTGTGGTTGGAATGGAGTGAAAGTTGCTGGTATGTGTTATTTATGCGGAAATCATTCTCGTATCCATTTTTTTATTTAGAGAGGGGTCATCCTAATGGATCACTACCAGTTCAAGATGAAATGACACTACTGAGAGGTTAGAGTGCTGAGAAATATATGAGTACAAGATTTGTATCATTATGGTGATTGTTGTTCAATTGGGGTTTTCTTTTTATGATTTTTTATATTTTAATTCCCTTGATGTGTATGTGTTTGTGGGGGGGGGGGGTTGAAGGATGTTGGTGAAGTGGTAGGGGAGCTATGGCTTATAATATATATTTTTTGTATTCTTGTTCTATTCCTACTTTTATTTTTTCCTTGATTGTTTTACTTGGTTATTTTACTCATGCTTTCTCTTGTATATTTATTTCATTGAGATATTGATTTTTTAGAAAGATACTCCTATTGAGTACTCTTAAGTGCTAACACCACAAAAATTTACTAAGTATTTTTAGGATCTACCAAGTTAGACTAGAGCTTCAATTTGGGTATCTTGGATGGATTAAGTAGATGGTTTAGAGTATTACACTCTTTATTTCATGTATTTCCTTGATTATTTATACATTAAATACATACATATCATCCATGTTGGAGGAATTTATCTTATAAATTATAATTTATTTTGTTTTGGTTGGTGGTTTCATCATTATTCCTGAGATTTTATGAGGTAAATGACTCCCATATGCTCATTTTATACCCTTGGTGTTAGTCACCAACTTTAGGATGATTATAGGCAGGCCTTAGGGGCCATTTTTGTCATCGTTTCAAACCTAAGAGGGGTTCCAGTAGAGGTAGGTTATGATAGAGTGGTATTAGAGCTTTTGGTTTAGAGTAAGGGTGAAATTTGGAGTTAGGAACATGTATAGATTACATGTTATTGGTAGGGAACTGGCGAAACTTGAGCCTAACATGTGATATGGACCAACAAAACATACTAGTAAACATATATTTTGATCCCCCTATGATCCTACATAAGGACTTTGACAAACTACATAAAATTTGTAGGTAAAAGTGTAACTATTGTGGGGTATAAATCATAGGGATGTACATGCATCATGATCATTAGTTGCATCAACAATTTCATTATAGATCTTATATATGTTTCTATGATTTTAATTTTATGTTTCATTTTTTAGTTATTTTTCATTACTGTTGAATTGATTAGATAACCTTAATGGAAATAGCATGATGATAATTAATTGGAATATACTATTTAACTAGAGTCTTATTAAAACATAGATGTGTTATCCACCTTCTTTATATAACTTGTTTCCTTATAAATTGGTTATCAATTTTAATTTATAAAGTGAAAAAAAATGTTTTTTTTGTTTTCATGATGTCTGAAATTGTTAGTAAATCATACTTAAAGTGTCCCCATTGTATGTAATTATATATTTTGATAGCCCTTATAAAACAAGTTTCCTATAATAAAATTTATGTTATTAGGATGAAATTCATTGTTTTGGAACCATGATTAAAATTATTTTATCCCATATAAGTTTTTATTCCATGTATTTCCTTCCACTCAAAGATATAATATATTCACGTGTTAGGAATATATTAAAAATCTAAAATTTTGGCCATTTATTCTGTGATTTTTGGAATATGAAAAGAATAATTAGTGATAAACCATTGATATTTGGAAAGATTTTCATAGATAAAATATATCTTTCATTTTCAAGAATGGATAAAATTTTGCGACACTAAAATAATATGTGTTACAAGTCAAAACATGATTTTCATGCTATGAGTAGTTGTTGAAATGTAGATGAGCATATATAATGATAATATGTACATTTTTTTTTTATTTTGGTAATCTAGCCTAAGGTTGAAGAATACTTGTGTGATTTTTTATAGAAAAACTGGTATGTATTTTCTCAATCATGTTGTGTGTTGTGCATGTTTTACCTAAATATGGAAGTAAAAATATGCGACCCTTTATAAAATATGAAAGCATGTTTTCATTGGTAATAAGATTATTAAATAATGTTTCATTTGAGTATGTCAATAATAATGCATGAGAAAAAAGTATGTGAATATTTTAATTTAAATTAATGACTAAGTGATATTGTTTAATTGAATGGTGTGAATATTTATTCAAAAATAACTTAAAGAAATTTAGTCTATGACATGATGTAATATACCAACCTGGATCAACCAATAATGTCACCTAAATTGGCTTGTGACAAACCCAAAGCATGTTCCCTATCACCATGGGCTAGTGAAAAGAACCATGGTATCATATAAAGAAACATGAGAATAATTTCATCCTCAATAGACATATGATAAGATATAAACAACTAACATATCATAGAAAAAATCCAAGATATGTCATATGTAAAAAATAAAGAAACCATAAAAGGTAACATCTAATAATTGGATAACGAGGTATAAAAGAATATACTAATAGACCATAAATATGAAACCTAAAGTAACCCATGGGTCCATATCTATGTGACCATATTCCACCACTATCTCAATCCACTATAAGGAAACATGAACTAGGAGATCCATCCTCTACATGATGCTTTTCCCTTTACCTGTATCCTATAAAACCAGGTATAGAAATGCCCAAATGAAAAAATAATATGGATGTAATAGAGCTCATTAGGATACCAAAAATAATCTATACAATGTCTATCCATGTACATATATTAGTTCTTTTATAAAACTTATTTTAAAATGTTTCAAAATAAATCATTTTTCATATAAATTCATTCTTTAGTTGTATTTTCAAAAAAATTTCATATTCAAGCAAAGAAACATGACATACATTTATACATGAGGCATAAGAATATGAAATAAATAATTTTCAAGAATAAATATACATATCAAGTGGGAAATTGGAATATCAAATAAACAAGCATGTAATGTATCCTCAAATCACCAAAGGGACAATCACAACTCAAGGGTGTACACAACTCAGATGAACAAGACCACTAGCTGGCATAAGTGACTCCTAAATTCTGAGAACCTAAGTCCCCTAGAAAAGATACCCACTAGTAATCTATGGAATCATGGTAACCTCACCTAGATAGTGATAACTTTACTAGGGATCTCATATGCCTAGTTTTTCCTCATACACCAAGGTATTCCTGATGTGCTAATACATTGTCATGCTAATCAAGAAACCGAGTTCACATTTCATAGAACATTTTCTAAGGAAAATCCATTTAATTTCATGTCCAAATATTCATAAAACAATTTATATAATGATACCACACCACTTACAAACTTGAAAAAATATTCCCTTTTTAAAATCATCTTTATGGAAATTTATCAAACACATCATGTGTATCAAAATAGTTTCCATCAAAACCCTCATTTTAGAAATCATTTCCATAACCATTAAAGATCAAATCTCATATCATGGATTTAAAACCATCAATTTCATAATTAAAAACTAATAGAATTCAAAATAACATAAGTAATACAATGGTATAGACCATAGGATAGAGACACCTACCTCAATAATAATAAAACCTCATTTCTTTCAAAAGTAGTGATGAGAAATAAAGATATCTGGTCCTCATGAGCCTAGATCCAGAAATAAAATCATCAATTCTCCATCCATAACCTTATATATGACAATAAAAACCTAACAATGTTATAATGGTTTAAGGGGAATAGATATTGAGGATATATCTAGGGAAAAAAGAATAAATCAAGAGAAAAACCAAACATAACTTGATTAGATCCACAAAAAATGGTCAAGGACCACTAAATAATCAAGGGATGATTCCTCTAAAACATCATTGATGGCTTGGTTCATGGTAATGATTTATTAGTCAGATAATATAGTTGAAAATGACTAATGGAATCATGGAAATTTTCTATTTCAAGAAGTCTAGATCAGGGCACATGATTAGGCCACATGGTTTGAAAGACCATGTACGAACCATGTGGTGACCAATATCATTTGAAAACTAAGCTGAACAATTTCATGGGAATAACCACACAATTTAAAAACCATTATCAAGCTGTGTGATAACCTCTGGACCAAATCCCAAACATTCAAATAGTTTTCCTCGTGACTCAAATGGTTAGAAAAATCATAAAAAATGCCACTGGAATCTATAGAGGCATATCACACAATTAGTACTAACCGTGCACCTAAACCGTGTTCATGTCCTGTTTTCGCCAGAGCTCCAAATTTTCAACCACCAACTCTCAAAAGCCTCTATGAACTCAAAATAGATAAACCAAGCTCAAAATTAATAATACCTATGACTTGAAGGGTGTTTCAATTCTCCATACAATAAAATATTTGTATCCCCAAAAAGGCTCATGACCACAAACTCGAGAAATGATAAGTTCATTTATGAATCATCAAGGCCTCATACTCCCATGTATCATGGTTATACCTACCAAAAAACCATCTCACTCAATCCAATGGGATCGTCTTACCACACTACCATCTCACTCAAAATAGTGAGACTGACTTTCCATGAATCACCTTATCCTATTGTACACTATCTAAATAGGCCTTTTAATCACTGAGGTGTCAGGTTCAATTTCAACATCCTCCAACTCAATGATGTGGGAAATATTAAACCAATACTTATTTAGTAAAGAAACATGATGAAAATTATGAGTAAAGGTCAAATTATTTGGCAAGTCTAATCAACAATCCACCTTCCTTAGTTTATCTATAATCTCAAATGGGATGAAAAAATGTTGTTCTAACTTACCTTACCTCCCCAAACATCTATTTCCCAATCAAGGTGAAATTATGAGGAAACCCTAGTCACCTATCTCAAATTACAATGGATGATAACACTGATAAACATATGATATATGGATACTCAGAGTTATCACTAACCTTTTCTAGATCAATTTCATGACATCCTTCCTCTCCTAGAAGATGCCCAGTCTTACCAAGGACCATTCTCCAACCTATTCCCAACAAAGAGAAGACTTAAAAGGCCACCCATATAATTCTTTAAAAGGCATGATCCTGATTAAAACCTGATATCAATTTTCTTAGGAAAACTCGACTAAGGGAATATTTTTCTCCTAATATCCACTAAAGTCAAACACACATGATCAAATCATGTATTCAAAAATTTGTATAGATTACTTCAACTAGCCATCTATCCATGGATGATAAGATATTATCAACTTTAATTGAGAAACTATCACTACCTACAATCCACTCCAAAACTAGCATGTAAAGTGAGGGACCATATCTAAAATTATAGGAAAAGGTACACTATGGAGCTTAAAAATCTCTCACACATACAAGAATTCAAGATCATATACCATCATCAACTCCTTGATAGGTGATAAATGTATTGATTTCATGATTTGATCAACAGTTACCCATATTTAATCCTTATTACAATGAGTTTGAGGTATCTTAATAGAAAATCTCATATCTATCTCATCCCAATTACATTATAGAATGGGTAAAGGTTAGAAAACTAGTAGGCCTATGATATCCCAAATCAATTCACCGAAAAGAATGGAATTGGGACATGAAATTCAAAATCAACTGTCTCATCCACAATTTCCAGTAATGATGTATTAGGTGATGATATATCCTAGTATCTCTAGGGTAAATAAAATAATTGGATCAGTGTCCCTTATCTATCAACTCCTGTATCAAAGTCATCGAAACAACAATCATCCCTTGGAAGTGAAAACCCCCATCTAAATACCAAGACCAATCACTCATGGTCTCCCCACTATAAAGGTTTCTACTAAATAATTAACACTCTGCATCCTCAGTATATTTAAGTAAAATATGATCATACATAGATGATATTGATCGAGTGAAATATAATAATTCTTGTTCATCACCTTGCCCTTTATCCAAGCACATCTCAACAAAAAAGCTCACCAAGCACTAATCTTCCACCGATTCCTTCACTGCCTGATTCAAAAATTATCTTATGAATGTGTTTGTGACCACATTTCCTTTCTCAAGTATATATGCTATATCAAAATCAAAGGTCTGAAGGAACTCCACCCTGAGTCTTTTTATAAGGTCATACCCCCCTTGGTGAAGATATACTCCAAACTCTTATGGTCCAAATACATTGTAAACCACTCTCTTAAGTGGTAGTGGAATCATGTCTTATGATTGTGCATCAATGCTTCCAAATTAGGATCAAGAATGAGATAGTTATTCTCATGAGGGAATAACTATTGAGAGTTACAAGATTCTACCTATGTACCCTTCATCAGAACATAACCCACACTCACACACGAGGAATTGCAGTAAACATCATAACCAACACCCAGATTAGGAAGAATCAATATTGGAGTTGAAGTAAATCTCACTTTCAACTCCTCAAAATATCTCTAACACCTATCGCTCCAAAAAAATTCACACCCTTATGGGTTAACTCTGTCTTAGGTGATGCAAGTTTGGAGAAGTACCGAACAAAGTTCATGTAATAACCATCCAATACCAATAAACTCTATATTTCAAACACATTTCTAGGATGTTTCCAAGAAATCACTACTAGAATATTTTTAGGATCCACAGACATAACCTTATTAGAAATCACATGGAAAATAAAATTTTCATCATGAATCCTAAATTGACATTTGGATGACAACCTATATAGATGATTCTCTTTAAATATTACTAGGATGATATTCAAATGATCAACATGATAATGATATAATCTATAATAAATAAGGACATCATCTAAAAAAATAACCATGAAGGAATACCTTAACTAATATAATATTCAATTCATCAAAGAGATAAGAACATTATGATCATTAGTAAGGACAAACAATATAACATGATACTAATAATTCCCATACCTGCTCATGAACACTATATTTGTAATATATTCCTTTCAGACCCTCATATGATGGTCCATGATCTTAGATCAATCTTTAAAAATCATTTTTCTCCCTTCAGTTGATAGAAAATTTCATTAATCATAGGAAAGAGATATTTGTTTTTAACTATCACCTGGTTGAGTTTATGGTAATAAAAATAAAGTCAAAGACTCTTGTTTTCCTTCATTTCATAGAGAATTAGTGATGCCCAAGTTTAAATTCTAGAATAAATAAATAACTTAGCCTAAAGATCATCAAACTGAACCTTTAATTCCATTAATTCAGTAGGTGGCATATGGTATACATTTAAATAAATGGGATTAATCATTGAAAGTAATTCTATAGAAAACTCATCTTCCCTATGGGGATAAAACCCTGATAAATCATCTGAAAAGATTTTAGAAAACTCACTCACCAATTATAGAATATTACCACTAAATTTTTTATAAAAAACATCAAGAAACATCTCTAAAAACTAGAATGATATCATCTAAGCACTACGGAAATCGTAACCCACTCTCCTAGATCTAGGACCCCACTCACCCTGAAATACATGAGTGACTCCATCAGAAGAAAGTAACTATACCTAATGATGATAAAAATCAATCTAGTCTTTATATTTGATCATATAATTCATGTTAATGATGAGATAAAATATTTAAAGATCAAGAACTACAAAGTCTCATACAGTTTCATGGTTACCGATCAAGACCCAATATTTGGGAGATTTGAAACCTTACTCCAACTTCTTTTACAATGGAGTGGAAATATAAATTATGAAAGGTATAAGATGTGAGCACAAACCTATTACATTGATAAGATTATATGATATAAAGTAATTATTTATACCAGTATAAAAATGGCCATAACGATATAAGATGCAATAAACACCATACCTCTCATAGTATCTGGTCCTTCATTTAACTCCACTTGTGCACACTCCACTGCATATAGACATATAGAATCATAATTACCTTTATTCATAACCTAATAATCACACTTGGTATGAGGATGATATCCCAACCCTTTTGATACATCAAATCTAAAATGAGATACCTTGGTGATAGTGTACCCAACTCTACTGACCTAGGATTCTCTCTCATAGAATCACTAGAGATGACCAAATTTCCCACATGCGTGATATACCTTGGGTGATACCACAAAATCAGGTTTAAGGTGCCCCATTCTTTCACAATGATAACATACCACATGAATCTATATTGAAAAATCTTATGAAATCCTACCACTAACTTAGCGCTGGTCACCTCACTTACTCTTTTTGCTAGAAAATGAACTCTAGATACCTCTTGATATCACTGATGCTCTGAATATTCCTATATTCCTAGCTATATCTACCTCAAACATAGATTCATTGTCCACAACTATCATAAAGGTGGATTGGAACATAATAATCTTCATACACTGAATATCATCCCTCAAGCCCATATCGACCCTCCATGCCTTGAGATAGTAATTGGAAACAAGATTTAAGCATAGGTGCACCAACTTAGAAAAACCACTAGAATAATCAATGAAAGAACGATCTCCTTGTTCCAATGAAATAAACTCCCATTCATTTACTACTCTCAGTGTCTCAAGATTGAACTATTGACTGAAGGATTTCTTGAAAGTAGTCCAAGTGACATATTTATGTTACTTGTATTGCATAATATATTCACAACACTTCTATTATGGACCTTCAAGCATGTAAATGGTGAAACCAACCTTGGATTCTTCAAGAGTTTTTAGGAAGTGGTAAATCCTATAAATCCTATTGATATATTACTCCGATTCCTATTGTCCCTTGTCACTATAAAAGACTAGTGAATTCTTCTTAGTGAATTTTGTAGAATTTACCACTCTCCATTGTGTTTAAAAATTGAAAACTTATCCCATTGAATGAATCGTTTGGACTATGGTTTCCACTAAAGACGATTCGACTAGAGTATTCACATGTGGGGATTACTTCATAGCTTCATCACTATCATTTAGACATGTTCTTATAAAAGGATCCATATTCTATAAAAAAAGAGGTTAAAAAACACCTATAATATATTATGATTCATTTATCATAAACAAAATTTAGAGAAATAAATATAAAAAGGATAAAAACATAAAAAAGGATTCTATAAAACCCTAGAATTACCATGGTAACTCAAGGATATTCATGAAAGTGAGCTGGCCTGGCACAGTCCCACAGTACCTATCAAGTTCTGAAAGTCCCATCTTTTGTCTATTAATAACCCCTAGACATAATAGGGTTATAAAAAATCATGAGAACATGCTTTAATGATAACCTTCCTTTGATACCAATTAGTAATAGATCAACCCCAGAAAACCCATAATATTAATCGAGTTGGATCTCCACAAGGATCAAAGTGTGTTTTTGATTACTATAGGCTAGTGACAAGAACCTGGACATCACACAAAGAAAAATGGGGATTATTTCACCCTCAATAGAAATATGGTTAGAAAGAAAGAAAGAATATATCATAATAGAAATCTAAGATACATTATATGCTAGAAACAACCAAACCATAAAAGGTAACATCCAACAACTGGATAACAAGGTCTAAATGAAAAAATAACACGCCATCAATATAGAACTCAAATTAACCCATGAGACCATCTCCACGTGACTATATGTCACCACCATCCCAACCCACCAGAAGAAAACATATACTAGGAGAGTTATCCTCTATATAATGCTCTTCCCTTTACATGTATCCCATAAAACCAAGACTGCAAATGCCCAAAGGAAAAAGTAGGGTGTGAGCACTAAATATTTGTAAGATACGACCAAGAATATAAAAGATTTATATCCATGTGAATCCATTAGTTCTCACATAAAACATATTTCAAAACATTTCAAAAGAAATCATTTTCCATATAAAATCATCATGTGGTTTTTTTAAAACATGCTATATTCAATCAAATCTATATGACATACATTTATCCATGAGGCATAAGAAGATTAAATAAATAGGATTCAGGAATAAATATTCATATCAAGTAGTAAAATGTTATATCAATTAAATAAGAATTTAATGTATCCTCAAAGCACCGAAGGGACAATCACAATTCAAGGTTGTACAAAACTCAGATGAAAATGACAACTAGCCAATATAAGTGACTCCTAAAGTCTAGAAACCTTAGTACCTCATAAAGGCTACCTACTAGAAATCCATGGCATCATGGGAAACTCCCGTAGGGATAGATAACTTCACCAGGGATCACATATGTATAGTTTTTCCCTATACCCCCAAGTATTCTTGATGTATTAATACATTTTCATTCCATTCAAGAAACCTAGTTCACAATTCATGAAAAAATTTAAAAGGAAAATACATTTCATTTAAAGACCAAATTTTCATAAAAAAGTTTCTATAGAAATACCACACTCATGCCACACTTTAAAAACAATTCCATTTTGAAAATCATCATTGAAGTAATTTATAAAACATATCAGGTGTATCAAAATAGTTTCTATTAAAACCCTCCATTTTAGAAATCATTTCTATAGCTTTTAAATATCAAATCACCTATCATGGATTTAAAATAATTAATTTCACAATTCAAAACCAATGGAATTCAAAATAACACAAGGTATGTGACGGTATAGACCATAGGATAAATACATCTACCTCAAGAATAATGAAAATCTCATTGACTTCAAAAATGATGATGGGAAATGAAGAGATACAATCCTCATAATCCTAGATTTATAAATAAAACTATTAATTCTCTATCCATAAATTTATATATGAAAATGAAAACATAATTGGGTTCTAATGGATGAAGGGGAGGAGAGATCAAGGATAGATCTAGGTAAAATTGGATAAAATAAAATAAAAAATGAATGTACCTTGATTAGATCCACAAAAAATGTTCAAAGATCACTACATAATCAAGGGTAGAGTTCCTAAAAGGATCATGGAGGGATTGGTTCAAGATAATAAGGAACCGGTAGAATATTATATTTAAAAAACCCAAGGTAATTGAGATAATTTTTTGTTTTAAAAATTTTAATCAGGTCAAACATTTGGCCTGCATGGTTTGACAAATCGTGCATTAACCATGCAGTGAAAAATTTCCTTTGAAACCCAATTTGTATAGTTTACTAGAAATATCTAAATAGTTTGAAAAAATATGATCAATCCATGGGATAAACTCTAAATTAAATCCCAAACATCCATATGGTTTTTCTAGGGACTCACATAGTTTGAGAAACCATACTCATACCATGTAACATGCCATTGGAATTCATAGATCCATATTGAATAGTTACCAAACGGTTAGTAAAAAATTGTGCACTTAAACCATGTTCCTATCATATTTTTCCTAAAACTCCATGTTTTCAACCCACGTCTCCTGAAATCCTCTATAACCTTATAATAGATAAACAAAGATCGAAATTAAGCATACCTATAGCCAGAAGGGTTTCATACATGATGTAATTAATGATTTATTTCCTTGAGATCTTAATATGATTTTCTGAAATCTATTTTATTAACCATAAATTAACATTCTAAAGTATGGTTAATTCGAGTTTTTCCATAATTAGATTTATGAATGGAAGTTTTATTCCACTTTCTTGAAATCAATTCAACGTGATTATTTTCTTTGATATTTTCTACTACTATGATTATGTGTAAATGTTGTGGTTGAATTTATGGAATCACCTCCCATAAAAGGATAATTATTCATAGTTAGTAATGAAAATATTTTTAATTTTTTTAAATATGGTGTTGTTGTTAGTGATTACCATACTTATTATATATGAAAATAATGATGAAAAAGTGATCAAATACTGTGCATGGTGATTGAGGTTTATTGTGATTATTTGTGTTACTATTTCTATGATTTATGTGGGTTTGTTTGATTTTTTCAAGGTTGTTTTATCTATTGATGGGTATTGGAAATCGAGATATTTTTTGTTTCCCTAGAGAGTTTGAGAAGTTGTGATTGTGGATGTTGTAGTTTTGAATGATCGATTGTGTGGATGTGGAAATGGATGGCCTGATGTGCGAGTGTGATAGGATGTTATGGTTGGTTATGTGGAAAGGTATATTGTTTTAGGGTTTTTATGGGGTGGTTTGAGTGGTGATGAGTTTTGAATGTCATATTTGTATTTCTATGGTTGGCATGAGGTGATGTGGGTAATGTGATGGAGGTGATATGATGTTGTGTTTGATGGGGAATGATAGTGTGATCATGTGGGGTGTTGTGTGGATGATGTGGTTGGGAGGATATATATTTGAGTTAATTTGATTTATTTAGAAATTTTATTCTCCTCTATGATGATTGATGTGATTTGTGTAGTTTATCATAATTTTTTTTATTTTTTATCTAAAGATATTCTATTTAAAAACCATTGAAATATTGTTCATGGGAAATAGAAAGAAGAGTCTTGGGATATAACCTTGATGAAATTTTAGTGGTAGGAAGTACTAAAGTTCATTAATGGATTCTTTGACCCTGATGCAGAGGGTTGGTTGGAATAAGTTTAGGTTTTATTTGGGTTGGTGAAGACTTCAGTTCAGTTCTAATTTGCGTTGGTGGTTGTCTTTCTTTAACAGGTAGCTCGAAGATGGTGAGAAATGAAGTGTGGTGACCTAGAGGAGATGTATGGGGGAAGTAATTTCTTGATTTATCCAAAAAGGATTTACTTTTATATGTGAATATTTGTGATCATATAAAGTATCTTCAGGATATTTGATATGAGGCTAATAGTGTGTGTGGATTTGGGATCCATTTAATTACTTTAATTAGTTGGTTCCCATGTTATTTTCCCAATGAGATAGATCTGATGCATCTTTTCGAGTCTACCTTATGGTTGAATATTTATTTATATGTCACACCTCTTTATTTGAGGTCCTAAGAAATGGTTAGATATAGAGTGGAGGTCATGGATGAATGTTTATCTATGATGGAGGGTTCTATTGAAGGCCCCTCCCCACTGGTTGGGAAGGTTGAGATGAATAATATGATTTTCTAAACTTAGAGTTCAGGGAAGGGTAGAGTGTTGCAGTATTCTAGATATATAGTATGGATTCAAGCCCTTGGGTTAAGTATCATGAGGTATCCTAAGATAGGGGAGATGATATGTTTCTGATATAATATTATAAGGAATCATCCATATGACTACCCTGAGATTCGACATGTTTCTCAGTCATCAGTGAAGAGCTAGTTATGGGAATATTTTGGGTAAACCTACTAATTTCACTAAGACCTCTATAGTGGAATTGAAATTTTTTAGAAGCACATGTTGGTTAAATTTGAATTTAATTTATTTTATTTTCTCAAAAACCTTAAAACTATTTTCCTTTAAAATTATTTTATACTAACTCATAATTTGTTTTCAAAGTATAACTATTTTGAATCATGGTTGATCTAAAATGAGTAGTTGATGGAGGTCGGATATGAGATGGGTGGTCGATGTTTTTCGTAGTTTATTTAGAGGACTGTTTTATTGTTTGATAGATATCTTCTAAGGTTTCAATGTTTTTTAAATGTTTTCCCTTATTGATGAAATTGTAGTTTATACTTTTCTTGAGGGTTTTAGTGGTGAGTTGTTTCATTTTAGGGGTATCCCCCTTTATTTTGAATGGGATTCAATTTCTCCTCATCCAAGTTTTATTTTGATTCTTGAGGGTGAAAATCAGTTGAGAATAATATAATATAACATCCTAGAATTTCTAGCTCGTTAAATTATGTGTTTTGGGTGTTGGAGGTGTCTAGAGGAGGATTAAGGAATAAAGGGTTGTTTGGAAGATAAAATTCTAGTAGGGTTAGTAGGTTTTATCATAACCATTAGGGTAATGATGTGAAGTTTGACTATGGTGGTGGCCTATGTTACAATTTTAAGTCTCACGAAGTGAAATATTGGGTCATGATGTTTAAATAACTTGGAAAAAATTTCTTTATTCTCTATAGAGGAGCTTCAAAAATTATAGTATGGTTCATGACATGAGGAATTCAATATATAGTTTTAGATTTTTGCTGAGGTGTAATCCATAGTGTACACCCTTATTCAATTTCATGAAGACCGATGAATCAAAGTTTGGTGGTTATATCTCTGGTAGGATTCATGGTGTGATACCCCAATTCATGAAATGAATATTTTCTAGGTTTATAAGATATAGATTTAACCATAACTTGGAAAGTATATATTCATGGTGAAGATTTCAGAATTGGTTTGATTCAAAGGCATCACGACATGAAGGTATTTTTCATGTCATGAATGGGTTTCATTATAGCTTACTATAAATTTAGCATCCCCCTCAATTTCTCTTATTCACATTTATTTCTCACAATCTTCAAGTGATCCAAGGTTCGATTTTAGAGTCTGTTGAGTTTCGTTTTCCTAGACGTATCCCTAATCTTTAATAGATAGATTCCTTGTGATACAGAGTGAGTTTGTCCCTTATTATTCATTCTCTCCTTATTCTACCATCATGGAGGGGTTTTATAACAACATTGGATTTGGTTTGGATAGTCTTGGATAGTGGAATTGATGGGATCTATTTGTGATTTAGGTTTTTAGGGTGTTACTTTCTTATATTTGGTCTTGTGATCATATTATTTTCTTTATTTTTGTGATGAGATTGAAAAGCTTCAATTGTGATAAAGGATTTATAGACCAATCTTCTATCTTCCAGAATAATATGCTTGATTAAACTTGTTAAAAATCCTTACATACATGAAACCACGTTTTTATTATATATTTATTTCTATTTCTTATCAGGTGTTATTGGTTTATAGCGAAGGGAATAATTTTATGAAGCACACATTAAAGAAGTCTGAAATTAAAAATGGAATGATAAACTAGCTAGTTGGAACTTGGGATTTGTAAAAGATGTCACATGTACTTTATGGAATCTCATTATATTTCCCATGTGTTGTTTTTTTGTGTTTTCTAATATGATTCACTCACTATTGTAATCATTGAAGAGCCACAACATCTTTATAATTGGAAAATTAATCAAAGATGGTAATAAAATGGAAATTCCAAGAAAATTGGATTATGATTGATTAATAATATTTGTTGATGATTTATGTTGTGGTTGTTTATATTATATCATGAAATTGAAATTAAAGAGTTTTTTTATGATATTCCTTTATGTATTCCATAAATAGATTATTTTTTTGTTAATAATGATGGTTGGTGTTAAATGTAAAAGTAAATCATGGGGAGCGAGCTAGAATTGAATGAACTTATTTTAAAGTGATGATTAATGGCCTATGAAAACTGAAATGAAATAGAAGAATAGGGATGGTTAATGTGGATATAATTATGGGTTGGTCATGGGTTGATAATATCTATAATTAAACAAGTAGTGGGTTGTTAATAAATTTCTAATGAGTGAAATGAACATACTACAATTGACATGATGAATATGATAAAGAGGAGTGAGAGGTTCATAAACTATTGAAAATTAAAATATATGATTAGGGATAGAATAAATTAAGTGAAAGATGAGTGAAAACTTGTAATGGGATATGGTTAGATGATTGGTTCAACATGGGTTAATGAGTAACATAAGAAATTTAACATTGTTTGTATATAGTAATAAGGTGGAATTGGGAATGATATGGAATATGTGGAATTATTGATTATGTGGTTCATTGTTTATCCAGTGTTAGTTATAGTTTTGATGATGGTTTTTGTGGGAAGTGATGTTTTTTTTGATTGTTATGTCATTTTTGTGAAATTTTGGAAGTGGTTTTGGGATTATAATGTGGACAAAGGGGGATGATATAATGATACTTATGGATTTCAATGGCTAATAGTAGGTATGAACATATAATATGTAATGGATTGGGATAAAGTATTTCATGCACTGGAATACCCTATGAGGTATTTATGTCATATGATATGATGTTTTTATGTTTAAATAGTGGGGAATTATGTATGGTAGGATGAGGGAACAAGGTTGATGTCCTACATGTTCAGGATACCCTACTGCAATGATGATGGAGTGGATGTGGATGTGTTGAGGATGATGTATTTGTACAATTATGGTTAGGGAACATACATGAAAGGGGGAGGGGATAAGGTTTATTCCCTTAATGTTTATGCTACCTTACCGACATGCAGTTGGAAAATTGGATATGTGTGGATGTGGATGTAGATATGCGGTGATGTGTTTTTAGATATGTGTTGATGTGGCTATAAATATATAGTGGTGGAATGGTGTCTTGGTCTGGGATGTTGTAGTATATGAATATGTGATTTTTGTTTGTCTTGTGGAATAGAGTTATAGTTCCTAGAATGTGTTGTTAATGTGAAATCATGCTCGCATCATGAGTCATATTTGGATAGGGTTCATCTTGTCACCTCACTTTGAGTTCAATATGGAATGAATTTTCTGATAAGTTGGAGTGATAGGAAATATATGGGCCCAGGATAGGTATCGTTATGTTGATGGTTGTGAAATTGGGATTATCTTTTGCTGTAGATGATTGTACATATTTTAATGGCCATGATTGGGGGGGTGGGGGTGGGGTTGATTGAGGATGTTTCTGAAGTGTAAGGGGAGTTATAGATTTTTATATTATTTTTATGCTTGCTCTATTCCTACTTGTATTTATGCCTTGATTATTTTTCTTGGTTGTTTCACTCATTCTTTCTCTTACATATTTATTACACATAGATGTTTATTTGTTTATATGGATGATCCTACTAAGTACTCTAAAGTTCTCACCCCACCATAGTTTTCCAAGTGTCTTTAGGATTTATCAATAGCGATTGGAGTTGTTGTTTGATTATCTTGGATGGATTTGGTAGATGTTTTAGAGTTTTATAGTCCTTATTGAATGTATTTCCTTTATGTTTTGTATATGGCATATATACATTTCATTTGGGTTCTCGAAATTTATCTTGTGGAATTTAATTTATTTAACATTGGTTGTTAGTTTCTTCATTATTTCTTGGATTTTATAAGGGTAATGCCTCCCAGATTCTCATTTTATACCATATGTTCTAGTCACTAACCTGAGGCCTATTAGAGGTGGGCCTCAAGGGCCACTCTTTCCTTCACTGTAGGATAAGGAGGGGTTTTATCAGGGTTGGTTGTGACATAATTTTTTTTATGATACGTAGCATATTTGAGATGATATGTAATATTTTTCAAAAGTGAAAATTGGAAGAGTACTGGATCCCAATGATACATATGATATTGTAGTATATATATAATATTTTAAAAATGTTATGTAAGATGTTTCAGAGATAAATGTGGCCTAGTATTGAGATTCATTTGGATATGTAAGGGTTACATGGATGTTTAATGGGATGCCAAATGGTTCCTAACATGACACATAAAGGTTCTTTAGTTAAAAATGTGATGATGTTGATATATTCTTCAGTGATCTAAATATAATGATAACAGTTAAAATTGTGATTCAAGAAACTAGTTTTAGTGATGAAGAATAGAGAAGATGAGTTATTTGTTCCATGACTAATAGGACCACACCACAATTAATTATCAAATGAGAAATAGTACTAGTGATGGAGAATATATTGTGCTATGAAGAAGATATCCATACCATGACAAGGCTTTCCATTTCACAGTGTTTCTGCAAATGTTCATACAGTAAAGTGGAAGTGGATTCTGTAGGAAAATAAATGAGGAAGAAGTGAGGAAGAGGCTAAGATTTATGGTAAGATGAATATATGATATTAAAGGTAGTTTATTGGATATTTAAAGCACCTAATATCCATTTTTTACTATAATATTCATGTAATTCATTGTTTATAAACATTAATTTTATTTTATTTTACAATATGAATTTCTTTTCACATCATGTTTTCAATCCTTTATTAAATTACACTAATACTTGATTTTTTTTCAAAAAATTATTAAAAATACACTAGTATTTATTTTAATTTAATATTTAATTATTAATTCAAACATGATATGGTAAGTATTTTTTCCTTCTGGAGAAATGGGAGAATCATTATGGGCCTTGAATCCATAATTTTTTTTAGAAAACTAAACTAGATACTAGTCCACTAAAATGCATGCATATATTAGAATAAATGACTAAATAAGCTAAAATTTAAACTATATATATTGAAAATATAGTGAAATATTTCATTATATAGTATATAGAACTAATTCTGTGGTTTAATGGGTGATCCATGTGTCCCAATTTGAAGATAATATTCTAGTCTAGATTCCATGGACTAGAATAAAAGACAACATTTTTAATCATAACTCAAAGAAGAAGAATCCGATTGGGATTAAATTTAATGATTATTTGGAATAAATATTTGGAAATAATTCCTTATTCTACAACCCACCCAAATTCATCTATCTAGAAACTTGTTTTGGCACTTCAATTGGAGGGATGTAGGCTAGCTCTAATTTTGGGTCAAGGGTGGAAAATTCTACTCTCCATTAATTTTACACCCACCTATGCCTACCATAATTAATTAAGAAAACTTGTAAATATGATAGGCTGACCCAAGGATCTAAAAAATTATTATATAAGTTATTGGTTGTGAAGAAAATAGAATGAGTTTGTGTATTTTTTTTTTAATTTTATGATGCTGTTTTGTTTATGTAAGTTTGGTTTTTAATTGTAAGTTGTTCTAAATCACTATAGTTTCTTCATAAAAGTACTTATTATTTTCAAATTTAGTTCTTATCATTATCCATTGATATTTTTTTCTAAATTTCTGAATTTATTCACACTAATAGTTGTGAAATTCTTCACACAATGGAAGAGTGTTTATTATTTCATTGTTTTCTCTTCTTTAATTCTGACATCATGAGTAAAATTCCATATTCCATTGGGAGGATTAAATAAATAGAGGTATAAACCTCTTATGGGTTTATCCAAGGAAGTTGAAAGGTTATAGGTTGAATTTTATTTTTTTATATAAATTTTTAATCATTTATTTTAGTTGATATTTTCACAGAATTATTTTCTTTTTTCCTCATCCTTATTTAATTTTAAGGATACACATTTCAAGTGGTAATACGATCCTTTACCTTATAGTGCTCATTAAAATGATACTTCCATTGTATAGGTGATTAGAATTTAATTTTTTTAGGTATTAAACTAGTAAGTGATGAGGGAATTTTGATCTCAATGAATGAATCACTCTCAAATTTAAGAAATTGAAACCACTTAGAAGAGAAATAACATAGGATAAACTATTTCTCATAAATTTAATTAACTTAGGAATTTTTGTATTCTAATAACCCTAATAAAATAAAACCCAAGATGGACACTTCATATAAATATATCCCTATAGTATGTTCAAGTATATTTAGGTCACTTCTTTAGTTTATGAGGTTTCGACAACCCAAGTTGCGCTATTAGCAACTGATTCAACCCTAGCATGGGAAATTTTGGACAAAACTGAATTTTGACATTATTAACAAGGAACTGAGTAATTTATCTCAGAATCATATTCTATTTTCACCCCATTTCTCTATTCTCACCCCATTTGCTTATATTTTTTCCTTTATATCCTTGTATATCTTTCATGTCCTATATCCATGACCAATAAAATCGAATAGTTAGGATGGAGAGTTACAAGGTTGGGGAGTCATGTATAACTAGGATGATTCTTAGTTTAGATCCTAAGCTATCTTAAAATCCAGATTATAAAATTGAGTCCACTTTTATAGAGGGTCTTTCATGAAACTAAATAATAAACTAGATTGGAAACCAAAATGGAAATACAAATGAAGTAGTCCCTATTATGGGGAATGTAATAGATCAAACCATGGATAATTATCTCAAAACTTCATAGACCAATTCTCCCTCTTTCATTATACATTCTACCATATGATATGAGAACTATTTATTTAAACCCCATGACCTAATCCAACTACATTGTTGAAACCATATCCCTCAAAATCAAATTGTGTGAGCTAAAATTAATCTATTTCTTTTTTAATTGAATGATCATGCTAATAACTTGTTATAAAATTTGATACCATCATCCATCCAATCCTTGGATAAATTATAAATATATTTTTACAAAAAAAACTTTCCCCACCAAAAATTAATTTCACATAAAAAGATAATTCAAAACATTTTTGTAAAATAGGGAGAGTTATCTTATGAAACATCGAAAAGGTTTAAATACACACTAAAAATAGTACCGCACCATGGTTTTTCAATACCAAAATAAGTGAGAATATTTATAAAGGGTTAGGTCCCAGAAATAAATATTTCATTGATATGATGTGTAATGAAACAATTTAAAACAAATACCTAAATTAATATTATGAGTATCTATAAGGTCTTAATAAATAAAATAAAATAAAATAATGGGGACATCTCCCTATTATGAGAAGCTTCCCAAATATGGTGGGGTGAACACTATTAGTTAATATTAAAGAACTAGGTATAAAATTTTATCCCTTAGTAGGAAGATCAAGGATAAAAATCTTAGGAAAGTCCAATAAATTCAATCTCTTGATCCTTTTTGCTCAACTTATGATAAATATGACCATAAAACTAAATATTTCTCAACCATTACTTCTATAACGAATTTTCTTTTAGGATTAATACTAGGAGAGGTCAATGATGTTATATTTAAAAAATCCAAATTACTAAAAAAACTTTCAATCCAAGGTATAATGAGAATCTAGGATTATATTATAAAGATAATCAATAACATAATAAACAACAAGGTCCAAATCCCAAACCTACAAAAAATTGTCTTACCCATAACCAATTTAAATCATAAACTATTTAATTCCAACATACCCTAGTATAATACCAAAAAACTATGCAAAAATATAAATATTCTCTTGGGGTAATCCAACAATCTCAACCCCTAACCCAATATATTCTTCACCCTTACTTGAGAAACTATGTAAGAAAATAGAAATAATTAATTCTAAAGTGACATACCTTAAACATGAATTAAAAACCATTAAATTAGTAACACACACATGAAAAAAGTCTACAACACCCCTAAAAATAAGGAGACAATCAAGTTTCATAAAATACTCGAAAAAATAATGGTAGTGACTATCTTGAGAAGTGGAAAAACCATTGGAAAACCAAAAAAAATAATTCCAAAACCATATAAATCTTCAATATTTCATGAAAATAATGGATAATCATATTTAGAATCTGAAAAATATAAAGAAAACGTATAAGAACCACTACCTCCCCAAATAATCTATCAACCTTCCCCTTTCCCTCATATAATGGGAGGAAAATCCAAAACTGAGTTGAATGAAACATTAATAGAAATATTATCTTAGGTTAACCTAAAAATTCATCTTCTTTATGTAATCTAAACCATACCTAGTTTTGGAAAAAATCCACTTGGAGTGATTTTTGGGGTTGTTTTTGTTGATAATGAAGTGGAAGGAATCTTCAATTCAATCTCTATATGTATTTGAATTTCATCTTTTGAAAGTTAGAAGAGATATGGAAGAAGCCTGGAATAATAAGTCATAATATATTCTTAAGAATATATCTATAATTTTGGAAAATTCCCCACATATATGAATTTGGTTATGTGAGGGATCATATAAGTTAATTGACAATGTAAGAGTTTTTTAGATACGTGGGAGAAATTATTGATGTGGGGAATTTGAATATGTGAAGATTAATCTATATGAATATAACTATGTAAGTGAAAAAATAATGTCAGGTAATTTGGATATGTGGTGGTTTATGCAGATGAATTTGGATATATATAATAATTAGATAGCATATAATATTTTGATGGGATCTACATACATGAATTGAGAAAGGTACCCATGTATGGGTTTTCAGAAGTTATCCATGTATGATAATTTGTTAGGTGATCTATCTAAGGATTTTCCTAGGAAGAAACTATGATATAAGTGATATTGTTGTGTGGATTTTTCTTGAACTAGGTGACATGTAATATCTCATTACTCAAATATGATTTCTATTTCCCAAATAAAATCAATCCAACAATCAAGGGAAGTTCAATAAAAAATATTTTTATTATTTTAAGGGAGTTTGAAACTGATTTTTTGGAACCTAATATGGACATGTTTCTTATCATGGGGTATGAAGAAGATGAAATATAGAACAGTGTGACACATAATAACTTTATTTTTAATTTTATATTTGGAAGGAAATTTGGAAGCTATAAATTGATCATTTTTTAAGATCTTGAAAAGAAGAATAGCTAGTGCGTTGACATTAACTAAAAAAGGAAATGAGATTTGCATGAGAAAATTATTTTCACAGAAAAGAAACATTTCAGGTGTCACCAAAAAGAAAAAAGGGATGAAATTGTCTATTTTTAGAGTTTGATACATTTATTAAAAATACTATAATAAGGAAGATATACATATAGAGAATAAAATAAAATATATATGGCAAAGAAGTGAAAAAATATAGGATCACAAGAGAAGGTTTTTCCAAGGCTATGCTCTATAAGGTTAAAGATGGAGAAAAGGGGTTTTTATAGGATTAGTTCTTGATGTAATATATTTTAGGAATTTCTGAAGTGGTACACCATCCTGGTGTATTATCATCATTGAAAACTTGTTGAGAATAGGTGTTCACTGAAGGAGTAATGTGTTCCACTATAAAAGAAGTGTAATGTGTTTTTCAAGACTTCGAGGGCAGTGAGCCTTCAATTTTTCTATAAGGGTCATAAAAAAGGGTTATTGAAACTGATCAATTGTGTAAACAAAAAAAAATAAGAACACTTTAGTTTCTCCAGTTCATAGGTACATTTACTTGCACTCACCTTGGACTAGCCCATAATAGTGAACCAATTAAAAATTGTCTATGTATATTTATTGCTTTTATCACTATAGAGAGTTGGAAATAGATAGAAGTTTGTTACTCTAAATGAGATAACATGATCCATTCCAAGGAATACATTTTAAATATTTTTTCCTTGATTCACCTCTCTTAGGCTAGTTCCCTAACTGGGACCAAGAATTGGTATCAGAGCATTGGCTTAGGGTACTGTTATCTCTCTATAAACTCCATGGCTGTTTTTTTCAACCATAAAGGAATACCCAAATTTAAAGGAAGTGATTTATAGATTTATAAAAATTATATTAAACATTATTTTTAGTCATTAGATAAGGATGTTTATATGAATGTTTTTCATGGAATCACTACTAGAATGGAGAGGGAAGTCTTATATGATATAGATCATAAGGATTTGGATGTAGACATCAAAGAAATAAATACTTTAGGGTAATCATTGGATAATACTATTTATAAAAAGGTGATTTCATGAAAAACCACTCATGCTATGTGGTAAAAGATTATAAATATTTATGAATGCAATTCAAAAGTTCAAGAAGAAATAATATAAGTGTTATCAAATAAATATAAAGATATAAAAATGATTCCAAGTTAAATAGTTGATGAATTTTTTGACCAAATAAATAATCTTTTTAAAGATATGCGTGACCTTTGGGGAAATCATTGATTATGTAATAAATTTTTAATGAATCCCAAGAAGACTTACACCTTAGTTTAATATGAATGTTTTTGTGCTTAAGTACAAAGAACCAAAGTAAGTGACATTAGAAAACCTTAATAGAACTATAATTTATTATTAAATGAGGAATAATGACAATGAAGTTTCTCTAAATGAAAATTCACAAGAGATGGTATTCAATACTATAAAGAAACTATCTGTAAAGGAGGATCATGGGGATGATGAATTCAATGAAGTGATATATTTTCTTTCCCAAAACCTAAGAAGAGGAAAAGGGAAATTCCAATAAAATCTTCCTCTTTCTTGCTTTAGATATATGAGGGCTGGACACCTTACTGCTAGTTGTCCCAATAAATTTCATAATGATGATGAACATGAAGTTCCCCTAAATAATCCAATGAAGGATGCGAAGGGAAAAGGAAAATTTTAGTAAAAATTATTCAAGAATAAAAATTTTCTTTCATAAGAGGATGGGTTAGAAGAAGCTTATATATAAGAGATATAGGACTAAAGGGATTTCAATGAAGAAGTTATGGTTGATGTTGTTTAAAAATATCAAATAGAGGAAACAATGATCAAGAAGATGAAATAAAAGTATTATTTAAACTTAAATTTAATCTTGAGGTATCCCTTGGAGAAATTAACATCTAGATGTCCAAAACAAATAAGTCCACGGGAGTAGTGAGATATTACATTTTGTATATAAAATAACTAGAGGAGGAAAATTCATAACTAAAGGCATAAATTGAAAAACTCAAATTTTAAACTTTTGGAAGCCTTAAAAAGGAGGTTGATTAAAATTAAAAAACTAAAGAACATGTCTGAATCACTTATGAGATAATTTAAACTATGAAATAAAGTTTTAAGATAATTGAGGAACTTTATGGGGAATTCACCTTATGGAAAAGGAAATGTAAATATCAAGAAATATTTTTTACACTTGGTATGAGATCATGGAGTTCAATTACACTAGATCGTAAAAAACCTTAAAATATCCCTAAATAGGTTGTGAAACTCGCACAAGTTCCATGCTTCAAATAAAATGGAAAATTCATTATGTACCATGATAAAAAAAGGGAGTGGTAAAAATAGATACTAACCACAAGAACCGACACCCTAAAAGAAAATTTTTCTACATGGCACTCACATAACAAGTCTGGAGGAAACAAAGGATGAAAAGAAGATAAAAAAATAAGGTGTTACTAGTATGGAAATTAGGACACATTCAATAGGTATTCTTCATTACTAAAAAATATTTTTGAGAGAAAGAGTGACCAGAATATTCAAGTATAAATTCCAACATTTTTTATGTTTGAATGGATATTGTTTTTGATATGAAGTGTTCGGACACAAATCAATGAATTTTACATCAATAAAACAAAAAAATGAACCAATTAAGACTAGATGAAGTAATACATAGTGGTAGGATACCTATTTAAGTGGGATGAAAATGAAAAATAGATATAAAACCTTATAAAATGAGTAAGAGGAAATTATGGAATTATGGGCATAATAGGATTCTTCATCCATAAGTAAATTGAACAAATAATAACGGGTCAATAAAGGAAGAGATGATATGTCCATCATTATTTAAATAACCTTGAGATCAACTAATATAAATGACACATGGATTATATAAAATGACTATACATCATACATGATATGAAATAAAAACATTATCTTAAACATAAAATATAATAAATATGGTATAGTGTATTTTGGTAACAATTAAGGATTACAAAGTGTTGGATTTGGGAATACAAAGGTTATAGGAAAAGATATAAGGTGAAAATAAGTATTGTTAATCAATGGTCTTGGTCACAATCTTCTTAGTGTTTACTAGCTTTGTGAATCTGGATGTGAAATAAAATTCAACAAGAATTATTAAGTAAAACCATACGAAAAGTTCATACTATCTAAGAAAGAATAAAACCATTTGTGGAACATGAATCTTGGAAAATTGAGATAGAAATATTTGGAGAAGTTAATATTGATTCACAGAGCTTGAGATATTCCTTATCTTATTTATGATCACACACATACATGTGATTCTTACCAAAAAGGAAAGAATTATAGGAAGAAAAAAAAGCCTAAGAAATAAAAATCATCTAGGTTTCTTGATATTTTCTATGTGGATAATGTAATTTTTCTTGTATATTCTTCCAAAATAGAGGCCTATAAATTCTATAACAAATAGTTAGGAAAACTGGTTGAGATTCAAGATGTTATAGTTATTCAATAAGTTTATATTTTCTAATTTGGTGAGTATAATTCAGATCTCATAGAGAATATTTCATCATAAAATAGTATGTTTTTTAAGAATAAAGTGACAAAGAAATGTGTAACTCAAGGAGTGTTCAAGGGGTTTTAGAATAATCAGATAAATTCTATAATGATGAGGAAAATAGAGTAGTAATAGTAACTTAAAACCAGAAAACCAATAGGGATAAAATCAGTGATAATAATATTTTGGGTGACTGAGCATCCCTAGATCAAATAAGAAGAATAAAGACTCAAAAATAAACTTTACTCTATTTTGTGGAACATAAAAACATTTCATAGGATTTTAGAGATGAATTTTTATTCAAATCAATACATAGGTAACTTGACCAAAGAAAAAATAATCAGATATGGGAAGTGGTTTCAAGGACATAAGGAAAGAAAATCTTTAGAACTAAATGGTTTTCTTAAACATAAACTCAATTAATATGGAAAAGTGAATAAGAAAAAATCACTTCTAGGGTGTAATGGATATTCTCAAATTGAAGGAATTGATATGGATGAGACTTTCTTATTGGAGTCCCAACTCAAAAATATAATACCAAATTGGCCATGGGAGTGAAAAGGGGATTCAAAGTCTACCAAAATGGACTTAAAATTAGTGTTTTTGAATGGATTAATTGAATATGAATTTTATATTGTACAAATGGATCAGATTATTATTATTGATGATGAAGAAAAAGTATGTTGGTTAAGGAAATCCGTTTATAGGTGGAAATTGTAGGTTTTGGGTGCAACAGAAGTGGTGGATGGGGCATACTCAACTTATCTTTTTATCATGATCAATAATTAATAAAATATTTACAAGATGATAAATTCTGTGATCAATGGAATTAAATAAAATAATATATACAATATAAAAATTATAGAAGCAAAGTGTGAGATCACCACATATTTTTTATAATTAATTCAAGCAATTAAAGAATTAACTTGCGAGAAATTCTTTCTTCATTAATGGATCTGAAAATGTATCTATGTATTACTATTTTTGTTTTTTAGAAATCAATAGTATTTTCCCTCCAGTAGTGATCCACACATGTTCGAAAAACCTTTGAACATTGCCTTAGGAATCTCCGGGTGCTAGTAATATAGATCCTGATGCTTGCATCATTCATCTTTGATTGTCTTGAGAATCACTTCAAGGAAGGATTATAATTGATCTCTCTAGATTTTAGAGTGTTGGTGGAGGATTATTTCTCTCTATTATTCATATCATTCTTAGAGAGGTATCTCTCTAGGCATTTTAGAGGATTCTCTTCATATCTCACTGTGCATAACAAAATGAATTATCTCTCTAGAAAATTAATATAATTGGGTTTATATACTTATAAGGTTAGAAAATAATAATTTCACATAAACCCTTATTATTTACATGATCCATACAAAACCCCATGTCTATAATAATAATAATATTATTATTTCTTGACATGTCCTAATCTCACAATTTAAATTAAATATTATATATTTAAATAATATTCAATATATATTATTTCTCATGAGACCATTAAACTTGGTCCACCACTCCTCAAAAATATTTATTGGGCCTTAAATAATGACTATTTATTTAATAAATAAATATCACTATATTATTCACCAATAAATAACTAAATATTATATTTACTAAATATCAAATAAATATTTATGTAATATTCTTCTCACATAATATTCTCTTGAATAATTGGTGAAAAAATATTTGCGATCAAGAAAACATGAATAATTATTAAACTATATTTGGGAATAATATTTATTCCACATGTGAAATAATAAATAATAATATATTATTTAACTAAGATTCTGAATAAACTTAGTGTGTGACCCTATATGCCTCTTTCTTAGTGGTGATAGGACAAACAGTGCAAAGTCCAAGGTTAGTGGCCAGAAACATGAAAAGGTACCCATAAAGAAATATGTTACTGTTTAAAAGAAATAATATCTCATACAGATTATTACTGTGTAATATAACCCCTTTATCATGATATCTCTAGTCAAGATGGTTGCATGTTGGTTCCATCAACCTATGTGTTTTATGTATCATTCTTTGAATTTTAAGAAATCAAACTTGTATATATAACACCATGTCCATGTATTTATCTAGGTTATATCATTTCCATCGAAGGGACTAAGATTTCAACTTCCATTAAAGAAAAAAGGGAAAAATACTTTCTCACATTATTCATTAATAAAATATTACACATGATGCACCCAATATATCCTACCTCACCATGAACACATGGGAACACAATTTTTTGTCAATAAATAAAATTACAAAAGTTATAATAATCATTAATAACAATCTTAAAGTATAAGGATCAATACACACATCCACAAACAAGAAAATCCAATAACACATATAATTGTGAATTTATTACTAGTGGGTCTTATTCTCATAATATATTACAATGGATATTACCAAGGGAATACACCATGAGAAGGTGACTCAAATATATATGAGCCTCCACCCATGATATACTATATCAATTGTGTCCCTCAAATTATTCCATCTATATATAGAAAATATAGTTAATAATGCCATCATGGAACATCTAGGTTCTCATCATAGTAGGAAACTACAATGACCTTTTAGTGCGAGGAAAAATCTTAGGACATTATCACATACTATTTCACACATAATAAAAATAATGGTGTGATAATAAGTTTATTAATATTAAGAAAAATGAATATAGGTTATCATAATGTACAAGAAATTTGGTTATAGGGAACCGACTCCAATAGACTCCCACTTGCACTAGAGAAAACTGTTAACAACCTTCAGTCCTTTAACTATAACATGATACTCATTCTTCTCTTGGGATATGAGTTTAGTCAATGGGTCAAAATGTTTAATTTTTTGGGAACACTATTTACTATAAATTCACCCCTACGAGAAAAATACCTCAAGTGGTGATACTTTCAGAGTATGTGCTTTGTCTGTTGGTGCGAACTTAACTCATTTTTAGGAGAAACCAATATATTATTATAAAAATACAATGTGATAGGTTCTTTAATGATAGGTACCTAATCAAGATCCAAAACAATGTTTCATATCCAAATGGTTTCTTTGGTTGCATCAGAAGCTGTTCTATACTCGGACTCCGCTATAGAATCCATGACGACTGGATTCTTTGAAATCTTCCAACTCAAAGCTCATTTATTGAGATAAAAAATATCTTGAATGTGACTTTAGATCATTCTGATCTATTTGAAAACTATCTCAGTATAAACCCTAACAACTAGCTCCTCATCTCCTTTATACACCAGGAACATATCCTTAGTTCTTCTTAGATAGTTAAGGATAGCCTTAATAGTAGAACAATTTTGTTCCCTTGGATCATATTGATATCTTTATACTATACTCAATGCATAGAAGACATCAAGTCTAGAAAATAACATGTCATGCATGATTGTTCCTACCAAAAAATTTCATGGGATCTTAGTCATTATCTCTTTCTCTTGTTGTTTCCGAGGACACATTTTTTTAGAAAGATGCATACCACATGACACTGAAATCAATACTCTAACACCCCAAGATTTTACAAATAAATTTATTATAGAATGAATTCAACAATGAGTCTATATGAAATATACACTTTTATATTTATAGGAGATAGTTATAACCTACCAATTATATATAATTTTTCCACTTCTCTGATTTGAATTTCAAAAAACTGACATACATGATTACGATCTGTAAGATGTTTAGAGTTTGATAGGATCAACTTACATTTTTGGCAAATAGTGACTTACCCTTATGAATAGTAACTTATCCTTATGAATATTAATGTACCCTTTATAATAGTAAACTCACCAATGTAATTATGAATAAAATTTAGGCACCATATAAATGAGAGTGAATATTTTAAAAATTCATAATTAAGTGTTGGTATTTTTGCGAGTAATAGATATTTAATTAAAATTTTAAATTAGTAAATTAGTTTAAAATAAAATTCATTTTCATAAAAATATATTCCTAAATTACTATTTTTTCCTATGATTTTAGTATAATTTTATGAGACCTTAGTTACTTTTTGAAAGTGTTATAATATCAGTTTTAAAATTAAAATCTTTATTTTTCATGTAAATAATGATTTTATTTAAAAATAAATTTTCAAATATTTATAAAATTAGTTTTATAAAAATGAGATTATTTTTTAATTCTACACATAAAAAAATGGTTATGGTTATTTTTTTGGTATTTTTCTGAAATACTTAAATATTTGGTGAATAATATAATATGACAATTTACAGTATAAATACATTATCAAATAATTACACCATTCCTTGAGTCATAGCTGATGTAAGAACACTTGCTTAGAAATCACATGCACTTATTACTATTTTGGGTCACATGAATCAACACTATTTGTTTTCTTGAGGAAAATAATAAAACAATGAATAAGATATTCAAAAATCACCCCTCTCTTCCACTATAAAAGCCACCCTCACTCCCTCTTCTCTTCACTCCTATAAAACTTTAAGCTTCTCAAAGTTAAAATAAAATAGTCTATCCTAGTCCCTACTCACTTCCATGAGATCTTGATATTTACAAAAGGCAAAAAAACCTGCCCTTAAGGAGGTTCTCAAAGAGGACATTTCAAGGGGTAAACCCTCTTCCTTTTTTTACTTTCATTTAATTTTAGATTTATTTTATTTTATTATCTTCTCATAACATACTATATAAAAATTATCATTATAACTCTAGTATAATATATAAACTAGAATTATATATTATAAATGGAATATCCTTCCTCAAACTACTATCTCTCCCTCTTGTATTTTTTAAACAAAATCATCATTTGGGAGGTGGAGATTTACAACCTTCATGGATAATGAACCTTTTTTCTTCAATTTATACTTAATGGCTGGTCATGAAACCATTTTTAGGTTTGAAACATACTATAATATGTGTATTATAACCTATTCAATGTTCTAGAACCAGTATATATACGTAATACTAATTCACACGACAAACTAGTTTGTAACAATCGAGATATTGGAAAAATAATCTACTAATGTTCTATCTAATAAATAATCCTCATACCATGTAAAAAATTTACATATATAACCATTTAAAATTATATATATTCATAAATTATAAGTTA
Source organism: Viscum album (assembly GCA_963277665.1). Classification (NCBI taxonomy): domain Eukaryota; kingdom Viridiplantae; phylum Streptophyta; class Magnoliopsida; order Santalales; family Viscaceae; genus Viscum; species Viscum album. The sequence continues at coordinate 1,477,245,863 of OY728166.1, forward strand.
AATTCTATTTAATTATGTCCATTCCACATAAACTCCATTACTTATAATCCAGTGAACTGATCACGAAATCATGGAAACGAACACTCCAGAATGAAAGAATTCAATCTTATAACTTACCAATAAGGACATAAATGAACTTAATAAAAATTTATTGAATAATATATATATAATGTTATTAATTAGTTAATTAGTTTATTTAATTTGATTATCTAGGACATTAAGGTCAAGTACATAATACATTCTAACATAAGGTAAGGATTTTCTACCTGAACCTCCATTTTCATTCGGGTTACTCTTATTCTCTACTTACCTAAATTAAATTATTATTTATTATTATTTTATTATCATAAATTCTGTTTGAATGTTCTATATATGTGTACAAAACTGAATCCTTCTTTATTTTATGGGGAGTTACACTCTTTAAAATGATCTTTCAAAAATTCTTCCCGAAATACAAACCCATTTCAAAGGAAATTCTTGAATTCTTACCTATGTTCAAGTAAAATCTATAATATTTTTTAGCCACCATTTTTTTTATAAAATCACTATTTTTATTATGAAAAAACTATATTATTTCACTTCCAGTTTTATACAAATATTTTTCCAAAATAACTCTTCTTTTCAAAGTAAAAGACTATTAATCTCAAGAATTACTCAATGATTTTATAAGAGTAATTTTATCTATTTCAACACTCTTGTTGAATATTATATATAATTGGGACTAATATTTTCTTATATTATATATCATATTTTATCTAATTTTTTATGATTATTTTGACTATGGATGTTCTATCTTGAAACCATTCACCATATGACTCTGAATGGTTAGTGTTTATGTTTGGGGAAAGTTATTTACATTTCAAATGTTAGTTTCAATATGAATGTATATATTGTTTAACTTTATCTCCATTAATATTAAGAATTAATTGTACTTGTTAAGTGATGTTTGGGTCCATATATATACCCTAGATGCACCGGTAGGTCTCATGAGACAAAATAGATATGGACTTGGCTGAGGCCTTTCCCATTTTCAGATATGGTTTGGCCTTAATCATTTTTAGATGTCTTAGTCGAGGCCTTAAAGGTATATTTCAGAATGTATAGAATTATTAATTTCCCTCATTATGAAAAAATTAATTTATAGTCCATGAGGTTATTCAACTAGTACAATACCCATGATTATGCTTTACTATGACATTATTTATTGATCCCTTATTCCTGCCATATTATGTTCAAGTTCATTTTTAAAGGAATGTGTTTTTAGTTATTCACCTTTTCTAATGTTTATGATATCTTACACTATATTTCTTACCCTTACTGAGCATTTGATATCACCCCTTTCTTATGTTTTATTTTCCCAAGATGTGAAGAAGTAAATTATGAATGACCTATAAGGGAAACCTAGGATTTATGGATGTTTTCAAAGGAATTTACACATTTTATTTCATTTAAAGTTGTAATGTTGAACCTATGTATGTATCTAGTTTTCAAAAACTAAAAAAAAAATTCATTCCTTTGGGATACAAATTTCTTGTAATTATTCCAATGTAATTAAATAAGGCACTGACTCCGAGAAACTGGGGTCGGGTCTTTATAAATACCCTCTAGGATTATTCCATACTAAATATCTTTAGTATATGGTAAATGTATATAATTTAAATTAGTCCAAGAATCCTCTTGGATCTATCATTAATGATCTTGATCCATAGAATGTTACTTGATTCATCTAATTCCTTCATGGAGAAACAATTGTTTAACCAGTACTTAACAAACTGTAATACTGGTATGTCATTTCCAATAAGTAATATGTTATCTAAATAAACTACAAGGATAAAAAATGAATTCCCAAAAACCTCTTGTAAACACATGGATCATATTCATTCTTAATGAAACCAAATTATTTAATAGCTTCATCAAATTGAATGTTCCATGACATAGATGTTTTCTTCAATCTATAAATGGATCTCTGTATCTTTTATATCATTTTGGAATCACATGGAGTCATAAAACCTTCTGGTTGTGTCATGTAGTCATATTTCTAAAGGTTCCCATGAAGGAAATCTATCTTCCAAATTACATAATCATGGAAAGATCCTATAGCAAGTTGAATTATGATGGATTTAAATATTGAAATTGGTGAAAAGGTTTCATCTTAGTCAATTCCTTGATGTTGTTTAAACCCTTTATCCACTAGCCTTGATTTATAAGAGTTTAATTTACCTTCCATGTTCAGTTTTCTCTTGAAAACCCATTTTCAACGTACAGACTTTACATCAACTAGCACATCAACCAAAACCCAAACTTGGTTTTGATACATAGAATCTATTTTAGAATTAATATCTTATTTCCATCTTGTAGCTTATGAGATATCTACTACCTATTTATATAATAGAGGTTCATAATTATCTACCAATAGAGAGTCACCATCTTCAGAGACTATAAAACCATATTTCCCTAATTCTTTTACCTCTCTAGTTCTTCTATATAGTACTTGTATTTCAAGAACTACATCTTCAATGGGGACCTATAGAATCTATTCTTATACCAAATCTTGTGTATCTTAAGCATCATCTTCATCAAAGTCAATATTTCTCCCACTATCCCTTTTAAGGATGTGCTCTACCTCAATAAAGATGACTTGTTTGGAAATAATAACATAATTATTTGAGGGGTTGTATAGATAACATCCCTTTATTTCCTTATGATAACATATAAAGATACACTTTGTGCCTTAGGGTGCTATTTTATTTGTTTATAAGGCCTTAACAAATGACTCCCAACACCATACATGTGTACATGAAAATACAGGTTTCTTTCCACTCCATTACTCAAGGGAAATTACATTTTCTTCTTTATTTGGTACTCAGTTTAGTGTTTATACTTCAATTTGTAATGAATATCCCCAAAAAAATAATGGAAGATCAGTTTGACTCATCATTGACCTTAACATGTATTTAATGGTATGGTTCTTCCTTTCACTAACACCATTCCACTAAGTTGTGTAGAGTACAGTGAGTTGAGATAGAATCCAAAAACTCATGTAGAAAGTTAATAATATATTGGTTAATATATTCACTACCTAGACCTGATTGAATATTCTTAATCTTATTTCCATTTTAATTCAATACTTAATTCTTGAATTCTTTGAATTTCTCAAAGGACAGAAACTTATACCTCATCAATTAGACATATAAATATCTACTAAATTCATCAATAAAGTTATGAAGTAATAATACACACCTCTAGATTCTACTAGAAATGGTCCAACCACATCAGTTTATATTAATCCTAGAAGACATGTGTCCATTTCACCATGTACACAAAATGGTAGTTAGTTTATTTTTACTTGTAAATAAGAATGACATCTTTCAAGTGGTTTCATCTCAAAAGAGTTTAAATAACCATCTTGATAGAGTTTTTCAAACACATATTGTTTACATGACCAAGATGGTGATTCCATAACTGGGTATTGTATGAGTCATGTGAACATGATTCACTATCTATTTCAAATACTTGGTTTTCCTAATTTAATACATAAACCATTATTTAAATGTTCCATACTATAACATATGATGTCTTTATAAAAGAAATGACTTTTATTTCCAAATTTGAATATAAAAATATAAGTATCTAGAAAGGATACATAAATCATGTTCTTTTTAATAGTTGGTACATAACAAAAATCTATTAAAACCAATATCATTCCTATTGGTAATGAAAGGTGGTAGTCTCTAATGGCTAGAGTAGCTAGCCTCACGCCATTTGTAGCTTACCAATCCACCTCTATTATAGAAATATTTTTAAATCTACTTGGTTATTACATTTTGATATATATGTGACAACTAAAAGATGTATCTAATACCCAATGTGTATATATTTAATGATTATAATCAATAAAAAATTCACCTTTAGCTTCCCCTTTCACATGGGTGAAGTTCTTCTTCAAGTGGCCTTTCTTTCCACATGCAAAACAAACTACTTCATTTTCCTTACTCTACCTCTGAATCTTCATATTCTTATAAGGATGATGCTTGGGAGATTTATACATGTTATGATTCTTAGGCCCTTTCACCCTTTTCTTCACTTTCTTGTTCACCATAAGGACTATGAGTTTTTCACACACTTGGTCCTTGTACACTTGGAAAATTAGAGTAAGAAGTTTCGAAAGACTATTCTCATGTTATAATTAACAATAAATCTGGATAAGGACTTAGTTAGTGAGGAATGTATGATATCTATGCACTATACATTTGGTAATATAATCCCTAAGATGTCTAGGTGTTCAACCTAGCTAATAATCTTGACTACATGAGGCCCAGCTGGAATTGGCTCACCAATCATAGTTGTAAACAAAGCATTAGAGATCTTGTATCTCTCCTATCTCAAATTCTATTGATATAGGTATCAAAGGTGAGACATCATTCTATATGCATCCATTTAATCATGATACATCATAATCACATTGATTATGGATGATAGCAAGAAACATAGAACATACATGGAATCCTTCAAATGCTTCTCAAAGAGAGATAAATCTTCATTACTAGCCTATTTACCTGGTGATTTAGGAATAGGTTCTTCCAACACATATAATTTCCTTTCATGGAATAGGATAATGCATAATAACCTTTTCCACTCTTGAAAATTTGGGCTGGTGAGAAGTTTATCCTTCTCATGTATGGATCATAGTGATACTTTGAAAGTCATTTTCTTACTATTTCTATAAATAATATGATCATAGTTTTAGTAACTTATCTAATAAAATTTAGACAAATAGATAAATATCATATGTATTAATCTACCAATATTTTATCAAAACCCAATATCCCCCACCATTAGCTTTGTAATATCTTGTTTCTTGGAAATTCTAGTGGCGAAGATCCATATTCCCCTTCCCATCACCCAAAATTTGGCCAATCAAGCACTTTTTTTAGCTAGGTATTCCAAATTACAACTACATTAACTCACAATTCCTTGATATATTTTGTGGAATCCCCAATCTTAAAATCCTTAATTTTGATTTCCTCAACCTTTTCCTCTCAATTACACCAATTCCAACTTTAGAAGTCAACCCTTGATTTGAACTAAGTTAAGTCAACCCAAAACTCTAGGTTATAATTCCATGATAATTGAAAGAACCAAACAGTGTCTAGTCAAGCACTTTGAACTATTGATCAATTTTAACTGAAGTAGTGGAAGTTTATAATTAATTAATATATATAATTCATGAATTTTATCTTTTATTTGTAAATGTAAAATTATTATATTTATTTCATGATTTTTAATATTAAGTGGATTTACTTAAGTTATTAACCATGTCTTAGATAATGTTTACACATAAGTCAATTTATTTTAGTTCTATCTTTAATGTTTGTTGATTCATTAATCTATGTGATTGTGGAAAAAATACAAAACTAAATAATTATAAAACTTGACATATATAAAATAATAAATTTTTATGATCATTAAATTTTATTGATGTTTAGTTTATCTATCGGATGATAAACTAATCTTCGATCTAGGAGAAAAACATCTTGAACTATTTATTGTTCATGTTGAAACTTTACACCTGTCCACCTATGTATCTCCCTTGGATTGGTTTCACCTCAGCTTCAAACATTAACCACCTCCACTAGCTTGGGATGTCTATCCAATACATATGATTTTACTCAAATGTAGGTGAGGGGAACTAAATGATCGTTTAAGGGGTTTACATAAAAGAAACCATCGGAACATAGACCATTACATAATGAGAGGAGGGATGACACACATGCCAACAATTTAATTTAATATTAAATTAAAAGAATAAAATTACATACAAAGGTCTGGTCTAGGATCATGATCATCCACATGCATGCAATAAATTAAACATTTAATAAAATTAGAGTTAAATTATAATCGTTCTTATTTAATATAAATCACACTCCAGTCAATTAATTGTATTATTTAATTAATAAATTATTTTATCTTAATTATCATTCAAATTTTCTTTATATTATAATCCACTATAATATTAAACAAATTAAACAAATTTATTTAAAATTGACTATCTACAAAATAAATGTACCTTGGAGGAAACATGGTGAGTACCCTTCCAAACTACCCAACATTTATTATACTCATATACTAATCAATCTTGTGAAATGTGGCATACATGACTTATCACATAATTTCATGGTGTTTAATATCAACTTAATGAAAACAAAGAACCCATGGTATTTACCTAGTGTGTTATTCTTAAATTCCCGTAGAGTAATAATTGTAATATGACTTATACATGATATGAAAATATAAACATTATACAAAAATTAATTAGAGAGTTATATATATAAAACCCATCACATGGGTGTACTATCAACATAATTACCACATAGAATACCTGTTGATAAGGGTTTAATAGTACAATAAATTAATTTTTAATTCTATATAATTTGGTAAAAGTACATAGTGTGTATAGTACAGTGACACATCATTTATTATTCTCATTTTCTATCCACAAAACATGCCAAGGGACTCAGCATATAACAATTCCATGATTTTTTTTGGAAAATATGGTGTGTATATGGGATACACTATATGTGGTCCCTAGGTTACATGGTCACCAGTCATGTAGGCCATGTAGAAGATAAAAAACCCATATGTGACTAAAGGACTATACGTCGTGTATAGAAATTACACGGCATGTACTCTAGATGACCATGCACTAGGCTAGCCGAGTCAATATGAAGCGTGTCATTAAATTCACCATGTGTAATAAATTCAATAGATTAAACTAATTCATAATTAATTCAAGTTTAATTAAACAATGGTACATTGTGTGTACTCGTGTGTTTCCTATCCATACTCCTTGGAACCTCTTGATGAGATCTTTGAATTTATTTCATTCATAAAATTAATTGAATTAATTATATTTGTGAGAAAAGAAGAGGAATAAATTATATCTCACAATTCGGATTAAATAATGATTAAACTAGAATTGAAAAATAATGAAAAAAGCATAAATTAATTAATGAAAATTAAATAATTAAGAATAATTATGAAACCTCCCCTTAATACTATTTGTAGGTTTTAGGTGCAGCGGATGCGGAGGATGGGGCATGCCAAATCATTTTTTTGTCATGATCAATGACTAATACAAGATTTACATGATGATAAATGTCATGATAAATGGAATTGAATAAAATAATATAGATAGTATAAAAACTCTAGAACTAAATCTCAAAATTATCACATATCATTTATAATTAATTTATGAAATAAAAAAAATTACCTTATGAGAAATTATTTATTCATTGATAGATCCTCCAATGTAACTATGTTTTACTATTGTTAAAATGTATGAATCAAGAGTATATTCCCTTAAATGGTGATCCATACATGTTCCAAGAACCTCTGAATGTCATCGTAGGAATCTCTAGGCACTAGCATGGTAGAACCTAACACTTTCATTGCTCATCTTTGACTGTCCTGAGAATTTTTCCAAGGAAGGGTTCTCTTTAGTCACTCTATATTTGAGAGTGGTGGTGGAGGAGGATCGATCACTATTCTTGAGTGTTCTTGACGAGGGAGCTCTATAGGCCTTTTATAGGATTCTCTCAAGATCTCATTGTGCACAAAAAAATGAATTGGATCTATAGAAAAATAATATATTTGGGTTTATATACCGATAGGGTTATAAAATAATAATTACACATTCACCCTTATTATTTACATAATCTATGTAGAACTTCATGTCTATAATAATATTAATATTAATATTTCTTTACATGTGCTAAACTCACGAATTAAATTAAATATTATTTATTAAAATAATATTCAATATATGTTATTTCTTACCAAACCATTAAACTCGGTCTGCCATTCCTCCACAATATTTATCAAGCCTTGAATATTGAATATTTATTTAATAAATAAATATAATTTCATTATTCACCAACAAATAAATAAATATTATATTTACTAAATAAAAAATATTAATTTTTTAAATATTCTTCTCACATAATATTATCTCAAATAACTGGTGATAGAATATATGTAATCAATAAAATATGAATAATTATTAAAAAATATATTAGAATAATATTTATTCAACTTTATAAATAATATATAATAATATATTATTTAACTAATATTCTAGATCAACTTAGTGTGTGACCCTCTATAAAGTCCCGTGTTTTTGAACCGGGTTAAAATATGAATGTTTTCGAATTTTTTTCAATTAATCAACGGTTTAATTTTATTAAACCAAGATCTGGAATTTTATTATGAGTGTTGGAACACCTAATGGTGTCATTTATTGAATTGCGTAATTACCCGATAAATTTTAGCGGGTGTCCCGATGAGTCTTGGGTGCACTGGATCCGGAAAAATTCACTTTAATGGATCTGCATGGGCAGCACATGGTTGTGGTCTAACTTATGCAGTTTATCTTATTTAATAATTATTTTTATTATTTTTAATTAAATATGATTATATGATAGTTTTGGATTAATTAAAATAAAGTTTTAATAATAATAATAATAATGAAGTTATTGTTACTATTTTGTAGTTGTTAAATTTATTGAATGTTAAAAAATTAATTAAATGGAAGTTGAAGGTATTGATGTAGATTTTGGGTTTATCAAAGAAAAATTTTATTTAAATGAAGAGTTTCAAAATTATTAAAGGACCATTTATTATTAAATGGAAGAATGTGCTAATAATAATAATTTCATTGTTATTATTACAGAGTCATAAATTATTTTGATTCTTTGAGATTTTAATTGCATGTTAAATGAGTGTATCATTTATGAGAAATAAATGTGGCTTTTGAGCTTCTCAAATAAACTTTTAATTAAATGAGGGGTTATGGGTTGGAGTTTTTATCATATTAATGATATTGTAATAAATTGGGGGTTTGGGTTTTTAAATAAATGAAAGTTTGAATAATAACAATGACAATGTTATTATTAATTTTGTGGTTACTTAGTTATATAAATGTTAAAAGAATTTAATGATCAATATGGAGTTTTATAATTAATTACGAAACATTTATTACGAGAATAATAAATGAAGATTAAAAACGAATTGGATAATTAATGTGTATTTAATTGGGGAGGTTGGACATAATTAAAATGGGTGTTTTATTGTTTCTTTTAATACAATTTAATTATGGGGTTTTTCAAAGTTCTATTTTTAATTAATGGGGTGTAATTTTTTCGGTGAATTTAATGAGGCTGTTGGGTATCTCAATGAAACACTTAATTAAATAAGTAGTTTCGAATTTAATGAAGGAGTGTGGTTATTTAATAGAGTTTTTGGGTTATATCAAAGGTTTGAGTAATAATAATTATATTTTTTATTTTTATGGTTCTATGAGTGTCATAATTATTGATCATTATGGATATTATTATTATAAATAATAATAGTAATGAATTGGGGGAGTTTTGGTTGAAATTTTAAAAAAATGAAAGTTTTAATAATAATAATGATGATGATTTAATTATTATTATTATTATTTTGTTAATTAATTAAATTCAAGGAAAAATGAATTTTATTAATTGTGGGAAAGGAATTTTTTTATTACTTTTAAGTCAAAGAGATTTTAATTTAATTGAGGTGTAAAGGGGAGTTTTATTTTCTCAAATGAAACATTTCCTTTAAGAAGGATTAATTGGGGAGTTTTTTACTTTTTAGATAAGTGTTTAATGTGTATAATAATAATAAAAAAATGAGTTTATTATTATCTTTTATTATTATTATTATTGCATTAATGGTAGTATTATTATTAGGTTTTAAGAGTTTAATAATAACTATTATAAAATTGAAATTAATTTAGGGGTTTGAAAAAGAATATCAAGGGAATCGAATTCCCCTCTTCTTCCTCCCTACGCACAAGGTGCAACATGCACGTAGCAACACAACCCATGATGCGACCCCTTCCCCCCTCCTTCGAGCTCCCTCCTCCGCGTGAGCTCCTTCCCGTGGTGCAACCAAGAGGCACGTAAACCCCCGAGCGACCCTCCCTGCAGCAGCGCGACACCCAGGCGGAGCTCCTACAGTGTGTGTCCTCCATGGAGAAACCCCCCTCTAGGAAATACCTAGAGGCGCACCACCCCTCTCCCGAACTCCACTTTGCGCATGACAATTCCCCTCGGACAATTCACGAATCTTGTCTACCTTGTCAAGGTTATGTGAATGTTGACTCGGTACCCATTGGTCCATAATCCGACATCCGCCACCAAGGGCAAGGCGGATGGTCTCGAATTGTCTTTCCACTGTTGGTTCGGGTTAGTTTCTAAACCCACAGTTTGGTTTTGCACCAGTTCTATTAAGGCCTGTTAAATTTTTTTATGAGTTCCTTGTACCATGTTAGAGGTGCGTTGTTCATTACAACTTTGATTCTAGTTACCAGTTTAATATATGTAATTTTCATTGACCAATGTAGACAATGTGCAAAGATATATATATATATATATAAAGGTGTGAACACATGCGATTATGGACCAGTTGTGGACTGGTTTCTTCCAAGTACATTAAAGCGCTTCAGATTTAAAATGGTTCCACCCTGAGATAGGGTCTCAAATACTTAATTCTTTATTTTAAGAATTATATATTCTTTAAATAAATTGAGAATATAAGTTTACTTGATGATGATATATCGATACAGGACACTTTTGAAGTTATTAAATGATGCCGCCCACATGAGATAAATGAGGGCTTAAACTTGTGTTGTTTTTAAGCATGTTTTAGTAATTTGGTTAAAGTGATGTGATTAAACAATTAAATTAATTGAATGGACATAATGTATAATAGGGTAATTAATTGTAGAATTAATTATCAATTCATTAGTTGGAATAAAATTTGTGGCTTTTATTGATGATTGGGAATATTGAATATTTGACATGTTCAAAAGTATAAATTGGAAATTGGTAATAATTAATGGATGGATTAATTATTACATGTTAAATGTTAAATGGTTAATTAATTTATGATCGGTTTAAGTGATAATATTTAATTAATTAATTTTTGATTTAATTAATTTGTATGTATTAAATTAAGATTGTGAATTGATTGTTTATTATGACTGTTGGCCAAGGGTACTTTTTGATACTTGTTAGATTTCCATGCATTAAGTTGTCTTGGATGGAGTTGTTCTATATTATGAGATGATGCGTGAGATGGTTTCAAAATATATGGGCTTGTTCGACATGTTTTTTGATAATTATGATGTGCATGTAAATTGTTAAAGTCCTGGATGAATCACTGTTTGAGTGGACGGGTTCAGACTTGTTAACGAATTTGGATAATCAAATGTTGAGTTAATTATTTATTTGGATTACTAAGAACAATTAATTTTTAATTAATTATCTACTATTGAGATGTTGAATGGTTAATTAAGGGTTGACATTTGATGGATGATTTATGAGTTTAATTAGTTATTGAATTAATTAACAGATTGTAGTAATTAATTTATGAATTAATTAATGGATGGTTTTGGGGTGTTAGACATGGTGTTCTAAACCAATGATAAATATATATGTATGATTGATAAATGGGTTGTGAGATAGGGACTGAAGCTTCAAATACTCATGGGGTGATAGACATGGTGTTCTACACCAACGAGAAATATATATGTATGATTGATAAATGGGTTGTGAGATAAGGACTGAAGCTCCAAATACTCACGGGGTGCTAGACATGGCGTTATACACCCAGATTGCAAGCAAATATTATTTTACGGGTCAGGGAATGATGCTCCAAATACCAAAGGGTTGTGAGATAAGGAATGACGCTCTAAATACTCATGAGGGTGCTAGACATGATGTTGTACACCCATTTATTAGCATTGGACTTTGGGTCCAATTGTTCATGCATGAAATGAGTTAATGGTTAATGAAGGCTGTTGAGACATGATGATTTGTGAATTGTTTATGAGGAAGGTTTCAGACTTATTTATGAATTGGGTGAACCAATTTTAGTGGGCGGGCTCAGACTTAGTATATGAAAGGTTGAATTGAATAAATTATGACGCGTTATCCAAGCTAAAGCACATGCTTGGATTCAGTATTTACTTTGATTACTTAAATGGTCTTTAGAGACATCTGGGGTGAGTGACTTATACGAGAGATGTTGGGCATTGGTCCAATCTCAAGACCTTCATAATTTATTAATATTGGAATAATTAATAACCGATGAATGACTATGTAATGAATATTGAGTATGCATGAAAAATGTATAATGAAGGTTCAGACACCAGCTGAGGGATGAAGTAGGTACTTGGGTATATAGTTACATTGCACCATTTACTTAATTTATGCATGCCTTCACATGTTATAAGTTATTTATTAAATGTCTGGTTTGGGGTAGACACTGGTGGTCCTGACCTACTAAGATTTATATCACACACCCTACTCGGGCCGCCATTGCATTGGGTACTCGAGTAGATTCTATTTGGTTGCAGGACTATGCTATTTTCATTTTCTTGGGAGTTATGAGCACAGGACCGAGCGGAGGCTCGGGATGCTCGAGGAGGTTTCCCTTGTGGATTTTAGTCATTATTTATTTATTTATGCATTGAAATATAAATCATGCTATTTTTTCACTATTTTATACTTTTGTATCATTAGCATGTCATGCATGCATCCGCTGTATAATTTGGTGTTGGCCATTTGTTTTGTACAAGATTTATAAAATCATCTTTCCGCTGCTTATTCATTTATTATACCGTTTCCACTATTTATTGCCTTTGTCTATTTTTGAACACTAAGATGAGGGTATAATCTCCCCACTGACTATCCTTAGACCCTCACTGCTAGTCGGAAGCCTTTGGCGTATGGGGAGGCGTGCTTGAGGTCATGTGGCGACCGGTTTGGCCTCCGGTTTAGTGGTGAGCCGGGTAGGGACGTTACACCCTCTTGGACACTTTCTCAGTGGCATTAGGAAAGTAGCCCAAAGTCCAAGGTTATTGTCTAGAAATATGCAAATACACCCATAGAGAAAGAGGTTAATGTCGTAATGATATAATGCCTCATATGGATGCTTACTGTGTAATATAATACCTTTATCACGATATCTCTAACTGAGTAAGTTGCATGCTAGTGCCACCGACCTATGTGCTCGATGTCTCTTTCTTTGACTTTCCAAAAATTTAACTTTCTTACATAACACAATGACAATGGATTTATTTAAGATATATCATTTCCATCAAAGGGTCTAAGATATCAACTTCTATTAAATAATAGAATGGAAAAATATTTCTTGCATTATTAATTAATGAAATATTACTCATGACATACCCAATATATCACACATCATCACTATCATATATCATCACAATTTTTGTCAATACATAAAAGAAAGTGACTTATAATAATAATTACTAATAATATTAATGTCTAAGGATCAATACACATTTCCATAGATAAGAAAATACAATGACACATATAAATATGGATTTACTATTATCAGGTCTCATTCTCATAATATCCTATACTAGATATTACTAAGGGTATACACCATGATAATTCACCTCAATGTCCTATGAGTCCCTACTCCTGATATCCTATATCATTTATGTCCCTTAAAGGATTCTGTCTGGCTATATAAAATATATTTAAGAATAATGTCATGGCACTCATAGTTGGGAAATTCTTTTACCTTCTAGTGCGACAACTACTCTTAGGACATTATCACATACTATGTCACACAAAAGAACAATCATTATGTGATAATGATTTTATTAATATTCAAAAAATGGATATAGTTTATTATAAAGTACATGAAAGTTAGTTCTGGGAAACAAAATCGAATAGAAATAAGTACAACATGCATGGTATTCAAGGATGGATTAATACTTTAAAATATGTGAATGTTAGTGATGAGGGGTTAATCACTACCTCTATATCAAGAAGGAAAAGAAAAAAAATATGATGGTGCTTATATATTTGGATGAAACAGTTTTTGGTGGTTTGAATGTTTCAAAATGTAAGAAGTTTTCAGAATGCATGAGGAGTGAATTCGAAATGTATTTAATTGATGAAATGACATTTTTTTCTTGACTAGTAGGAAATATAAAAGAAGGAAGGAACTTTAATTTCTCAAAAAAAGTATTCCAAGTAGGTATTTAATCAATTTAAAATGTAGTATTTGAAGCCTATTAAAAATCCATATGTTTCCCGAATTATATTTTCTAAAGATAAGGATGAAAAAGTGGATCATATCAGATATTATAGAAAAATCATTGGAAGTTTATTGTACATGAAAACCACTAATCAAACACATTATTTGAAACATTTCAATATTTTTGGTACCAAATTTTTTCCAAGAAAATATATTTTCAATATGTGAAAATAATACTTTGATATATCAATTATCTAGTAGGTTTTGGTCTATTTTATTCTAGAAAATCATAATAGTAGTTATTGGGATATAGAAACTAATATTGGGTAGGATTTATGGACGATATTAAGTGAACCTAAGTTGTGGTTTTTTATCTCATAAATCCCTACATTTCTTGGATAAGTAAGAAGAAAGATTACATTTCTTTTATCACTATGGAGGATGAACACATAACAACCAATAATCTTGTACTGAGTTTATTTTTATGAAACAAAATTTTTAAGATATTGGGGTGGATATTGAATCTTATACTACAATAAAATGTGAAAAATCAAGTGCTATAAATATTAAAAAAAATTCAATTCATCATTCATGTACCAAGTACATTGATATTAAGTATCATTTTACGAATTAGAATGTTGAGAAAGGTGTAGTAGAATTGGAGTATGTTCCTATACAATATGAGGTGGAAAATATCATAACCAAGGACTTATAAAAATCAGATTTTGAAAGGCATAATTTGGACCCTAGATTCCAGCATAATCCCTCCAACTAACTATATTATAAATGGTCCCCAATCCCCAAGTGGAATTTCTTTTTGAAGCATGGTATGGTCTCTCTATTATGTTTAATGTGTGAGATATTAACTATATTTTGGAATATTAATAGAAGTTCTCTGTGGGTTTTTCTACAGGGGTAGGGGGGATTGGATACTTTATTTACCTACAAGGGGGAGATATGCATGCATTATGTTTAAGGGGAAGAGTGTTTTAATAATTAATCATGGGGATCCATTGTTTTAATGAAGGCATGAAGTTCATATAGGTCAAGGTTAGTGTTCAAGATAACCTTAAACAACTGTTTCCCACACTAAGACACTAATAATGAAACATTTTTTCTTAGAAATGATGATTTATGAGTTATTTATACACTCCTTGACGAAAAAAATCTCAAAGTTTATTAATGATCAGATCAAGTTAGTTTTGAAATTTTTTAGAGATTAAATAACGAAATCTGTTTTTGGATTATAAATAAACTCAAAGGGGCATATTGTTGAAAAAAATACTCTTGGAGTGAGTTTTCGTTTGTGTTTATTGATAATGAAGTGGAAGGAATCTCTAATTTCATCTCTATATGTATTTAAATAACATATTTTTTAGTTCAAAAAAGATATAGAATAATCCTACAATCGTATGGTAAAATTGAAACTTAGGTAAATTTCTTGAATTTTGGAAAAGTTCCCATGCATGTGAATCTAGATATGTGAGGGTTCATGTATGCGAATTGGTGCTGCAAGTGGTTTTTGGATATATATAGGAAAATTGGTTGAAATAAGTAATTTGATCACATAAAGCTTCACATATACATAAGTGAAAAAATTATGCAAGGGATTTATGCTATATTGAGGTTCTCCTAGACGAATTAGGCTAAAAAGGAGAATGAATCCATGTATGAGATTTTACAGGGAGCCACACATGTGAATTGATAAAGGAACCCATGTATAATATTTATGAAGGCGTACACATATGGTAATTTTTATGGGATATATATTACCAGGACGTAATGGTGATGTAGGGGATTTGGTTTTGTGGATTTTTCAGGAACCAGACAATATGAAGTATCACATTACTCAAAAATGTTTGATGTTTCATGAAGAAAATAAATCCAATACTCAAGGTAATTTTAGGACAACATATTTTTATTATTTTAAGTGAGTTTGAGTATAATTTTGTGGAATTTAAAATGGAAATGTTTCTTCTCAAGGAATGTGAAGAATATGGCATAGAGAATGGTGTAGTGCATGATGAGTTCATTTTTTAATACATGATCTGGAAGGTGATTTTGAAAAAAATGAGTGATTTTTTTATGATTTAGAAAATAAGAATAGAAAGTGAATTTTCATGGACTAAAAAAGAAAATTACGTTTTCATGAGAAAAATATTTTCATGCAAAAGGAATGTTTCAAGTGTCACAAAAAATAAAAAAGGAAATGTGAGCCAACTACCTATTTTTGGAGTTTAATAAATTTTGTAAAAATATAGCACTAAGGAATATATAAATATAAATAATGAAGCTTAAAATATAAGGTAATATAATTTAATGAAAATAGAGTATTACAAGAGAAAGTTTTTCTAAGGATACACATCATAATGTTTAAGATAAATAAGAATGGTTTTTCCAGGATTAGCGTTTGTAGGAATTCGGTCTAGGAATTATTGAATTGGTGCACCATCCTTGTGGATTTTAATCAATGATAAATTTTGTAAAATAAGTTTTAAAAAATGATAATTGTGTTTCACTATGAAATTAGATCAATGAATTACTAAATATTTTTAGGGAAGTGAAGATTTTATTTTACTACGAGGATTGCAAACCTCAATGGTTAGTGCATCCACTCCATTGTGTAAAAAAACACAATAAGTACACTTTAGTGTCTTTAGGGAATAAGGAATATTTTAATGTAAGATCCTTAGACTAGCCTGTAGTGTTTAACCAAGTAAAAATCACCTCCATCTATTTACTTCTTTCATCACTATAGAGAGTTGGAAATATAGAAGAGTGTGTTCCTCTATATGAGGGAACATGATTTGTGTCATGAAAGAAATTTTAAATAATACAAACCCTGATTCACCCCTTATAGGGTACTTCCCTTAACTAGTACCAACACCTGCATAATCCAAGAACCTTAAGGACTTGTGTACATTTAAAAGAAAATACTCACACAAAAACCAAATCCCTTTATATACTAATGTGAGCACCACAATCAAGTGAACCATGCCTCTTAAGTTGAAATATCCTGATTTTCTATACATTAATGTTGAACTAGAAGTGATTTTTCTTTCAAATCCCCATGCAATATAAGATATAATTTTATCCTCATTTTACATGTTATGTATTTCTAATTAGGTCTTAAGGAGATACAACCCACCTCTGCCATTCTTCAACTTTTCAATCAAGGTGTTTGGGTATCTACAAGGATATTAATGGATGTTCTAGTAAAAGTTAAAAATTTTATCTACCCACCCAAATTAACTATCATTCAAAACAATTCATACTTAAACACTAAATAAAAATCTCCATTCATCATTGTTCTTCCCTTCTTGGAAAAAATCAACTTGATCATTTGGGTAAGGAATGAGAACATGAACATAAGCATTAATAACATGAGTCTCACTTTAAATATCTATAATGAAATATCTCAAATAAAAGATGATGAGTAGGTTTATAAGGTGAACTAGATAGGAAATGTTGAAAATGAAGAATAATAACATTATGGAATAATTTAAGGTTTTTTAAGTCAAGAAGAGATATATTTCCTTTGTTCACATGAGGGGAATTTCTCTCATTATCTTGAATCTCATTCATATAGGTTTTATGATTACATTTTAGGATAAACATTCAATTAAAACTTTGAATAAATCATAAAATTTAATTTCATACCTATTAAATTTTTTGATCTAGAATATATGGTGGCTGAAACATCTATTCTATAGAGATAAATTTTGCCTATAATTCTAGAAAAAGAAATGAAGTTTGATTAAAATTCCCAATTTTATTCTAAAAATTCTCACCCACCATATTTTAAGTTCAAGGCCATACTTGCCTCACTCAAATATTCATTCTTAGGGGATAATGTAACCCATCATGTAGTCATTTCATCTTCCCTCAAATTCAATCAATAGATAATGGTTCTAGATATCTTAAGAAGTTATAATAAAGTAATTGGATGGAACCTTTCTGATATCCCAAGGATTATACCACTCATGAGGATCCATAATATTATTATAGAAACTAATTATAAACTATGACACAAACCCCAGTAGAGACTCAACCGTAATATTATAGATATGGTATGAAAGGAAATCCTTATGTTTTTAAAAGATGATATTATCTAACCCATTTTTAAGATTGATAGTGTAAGATTAATTAAAGTGGATCTAAATAAGGCTGGAAATACTATGATTACCAATGAGGATAGTGATCTTCTCCCAATTAGGGTGAGTAGTGGATGTAGAGTGTTCATCGACTATAGGAAGTTGAACTTGTGTACTAAGAATTATCATTTTCCATTTCACTTTATTGAATATTTCCTTGAGTGAGTGGAGAGTCACAAGTTCTTCTGATTTCTATAAGGGTATTCAGGGTATAACTAAATTCCAATCTTTCTAGATGATTTAGGAGAAGCAACCTTCACCTTCACAGTTGACACTTTTTACATCAAGAGAATACTATTTGGGCTGCGTAATGATCCTATTACCTTCCATTGGTGCATGATGGGAATCTTCTATAACATGGTTGGGTATTTTCTAGGGGTCTTTATAGATGACTTATCCATTTTTGGGGATATATTTGAGGGATTAATAAGAAACTTTGAGAGGGTTTTTGAAGATTTTTGGATAAGAATATTTTCCTAAATTGGAAATAATTACATTTCATGGTAAATGAAGGACTATTTATTAGTCATCTAGTATATAATAGAGTTATTTAAGATGATAAAGATAATTGTTATATAATTCATTAGATCCTATCTCTAAAAACTATCAATAAAGTGAGGTCCTTATTAATGTTTTTGGTTTTCATAAAAGGTTCACCATGAACTTTAGCTCCATTGAATGACCCCTTTATTCTATTCTTATGATAAATGATACTTTTTTTTGGGAACAATCTATGGGTAATCCTTATAAAGTCTCAATTCATGTCATATATCTCCTTTAATCATGAATTTTATTAATTTGAAACTTCCTTTCAAACTCTTGTGTGATGTGAGTGACTTTGCTATAGGATATTCTTTAGGAAAGAGTTCTAATAAAAATCCATTTTTCATTGATTATTCATGAAAATCATTGAATAATTCACAAATCAACTACATAACTATTGACAAATAATTTATTACTATTATACTTACCTGAAAAAATTAGTTTGTATCTCTTAGGACCCCCTCACCATTTTCACTCACCATTAAACATTGAAATACATTTTCCAAAAGCTAGATGTCATGTTCATATTGATCATAAGGGTCATTATCTTGCAAGAAATTTATATAACCATTAAGGATAAAAAGGGTTTTGAAAATATGTTAGTTTATCCCCTTTATAGGTTGGAATTAAAGTAAAATTCATCCCATATTTTGGTGTCCAATTCATTCACTAATGACCATATCTATTCAGTGAGTGATTTCCCATGATATGATTATATGGAAAAATTCTTGGTTACATGTTTCATTCAAAAAGTTTTAAGGATGGAAGATAAGAGGAAATTCATTTATGATCCTAATCATTATGTGTTTGATGATCCATGTCTCTACAATTTTTTTCTTGATTAGGTTATTAGAAGATGTTTTCTAGAGGCCAAGAAAGAGTCTATTCCTAATTTCTATCATAGAGAGGCATGTTTTTTCCACTTTTACACTAATAAATTCACCATAAGGTTTTTTAGAAGTGTTCTATTTTAGCCCAAACTCTATAAGGATTCCTATACATTAATCTAGATTTTTACTTGATGTAAATAACTCAGATCCATCACTAAAAGGAATCAAATGACCCATACTCCCATTCTAACTATATAAATATTTGACTATTGAGGAATTAATTTTACAATACACTTTATAAAATATAGGGGATATCTATACATCCTATGAGATAATTATAACATCAAAAAATTGGTTTATTACATTTGTACAAAGTCCAATGATTATCAGGTTTTGATCTGATTCCTTAAAGAAAATATCTTTTCTAGATTTAGAACTCCTGGGGCTATCATTAGTGGTCTTGGAACCCATTTTTTAAATTATTCTATCTTGAAGCTAATGTTTAGCTATAATATCTGTCAAAAAGTTTCCATAACCTACCACCCTAAAACCAATAATTAATATGAGTTAGATAAAGAAAAATAAAGAAAATTATTAAAAAAATCTTTTAAAATCACTTGGAAACTTTAGTATGTGAAACTCTTGGATACCCTTTGGGAATATCATAATGTGGTAAAAACCAGCCTAGTAATTTTACCATGTCTGTTGGTTTTTGGAAAATATTTCCATTTAAAATTTGAAATTGAGCATAAGTATTTTTAGGAAATAAGAAAAATAAATTTTTACATTTCCTTATCTAGAACAAAGAAGAAACTAGACCTTAATGAACTTGGGGAACTTAGGATGTAGTCTTATAAAAATTAAAGGATAAAAAATCTAGAGTTTAAGCCTAAATTTTTTGGAATATTGAATTCAAAAACTTTTAACTGGGAAAATACATTCTCCTCTATAGTTCCAAACTTCATTTGCACATGAGATGTTAAGGTCGAGATAATCAAGGCCTCGCTTTGTACAACATGTGTGCCCTCATGGGGTAGTTGAGATTCAATATCCCACTAGTTTTAATATCTTTAAATTCAATGCTCGTTGGATAAAACATTTCATATAATTATTTAATAAACCTGAAACTAATGAGGATTTAAATCAGAAAACCTCTAAACTAGAGAATGCTTGATAAGTCAGGGGTATAAGTTGAGATAATAACATTAAGGAAAGAAAATTTTGGGAGGAAATATGACTTTTACATAGATTTTATTTTATTTTATTTTTATATGTTTGTTTTTTTAAAAAAAGTAATAAAATAAATTTTTTATGATTTAATTATTTTTAAAAAGTGGAAAAATTATAGCTTGTATGCCGAGTGATAGACTTTACGGATGGCGAGGCTGTAAACCTTAAACCCATGACTGAAGGGTGATAGGGGTATGTTCCTACCACAAACCCATGTGATGTATTGATACCATATTCCACTATATATATATATACTTATATTTTTCAGTTTATATACAAAAATATATAATTTTATTACTGTATTTTAACTGTAACATGTACCTTGAGTCAGTGTTTGGTGTTCTAAAAAACAAGTACATTTCTCTTTTTTTATATATTTCAGTCAAGGGAACCCTTTGGGGTTTACAAGGTATTCAAACATTTATATCTATGAGTTTCATGTGAAGTTGAGGTTGAAAACATTATAATAAAATCACCTTTCTTATATAGTTCAAATACAATCTACCATCATCCTTAAGGAGTCTGTGAGTGACATGGAGATTGAATAATCCATCACTTATAACAAAAACTTCATCTTTAAAACACCAGGTGAATTTTTTCCTTAATTTTATTTCAAATTTAATTTTTTAAATCCTCTCTTATCCTCTATTTATTACCCATATACATTTTCATTTTTTACACTTGGGATAATGTTATTTTAAGTTTGGATGTGAAAAGAAAATACTTTTCTTTTGCATCAATGAAAAAATTTATTTTTTGAGTGTGTAAATGGGACAAAATTTCATTATAAATATACATGATAACATAATTAAAAAATTTTTAAAATGAATATAAAATAATTTTTAATTCCTTGATTGTAACTTTAATACAAGTTTAATTTCACAAGAAATTTTTTTAGAAAGTGTAGTTATCTGATGTGATTTTATACCATTAATATTTTTATCAATTTAATCAAAATTCCATAATACATGTACTTTATATTGTGGGGTATGAATTTGAGTTCTTAGGGCCCCTATATAAATAACATAGTTTTGGTGATCATTTTAATTTTAATATGTTTATTAAAAAACAAAAAATAATAAAATTTAAATAAAAAACTAATAATATCTACAGTTAGATAAATTAATTAACTTAATTAGTGGATTTTGACACTTCAGGATAGTGACTACAAATATATATAGACTATATATTTTAATTTTATCTCTATTTTTGGTAATTTTGATTTATTATTGATTGAGATAACTTGATATGATGCCTAAATATATGGGATTCACTTGGTTCCCTAAGGTCTTTATGCATCAGATCCATCAAAAGAGTATTGCTATAAGGGTTGAATATATTAAGAATAAAAATAAAATAAAAAAATAATACTCATATTTGGATTAAAATATGATTATTACCTAGTTCTTACATCCATTTACCCCAGAATAATAATGAACCCCCATGTATTTTATGATTCACAAAACATTATTATGATTAATTGAAATTGAATGAAATGCGGTGATGAATTTGAAAAATAGATTGGGATTAGGACTGAGATATTATTGTGAAGATATATTTTTTAAAATTATTTTTATGGGTTTCAAGATTATTTTATGCGAGGAAGTAATAATAAGCATTGTATGTTAAAATCTATTCAGAAAAAGGAATTAATTTTCTATCTTTTAAAGTTATTTTCTTGGGACTAGAAAATATCACGTTGGGGGGGGGGGTTTGATTATAAAATTTAAGAGGAAAATATTAATTATTTTAATAATAATATTCATGTGTTTCATTGTTTATAAACATTGATATTAGTGAGCTTTACAATATGAACTTGTTTTCATGTCATGTTCACAATCGTTGCCTAAATTGCACTAATGATCAAAACATTTTTCAACACCTTGTTAAACATAAATCTGT
Source organism: Viscum album (assembly GCA_963277665.1). Classification (NCBI taxonomy): domain Eukaryota; kingdom Viridiplantae; phylum Streptophyta; class Magnoliopsida; order Santalales; family Viscaceae; genus Viscum; species Viscum album. The sequence goes on from OY728166.1 coordinate 1,477,268,622, forward strand.
ATTGATTTTAATTTAATACTTTATTATCATATCAAAAATAATATGAGGAATATTTTATCCATATGTAATAATAGGAGAATTATTAGGGAAGATAATCATTATAGGCCTTTAATCTGGAAAATTCCAAGTGAAGTTAATTGGATTCCATTCCACTAAAATGTATTCATATACCATAATACAAGCCCAATTAATTTTAAATTTATAATTTTGATATATAACATATATAGGTATATTTAATTCAATATTTATCAAATATAATTCATAGGTTTGAAGGGTGATCCTTGTGTTCAAAGTTGAAGATAATATTCTGGTCCAGATTCTATGGCCTAGAATGGCATGCAACCATTTTAATCATAACTCCAAGAAGATGAATCAAATTGGGATAAAATTTCACAAAATGTTATAATAAATATTGTGATAAAATTTATTATTCTACAACTAACCCAAATTAGTCTATCTAGAAGATTTTGTTTTTTTATCAAGTGGAGGAATGTATGGTGACTCCGATTTTGGGTCAAGGGTGAAAAGCCCACTCTCTATTAACTTTACACCCTCATATCCCTACCATAACTAATTGGTAAAACTTGGAAATATTGAATTTAAACCTGAGTAATAAAAAATAACTATTTATGGTAGTGTTAGTTAAGTAAATATAATATTTTTGTGTGTTACTTTATTTGTAATTTTATGCTGCTATTTTGTTTACAAAATATTGTTTTTCAATTTTATGGTTTTCTAAATCACTCTATATTATTAATAAAATTAATTAATATTATATTATTATATAATCATCATTAACACATTGATACCTTTGTCTCATGTTGTGAATTTATTTACACTAACACTATTGAAATTCTTTAGACAATAATGGAGAGTTTTTTGTTTCATTGTTTTCTCTTCTTCAATTACTCCCTTAGGAGTCGACTTCAGTATTATAATGATAAAATTACATCAATTGGTGGATAAAAATCTTAAGAGATAGATCAAAAATGTTTCAAGGGGATGGGTTAGATTTTATTTCATGTTCTATTAATGTTTAATCATTTTTTTCACTTGGAATTTTCATTTGATGTTTTTCTTTCTTCCTTATCCTAACTTATTTTTAAAGACACACATTTCAAGTGATAATAAAATACTTTTCATTGGATTTCTCATTAAAATGATAATACTAGTGTATATATGGCCATCATTAAGTTTTTTTGGGTATTAAATTGGTTAGTTATGAGGGTAGTTTCCTATCATTGAAAAAATCACTCTTGAATTTAGAAATTTAAATCAACTAAAAGAAATTCATCGAATCAATACTTAGAAATAATATAGGATTTACTCATTCCCATAAATTGAATTAACTTATGATTTTTTTATTCTAGGAACCCTAATCAAATAAAACTCAAGTCGAATACTTCATAGAAAAATCTCCCTACAGGATGTTCAAGTGTCTTTTTTTACTTCTTTGGTTTCTGAGGATTCAACAACACAACCTTTTCTCCTAGAGACTGATTTAACCCTAAATTGAGTAAATTTAGGTGAAAAAGTAGTAAAATTGTTTATTTATCATTAAAAACTTGTATTTGAATTTTTAAATTCCAAGAATAAAATAATTTATCATGGACACATCTAGATTCAGTATTCATGCATTTAATATTAGAGAAATATATCTGTGATAGAGAGTTTTAGAGGAGATCACATTGCTGAATATCATGATATTTATATATTAAAATATGAAAAATAATATTTATTTTATTATATAAATATAAAATATCATTAAAATATGAGATAAAAACACTATACTATATTCTATATAATATTTCGAGTATATTAGAAAGAGAGAGACCCTGAGAGTGTGTTATTCTGATATATTTCATCTATCATTGAAAGGAGTAAACTAGATAAAATCGATGTTATTATTATCAATGAATATATTCTTGGAATCAAAGTAAAGATGAACTAATGATTCTATGAAATAAAATATTATGAATTTATGTATAAGAAGAAGAATAGAAGATATATATGAGTGTGCACACCACTATTAAAGATCATATAAGTCAAAATAGTGAGAAGACCGGATTACAATTCCTTATATTGTAATATATAAACAATATAGATAAAAACATTATGATTGACTTACATAAGAGATAACCATATAGTTTTTTTATATTAAGTAAATATATCATAATGATACAGTCTAGGAGAGAGACGAGTCTTCACTGCTAATCATACTTTAAAGAGGATCCAACCAAATTGGTATTTTGTAGAGGGAGACTTGGTTGGTTATAAAGCCTAAAAAACTAAGTTGGTTAATTCATTTTACTTGGTTGATGCTGGGATACAATTTCAAGGATATACTATTTCCTATGCTTCATCCTGATAGTAAAAGAGAAGCTATGTGTGAGTGGGATAATAACTGACATACATCGGGGACATAATCATCCACATTAGAGGAAAACACCACTATAAAATTATTATGTTCTAAATTGTTATACATTTATTCTTATAACACATGTATAAAAACCAAAGGTTATAAAATATAAAGAGATCTATTTACCAAATAGGTGTAAAGGAAAATAAAGAAAAATATTTTTATTGGTAAAAAGTCATCAAAATTGTTCACCCTATTATTGAGTCAAAATAAATCTTATGTATCCTCTATTTTGAAAATCATGATATTCTTCATTGAATTTGAATTAACTTAAATTTATTTTTTAAGCTATATTGTGTCATATATAAATTTTTAATATTTCTGTTCCATGATTCAAATAGATACATTTAATTTCTATAATAGTATGTTGACATGTTGAAGTGAATATAGAGAATTATTGAATTTATTATGATATTGTTTTAACCAAACTTGAAGATCTCAGATGTTAATATTGGAGTTTTTTATAATGAAAAATATAAATTGGAATAGAGGATTTGAGTAAAAAATTCTAAAAAGATACTACAACAATTTTAATCAAGAATCTATATATTTCCTTGTTTCATTGAGTGTCTATGATTATACTTTGTTTGTAGTGTTTTACATAGAGCTTTTGTTGTGAGGTTCTTCATTATAAAAGCTCCAAGTTTATACTATTACAATCGTTTATGAGAATTTTATATGAATGAAGATATTACAAGGTTATAATTTGTTTATTTTGGTCCTTTTCAATTAATTTTGAGTATATGATTTTATATAAATAATTTTGATCAAATTGGAGCTCACATATAGTGATACTTGATTCCAATGGGTTTCTCGAAGTAGTTCCTAGTGAATAAATTTTATTTTTCTATGGGGGTTTTCAAATAAGATATTAGTTTAAATATTTTATACCTTGGATATGGTTACTGATCATCCTACTGTTTTGTATTAAAAACGAATTATTCATTTTATTGGAACTATTTGGCAATAAATATCCTTTATAGGAGTTTTTTGATTGTCATCTAGAAATTTGTGTTTTATTTTTTTATTTTCTTATACACAACTTCTCATTGATTTTTTTCAATTTAGTTTTATAACTTAAGAGTTTTTAATTTAATATTTGTGTATTATTTTTTAAACAAAATCAATCATTCCCACACATTATGTTGTGTAAAAAAACCATGACGTCTATGCATAATTATATGAAAAAACCCATAATGTCCACACTTTATTATGTGTGAAAATGAAATCATTCCCACATATCATTATCTCATGAGATATAAATCCTTAACCAATACATTGGTATATATCATACCCCACCCATCACATCCATACATACGTGTGTCGGATTAATTCAATCATCATATAATAAAAATGCATGGAATGAAAATGGGTTTCACATCCTTTTAAAATTGTATCATATAAGGATAACATTACTATTACCATCAATAATCATAAAATGATAAACCCATGGAAATTAAATGGGAATCCACTAAAATTATGTAACTCATTAGGTAAATAACCTTTAAATAAGATAGCTAAGTTTAGTGTCTTTACACAATATAGATAAAGGGTATATAGTTTAGTCAATAATTTCCCCAATCAATCGATGTATATATGTCTAGGTGAACACCCATAAATCAAAATAATGAAATACATGGTATTCATAGAGAAAAGGAATTGAAAGAAAATTTATGATTATATGAAGTGGATTATTATTTAAGATAAATTAAATCATGAATCATTCCTATAATATAGATTTATTGCTACAAGTATTTACAAACATAGTTTAAGAATCAAAAGATGGATGAAAAATACTTTTAGAAGAGCATTAGAGTCTCACTTTGAAAAAAAGAAGAAATATAATTTTTATTTAAATAACTTATAAAAAATTTATAGAATAAAATTAAAATAATTTAATATATAAAATCATGAAAAGTTTTAAAGTAAGCTTCAAAATTAAGAATAAATAATATGATAGGAAATTCATTCATATAGAATTTTTTAAAATAATGAATTTTATTTTATTATTTTTATAAAGAAAGTAAAATTGATGAAGTCAAAAGTGTTTTTTGAAAATTAATTTTCTAAAAGATCAAAATATGAATTTTTGAGATATTTATTTTAAATATAAATACTAATAATATAATATTAATAAAGGTAATAAAGTTAAAACATGTAGTGGAAGATAAAATATACAAACATGAGATAAATTTCCTTTTTAATATTTTAAAATATATTTATTAAAACCCACATCCTTAAAAGACTAATAAAAATTCCTTTTGAAAATTGTTAAAGAGAAGTATGATGATAATATGAGATAATACATATTTTGATTTCTAAATAATAATGGATAACATTTTAAGGATTAAAAAATTTGGTCATGGAAGGGAAAGAGTGATTTGAAATGATAAAAGATATTTTTAAAAATATCATATTTTTAAAGAGAATGAAATTTGTAAACAGAATAATATTTTAATTTTAAAAAGTAATTTCCCTAGATAAAAATAGGTAATATTGTACATAATATAGAAATTTTAGAAAAAAACGTAGAAGTGAAATCTAATAAAGATATTTTTTGACCCATTTAAAAGAAAACAGGTAAAAAAAACCATTGCAGATTTGGTGTCTTTTGGGTCAAATTCCACTAAAAAATAAGAAGTGATATGGTTTTATAAATTAAATTAATTACATGGAGGAATATATAAAAGTAAATTTATGGGGAAATACATAAATCATGTAAGGATAAAAGGTGGTGATTATAGAACTTATCTCAATAAAATAAAAAAGAGTTGGGAAAATCCTTACCGATATCAAAATTTTGAAGTAAGAATAATTTGAATAGAATTTTATGAGAAAAAATGTATATTACCAGAAAATTACGATTAAATAAAATATACTTCAATTATATAATAGATAAAAAGGAAAAAAAATATAATAATGAAGTTCGAAGATAATGTTTATAACTCAGTGAAAGTAAATTGGGTTAATAACAACACTTATGATGATATTAATCAAATTCCAAGGTAAGAAAGAGCTTAAGTAAAAGTGAAATTACAAATTATAATAAATTATTTAATATTTAATAAGAAAATAGGGTTGTAGTTAAACCATGTAAAAGTAAATTGGCACTTAACACAAATCATTTCTCAAGGAATTGAATTTGAGACAAAGAAGCCCTTACCTCAGATTCCAGCTGAGTCAAACATTCTATAACCTCTTGTATAACAAACTACTCATTATTAATTTATTTAAAAACTTTATTCATGTTTATTACCTTTCATATTAATCATTTATATTCATTTATCATATAATAATTTCTTATTTTTAGTTAATATTAAATATTGGTAGTTAACAGTTTTAACCATCCCTTTGTATTTTTTTAGTATAATGGATCTGATTGTCACTCTATGTTTATGAGTTCATCATATCCAAAGTAGTTATTTTAATGGAAGATAATGGTTAATTTTACATTACATAGGAATTTTAGGTATGATTTGTAAATATGAAATCTAAAAGAAGATTGTTTTACTGAGTTTTATCAATTTTTTTTGTTTATTAACACTGAGTTAAATCAAAATATTACCATTCTAGAAACAATTTTTTTGATATATATATTAATATCATATATTACCATAAATTATGTTTACATAACCATTGATGATAAAAATTCATATCATTGTTCATATCGGTGGTTAAACCGACCCAAACAGGAATATGCTAGAATTATTTCGATAAGTATGATTATAGAATGATCATTTTATAGTATTATAATTCCATAATCATGAGAACATATTATAATAATAATTAATATTTAATATCACCTACATTTAATATTTATTAATCATTCATGATATAATAATTATAAAACTGTTCATGTGGGTGCTTAAACTGACCCAATCATGAGTTTGTTATAATGAATGAATAATTAAGAACAATGCATTTAAAGTGAAAATTGGTGGTCCTAGTGGAATAATTAATAGAGGGTGAATTAAGATTAAAAAATAAAAACATTCATTTTAAAATATATTTGAAATCACCTCAGTTAAAAATAGTCCATTTAACAAGTATAGCAGTTATATATAATTTTATATTTTAAAAAACTTTCTCTGCAACACGATCAATACATATTTAATATAAATAAAATAATTTTAAATCTTGAAAATAATCTATTCTCACATATAAATTCTAAATAAAAAAATTAATTTGAAATCATACTTTTTAAAACTCTTTATAAGGTAACAAAATTTAAGAAAAATGGTATCAAGAGTTGTGTTCAAATAGTGTAACCAAGAATGAAAAGCACATAGTAGAAATTAAATAAGAGCTTCAGTTCCAAGATGGAACCTATTCCACTCCACTTAAAAGTCAACCAACTTCCAATCTATTTTATTAAATAAAATAAATTTTTTTATAACAAAGATCAAGTATACACAATTATATCCATAACCTAGATCGGGAAAACAAGCAAACAGTGACACATTAGTAGTCTAAGATAATTACCAAGCATTTTCCAAGTTATTTATTAGAGAGTAATAAAGTGAGTAAATTAAATTAAATAATATCAAAGAACTCTTTAATATAGTGTAAGAGTTTGTGATAACAAATATATAGTAAGTAAAATAATATATCAAAAGTGAAAAGAAATAAATAAAGAGATAAAGGGTGGTAAAAGTGTGATTCTACCCTACTCTGGTCAAATTAGGTTGATTAAAAAGGTTATATTCTCCTAAATGATCCTATGATATATCAGAGAATGAATGTGATAATTTATAAATTTATTCTTTTAGATATAGCTAAGTGCATGAAAATAAATTATTTTGGAGATCTAGAATGAAAATGTAAAACTATATTTAAAAAACTATATCTCCTATATATCCATATTCATGTTTTATAGAGGAATCCTTCCCACTTATTAATTTGAGAAAAATCATAATCAAATACTATAATTAATTTTGACATCTAGAGATCTTTAACTTATCTTGAATTAGTCAATAAATCTCTAAAATATAGATGTTGTAGTAATTTATTGAATTTGAATTTGAATTAGACATGAAAATATAAGGTCTTACTTAGGAAAACTAACTTTGTATTATCATAATTGATCTATTAAATTATATTATAGTTACCCGAACCTATAGTAGGTTTTGAGTTTCTTCTTTTGGTTACTTGTTTTGAACATGTGGCCAATGTTGGATTCCTTCGTGCGACCAGTCTAATTCGTTCTTATAGTCGATGCAGAATTCCTTCATGTGGTCAATCTGACACTTAGATATTTTTTAATGATACTATGGTCACTTCATATGTATTTATGCAGTTGACTAGATAACTCACTTTCAATCACATTTCTCGTTGTGGTCGATCTCCTCAATGTGAGGTCACCTAGTTTAACATGTGATCACATCAACACTTGAAATCATTTTATCTATATTGCATGTCACGACCCGACCCAACGGGGCTCGAGCCGCGACTCCCCAAGCCCGCCTCCAATAGGCCAGGGGCTGGCGACTAGCGCCGAGTAGGCTATCACACACATGGGAGGCATTAGCCTATGGTACCTGTAAACACGCACCCACAAACACCTCCATGAAATAGTGTAGAGATATAGAAATTGGAAAGTATATGCATGCATACAATCTATCCCACAACCAGAGAGCAACAGCAAAAGTACAAGGGCAAAACAGGGCCCACCAAAAGAAACTACAAAAGCGTATCCAACCTGCTCTGAAGAAGGGGAACGCTGCCACAAACACCCGCCGGAAATCTCCCTCGACACAGCTCCGGTAAACACCCCGGTCAACTCGCTCACTAAGCTCCGCCTGCTCCGGGTCCTCCTGAGACTCCGTCAAAATCCCTGTGGTCTGCACAAGACAAAAACATGTGCGGGCAAAGCCCGTGCAGGGGTGAGTATAAACATACTCAGTAGGCACCCCAAAAACCCAAAACCCAAGGGAGCAACTGAAAGGAAACAGTCTGCTCAACCCAGCCAGAGGGAACCCGGATGAGAGAGAAACTCCATCTCGTGACCATCCTCGGCTAACACAACTAGTCAGCTCAGCTCAGCTCAGGTGTATGCCCATACATACACCTTGAGCAATCCAGATACACACAGCTCACGCCACAAAGCCACAAGAGGTACCGACCTCGTCACCAGAAACTGTCCACAACAAGGAGAGTACACCACGAACACTGTCATACCAGATGACACTCATCCGAGAGATACACTCCATCGGGTCCCAAACAAACATCTCAGACGCTCACCCGAGAGACCACGCTCGTCAGACAACATCACTGAGGAAACCTCACTGAAACAACATAACCACCAAACTCCCCGGAGAGGGGATCACCGCTAGGGTCCGCTAGGGGATACCAAGACCCACTCCGGTATACGTAGCTCACAGATAGGGGATCACTCCCAGGGTCCGCTGGGGGATACCACGACCCGATCTGGCATACGTAGTTCTCACAAATGGGGGATCACACCCAGGATCCGCTGGGGGATACCACAACCCGATCTGGCACGCGACAGAAGCTTCACACTCAGATAGAGGATCATCGTCCATATAAAGATGGTCTCGATGATACCGGAACCCTATCTGGTATAACTCGCAATGTAGGGGATCGAACCGACGATGCCGCAACCCTACCGAAACCACGCGCGGAGTAGGGGATCGCATAACTAACGATACCGTAACTCTACTATAAACCACATGCTAAGTAGGGGATCATATACCCGACGATGCCACAACCCTACTGTGCATGACCCACCGCGTAGGGGATCATATTCCCGATGATGCCACAAACCCTACGGGGTTAACCTGCTAGATAGGGGATCGCCGCCCGTAAATAAGCGGTCACAGCGATACCAAGAACCCGATCTAGGGTAAAGATGCTAGAGGATCCAGTCCGGGCCCACTGGAGGGATACCACAACTCTAACAGTTTAAAAATCCCATCGAGAGGATCACAAACCCATACGAAGGTTGTGATACCACACGAACCCTCGTAGGAACGAACCAAGGGAGAACCCTCAACCACTGCTGGTCCAAATTTCGCTAACCCGAGCGACTCGCCCCAAAGCCACACTGCGCACCTCCGAAGCCAAAACCGAGGCCACCATCGCGTTCCACGTGGAAAAACACGCAGGATAGGCTGTTTACTCGCCCGAAACGGAGCACCGGTAAAAAAGGCACTATTCACCGTAGCTAGCTCGCGCGGGGCCCACGCTACGATCCCGAAACCCATCAAGCGGTTCACACCACGACGATCCCCTCGGAAAAACAAGTGGAATCGACTACTCGCTCGTCCAAAACGGACACCCGGTGAAAAAGGTACTATTCACCGAAGGCCAGCTTGGGTGGGGCCCATGCCTGGATTCTGAAACTCATCGAACGGATCACACCATTGCGATCCCCTCGAAAAAACACACAGGATCGACTATTCATCCGCCAAAATCGGACTCCTGGTGCAAAAGCTGCGTTTCTCCGCAAACGCCAAAACCCGGCCTCATGGGGCCCGCACCCCATTCACAGACCCAACACCCGGAAACCATCTCAAAAAGTCCGTCGTACCCTCAGGGTCTCAACGCCACTGACGGCACGTCAATCGGACGCTCCGGGTAGAAGTTACAAAGGCCCGAAGTCGTAAAATAATAAAATAATATTATTTTATACGGCGTTTCTAACTCCCGGGCCATGATATCGAACCCTTAAAATTCTAAAAGTTGTTTCAAAAGGTCCTTCTCGACCCAAGGAGCGCGTCGCCGCAAACGGCTCGCAAATCGGAGTTACGGTTTGCGAGTTACAGGGGTTTAAAGAACCCCCGGAAAATCCTGGCCGGACCACCGCCAGCCTCGCCGGAAACCACCGCACCGCCGCCGGATTCCGTCGTGCCGCAGCCGCCGCCACCGGAAACCGCCGCCGCGCCGCCGCGCCGTCGCCGGATCCGCCATGGCCGCCGCCCGCCGTCGCCGGAAAACCGAGTTTTCGCCGGAAAACATCCGGGAGCCCCCGGGAGCACCCCGGTGCTCTAAATTCAGATCTGAAACATGTTTTGGAAAATTCGGGACCCGAACTATACAACCCTTACGAAAATTTGAAGGAAAACAACACAAAAATGGGATCCGGGATTGTAAAACTCAAACCGCCTACCTATTGGCGGATTGCCGAAGTTTCGGGTGCAGAACGACGCCTGCGACGCGCTGGAGCTCGATCTGCTGACGATCGGCGCTGGAAACGGACGCCCGGAGCTCGATCTGACGAAGAAACGGAGAAGGGGGAGGGTTGTCACCGCATGCGCGTGAGGGATGAGGGAGGTAAGGAGGGGGATATTGTTTTTTTCTTTTTTTTTAAACAAAAAATATCTCATATCTCCGGCTCCCGACTCCCCTCCGCCCGATTCCAGATGCGAACAAAGGTAAGGTCACCCCTAGGGTAAATGTGCCGTTCTGAACGCAACGGCGGACTCAAATTTGCGATTCGAGATTCCGTTCAGAAGTTATTCAAGCCGACGCTCATAAACCACCTTTTCAACTTATTTACGAACACACCCCTGGTGGCGTTTCTCACCGCAGGCCCGCGCCGGAAAAGATTACACATCTACTAGGGTAAACGGCACGTTCCGGACGCAACCGTGCCATCAGATTTCCGTTCTGAGCTACCGTTTAGGAGATATCAAATCTCCGCCACGTGCATAGTATAAAAATACTTAATATTTTTATAAAATTAATTTCAGGCACCCCGAGCCTCAGAATCGCACGCCGTCTTCGCGCCTAGCTCTGGAATTATTCCTAGAAATATTCCAAAGTCTGACAGGGCCAAAAACCTGAGTCACTACATCCTCCCCCCCTTAGAACTTTTCATCCCCGAAAAGCCCTAAGCACAAGGAAAGCGACTGGACTCTCAACTGGGTCTCACATACCAGCGAGCTCACCAACAAACAACCACTCAAGGTCTTACCAACGCCCTGAACAAAACTCGAGCAAGCAACAAAAGGAAAGAGTACCACTAAACAGTGTCTAACAAACTACTGCAGTAAGTAGAAAAGACACAAGGCATACCTCTATCCATCTGCGGTGCCTCTGGGTCGACTGCCTCCAGGGCATGCAGTTGTCCTCACCCTCGACCACCAGCTCCCTGAGCTTGGCGTGGACCACCTGGGGGTGGGGGTGTTGGCAACTGGTACTGCCTACCACCGCCTCCCGCTGCACCAGCTCCGCCGCCACGTCCGCCGCCCTGCGGACCTCCTTGCTCAAGACGCTGCCTCTGCCAAGGCGGTCCATCGACCGGCTCCCTCTCAGCAGCACGTCGGGTCGGACAATCTCTAGCAAGATGTCCCCGACCATCGCAAGCGTAACACCGCCTCTCCTGCAGCTGACCAAAACTGGCCTGCGAGCCCTGTGAGCCCTGAGGCTCAGATCCTCCATCCTGGGGTCGCCTACGGAAACGTCGACCACGTCCGGACCGCTGAGTCTGTCGTCGGCTACCAGATGCCGATCCGACCGACGAAGTCTCAGCTCTCGACTGCCCAGCACTAACAGGGGGAATATGCTCAGCCAGAAAGCTCTCCACCACCAGCGCTCGCTCCAGCACTCTAGCATAGGTGGGCAGGCACAAGGAAACCACACTTGCTCGGATATCCCTGCGTAAGCCCTGATCGAAGGTCCGAGCCCTAAAGAACGGGTCTCGAACCATATCCAGGGAGTAGCGCGACAGGTCGGTAAACCTCACTGAGTACTCCGACACAGTCATGCTCTCCTATCGAAGCTGCAGAAGCTCCTGGATCCGTACTAACCTCAGCGTCACCGGAAAGAACTCCGCCCTGAAGAGTCGCTCAAACTCTGCCCACATGAGCGTCTCCTCGTCATGGGACTGCATCACCAAACTCCACCATCGCCCGACAGAACCATGTAGAAGGCTCGCCGCTAGGACCACCATCGGATCTGGAGGTGTCCTCACTAGGCGGAAAACTCGGGTGACTGCCTCAAGCCAGTCATCAGCTGCCTGGGGGTCTGGATCACCCCGGAACCTCAGAGGTCGCTGCCTCTGGAAATCGTGCAGCGCACTCAGCCTGCGTGAAACCTCGTCCTGCACCGCCGGCACAACCAGCTGCTCAACAGGTGGTGGCTCAACTGGCAGACCACTTGGAGGTGCAACCTCAGAACCTGCGCCCTGCGCCACAACCACTATACGGGGCGGGTCATCAGCACAATACTACTGCGGAACCCTTGCTGGTTGTTGTCGTGGAGGCATCCTGAAATACATTCAAGACACACCACATTCAAAGAGTATATCTGGAGATCTGACTCATGAAGGACAAGGAAAACCCAAAACCCAGTCCTATATGATGTATGTACCATTATGTCCCCGCGACCAGTGTACGAATGCCCCGAGTCGAAAGGCAGGTTATCAGAGTCCTGGTGTATGGATACGTCGGCCGTCGCACCAACACTGGAGTCTCTGGCCTGAAAGCTGAGCTCGAAACACCCTAACACTGCCGCTATGCAACCCAAACCAAGCTCACAGCTAGACCAGATACGCTCTGACATTCCAAAGATGGAACCTCCTCTGATACCACTCTGTCACGACCCGACCCAATGGGGCTCGAGCCGTGACTCCCCAAGCCCACCTCCAATAGGCCAGGGGCTGGCGACTAGCGCCGAGTAGGCTATCACACACATGGGAGGCATTAGCCTATGGTACCTGTACACACGCACCCACAAACACCTCCATGAAACAGTGCAGAGATATAGAAACTAGAAGGTATATGCATGCATACAATCTATCCCACAACCAGAGAGCAACAACAAAAGTACAAGGGCAAAACAGGGCCCACCAAAAGAAACTACAAAAGGGTATCCAACCTGGTCTAAAGAAGGGGAACGCTGCCACAAACACCCGCCAGAAAGCTCCCTCGGCACAGCTCCGGTAAACACCCCGGTCTACTCGCTCACTAAGCTCCACCTGCTCCGGGTCCTCCTGAGACTCCGTCAAAAGCCCTATGGTCGGCACAAGACAAAAACATGTGCGGGCAAAGCCCTTGCAGGGGTGAGTATAAACATACTCAGTAGGCACCCCAAAAACCCAAAACCCAAGGGAGCAACAGAAAGGCAACAGTCTGCTCAACCCAGCCAGAGGGAACCCGAACGAGAGAGAAACTCCATCTCGTGACCATCCTCGGCTAACACAACTAGTCAGCTCAGCTCAGCTCAGGTGTATGCCCATACATACACCTTGAGAAATCCAGATACACACAGCTCACACCACAAAGCCACAAGAGGTACCGACCTCGTCACCAGCAACTGTCCACAACAAGGAGAGTACACCACGAACACTGTCATACCAGATGACACTCATCCAAGAGATACACTCCATCGGGTCCCAAACAAACATCTCAGACGCTCACCCGAGAGACCACGATCATCGGACAACATCACTGAGGAAACCTCACTGAAACAACATAACCACCAAACTCCTCAGAGAGGGGATCGCCGCTAGGGTCCGCTAGGGGATACCAAGACCCACTCCGGTATACGTATCTCACAGATATGGGATCACTCCCAGGGTCCGCTGGGGGGTACCACGACCCGATCTGGCATACGTAGTTCTCACAGATGGGGGATCACACCCAGGATCCGCTGGGAGATACCACAACCCGATCTGGCACTCGACAGAAGCTTCACACTCAGATAGAGGATCATCGTCCATATAAAGATGGTCACGACGATACCGGAACCCTATCTGGTATAACTCGCGATGTAGGGGATCGAACCGACGATGCCGCAACCCTACCGAAACCACGCGCGGAGTAGGGGATCACATAAATAACGATTCTGTAACCCTACTATAAACCACATGCTGAGTAGGGGATCGTATACCCGACGATGCCACAACCCTATTGTGCACGACCCACCGCGTATGGGATCATATTCCCGATGATTCCACAAACCCTACGGGGTTAACCTGCTAGATAGGGGATCGCCGCCCGTAAATAAGCGGTCACAGTGATACCAAGAACCCGATCTAGGGTAAAGATGCTAGAGGATCCACTCCGGGCCCACCGGAGGGATACCACAACTCTAACAGTTTAAAAATCCCATCGAGAGGATCACAAACCCATACGAAGGTTGTGATACCACACGAACCCTCGTAGGAATGAACCAAGGGAGAACCCTCAACCACTGCTGGTCCAAACGTCGCTAACCCGAGCGACTCCCCCCAAAGCCACACTGCGCACCTCCGAATCCAAAACCGAGGCAACCATCGCGTTCCATGCGGAAAAACACACCGGATAGGCTGTTTACTCACCCGAAACGGAGCACCGGTGAAAAAGGAACTATTCACCGTAGCTAGCTCGCGTGGGGCCCACACTACGATCCCGAAACCCATCGAGTGGATCGCACCACGACGATCCCCTCGGAAAAACAAGAGGAATCGACTTCTCACTCGTCCAAAACGGACACCCGGTGAAAAAGGTACTATTCACCGAAGGCCAGCTCGGGTGGGGCCCACGCCTGGATTCTGAAACTCATCGAATGGATCACACCATTGCGATCCCCTCGGAAAAACACATAGGATCAACTATTCATCTGCCAAAATCGGACTCCTGGTGCAAAAGCTGCGTTTCTCCGCAAACGTGAAAACCCGGCCTCGTGGGGCCCGCACCCCATTCACAGACCCAACACCCGGAAACCATCTCAAAAAGTCCGTCGTACCCTTAGGGTCTCAACGCCACTGACAGCACGTCAATCGGACGCTCTGGGTAGAAGTTACAACGGCCCGAAGTCATAAAATAATAAAATAATATTATTTTATACGACGTTTCTAACTCCCGGGCCACGATACCGAATCCTTAAAATTCTCAAAGTTGTTTCAAAAGGTCCGTCTCGACGCAAGGAGCGCGTCGCCGCAAACGGCTCGCAAATCGGAGTTACGGTTTGCGAGTTACGGGGGTTTAAAGAACCCCCGGAAAATCATGGCCGGACCACCGCCAGCCTTGCCGGAAACCACCGCGCCGCCGCCAGATTCCGTCGTGCTGCCGCCGCCGCGCCGTCACTGGATTCCGCCCTGGCCGCCGCCCGCCGTCGCCGGAAAACTGGGTTTTCACCGTAAAACTTCCGGGAGCCCCCGGGAGCACCCCGGTGCTCCAAATTCAGATCCGAAACATGTTTTGGAAAACTCGGGACCCGAACTATACAACCCTTATGAAAATTTTAAGGAAAAAAACACAAAAATGGGATCCGGGATTGTAAAACTCAAACCGCCTACCTATTGGCGGATCACCGAAGTTTCGAGTGCAGAACGACGCCTGCGACGCGCTGGAGCTCGATCTGCTGACGATCGGCGCAGGAAACGGACGCCCGGAGCTCGATCTGACGAAGAAACGGAGAAGGGGGAGGGTTGTCACCGCCTGTGCGTGAGGGAGGAGGGAGGTAAGGAGGGGGATATTGTTTTTTTCTTTTTTTTTAAACAAAAAATATCTCATATCTCCGGCTCCCGACTCCCCTCCGCCCGATTCCCGATGCGAACAAAGGTAAGGTCACCCCTAGGGTAAATGCGTCGTTCTGAACGCAACGGAGGACTCAGATTTGCGATTCGAGATTCCGTTCAGAAGTTATTCAAGCTGACGCTCATAAACCAACTTTTCAACTTATTTACGAACACACCCCTGGTGGCGTTTCTCACCGCAGGCCCGGGCCCACAAAGTTTACACATCTACTAGGGTAAACGACACGTTCCGGATGCAACCGTGCCATCAGATTTCTGTTCTGAGCTACCGTTTAGGAGATATCACACCCCTGCCACGTGCATAGTATAAAAATACTTAATATTTTTATAAAATTAATTCCAGGCACATCGGGTCTCGGAATTGCACGCCGTCTTCGCACCTAGCTCTGGAATTATTCCTAGAAATATTCCAAAGTATGACAGGGCCAAAAAACTGAGTCGCTACATCCTCCCCCCTTAGAACTTTTCGTCCCCGAAAATCCCTAAGCACAAGGAAAGCGACTGGACTCTCAACTGGGTCTCACACACCGGCGAGCTCACCAACAAACAACCACTCAGGGTCTTACCAATGCCCTGAACAAAACTCAAGCAAGCAACAAAAGGAAAGAGTACCGCTAAATAGTGTCTAACAAACTACTACAGTAAGTAGAAAAGACACAAGGCATACCTCTATCCATCTGTGGTGCCTCTGGGTCGACTGACTCCAGGGCATGCAGTTTTCCTCTCCCTCGACCACCAGCTCCCTGAGCTTGGCGTGGACCACCTGGGGGTGGGGGTGGTGGCAACTGGTACTGCCTACCACCGCCTCCCGCTGCACCAGCTCTGCCGCCACGTCCGCCGCCCTGCGGACCTCCTTGCTCGAGACGCTGCTGTAGACGCCGGAAAAGTCCGTTGTTCCCAAACGAAGTTCCGGATGTGGGAAGCGAGGTCATATTTGGAGTCGGAAGCATGTTTCGGAGGGCCCGGAGGCCTTGCGCGGAATTTTGGAGACCTGCGCGCAAAGTTGATGAGCCGCGCGCAAACCTTCCGGGATGCGCGCAATGCGCTGAGCCGGCGCGCAATTTTGCACGCCCGTGGCCCGCGCGACTCCCTTGCGCGCCGGTCCCAATTCCGCGCCCGCGAAGAGAATTTCGCGCCCGCGAACTGGATTCCGCGCCCGGGGTTGCCTATAAATATAAGGCGACCCCCGACGTTTTGAAGGTTGCCAGAATTCGAAAGGTCTCTCGTGCGCGCAATCCAACCCCTTCCGCGCGCAATGCCGATCTTCAGGTAACCTCTTTTCTTTCGCGCAAGAAAGCCTTGGGGTTCGCCTTCGCGCGCAATCCCTTTGGCTCCTTTCCTTTGAATAAATATTCTCCCAAAGACATTTGCGCGCAAAAGAAGCCTCTTGCGCGCAATTGCCCCCGGGTGCGCGCAATCCAACCCGATTGCACGCACCCCCCATTTTCAAAGTGGCCATTCGATTAAAGAATGAGCCGTTGCCCCCGCGCGCTATCCGAAGCCCGGTGCGCGCAATCTCTATCATCCGCGCGCAAAGTTCTGGCCCAATCTCCTCTTTTGCGCGCCGACCCGCGGTATTGCGCGCAAAGCTCCTCTTTTGCGCACAAACCGCCAGGGTCGCCCCCTTTGACCCCCTTTGGGTACCCGCCTGCGTGGCGCCCGATGACCCTCATCCCGGGTGCCCGCACTGTGCGTTGTCTTTCCGTGCGGCCCTCCAGGCTTGCGCGAAGTGACACGGACCTATCGGCGGCTTCAACGTCCTGCACGACGTTAAACTGCATACGTCCTGCACGACGTTAAACTGCATACGTCATGCACGACGTTAAACTGCATACGTCCAACATGACGTTAAACTGTGCCACGTCCGCGCTGCAAGACGTTAAACTGCCAGGCGTTTACGTCCCGTACGACGTTAAACTGCACCACCGTCCGCGCTGCAAGACGTTAAACCGCCAAGCATCTTCGTCCTCAACACACGACGTTAAACTGTACTTCGTCCGGCAAGACGTTAAACCGTCCGCTTCGTCCTCAACACACGACGTTAAACTGTACTTCGTCCGGCAAGACGTTAAACCGTCCGCATCACCTGATCTCGTGTCTCGTACGCAGGGTCCCCCCGGTTTGGATGTGGCCCCCACCCTCTCGTTTCTGCAGGGATGTCGGGATTGGAGTGGCCTTCGTCCACGGGGGTAGAGTGTTGCAAACAGAATGAACTACGTGGACTTTGATCCCTGTCTTCTAAACAGGGTACGTAGGAAGCCTCTCCGAGGTTCAAGCCTGCCACCTGGTCGTCCCGGTCGTATTTACGTCGGTTCGTCCATCAGTGGACCCCTCCCGGGTTCACACTTGCGTTGATTCACCTATGAATCCGCCTATGTGGGGGACTGCACGTGTGTATCTCCATTGTTCTTCCCCACCGCCTCGAGCTCTTCATGAGTCGGATTGCCCACGTCCAGCATGACGTAAAACTGTGATCCACCCGGCCGTTCCATCCCCCTCTGTGTGCGAGGTGGTTCGGTTTAACCCTTCTCCAGGCAGCCTCGATCTCCTTGTGAGTCGGCTTGCCAACGTCCACCATGACGTAAAACTGTGGTTCACCCGACCGTTCCATCCCCCTCTGTGCGAGGTGGTTCGGTTCAATCCTCCGCCCGGCGTCCTCGATCTCTTTGTGAGTCGGCTTGCCGACGTCCAGCATGACGTTAAACTGTATATCCGAACTACGCTGACTTTGATCCGCGCTAACGCGCGGTACGTAGGAAGCCCCTACGGGGTCCGAGCTCCTCACTCCATCATCCATCCTGATCCTTACCCGGGCCGCCACATCCCGGTGGGGTCATGCCATTTCATCCCACTCCACTTCACTCGGGAAGCCGCCCATGTGCTGGCCCCAGCGTCGGAGGTTCCCCGCAAGGGGTTCTGACATCTGATCCACTCCTCGTGTTGATCAGTCCGATGCCGTCCCCGCTGGACGTTAAACTCGCGGCATACCCCGTGTTAAACATGGGAAGCTGAGGAAAACCTCAGGCAACGCAGTTCCCCGTACCCAGTGTGGGATGCCTCAGGCCATCACGCCTTCGAGAAGCCCTATTAGGGACGGAAGGCAGACATGCAGAGTCGCCGTGTTAAGGCACGCCCCCGACACCCAGAGCCACCAGGGCTCCTCACCGCAGGTTGCTGCCCCGACCAGACTCCTTGGAGCGTCCGGGCGGAAGCAGCGTAATTAACCGGTGTCAATGGAGACATGGCGCCGGGAACGAGATTCACGAACATTCTTAAATCTATGAGGGAGACCCGGATTAGGCGACGAGTTCCGAGGAGACGTCCATGGAAGGAGGAGCCGACATCCCATCATCCCGGTTTCGATCAAGGAGCAGACACCCCTGAATAAGGGACGAATGCTGCCCGCCCTTGGAAAGCGGGATTGCGGGACCACAAGCCGCACGCCCATCCCCTCGGGTTGACGGGTGCACGCGCGAACGCGTCCTGGCGGAACAGCGTAACCCGACGCACATCTGCACCGAAACAGAAAAATGGTGAACCCGACGTGAATCTCTTCTCCTCAATACGAAGACCGATGGCTTTCAGAGGTGTTGGAAGACCAGCATGCTGCTCGACCGAGCATTCAGTTTTACCCGCCAGGGGCTGAGGAAGGGAACTTGGGCACTCCGTCTCGCGACGTCGAGGGCCTGGGTCCCCCCCACGGAAGGCGTCATGGCACTAATGGTTGGTTGTCGATTCCTTTTCCTGTCAGTGTTAATGGGTTCTTCTCCCTGCTTTCAGAAATCAGGTCGCCCAATCCAGTGCCCGATCGCCACCCGCCCACTGGCGCAGGGGTAGAGGAAACACCGACGCAGCTACTCCGCGCGGTCCCGCCCCTTCCACAGTCGTGCCAGTAGCCGCAGCTGCGGGGAAACCACGCCCTCTCTCCCCCTCGGAGGTCATCCAAAGAAGGGTGATCAACAACTTGGTGCGGAGATATGAGGAAGAGGGAGTCATCCCCACCCGGGACATGGCACGCCTAGACCTCGATGAAGCTGCACCTCGCCACCACCGCCGCCCCCGAGGGCCGCGCAGGGAGGCGCCGCTGCCTACCTCGACGTCCAACCGCTTCGGGAGCTTATCCCCGGAGCGCTCCGACAGTTCCTTCCCCTATGCGGATGAGGTGGAAGGTGCCCGGGACCACCCTATCCGGGATTCGCCCTAGGGATCCGCGATGAGGGCTCCTGTCAGGCCATGGCGACACTGCCGCCAGGCCTCTCAAGTCGAAGAACGGGCTCTCCACCTGCCCGCGCCGCTCATCCCGACTCGTCTGTCCCGACGCCAACGTCGGGCGCGAGCGGAAGAGGATGCCCACCTTGGGGCCCTAGCAACAGCGGCCGCGTTGGCTCAAGCCACTGCTGGCTCCAGTCGCCAGGCCCCTGCGCATCCTGAGCAGGGGCACTTCTATGCCCGACCCGGATCGAGGCCCTGACCGCCCCAAAGGCAGGTTGGGTTGACTCTCCCGGTTGCTGGTACAGACAATAGCCACCGCGGACCACCTCGCGGTAGCGCTATTCACCAACAGGGTCTACTCCGTGTGGCCGATCCAGGAGGCATGGGTCATCCCACCTTCTGATCCCGGCCCGGAGGCCTGCCCGGAATCATCTCTCCCCGCGTCCCCTTTGATATCTGTCCCGGTGCCCCTCGCACCTTGGTTTCCAGTCCTCTTGGCCCCAGCACCAGTGCGGCCGGAGGACGCCAGGACAGAGATCAGCCATGCCCCGAAGAACCACCCAGGGGCAGGAGGGCGAGGCGTCGACGCCGAGGGAAGAATGTTACGGAATTCCAGACCGAGATCCGACCGGTTCGCTTCTCTGATTCAGAGGCGGAGTATGATTCGGCGACAGAGCCCTTCCCCCAATCCCGCCAGTCAGGGGCAGGGGTAGGAATGCGGCACGTCAGCCTCGTACTCCCCGAGAGAGAGATCGATATGATCCCCGCTTCTCTCCGAAGGTATATCCGGAGTAGCGAGGGCCTGGTAGACCCCCAAGGATCAAGCTTGCGGTTGGTACCGGCCCCTCTGGAAGCGCCTTCTGCCTCGATCGGAGAAGCCAGAGACCTTTTCTGGGGACCGACGGTTGAACCATGATCTAGTGCACCCTCGGCGAGCACCGACGCTACGGCAGGATGTTCGCTCGCCGGCCCGTCCTATCGTGATGTGGTAGCCAGGGCACCGCCACCCTCAGAGGGCGGCCCGGGACACGGAGGCCAATCGGCCTGCTCGCCGTATTCACCGCCGGCCAGCCCGTCGGCCCGGCGGCCCGCCTCGGCACCACTGCTGGTTCCCCGTCCATTCCCAGTCGTTGAAGAGGACCAAGGAGACCTGGGTCCCGAGTTTGAGTCGTGGAGCTTCTGGACCGTCCTTGCAGAGGGCCACTTCCCTGAGAAGTTTTGGCCAGTCGCAGGACCAGACTTTGATGCACCCGAATCGCTCACCCCAGATGAGTTCGAATGCTTCCGCCGAACTCTCCGGGAGACTCACTCCCGTCTTCACCGCCTACAAATGCCATATCCCGGGAGTCAAGTGCACCTGGAGGATATTGGTGAGCAGTGCCGTCAAATTGACCTGGCCACGCTCCCCGCGGTTCGGCACCCCGGGTCATTTGGGCACCACGAGGCCCTCCAACAACGATGCGTTGAGTGTTTTCAAGTACTCCGCAAGGTTATCGAGGAAGCCACTCCCCACGTGTATATCCGTGGATGGGGGAAGTACGCTGCCCTACGCTTCAGTGCGATTCGCCGACAGCCCGATTCACTGGGTGGCCCTGAGGGTACATCCCCAGGGACGGAAACAGTCAATATGGCTGACCTGTCGGGGGAGGGGAATGGTTTGGAACTTCTCGACGGGTCTCTCCCCCCGAAGACAAGCCGTTGTTGGACCCATCGGCGAGAGTTACTCGTCACCAGAGGAGCCTCCTGGGTCTCCCCGCACCCACTGAAGCACTGACGTTGAGCCGAAACGTCAGTAAAGGTAAAGAGCACGGCGAGGCTATAAAGCCCGCCGACCCATCTGCCTCCACACAGAGGGCGGATGAGGATCCCGAGAAGGCTATGCTACGCCAACAGCTCGCCGATCAGAAGAAGCTAGTTGACCAGCTCCTCGCCGAGCGCGCTGCAGAGCAGCGGCCTGACTACGGTGATCCTAGGCCAGGACAGCAGGGACAGGAACAACCACCCCTCGATGAGGCTCTCCCGGGCAACCGTGATTATGCCGTGTTTTCCGACAGGAGAGAGGCCATCGCCTATGGAAAGAGGGGGCGGTATGTTTCACCGCACCCTCCCGAGCGGCGTGACTACCTGAGAGACCCCGCTCGGATTCCTCCCGCTGCCCCAAGGGCCGCTCCGCCTGCCATCCCACGAGCTGCCGAGTTCGACGACCCGGTCGACGACCCGATTGAAGGGCCGTGCAATGCGCTCGTGGTTAGAGATCCTCGCCAGGACTGGAACCCATGTCCGGACGATCCGATGGCGGCACTCATCGCCCGCTTGGAAGCCTTGGAGACTCGGCAAGTGGCGATCCCACCGGACGGCAAGCCATACCCAGCATGGGTGGATGACATGCCGGCGCCTCCGGGATTCGGGAATCCCACTTTTTCCCCCTTCAACGGGACTGGAGATCCGCCACAGCATTTGGACCATTTCAACTCGAGGTGCGGGCCTATGTTGGGGACTCCGGCGCAGCAAGAGGCCGCTAAGCTTCGCTGCTTTGTCCAGACACTGGAAGGGCCAGCATTTGTTTGGTACAGCCAGCTCCCCGTCGGGTCGATAACTAGCTGGGAGGACCTTCGTAGACAATTCCTCTACCAGTTCAGTTCCACGACCCGGAAGACGAGTATCGCAGACCTCTTCAAGTGCAAGCAGAGGCCTGACGAGCGAGTCGCGGACTTCGTCGCCCGATGGAAGGGTCTCACGTATTCCCTTGACATGCCATTGACTCAGGAGCAGTTGCTGACAATGTGCGTCGGGAACGTCAAGACCGAGCTGGTCCCTTCCCTGATCACTCAGAATTACCCCGGAGGGTTCAGGGACTTCTCAGACAAAGCTCAACGTCTTAAGGAAGCCCTGCAACAGGCCAGCCAGGCACACCCGCTGCCTCCTATGATTCCTGCAAGGAGAGCCAGCAGGGCTGAGCCCGCTGCTGTCGCCCAGATAGAGGCTCCCAGGCCATTGGAGGTGCTGCCGGTGAGACCAGCTCCACAGCCTCACAGAAATCCGCCTCCACGGGCTCAGTTCCCGGCCCAGCAGCGGCAGCCTCAGAACCGGCCGGCCCCTCCGCGTAATGTACCGCCACAACCCAGGCGAGATAATCAGGGTCCACCTCCTCGGCAGGCCCCTCCAGCCCCTTGTCAAGACCACGCTCCCAGGGGCCCGCGATACCTGACCTACTCATTTCACGAGGATCAGGTCCCCGGTTATTTCCGGAGCGCCCTGGAGCAGAGGATTGTGCGGCTGCCTGAGTGTTGGAGGCCGGAGGAGGCACATCTCACGGATAACCCCCGCTACTGCCCCTACCATCGGGCCCTAGGGCACACCATCCAGCGGTGCTATGTATTTAAGGATTGGCTCCAAGACTAGATTAACAACAATGTAATCAGTTTGGGCCCAGCTCCGGCACAAGTGGCGGGCGTGTTCGTGGGATCAGATGACGATAGCGGCAACGAGGACGAATGGCAGCTGGTCTCCGACCGCGGATCCCAGAAGTATAAAAACTGGATGGCCCGCAAGACGATCATTTGCGCCCATGGAATCATCCGTGCGCGCTTGAATCAGCCTGAGCCCCCAGAATCTGCGGGTGCTGCTTCGGCATCGTCGTCCCAGCCTGCCTCTTCCAAGAAGAGAAAACGGCGGCGGCGCAAGAAGGAAGAGCGCGCCCCGCCAGTTCCGCCACTATCCCGCACTCTCGGCGATTTCATGCCCCCGGAGATGGGGATCCCTCCTCGGATCCGCCCAGTGGTGAATGATTCGTCCGATGACAGTATTGGGTACGCTTCGGTTAATACCGTCGAGCTGGTAAATCCCTTTTCGGTCCCCGACGTTGAAGAACACCAGGTGGACCTCCCTAGTGTCCCCGGTCGTCGCCACCGTCGGAGGAGCCGCAACAACAGGAGTCGCCAGGGCACAACAGTTGGTACCTCCAGCCAGGCCGTGCACGCCACTGAGACCAGGAAGCAGGCCCAAAACCGATCTCAGCGTGCGCAGCCCCCCCATCCGGGGATGACGGATTCGCCTCCGCCACTGTTTGTGGTATGGGATCAGGCAGAACCGCCTCAGCCGCGTCGCGATCATCTCCGCCCTGCCACGAGTCCATCCCGGCCTCCTGACCCCAGTACGGTGACCATTTCCCGGGCTTCAACCAATGAACAACGAGATGCGCCAAGCACCAGTCGGCCGCCGGCCCAACCGGCAAGGCCCGTCACGCTTCCAACCGCAGAGCAACCTCCTGCAACCAGGGGCTCGCGCTTGGCCAAAAAGTATGATGTCCTGAAGCACTTGGCCGACATCCCAGTGAGACTCTCCATCCTTGAGGCCCTGCGCATGTCATCTGAGATGCGCGAGGCACTCGCTGAAGCCCTGAAGAGCCCCCTCCAGTTTGAGACAGAGGTTGCGGCTGCAGAGGCCTTTCACGCCGAAACGATTGAGGACGCCGGATGTCAGGCAGTTATCTCGTTTTCTGGTAAGGATGAAGACCCTCCTATACAGGGGCACATTCGTCCGCTGTATGTTACCGGCCAGTTCAATGGCCTTGAAGTCCGGCGCTGTCTTGTCGACACGGGGTCCGGGATTAACCTGATTCCCACTCGGACGCTCCGGAGATTGGGGTTGTCTGAGGATGACTTGATTCCCTCCGACCTCAGGATCCAGGGGTACGACCGCACCGAGCAAACCCCGGTCGGCAAGATACGTTTGAAGACCCAGTTCGGTGATTTGGTTGCCAACACCGAATTCATGGTAGTCTCTCAAGACACTGCGTACAACGCATTGATGGGCAGGCCCTGGCTCCACCTTCATGCGGCGGTTCCCTCATCATACCACCAATGCCTCAAATACTCCCTTAATGGTCGAGTAGGCGTGCTTCAGGGAGATGCCTCTCCTTTTGCCTCATGTGAAGCCCGCTATCTGGACGCGGACTATTACAAGAGCAAGGATAAGCAGATCCTGGCAGGTGAGGTCGAGCCTGTCGCTGTTGCAAGTGATCCCTGGGCAAGCTTGGATGACGCTTATGTCCTCCCGATTCAACGATTGGACGTAGCCATGGTCTCGACGGCTTGTGAGTCTCCTGATGAGATGACCGCGACCGCCCGTGCCTGCACCAGCGGCCCAGCAGGATCTGGTAGCCCCAATGCAGTTGTCAACACAGCCTCTCCCGTGGACGATCCCTCCCCGAGTGGAGAGGACGTGGAAGATGCACCCCCAGCCTTTGAGGAGGGCGTCTCCGCCACGGTCGATGAGTTAGTACAAGTGAACCTTGGAACCAAAGCAGATCCGAGACCCACATTGGTCAGTGCCGCCATGCCCTCTGAGGAGCGGCAGCAGTACGTGGACTTTCTCATGCAGCACCGTGATGTGTTCGCTTGGGGCTATGACGAGATGTCGGGGCTAGATCCTCAGGTAGCCGTCCACCGCCTTGGTCTCCCGGCGAACCATCGCGGGTTCAAGCAGCCTCCCAGGAAGATGCACCCATTCCATGGTGCCATGGTTGAGGCCGAAGTTGACAAGCTTATCAAAGCCAATTTCGTGAGGGAAGTCCAGTACCCCAAATGGCTGGCCAACATTGTGCCGGTCAGGAAGAAGAACGGGCAGACCAGAGTCTGCATCGACTTCCGCGATCTCAACCGCCACTGTCCGAAGGATGATTTTCCCCTTCCAGTGACAGAGCTGTTGATTGACGCCACGACAGGGTTCCAAGCCCTCTCCTTTATGGATGGATACTCCGGATACAACCAAATTCGGATGGCCCCTGAGGATGAGGAGTTCACTACCTTCAGGCCCCCCCAAGGTACCTTTTGTTACCGGGTCATGCCTTTCGGCCTGAAGAATGCAGGTGCCACCTATCAACGGGCGATGCACCGCATATTCAAGCCAATCCTCGGCACACTGGTGGAATGCTACGTCGACGACTTGGTGGTCAAATCGCGCCAGCGTCAGGACCATCTCAAAGATCTTGAGAAAGTGTTCGGCTTCCTCCGGTCTCGCTGCCTGAAGATGAACCCGTTGAAGTGTGCCTTCGGGGTCACCTCCTAAAAGTTACTTGGATTTGTGGTAAGATACCGGGGTATTGAGATCAACCCAGAGAAGATCAGGGCGATTAGCCAGATGCCTCCCCCAGGTAACATCCGGGAACTGCAAGGGTTCCAAGGCCACTTAGCCTATATACGCCGATTCATTGCGAATCTGGCCGGAAAGTGTAAGCCCTTTTATCGGCTCATGAATAAAGGTGTCACCTATGTATGGGATAAAGAGTGTCAGACCGCTTTCGAGGAAATCAAGCAGTACCTGCTTCAACCTCCGGTTCTGATGCCGCCTGTATCCGGAAAGCCGCTGGTCCTTTATGTGACCGCCCTGGAACGGTCCCTGGGTGCCCTTCTCGCCCAGAATAACAACGAGGGAACAGAGAATAGCCTCTATTACCTCAGTCGCATGCTCCTCGATGCGGAAGTCAGGTATTCCCCCATCGAGAAGAGCTGCCTGGCGCTCGTATTCGCCGTACAGAAATTACGGCACTACTTGCAGCACCATGAGGTACAGTTGGTTTCTCGGGTAGACCCGTTGAAATATATCCTGAGCCGGCCTATGTTGACTGGCCGTCTAGCGCGGTGGGCTGTGATTCTCCAGCAGTTCGACATCAGGTATGTGTCTCAGAAGGCCATCAAAGGGAAAGCGTTGGCAGACTTTCTGGCTGCTCACCCAACCTCCGCGGATCAGCCGCTGGATCTAGGCTTTCCTGATGAGGCCATCCTCTCGGTCGATCGAGTCGGTCCATGCTGGCAGATGCACTTTGATGGTGCCTCCCGGAGCCCCACCGGTAGAAGACTTGATAACCCTAAGCTCAACAGAGTGGGCTTGGGTATCGTCTTCATTACCCCGGAGCAAGCCGTACTGCCGTACTCTTTCCTATTGTCAGAGGGCTGTACCACCAATGAGGCGGAATACCATGCCCTCATCACCAGCCTCGAGTTAGCTCTCGAGATCGACGTGCCTCATCTGTGCGTGAAAGGGGACTCCGAGCTAGTTGTTAAGCAGATCAATGGAGACTATGTTGTCAGGAATCCGGAACTTGTGCCATTGCTGGAGTGCACCCTCCTTCTGATGGCCCGGTTCCCTTCTCGGCCAGAAATTGTCCATATTCCCCGGTCGCAGAACGGTCGAGCAGATGCCTTGGCCAGCCTTGCTGCGTCACTTGCAGAGCCTGAACAGGATAACCTGACCGTCCGCATGACGCACCGCAGGCTCATCGCTCCCGTTGTCCCGGAGGGAGATCGCGACCCGTCGGTAAGTAATCTCACCACGGTTGCCCCTGCGCCCGGAGCCCCGAGTACCCCAGATATGGCAGTCGAACCAGTCCCTGATTGGAGGACGCCCTTGGTTGAGTACCTCCAACATGGCATTCTCCCGTCAGATCAGGCCGAGCGAGAGCGAGTTCGACGCCGCACATCGCAGTTTGTCCTCCAGAGCAGTCCCGGCCTGGAGCAGATCCTCTACAGATGCGGATTTGATGGTGTTCTCCTCCATTGCCTTCAGGGAGTTGAGATCCCGCGAGTCATGCAAGAGGTTCATGCTGGTTCATGAAGCACCCATCAAACTGGGCCGAAGCTGTCCCACCAGATTCGGAGGTTGGGATACTTCTGGCCCTCCATGATCCATGACTGCATCGAGTATGCCAGGAGGTGCCATGCGTGCCAGGTTCATGCGAACTTTGTGCATCGGCCGCCGGAGCCTCTCCATACCACCAGGTATTCTTGGCCCTTTGCAGTCTGGGGGATGGACGTTGTGGGACCCTACCCGCCAGCGACAGCTCGCCAGTGCCGGTTCATTCTGACTGCCACGGACTTCTTCTCCAAATGGGCAGAGGCGATCCCGCTCAGAGAGGTCAAATCCTGTTCGATCGCTGACTTCGTGACCTCCAACATCATTCATCGATTTGGAGTGGCTCACGCTATCCTCACGGATAACGGAGCCAATTTCCGAGCAGCCGAGTTGAAGAAGTTGTACGCCAAGTACAACATTCGCTCGAACCATACATCTCACTATCATGCGCAGGGGAATGGACAGATCGAGGCGTTTAACAAAACCCTCTCTAACATTCTGCAAAAAATGGTTGGTCAGAACAAGAAGAGTTGGCCGGACAAGCTCCCCAACGCCCTCTGGGCTTATCGGACGACGACTCGCAATTCCACCCAGATGACCCCTTATTCCCTGGTGTATGGAGCTGAGGCCGTCCTGCCCATCGAGATCCAGTTACCGTCCTTGCGCACTGCGGTCTACGACCAGCAAGCGCCGGACAGAGCTGTTGAAGCCCGCCTAGTCGAGTTGGAAGCACTGGATGAGAATAGACTTCGCGCTTTGCACAACTTGGAGAGGCATCAAAGCAGAATGGCTCGAGCTTTCAATAAGAAGGTTCGCCTCCGCTCCTTCCTGTAGGGTGACCTAGTGCTAGCCCTAAGAGCGCCAATGATCCCCGGCAGGAAGCCACCCAAGTTGGAGCCCAAGTGGGAGGGACCTCTTGTCGTCCACAAAGTTTATCCCAATGGCGCGTACTCCCTAGCGACTATGGATGGTGAGCGTGTCACTCCTCCCACCAACGCTAGGTTCCTCAAGAAGTACTTTGTCTGAGTGTACTACGTCCTGCACGACGTTAAACTGCATACGTCCAAGCTGCACGACGTTAAAATGCCTAGCATATCGTCCGCGCTGCAAGACGTTAAACTGCCAAGTGTTTCGTCCAACATGACGTTAAACTGTACCTCGTCCAAGCTACAAGACGTTAAACTGTTTAGCATTCGTCCAACACGACGTTAAACTGTACCACGTCCGAGCTACAAGACGTTAAACTGTTCAGCATTCGTCCTGCATGACGTTAAACTGCCTCTCAAGAACTACGTGCGGCTTGATTCCCATCCTTATGGGATATGTAGGACCGCCTGAACATTCATGTTTCAGGCCCAGCCCCATCCTTCGGGAATTTCCATCCCACCTCGGGCCCTTGGCCCATCTGCCTCTGGGTGTGCGGCGTATGGTGTGAGCGCGGGGCTATGCCCTCATTCACGTCGGTTTGCTCGTCACGCTGTACGACCCCCCCACGTTTGGGGATGCCTCCTGATCCCCCTTTTTCTCTCTCTTTTCGTCCTGCACGACGTTAAACTGCACTTCAAGAACTACGTGCGGCTTGATTCCCATCCTTATGGGATACGTAGGACCGCCTGAACATTCATGTTTCAGGCCCAGCCCCATTTCTCGGGAATCTCTATCCCGCGTTGGGCCTCTGGCCCCAATTCCCCTCCTTTTTGTGCGAGGCGTGTGGCGTGAGCGGGGGTTATGTCCTCATTTACGTTGGTCTACTGGCCGCGCCGTACGCCTCCCCCGTGTGTACGACTACCTCACACCCCTCATCGTCCTGCATGACGTTAAACTGCCTCTCAAGAACTACGTACGACTTGATTCCCATCCTTATGGGATACGTAGGACCGCCTGGACGCTTGTGTCTCAGGTCCAGCCCCGTCTCTTGGTTGATCACGGGGATCTGTTGTCTTTTGGTTGCTCTCAGGATGAGTCCTCCGACCCTTTCTGGTGATCTGTTAACATGTTTTGGGTACTCGGTCTATGACCCGTGGTGTCAGATTCAATCCCGACAAGTCCTGTGTTGCTTGTCGGGCCGCGCGCTTCCTCTTGTTCGAGCCTTCACTCAAAGGGATCCTCGTTAGCGGTTTGGGTACGATGCCTCAGTGCTCTCCTACCGCTCCGGGTCGATTTACCGGCGAGTCCTGGGCCGCAAATCGATATGAATCCTGCGATTGAGCGGTTGATGCTCGTTTTCTTGCCCCGTTCTAGGCTGACGCGATCGGATGTTGTGTTGCGAATATGGTCAGCGACATCCTTGATCGCCATGTCGGCTCTTTTAGGCTCTGAACATTGGTTGCGCGGTCCTCATTACACTCCGCCTTTGTGCGTTGTAGTGGAATCTCGACACTCTCTTCATACTGACCTTCAGTACACCTTTACACGTTAGGCAGGCCAACCAGGGTAATGGTGTCTGTCGAGGCTCCCACGATCTGAGCACCAAGGATATATGCTGATGTCCTCCCTAAGGGCCATGTGTAGCTGGACCCTCGTCCCCATAAGGAGGAAGGAGTCGCCCGAACAATCGCGTTTTGGGCCCAGTATATCTGGAGGCTACCATCTCTACCCCTTGGGTGATGGACATACGCCGACCCCTATCCCAGGATCCTTCTCCTGGAATCGTGCGTGACGGCAGGGCTGGGTATGTTCCCACCTCCGCCGAGTCCGCCATATCACAATACGCGGATTCCTCCATGGTCCGAACCACACGACCTTAAACTGTATTGTCTGGTCCTACCGCATGACGGTAAACTGTGATCGTCTTGGCCGCCCGACGAGAAACGGCCCTGCATTGTGATGTTCTCTTTAGAGGACACTCACGTTGGGCGCTAGTTACTAACCACGCCATTCATCAATGCCTTTCATGGCTTGATTATTGTGGCGACGCCAGGGATTCCTTAATCACAGGCATGTCACTGCACGAAAAACCATCCATCTTTAAGGACAAACAAGAAATATCAAATGCCGCTTCTTCTGTGTGCGAGGGTCAGACCCGCACCCTTCCCCGCGCTGGTGCCCGATTGTGTTGCGCCGCGCTTCAAGAACTACGTGTGGCTTGATTCCCATCCTTATGGGATACATAGGAACGCCCGGATGTTTGAAACTTCGGGTCCAGCCCCACCTCTTAAAGATTACCCCCTTCTCTGGGGAGTCCGCCGCCTTCAGGCCACCCTCAAGGCGTGTCCCTCGACCCCTTGCAGTGGTCCACTGGTGTCAAGAGTAATCTGGTTTATTGTCAGGAGGTTCAGGTTTAGCTTGGTCAGGTTCCTTCCATTTTCAGGCTTCGTGCTCCTTTTCATTCGGACCCATCGCCTACGCCCTGGGTGGAGCCCCCATGAACGGTTTGGACACAATGCCTCAGTGCTCTCCCACTGACTCGGGCTGGTGCCCCCAATGGCCTCGGGCAGCAAATCGATATGAATCCCGCGATTGAGCGGTCGATGCTCGTTTGCTGCCTCATTCCATCAACGGTTAGTGCGATATTGATGCTGCTTTTCCGCCACGGTCGGCAGTACTCCCATATCGTCACGCCGGTGCCCCCAGTCCTTGAGTGAATGGCCGCATGATTCACATTACGTTTTCCACCTCCCATTCTGACCAGGCAAAATCTCAACACTCTTGACACTATCCCTCAGTGCATCTTCGCATATCCAGGGGATAGGACCACGATGCGGCGTACTTTTAGGTTCCTATGGTCCGAGCTCTAAGACCTTAAACTAAGATCTACCCCTATGGTCCGAGCTCTAAGACCTTAAAATAAGATCTACCCCTATGGTCCGAGCTCTACGACCCTAAACTAAGATCTCCCCAAATGGGATTCTACGTCCTGCATGACGTTAAACTGCACTCGCAGAACTACGTATGGCTTGATCTCCAGCCTGATGGAGTACGTAGGAACGCCCGGGCATTTCAACTCGGGTCCAGCCTCAGGGATCGCTAAGTCCCGCCCCTCCTCGTCGCCGGCCGTCTGGCCTGACTTCGGGTAGAGTGGTGCAGTTGTGATATTCTCCCCGATTCAGCTCGGGATGCCCCGTCGCAATGATGGGAAGCGACGGTTTCCTCGTCAAAGAGGTTCCGTCTGAGAATTGGGGTGATTCACGGCCAGATTAGTGCATCCGCCTAATACGCTTTCCCCACGGTGGCGCAATTTTGAGAGCGTTGGATTCTATCCGAACAAATCGTCACTTCGCCCCACGCTTCGCATGCCCTGTTGATCTGGATTTCCACCCTTGTGCCTGAAGGAACCCCCAAAGCGGCATTGATGATGACATGTGATCCGCCTCATGCCATATGGATGATGACCTTCGGTCCGTCTATCGCAGTAGTATGGTCGATTGATCCATTGTCCGCCTGCCGTCTTGGGCATTTCCTGGAAGGCCAACCGTTGTGTATTTCTGAATTCGGGACGCGCGATTCACCCTTTCTCATTTCCCTATGTTCGGATAAAATCTCAACGCCCCTAGCGTTGTCCCGCTCGTGTGTTGGAACAAGTTGGGGGGATGATACATTGATTAGGTCTGAGGTCTCCTTTACTAGGAATGATCTCCCTCTTTTCTCTAGAAATCCAGGCCCAATTGTGGATGCCTGAAGCTTGGTTAACGCTCCCGCAAGACAATGAATTGTGGTCGAGCATGTTAAGCCAAAAGATACAGATAAATATATTGGTTCATACAAAATGGATCAAAATATTGAGTAGCGGAAGCAAAATATTCTGGGAATGGCAAAAAACAAAGCCCCTAGGGATTAGCGTGCTGGATAAGTCTTTCTAACACCGCTACCCTTTGGCTGGCGGCCTCCAGGGCTGCTTCTCGCTCTCTGCGTGCCCTCTCCTCGTCGGCGGTCGCAGCACGCAGTTCGTCGATCCTGGCCTGTGCACGCTCCCGCTCGACTTGGAGTGTGACCATCTGTTGGCCCGCCTCCGTCAGCTGTACCTGGGCGTCGATCAGTTGGGCCGATAGTTGCTCCACAAGCTCAGTACACGCTGTGACGAAGGCCTCCTTCTCTGCCGCCTGCCCTTCGAGACGCCGGACTTCCTGCTCTGCCGCGAGGAGCGCCCGCGTGCTCTCCGACATGTCCCGACTTTGTGCGACGTCGGCATGCCGGCAGCTCTCGCGCATCTTTTCGGCCATGAAATCACGGACCGTCAGATGGAGGCGTTGAGCATCAGCTCCCCCGGCACACAGGAAGCGCAGCCAGGTTTGGAGTGATCCCATGCGCCCCAGCCACTCCGATGGGTCTCGCTTGAGGAAGCGCTGGATGCACTTCCACCCCCTTCGGCGCGCTATCCAGCTCTCCTCGACCGCCTCCACGTCCGAGTCGTCCATCTCCTCGGGGTCGGCAGGCCGGTAGGCAGGGAAGGCAGCCAGCAGGTCTGCTGCAGGGTCCGCCCCTGGGATGTCCTCATGGGGGATAGGTTCCCCAACATCTGGGCGACCTTCTTCTCTCTCCTCAGCGGCGTTGACACCCTCGTCAGCCCCCGACCTCTCTCCGATGTTAGCACCGCCGACGTCCGTAGCCCCTTGATCAGCAGTTTGTGGGGCCGGCTCGGTGTGGGAAGTCTGTTCCGGAGCAGGGGGCATGTCTGCCACCGGTCCACTCGTGGATGGCCCGGGTTCGACAACCCAACGAGCCTCCAGTGTTGAGATCACTGCACAAGGCATGCCGTGGTTAGTCACGGATCGTCAACGGCAAGCACCAGCAGTAAAGTAAGGAGACTTACGGGAGTTCAGAGCGTCATCTTCCGCTGCCCCGGCCGCCGCAGGAACAGTTGCAGCAGGGGACCCTTCAGCGCTTGTCAGTTCAATGATGGGTGTCTGGCCCCCGCCTTGTCCTGCTGGCGCCTCTCCTACTCCCGCTGAGGACACCTGACCAACATCCGTGCGCTCCTGAGAAAGGTGGAGAAATGGGTTAGAAGCTGCATAAGAGAATGGATGAAGCAGGTTGAGTAGGGATAGAAGCGGACCTCGAGGAGCTCAGTGACATCAACATTGTCAGAGCCGGCCACCTCGCCGCTCTCCCGCGGGCTCCCTTGATGGGATCTTCCCTCAGAGCCTTCATCCTCCCCCATCTCCTCCTCTTCCTCGGAGTCGTTGCTACTGTCATCTTCCGCCGGCGACATCTGTTCTGGAGCGGGTTCTAGACCGAGCATCACCTTCACCAGAAGGGATGGCTCCGCACGCTGACCACGTTGGCGCGCGTACTCATCCATGGCCGTCAGATACGCATACTTCCGGTTGAAGTCCACCCTGTCGGTGATATGGAGGCGCCCGAACTCTGGCAGATGGATTCCTTCTCTGAGTATCTTTCGCCAGATGGCGTCGGTCCCCAGTGACTGCCGCAGGGTCATCCAGGCCGACCACAGCGCCGGGAAGACTGCATCGTGGGAGGGTTCGAGCAGACGCCTTACCTGCTTCCCGGGCCGCTCTTCGACCACCGCACGTGCCCCCTCTCTGGGCGCCGAGGTCGTAGCGGCAGCCTGCGATGTGCCCGCCGCCGAAGTCCCTGCTCGCGCCGGCTCCGCTGCTTGGCGTGCCTCCGTTCTCCCCCGTGTAACGGCGCCTCGCCTCCTTCCTTGACGCCCGGTCTCCGCACGGGTGACCTCGAGCCGCCGAACTGGCTTCCGTAGAAGCCCCTCAGGGTACGCGATGGCTCAGTGTTCGGCGTACTCGGTTGCCAAGCCTGCGTCGACCCCGGTAGGAGGGAGAGTGATGACGTCGCCAGAGCCAAAGGCAACGAACATCAGCCACATCTGGCGAAGGACGCCGGGGTTCGTCTCCTCCCGGACAGCAGTGAATACCCTCTTCGGCATCCGTTGAAGGCACCCGAACTGCCTGGCGAACCGGGTTGGCACGTAAGGCTCGCAGATCACCTTCCCGTCGATCCGAGCCACGAGCACCCCGCCCCGCATGTTCAGGAAGTATTCATGCTGCTCCAGCGGACCCTGCCCATTGTCGATCATCTGGCCGACGGGAGTGGGGAACGGGCTGAAGTTGAAATTGGCGTGATTGCCAATCCGAATCCTCACGCCCTCCTCACTTAGGGTCATCGGAGCGACCCCCGCAATGTTCAGCAGGGAGGGTCGCAGGCCGTTGCCTGGAGGAATGATGGCGTTCGGAAACGTGTACCCACCAAGGTGAGCAGCCACCCAGCCGTGGAAGAATTGGAAGGGCCCACAGATCCTTCGTGGCGACCCCCCTCGTGAGATGCGTCCCAGGATGGCATACAGCTTCGCCAGTACTGGGACCCCGAGGTTGTATCTTTTGTTGGCGGCCATAGCGCCCGCC
This sequence comes from Viscum album, assembly GCA_963277665.1. Classification (NCBI taxonomy): domain Eukaryota; kingdom Viridiplantae; phylum Streptophyta; class Magnoliopsida; order Santalales; family Viscaceae; genus Viscum; species Viscum album. The sequence goes on from OY728166.1 coordinate 1,477,303,681, forward strand.
ATCGCCAGTGTCGCCGGGCGAACGCCCATTCTCGCGTCCCGCACTGGCAGGAGCCACCCCTCAGAAAGGCGGCCAGGAACACCGCGTACCGGACATTTGGGTCCCGGGCCTCGATGACGCGGTACCCCCATGAGCGGTAGTCGCCCGTCTCCAAGACCCGCCAGTACGACCCGTTCCGGCTCCTCTGAGCCGCGGTCGGGCACCGCTTCCCCCTGCCTGGCATCTTGACCGCCGGGTCATGCTCCAAGAACTGGCTGAACCACTCCTTGTAGGCTATGTCCTTCTGGAAGTCCTTGATCCCGAGCCGCTGCGTAGCCAGGTCAAGCAGATGCCAGGTCAGAATGGGAGTCCGTGACCTGTCTTCCCTGGTGTTCTTCGGAGGCAGGAACTCATCGTACTGGTAACCCTCCAGCGGGATACCTCCGATGCAGTGGACGTCCCAGAGACCGATGCCGACCTCCCCATGGTGAAGATGGAAGGTGTTGGAATCCGGGGACCAGCAGGTGAACAGCTCCGGCCCGAGCTCGGACTGCTGGTAGAAGTGGAACTGCGACGTCCACACCGCCTCAAACAGGCCGATGTACCGCAGCTCCTCCGCGAAGTGATCGCAAGTGTGGCGTACCCAGAACGCCCAGGCCCATTCACTGGTGAAATTGCCCCCAGATCGCAAGTCCCAGTCCTTCAGCCAGCCCTTGGTGTCGTCGGTGACACTCTGGCAATATATGCTCGAGTAGAGGGCTGGAGATTTCTCCGCAGTAGGCTCACCCCCGGCGATGGTTCGCGTCCTCGGGTTCAGGACATAGACATCCAAGTGTCTGGTCTCCCTGGCAGGATGCCCATTGTTGGTGATGTTATAGCGGGGAAGCTCATCCTCCCAAGTCACCCAGGTCCGTGGCGCATCAACCTCGAACCCTGGCACCGGAACCTCATCTAGGATGCCGAAGTTCCAGAGCGGCAGGTTGTCCGACAGTGGATATGTCTTCTGGGCCGGCGTCAGCAAGTCGAACAAGGATTGATTGTTCGAAACAATCTTCTTGGCTCCGTAGAACTCCTCGTTCGTCGCCATCTCAGCTCTGCGAGTGGCGGCATCCCCCTCATTTCCTTGATTCGTGGCCATCTCAGAAGCTTCGGGAGTCGTGCGGGTAAAGGGATGAAGCGTGCGGGAGCGGACGAGGCTGGTAGAGAAGTTTGAGAGTTGGCGCGCAATCCTAGTGGACGGCGCGCAATCGGGAAGTCTGTCGCGTAAACCCCGGGTGTTCGCGCAAAAGCAGGCCGAATTCCGGACAGGTTTGCGCGATGAGCGGGCGAATTCCGCGCCGGAAAAGGCAATTTCGCGCACGAGAGCTCGAATGCTTATCGCGCGGAAGGCCAGTGTACGGTGCGGGGGACCCAGGGCCCCTATTTATAGGCAAGGCCGGGAGTCCGCGCCGCGCGGAAAGCGCTTTGCGCGACCGCACCGGCGAATTTCGCGCCCGACGGCCCTTTTTGCGCGCCACAGTCTCGTGCCACCCAGGACTTCGGCATTCCGGCGTCTCCCTCGGAACCCGATCGTTGCGACCTCTCACTGATCAGATTCCAAGGGGGGGCTTTTGTAGACGCCGGAAAAGTCCGTTGTTCCCAAACGAAGCTCCGGATGCGGGAAGCGAGGTCATATTTGGAGTCGGAAGCATGTTTCGGAGGGCCCGGAGGCCTTGCGCGGAATTTTGGAGACCTGCGCGCAAAGTTGATGAGCCGCGCGCAAACCTTCCGGGATGCGCGCAATGCGCTGAGCCGGCGCGCAATTTTGCGCGCCCGTGGCCCGCGCGACTCCCTTGCGCGCCGGTCCCGATTCTGCGCCCGCGAAGAGAATTTCGCGCCCGCGAACTGGATTCCGCGCCCGGGGTTGCCTATAAATATAAGGCGACCCTCGACGTTTTGAAGGTTGCCAGAATTCGAAAGGTCTCTCGTGCGCGCAATCCAACCCCTTCCGCGCGCAATGTCGATCTTCTGGTAACCTCTTTTCTTTCGCGCAAGAAAGCCTTGGGGTTCGCCTTCGCGCGCAATCCCTTTGGCTCCTTTCCTTTGAATAAATATTCTCCCAAAGGCATTTGCGCGCAAAAGAAGCCTCTTGCGCGCAATTGCCCCCGGGTGCGCGCAATCCAACCCGATTGCGTGCACCCCCCATTTTCAAAGTGGCCATTCGATTAAAGAATGAGCCGTTTCCCCCGCGCGCTATCCGAAGCCCGGTGCGCGCAATCTCTATCATCCGCGCGCAAAGTTCGGGCCCAAGCTCCTCTTTTGCGCGCCGACCCGCGATATTGCGCGCAAAGCTCCTCTTTTGCGCGCAAACCGCCAGGGTCGCCCCCTTTGACCCCCTTTGGGTACCCGCCTGCGTGGAGCCCGATGACCCTCATCCCGGGTGCCCACACTGTGCATTGTCTTTCCGTGCGGCCCTCCAGGCTTGCGCGAAGTGACACGGACCTATCGGCGGCTTCAACGTCCTACACGACGTTAAACTGCATACGTCCTGCACGACGTTAAACTGCATACGTCCTGCACGACGTTAAACTGCATACGTCCAACATGACGTTAAACTGTGCCACGTCCGCGCTGCAAGACGTTAAACTGCCAGGCGTTTACGTCCCGCACGACGTTAAACTGCACCACCGTCCGCGCTGCAAGACGTTAAACCGCCAAGCATCTTCGTCCTCAACACACGACGTTAAACTGTACTTCGTCCGGCAAGACGTTAAACCGTCCGCTTCGTCCTCAACACACGACGTTAAACTATACTTCGTCCGGCAAGACGTTAAACCGTCCGCATCACCTGATCCCGTGTCTCGCACGCAGGGTCCCCCCGGTTTGGATGTGGCCCCCACCCGCTCGTTTCTGCAGGGATGTCGGGATTGGAGTGGCCTTCGTCCACGGGGGTAGAGTGTTGCAAACAGAATGAACTACGTGGACTTTGATCCCTGTCTTCTAAACAGGGTACGTAGGAAGCCTCTCCGAGGTTCAAGCCCGCCACCTGGTCGTCCCGGTCGTATTTACGTCGGTTCGTCCATCAGTGGACCCCTCCCGGGTTCACACTTGCGTTGATTCACCTATGAATCCGCCTCTGTGGGGGACTGCACGTGTGTATCTCCATTGTGCTTCCCCACCGCCTCGAGCTCTTCGTGAGTCGGCTTGCCCACGTCCAGCATGACGTAAAACTGTGATCCACCCGGCCGTTCCATCCCCCTCTGTGTGCGAGGTGGTTCGGTTTAACCCTTCTCCAGGTAGCCTCGATCTCCTTGTGAGTCGGCTTGCCAACGTCCAGCATGACGTAAAACTGTGGTTCACCCGGCCGTTCCATCCCCCTCTGTGCGAGGTGGTTCTGTTCAATCCTCCGCCCGGCGGCCTCGATCTCTTTGTGAGTCGGCTTGCCGACGTCCAGCATGACGTTAAACTGTATATCCGAACTACGCTGACTTTGATCCGCGCTAATGCGCGGTACGTAGGAAGCCCCTACGGGGTCCGAGCTCCTCACTCCATCATCCATCCTGATCCTTACCCGGGCCGCCACATCCCGGTGGGGTCATGCCATTTCATCCCACTCCACTTCACTCGGGAAGCCGCCCATGTGCTGGCCCCAGCGTCGGAGGTTCCCCGCAAGGGGTTCTGACATCTGATCCACTCCTCGTGTTGATCAGTCCGATGCCGTCCCCGCTGGACGTTAAACTCGCGGCATACCCCGTGTTAAACATGGGAAGCTGAGGAAAACCTCAGGCAACGCAGTTCCCCGTACCCAGTGCGGGATGCCTCAGGCCATCACGCCTTCGAGAAGCCCTATTAGGGACGGAAGGCAGACATGCAGAGTTGCCGTGTTAAGGCACGCCCCCGACACCCAGAGCCACCAGGTCTCCTCACCGCAGGTTGCTGCCCCGACCAGACTCCTTGGAGCGTCCGGGCGGAAGCAGCGTAATTAACCGGTGTCCATGGAGACATGGCGCCGGGAACGAGATTCACGAACATTCTTAAATCTATGAGGGAGACCCGGATTAGGCGACGAGTTCCGAGGAGACGTCCACGGAAGGAGGAGCCGACAGCCCATCATCCCGGTTTCGATCAAGGAGCAGACGCCCCTGAATAAGGGACGAATGCCGCCCGCCCTTGGAAAGCGGGACTGCGGGACCACAAGCCGCGCGCCCATCCCCTCGGGTTGACGGGTGCACGCGCGAACGCGTCCTGGCGGAACAGCGTAACCCGACGCACATCCGCACCGAAACAGTTGCCTCTGCCAAGGCGGTCCATCGACCGGCTCCCTCTCAGCAGCACGTCGGGTCGGACAATCTCTAGAAAGATGTCCCCGACCATCGCAAGCGTAACACCGCCTCTCCTGCGGCTGACCAAAACTGGCCTGCGAGCCCTGTGATCCCTGAGGCTCAGATCCTCCATCCTGGGGTCACCTCCGGAAACGTCGACCACGTCCGGACCCCTGAGTCTGTCGTCGGCTACCAGATGCCGATCCGACCGACGAAGTCTCAGCTCTCGAGTGCCCAGCACTAACAGGGGGAATCTGCTTAGCCAGAAAGCTCTCCACCACCAGCGCTCACTCCAGCACCCCAGCATAGGTGGGCAGGCACAAGGAAACCACACCTGCTCAGATATCCCTGCGTAAGCCCTACTCGAAGGTCCGAGCCCTAAAGAACGGGTCTCGAACCATATCCAGGGAGTAGCGTGACAGGTCGGTAAATCTCGCTGAGTACTCCAACACAGTCATGCTCTCCTGTCGAAGCTGCAGAAGCTCCTGGATCCGCACTGACCTCAGCGTCACCGGAAATAACTCCGCCCAGAAGAGTCGCTGAAACTCTGCCCACGTGAGCGTCTCCTCGTCATGGGGCTGCGTCACCAAACTCCACCATCGCCCGGAAGAACCATGAAGAAGGGTCGCCGCTAGGACCACCATCGGATCTGGAGGTGTCCTCACTAGGCGGAAAACTCGGGTGACTGCCTCAAGCCAGTCATCAGCTGCCTGGGGGTCTGGATCACCCCGGAACCTCAGAGGTCGCTGCCTCTGGAACTCGTGCAGCGCACTCAGCCTGCGTGCAACCTCGTCCTGCACCGCCGGCACAACCAGCTGCTCAACAGGTGGTGGCTCAACTGGCAGACCACCTGGAGGTGCAACCTCAGAACCTGCGCCCTGTGACACAACCACTATACGGGGCGGGTCATCACCACAATCCTGCTGCGGAACCCTTTCTGGTTGTCGTCGTGGAGGCATCCTGAAATACATTCAATACACACCACAGTCAAAGAGTATATCTGGAGAGCTAACTCAAGAAGGACAAGGAAAACCCAAAACCCAGTCCTATATGATGTATGTACCATTATGTCCCCGCGACCAGTGTACGAATGTCCCGAGTCGAAAGGCAGGTTATCAGAGTCCTGGTGTATGGATACGTCGGCCGTCGCACCAACACTGGAGTCCCTGTCCTGAAAGTCGATCTCGAAACACCCTAACACTGCCGCTATGCAACCCAAAACAAGCTCACAGCTAGACCAGCTACGCTCTGAGATTCCAAAGGTGGAACCTCCTCTGATACCACTCTGTCACGACCCGACCCAACGGGGCTCGAGCCGCGACTCCCCAAGCCCGCCTTCAATAGGCCAGGGGCAGGCGACTAGTGCCGAGTAGGCTATCACACACATGAGAAGCATTAGCCTATGGTACCTGTACACACGCACCCACAAACACCTCCATGCAACAGTGCAGAGATATAGAAACTGGAAAGTATATGCATGTATACAATCTATCCCACAACCAGAGAGCAACAACAAAAGTACAAGGGCAAAACAGGGCCCACCAAAAGAAACTACAAAAGTGTATCCAACCTGCTCTGAAAAAGGGGAACGCTGCCACAAACACCCGCCGAAAAGCTCCCTCGGCACAGCTCCGATAAACACCCTGGTCAACTCGCTCACTAAGCTCCACCTGCTCCGGGTCCTCCTGAGACTCCATCAAAAGCCATGTGGTCGGCACAAGACAAAAACATGTGCGGGCAAAGCCCGTGCAGGGGTGAGTATAAACATACTCAGTAGGCACCCCAAAAACCCAAAACCCAAGGGAGAAACTGAAAGGCAACAGTCTGCTCAACCCAGCCAGAGGGAACCCGGATGAGAGAGAAACTCCATCTCGTGACCATCCTCGGCTAACACAACTAGTCAGCTCAGTTCAGCTCAGGTGTATGCCCATACATACACCTTGAGCAATCCAGATACACACAGCTCACGCCACAAAGCCACAAGAGGTACGGACCTCGTCACCAGCAACTGTCCACAACAAGGAGAGTACACCACGAACACTGTCATACCAGATGACACTCATCCGAGAGATACACTCCATCGGGTCCCAAACAAACATCTCAGACGCTCACCCGAGAGACCACGCTCGTCGGACAACATCACTGAGGAAACCTCACTGAAACAACATAACCACCAAACTCCTCGGAGAGGGGATCGCCGCTAGGGTCCGCTAGGGGATACCAAGACCCACTCCGGTATACGTAGCTCACAGATAGGGGATCACTCCCAGGGTCCGCTGGGGGATACCACGACCCGATCTGGCATACGTAGTTCTCACAGATGGGGGATTACACCCAGGATCCGCTAGGGGATACCACAACCCGATCTGGCACTCGACAGAAGCTTCACACTCAGATAGAGGATCATCGTCCATATAAAGATGGTCACGACGATACCGGAACCCTATCTGGTATAACTTGCGAGGTAGGGGATCGAACCGACGATGCCGCAACCCTACCGAAACCACGCGCGGAGTAGGGGAGCGCATAACTAACGATACCGTAACCCTACTATAAAACGTATGCTGAGTAGGGGATCGTATACCCGACGATGCCACAACCCTACTGTGCACGACCCACCGCGTAGGGGATCATATTCCCGATGATATCACAAACCCTATGGGGTTAACCTGCTAGATAGGGGATCGCCGCCCGTAAATAAGCGGTCACAACGATACCAAGAACCCGATCTAGGGTAAAGATGCTAGAGGATCCACTCCGGGCCCACCGGAGGGATACAACAACTCTAACAGTTTAAACATCCCATCGAGAGGATCACAAACCCATAAGAAGGTTGTGATACCACACGAACCCTCGTAGGAACGAACCAAGGGAGAACCCTCAACCATTACTGGTCCAAACGTCGCTAACCCGAGCGACTCGCCCCAAAGCCACACTGCGCACCTCCGAAGCCAAAACCGAGGCCACCATCGCGTTCCACGCGGAAAAACATGCATGATAGGCTGTTTACTCGCCCGAAACGGAGCACCGGTGAAAAAGGCACTATTCACCATAGCTAGCTCGCGTGGGGCCCACGCTACGATCCCGAAACCCATCGAGCGGATCGCACCACGGCGATCCCCTCGAAAAAACAAGCGGAATCGACTACTCGCTCGTCCAAAACGAATACCCGGTGAAAAAGGTACTATTCACCAAAGGCCAGCTCGGGTGGTGCCCACGCTTGGATTCCGAAACTCATTGAACGGATCGCACCATTGCGATCCCCTCGGAAAAACACACAGGATCGACTATTCATCCGCCAAAATCGGACTCCTGGTGCAAAAGCTGCGTTTCTCCGCAAACGCCAAAACCCGGCCTCGTGGGGCCCACACCCCATTCACAGACCCAACACCCGGAAACCATCTCAAAAAGTCCGTCGTACCCTCAGGGTCTCAACGCCACTGACGGCACGTCAATCGGACGCTCCAGGTAGAAGTTACAACGGCCCGAAGTCGTAAAATAATAAAATAATATTATTTTATACGACGTTTCTAACTCCCGGGCCACGACCCCGAACCCTTAAAATTCTCAAATTTAGTTCAAAAGGTCCGTCTCGATGCAAGGAGCGCGTCACCGCAAACGGCTCGCAAATCGGAGTTACGGTTTGCGAGTTACGGGGGTTTAAAGAACCCCCGGAAAATCCTGGCCGGACCACCGCCAGCCTGCCGGAAACCACCGCGCCGCCGCCGGATTCCGCCGTGCTGCCGCCGCCGCCGCCAGAAACCGCCGCCGCGCCGCCGCATCGTCGCCGGATTCCGCCATGCCCGCCGGCCGCCGTCTCCGGAAAACCGGGTTTTCGCCGGAAAACTTCCGGGAGCCCCCGGGAGCACCCCGGTGCCCCAAATTCAGATCCGAAACATGTTTTGGAAAACTCGGGACCCGAACTATACAACACTTACGAAAATTTGAAGGAAAACAACACAAAAATGGGATCCGGGATTGTAAAACTCAAACCGCCTACCTATTGGCGGATCGCCGAAGTTTCGGGTGCAGAACGACGCCAGCGACGCGCTGGAGCTCGATCTGCTGACGATCGACGCTGGAAACGGACGCCCGGAGCTCGATCTGACGAAGAAACGGAGAAGGGGGAGGGTTGTCACCGCCTGCGCGTGAGGGAAGAGGGAGGTAAGGAGGGGGATATTGTTTTTTTCTTTTTTTTTAAAAAAAAAAATATCTCATATCTCCGGCTCCCGACTCCCCTCCGCCCGATTCCCGATGCGAACAAAGGTAAGGTCACGTCTAGGGTAAATGCGCCGTTCTGAACGCAACGGCGGACTCAGATTTGCAATCCTAGATTCCGTTCAGAAGTTATTCAAGCCGACGCTCATAAACCATCTTTACAACTTATTTACGAAAACACCCCTGGTGGCGTTTCTCACCGCAGGCCCGCGCCCGCAAAGTTTATACATCTACTAGGGTAAACAGCACATTCCGGACGCAACCGTGCCATAAGATTTCCATTCTGAGCTACCGTTTAGGAGATATCACACACCCCGCCACGTGTATAGTATCAAAATACTTAATATTTTTATAAAATTAAAATCCAGGCACACCGGGCCTCAGAATCGCACGCCGTCTTCGCGCCTAGCTCTGGAATTATTCCTAGAAATATTCCAAAGTATGACAGGGCCAAAAACCCGAGTCGCTACATTGCATAATTGTTTCACATGGTAGGTAGACTATATTCATATAGTCGATCCACACGATAACTTAATCTTTGTATCTAGTTGGAGAATTTTCAAAATAAAATATGTAGTTAGTACTCTAAACATATGGATTCTTTATATAACTTTCGTTCAATTAACTATTTAACATACAATCACTTCCATACTTAGATGGTTTTCATATATTTAAATTTTTTTACTAACATAAAGCATTAAATTCATTATTATAATAAGAAACATGATTTTTGGTCATTAAAATAAGTAATTTCTAGACTAATCTAACATTCTCCCATTTTTTATGACCACGAATAATGATAGATGAAATATTTAAATGAAAAAAACTTAGAATAAATCTAATGTAAAAAGAAAATATTTAACATATGAAAACTACCCATATATCCATTCTCTATTTTTATCCCTCTTCTGGGATTATAAAAAAGATAATAGAAAGGTTAAAAATAATAAACAAAGGAATGAAATCAGATAGACAATTAATTTCATCTGATATATCATTAAGATTCATATTTGTATAAGTACAAGTATGTATGTAGAAAAACATGTAATGGACCATAAAGTGCCTAATATAAAATATGTAATATCCTTATTAGGTGAAAAATCTAAATATGAGTCAAAACCACTCACTATATTGGGATAAACACTAACTTTTTCCATGAGTAGGTGGAGGTGTAGGTTTGGGTTAAGATGAGGGTGTACTATATATAATGCCTTTAGAAATTGGTTGGAGTTTTTGTACTAGTTGAGATAATTTGAATTCAAAAGGTAGTTTAGAGATAAAAGAGGTGTCATAAATTGTAGTTGTAGAGGATGGATGTAATGAATATATAAATGAAGTTGATTTCAATGTGGAAGATGGAATAGGAAAAATTATAGTAACCATAATGGAAGTATAGGAACTGTATAGATAAGTTTCCATAACCTGAGTGAAATAATTTAAGGCTAGATATCCATTATTTATAATATAAAAAAGTGGTCCTTTTATTTCATAAAGATTTATAAAATAGGTGATAACACCTTCAACCTTTTCAGTTTAGATTTAATATCCCAAGTCACTAGAATCATCCCAATATCACTATTTATGGACTAAAATAGGGGTTTTAAATAAAATATAGTGAAGATCCTAATTATTTAATAATAAATGTCTCTTTTAATAGTCTCAATGTATTGTACTTCCAATTTGGAATCACCTATCACTATTTCCATGTTCTTAGCTGAATGATATTGAAAACCAAAAGAACTATTTCTCTAGTCTTATAAAAATCATCCATCCTAACCTTTATCTTATCCGTTATAACTTTTATAATGATATTCTCATCAATAAAATCCTATATAGAAAGCATAGAAGATGTAGAAGGTTCCCCAATTTTTCTATACTAGCTAAGATCCCATGGAACACATTTGGATTCCTCAATATCTTCCTTAATAATTCCAACTATTTATTTACGATTTTTAATTCCTATTTCCAAAATAAAAATATTGGAAAATAATATGGGTTAAATATGTATAAAAATATAATAAATATGCAATAAAAGCCTTATTTTGAAGTATTCTCAATGATTCTTCTAAATTCCATAAGGAGATACTTTATCATCTTCAAGAGATGAACTTTAAACTCATGTAAATCATTAATTATAGCATAGGAAGAAGTAGGAGAATAATGAGGGGATGAATCTTATCTAGGATAAGATAACTTCTTTTGTTACATGGACCATTTCTCTTAAAAAACCTTCTAAATCACTAGACTCAAACTCTTCTGATAGGTTAATTTGTTTTGTTTCACTAGATTTAACTGATTCTATCTGACCACTTACAATATTTTATTTATTATTCTTCATAGGTGTATGACCAAACATATTTTCCAAAAAGCCTTGAACTATCAAATTAATTTCACTTATAGGTAAAACTTTTCTAGGAGAACCGGGTTCAATTATTTCTTCACGATATCTCTAAGAAATAATATATCCCTTTGCAGCTTTGGGAGAAAATAAGATATAAGTTCCACCATTCCTAGTTTGACCACCCCTAATATGGTCATAAGCACTATATAAACTAGATTCCTATCCCTTAGGTGATTATTACCATTCCTTAAGCCTTGGGATATTCCCAATTACTTTAATTTCATCAAATATATCTTTAGTAGAACTAGAAACTATCTCAGTTGATTCATCCAATGATGCCTCAGTCTCAGCATCATCAAACTTCTAATCATCAGGAGGTAAATAAACAAGAGTATTAGGTGGTCCATATGAAATATTTTGTGATCCAATAGGTTGTGTTACAACTAAATCAGGATAGATTCACTCTACTTCCTCATAAGTTCTTATAGAACCAGTACCATAAAAACCCTCTTCATCCTCAAATGATTACTCCAAAACTTCATTAGGTTATAATCTTGGATATTTTTTTATCCTTTGGACTGATAATTTTCTTGACTAGATTATATTTTTTCATAAATTTTTTTGTCATAATGAACCCATATCTTCCTTTAAGGGGTCTGATTCACCACAATTATTTTAAAAATTATTTTATTTAGATAAGTTATACTAGTGGATATAGATTATTCCCCACCCTTATAAATTTTTTTATTTAAATCCATCAAATCTAAAAAAATTATAGGATTAGTAAATGAGTTACACATGAAAGAGGGCTTACATTAATCCTCTATATATCTCATTAGATATATAGGAAAGATGAATTGATATACCATGCTTCATAAAATATATAAAGAAAGCATCTTTATGCCTTAGAATTCTAAAATACCCTTTTCTTGGATAGATAATTTTTTTATGAATTTGATTAACGATCTTCACTCACCATTTATCTCTAGAATATTTAGCCTTTAAGGATTTCAATCTTCATCTAGCACCTCAAAAACTCTTTAAATATCAAAATGAGTATTATTAAATGGATAATAGATTTTATAGTCCTCATACTCTCTTTTATGTGATACCTTTAAAATAATGGACCACTATTTTGAAGAAAAAACCATTTTCTTCCCATTGATATATGTTTGAATGTTATCCCCTGTAGACCAGCTTAAAACTCTATATTTTCATAAAAATAATTCACTAACCTTAGATAGAATAGCCTATTTTTCATTGAACCACTTATTCCATCCATCCTACTATATAGATTTCCAAATTAAATATCTACGAAATCTCAACCATTCAATATCTACTTCCTTATAAAGAATAACCATATGACTCAACATACACAAATTAAGAGGATCCACTGACACACTTGATATTTATTTCATATTATTTGAAGGATCTAAGTATCTTTGAGATTATAACTCAAGGGAACACTTTTCTATTACCATTTTTGAGATATCCAAATAGACCAGGATTCAAAAATCTAAAGGTTAGGGTTTGGTTGAAGGAAAAAGACTGAGAGAGGAGTGTTAAAAGTTGAGAGAGTTTCAAGTTTAGATATATATATATATAGACTGAAAATCAATTTATAGGTATTTTAAAATAATTTTGGTCTTTATATAGTAATTTTTGGGAAATGTAAAACATAAAATAAAATAAATCAAAAAAATTAAACAATATAAAAACTTGAATAACCATAAAACTTGAGGCTAATTGAGATTGTACGATAGCATGACCCACCACATGAAAAATAAATAATAGGCATAATAACTTCATTGAAAATATAAATAATTGATAATAGTATTGATAGAATGAATTACATTATGAATAAACTCTATAAAATATTGAGGTTTTACAGTAGATCGAACCACCACATGTACACATACGTAGATGATTATTACAGCAGCTAAACTGATTGCATGAGCACTCCTTCATGGTAACTCAATACTTACAAAAAATCTTATGAATACGACCACTTTTTAATTTTAGAACTTAAAATCCACTAGATTAATATTAAAGTATGAAAAAATTTAAAAATAAAAAGTTATAAAAAGTAATAGAAAACGATCATTATAAACATAACCAATAAAATATAAAAGGACTTTATAACAAAAATTTAAAAATATTAAAATAATATAAAAAATTAAAAAAAAGATTATGTAGAAAAATACTTGGAGTAGTTAATCATTACTAATTCATGTTTGATATAATTTAATCTCTTTATATTCAAAGTCTTAGTAAATATGTCATCTAGTTGATGTTAAGTGATAATGAACCCAATAGCGTTATCACCTAATTGAAATTGATCTATCAATAAGTGATTTATTATATCAATATGTTTAGTACTAAAAAGTGAAACACGATTCTTAGAAATATTAATATCACTTTCATTATCGTAGTTTATAGGGACATGTTGAAATTGATATCCATAGTCATGTAAAGTGTGTTTTATCCACAATTTGTTTTCACAACAACTTCCTGCATCCATGTACTTAGCATCTATAGTATACATTATAAATAAAAATTTATTTTTACTATACCAAGATACTAGAGACTTTCCTAAAAAGTGAAATGTTCTATAGGATTTTTTCCATCTAACTTACAACCATCAAAATCAGCATGAGAATACTTAACTGATTCAAAATCATGTCCTCCAGTGTAACACAATCCAAAATTAATTGTATTCTTATAGTATTTAAAAAATATTTTAACTATAATTAAATTATATTCTTCTGGGTTAGCATTAAAATTAGAATACAACACTATAAATAATATCTATTGATCTAGTATTAAAAAATAGTAAACTCCCAATCATTCCTTTATATGCAGTTTAGTCAACTGGTTTCCCAGTTTCATCAAAATCCATCTTTTAGTTCATACTCAAAGGTGTATCACTACCATTAGTTATATTCTTGATAAAATGTTTTAAAAGGTATATTTTTTATTTTATTTGATTTAAAACAATTCCATATTTTTTTGAAAAATTTAATACTAATAAATAATTTTTACCCACCCATTAAACTCATTTCAAATTCATTTTGCATCATCTCTGAAAACTCAATAGAGAAATAGTTTTTAAAAGATCCAAAAATAATTTTACCTTTATAGATTTGAAAAATTAAAAAATATTTTTCAATTATTTTAACAAATAAAGTAAGATCAACTATACCTTTTGAAAAACCATTTTAAATCAATAAAGATATGTTTATATTATACCAATCTCCAGGATCCTATTCTAAACCAAAAATAGATTTTGAAAGTTGAAAAACATGATTTGGAAAATGGGAATTTATAAAACTAGGGGGTTTCTCAAAAAAAAATCCTAAAAAATATATCCATTAAGGAATTGACTCTTAACATAAATTTTACATAGTTTGAAATTATGTTGAGTTACATATTCTAGAAGTATTGTAATAGTTTTAAGTATGTCTATAGTTGCAGACGAATCTTCATAATTAATTCATTCTTATTGACTATAACCTTATTACAAAATTTACTTTATTTGTAAATACAGTTCCAACTTCATCAACCATATTTATATACACCCATTTAGTTCCAATATTAAGGTAGTATTAAATACCTTTAACTATCTCCCGAAATTTTCTTATTTTAAACCTATATTACTCTTCTTAAATATTTATCACTAAAAATTCATCATTAATGAAATTAATACTATTTTTGGGTCTAACCAAGAATAGAAATCTTGATTTTTAAACTTGTTTCCAAAAGAATATGTAGTTTTAGTACCTATATCTAGATAACATACTACATATTCTAAAGGATGGTATTTTAAGGTCCTAATGGTTCTAGGAGTTAAAATAATTGGTTCTTCCAAGTCTTCATCAGGGTAAATATAGTATTCTTGATCTATTCAACAACATAGTCTAAGGTCTAAGAGGAATTATTGATATTCAAAATTGAAATATGATCATCAAGGTATTATAAATATGGTTTAGGATCATGTGGATTTGTCTCATCAAAATTAACACAATTATATTCGTACACAACATTGATTCTTTTATTTATGACTTAGTATTCTTTACTATAGATTTAATAACAAAGGAAAATCCATTTATCACTATTTGGTGAAAATTTTTCTAGGTTCCATTTTGTATTAAAAATAAATACACTACAACTAATTAATTGAAAGTAATTAACTTTTGATTTCCTACCATTCCATATTTCATAGAGAGTCTTCTTTAAAATAAGTATTATTAGAAATCTATTGATAATATAACAACCCATATTCACATATTCATCGCAAATTTAAATAGGCAAGTCATAATCATTAAACATAATCTAGAAAATAACTTAGAGAGTTATATTTCTCTTATCAATGAACCCATTCTATTACAGTTTTCTTAGGGTAGATAAGTTATGTCTATAAATATATTGTGATCATAAAGTCTCAAAGTAATGATTTTTAAATTCATGGTTATGGTCACTTATCAAGGTTTTAAGGGTAAGTCCACTAAGGTTCTCTATTATGTTTTCTTAATTAGAAAAACCATAACAAGATTCACTTTTGTGATCCAATAATAATAAAAAAGTTTATATTGAATAATCATCTATAAGGACATAGGACTAATGTGTCCCACCTAGAATAGAAACTCTATAAGGCCTAAATACTTCCATGTAAACTAACTCTAGGGGTTGAGAGGTGGACACATCTTTCTTTAGTTTGAAAGAAATTTTATACTGCTTTACTTTTTGAGAAGGATTGCATACTTTATATTTTTTGAAACTAGTTTAGGTATATCCTTAACTAAACCTTTTTATTGAGATTCATAAGTGAGTGGAAATTACAGTGACATAGTCTCACATTCACCAATGAATATTCTCTATGAAAATAACTTAATAAAGTAACATTTTTTTAAAATAAAGAATAAAAATCAAAAAAATAAACATTATCATTACATAAATCTAAAAAAACTAAATCATACTTAAAAAAATAAATATTATAGGAATTATTCTTAAAATTAACATGATAGCCATAATCAAATAATTGATAAATTCCAAGTAGATTATATTTTAAACCATCAATATATATAAATTTATAAATTAGAATATATTTTTAATTACAAAATCATCCTAGACAAACTATTTTTCCTTTGAAATTATCACCAAAAGTGACTTGTCCACTATCAACTTTTACTAGATTATTTAAGATATAGTAGTTTCCAGTCATGTGTCTAGAACGTCAACTATCTTGGCAGCATACACCATTACTGGATCTCTTTAAGCATGTTTCATATAAAAAATCAACCAAGAATTGATTTTGGTACCCATACTTTCTTAGGTACATAAAAGTTCAAAAATATATATTTGGGTATAAAAATATATTTAATAGGTTTAATAAATATTGAATTGAGATATTTAAAAATAAAGACCTTCTTAGGACCAAAAACATGTAAACAATTTCCAAAAATAGCACGTTTATAATTAGGAATAAAATTAATTTTATAGAATTTTATTAACTATCCATGTTCATATTCTATTATAGTTTTATATTTAGGTTTTTTTTACTTTCCAAACATCATGGTTAAAACATATGTTACATTTTTAAACTTTTACATATCTTTCTTGAGATGTTCATTAGACAATTTAAGCTTATTATTTTACTTTAATAGTGATATATTTTTCTCTATTTCAACATCAAGGTCAGATTTATCCATGGTACATAAATCACGCAGCTTTTTAATTTTTTATTTATCCTTAAGCCCATTCATAGTTTCTTAAATCATAGATTAATACTACTATTCAAAATATTTATCCTTAATCTCATTCATAGTTTCTTAAATCATTGAGTAATACTCTTCCAAATCTTCAATTTACATTTTATAAACATTATAAATATAATTATTATGAATAGTATATGTAATGGATTTTACCTCTGAAGAACTAGACTTGAAACATAAGTTTTATTTTATATTTTCATAATCTCGGCTAGAGTCATATTCATTATAACTATCCTCTAAAGTACTATAAAGTTAAATTCATTTACATCTTTAGTCTTATCCATTTATCATTAGGTTTTTTATTCGACCTCTTGGTATAATCAACTTTAATGTGACCCTTTATTTTACATTCATAACAGGTTACCTCTCTAGAAGCACTGTCTATTTTCCAATTTACCATTTTATTATATTTTCCTTTGAAATTTTATCTTTTGAAAAATATTTTTTTTATTAAAACTTCTTTAACCCCTTAGCTATGTGAGATATCTCCTCATCACCATAATATTTTTATTCACTTCTACTCATGGTATCATATTTGATCACTTATTTTTATTTTAACTTTTATTTCTTAAATTGAACAGTTCTTTTTTTGGTTTAGATTTTTCTTTATCAACCTTCATTTATTATTCATACATCATATATTTTATAATTCATTCTTTTACTATAAATTTACTAACACCGCATGATTTCATGATTGAAATGGTAGTACTTCTCTGCCTGTTAATTAGAATTCTTTATATTATTAGAACCCAATTATTATGATCAATAGGTTATACAAGTGAAATCATGGTAGTCATGATATCATTGAACATGTAATAGTTTTTAGTGATAGAATCATCAGATTTCATCTTAAAAGTTTCATACTTAGTAGTATAGATATTTAATCTCATTGCATTAAAATTAGAAGTTCTTTCCTGAGATACAACTAAATTATCCCAAATTCTAAAAATACACATCATAAGTAAAGATTCGATTAAATTAATCTTTAATAAAAAGGAAAAAAATAATTCATATATTTCAAATTAAAATCATACAAATATTTGGTCAGTAAATACCATTATTTTCTAGTCATTTTTGGGTTTTTGTATTTATCCTCAATAGGTCCCCATATGTCAAAACTCAGGAATTCAAGATAGATTTTCCATTCAATATTCCACTAAACATATTTCAATTCATTATATTAATGGTTTGATTTATAGTACAACCTTCAAGTTTAGAAGATTATAAAATTATAGACTAACAATATAAGCAAAGATCTTTTCCTCGATACTTGGTCAAAATATAAATTAAAGAAAACAACTAAGTAAAATTTAGAGATCATAAAAGAATATTTATCTAATACGAAATGATGGTCCTAATGAAATTCACAAAAGGGGGGGTGAATTGAGATTCAAAAATAAAAACTTATATTTTAAAATCTAAAGAAAATCCCATCAGTTAAAAACATACAAGTTAACAAATATAGTAGGAATATATAATTTTTTTTAAATTTTCTCTTCTGCATGATCAATATCTAGTTAAAATAAATGAATAAATTTTAAAACTTTAAAATAGTAAACTCACACTAAAAATTATATATATCACATATAAATTATAACTATTGGAGTTAATTAACAATCACACTTTGTAAAACTCTTCATATGAATAAAAAATGAAACGAAGTTGGTATCAAGAGATATATTTAAATAGTATAATAAATAATAAAAATACACAGTGGAAATTAAATAAGAGGTTTAGTTACAAGGTTTAACCTAGCCCCATACACTTAACAGTAAACCCCCTTCCAAGATATTTCATTATATCAAATAAGTTTATCCACAACCAATATCAATTATACAAAATAATATCCACAACTTGGATTAGTTAAACAAAGAAAAAACTACAAATAATTAGTCCAATAAAATCACAAAACCTCTTTCAAAGTTATTCATGGGAGTACTAAAGTTCGAAAAGGAAAATAAAGAGTATAAAAGTAATATTAAATAAAGTATAAGTGTTTGTGATAATAAATATAAAATTAGTAAAACAAAAATTAAAAGTGAACATAAACATAACAAGAGAGAAATGGTAATAGATGTGTGATGATACCCTGCTCTAATCTAATTTAGTTGACAAGTAAGGGTATCTTCCCCTTGAATGATCTTATGAGAGATATGAGAATTAATGAGATGATATGTGAAGATATTCTTTAATATATATAGTTAATCTCATAAAAAAGGACTATTATGGAGATCCAAAATGTGATTTTAAAACTATATTTCAATAATAATATCTCCTCTATTTATTTGATTATATTTTATAGAGGGATCCTTCCCTCTCAGCCATTGGAGAATAATCATAATCAAATCATATGATTGGGAATGTTAACCAAAAATATTTGAATTTTATTTACTTTGATAATAAATCTCCAAAATATTTCCATTGAATTAATTTAATGACTTTTAATTTGAATCAAATATAACATATCCATAATCTCAATTAGGCCCAAAAACTTTGGTTTATCATTATTTATTGTTTGATTGATTTTTCAGTTACTTGAACCCACAGTAGGATCATATTTCCTTCTTGTGGTTACTTATTTTGAACATGTGGATGATGCTGACTTACTCCATATAGAAAGTATGATTCCTTCTTATAGTCAAAATGAAGTTTAAGGATTTATTAATCCACCACTTGATATAAAAACTTTTGGGTGTAAATGGGTATTCAAGAGAATATTGGACCTGAAAGGTAAAGTAAATACTTACAAAGAAGGAATAGTGGACAAAGGGTTTATAAAACGTAAAAGCATTAACTATGATGAATCCTTATCTTTAGTTTCCATGTTTAAGTCCATCATAATTTTATTTTCAATATTATCCTACCATGACTATGAGATTTAGAAAATGCATGTCAAAAGAAAATTTGTCAATGGAAACCTTTAAGTGGATGTGTATATGACACAACCAAAAGGGTTTATGAATCTAAGAAATGAAAAAGGTATAAAATTTTAAAATATCCATGTATGGATTAAAGAAATCATCCAAGTCATGTAAAATTCATTTTGATAGAGCTATAAAGGAATTTGGTTTTATTAATAATGAATGCAAGAAATGTGTTTAAAAATGATTTAGTGGGAGTACGGTTGTTTTCATAGTAGTATATTTTGATGAAATATTAATAATTGGAAATGATATACCAATCTTATAAGAGGATAAGGTATGGTTGGGAAAGTGATTATTTATAAATAAATTAGGTAAAGAAAAATGTATTATAGGGATGATGATCATGCATGATAGATCCAAGAGTCTATGTAACACCCGGGATTTTTCAGAGAAATATTTTGTTTTATGTTATATACATCATCAAAGGAATCTTTCACTACACACAACACTATCTTGGCTTTATTTACACACAATTGAGACCTTCCTTGATAGCTTGCGTTGTACGCAATACCATGTTTCACTAAACAACGATATGCTATTAAAATATTATTAAAAGTTGCCATTATGAATAGTAACACCCAATTTTTGAAATTTTATAAATTTTATCTTTCAAAATGGACTTCATTTTTGGATTCGTAATATCGAAATTAACCTATGGTGAAATTTTGGTATTTTTCTGAAAGCTTTCAATTTTTGATGAATAGTGAAAACACTAGGTCACTAATTAAAAACCGACTTTTTTATTTAAATAATTATTTATTTTATTTAAATTTATTTCAGGTAAAAATTGATACATAATACCTATATAAGTTCAAATTAATTCATTGGAGTCATTTTATAATAATTTTAGATATATAAAAATTTTATTGAACTTTTCACTGTCTTTTACCCACCTCCTAGGAGAATTTCCAAATTTACATAAAACGTAATTTTACAGCTTCTGTGAGTGTAATTTCAAAAATAAAAGAGACACGGTTAATATCAAGGAGTAAAATGTGGTTCAATAAGATAAAAATATTTTTTGGTGAATAGTAACATTTTACTTTTTTTACCACGGTTAAAAGTAAATTGGGTAATTAAGGGTAAAAATGATATTATTATTACCCTAACACATGTCCTAATTCTATTGGATAAGTTTAATTCGACCAAAAAAAACCTTAGGAATAAAATATGACCATTTATGTCCACTTGGATTAGATTAGGACATTTAATATTATTTTATTTAAAGAAGAGTTAAAATAGTTAAAATCAAAGTTTAATAACTAAAACATTATTAATATAGGGTTATACATAAGATATATTAGACTATAAATATTAATTAGAAAGATAAAACGATTTACTAAATAATGGTATTTTATTTATAAATTTTACACATTAAATAATTTAATTTATTTATGACACAATGATGATGCAATAATCATATTGTTAATGGAATATTAACATAATTGATGTTATAAATACCCAAATAAATGTAATTTGAGACTTTTTATAAATTAAACTAATTTTATAGGTTAATATGACATGTTAGTATTGATTTAATTAACGTTTTTGTAACTAATCATGCTGTTATAATTTTTACAAAAATCAAGTACCAAATAGTGTCAAAATTGACATAAAATAGTTTTTAAAACAAATATTATATTATTAATTGTTATTTTATTCCTAAAAATTTAAGGTTTGGACAAATGAATTAGATAAGGATATATATATTAATAGTGAACCACTTGGGGTTCTTTTGGCTTGTTATAATAAGTTTATTAACCTTATAGTGTAAGAAAACAAGAAGACACGGTAAAAGTTAAATTATTTAACTTAGAGTTAAATCTAAAGGATAAGGTTAAAATAGTAACCTAAACATTTCTAAAACCCATTGGTTGAGGGGAATTAGACCCATACGCACCTTATATTTGAAATAAATAAATTTGGATCTATTAAAAACCGAATATTACTTTATAATAAAATAATATTTTATGTTTTTCTATGGTGCCCCTCTCCTCCCTTATAAAAGTGCACCTCCTCCCTCTCCTCCTCACACCACTTTGAGCACTCAATCTCAGAAAACCCCTGAAAAGTTTTCTTCTCCAATTCCCTAGAAACATACAAGAGGTTCTGGTATTCTTAAAAGACCATCTTTATTGCCCAAAGTGGAGGTTAAGAAGAGGCGCTTCAAAGAATAGGTAATGTCCGTTACCGATTATTTGAACTTTATTTCTTCTTCTACGTATTGTTCTTTAGTTGTTTCATTGTGAGGTAATAAAATCATTAACACTCATATACTGATATGTTATTATAAATATTAAACAACCCTATTTCACCTTCTATCCATCCTATGGAAAACGAAATCACCGCGCATGCATACGTACGGAATACCGTCTCCACGCTGTGGTGTAATATGTTTTCCACCACCACCTTACTTGGATGGGTATAATGGTGTAGATGATAACTATATATGATTATTGTAAAGTTATATTGATTCTGAAATTGTATACATACACTTCAATACAATTCCACGATCATGGGAACAATATCATCGCTCGTGCATACGTATGGCCTACCGTCTCCACGATGTGATGCGACTCGTTCTACATGATCCTCATCACAAAATGATTATATAAATGAATTGAATGAATAAATATGATATATATTACACTAATACCATTATTGAAATTTTTTTATCTATAACCTAAAGAGAAGAATAAGAATTTATTCGACAAAACACGCATTAGAACAAAAAGCAATAAACACCCGAATAACAAGTAGCAAAGAAATATTACTAATAAAAAGCTAAGAATATTACCATATATGATATCATAAAAATTATTATGACTCTGGAATAAGTCAATGACATTATTTAAATCATTATACAGGAGGTTTGGACACTTACGAAGCAAATCGGACCTAAGGTAAGGGAAAATCTTACAATCTCATTTTTATCCGAGATTATTTATACTTTGGTATTTACTGGGGTGTATTTATCATACACATCCATGTTTACTCAATATGAAATTTTATTTATATCCTTATACAATTGTTTAAATCAAATTTTACCCATTGGTGAGTTTTTAGTAAAAGATATGAAAGGAATCTTTTGTCGTTTTTAGTACGAGGTACTTTTTGACTTTTCTGGAAAAAGTATGGGGAGAATGTTTTTTTAACTTATACAGCATGAATAGATTTTTATGAATTCATAAAACATTATTTCCATGAAGAATAATTTACAATTTTTCAAGTTTATTTTTAATCAACTTATTTTATTTTAAAATTTTATGACATGTTAAGAAAGGAAAAATGTTTTTGAAGTAGAAATGATATTTTCCTCGAGAATGGAGTTCAAGTGTTTTATCAAAATTATTTTCCATGTAAGATAATATAGGGTTCTATTTCTATCCATGTTTTTACATTTATTTGATTATGTTATGATGGAATTATTTTTTATGATTTCCTTTTATCTTATATGGATTATGTTATGATGGCATGATGTTTAAGATTCCCATTTTTATTACATGGGTTATGCTATGATGTATGGTTTATGATTTTGTGGAACACATAAGAATGGTTTCATTATGAGATGGGTGAGACCTATATCTCCCTCCAATGAATTGTGTCAAGATTTATATCTCATGATATAGACATGGATGGAACGACAGGTTAATACGGTTCAGGGAAACAGGACTGAAACGAGGAGTGAACTCGATTCAGAAATAGACTTTGTCCACTAAGATAGTCTTGGCAATGAGTCTTGACTACTAAGAAATGATTATCTATGATTATGTGTTTATGAAAAAAAGTTTCATTTTTTAAGTTATGATTATTAGGATTACATTTCACTACTATGATTTATCCCATGTTATGATATTCATATCTCTTCTGTAGGTTAATATTTTCAAAATGTTATGTTCTTATGAATATGATATGAATGATATTTCTTTTGTTTACAATTACTGAGAATTTGAGCTCCCCCTTTTGTATGTTTTATTTTACCCAGGTCAGGAAGAAGGTTACTAAGTAGGATATGCCAAAAGGGACTCTAGATATGATGAAATAAATGGGATAAAATGTAGATGCTTTATGAACCAGTTGTTTATGTTTCCCAGTTTCTAAAGACTCTATACCTATACGTTCCTATCATGGTTTTGTTATATGTTGTAATAATTATACTTCAATTTTGAAGTAATAACAATGTATGTAAATTATGGGTTGTTATAGTTGGTATCAAAGGAAAGGTATAGTCAACCTTTAGAAACTAGGATGTGAAAGCCTTAGTAAGAACCCTAAGGATAAGTCTATGCATAGAATACAATCTTAGTGTTTTAGAAGTGGCCATGAATAACCTATGATAAGACCTTAAGTGTGAAATTTTATTCTTGATTATGTGGTTTTCCTATTATAATTAGTGTTTCTCACAGTATGCTTATTGGTTTTAGTCAATGGCTGGAACCTAAAGGAACCGTGTTAATGCTAAATGTGATGGGAAATGCAATGATTGTCCCCCTGAGCAACCAAATGTTATGGGAGATGGAATGAAAAATCTTTTATCCATGATCACACAAATTTCTCAAGCTATGAATCATGAAGGACTTCCAAACGATCAAAGGAAGGAGAAACATTCTATTGAATCCTTCATGAGGTAGCATCCACCCTCATTCAATGGGTCTACTGATCCATTAGTGGCTGAACAATGAATCAGTACCACTAAAATGATATTTTTAGTTCTTCATTATTCTGAACATGATAAAGTCATCTTAGCTGTTTATCATTTGGAAGGTGAAGCTGATCAATGGTGTAATCTTATCAAGAATATGACGCCAAGAGATGAAATTGATTCCATGGAATGGGACGAGTTAAAGAACATATTTTTCAATAAGTACTTCCCTCGTATTCTTTGAACAAAGATGGAGAAGGAGTTTTTTGAAATTAAGAAAAAGGATGATGAATCTATTGGTACCTACAAAGAAAATTTTACAAGACTTGCAAGGTACGCTTCTGGGATTATTATCCAACCTGAGAGTAAGATTGATCGATTATTTAGTGTCTTAAAACCAAGTATTTGAAGGGAATTAGCCATAAGGGACTTCAATAGCTACGAGGAAATCGTTCGATGTGCTCTCAAGGATGAGATGGAGATCGGAGTAACCCATCAGTCATATGGGTTTGATAAGAAGAGGAAAATGGAATTCAAAGGAAAATCTAAAGAGCACACTGAAAAGAAGTTGAGTTTTACCTTATGCTCAAAGTGTGGAAAGAAACATGGAGGGAGTTGTATTAAAGGGACAAGTAAATGTTTCAAATGTGGAAAGGAATCTCATAGGGAATTTGAATGCCGAAATGATGGGAAGAATAAGTCTAGTGATGCGAACAAAGAAAAGACTACACAGAGTGCACCTCCTACACTTCAATGTTACAAGTGAAAGGAAATGGGGCATTATGCTAATCAATGCCCTAATCCAAGGGTTGTTGATTGTAATGTCCCGAGTCCAGAGCCCCTCCACTGGTTCCCCATACTCGGTTCGCCACATGACCTCAAGTGCATTTCCCCGAACGCCAGAGGCTGCTGACTAGCAGCGAGGGCCTTGTTGAGTAGGTGGGAAACTATGCTCTCATTCGGTAAGGTATACAAGGTAAGAAACAACAATAAACAGATGAAGCAATAAACAACATGCATAACAATAAAAACCAAACAGTGGAATAAATGTAGATATATATAACTATGATGACAATAATTTAGTAGGTAAAAGTCTCTATGGAAAGCAGCAAACACAACAACGTGTTGGAATACAACTGAAACCAAGTGCAAAAGAAAAACAATGAAATCTCCTTAGCATCATGAGCCACGGCTCAGTCCCATGCTCTCCACCTTCAGTCCAATCAAGAACCTGAAGTAGAAGGGTGCTTGCCCTTATCTATACCTGCAACAACATAGTCTAATTGGGCCCAAAATCATGGCCCAAACAGGGTGTGAGATAAAATACCAGTAGAAAATCACCCAAAAATTTGTGCCTAATAGTCAATGAATACATGACAGAAAATAAAAAAGAAGTAGTAAACAGGAAAGCACAAGCAGCTACAATCCACACTTCTAACAAGTAAAGTACACAAGTCAGCAACAAACAACAAGAAGAAAATAGGTAACCCTCTAGGTAGTTCTCACAGCCTAACCCCTATGGTTCAACCTATAGTACTAGAAACCCTCTAGGAGGAACACACAGTCTCACCCCTCTGGTTTAGCTACGTAATTAAGCAGCCTCTCTGGGGAAGCACTCACCGTCAATTCCCCCTATAGTCTCGTATCGTGCTAAAGACTCTCTAGGGAAGCGCTCAACGTCAATTCCCCCTGTGGCCCGCGTCGTAGATCTACAGACTCTCTGGGGAAGCACTCAACGTCAATTCCCACTATAGTCTCACATCGTAATTAAAAGACAGTATAAAGAAGCCCTTCTGTCAATTCTTCCTTTGGTATACTACTATAGGTTCTCACAGTCCTGAGTATAACTAAACATGCTCAGCGAGCATACATTGTCCAAGTAAACCTCAAGAACTACTTGGCTAATAACTAAGGCTTAACAGTAATAACAAAAGATATAGTTCCACTATCCTACAACAGGTATGGCACCTAAAAAACGCCCAATAGGCAAAACAGGCATGGAAAAGCAACCTGAGCACAAAATAAATTACACTACTCACAAGAAATATCCTCTACTAAAGCAATCAAGCAAAGAAGTCAAACAACAAGGGAAAAATAGGAAACACGCAATACCCTGTTCAAGGGTATTGGTAGAATTTGCACATAATATTCATCAACTTTCTATGGAAATCACAAACCACCTACCTTGATCCGAGAAGATCGATATACGCGAACCTCGATGATAGATTCCTCTTAGAACAACGTAGATCTGAGAAAATTCACAAAACGTTCATCCCATGATAACTTGGAAACGAGGAGGAATCAAGAAACAAGGCGAAGGTAGAAGTAAGAACTCACTACTGCGATTCCAACACAATCGATCGTGCTCGAATCAGAGAAAAGACGGTGGGGCAGGAGCTCAGAGAAGATTAGGTTGTACGGTTGCTTCTGGGCAGACAAAATCTGGAGAAGAAGATGGTTTTGGGGGTTATACACGACCCCGATCCATTTCATAAAAAAAGTACACGGTGTGTACTTCTTGAGTACACGGCGTGTACTTCGAATTTCCCATACTCTGAAACACCCAGCCTCTACCTCAGCCTTACACATCGTGTGTGTGGCCCAGACACGGCCAGCACACGGCTTCGAGCCGGGGAAGAGTACATGGCGTGTACTCAGAAAGTAAACGGCGTGTACTTTTGAAATTTACAGAAAATTCATTTTTCTAAAAAACTCCAAAAAAGGGGAAAACGTACCTGAAAAGAAGATCCGGGTTCTTAAAAACTTCCCCCTTAAAGAAATCCGTCCCCAAATTTCCCTAACGATTCGGAGAAGAAGAATCCCCAAACAGCTCCAGCTATTGCGACCGTACATCGGCCTCCCTCTCTCAGGTCTCGTCCTGTACTCGCCCGTGCTGCCATAGCACTCGTACCAGAGGAACAGACCGCCCATGGAGAACCTTCGTACTATGATCGAAAATCCGGATAGGATGCTCCTCGAACGACGCATCCGCTTCAATCTCGACTTCCTCGAGCTGAAAGACGTGAGAAGGGTCTGAAAAGTAACGTCAGAGTTGAGAGACGTGGAAGACGTCGTGCATGGACCGATACCTCTAAGGTAGCTGCAACCGATAGGCGACCGACCCCACTCTCTCCAAGACCTCAAACGGCCTGACATACCGCGGTGAAAGCTTAACCTATCTCTGAATCCTTTTCTGCCCCAACCTCGGTGCAACACGTAAGAAAACCTGATCACCGACCTCGAACTCTAGAGGTCATCTCCGCTGATCAACATAAGACTTCTTTCGAGACTGTACTGTATCCATCCTCTTCCGAATCATCTCTATCTGCTTTGAAGTCTCCTGAACAAGACGAGGTCCCAACAAAGCTGCCTCTCCTGCCTCCAACCAGCATAAGGGTGATCGGCATGACCTACCGTACGAAGCCTCGTATGGCGCCATATGAATGGTCGCATGGAAACTGTTGTTGTAGGCGAACTCTAACAGAGGAATATGATTCTACCAAGAACCGCCAATGTTAAGGATGCAAGCTCGGAGCATATCCTCAAGCACCTGGATCGTGCGCTCGGACTGGCCATCAGTCTGGGGTTGGTATGCTGTACTCAAAAGTACCTGTGTACCCAAGGCCTTCTGAAGTCCCTGCCAGAACCGAGAGGTAAAGCGCACATCTCTGTCTAAAACAATAGAGCATAGAACTCCATGCAGACGAACGATCTATCTGATGTAAAGTCGTCCCAGATCATCGACACTGAAGGTCTCCTTGATCGGCAAGAAGTGATCAACCTTTGTATGTCTGTCGACGACAACCCAAACAACATCGTTCCCTTAGGGGGGTCTCAGCAACCCGATCACGAAGTCCATCACAACATCGTTCCACTTATACTCCGGAATGGGTAACTGCTGTGAAAGGCCTGCTGGTTGCTAATGCTCTGCTTTCACCTGCTGACAAGTAGAACATCTCCTGACAAAACCAGAAACATCATTCTTCATACCTAGCCACCAGTACTGGCGATGAAGATCCCGACACATCTTGGTGAAGCTAGGATGAACTTCCCAAACTGAGGAATGGAAATCCTGTATCAGCTCCTCGCGTATGTCTGCTAGAACCCATACGCGTCCTTGGAATCGCAAGATCTCATACTCACCCACTATCCATCCTAGAAGAGGGTCCCCTCCTGACAAACTCTCCTACAAGACTAAACCTTCCGAGTCTGATAGCTGCCTCATACATACCCGATCAAGTAGCGTGGAGGTAACAGATACATAAGATAGAAAGGTCTATCCCCATCTGTCGTGCACCTCTAGATGCATCTCAGAGAACAGAGCCATCAGCTTCCACTCACTACTGGCCTCCTGAACTGCCTAAATCTGAGTTCTCCTGCTAAATGCGTCTGCTACGGTGTTTCCCTTTCCCGGCGTATAGGCAAACTCGAAATCAAAAGACTAAAGATACTCGACCCACCTGCGCTGCCTCAGATTCAGATCACACTGAGTGAAGATATACTTGAGACTCTCATGGTCAGTGAAGACCACAAAGTGCTCTCCCAGAAGATAGTATCTCCAACAGTGCAAGGCATGAACAACAGCTGCCAACTCCAGATCGTGCGTAGGGTAGTTCCTCTCATGTGGCCTCAGCTGCCAAGACCCAGACGAAATGACTCCATCTCCCTGCATAAGCACAGCTCCCAGACCGATACCCGAAGCATCAAAGTAAACAATGTATCTCTTGCCTGGCTCTGGAAAGACTAGTATCGGTGCTGACTTCAACCTCCCTTTCAGCTCCTGAAAGGCTGACTCACAAGAATCTGAACAGAAGAACTTCACTCCCTTATTTGTCAGAACTATCAAAAGTGCTGCTAGATGAGAAAAATCCCGAATGAAGCGTATGTAGTATCCAACCAGCCTTAGGAAGCTCTGTACCTCAAAAATGTTCTTCGGCTGCTCCCAGGAAACTACAGATCTCACATTCTCGGGGTCCACATACTCCTGCCTCTGAAATGACGTGACACAAGAAGTGAATCTGATCCATCCAGAAGTGGAACTTTGAGAGTTTATCATAAAGATTATGCTCTCTCAGTGTACTCAGAACAATCTCAAGATGCGTGGCATGGTCGTGTCAACTGTGAGAGTACAACAAGATACCGTCCATGAAGACCACGACGATGGAATCTAAGTAAGTATGAAAAACTCGGTTCATCAGTGCCATGAAAACTGCAGGTGCGTTCGTGAGTCCGAACGACATGACTGTATACTCGTATAGACCATACCTACTCCTGAAGGCTGTTAGAGGTATATCTGATGGTCTAACGCGCAACTGATGATAACCGGACCTTTAGTCGATCTTTGAGAACACCCGAGCTCCTCGAAGCTGATCGAAAAGGTCATCAATCCTCGACAAAGGATATTGGTTCTTGACCATCAACTGGTTCAGCTTCTAATAATCCACACAAAGCCGAAGGGTACTATCTGACTTCTTCGCAAACAGAACAGGCGAACCCCAAGGATAAGTGCTGGGTCTGATGAAACCCTTAGCATGTAGCTCCTCCAACTGCTTCTTGAGCTCTTGCAACTCAGGTGTGGCCATCATATATTGAGGAATGGACATCGGTGCCTCTCCTGGAACGAGCTCAATAGAGAAGTCTACCTCACGATCCAGAGGAAAACCTGAAAATTCCTCTGGAAAGACATCCCTAAAGAGATCCACCACTGGAGGAAAGTCCAACTGTAGAGTCCCCTGATCATCTAGATAAAGACTAACAATCTGGGTTGTCACTCCTCCTAGCCCATGATGCTCGAGTCCCGCCTGACTCGCCCGAATGTCCCATTCACCTCTATGAAGGAAAGATTCACCTTCTGGTGAAATGAAACTGACTCTACGGCGATAACAGTCAACGACTTCCTGGAATGGAATTAACCAGTCCATGCCGAGAATGACATCATATCCTGTCATCTCTAGGACATAGAGATCCCATAAGAAGTGATACCCTGCAACCTCGAGAGGGCACTCTCTACACTAGCGTACACTAGATGTCCTCATCCCCAAAGGTGTGTCTAGTGTCAATGAGTCGACAGAAGAAAAGATGTAGAGTCCAAGACTCTCCACAATGGCAACAGAGATAAAGCTATGCGTAGCACCAATATCAAAAAGGGATGAAGATAAAACTGAGGCTACTAAAATCATACCTCGAACAGTTGAAGGGCCGGGATCCTGCTCATGATAAGTCTACTCCTTGGCGAAAGACTGGCCCATGCCACGACCATGCGCCCCTGGCTGACCACTCTAAGTTGAACCTCCCTGATGGTGCTGAGGAGCTGGTGTCTGACTGCCACAGCCTCGACCTCCACCTCAGCCCGAACGGTAGGAAGAACTCCAGTTTCCTGAGTGGTGAGAAACTGGTGGGGATGATCCTGAATGAGGAGTCATGGAAGAACCCCGGTCACCTACTGCTGGTGAGAAAACCTTGTAGAAACGCTGAAGGAGACCCAACTTGCTGCAAGTTTGGCACTCCACGGGGTCTCTCTGGCACTGCGGCCTCGTGTGCCCTATCCGGCCACACAGGTAGTATGTCACCTGGCTTCCTGATGATGCGTCTAGCTTCCTAGAATCACCGCGCGTAGGCTCCCTACGACGCTTATTACTGTCATCTAGAGGGACGCTAACTCTGGAAGCAGAACCGCCCTGACTCACAGCTCCAAAGTCTCTCAGATTGCGCTCTGTAATCAGTGCCTGGTTGACGATGGAAGTAATGGAAGTCAGTTGGAAGATGTTCACCTGTGAGCGAATCTCCCGCCTGAGTCCATCCTCAAACTTCCTCACCAAGAACACCCCACTCCCATCCTGAAGGGGTGTAAAATGCTGCAGCTCAGTGAAATGAGAGGAATACTCCATGACATATAGAGTACCCTTCTCTAAGCTCATGAACTCTCGGGCTCGATCGGCCCTCAGGGTCTCCGAGTAGAAGTAGTCGTAGAACATGCACTGGAACTCCTCCAAAGCCATAGCCTACTACTGACCCGCCTGTGAGATCACGTCCCACCACCTCTTGGTAGAGTCTCGGAGAATGTAGTTGGAGATCTTGACCCACCTCTCTGGAGGCATCTCCAGATGCTCAAAGATAGTCAGAATGGCTTCTAGCCATGACTCTGCAGCCTGAGGTCCTCCCTCCCCCGAGAATGTGGGAGTATGCTGCTTCTGGAAAACCCGCGTCAATTCTTCCATAGATGAGGCAGGAGGTGGTGCTCCCTGGAAGGCTTGCATCATCCTCATGAAACCTTCACTGAACTACGCATCAGCACCCACGACTAGTACAACAACCGGTGCCAAGGCTGGCTTGGCTGGGGGATCGACAGGAAGTCCTTGATCAGCCTGGTCTGGCGTCTGATCACTGACTGACGATAGACGTACGACCGGAGGACGTCTCAGAGGCATAACTCTGAAAGATCAAAAGCACACCTTAGATCAGGAAAACAAGGACAAAGAACACAAGAGTAAAAAACGGGAACATGGAAATAAAAACACACAAGATTTCAAAATACGACTACATGGCGTGTATAAAACTACACGGCGTGCCTTCTTAAACCACTGACATGGGCATGTAATCTCTCCCTACAAGTAATGTACACTTCAAAATACACGATATGTTGACCCCCACACATGGCATGTACTTGAAAACTATTCCCCTGCCCGAGTCTGCTTACACGGCTAACCCACATGGTCCGACTCAACCCGAGACTACACAGCGTGTTCGAAACAAACACAGTGTGCACTAGACAAGGCTTCAGAGGTCCGTGTTGTTGAGTACACGGCCGTCTACATGGCTGGATCGTACAAGGCATGCTCAGAACAAGCATGGAGTGCATAGGTGAAGGAGACACCATCGTGTGTTGTTCGTGACATGGCCGAGTACCTGGGCAAGACTACACGGCGTGTTCCGAACAAACACGACATGTGGAAAGGAAGGTAACTTCGGACCGTTTTGTTCATGAAACGGCCGGGTACCTGGAAAAGAATACACGGCGTGTTCCCTATGGACACGGCGTGTTCTAACCGAGCTTCCCCGACCTATGTTTTTAGTGACACGACTAGGTACACGGCTCTAAACTCACACGGTGTGTACCAATGGTACACGACGTGTTCCCGAAGTTACTCCGATGACACCGTGTTCTGCTCACACAGTCAGTGACACGGCCTAAAAACTACATGGTGTGTATCTATAAGTACACGCCGTGTATTCTAGGGTTTTCTGGGCAATAGCTCAGAAACTGCGTAGAATTCCAGAAAACCAAAAAAAACAAGGCGAAAAAGTGCCAAATTCCGATCTGTGAGGGACCATAACACCTCAAAAACCAAAATTTGGTGTTCACTTTAAGCAAAGAACACAAAAAATAGTTTTCTAACATAACAGTAGAGAATCTATCAAGCAACTATCACAATAGCATGCATAGTCTACACAAGGTCTATCAAAACAGCATGCAAACACTAATGCACCCTAGATGGCATGGCAAGAATGCATGGCATGTGATTCCTACAAGTGTCTAGATGATGCATGATATGGCATACCCTCATCTCATCAGGTTGTGAAAGAAATAGAACTGCAATATCAAAACAGTAATAACACAAGCCATGTGAATCACTATCGGTGAAATTAGGTCAACTATAAAATCTCAGAATCAACAACTGTAATTAACGAGGTAGTATGGCTTTTCCCTGTACACGGGTTAGCTACTCCCGAGCACAGCTTAATGCCAAGTACCGAATCCATCCTATCCCTAGATAAGGTCTCCCAACAGTAAAGAAAGTGAAAAGAAAACCCCTCTGATACCACTTTGTAACGTCCCGAGTCCGGAGCCCCTCCACTGGTGCCCCGTACCCAGTTTGCCACATGACCTCAAGCGCGTTTCCCCGAACGCCAGAGGCTGCCGACTAGCAGCGAGGGCCTTGGTGACTCGGTGGGGAAACTATGCCCACATTCGGTAAGGTATAAAAGGTAAAAAAACAATAAACAACGGAAGCAGTAAACAACATGCATAACAACAGAAACAAAACAGTGGAAGCAATGTAGATATATATAACTATGATGAAAATAATGCAGCAGGTACTAGTCTCTATGTAAAGTAGCAAACACAACAACGTGCTGGAATACAACTGAAACCAAGTGCAAAAGAAAAACAAATAAACCTCCTCAGCATCGCGAGCCACAGCTTGGTCCCATGCTCCCCAGCTCCAGTGCAATCAGGAACCTGAAGTAGAAGGGCGATAGCCCTTATCTATACCTGCAGCAACATAGTCTGCTTGGGCCCAAAAGCATGGCCCAAACAGGGTGTGAGATACAATCCCAGTAGACAATCACCCAAAGATTTATGCCTAACAGTCAATGAATACATGACAGTAAATAAAAAGAAGCAGTAAACAGGAAAGCACAAGCAGCTACAATCCACAGTTCTAACAAGTAAAGTACACAAGTCAGCAACCAACAACAAGAAGAAAACAGGTAACCCTCTGGGTAGTTCTCACAACCTAACCCCTATGGTTCAACCTATAGTACTAGAAACCCTCTGGGAGGCACACACAGTCTCAACCCTTTGGTTTAGCTATGTAATTAAGCAGAATCTCTGGGGAAGCACTCACCGTCAATTCCCCCTATAGTCTCGTATCGTGGTAAAGTCTCTCTGGGGAAGCACTCAACGTCAATTACCCCTGTGGCCCGTGTCGTGGACTTGAAGACTCTCTGGGGAAGCACTCATCGTCAATTCCCCCTATAGTCTCACATCGTAATAAAAAGACACTCAGGAGAAGCGCTTCCGTCAATTATCCCTTTGGTCCACTACTCTAGGTTCTCACAGTCCTTAGTATAACTAAACATGATCAGCGCGCGTGCATCGTCCTAGTAAACCTCAAGAACTACCTGGACAACAACTAAGGCTCAATAATAATAACAAAATAGATAGTTCCACTATCCTACAACAGGTATGGAAATTGGAAAAACGCTCAATAGGCAAAATAGGCATGGAAAAGCAACCTGAGCACAAAATAAATTACACTACTCACAAGCAATAAACTCTACTAAAGCAATCAAGTAAAGCAGGAAAAAAACAAGGGCAAAATAGGAAACACACAATACCCCGTTCTAGGGTATTGGTGGAATTTGCACATAATATTCATCAACTTTCTACGGAAAGGCACAAACCACCTACCTCGATCTGAGGAGATCGATATACGCAAACCTCAATGACAGATTCCTCTTAGTACAACGTAGATCTGAGAAAACGCACAAAAGGATCATACCACAATAACATGGAAATGAGGAGGAATCAAGAAACAAGGCTAAGGCAGAATGAAGAACTCACCACTGTGATTCCAACGCAATCGACCGTGCTCGAATCGGAGAACGGACGACAGGGTGGGAGCTCGGAGAAGATTCGGCCATACAGTCGCTTCCGAGCGGACGAAATCTGGAGAAGAAGATGGTTTTGGTGGTTAGACGTGACCCTGGTCCATTTCATAAAAAAGAAGAAAGTACACGACATGTACTTACTGAGTACACGACGTGTACTTCGAATTTTCCGTACTCCGAAATACCAAGCCTCCACCACAGCCTTACACACCATGTGTATGGCCCAGACACGGCCAGCACATGGCTTTGAGCAGGGGAAGAGTACACGACGTGTACTCAGAAAGTACACAACATGTACTTCTGAAATTTCCAGAAAATTCATTTTTCTCAAAAACTCCAGAAAAGGGAAAAACGTACATGAAAAGAAGATTTGGGTTCTTACATTGATGATGATCGATGTCAATGAACTCTTAAGTCTAAAGTCAAAGGAAAGTCACATGCAATTTCTACCAGTGATGTGGAGTACGATAACGAAGTGGTCAAAGGTACACTAACCATCCACTCTAAAGTAGGAAATTTTTTATTTGATTCTAGATCCAACCACTCTTTTATTTCTGAAGAATTTTCTAAGGGTATCACCATATTACTTCAATAATTAGATGTTGAGTTAGCTGTGACAACTCATAATGGCACAACAGTCGCATCAAAAGTTTATAATTCTTCTCCGATTGAAGTTTGTGGGAAAGTTCTTCCTGCAAATCTTGTGATCCTTCCTATAGTGGAATTTGATGTGATTCTTGGAATAGATTGGCTTTCTTTATATAGAGCTCATATCAATTTCTAAAGAAGGGAAGTCACATTTCATATTCTAGATCAATCTATGATTGTCTATCGATGCAAGGATGAACATAACCTTCTAGTGGAAATTTCTTCCATCTTATGGGTCTTGATTCCACTAAATGAAGGTTATTTATCTCAAATGGTTGGAGAGAAACTCATGATTAAGAATATTACCATTGTACGGGAGTTTGATAATGTCTTTCTAGATGAATTTCCTGGTCTTCCACCAAATCGTGAAGTTTAGTTTTCAATAGAACTCGTACCGGGTGCTTTACCTATTTCAAAGACACCTTATAGAATGGCCCCAATTGAGTTGCAGGAATTGAAGAAATAACTCCAAGATAATCTTGATAAAGGATACATACGCCCTAGTGTGTCACCTTGGGGAGAACCTATTCTGTTTGTTAGGAAGAAAGATGGATCAATGAGACTCTACATTGATTATCAAGAACTTAACAAGATCACGATCAAGAACAAATATCCTCTCCTGTGCATTGATGACTTATTTGACCAACTATATGGAGCTCAATACTTTTCCAAGATTGATATTCATTCAAGGTATCATCAATCAAGGGAAAAAAGGGAGGATATACCAAAGACGGATTTCCGTACATGGTATGGACACTATGAATTTACAGTGATGCCATTTGGTCTTACTAATGCCCCTGCTATCTTCATGGATCTGATGAATAGAATCTTTAGAGACTATCTTGATCAGTTTGTGGTAGTCTTTATAGAAAATATTCTTGTCTATTCAAAGAGCAAGGAAGAACATGAATATGACATGAGAATTATATTGAAGACCCTGAGAAAATAGAATCTTTATGCCAAATTTACAAAGTGTGAATTTTGGCTTCAAAAAGTTGCATTTTTTGGTCACATAATCTCAAAAGAAGGGATA
Source organism: Viscum album (assembly GCA_963277665.1). NCBI lineage: Eukaryota > Viridiplantae > Streptophyta > Magnoliopsida > Santalales > Viscaceae > Viscum > Viscum album. Next base: position 1,477,339,930 of record OY728166.1, read on the forward strand.
TCTGTGGATCCAGCAAAGACAGAGGTTATCGAAAGATGGACGAGACCAACAACAGTAACTGAGATCCGAAGTTTTCTTGGTTTGGATGGATATTATCGACATTTTGTGAAATATTTTTCACAATTATCTAATCCACTCACCAAGTTGACTTGAAAAGGAGTTAAGTTTGTTTGGATGGAGGAGTGTGAAGATAATTTCAAGGAGTTAAAAAGAAGGTTATCCAGTGTACTTGTGCTCACACTGCCTTATAGTGGAGAAAGGTTTGGGATCTATAGTGATGCATCCAAGAATGGATTGGGGTGTGTTCTCATGAAAAACGATATGGTGATAGCTTATGCCTCATGATAGTTGAAAATCCATGAACAAAATTACCCAACTCATGATTTGGAGTTTGCTGCGGTAATCTTTGAATTAAAAATATGGAGGCATTATCTTTATGGTGAAAGGTGTGGTATTTATACTAATCATAAATGTTTAAAGTATATTTTCACACAAAAGGAGCTGAATATGAGCCAAAGAAGATGGTTGGAGCTGATTAAGGATTATGACTGCTCAATTCATTATCACCCTAGGAAAGAAAACAAGGTGGAAGATTCATTAAGTCCACAAGACCATGCTAGCTTATCCATGATGAGGATCACAAAAGATCCAATATTTAGGGATTTACAAAGGATGGATCTTGGAATTATAATGGAAGGGGAGAAATCTTATCTTTCTCAAATGAATGTTCAACCATCTATACATGTGAATATTAAAGAGGCACAAAAAGAAGATGTAGAGTTACAAAAGAAGGTGACAAATGTTCCTGAATTCAACCTTGATTGTGATGGGATAATAAGGTTCCGGAATCGGGTTTGTGTTCCTACCATCCATAATTAAAGAAGGAGCTGCTGGATGAGGCTCATAGTTCTTCATTCTCTATTCATCCTGGATGCACAAAGATGTATAAGGACTTTAAAGAGTACTTCTGGTGGGATGGCATGAAAAGAGATGTTGCTGAATATGTCTCTCAATGCTTGGTTTGTCAGCAAGTTGAAACTGAGAGACAAAAGTCTAAGGGGATGTTACAACCATTACCCATACCTGAATGGAAATGGTAAAACATCACTATGGACTTTGTCACTAGACTTCCTAAAACATCCAAAGGCAATAATGCTATCTGGGTTATAGTTGATCATCTTACGAAGTCAGCACACTTCATTGCTGTTAGAGAATATTTCCCTCTGGATCAGCTTGCCAGGATATATGTAAAAGAAGTGGTAAGATTGCATGGAGTACCACTTTCCATTATATTTGATCGGGATCCGTGGTTTACCTCAATGTTTTGACGAAGTCTTCAGCATACTCTAGATACAGAGTTTATTTTTATCACTGCTTATCATCCTCAGACAGACGGTCAGTCTGAGAGAAAAATTCGAACTCTAGAAGATATGTTAAGTGCTTTCTCTATGGATTTCAAGGGTGGTTGGGATAAACTCCTACATTTGGTGGAATTTTCTTATAATAATATCTTTCACTCCAGTATTCATATGGATCCTTATGAAGCTCTCTATGGAAAGAAATGCAGGACTCCAACTTACTGGGATGAAGTTGGGGAAAGAAAGCTATTAGGACCTAATATTGTTGATGAGATAGCATAAAAGGGACAATCTATTCAACAACACATAAGAGCAGCTCAGAGTCGAAAAAAAATTTATGCCGACAACCGAAGAAAAGACCTAGAGTTTGAAGTGGGTGATAAAGTGTTCTTATTAATATCTCCTTCGAAGAGAGTAATGAGATTTGGAAAGAAGGGAAAGCTGAGCCCTAGGTATATTGGTCCTTTAGAAATACTGGATCATGTTGGGAAGGTAGTTTACCGATTGGTGCTTCCACCGAATCTCTCTCAAGTTCACGATGTGTTCCATGTATCTCTCCTGAGAACATACATACCCGATCCTTCACATGTACTAAGCTCAGAAGTTGTTCCACTGGAGCAAGATCTTTCTTATGAAGAACAGTCGATAGAGATTCTGAATTGTAGCGAAAAAGTCCTATGGAACAAGACCACTCGCTTGGTGAAAGTTTTATGGAGGAATCACCAATTAGAAGATGCTTAATGGGATCTTGAGGATATGATGAAGGGCTCAGAAGTTGTTCCACTGGAGCAAGATCTTTCTTATGAAGAACAGCCGATAGAGATTTTGAATTGTAGCGAAAAAGTCCTATGGAACAAGACCACTCGCTTGGTGAAAGTTTTATGGAGGAATCACCAATTAGAATATGCTACATGGGATCTTGAGGATATGATGAAGGAGTGGTATCCTCATCTGTTTGTTACAAAGTGACGAATTTCAAGGGTGAAATTCATTTTAAGGGGGGTAGAATGTAACACCCGAGATTTTTATGAGAAATATTTTCTTTTATGTTATATAAATCATCAAATGAATCTTTCACTACACACAACACTTGCTTGACTTTCTTTACACACAATCACGACCTTCCTCGATAGCTTGTGTTGTACGCAATACCGAGTTTCACTAAACAACGATATGCTATTAAAATATTATTAAAACTTTCGGTTATGAATAGTAATACCCACTTTTTGAAATTTTATAAATTTTATCTTTCAAAATGGACTTCATTTTTGGATTCGGAATATCAAAATTATCCTAGGGTGAAATTTTGGTATTTTTCTGAAAGCTTTCAAATTTTGATGATTAGTGAAAACACTAGGTTACTATTTAAAAACCGACTTTTTATTTAAATAATTATTTATTTTATTTAAATTTATTTTAGGTAAAAATTGATACATAATACCTATATAAGTTCAAATTAATTCATTTGAGTCATTTTATAATAATTTTATATATATAAAAATTTTATTGAACTTTTCACCGTCTTTTATCCACCTCTTAGGAGAATTTTTAAATTTACATAAAACATAATTTTACCGCTTCTGTGAGTGGAATTTCAAAAATCCGAGAGACACGGTTAATATCAAGGAGTAAAATGTGGTTCAATAAGATAAAAATAATTTTTGGTGAATAGTAACTTTTTACTTTTTTTACCACGGTTAAAAGTAAATATGGTAATTAAGGGTAAAAATGATATTATTATTACCCTAACACATGTAATAATTCTATTGGATACATTTAATTCGACCAAAAACAACCTTAGGAATAAAATATGACTATTTAGGTACACATGGATTAGATTAAGACATTTAATATTATTGTACTTAAAAAAGAGTTAAAATAGTTAAAATCAATGTTTAATAACTAAAACATTTTTAATATATGGTTATACATAAGATAAATTAGACTATAAATATTAATTATAAATATAAATATATTTCCTACATAATGGTATTTTATTTATAATTTTTAGACATTAAATAATTTAATTTATTTATGACATAATGATGATGCATTAATTATCTTATTAATGAAATATTAACATAATTGATTTATAAATACCCAAATAAATGAAATTTGAGACTTTTTATGAATTAAACTAATTTTCTAGGTTAATATGACATGTTACTATTGATTTGAGTAACTTTTTTCGAATTAATCATGCTGTTATGATTTTCACAAAAATCAAGTACCAAATAGTGTCAAAATTGACATAAAATAGTTTTTTTAAACAATATTATATTATTAATTGTTATTTTATTCCTAAAAAAATAATATTCTGCCAAATGACTTTGATAAGGATATATATATTAACAATGAACCACTTGGGGTTTGTTTGGCTTGTTATAGTAAGTTTATTAACCTTATAGTGTAAGAAAACAAGAAGACACGGTAAAAGTTAAATTATTTAACATAGAGTTAAATCTAAATGATAAGGTTAAAATATTAACCCAGACTTGTCTAAAAACCATTGGTTGAGGGGAGTTTGACCCATACCCACCTTAGCTTCGAAATAAATAAATTTGGAGCTATGAAAAACCGAATATGACTTTATAATAAAATAATATTTTATGTTTTCCTAAGGTTCCCCTCTCCTCCCTTATAGAAGAACACCTCCTCCCTCTCCCCCTCACACCACTTTGAGCATTCCATCTCAGCCAACCCCTGCCAATTTCTCTTCTCCACTTCCCTAGAATCATCCTAGAGGTTCTGGTCCTCTTAAAAGACCATCTTTGGTGTCCAAAGATGAGGTTAAGAAGAGGCGCTTCAAAGAAGATGTAATGTCCGTTACCGATTATTTCAACTTTATTTCATATTATACTTCTTCTTCTTTAGTTGTTTGATTATGAAGTAATAACATCAGTATCACTCATATACTTATATGTCATTATAAATATTAAAAAATCCTATTTCACCTTCTATCTATCTTATGGAAAACGAAATCACCGCACGTATGTACGTACGAAATACCGTCTCCACGCCGTGGTGTAATCTGTTTTCCACCACCACCTTACTTGTATGGGTATAATGGTATAGATAATAACTATATTTTATTATTTTAAATTGATATTGATTCTGAAATAGTATACATACACTTCAATACAATTCCACGATCATGGGAACGATATCATCGCTTGTGCGTACGTATGGTCTACCGTCTCCACGATGTGATGCGACTCGTTCTACATGATCATCATTACATAATGATTATATAAATGAATTGAATGAATAAATATGATATATATTACACTAATAACATTCTTAAAATGAGGTATCTATAACCTAAAGAGAAGAATAAGAATTTATTCGACAAAACATGCATAAGAACAAAAAGCAATAAACACCCGAATAACAAGTAGCAATGAAATATTACTAATAAGAATCTAAGAATATGACCATATATAATATCATAACAATGAGTATGATTATGGAATAAGTCAATGACTTTATTTAAATCATTATACAGGACGTTCGGACACTTATGAATCAAATCGGACCTAAGGTATGGGAAAATCTCACAATCTCATTTTTATCCGAGATTGTTTATACTTTGGTATTTACTAGGGTGTATTTATCATACACATCCATTTTTCCTCAATTTTTAATATTATTTCAATCCTTATAAAATTTTTTAAGTCCAATTTTACCCATTGGTGAGTTTTTAGTTAAAGATATGAAAGGAATCTTTTGTCATTTTTAGTATGAGGTACTTTTTGACTTTTCTGGAAAAAGTACGAGGAGAATGTTTTTTAACTTATACGACATGAATGGATTTTTATGAATTAATAAAACATTATTTCCATGAAGCTTAATTTACAAGTTTTCAAGTTTATTTTTAATCATCTTCTTTTAGTTTAAAATTTCATGACATGTTAAGAAAGGAAAAAGGTTTTTGAAGTAGAAAAGATATTTTACTCAAGAATGGAGTTCAAGTGTTTTATCAAAATTATTTTCCATATAAGATAATATAGGGTTCTGTTTATATCCCTATTTTTACATTTATTTGATTATGTTATGATGGAATTATTTTTTCTGATGTCCTTTTATTTTATATGGATTATGTTATGATGGCATAATGTTTAAGATTCCTATTTTTATTACATGGGTTATGCTATGATGTATGATTTATGATTTTGTGGCACACATAAGAATGGTTTCATTATGAGATGGGTGAGACCAATATCTCCCTCCAATGCATTGGGTAAAGATTTATATCTCTTGAGATAGACATGGATGGAAAGAAAGGTTAATATGGTTCAGTGAAACAGGATTGAAACGAGGAGTGAACTCGGTTCAGAAATGGACTTTATCTACTAAGATAGTCTTGGCAATGATTCATGACTACTAAGAAATGATTATATATGATTATGTGTGTATGCCACAAAGTTTCATGTTTTAAGTTATGATTATTGGTATTACATTTCACTACTATGATTTATCCCATATTATGATATTCAGATCTCTTTTACAGGTTAAGATTTTCAAAATTTTATGTTCTTATGAATATGATATGAATGATATTTCTTTTGTTTACCCTTACTGAGCATTTGAGCTCACGCTTTTTTATGTTTTCTTTTCCCCAGGTCAAGAAGAAGGGTACTAAGTAAGATATGCCAAAAGGGACTCTAGATATGATGAAATAAATGGGATACAATGTAGATGCTTTATGAACCAGTTTTTTATGTTTCCCAGCTTCTAAAGGCACTATACCTATATGGTCCTACCATGGTTTTGTTATATGTTGTAATAAGTATACTTCAATTATGAAGTAATAACAATGTATTTAAAGTATGTGTCGTTATAGTCTACTTGGCATATGTCAAGGTATATACATTGAACAAATAAATAATAAGTTAAGTATGGAAAAATCCAAAAGGTTATTTTTTTGTGTCACATGGTACACATCTTTTCAATAAAATATATCCTTAGGAACAATACAAAAGATAGATAATGAGTAAGATCTCATATACTTTGGTGATAATATCCATCATGTATGACATGTTATCTATGAGGCTTTTTGTTTCCTATGCTTTGATCATGAAATATAGATATCAAATATATTTAGGTGAAAAAATTTGACTTATGTTAAAAATATCCTTAAGTATATGGTGAAAACTAAGGATATATTCCTGGTTTATGGAGGAGATTAAAAGGTATTCATCAGGGGTTACACATATTCTTTCTTTTAGTCAGATTATAATGATCTGACATCATAGTTTAGAAATATATTTTTTCTTAAGGGAGGATCTATAAGTTGGAATAGTTCAAAGAAGATAGTTTTCACTAATTCTAAAATAGTTTTTGAGTATATTTTAGCTTTTGATTCATCCAAGGAAGCATTTTAAATTTTAAAATTTGTCTAATATCTTGATGTGATACCCACAAGTAAAGATCCTATCATAGTTTACTATGATAAAAATGTGGTAGTGGCTCTCTCCAAAGATCTAAGGTTACAACAAATAAAAAATAACATACCATATAAGTTTCATATCTTGAGGTATTTTTCTTAATGAGGTGAAGTTGCAGTGAAAAGAGTTTCCTTGAAGGAAAATATGGAAGACCCCTTAATGAAGTCTTTATCTCAGTATAAACATGAGTATCATGTGAGAGTTAGTGGATTGAAAGTTATTGTCAGTTGTATCAAGAGTAAGTGGGAGACTGTTGGAGTTGGTGCCCTAGAACCATATTTTACTAGTACTTGATTACATTTTTTTCTTATTAAAGTAGTTTTCTTATCACATATTAATTATTCTTCTTCCTAATATTTTTATGTGATAATGTCCTTAGAATATATGTCACGTTGAAAGGTCTTTGAAATTATCTACTATGATGAGAACCTAGAGGTTCCACAACATTATTCTTGAACTATTTTCTATGGATGAATGATATTGTCTTATGGGACATAGAAAATAAAATATATCAGGGGTATGAGGCTCATAAGATATTGAATAACATTCTCATGGTGATTTACCATAGTAATCTCCATGATAGGAGGTTATGAGAATGAACCTATTAATAGGAAATCTGTATTTCTATGTTTCATTGGATGTTTCTATCTATAGATGCGAGTATTGATCCTTAGAATTTAATATTATTATGAATGGATATCATGACTCATGTATTTTTATGTATTGATAGAAACCTTGATTACATATGTTCACAATGAAGTAGGACACATTGGGTGCTTTATGGATGATATAACATTGATGGATAATGAGAGAAAGGATTAGTCCTTTTTTCTCTTGAATAAATATAATATCTTATCTCATTTGATGCGAATAAAACTACCTAAATAAATTTCTGGCCATTGTGTTCTATTGGAGAGTTCATTTTTGAAAGTCAAAGAAAGTGACATCGAGTATATTGGATGATTGAACTAACATGCAACATACATGTTTTGATACATTGTGATAAAAGGATTATATTACATAGTAAACATTCATGGGAAGTTGGATGTTGTTATGAAATTAACTTCATTATCTAGGGATGATAATGTTTATATGAGTTTCTATTTGGTTGTTTATAGATGCTTTGGAGGGAAGTAACTTCAAAGTAGCGGTGATACCTGAGGGATTCTGAATATTAAAAATATTCCTGACTATATAGAGTCTTGAGGTGTGTTCTATTACTAAGGTGGATGTTAAATCTTGTATAGATGAATGTGTGGTTTCCTCAGGTTATATGGTTTGTAAATTCTCTGAAAGATGTTCACTAGAAGATAGTGGTAGTACCACAAATGTTTCTAGATATCATTTTTTTTATTGTTCATAGGATTCATGTGACAAGTTATTCTCATGGGGTGGTATTTAGTTATTGGGGAGACTACTAAAGACTTTTTAAAGATATCCTGAAATATATTTCATTGTTTAAATTCTATGGGATTTTAATTTTTAGAAGAAATCATTTCATGTGGGAGGAACTGGTTTGATGATCCTACGGTGGAAGCTTCATATCCTAGAGGATGCTGGTGAGGCTACTCCAGGGGGGATTTGTTATTCCCTTGGATGGTTAAGTATATTCTAAGAATAAATCATACTATAAGGATAGGACAACAATCACACAAGTATTTTTTTGGATATTTATTTCAGGTGGCATATGACTCAGTTTCCTTGAAGGATAAGTTACTAAAATCTATCAGTTATCACTTCCAACTGAAGGAATGTTTGGATAATGACCTTGAGAAAGGGATATTTTAGTATGGATACTTGGACCATAAGGTCTATTCCAAAAAGGTTTATATTCCATAGGTTCCTACAACCTAGAGCTGAAAGAGGTGACTGAAAGGTTTCTAAGTGCTCACTTGAGACCATGTTTAAAGAAGGTGCAGTGTAACATGGTTCCCATATTCAATGGAAGTTGATCAGTAGAAAGAAGGAGGAATGTGGATGAGCATGAGATTTATGTGTAGTGGGATTGATGGTTATAGTGATGTTTAGGTATGTGTTTCCATATCATAAATGATATGTCCAGAAGGAAAGTTGGCTTTCCAGAATCAGATGATTATATGATGGTGTTTGATTCATGGTTTTCACAAGCACATAGAAGAGAGAGTGAAGAAAGTATGGTACTTTTGAGGCATGTGATTTTTCACTAAAACTCAAAAAATATTGTGATTTTAAATGTTATGGATGGTGTTTATTTTCTATAATGAATTTTGCATAGGAATCAAAATATTGGTCAATTTTTAGTGACCCTCATCTCGCAGAAGTATTATACACATTGTACCTCTAATTAGAAGAACCATGATAGAGGTGAACTAAAATTCGGTTATAAAGATGAGAATATAGAGCATGGAAGTCTGGATATAGGATAATGATACCCTCATATTAAAGTCATCAAAATATTTTCACTTGGCCACACAAAAGTTGGAGAAGGACTAACCTAATTCCCATGGATTTATAGATATGTAGTAAAGATATTTCAGGGGATAAACAAAGTGGTTGGAAGTATATTCAGATGGATATGGACTCTTTAATATCCTAGAAGAGGTTGAATAACAATTAGAAAAGGACCATGGAATCCTTGATTTAACTGAAGTAAGTTTTAGTGTGTGTTTATCATGCTGATGAAATTTGACATTCGAGAAGGTAATTTTCCAGATGGAGGTCAATTTCAATGGTTTCATTGGAGTTTTATATACTAGAAAAAATTCTTAGATAGTGTGGAATATGTTTTTTAGAGTTATTTAAATCAAATGGATGTTTGATAGAATGAGTCCATGGACATGGTGTACATATGAAACTTATTGATTGGAATTCAACAAAGTTAGAGGATGGAAAAAAATTACTAGTTTTCTTTGAGAGAAATCCGTGGAGTCATTTAGATGAGTTTCATGTATTCTATGGAATAGAAGATAATGATTCCAAAGGATTGAGAAGTTTCATTAGGGGAAGCCTAAATTTTCAAAAGGAGTATGGAGTGAAGAACCATATAGTCTCTACAACAAAAGAAGGGTTAGTGGAAGATGAGCCAATGTAGAATTTGGTGAGATCATGATAATGGTCTTAAAGTGGAATTTTTTTGGACTCAACTTGCAAAAAAATCTCAAGTGGGAGATTTTTGTGTTTGGAGTGAGTAATGTTTTGTCAAGTAAGTGTTGGTAACTTCAGCAGTATAATTTCAGAAATCAACACTTGTGATACTCAGATGGAGACATTGTACCAACACCATGGATTGTCTGTAATGAATAAAATGGAAGGAACTTTATTAGAGGAAGCTAGATGAATGAATTTTAGTGTAAGTATCATGTATATTGAATTAACTTTTAACTGGGATATTTTAATTTTGGATTAAAGGAATGAGTTGGTTGGAAGCAATCCAGTAGAATCCCAGTGGAGTCTGAGCACTAAAATGGGTAGCTTTCAGATTAGATTGGAGGTATTTAGTCATGTTATTAAGTAATGAATTGAGGATAATATAAGGGTTATATTTTCATAGATTAATGGACTTCCATTGGTTTAGGTGAAGTGTTTCATGAAAGTTAGTCTTAATGAGAAGTCAAATAAAAAAATAATGATAAAAGAATTTAATAGGGACCCGCTGGAGAATATGATTTAGAGAATCATTTGGGGGAGAATCAAAAGTGACAATATGCACTCTTCACAAAATGTTTTTTGAAGGAATTGATTTCTACAAGAAATTAGAATTCAGTAACATCAATGGTTGGTCATCAATGAAAATCAGATGGTGATGCTCACTGGATTACTATCTAGATCCCTCTTTAATAAGACTATTAGATCATCTATGCTTGATATGACTTAGTGGAGATAAAGAGTCCTAGAAAGGAAAAGGAAAACCTATTAGAATGGGTCCATCCTGGGTGTACACAAGTGCCGAAGGCATTTAGATGAAGGTAGAGGTTATGGTCCAGAAGTATGATGACAAGAAGAGTAGTATCCAGAAGAGTCAACAAGTGTAAACGTTGGTGAGAATTCTACCAGTAGTATGGGTTGAGTATGTATTTATCCTTGTAACTCATATGTTGTTCCATTTGAATGAAAAGTGTATTTCTTCTCTCCTATGTATACATAACACAATTTCTGAACCAATTAATTCATGTTGTTCATTCTACTTGTGTATGTGTTTTCATGTTTTCATGTTATTGTTTGATTTCTGTTATTGAAAGACCAGAAGAAAGACCATAAAAAGGACGAAAACCAGAAAAATATTTGACTTGGTGTAGTTTTTAGGGTTTCTAGACTTCCTAGTTTTAGAATATGAGGTTGTAGGAAATATTACAGAGCATCGTTTAGAACATGATGGTTCTAGTGGTGTTACTACTTCCAATGGGTTTACTGAAATTAGGCCCCAATCAGAGCCGACATTGATCCTGATCACCCCAATACACAATAGAAAGGTTACTAAATCCCTGAACCACTCATTTGGAGAAAACTTTTATACATTGTTATGTATTTTATCCTTTGATTTAACACTTTTACTATTTTTCACTTTTACCATGGTAAGTAAATTTTACCTATGTAATTTATTTTTTATGCCTAAAAATAAAGTTATCCTTATTACATAATTTTAAACTAATTATTACCAATATAAAATACATTTTAATTAATTTAATTTATAAAAATTATAAAAATTATTTCTAAAACAGTAAATGTATAATTATTTATACAGATAGTTTTAGAATAGTACAATATAATCATAAAAACGAGTTTAGGATAAAATTATAAATATAGGTAATTTCTTTAATATTCATTAGTTTATTATAAAACAAAGGATATTTATGTAGATTTCAAATCAATCAAAAAAATGAAATAAACCTTTTGAAAATATATTTAAGGAAAAATATGAAAATTAGTTTTTATTAGAACAAAATATTTCTTATGTTTCAAAATATTAAACATGGGTTTTCTAAACATAAGATAGATTTTTTTTAAATGCAACATTTTACTATTTAAGTATATTTTTGGTTAGAAAATATGTTTTATAATTTTTTAATTCATACTTACTTCATGATAAAGTCATAAACATTGTGGTATTGATAAAACTGTATTTTTCACTATTCAGCTAAAAATCAAACATTTCAAAAAAATATAAAAAATCACCAAAAACTAATTTAGACATTTTTATCCCAAAAACATGAAGTTATTTTCATCAAATTAAAATTATAAAAGTGATATAAGTTATTTTTAATATAATCATGCATATAGAAAAAATAGTTTTTAAAAGAAAAATATTTTAAGCATAAAAATGAATTTATTCTTATTACTTGACTAATAATAACGACAAGATGAATGTTAATTTATTTTCTTATAAATATTTTCAATAAAAACAATTTAAATTATTCTTTAGTTGTGATTTGTTTTATTAGGATAAAAATGTACAAGACTTAAAAATAACAGTTCTTTAAAAAATATGTTATTTATATTAAATGATCTTAATAACATATTATTAAAATTAATCACTTATGCACTAAAACGTTAATTTAATTTATACATTCATATTTAAATATTTATTTAAATATTATAAATACATAATATCATTATTTAATAAAATAATAATAAGGACATGTAACACACACACACACATATATACAATAAAATATCTTAATTAAATATTATCTTTTTTTATATTATTTTAATTTTTTTACTAATAATTAACCAAATATATTATACTTATTGGATACATTTATATCAAATTACTATGTTTATAATGGTAAAATTTTATTCCTATATATATGCATCCTCACATCATTCATCTGATTCATTCTCTTATTTCTAAACATGTGTGTAATAGTTTTACTTCTTAACTTTCTTTCCATATTTATGACTAGGGTTATGATCTTCATTGATAACCATGAGTTTAAAAATTTTATATTCTCGGTATTTTTATATACATTTTCATTTATTATACTAATATTATAATTATTATTTCTTATAATAGAATCTTTATAATGTAATAATGTTTATTTGACATTGTAATATTTGATCCCTATAAAACATATCACATTTCATTTCTGTTTTTTTTATATATAATAAAATCTATTCAATATTGTTTTTATTTAAAGGAAAATATATATACTAAAATTTTGGGGTGTTACATGGAAGAAGCTTGAAACGAAAAATTTCAAAACTTCAAATGATATTGAGATAAAGAGAGCTATGTTACATACATACCATCAATCATTTTATTTTATTATTAGTTAATCAGTTTCACAAATTCATAAATAGTTCATGAATATAATTAATAGTTTACAATATTTTTGTAAGAGAGAATTATCTGATGAACAAATTGTTGGGAAACTGATTGATATTTTTCATAAGGAATTAAAATTAAGTAGAATTACAATTGATACCAGAAAGAAGGGTAGAACCCTTTTTATAAGAAAAGGAAAACAAAAGACAAAAGGAGGATGGACTGGGTTATACAAGAATTCATGCCCTCATGCAAAGAAGAATACACTCAAATATCAACGTCACTCTGGTAGGAAGCATCATAACAACCATACCAGTCAGAATTATAATATAACAGACTACCTGACCGAGTAATCATAGTTGGCTTCATATATGAATAGTCTTTCCGACATCCTACTTACCTAGGAGGTACCAGTTGAAATACTTCAACATCCACATCAAAATTTTTCCATTTAGAAAAATCCTACCAATAAGTTAGTTTTTTTGGCGAGTAATCCTCAACATCATCCCACCTTCCTTGAACTCCCTATGATTACTTTTATTAAATAATTTCCTCTGGAGTATTTGAAAGGTTCACACCATTACTCGGACCAAACCTTCCTTCTCCTTCACCAGGTTCACTCCTGATGTCATGTGGCCCTCATCATACTCAGGAACCAGAGTTAGTGCCAATCCTACCCCATATATAGTCAAGGAAGGTCTACAGTTCTCTATTTCATGCAACATCAATATTTTTTCTATATCTTTAACAACTTGAGATTCCTCTTGTAAAACCTCATCAACAGACTTTGAAACATTAACACCCATCTTCACATCACCTCCCATAATACGATTTTGTTTTCTACCAATTGAATCTTTATTCTATGATGTTTACCTTTACATTTTCTTCCTATATGAATATTCATGATTCCCTTTTAATAAAAAAAGGTACATACAACATTTTTCATATACTTAGCTTTTCCATGGTTGATAAATTGGCAGTTAGGAAAAAGGCCAGGCAAGCACTCATACTCCTCCTTTAATAAAATATAATCATCCAAGGAAGAAAAAACTAAATTATGAATCAAGAAGGAACTCAAATCCACATCCACTAAAACCCTCTCATATTGACCAAATTTCGTAGTCTTAGTGGTCCTATCCATTTTAATTGGAATACCCACAATAGAAGAAATATCAAAGATGATTTTAGGATGTCATAATATCCAATCAAGATCAAAAATTTTGATCCATACTTGAGCCCTAGTATTTTTTATAGAGAAAATATTAAAGTAGAAATCCCATTCTTAAAAGAAAACCATACCTAGATTTAGAGAAATTAACTGGATTTCCCAAGCTCTTCACTTGAGAACCTCTGATGAAAATATTGTGTGTAAAAATTCTCATCCCATCGGTATGCATCTACAGTTAGAAAACCCCAACTCTGAGGTTAGCTTCTGAACTAAATGACCAATATTCTAATTTTTTTCTCCACCAAGAAGAAAAATTCTAGAAATAATTTATTGCTCGCATCGCTTAAATCTACCAAGGATGGACTCCCTATTGGAAAAAACATGTGAAACATCACCTTTTCTACCAATTATTTCAGTAACAACATCATTAAAAACTATGAAATGTCATCAACCTAAGTCACCTTCAAATCCTGAAAGGTCCCTGCTAGATTTCCATGCTGCAGACACATTAACAGATGAAGATCTCATTTCTACCTTATCCAAAGGGTGATTATTCCCCACTATAGGCCAAACCATCTCCTCCACAACAACTTCCTTCTCAACCTATGCCACAGACTGTCACTGGTTAGTGTTAGGAGGCACTACAGGGATTAGGCGGTCTATATCCTCCACTGCATCAACCTCGAAGGGTTCATCAGCCTTGACCATCACCTATCACCGATCTATGAACATGTACCAATGATCATCAGTCATTTTTACCAAACCCACCACAGACAGATCCATTTCAGATCCAGTGGAAAAATGTCATCGATCCTTTAACCCAGAACCTGATGTTACTCAGAGAACATCAATAGGTTCATCCACATCCACCACAATCAAATCTACTTTAGATCTATAGGAAATCCCCATAGTGGTCACACCAACAAAATTTGGGCTCTATGATTCGTTGATATCATCATTAAAATCTACCCCAGAAAACCTTATAGGGGTATCATCTCCAGCCAGAAGAAAGGAGCTGAGGAAGTGGGTAAATACCATCTTCGAACCCTAGATCTGTGCAACACCGTCACCATGAGAGGAGAGAACTAGAGCCACCACCATCAGAATTATAATTGATGATACTAAGAACATATGTTTTTTTAGTTTGGATGTTCTAATTGGTACTCTTATGAAGTACATGAATTAATTAATGTAAGATGTTGAAAAATAAAAAATAATAAAGTTGTGTTTAACACAACTATCGAAGTATTAACTTTTAAAGCTTGTAATTATGATCCTATTAAATCAAATAAAACATCTAAGAAGTGTTCAGATGACGGATGTACAAAATTTATTAAATAATTATTTTATCATAAAAAGAGAATAATGTTTAGAAATGGAAAATCATGTAGATATTAAAATAAAAAAAGAAAACTAGGATATAAAAAGAGGGAATCATCAAATATTATATATTACGAGTGTAAGAAACCAGGTCACATTATGCTTGACTTTTTGAATATAAAAAAAATATAGAATGAATAAGATATTAAAAAATCAAAGGAAATAAATATATTAGTGAAATTAATGAAACATGAAGAATTAGTGGAGATCCATATTCCAATAATATCAGTGTTTTAGACGATAACAATGATAATAGAATAACTAATGGGTTTTTCTTATATGAATATTTCAATGTCTAAAATATGATTCATGGGGAAAATGTATTCTTAGGGATTTTCAGATATGTTTCTATACCCAATTTTTTAGATTAATTAAATGAAACAAAAGAACAATATGTTTAACATTTATATAAAGAGACTAAGGATTATATTTCAGAGTTTTACGATACATATCAGGGAATGTTTAGGAAATATATTGAAGAAAAAACTAATGTAGTTAAGTACAAAAATGATATTTCATCATTAACCTACAATCTAATAAAATATATATAAATTTCCAAAATTAATTCCAAGTTAAAATTAAATTATAATACTATTTATAATTTTTATAGAAATAAGGTTGTGTAACTAAAATCAAAGGTTGAGAGTATGAACAAATTAATTTCATATTTTAAAAATTGAAGGAATTTTTTAGAGAAAATTAAAATATAATTAAAGTCAAAGAGAATATCTTCCAGACATGGATATGCAACAACTAAAAGATCAATTTTTCATTGAAATTATTAAGTTCTAAGTAGTAAAAACATAAATTGTCGTAGAGGATTTCAATGGAAAATTTAATTCTATATGAATAAATTTAAATATTTTTGAACTCATAGAGATTTCATTTCTAAAGAATTAACAGTTTTTTAGAATCAATGATTTAGAAAGATATGGGTGTCTAAAGTTCAAATTGAAAAGTTTTTTCTACTAAAATAGGTCTAGGTGTTGAGAATCTAAATATTTTTTCAATAAAATAAGTTATTTATCGATAGATGAAACATCCGATACTTAGTAACCTTTACCTTTACATATAAAATTATAACTTTTATGTATGGTTTTTCTTAAGAATGAATCAATATTTATTTATAAAATGTTTTTTTTATATTTTTATAATCCCTTGATAAAGGTGTAGTTTTTATTCAAATAAATTCGAAATAGGAAGTGTTAATATTTCCAAGTCCTTTTTTTTGAAAGAGAATAAATCATTTAAAATGACTTTTTAGAACCATATTCAAGAAATAATTTTTACCATTACATCTAAAGATAAATTATGTGAAGTTTAATATTTCTCATTCTTGTCCTATATATTTTTTATAGTTGATTAACTCATTTATTTTATGATGAAAATTTTATTTTTTATTTTTTGAATGTCATATATTATTTGAATTAATTTTTATATAAATTTTAAATTTATTCTTATAAGAAATTTGATGTCACTATGTTTTATGCAAAGAATTATGGGCCTTTTAATTGCATTAAGATTAATGGGTGATAGATATAACTATATGAAGGATTTTGAACCTTGGTTCATTTTTTTCATTTATTACAAAGCACAAATGATTTCAAATTTCACCTTCCAATTTACAGTACATAATTTTTGAATTGTGAATATTGCCTACTAGAGATATAACTACGAGGGTGATTGTATGAGGAAGTTAAATCGACTAAAATTTATATAATCAATAAAAGTTTCAATTTAAAAGAATTAGTATA
The DNA here is from genome assembly GCA_963277665.1 of Viscum album. Taxonomy (NCBI): domain Eukaryota; kingdom Viridiplantae; phylum Streptophyta; class Magnoliopsida; order Santalales; family Viscaceae; genus Viscum; species Viscum album. Next base: position 1,477,357,278 of record OY728166.1, read on the forward strand.
TTACAAGTATTATAAGAGATAAATTTATTGAGTGAGTAATATTAGTTATTTTATCCCCCATATCCTTTGATAATTTTACTTGACCACTATTTTTATGAATATCACGGGGATAATAATGTAAAGTTAATGGAATGTGACCATTAGTTCATTCTTAATTTTTTATAGAAGTTATTGATCCACCATATAAAGGCGATGTTATATTTATTTCTCATAAATTAATAAATACTCAAAAATAATTTAATAGAGAAAGTGTTTGGAGTGTTTTTTTAATGTCAAAGAAAATGTATATAATAATATTCATTTAGAATTGGAATCTATATTTTTTTAGTAGATTTAGGGATTCTTATTTCCAAGTAATGGTTACAAGGATACCATTAAAATTCCAGATGTTTACATTATTCATTTACTCTATAAAATGAAGAAATATAATATTTTAAAGTTTATTTGGCACTACATAGACTCTATATGTTTTGGTATGTTGAAGATGAAAATTCTACCATACTCAAGGACACTAACTTGGAACTTATTTAAGATTCTAGAGAAATAATGAGTTAATGATCTTGGCACTCTAAAGAAGATGAAGGAAAACCCATTGAATAATTAGAATATAGAAAAAATGAATATTTTCTACGATTCTTAGAAGAAATAAAAAGAGTGGAAGATTGAAAAATATCGTATAGAAGTTGAGAATATGTAGGATATTGTGGAGAAGAAAAATAAATATCTAGAATGTTTTTTTGGAATCTATGAATCATGTGTAGAATAATAATAAAGGGTTTGAGACTCTTGATGAAAATGAAAATAAATTGGTTGATAAATATAATGATGAATAGAAAATAAAGGCTGATGAAGTCAGGAATATAGTTGAAGAACAAAAATTAAGAATCCTTCCATTAGATTAAATAAATTGGAAGCTAAATATTTGAGGGAAGAATTGATAAAGAGGAAGTAGCCGCAGAAGGAGAAGAAACATTCCTTGATGATTAATAAATATCAAGTTTCTTTACCACCTATATCTTTTAGGGAAAAAAATTAAGAAGGAATCAATAACATTGATGAAGAATTATAATTATCAAAATATGTAGTTGGAAATGTTAAGGAGAAAGTAGTTGAAGTTATTTAAAAAAAATCACCAGAATCAATTTCACCTCTACATTTGGAAATTAGTGAAAGGTATATAACATAATAAGACATCAAATATCTTGTAGAAGATAATTTGAAAGATTATATTCCATAATAATATTCTATAAACACATATTTAGATACATCCATATCATCTTCTAGTTCATTTGAATAAAAGAGTTCATCATAGGATGAGTTTTGGAAGATTAAGTATACTTGAAAAGAAGTTTCCCATTCATAAAAAAAATTAGTTGAGAAACTGGAATCTAAAAAGATAAAATATCCTAATGGTGATGGATATAATGGAATTCATGTTGAAAAATAAGAAGTATCTATTAATCTTGTTGAAATTTTGAATATTAATCCTAAAGATAAGACTCATTTTAAAGTTCAACTAGAAGTTAAAGGTAATGAAATTTAGTCATATAGTTCTGAATACGAATCCATTTCAAGGTTAGAGAGATTAAAAAATAAAATTAATATGATGTTATAAAATCTTAAAAAACTGACTAGTGTTTCCTTAGTCCCACATGATATTAATTCCAGATTAATTCTTCCACGAGACCATAATATTGATTCTTAGATCTATCAATAACATAAGTAGATTTTAGACCAGCAGATATAGTGAAGGAAAAAAATTTTCATTTTAAAGATGACTGTGAGATTCACTTACAAAAAAAACAATGAGAGGAACCATGAAAGTGAAATTCAATATTTTAAATAACATAAAATTACCTAGGGGAATATTCTAGATGAGGTTAACATATAATGGATAAATTATGATAAAAAATTAAAATATAAAAATTAGAGGATAGAAGAGTAGAATAAAAATTTAGAATTGTGGGGAAGATAGCTTTATGACCAATAAAATAATTTGAAGAATCTTGAGAAACTAGCATGAAAACCTCATACAAAACAATAAATTTCAAATTTTCTTCGTATCTCTAATATACTATCTTCTGTTGTATTATCATTTGGATGATATTGAATTATTTATCCATTAATGATGAATTCTATAACTTTTATCAATTAATGTTTTAGATACTATTTATTTTTGGTTAACTTCTTTAACATCTATTTTTATCTTTTTATGTTTTTATTTTTATAAAAATAGGTAGATTATTGAGTTAAAATGAATCTTCAATATCCTTTGTTTTGAAAATAATAATACACTTCCTTGAATTTGAACTAACCTAAAGTTTTTTGGGAGTTTATTTGGTGTTGGAATCTATATCTTCTAATGTTTTTCAAATAAGTCTACGTATAAGACTTGTTATCAATATTTCTGATCAAATATGAGATCAAGGATAAAAATACTTGTTTTAATTAATTTTCAACGATATTCTTAGTGTGGAACTTTTATCTTCTGATGGGTTTGTGGAATAATTTCAAGGTGAAGAACTTTTATACCATGTATTTGGTTACTAATCCTCCTAACACATTGGAATAAAAGTTAAGAGTTCCTTTGATTGGAACTATTTCATAATAAATATAATTTATAGGAGTTTTTTATTGTCTTTAGAAACTCCACATTTTTTGTTACATTTGTTATAATTAATTTTTTATTTTTTATTTTATTGGTGTAGTTTTATATATATCGAGTATTTAACCTATTATTCATGTATTAAATCCATTATTTGGTTACTTTGATTCGTTCCAAGATTGTATCTTTTGAACAGTTTGTATTCTTGAGTGGGAAAATTGAAAAAATGTTTTTTGACATCAATTTACCACTGCTTGAAGTTACCATAATACCTTTATCTTTGAAAAAACCCTCTATTATTTTTTACCATATCTCAAGTGATCAGATCAATTGGTATTAAATCTAGGTTTTATATATCATTGGATTCTCAATAATATAAAAATTTTATGTTTTGAGTTTCTCTCCTAAAGGCTTAATGAAGTGTATATTTGAAGAAGCCTGTGAGTTCCCTTTCAAAGTAAGAATGATATATATATTTACTAAGACTTTTAATAATATTTAGAAAATAGATTCAAGGAAATTAAAAAAGTCCCCCTTTATGTAATAATAGAATAATGACTATGTTCTAATTTAAGGTAATAGAATTAAATTTCATTATGTTATATCTTTTTGTAAATTTTCTCTTAAAGAAATATATGATTAAAATACATACCTTATAAGAAAATAGGGATAAAACATTACTTCCACATGTTGTGTTCATAGAGAAATTAGACCTAGTATGAATGGAGAATACAATGTATAAAAAGACACTATTGAGATGATGAAAATAATTATACCTTAGAATATTCATAACCTTTACCTGAGAAAAAGGTAATCAAGGATTCCTATCAAAATTATCCTTTTTATTAAACAAGAATAAGTGGGTATGATCAAATATATGATGATTCACAAGATAAATCAATTAATATTTTAAATTATATCCTACATAATTGTCCTAAAAAAATAGTTATCTTTTTTTGACTTTTTTGAATCATGTAGGAGAAGATCACCCAACTTGAGGGAAAATCATAAAATTTGAAGAAGGCTTTGGAACAATGGGTGATGATGTGTATAAATCTATCCAAAAGATTATTATTTATAATTCCCATGAATGTGGAAAATTAAAAAAAGTTGGTACATAATATATAATGAGTAACTTAATATAATCCAAGAAAAGGATAAATCCAAGAAATATTTTAAAGGGAAGGTCTATGAATTATAAGAGGTAATTGCTTTCAAGGATACTCAATTAAGATTTAATGATAATAGGATTAAATATCACGACATTTATTTGTAAGAGATGAATCAAATGTTGGAAGTTTATGTTAACAAACAATAAAATAGTTTTATGAAAAGAGATATCAACCAAGGATGATAAAAATAACCTCAATATGAAGTTTTTATATCTGGAAGAAACTAAAAAACATGGAAGTTGCATAAGTAAAATTCTTACTAGTTTCTAATAATTTATTTTATTATATCTATATTTAAAAGGAGGATATTGTTTAAAAAAAAACTTATATCCATTGAAAAGAAGGTTCTAAAATAATTATCTGATAAAACCACCATAAGAACAATGAAAGAGTTACTATCAACTCTATAAAATCATAATTTTTATCATTCTTTATTCAAGAATAGAATATAACTTAAATTAAAATATTAAAAATATGGGATAATAAAAATAATAATGAATCCACCACTACATCAAAGTTAGTCGGTAGTATGATAAAAAAATTTACCGCTCAAAATAAGCACAACTAATAACGAAAAAGGTAAAAAACAATAATAATTAAATTCTAGCCAGTTTTCCATTCAAAGAAGAAAACTAAGGTTTGTTCAATATTATTGGTTCTATGACATTTTTGGGTACAAGGATTTGGGCTTCTGGTACAATGTTCCTATTCCTAGAAGAAAATGAAATCCTTTGTCATTGGGGTGAAAAGACGAGTGAATTAAAAGTTCATAGAAGAAGGATTATAATTGATTTATCTCAAATAGGTTTTCAATATTGGAGAAAATTCACATAAAATGCAATGATAGTTGTCATAGTGAGGAGATATGCTTATTAATATCATCCAATCATGTGACTAAAGTAGTTGAATAAAGAATACCACAAAATTAGAAGTTATAGAGAAGTGAAGTTGAGTCTATCTTAGTATTAAAGGAAGATAAAATGGTAAATCAATTATATCTAAGAAGTTAAATAAGAATGATTAAACAAAATAGAAGTGATACATTTATTATGGAAGAACCGGAAACACCATAAAATTTTCCAAGAAATCCATGAGTGTTGGTGTTGATGGAAGTAAGATGAATACAATAATTAATCAATCTAAGAAAGAAACTGGATGATTTTTTGTTTGGATCAAATTCATGAGAAACCATGTGAATGATTCAAGTAATCTAACCAGGTTACAATAGAATGCATGATTATTTGTCTGGATCAATTAATATGGAATAAAAGATGGATAAAGTAAGAATGTGAAAGTATTAATGGTTAAAATTAAATTCCTCATAAAGAAGTTAAATTTCCATAGAGGTTTTCAAGAGGAGTGGATCAAAGAGTTTATAAGGATATATCAGGAAGGGGAATCCAAGTTGGACATGCCTCAAAATATTTCTAGATCTTATTTGTAGCTTAAGAAGAGATTATAAATAATATAAAGTAAAAAAAATGATACTTATGTGTTTTTATGAATGAAATAAAGGGGAAAAATCTTCCCAAAGAGGTCGTTGAATGAAGAAAGGAGTTTATACTTCCCAATATTACTATAAAAAGAGTAAGGGATAAATGTTAAAGTGTTCTCTAAAAAAATAGAGTAATAAAAAGAAGAAATTTTCAACCTTACTACTCTAACTAAAGATCTGTGGAGTTCCACCTTAATGACATATATAATTTATCTATTATTTTTATTGTGATAATTTAAGGTGATGCATGATTAAGGGAGAGAACTAAAAAGATTGAGGAAGATGGAATAACTATTCCAGACATGATGGAAGTCATTATTTTGGAGTGATCATAGAATTTGGTGTCTTGAATATTATATTTGATTAAGATATCAACCATGATGGAGTGAAGATAGAGTGTATTCCTTAAGGAGGAAAAGTTTGAGAATGTTTCCAAATTTTATTATTTCATGTTAATTTCGAATTTTGAAAATTTTTCTTAAAAGTAACATTTAAATGATTTGATTGTATATTATTTCATTCTTGTTTTGAAATATTAAATTCAACTATAAACTGGGATAAGTTTAATTGATCAATGGAATGAGAAATGATAAATTTTTGAGAAATTCAAGGGAATATTTCTAAATGAAACCAGAGAGTTTTTGTGAATTTTTTTAATATTCCATTGAGACAAGTACAATAATTTATGTTGAATGTATCTTGTTAATATGTTAAAAAAATATTCATTAGATTAAAATTATTTTAACCCTGAAGAAAAAATTTCTATGTTGGTATCATAATTTGGGTTTCTTATGGAAAATGTTATTATCTAGGTTAGTCCCTCTTATTTTCAACATCAACCATTACTCATGCATACATAGAGTGGAATAATTATTGTCACATTACATTAAGATAAATGATACAACCCATTATCAGTTTTCTTTATATTTATTATGAATAATGCGAAGGGAGAGGAAAAATTAAAGAGGCATATTGACATGTATTTTATATATTGTTAATAAAAACAAATCCAAAGTGGGATATTATTGAAACCACTTTGTGTTAAGTTATATTTTTTTAAATAATTAAAAAGTTAATGAGAATCATGTTAAGATATTTTTATGAAGAATAACTTAGAAGGAATTTGGAGTACCTAAGCATGTTGATGAGAAGAAGGTTAAGGTTACCAAATAAGGTGTTCATATATTTTATGTTTTGAATTTTGTATGTAGATTAGGAAAAGAAATAAATATTGAAAGTGATATGCTTACATTGAAGATGTTATTGGATATAAATTTTAATATGGAAAAGTAATTGACCTATTTTAAATATTTCATAGATAATTCATTTTTTCAAAAATGGTTGAAAGTATGAGAAAGATGCTTGAAGGTTCATGTACAGAATGAATTTCAAAATATTTGAGAAATTTTATATATTTGGAATTTGAGTTCCATAGAGTATAGAGATTGTTGAATATTACATCTCTATAATGAAGTTAAGAAATCAAGTTGGGATGTTTTTTCCTAATTATTTTAATATGGTGAAGATATATGTTATATGAATAATATACTTTGATGATTATTAAGAGAAATATAAAGTTAGGTGAGGCTGTGGGTGATCTATTGAAATAATCTAAGGAGTATTTATTTGTTCCACATGATTTGAAATGATCCCTATTTTTATTAATGTTTAATTAAAGGTATTTAAAAGTAATTTGAAGAGTTTGAAGAAGTTTTGATAAGGATTAATAAATTATATGTTACAGGTTATTGGAAATATAAAAAAGTACATTATATATAAGAGCTAATCAACAGGATATATAAGACTCTCTCAGATTTTCATGATATTGATTTTTTTTCAAACTCATTGATATGTAATAGTTTCTATGAAGGACACATATGTGTAATTATGAACATGAATTATATAATATGAAAATGTATTAAATATGATCTATATATATAGGATAATACAATATATGATATATCGTATAGAAGTAAATAAATTTTATACTGGAAGTTCCCATTGAGATATATATAATTGTTTTGTGATACATAACATCTTTGGTGATACATATCATTTTTTATGATAAGTCCTATACTAAAGATGAAACATAAAATTTTTCCAAAGTAAAAATTGGAAATGTAATGGAGTTGAGTGATATATAAGTGTTTCAACCAAAAATCTATGCATTGGATTTATTGTCAATATAGTTGTTTGGAGGTCATATTAATTGAATTTCTATATTGGAAGAGTTTTGAAATAAATATGGTAAAGATTTATTTTTGAAGTAGTGATGAGATTTTAGAAAAGGGAAGGAGTCCCCTGAGAATTTATGATTGATTTTATGGAAATGTACTAACTTTGTAAGATAGAAGTAAAACTTCAAATGATAGACCCTAAATTTCATGAGATATAATTTTAACTCTATAAAATACAATTTGGTCATCATAAGATAAATTCCAGATTTTTATGATATATTTTGAAGTTTATATAATTGATCTTATAATTCATAAGATACCTAAGGGAATTTTTAAGATAGATTTAATTGATCCTAAGATATATCTAAAATTGTAAGATAAATTTACTTTTTAAAAACTGGTGCATCAAGGAAACTTTATAAGTTTCATTTATGCTACAAACAAAGGTTTTCTATTAGCACATCAGCATGCATTCAAGCTAATTTCAATTATCCACATGGATTCCATTGAATATTTTTAATTGATATTTAAGATTGGTAATTTGATCAAGGATAGTTAGGGAAATGTGGAATTATTGAGGAGATTTTTCTAAAAATTGGAATATGATTAATTATATAATATTTTATTAAATTTAAATGAACAATTTGTAGAGATTTTATATCCAAGTAATTGACATGAGTTTTTCTACATATCTCAAATTATGAAAAATGAATGCACTTATATTTATATGAGTGGTATATAAACCGAATTTTGGATTTTTAAAGTTTTTATATTCATTAGTAAATAAAACTATGAATTTAAATGGGCAGTTTACACTCAAATTTGTTAATGAAATATGTTAATGTATTTATAGTGATTATATAATATAAATAAAGGAAAAAATTTAAGGCAATTTTTTGAAGGAAAAAAGATTATGAATGATTGTAACACCCTGGAATTATAAAATAATAAATATATATTTGATAGAACATATGATATGAGAAAATGAGATTAAACTACCCCCAAAATATATTTCTTTAAGTTTAACCTCTTTGATAGCTTGAAAAACATGCAACCTCGAGTCCAAATGAACCACAATATAGTATACCCTTATAACCTAAACATTAAATTAGAGGGTATGAATAATAACAACTAAATTATCAACAGTATATTTTTTACACATGTTAAAATATTTATTGGCCACATATTTATTATAGATAAAATATGAATCATTTAAATAAAAAAGAAATGTTTTCATAAAAAATAATTTTTTCCTCTAAAAGATGGTTTAGTCACGTTTTGCACACATAATTCAAAATTAATTTTTACAACTTTTAGAAAGTTAATTTTATAAAATTAAATTTATTTTCATAATCACAATATCAAAATTATCTTAGGGTTATTGTTTTTTATTTTTTTTGAAAATTTTCATTTTTCAATGAATAGTAAAAAATATTAATTTTTATTTAATAAATAACTTTCCAATTAAATTAGTTACAAAGATAAATTAAATTTTAAATTAGTTTTAAGGTATTATTATTTAAATTATATTATAATAAATACAATTTATGTCATTAGAATCAATTTTATATTGAATTTTTATATTAAACCCTTCCATGCTTATGATAATTTTCGTCTCGAAACCCTGGTTTTTCATCACGTCTGTGGGTTTTGTTTTAAATATAGTTTTTCCACTTATATAAATTGAATTCGTAAAAATGGATTTAATATTTATAATAATAATAATGTATATTTTATAATAATTTCTAATTAAATTTCTACCGTAATGAATAGTGAAAACATTAGAAATTAATTACCATGATTAAGGTAAAAATGGGTTTATCATGGGGTTAAAATAAACACATAAGGGTTAAAATGACCTAAAAACTACAATATAATCTATTTTATGTCCATATTTTGACCTTATAATTCCAAATTCTAGATAATACTCCATTTTTTAGTCGTGTGTGATGTGAAAAACATGTTTACACCTTTTTTTAAAAACAATTAAAAATATCCCACTCACATCACTTATAAAATCCCACCCTCTCATCTCATATTCACACCCTAAAACAATTTTGGTTTTGAAAATACATTCAAAAATTACATCACAATTTTCTTAAAATCATCCCCCAATCCTTGTTTTGGTCATAAATCCATTCTTGGAATACTTTAGGTATAATCCTAAAGTGGTGGTCTGAGAAGAGAAAAAATTCCTAATTATGAATTTTGTTTTATGTATTCTTCCAAAACATTAAAACATTCCTGATTTATGATTATATATTTAAAAAATTATATAAAATATACTGATATTTTATTTTGTCAAGGGAATTGACTATATCCCTATCCGCTTCCAACAAATTGGAAATGATAACATCGCTCGTGTGTACGACATACTACCACCTCACAAACTGATGTGACACATTTTCCATCAAAACCTATTATGGTTGGTTATGGTGATGGATATGAATTATTTATATGATATTTACAATATAATCATACTTATAGAGTCATTATATCGTATATACCTTTTTATTTCCACTCTTTACGGGATACAATTACATCGCTTGTGTGTACGTTGGACTACCGCCTCATGAAGCGATGATATTTGTTTTTTCACTAACACTTTATATGGAAGGAAATAAGGATAAATTTAAAAAATATATGTGATATAAATGAAATAATTATGATATTAATGACATATTTATCATTATTGATAGATAATATATCATTTTATTTCTTATTTTTTTAACTCATTGAAAGATGATAAGGTCGCTCGTGTATGTGTGGACTACCGTCTTTACGAAGCGATGTGACACTATTTTCATAACCACACCATAAGGATGATATATATAAGTATATTTAGAGAAATAATATGGTATTTATGATATTATTAACATTATATAAATATAAAATATTACTTACCTTTTTTTCATAATGATCGTTGAAAAATGGAAGTGTTACTCATGCTTACATACATCTTTCCTTCTCCAAGATCGAAACCGATGTATTTTTATCAAAACCATATTTCATGATTAGTATTGAAAGTATAATTGATGTATATATATTATAATTATTTCAATATTATTATGATTATAATGATGGAACTATATAATATTCTTAATAACCAAGACTTTCATCACAAAACATGAATGAGAAAACAAGATAATTAACACCTGAAACAATGAACATAATAAAATATTATTAACGAAAGGGTAATAAGATATTATAAAAGGATAATTTATGATAATATACATATTAATATGGTTATGTTATAAGTTAAAAACATTTTTAAAATAACTATATATGGGATAAAATCATGTTAAATAAAAAAGAAGTGTGGGGTAAGGGAATTCATCTCAATTTCCCTTCATTGAGGCATATTATAATATTATGAACCTAATTTATTTTATATGGTGTAGATAATTCCCCTTTGAAATTTAATACCATTATTAATTAATAATTTTTTGTATTTTTAGTTTCAATTTTAATTATTTAATCTTAGGGGATTTAACATGAACGTTACCATGTAGTAACGAATTTCATAATTCAATTTCTTTTTACTCGGTTATACTTCTTCTTCGTTTTCCTTCGAAATTATATGATTATATGTATAATTAATTTTGATTATAATATATTTTATTTACACTTTTTATATGTGGATTTACATTTTAAACACATAATATATTCATTTATCAATACTCATTTCATCATTATGATGTTTGTAAGGGTTAATTTCACAATATCATATTAATCGATATTGTTTATGCTTGAAATTCCATTAAAGGAAATTATTTTATCATTAGCTAATATAACCCTTTAATTTTCTTCTCCTAAAGTTTTTAATGATATTTTCATGTAATAATACCATTTTACAACTATTTGGTATTTAAAATTATTGTGAAAATGTTTTAATAAATTCCAACTTCATTTACCTCTTTGACTGAAAATCCCTTTTCATCAAAAAACATGTTTTCTAAAAAAAATTCAAAAAATATGTTAAATTCTTAAAAATTATTTATCAATAACATTTTACAATTGTTTTTTATTTATTTTAAAATGTTTTAAAGGAACATTCATGTCATTTTCCAAAACAATGCCCATTTGGATTTTACAAAAAAAGTGAGAGGAATCATTCTTTTAATGTGTACAACATGTAAGGAATTTCCCACCATCATGTAAAATCAATGTTTTAATTATTAACTTAGAATTTTCTAATTATTTTTTCAATAATATTATTTTCAAGATGTTCTATAAACTTTTATATTTAAATGTTTATTTTCAAATTGAAAAGAATATTTTTATCAAAAATGTCTTCAAAGATATTTTATGGTATTTCTATTCATCAGTGACAACAATAATTTATTTTAAATATACTCCACTGGAGATATGTTTTATTCATACCAACCTTATTCTTCCTTTGGATTTTTTATGATCATTTTGACCAAGCATAGTATTTACATTCACTTCCTTGATTTATTTTTATACTCATTAACTTTCCCTTGAATTATTAAATCTTCTGTGATCACGAGACATTAAAGTTACCCTAACAATATATATGCTTTTTCATGGATATCCTTATTTCATAAATTTTATCTCATTTCCACATACAGTGTTTTACTTTGAAATTTATTTGTTTGACAGGGGAAATATTCATAATCTATATTCTTTATTCAATACAGATATTTAATGGTGAGAAATATTGTTCACGAATTAAATCCATTATTTGATATATGAGGAATGATTTATACATGCATATGTAAGTCGTTCATAGTTATAGATAGATCCTTGATGCATCAGAAGTCTCATGATGAAAATTTGTAATACCTTATAATTGGTATGAAATATTTCTCTTCAGTAGCTTGTGTTTCAGACAATTCTGAGTTTAAACGAACCGTGATACACTAAAATATTATTATTTTAACATGAATATTATAAAATAGATGTTTAAATAGAGGGTATGAATAAGAATAACCATATTATTAAATATATTAATTTATATGAAATAATTTTTTTAATAAAGTCATTTTATTCTTCAAAAATATATTTTCTTCAAATTTTTTTTATTGATTTCTATGAGAAAATAAATATATTTTATTTTGAAACTTTTGGAAAATTTATTTGAAAAAATATAATTATTTTTTTTCATCATTTCAAAATTATCTTAGGATAAAGTTTTGTGAATTTTATAAAAAGTATGAAATTTTAATGAATATTGAAAATACTTATTTACATTGAAAATTGTGTATTATTTTAAACAATTTACAAAGTAAAATTATATTTTGGATTAGTTTTAAACTATAATTAGTTCTTTTTTATTATAAATAATCTAATGTTTGTCTTTGAAATGAATTTTATTTGTGAATTGGGTATAAAAATATTTTTACCAGAAAAATCATTTTTGTTGCATTTTTACAGTTTAATTTTAAATTAAATTCTACCCCTTATATATTTTAAATTTATAAAAATGGATTTAATATTTGGAATTATGAGGTATAGATTAATTAAATAAACCCCTTTTATTTTTTTTCAATATGAATAGTAACCATGGAAAAATTTATCATCTCGGTAAAGGGTAGACCCGGTTAATATAGATTAACAATAAGTGATAAGGGAATAAATTTTAATCCAAATTATTATTGTATGAATTAAATTATAACCTTAGCACCTAAGGTTTGAAATTGAGCTATTTAATGGAAACTTATCCATTAAAATGACTTAGACATTATTAAAATCAATGAAAGTGACAAAATGTCAGACTCTTATTTTTGATAAGTATAATATTTTTAATATGGGGTTAACCAGAATATATACAAGACTATAAATATTATTTTAAATATAAAATATTTATCTTCGTCATGGTAATTTATTTTTAAAAATTATAAATTAAATAATTACCCTAAATGCTTACACAACGGTGATGCAATAATTATTCAATTAATTGAAAAATGTCAAATAAATGATAATAATGAATATTAAAAGTAATATAATTTGAGATATTTAAAGAAATAAATAAATTATATAGATTAAAATTACAATTTTAGGAAATAATAAAATAGTTTTTTTTTGAATTTTACTAATTATATTGGTGTTTTTAAATGTCAAAGTAGCGAATAGTATCGAAATTGACAATAATGATATTTTATGGTATTAATTTTTTATTAAATTATTTAAAATAATTAGATCATTTAAAAAAACTTTATTATGATATGATATAAAATGTCATTAATTGTCCATTTAAGGTCCAATTTACACTATATAAGTAAAAATAACAAACTTTTAATATTGAAAATGTTGTTATCATAGTTAAAATTAAAACAGGTTAACTAAGGGATAGTCAAAATTATAAGGTTTAAAATAAAAAACAATATGAATATATTATATCGGATGATGAGATTAAAACTTTATCCTATCTTATATTAAATCCATATCTATTTGGTGGTATTTGGATATAAAATAAATTTATTATAATCTAATATTTTGACAAATTTCCCAAAAACACACCACTCATCCCTTATAAATAATACCCCTCACAACCCCATTTACTCACACCATATAATCTTTGAATAATTTCCAAATATCATCCAAAAAATCTTTTATCCACTATCCCCACATACAAGTTCTTATAGTCTCACCAAAATACCAATTCCAAGTTCCTGAAGGGGTCCTTCAAAGAGGTGATATTCAAGAGGTAACATTCTCAAAACACCTATCTTAATTTATTTTCTTGTTATACCATATACTCACCTATTTAATCCATGTTTTGGTTCCTAATTCCACTTGAATCCTTAAAATTCCATCTTTGGGTAAACCAAAGGCATCCACCGACTCAACGAAACATTTTGATAATGCCAAAGAAGGCATGCACAAGAATCAAGGTGTGTGCATAAGATTGAAATACCCATGTAAGGGTCTTTTTCATCAAACGAGACATATCGTTACCCCTTATTCTTAATCTAATCAAACATATAATAATTTTTTCACAAGATTTTTACATTGCGCGGAAGAACCGAAGTAGTCTAGAAAACTCATGTGCGCCCAATGCGATGTCAAATCATCCCCATGCATTCACTAAGGCTAAGGTTGCATGAAAGGCCACTTCCATGAACAAAATATTATTATTTATTGAAAAATAATTCAACTATATATTTAAGTCTACCCCATTCTTTAGTGTGATCCAATTGAAGTTGAACCGCTGCTCTGGTGCGCATAATATAGATCTTCTGTGACATTGCAAAGGCATAAAACCCTTAAGGTAGAGATCTTGCGTGATAGGTCCCATGTGGGTTATCCATTGAGTGGGACTACAGTTTTTTAATCATTACTCAACCTATTTCATCCCAAGATAGGTGTTCCCAATGGATACTCATGTACATAACCTTGAACTTGTGAAAAACACTCCGAAGTTATTTACAAAACTAACCTTGCGTGCAACCATCCTGTCTTGATTTCCCGGCATCTTTGATGCTCCATGGATTGCCTTCATGTAAAGGAACCATACCCAAGACCATATTTCACACAAAAATCATTCCTTTAATGTGTCTCTTGCACACATCCCTCTAGGATTGAGTGTAGTAACTTCTTTGTCCCTTGTGAGTTGTCCATTATACCCCTTGTGCATGTGTTTCCGTAATCTTTGCTTTTTAGAATAGGTACGCTAATACACTTTTCTTCTAAGTATAGGGATGATAATTTGGACCTAGTTATGGACCAATCCTCTACACCATTACCCATTTTCCATGTCGAAGCCATGTCCCACCTAGGGTTGCATGTGCGACGGTTATGTAAGACCAATGGGTAAGGATTGGGTCCCCCACATACAAGCTACATGACGTAAAAATGCCTATCACCAACATCCTCAACACATGACATTAAACTATGGTCTCAAATTTTGAGAAAAAAATTGAATTTCCCATGTATAAGTGATAGGGAATAATATCTTCCTCACATATAATGAGATCCTCCTCACATGTAATGAAATCCTTCAAACAAGGAATGGCATCCTCCTAGGCGTCCCTCCTAAAGTAAGCCCTAAACCTTTCATGCAAGAGGAAGAACTATTTATTCTCTTCGCATAAGCTTGGGATATAGCCAGATATATCCCAATGTGTGACTAGAAGAGATGGGCATAATAAAATCCCTCTCCCTCTCCCTTTGGGTTTTAGCACCTCATCCACGAGAGGACAAAGAAAGATGTGTGATCTTCAGGTCTAATGTTTCCTCTTATTTCTCACACTGAGCATGAATCCTGTGGATTTAGAGGTTAGTGAATACCATGAAATCCACATGATATCAAACCTCAATTGGGAACTTTCCATAGACATATGTCTCGAACCTTTAACCAAATGGATCGCTTCTATGTGTATGCCCCAACAACATCTTATCTACCCTACTAGAACGCTTCCATGTGCAAGACCCAACCAAATGGGAAGCTATCACATGTAATCCCCAACCACATGCTCTATTTTAATGGGACTACACCTTGGGTATAAGCCCACATTCCCATTTCTGAACTACATGGACTTTGATTCCCAATCAACTAGGATACTAGGAATCCTCCCTAATGTTCAAGAATGATAGCCATAACCATATTGGTCTTTAATTGGGCCTCTACATATCAGTAATATAATGTCTATCATCTAAGAGGGACTTATCTCCTCCACATATATAGAGAAATTATAATGTGTAATCCCCACACCAAACATCCCGAACAATATGGACTTTGATTTCCAACTAATTGGGATACATAGGAAGCCTCTTTGAGGTTTAGGTCCAGTACTCCATCCACTCCATCTACTCCACCCATAATCTGTCTTAATTTTTACCTGGGCCACCACATCCCAGTGAGATAATACCACCCACTCGGGAAACTCCAATGCATAATACCCACACCATACAACCAAGACCAATCCTCTTGAGAAGGTAAAGTTCCATTCATAAGTCCCATACTACCCTAACTGATGATCCTTTTGCAGAATGAGTGTCCTTACCACATGACGTTAAATTGCATGGACCAGCCCTATCACATGAACTTAAAATATGGCATCAAACTATGTGGATTTTGATCCATGTCTCCTAAATAGGGTATATAGGACACCTCTTTGGAGTTAAATCCCTACCAATGGAAAACCTTGGTGTCCCCCTCCTAGAGATATACGTCCCTCATCCACCTTCAAGGGAGTTATGATCAACCTTCACAGCGTGAAATCTTTCCTTTATGGGACACACCTCCTAGATCTTCCCCCATAGGGAGTTTGGGTCCATCTATATAGAAAAAATTTTAGTTTATCCCTCATGGGGATCTACCTACCCGATATTCCTTAAAGGGTGTTCAGATAAACCTTTATGATGTGACATCTTCCCTTTATGGGATACACCTCCTAGATCCACTCCATGAGTAATTCTAGTCCATCCATCGATAAAACTTCTAGGTTCTCCCTCCTAAGTATTTACCTCCCTGATCTACCTCTATGGGGTGTTCTAAACCATTTCACTCCACCTCTAGAAGATCTTAAACTTGTGACCTGAATAATGCTACCTCATGGTAAACATGGGATGCTTGAAGTGAAATCCTTGTAAGATATTCCTTCAGCATCAGATACCATGTGATTGACATAGGATTCCTTGGATTCTGTTCCCAAGATGACTCCATGAGATGTCCTCCTATGAAGAAGAATACATGTGACCAATGTTCTTAGTATCAATACATGACATCGATGCCCAATGTGAATACTCCATGGATGAAAGGTTGTTTTCCTATCAAGACCCATTGAAATGTCTAGATAGAAGCATCATAATTAACTGCCTTACAAAAAGATATGACACCGAGAATGAGTTATATGGATATACATAACATTATGAGGGAGACCAAGACTAGGCGGCGAATTCTAAGGAGGAATCTATGGAAGGAGGAAATGAAATACCATCATAACATTTTGATCAAGGACCAGACATCACTGATTAAAGTGATAAACGACACTCACCTTTGTAAAATTGGAATGCAGTGTAACAAGAGAATCCAACATGAGAAACCTTGTCGAGACATGTGGGTGTGACCTGATGAATTCTTTCAAAACAGAAATAGAGAACCCAATTTGAAACTTTTCTCCTCAACATTGGGACTATTAGTGTTTGAGACATCAGTAGATTATCATGTCACTGGATCTAGTTATCCTATGCCAGGACCCACTAAGAAAATAGTCGGCCCAATGTGGAAATTACTATAAATTGGGGCAGAAAAATGTTGGGTATTTCAGTCAGTGATATAAAAAACATGGATCTCTCTCCACGTTAATGGAATATTTGATGATGCTGGGGAATTAATAATTGATTTCAGTGTATCCATAATGACCTATGAATATTAATTCTTTGTAGGACCAAAGATATATCGATCATTGAATGCCTGCAGACATAGGGGAAGGATAAATTTAAAGGGTACAATCTAGCATGACACCACCTATGCCATGAATTCATCCATGACTATGAATACTGGGCTTCCACACCATGTATCACCCTCATAGATTATTTATAGGAGGGTAATAGTTACCATCGTATAATGATATGATTATTAAGGGGTCATTCCCATGAGAGATATGGACTTACAGGACCCAATGGATTTTGTGCCTCACTAACACCACTTCCCCAAGGTCCGCCCAGGGATCCACTACTCTCCACTCCAATGAAAAACCACTTTAAGAGCCTTTCTACAGATAAATCCTAGGACTTGATTCCCTACGTCGAGGAGGATGAGGATGATTGAGTCATATCAATTTTTACTAATACTAGGGAGTTTCTCAAGAGGGACCCCACTAGGATCCATCAATTCCAATAGCAACCGGTCCTCAAGAATGATTATTAGGTGGAATACACCCCCTCTTTACCGACCCTGGTCTGAATGACCTGACGCCATAGTCATTCCCAAGATGAGAAGGATTCCTAACATGGGACACCATCTTTCCTGGCTCTAGTGGCTCCTACCACCCAAGGAGTATCCTGTTAGATCCTTACCACTACAAATTAGGGATTTGTCAATGTTCTGTTCGGATCAAGACCCTAGCCACCCTACTAGAAGGTCGGGTTGACTTTGTTAACCACTGACATCACCAACAACCATTAGGGACCTATCCGTGATGATGGGATACATTATGAAGGTCCTCCCCATACCATACCCAACTAGACTGGAGGTCCTCCCTACATTCACAATCAGTATGAAGGCCCTTCCCATATTCCCATCATCGATCAATGCAGAAGTCCTCCCCACTTCATTGACATATAGTACAGAGGTACTCCCTATACTTATGGTTCCCGATACGAAGGTCCTCCCCATGTCATAGACCGTCAACATGAATGTTTTACTTGCATCATTACCAGCTCAATCAGAGGTCCTCCCCACTCTAGCATCGGTCCAAGTGGAGGTCCTCCCCACTCCATCATCAATACAAGTGTAGGGCCTCCCCGCTCCAGCATCGGTCTAACTGAAGGTCCACCATACTTCATCGTCAACTAGTACAGAGGTCCTCCACATAAAACCACTAGAAAACACAGAGTTCCTCCCTATGAAATAGCCAACTAGAATGGAGGCCCTATTTATGTTTCTAATACCCATGAATGAAGTCATCCCCATGAATTTATAACCCAATACGATGATCCTCCATGCATCTACTTTGATAAGTTTGAAGGCCCTCCTCACACTTAAACCTACCAAATAGGAGTCCTTCCATACTCTCACAATCAACATGGTGGTCCTCCCCATGTTATCATAGACCAAAGAAGCGGTCCTCTATAGTGACCCTAATTTTTCTTACGCAACTATTACATCATTTTAAAGATAAACAACATAATAGTTCAACAAAACCAGGATCTAAAGGTTTAGTTTCTAGTGAAAATTAGGACTATACATAACTTTTAAATAATAAAACACAAAAATTTATTTAATTCCCACTTCTATAGCTTCTTATTAGACCTCGTGTCATCCTTAGTACAAGTATTCATCTGAGGAAATACATCAAAATAAGGGGTGAGCTAAAATACTTGTAAGAGGATGAATAAGAGAAATGAAACATGGGTGAGGATAATAATCATCATCACAACATAATCAAAGTATCATCATCATAATAATGAGAGAAAACATTATATAAATTCATAGAATGTGGAAATTCATAAAAAATGAATCATTATTTCTTAGTGGTTAACCACCAAACATAGTTATGAACAAAAATAACATCATGATCATGCATATTTCAAATTATCTCATGAGATACATTACATTACCCAATAAATTGTAGTTCTATATAATTTTTGGAACACTTATCACATCATAACATTTAAATATGCTATATAATTTTGGTTTCACCCATCACATCATAACATTTACATTATCATGCATGCCACATAAAACATATATCAATCTTGGACATAAAATAACCCATTGAAATGAATGGGTTTTATTTCAAAAATAATACGTTCACAAATAAAATTTTGGTTTTCCAAAATATATAGGGAATACCATACATGATATAAGAATCATTAATGATGAGTGAGGAAGAAACAATCTCATGAGAAGTAAAAGATGTATTTTTGGAAATACAATTTATTTTAGAAAAATATTTATATTTTTAATAAAACATGATTAGAAACAATAATATCATAGAAAATAAAAGGGTAGGAAAAAATAATTGATATTTAAGAAACAATAAACGGACATCCATCGTGAAAATGGTGTGAAATAGGGAAAACCCAAAGGAAAAGAGTTGGGTTCGATAATCCCATTACCTTATGTCTGAATACTTTCATCACTTTAATATCCTAGATAATCAAATTAAATTCATTAATTATCAAATCCAGAACCATTAATACTTTCATTTGATTCATTATTGTTTCATTAAGTTCGTTTAGGGTATTTTAGATGAGTTATAAAGATTAATTTCATTGTTTAGGTGTGTTCATTTTCATAGTTTTCATGATCTATATGTTTGTATATGGGTATGGATATTCAAGTAAAATTAGAATATTTATCCAGAATTTAAATTATATGCTATTAATGAAATTACAAAATATTAAATTATCTTATATATACTTTTTTTATATGGTATGAGGATGAATCATTTGATAAATAGTTAATGAAAATGATTTAATTTATTTGGAAGAATTTATAACCATCATAAACTCATATCATTTTATTTAATATCATGTTTATATATTGATTCCATAACATTATATAAATGATAATATATATGATAAAATTTTATTTAACCATAACGATGGTTTTATTACAATCCTTGAAGGTGATAGTGAAAAATTAAAATGCATCGTCCATAGTGGTGGTAAATCGACACACCACAGATGATATTTTCATGTTTAGAAAAAAAAGAAAAGGGAAGATACATGAAGATGAATTATTACATTAACATAATAAAATTCTAGTATATAAATTTTTTGGATCGTTGAATTCTTCCTCCCTTGTGAAATTTCACCCTCAAAATTTCATTTTACATAATATGGTAAAAATAAGTGCGAGTACTTATCCTTCATCAATTCCTCTGGCTCCCATGTTGCCTCTTCGTACTTATGGTTCCTCTATAGCACTTTGACCCGATGAGTAGTCTTGTTGCATAGAACTTTATCTCTATTGTCTAAGATATTCACTGGATGATCCTCATAAGAGATATCATTTTACAACTATAACACCTTTAGATTCAGTATATGTGAGGGATTTGGTATGTACTCCCTCTAGAGAGATACATGGAATACATCATTTACTTGAAACATGGTAGGTGGATGTTCTAGTCGATAGGACATAACTTCAACAAGATCAATAATATCAAAGGGTGTGATGTACCTGGGACTTAGATTTCCCTTCTTACCAAATATCATGATCCTCTTCCATAATGATATGCAGAGGAGTACCATGTCTCTAACCTTAAACTCTAGGTTTTGTTGAAGATTTTTTACATAAATTTTCTATCAACTTTGGGTTACTCAGATATGTTGCTGAATGGTTTTCACCTTTTCTACCATTTCTTTGACCATTTTAGGTCATAGAATCTTACGTTCACTGACTTCATTCTAGCATTCTACTATTCCTAATATTTCTCCATATATGGATTCATATAGATCCATTTGGTTTCTTGAGTGGAAAATATTGTTGTTGGAGAACTCGACCAGAGGAAGATATTGGTCCCATCCCCCCTTGAAGTCCATAGAACATGCTCTCAACATGTCTTCTAGTGTCTGAATAGTCTACTCATATTGACTATCATTTTGATGATGATAGGCATTATTGAAGTTCAGATCAGTTTTTAGATCATGTTGGAGACTTTTCTTGAACTTGGTTGTGAATCTTAGATCCTGATCAGATACAATTGATGGTTGTACTCCATACACCCTTACCACTTCACTAATGTATATCTATTCCAGTTGATCCAATGATAAGTACTATCAAATTATGATAAAGTGATCTATCTTTGTAAGACGATCCCCGACAACCCATATAGAATTGTTTTCTCTAGATGTTGTTGAAAGTCTAGTGACAAAGTACATGGTGATGTTTTCCGATTTCTATATTGGTATGGGTAATGGTTTCATCATCTGTTTATACTTTTTCTTTTTATCCTTAAATTTTGAAATACCATGCACTTTGATCAATATTCCAAGATATCCTTCTTTATATTGTCCCACCAATAGTTTTATTAGATATCTCAGTACATCTTTGTGCTCCCAGGGTAAATAGAGAAGGTTGATCTATGCGTGTAATTCATAAGCTCTTTCTCTACCTTTGGATTGAATGGTACATATAGTCGGGACCCAAATCTCATAACTCCTTCCTCATTTATCTGGAACTTTGAGGATTTCACATTTCTGATAGGTTCTACCTTTTTATGAATTTCCACACTATTTATTTGAGTATCCTTTATTTTATCCATGAGGGATGGTTGAACAATCATTTGAGTAAGGATTGATAATATTGCTTTCTTAATAATTACCATTTCCATCCTTTGTAAATATAAAAAGATTAGATCCTTCTCAATTCTCATCATTGATAAGGTTGTAGGATCCTCTCTACTTAGAGCATCTACCACTTTATTCGCTTTGCAAAGATGGTAGTGTATTGAGTAGTCATAATCATTGATGATCTCTAACTATCTTCACTGGTGCATATTAATCTCCTTTTGTGTGAATATATATTTGAGGCTCTTATGATAAGTATATATCTAACAATTCTCCCCATAGAGATAATTCCACCATATTTTCAACGCAAAATCATAACTTCCAACTCCATATCATATGTGGGATAGTTTTTCTCATGAATTTACAACCGCCTTGATGCATAGGCAATCCATTTATAATTTCCCATTATCACACAACCTAAAATATTCTTTTAATCATTAATTTACACCACAAAGAGTGCTTCACCTGTTGGAAGTGTGAGTACTAATACAGTGAGAAGCCTCTTTTTGAGATCTTTAAATATTTACTCACATTCTTTCATCCATAAAAACTTTTCTCCATTATGAGTTTTCTTGGTTAGTTCTTTTTGAAAATCATGATAAGTTATTCACAAATCACTAGTAATAGGAATCTAATCCAAGGAATCTATAGATCTTCATTACAGATGTTGTCCTGGGACACTCTTTGATTTCCTTTGTCCTGGAAGGGTCCATAGATATTCCTTTGATGATGATAACATTCCATAAAAATGATACTTACTCCATCCATAACTCACATTTACTATACATTTCCTAAATTTTTTTCCTTATCAAAGTATTTTGCACAATATTCAAATAATCCTCATCTTCTTCCTCTCTCTTCGAGTTTATCATAATATCATCAATAAAGACTACCACAAATTTTTCAAGGTAATCTATAAAGACTTTATTCATAAAGTCCATGACTATTGCTAGAGAATTAGTGAGTCTAAATGGCATAACTATGAACTCATAGTTTCCATACCTTATTTTAAAGGCAGTATTGGGAATATATTACTTCCTCAACTTTTATTGGTGATATCCAAACATAAGGTACACCCTAGAGAAATAATTGGCCCCACACAGTAGATCAAACAAGTCATCTATCTGTGGAATGGGATACGTTTTCTTTATCATGATTTTTGAGCTCATCATAATAAATATAGAGGCATATTTATCCATCCTTATTCTTTATAAAGAGTATTAGAACACCCCATGGTGAAGAAATCAGGTATATAAAACCCTTATCTAGATTCTCTTTCAATTTATTCTTCAGTTCCTCCAACTCATTGGTGTCTATTATATAAGGTTTATTTTATTAGGAAGAGATCCATGAATAAGTTCAATTGATAACTCAACCTATTGGTCTAGGGAAAGTCATGGAAATTCTTTGGGGAACACATCAGTATAGTCACTCAAAATGGGAATGTCTTCGAGAATGATTCTCTCCCTTATCTCAATCATTTGAGCTATATATACTTGATCATAAGGAAATAATATCCACACTTGAGGGGATAGATCTGAATAATATTCATCCTTATCCTTACACTTGTACAAAGTTGGAGGATGCTTCAAGATGTGAATAGTGATCTTCCTTTCCCAAACATTTATGTTGTATTTTTATAAAGATAGGCAATCCATTCCCAAAACCGCATCAAACTCCACCAAAAGAAGTTAAAAAAAAATTTCTAGTAGGTTCAGCCCACAAACATTAAATGGGGAGGAGTTATATACTTTGAATGCAATAATTTTTATATTTTCTATTATCACAGATAAATCAAACTTAATATTTTGAGGTAGTGTTTGAATAGTTCTACTAAACATTCAAGATATTAAAGAACGCGTAGAAACAGAATAAAATAGTACATTCTCTATTCTTGAATGAATTACCATTGTACCTATGATCAAGTCATTTTTGGGCTCCACCTCAGCAGTAGTGATGGCATAAGCCTTCCCTTTCTACTTTGTATTTTGTGGTTGATGATTCTGATTACCCTTAAGGAATTGAGGTTTAATGAAATGGTTTGCATAGTTCCCTTTCTCCCTATAGTTGATGCATTGAACCATGGGTGTGGATCTCCTTTCCTCTATCATATCAGTAATATTCTTTATGGATATTAAATATTGATGATCTTGGTGGCATTATCTCCCACAATTATATTATTTTCCCATAACTTTAAGGAATTTCCCAAGATGATTCTTCCCAAATTTTGGACATGTAAGTGGTTGATTTCTCTATCCACCTTTGTCATTGGATGCCCAATCTTGAAATTCCATCTTTTGTTTCTTTTCTCCATAGCCATGGGACCATTATCCAAACTCTATGTCCACTTTATAGCACATCAAAAAAAATATTCATACCTCCCAAAGTCTTGAATTTATAGATCCTTTCGAAGGTGTCTTTTTAATCCACTATATAATCTATCTATTTTTCTATCATTATTGATATCAAAACCCAAAGCATATATTGAGAACCTTGTGAAATTTTCTATGTAGGCCCTAATAGATTCACCCTAATTTTTCTTCTGCTCTATGAATTCTCTCTCCTTCTTTGTACAAATCTTCCGAGGGAAATAATTTTTAAGAAACAGTATCTTAAAGTATTATCTCTCTATATATTCAATTTATTCCTTCATCTTGGTGTTTTTAATAAATTCCACCCATTTATCGGCATATCCATTTAGATGATAAACAAACATATTAACCTTCTCATTCTCATAATAGTGGATAACAAAAAATTTATTCTCCATTAAGATGGAAAACTATTCCAGAACTAGTATATTAGAAGATCCACTAAACATTGCTGGTCATTTCTATATAAAAGAATCGGTATCCAGTTTCTCCATCTTAGGAGAAGGAGGATATTCCACATTATTCAAGCTATTATTCATATCCTAATATAGATGGGTAAATATCAGCATGAAATTTTGAACTCCATATCCCAAGGCATTGGGGATATCATTCAATCAATCTCTGAATTGTCCCTCACATGGGTTGTTGGCCTGGTTGGTCCTATTTCCCACTATTTAAAAAAAATAAAAGGATATAAAAAGATACAATTCAACAAGTCATGAATAAATAATTTATTCCTTTGTGAAATGAACTCTAAATCTATATATTGTGAGATCCCTATGTTTTTAATTTTTATAAAAAACAATTCATGGGTGCTTACTTATACTTAGTCTCATACTAAGGGTTTCCACTAAGGTTATATAATCCTAATTCCCAAATTAACTAAATTGTTCTATAATTTCAAATATAGCGACCCATATTTTTCTTACATAACTATTACATCATTTTAAAGATATAGAACATAGTAGTGCTAAAATAATAGGATACAAAGGTTTAGTGTCTTGAAAAAATTAGGACCATACATATCTTTTACATAATAAAACATAAACATTTATTTTATTCCTTATTCTATAGATTCTTATTGGCCCTCATGTTCTCCTTACTACAAGTATTCACCTAAGGATATAC
Source organism: Viscum album (assembly GCA_963277665.1). Classification (NCBI taxonomy): domain Eukaryota; kingdom Viridiplantae; phylum Streptophyta; class Magnoliopsida; order Santalales; family Viscaceae; genus Viscum; species Viscum album. The sequence continues at coordinate 1,477,383,149 of OY728166.1, forward strand.
ATCAAAATAAGTGGTGAGATAAAAGTCCAGTAAGAGTATGAATATGAGACATGAAACATGGGTGAGTATAATCAATATCATAATAACATAATCAAAATATCATCATCATAATCATGATATAAAAAATTAGATAATGTCATGGAATGTGTAAATGCATAAAAAATAAAACATCATGTATTAGTGGTTAACCACCACACATAGTTGTGAATAGTGCTAACATCATGTTCATGCATATTTTACATTATCTCATGAGATAAATAACATTATAGAATGCATTGGAGAACTATATAATTTTGGGGGCACCTGTCACATCATAAAATTTACATTATCATGAAAGCCACATAAAATGTATATCAATATTGGATATAAAATAACAAATAGAAAGGAATGAGTTTCATTTAAAAAAGTATACATTCATAAATAAACTTTGGGGTTTAAAAAATAAGTATGGAATAAAATACTTGATATAAGAATATTCAATATTTAGTGAAGGACAAACTATCTCATAAAAGTAAAATGTGTATTATTGGAAAGAAGAGTTATTTTGGAAAATATTTTCATTTGTCATAAAAAAAGATTGGAAACATGTATATACTAGAAAACAAAAGGGAAGGAAAAAATAAATGATATTTAATAAACATTAATTGGATATCCATACAGAAAATGGAGTGAAAGAGGGAAACCCCAAAGAAAGAGAGTTGGGTTTGAGAATCCCCTTACCTTATGTATGAATGCTTTATTCACTTTAATATTATATATAATCAAATAAAATTAATTAATTATAAAATAAAAAACTTTTAATACATGAATTTGATTCATTATAGTTTTATTAATCTCATTTATGGGGTTTTATATTATTTATAAAGTTTAATTTCATTATTCAGGAGTGTTCATTTTCTTGATTTTGATGATCAGTTTGCTTGTATATGAGTATGAAAGTTCATGTAAAACCAAAATAGTTATCCAAAATTGAAATTATATGTTATTAATTAACCTAAAAAAGATAAAATGGTCTTATATATTATTTTTTATATGTTATTAGGATTAATATTTAGATAAATAGATAATGAAAATGATTTAATTTTTTTGGCGTATCATACGACCATTACGAACTCATATCATTTTATTTAGTATCATGTTTATATATTGATTCTAGAACATTATACAACTTATAATATTTATAATAAAATATTATTTAACTATAAGTATGGTATTATGAATACCCTTGAATGTGGAAGTAAAAAATGAAAATTCATCATCCACGATGGTGGTCAATCAAAAAAATACAGACGATATTTTCATGTTTAGAAAAGAAAAAGAAAAGGGAAGAGAATTGAAGATTAATTATTAAATTAAAATAATAAAATTTAAGTTTATAAAATATAATGAAGTTATAATGACTATTGGATAGGTGAGGGTGAGGATAAGATTAGAAAATAATGCAATTGAAAAGAAAATAAAAGAAAAATGAAGGGGATTTTACCTCTTGAATTTCCCCTTGTTGAGAACCTCCATAGGGAAAAGGGTTTGTTATTTTGATGAGACCAAGAAATCATGGAAGTGGGGTAGGGTCTTGGGAAGAGGATTGGGTCTAATTTTGAATATTCAAAAATCTAAGAAGGTGTGAGGAGAAGAGGTGGTGAGGGGTGGTATTTATAGGGGGAGATGGGTGTTTTCTAATTATTTTATTCATTAGTTTATTATTTTGGATCAAGACTATGAATAGTTTGAGAATTATGATAATATATATTAAAATAATAATATAGAGTTTAATACTTTGGGCTTAAATAATCCATTAATCATCTATGAATCAATAATTCATGTATTTATCTTTTATAGTAAACCATTGTATTTTACTATTCATAAAAAATTCAAGTATTTTAGAAAAATTTCAAAAATTCACCATAAGAATTTTTCAAAATGTTGAATTAAAAAATTAAATCCATTTTGTAATTTTTTTTTTATAAATATGAAAATTTTATTTTTTAATTAAAATCATCATTTAGATTGAAATTAATTATTTTAAAATTATAACTAATTTTTTCACAATTTGAAAAATTAATTAATGTATCATAAAATCATCTTATAATCACAAGAAAACAAAATATTAATTTAAGAATATATTTTATGAAAATATTTTTTCTTTTAAATAATTATATTAATTATAAAATTATCGTTTTTTTGAAGGTTGGGGTCAAAGCCTCATTTATTCTTAAATCAAATAAAAGACCTCTTTTAACTCGGTAAAGGGAGACCCATTACATAGCCCGAAGGACCAGTGGGAATTTAGCCCATTACATGGCCCGTAGGCCCAAATATTTGGCTCAAATCCCATTATGTGAATAGTAATGCTATAGTACCCGCCTGCTACAGTGCCGTATAGTACCCGCCGCTGCTACAGTACCTTGCCGCCGCTACAGTGACATGCCGTCACTGCTACAGTACACTACATTACTGCTATAGTACCCTGTGCCGAATGGGTTTTGAACCCACATTTTTCATGTAGGATTATGGGGTGCTTACCACTAATCCAAACCCCAACTACATTAATTATAAAATTATAAATATGCATTTATGTTCTACAAAAATTCCAACACTTAATTAATAAATTTTAATATATTTATTTACTTATACCATGATATAATTATATAATATTATCATTTATAATGTGCCTAAATTTTTTTTATACTTTCATAGATGAAATTACTATTATATTGGATGAATTACTATTCCTAATGGTCATGTTACTATTCCAAGGGACATGTTACTATTTCATTGGGATAAGTTCCATAATTTCTAGAAATACCTCTTATTCCATTTATATTTTATTTATAAAGTTTTTATTGTGTTCTCAATGTGATTTTATATGGTTTATACTATATGAAATAATTATAAAAAGATAATTTCCATTAATAAAATTTTTTGGTCATTACATCCTCCCTACTACGTCAACATCCCGAGTGGAGGTCCTCCCCAATCAGAATAAAACTAATACAAAGGCCCTCCATGTATCCCAACAAACCAAAGTGAGGTCCTCCCTATGCCATCATCAACCAGAACAAATTTTATACCTATCCTGAGAAACTTACCTGCCCTGAAAAACCATCCTGGTGTAAAAGGGAGAACCATCGTTGCTGAAGGATAAACTTTGGGAAGCACCAAGTCATTTTCATTCAGGTTTTCTTATCATATTTTGAAGTAGAATACAATTCAATGACAAAACCTTCACCCCTGTCATCTACATTAGAGTCTAGGGAAGGAGTCTGATAGGTGAGATTCATCAACCCGAAAGGTGAGATGCACCAAATCCCTGAATCCCTTCATAGGTACATACAAGAGGAGGATGATTTGTATCCCCTACAGGGTATTGCAGTGCTATCATATCTATCATTTCTAGTGTCATTCTCTACCTATACCCGAGATCACAGAGAGTTGTTATGCGATTTCATGGACAATGAGCATTTGGTAGACCTCATATGACCGCCACTACCCTCATACCTAAGGTGGAGGTAAAAAACAAGTCCAATAAGGATGTGATGATACAGCTAGTAACACCTTCGAGATATGACACAATGTGTAGAAATCAGTTGGCCGACACATTGGATCCTCCATAGATTAGTCCACCACTGCACTAAATCACACCAGTTTCACCACTAGTCTCTCAGCTGACACTGATTGAAGCTTGGGTCACCCAAGATCCAGGCCCAGCCTCTGAAAAAGGAAGATTGTTGGACACTCTGACTAGAGATCAGTTTTTAGTGGTGTTTTGGCCAAATGTTGTTCCTAACTTTGACATCTCGGAGTCCCTCACTGAGGAACATGTCACATGCTTCTGCTGGACCATCTGGATGATGCATTTTTACCTCTGTGATCACCAGTTAGTCTACTAAAGGAGCCAAGATCACTTTTATGGCATCGATAAACAATGACACATGATCGATTTAGCAGCACTCCTAGTGGGTTAGTACCTTACATCACCCGACTATCACCAGGACCTCCAACAAAGACGCGTCTAGGGCTTTATAGTGCTCTACAAAATTATTGAAGAGGCGTCCCCACTTGTGTAGATTCAAGGTTGGGGATAATATGATTCCCTCCACTTTAGTCCTATCATGCGGCAATTGGACCTACTTGGTATTATCTAGGGTATGCCTCTGGGTACCAATACAATAAGGAAAAATTTGAGCATGGTGTTTTTTTAATTTAAGGGGGTGACAGTTTTTATTACTAGGGAATAGGGGCAGTCCAACGCCACATCAAGTGGCGCTTCCCCCCATGCCTCACCCCATCTCCCCCAATCCCCAATATATAGATTAATAAAAATATATACAAATATATAATTATAATTATATTCAAAAATAAATAATTACAATTTAAAAAATTTATTTATAAATATGTATTTAAAGATATTAAATTATTTATAATTACATTTATGAATATATATATAAATATATTTATAATTATATAATTATAAATATATATTTAGAAATATATATTTATATTGTTATACATAAACCTTATTTAATTATATAATTAAATAAACATTATATAAAATTATACATAAATATAAAAATATTTATATAAATAAAAATTATTAAATTTAAAATATAAGGCTTATACATATATATATTTATATAATTATATATAAATAAATAAATTTAAAATATATAATTATATAATTAAATTAACCTTAAATTTAAATAATATATATATATATATTATATATAAATAAACATTTTATTTAAAATTTATAAATTTATATATAATTATTTAAATATATAAATAAACCTTATTAAATATAGAAATAAACCCTATATTTTAAATTTATAAATTTATAAATAACTATTTAAATATATAAATAAAGCTTATTAATTTTTTTTATAAATGTATATATATAGGTATCTAAAAATAAACATTATTAAAATAAATAAATAAAAATATATGTATATATTTATAAACATTAATTATTAACAGAATCAAAAATATGTATATATAAATTTAATTATAAATAAATATAAATAAAAACTTATTTATATAATTATAAATATATAATGTAAATATAATAAATATGTTTATTATAATTTTATAATAATGTAAATATATAAGAAATATGTAGATATATTATGTAAACTATAAATGTAAAGTTTTTAAACATTTAAGTTTGTGTCCTGTGAAATATTTTTTGTTTACTATATATTTGAGTTTCTTTTAATTTTTTAATAATTTTGTATATGTTTATTCAGTGTGAAAATTTTAATTTAGATTTTATTTCTAGTTTATAATTTATATGATTCTAAAGTCACATACATGAACCATAATAATGTTTCAATTATGTGAGTTTGAAAAAATATAAATTATTAATAGTTTATGTAAATTATATTTTTTTTCTATATTTGTGAATTTCTGTTTATTTATCTAAAACATCAATTAATTATCTCATTAAATAGGTTTTTAATATATAAAACTTGACATCCAAATAAATCAATCTCGACGCCCCTCAGTACCACAATGCAATGTCTGAACCTTACACCCACTCCACGTCCGATGTCTGTGTCACTCTACTGTCCTAGTTATATATGTGTGTTCCTCCTCTTACAGTGCTAAGGGTCCCTCCTCAAGGTGTTTTATAGAGGAATGATTGACCTTACATGTGGAGGAAATCCCAAAATCATTCGTGGATCAATATGAAATCAAAGCTCCAAAAAATGGTGGAAGTGGGATATTGAAGAAGCCCTCATTCGTGGGAGAGGGGGCCACCAAAAACTATGTTACCACACCTAGATCATAGTAAAATGTAGTTAGTAGAGATGATATATGTGTCTTATAAGAATCTCCCTGATGTGCAAGATCCCCAGTTGGATGTAAAGGATCATCTCTCTATAGTGTAATAGCATCTTCAGGAGCCCCTCTCAGACGTATATGTCATCACCTATGCCCCTTCTGATATCCTCATCTATGCCTTTAGGATGGCAATGACGATGGAGGTGTCAGTACATCATCCTCAATAGGCATAGTAGGGACATCATCATCCCCAGGTGCTTTAGCCGGAGGACATGGATCACGAATAACTATGGATCCTCAATCTAGAAACACTCATGTATGAATCGAAAAGGATCATTGAGATCCAACACATCTGGGTGAACTACATCCCACCTAATAAATTCCTCCTGTTGAGGATATATGATATGTGAAAGTTGAGAAATGTTGTCTTCCTATAATTGAAATAACATTCAAATTAATACCAAAAGTATGCTAAACAAAAATAAAAGATCTCAGAAAACATACCAATTACTGAATGCCAATCCCCTAGCATATAAGGTACATGTTGGCGTGTTGTCGGCACCAGTACGCATAATCCCCCTGATCATATAACTGATAGTGTGCTATGGTATATTCGTATTAAAAGATACCATATTGGCCACACAAGTCCGAAATCTCAATATCACATGCATGATACTCCTGCCAGTTCATTGTCTATCGACCTGTAAGTATAATGGAATGTAACACATCAGGATGTTGTGGTTCTATGAGGATATGCTGTATATAGCCAAACTGGAACATGACCTAGTTTGGCTGGTTCCAGTCAATTATGTGGAAGTGGATGAGTGACACCACTGCACCACAATCTCTAATTATAGCTGTGTAGTATTGTGGATGTGATGAATAGAAAAAACTTGTATATGAGGTCTATAAAACCTAAAATGTAAACTAAAAAATAAGTCATAAATTAGAATTATAATGTTACTATGATTACATTGAAATAACATAATAAATTAATAACAAAAATAACCTACAAAAAAATAAATGTTTAACTTACATCATATAGATGTATGGATTCAAATATCCATTTCAAGTTGTGCACACTTTGTCTTGGAGTATGTGTATACTTCTGATCCTGACTCTACCAAGTTAAAAAAGAGTAAAATATGGTATTTTTATACAATAAAATAAAAAAATAATAAATAATTTAATGTAATGACGTAAACATACCAACATCCCCAAGGATACTCCCAAAATATCTATAGTAGAAGTGGCGCGATAGCTCAAGGAGAGATGTATAGAAAACAATCCCAAGACCACATCTATACTAAATACATGCAACCTAAAATCTGATGTGCATCATCTTGAAAACTGTTACATAGACATATGTACAGATGTGATAATATACCAGACCCCCCAACTGTATGTAGCAGTCTGATAAAGATCCTAAACTAATGGGAGTTATATCATGTGTACCAAAGTGGTGGAGTAGTTGACACACAACATGCCTCCATTCAATCAAAAAATATATGCACATGTGTTCTAGATAAGCATCTCTTCATCTGCGTCATTAAGAATGACTATGAAATTATCATCAAGCCACCCCATGTGCAAGTGGGAACCCTAGATGACATGTGGTATGCCGACGACATCGATGCCTAGTAAATGTTGTATGACCGTAGACCAGTCACCACTAGTGGAACCCATAATTTCCTATCTGTGGATGGGTAGACTGAACTTGTAGGTGATATCCTCTAAAGTAATGGTCATATCCCCCTCAAGGATATGAAATGTGTATTTCACTAGCTGCCATCTCTCAACCAATACATTAATCTAGTGGTGATCAATGGTCTCGAATTCACAGATAGAGAATCTATAAAATCCAGCACGTATGAGGAATGGAAAACTGGCTTCCATGGGCAAATCTTCATGAAAATGACGTGCTCTTCGAACAACAAGAAGTCTAACAGGTCCTTGAGCCAACACATCATGAGACATGTGCGACTATTGGGTGGATAATAAAGGCTGCTCTATCTGAATGTACACATAGTAAAACACTAATTTCAAGTGGCCCTATGTTTTCTATTTTAGTTTTCAAGCACACAACATTTCCTTTGTGAAATAATTTTCATTATAGAACACTTGTTCTATAAAATTTTTTATCATGTAATGTATGAAATTTATTTAAATTGAATGTCCCTAATAATAATTGAATATATGTTATGTGTTTGTACTTATGATTATAAATTTTAGAAGAAAAAAAATCCTTCATTTTTTTATTATGTTTTATAATTAAAATATTGATTTTTGGAAAGAATAATTGTTATATTTTCATTATGTTTATAGTTTTATTAAATATATATAAAATTTATATTTAAAAATTTAATATAAAATATAGTTTTGATATCTATTATTTCATATATTACATACATATATGTATTATAATATATAGGTATACTATATACAAATAAGAAAAATATGATTAAAAATGGTGAGAATGATAAAAATGATTACATGTAAAAACTTTTAAAATTACTAGTAGAGTATATGAATAATTTTAACCATTAAATAATTTCCCTATGTGTATAAGGACATATGTATTCGAATGGACTTCCTATCAGCATATGCTGCACCCTTATCCAGGTTCCCATTTAATGGGACAATCCATCTCATTCTAAATATGAGTCTACTTTGACCTCCCTTTAGGTCAAATCCTAGTCTTGTTTGGTAGAAGTGTGGGTGAGCCATCAGACAACCAAAATTTTTGATATTACCCGATTTGCATCTACATAGTACTATAGCAGTCTTTGATACTCTCTAGTCAATAAATGAGATCAATGAACTGGTCCCAAGAGAAGTATACATAAGCGCATGATTCGATCACATGGCCGCACGTATATCTCAATGCATGAAAGTTTTCACATTCATAGTAACACTTATCTAATAAAACAACTCACACACAACCATTTCTATAAGCCACAACATCACCAGGCTTATCAAACTCAAATTATTGCTTTGGTTGATTAAATGAACCTACAAAATAAGTTGAATCCTATTGAAGAACTCTATCTAGATCATGCTGGAAATGGTGTCCATAGCACATCCCTCTATTCAGGCACACTTCAGCCTGATTTCCTCATTCAAGAAAATACTTTACAATATGATATAAGGTCTCATGTACCAAACCTACAAAATATATTTAAAACATTATACTAATATTATATTATAATTTCATCTCTTCTAAGTATCATATAATTAAATATTCTTAATGGCCGATGATCGGTAATTTCAGAACTCCTTTGAAAACTTCATTTATACATTATATGATGTGGGTCATCATATGTCCATATCTCCTCCCATTATCATATTCCAATGACCATTTACAGTTTGGAATTTGCATCATGTAATCATAAACTTCTGTATTAGCTCTGTAAATAATCTTCAAGATTATCCTCCAACCTTTGTTGTTCAGGCTCATATGCTATCAAACAAGAACTAATCTGAACACATATGATAGTAACTATGACAATGATTATTAAAACCCAAAAGGATATTTATACCAATTTTTATGATTTCTTTCTCCATGGACTCATCTTTGAACTTCTTTCACACATTGCTGGAAATGTTTCTAATAGAGTATTGATGATGGACATAGGGTGATATCCAGGATAGACCCTCAGACTGTATTTCCTCCTTGATTTATTGATGGTTATCTGAAATAAGAAAAATCCATTATGCATTTTTAAAAAACTCTCAAAGGTAGGTTAGAAACCAACTCCATGATGATAGTTTCTCTTTCTCTAAAGTTGAAAATTCAAAGGTATATGGGCTTGATTACTATCTTGTGTGGAGACAATAAATAATGTTCCAGTATAATTTCCATGTAGAAATGTGCCATCAATCTATATAACCTAATTTTAATGTCTAAAACCCACCACACATAGTAAACAAGTATAAATAAATCTATCAAAAACAACCATCGACTGATCAAATTAGTTTTGTTTCTTAACATTTAAGTAGTATATAACCAATATACCATTTGATTGTTACGAAATAACAACACCATAAGTTGTGGTAAAACATGATAAGAGTTATCCCAATCACTATACACTTTCATAATATCCTTATTTCATGCTGCCCATGCCTTTTAGTAAGAGATTTGACACCCAAATAGCTATTTGATTCTTTCCATCACTAGAATGAAAATAATGTCTTAACACGAGCTTATTATTTCAACTATAATAGTTGAAACAAACTTATCATCTATTATGGAGTGTTCCTATGATAATCTTGGTTCACACATGTGTGTGGAAGAAATATAGTTATCCAGCATCTATGAAAAGTGTTATCAATTATAGTTCATAGATGTATCTAAAAGTCTTAATAATATTTGTCACACTAGATCACATAATAAGACCTATTTGAACATTTTACAACAAACATGTAATGTCTTTCAATGTGATATTGTTTTATCACATTTTTCATTACTTATTTTCTCTCAAACTCTCTTACATTATACAAAACTACTTCACATGACACTAGATTTGTGCCAGCAATAATTACTTGAAATTATATACTAAGAGTAATAACTAACCAATCAAACTATGTCAAGTGATTCATTTCTTAGGTAAACCATGAATCTAATAATGGTGGATGGTTCAAAGTTTGGTTGAAACTCATAAGAGTGGGAAAAAACGGTTCTTTGACATGCTCTTATTCTTTAACTTTTTCATCATCTTCTTATTCTAAATTATCATCATCCTCAAAATTATTGACCAACACATCAAAAATATGTAGAGAACTATCCATAGAAACTATAGATAGAGGACATGATAGAAAAACTACCATTACTGATGGATGTTTTTAAATTGTTATAACATGAGGATATGCCATAGTATCGTGACATTGTGATTCCCCAACTTGTAATTTTGATGGAACGTCCATTATAGCTATAGTGACATACAACTCCATCATTTGATTCTTAGGTAGATACTTAACCAATGAAAGTATGTATTAGAATTCCTCATCATCAGTTACTGGATATCCCAGATACCACAACCTATCTATAAATTTCATATTTCTGTATGTGATGGACTCTGTGACTTGATTCCCTGCCAGTTTTAACTTTTGGTGATTTTTTATTTGATCAGATTCCAAAGTTGTACAAACTCTAAGTATCACAACTCTTTCTGGTCATATACTATAACTACATCTTCGTTCAGTCTCAATTATTTTACCGTTGTAATAAATATAGGTAGTCATTTTTTTTATATAAAATAAACCATCATTATTAATTAAATCTTATTAGAAAATAAACTTATGTTTGAATGATTCTATTAATTTTGTTTGGAATCCTAATCCTTCCACCAAGTCAATATATTAAAACCATATTGATGTGTAACTCTTTACGCAACCCAAAAGTTTGTGTAACTTACCGAAAAATAGAAGTCAAATATATTCATACATATCCACATGCATCATATATATGAGGTACACGAATGTGTCATGTGAAAATAGAGTTATGTGAGATTGAAAAATCCACACGAGTAAGCTCGAAGCGACAGATAGCCAACCCCATTCACTTTCCTAGACAATGAAAGCCTCTAGGAAAGCAGGTGGTCTAATCTAAAGCCCCTCTAACCAGGGATGCTTTACTCAAGAGAGAATTTAATTAATGACAACTCTAACACTTAATAAGTACAAAATATATTCAATAACTAAATTCATGTTTATAACATCAATTACAAACCAAGGTCAAGGTAGTTGAAAACCAAATTCATTATCATACCTAGAATATAATGAAAGGATCTATTTTAAAATCCATTTACCAAATGTACTATGACATAATTCTAATTATGTTACTTTATTCACTAATTAAAATAAATTAATAACTAATTATAATTAATTAATAATAAACTAATTACAAATTGGAATTATCTAATTATAAATTATAGTTAATTAATTACTAGTTACATTTAATTATGAAATTAATTAATTAATAATTATAATTAACTAAGTATTTATCAAAATTAATTAATTACTCATTACGTTAATTTATTCACTAATTAAAATTAATTAATTTCTAATTATAGTCAACTAATTACTAATTAAATTTAAGTAATAATTTAATTAATTATTAATTACTATTAACTAAGTATTAATTAGAATTAATTAATTTTTAATTATGTTAGTTTATTCAATAATTACAATTAATTAATATTTATTTGTAGTTACTATTTATATTTAATTACTAAATTAATTAATTAATAATTAAAATTAATGAAGTATTAATTAAAATAAATTAATTTCAAATTATAATTAATCAATAATAAACTAATTAATAATTACAATTATATAATTACTAATTATAGTTAACTAATTTCCAATTATATGTAATTACTAAATTAAATAATTAATAATTAAAATTAACTAAGTATTAAGTAAAATTATTGAATTTTTAATTATGTTACTTTATTCACTAATTACTAATTACATTTAATTAAAAAATTAATTAATTAATAATTAAAATTAACTAAGTATTAATTCATATTAGTTATGTGCTAATTACTTTATTTTATTCATTAATAACAATTAATTAATTTGCTATTTATGTTAACTATTTACTAATTACATTTAATTACGAAATTAACTAATTAAAAATCACAATTAACTAAGTTTTAATTAAAACAATTAACTGATAATTATAATTAATTAATAATAAATTAATTAATAATTACAATTATGTAATTACTAATTATATTTAACAAATGACTAATTATATATAATTACTAAATTAATTAATTGATAATTACAATTAAATAAATATTATGTAAAATTAATTAATTGATAATTATGTTGCTTTATTCAATAATTATAATTAAATAATTTATAATTATTGTTAAATAAATAATAAATAATAAATAAATTCTATTACTAAATTAATTAATTAATAATTACATGTAACAAAGCATTAATTAAAAATAATTAATTTCTAATTACAATATTTTTTTCACTAATTAAAATTAATTAATTTTTTTATGATAATTAATTAATAATAAAATAATTACTAATTTCAATTATGTAATTACTAATTATAGTTAATTAATTACTAATTATATTTAATTACAAAATGAATTAATTAATTATTATAATTAACTAAATAAATTTATTTATTTATTAAAATTTCCTAATTTTTAATTAGAATTAATTAATAACAAAGTAATTACAAATTAAAATTATGTAAGCATGAATTTTTTATTTAATTACTAATTATAATAATGTAAATACTAATTAAAATTAATTAAAGGTTAATTACAATTAATTAATAAATTAAATACTTATTGATTAAAATTAATTATTAACCACTTCTAATTATTTACAATCAACTATGAAATATTTCTAAAAAATACATTAACTATTAACTAAACTGATAAATAAATAAAATACAATATTAAACAAATTGGAAAAACAATTAACTGAAATTCACAGAGAGGTGTCGAGGCTTCCGAGTAGAACCACAATGCATCGAGGGCAGAGCAATGGGAGAAGAAGGGATTTTTAGAGTGGAGGAGGAGGAGGAGGATGAGAGTGAAATGGTAGGGGGACTGGCTTTTATAGGGGATGAAATGTTGGGTGCTACTTAATGTGGCACCAATAGATTTTCAGCTAAAAATATCATCACCACTTGAAGTGGAGCTGATACATTCAAAATTTCACTATCAGTGCCACTTAAAGTTGAAATTTGTGGACCAAAAAACAAAAACACCACTCCAAGTGGCGTATTGACATTTTAAACCAAAAAAACTACTCAAAGTGGTGCTTCCCTACACCATTTTCCAAACAAAAACAAACCCACACACCCTAAATTGAAATAAAAATAAAAATACCCCATGATCAAATTTGGCCTCACAGTAAACATGGTTGTCCCTAATATATCTACTAAGGACATGGACACTGTTGTAGAGATCGATAAATATAACCCACCTTCTGTGGGAACGTAATATCAGATGGACCCTACAGGTTTCCTCACTCACCTACAAAGGCAGGGGCTCAGCCTTAGAGAACCCTCTGCATTGTTTCCCTCTAGTCTAAACCTCAGTAAGGACAAGGGACCTCTCAAACCCTCTAGCCCATCTGATGATGCACAAAATATGGAGGATGACACCACATTTGCAACCCTACTTTTGCAGATCACCGATCATAATAGGATCATCAATTAACTCCTTATTGAGTAGTGCTTGTATTATGGAATCCCTTGATAGGATCATGTTCCTCCACTATTGGGGAAGTAAGGAAAACCATAATTCCTTCTTGGATAGATGCCCCCAATTGATCTTGGTGATCCCACGTATCCTAAAAAGATAAAAACCAATGTTTATGGAAAGTGACCACAATATGATTCTCCAAATTCACCTGAGTCACATGATAATATCCATTGGGATCCAGAACAAGCCACTCCACAAGATACTGCATGATCCACTCCTCAAGTCACTGCATGAGAAGTTGATGCTACCTATAGGGTTGAAGGGCCTATCAATGCACTAGTTGTTTGAGATCCATATCAAGACAGGAACCAATACTAGGGTAATCTGATAGTCGCTCTCACCATTTTTATTGAATCCCTTGAGACGTGATAGGTTACCATCCCGCCTGATGGGAATCTATATCTGGCATGAGTGGATAATATACGAGCACCGTCGAATTTTAAGAATCCCATATTCACCCACATCAATGGGATGGGAAACCAGCTGCAGCACCTGGTCCAGTTCATCTCAAGGTGTGGAACCATATTGGGAATCCCGGAGTAACATAAACCCACCAAGCTCTGATGTTTCTTACAAACATTAAAAGGGCCCACATTATCCTAGTATAAACCCCATATTGGAAGTTTCTTTACTAGTTCAATTCCACCACTCGTAAGACAAGAATTTCTAACCCCTTTAAGTGAAAGAAACTAGAAGATGAGCATGTCACAGACTTTGTCTCATAGTGGAAAGGTCTCACTATTCACTTGACATGCCGTTGACCCCAGAGAAGCTACTAACATTGTGTGTGGGGAATGTCAAAACTGATATGGTCCCCAACCTCATCACTCAAAACTCCCAAAGTGGATTTTATAAATTTTCTGATAAGGCCCAATTCATGGAGGAAGCCATGAATTAAGCTAAATAGGTGCATCCATTGCCTTTTACAACTCTTTCAAGAAGAGCCTCCAAAGAAGATACCGCCTCTATAGGAAAGGTTTAGTCCTAAGATCCATTAGTGTTGTTACCATTAAAGGCTCCCAAAGTTCAGCCTCACTGAGTGAAGCATCCCCATCAAGTTCAGCCTCACCCAACACTGAATTGGCAGGAACCTCCTCACCAAGTGTAGCTGGCTAGATGAGAAAATGTGGCTCCAGCCCCTCATCATGCTTCGATTCCTCATCAGGTCCAAGATATTGGGGTTCCCTTCCCAGATATGATGAACCGTAACAACTCCTTTAAGAATTCACATGTTCTTGAAAATTTTCATAGTGCCTTAGAGAGAGGGTTGTGGAACTTCCAGAATGTAGGAATCCCAATGGAGCTGAGCTGACTAATTTTCCTGACTACTACCCCTAACATAGGATCCTTGGACACACCATTAAAAAATTATATGTGTTCAAGGTCTAGCTTTATGACCAAGTGGAAAATGGTGTGGTCAAGTTGGGCCATGTCTAGGAACATGTGACATGCATATCTGCTGATCTTGATACTGATAGTGAGGGTGATTTAAAGTGGGTTTCCTATTGTGCAACTCATATGTATGATGAAAGTTTAACTTACAAGGTATTTTATCATGACCAACGGGTCATCCATGCCTACTTAAGCTAACCTGAGTCTCCTGAAGTTACTACACCTTCTCCGACTGATGCTTCTACATCCACTTCGTAGACTTCCATGTCTCAGAAGAGCACTCTGATGAAAAAAGGTAAAGAAAATTCCACCATTGATGCTGAAATCGTACCTAACTCTTAGAAATTTTATTCCCTCAGAGATGGTCATTGTCCCCCAGAGTTAATAAAACATCGAAATACTCCTCTGATGATGGTCATGATTATATATTCATGAATACTGTTGAGCAGGTATATCCTTACATAGTTCCTGATGACAAGGAGTATCTGTATAGACCTAAGAGTGCCTCTAGTCAATACCATCGTAGAAGGAGTCGAGGAAATTAAAACCATAAAAATTCTCAGTCTAGTGCCCCAAAACAAGTTGTTCAAGTTACCGAGACTAGAAAATATATTCTTCATAGAGATCAGTAGGCATAGTACTCCATCCCATTCTGTCAGATTCACCGCCACCACTGATCGTGCTACTCAACTAGAAAGAATAACCATGACTGCACTGTGATCGACCATGTCCAACTAAACTCTGACCTCAAACTAACAACAGTCATCCAGTAGTGGTTCTTTTTTAGTTTATTGATGATTAGTAAGTCATTTTCAGCACCAGCTAGAATCCAGTGATTTAGCCAGTAGTTCATATCGTTCCCCCTATGAAATAGAAACATCTTGTGGGTATAAATGTGAGTTTGGCATGAAAGTATGATGTTATAAAGAAACATTAAATCATTCCTTATGAGATATAGATTCTTAAGCCCTGATTATATCAGAATAAATTCACAAGGCCCTCATAGAAGCTTTAAAAATCCCCCTCCAGTTCAAAACAAAGGTTGCATCCACCAATACCTTTTATACTGAGGAGGTAAAATGAGAAGAATGACAAGCAACCATCTCATTCTCCGAAGAAGATGGGGGATCACTCTTACAGGGGAACATCCTCCCACTGTACATCATAATACAATTCAATGTCATGGATGTTTGTCACTATCTGGTAGACATAGGTTTCAGATTAATATCATACTGAACCAGATGCTCCACAAGTTAGGACTGAATGAAGAAGATCAGATACCCTTTGAACAAAAAATTCATGGTTATGACCTCACTGAGGAGAGACAATGTGGAAGAATCTATTTGAAGACCCAGTTTGGTACTTTGGTAGAAAACACAGAATTCATGACTGTCTCATAAGATACCTCATACAAAGAATTGATGGGTAGGCCTTGGTTTCATCTGCATGCAACAGTTCCCTCCTCGTATTACCAATGCCTCAAGTAGTCCCTCAATGGTCAAGTAAGAGTTCTCCAGTGTGATTCATCTATCTTAGACTATTATTAGGCCTGCTATATGGATGAAGACTATTACAAGAATAAGGAAAAATAGGTTCACACCAACGAGATCAAGTACCCCGCCATTGCAACTAGCCCGTGGATAGATTTAGATGATCCATTCATTATCCCGATTCACCGATTAGAGGATACAATGCTAAAAATGGGGAATTTATTTTCCATTTCTAAGAGGAAAGGGTATTTCATTCAAAAGTACAAATAATGTCAAAGGATTCCCTCATAATCCTACATAGGTCAAGCTCAGGTGATACCAGAACCTCTATGCTTTTAAGGTATCGAGATGTTCACCACATAGATACAACTATATGTCACACATGAGTTTTTCTCCATGATAGGTTGAAATGACATAATCTGACCTACAACCATTGCTTTGAAATCAATCATGGACCCCACAGTTTATATCCAAATGATATTGGCATGATAGTCTCTATTTTCATGGTCTTAGCAAAGTAAGGGTCTCCTAGCGAGGACTCCAAATCTGCCTAAGTGGGCTCTAGTGTTCCCCTATAATCTGTCAAATTGGATGAAACATCTCCTCTAACTGATTCCCCTAAGTCAGATGATAAATAGTATTTAGGAGATGATCCTTCTATATTTGAAGTGGGCATCTCCACCACTATCAATGAGTTGGTTCAGGTGAACCATGGTACCGAGGAAAATCTAAGGCCAATGTTGATCAGTGTAGTGATTCTTCTGGAGGAACAACAACAATATGTGGATTTCCTAAAGCAGAATAATGATGTGTTTTCCTAGAGTTATGATGAGATTATAGAACTAGGCCCTTAGGTCTCTATGCACCATCGTTATCTCCCAGTGAATCATCATGAGTTCAAGAAACCTCCTAGGAAAAGACACCCTTATCAGGGTTCCATGGTCAAGGCTGAAGTTGATAAGATCATAAGATCCAAATTAATCAAGGAGGTTCATTACACCAAGTTTCTTACCAACATCATCACATTCAGGGAGAAGAATAAAAAGATTCGAGTTTGTATCAGCTTCTGAGACATCAATCACCACTGTCCAAAGGTTGATTTCCCCTTCTGGTGACTGAGTTGTTGATAGATGCAAAAAATGGGTGACATGATCTCTATTTTATGGATGGATATTATAGATACAATTAGATCCAAATGTACCATGAATATGAGGAGTAAACTATCTTCAGAGTACCATAAAGTAAATTTTGTTATTATGTAATGCCCTTAGGTCTAAATAATGTAGGATACACTTATTAGTTATCCATGCACCAAATATTTAAACCAATCCTGAGGACACTAACTAAATGTTATGTGGATGAATTTGTGTTAAAATATTGCTCACTACAGAACCATATTAGAGATCCTGAGAAGGTGTCCAGATTCCTCTAATCCTAGCATCTGAAGATGAAACCCTTGATGTGTGCATTTGGTTACCTCAGGGAATTTTCTATGCTTCATCATCAGATATAAAGGCATCAAAATCAACCCAGAAGATATCAAGGCCATAAACTAGATTCCTACTCTGAGAAACCTCTTGGAACTTTGAGGACTTATAGGATACTTATTCTATATACACTGATTCATCGTGAATCTAGATGAAAAGTGTAATCCATTTTCCAGGATCATGAATAAAGGAACCATCTAGAATGTGATGAAGAGTTCCATAACGCATTTGAGGAAATCAAGAAGTATTTTTTACAGCCTCCAGTTTTTATGCCATCAATCTTAGGGAATCCTCCGGTCCTCTACATAACATACCTAGAGTAATCCCTCAGTTCCATTATTTCTTAGAATAACAAAAAAGGGATAGAGGATAATTTATACTATCTATGACGCATACTCCTCGACATGGATTCCTAATACTATCCTATTGAGAAGAGATGTCTTGAAATCGTTTTTGCAGTGCGAATGTTGCATCATTATTTTCAGCATAATGAGATATAGTTGTTGCCCTGTGTGGATCGATTAATGTATATCCCAAATCACTTGATGTTTATAGGAGGACTAACACATTGGGTAGTGATTTTCTAGTAGTTCGACATCTGGTTCATCCTGCAGAAATCCCTCAAGGTTCAAGCACTGATAGACTTTATGGATGACCGTACAAACCCGAAAGAATAGAATCTGGATGTGGATTACCCAGATAAGGCCATTCTTTCAGTGGATTAGGACATTCCCTATTGGAAGATTCATTTTGATGGTGCCTCCTATTTCCCAATTGGTAGAAGGATCAATGATCCCAAACTCAATATTGTAGTCTTGTGGATCATCTTAATCACTATGGCATAGACTATCCATCCCTATTAATTCCTATTATCAGAAGGCTACACCAACAATTAAGTAGAGTATCAGGATCTCATTACTGGTATCAAGATTCCCCTTGAGATTGATTTACCTCACTTTCATGTGAAGGGGGACCCCGAGTTAGTCATTAAATAAGTCAATGGTGATTATATCATAAGAAATCCTGATCTCATTCCCTTTATAGAGTTCACTCTCCAGTTGATGGACCGGTTACCTGCTCACCTAGAGGTGACTCATGATCCCTAATCACAGAATGGTCAAGAAGACACCCTAGATGGATTAGCTTCATCTATCATAGAGCATGAACCAGATGATCTATTTATTCTTATGGTGAAATGAAGGGTTATCAATCCTGTCATTCTAGATACTGATGAATAACAACAAGTTAACCACTTGACCAATGATGCTTTCACATCAGGACCTCTGGAACCCCCTGTAGTGCAAGAAGACTCCAACTATACAACTCCTCTAATTGAGTATCTCCAACACGGTACTTTACTACCATATAGATCCGAACATGAGAAAATACATCATTGTGCCTCATAGTTCTCCCTCCAGAGTAGAACCAACTTTGAGAAGACTCTCTATAGCTGCAAGTTTGATGGAATTATCCTATGTTTCATTTAATGATATATGATACCTTATGTTATGTAGTAAGTCCTTACTGGGTCCTATGGTACTCATTATATAGTGATAAAACTATCTCACCACATTCAAAGGTTGGTATACTCTTATCCCACCATGGTCCATGATTGCATCAAGTTTTCTAAGTGGTGACACACATGTTAGATTCATTCCAAATTTGTGCATTAACCACCAGATCCCCTCCTTACCACAACGTATTATTAGCCCTTTACAGTCTAGGGACTCGATATCATGGGAATATATCCACCATCAATATATCACCAATGGAAGTTCATTCTGTCTGTGACCTATATCATTTCCAAGTGGGCATAAGAATTTCCTATCAATAAAGCCAAGGCCTGATCAATTTTTGAATTCATAATATCCAATATCATCCATTAGTTTAAAGTGCCTCATGCTATTCTCATCAAAAATGATACCAACTTCCAAGAATCTTAGCTGAAGAAGTTTTATGGAAAGTATAACATACAGTCTAACCATGCTTCCTACTATCATGCATAGAAGAATGGGAAGATTGAGGTGTTCAACAAAACCCCCTCCAACATTATGAAGAGGATGGTAGGCCAGAACAGTAATAGTTGGCCAGAAAATATCCCCAACACTCTATGGGATTATCGAATGACAACTCAATATTACAATTGGGTAACTCCATATTCCATGGTGTACAAAGTTGAGGTAGTCCTACTTACTAAGATTCAGTTAGAATCATTTTAAAAAACTATCTATGATTAACTGACGCCAGATATAATGTCATAAGTCTATCTAGAAGAGATGGAATCTCTTAAAGAAAATATGATTTTGGCCCTGCCGAATCTAGAGTGGTACCCGGACAAGATAGTGAGGGTGTTCAACATGAAGGTTTTCCTTCGCTCATTCCTCCTAGGTGACATGAAAATGGCTCTCAGAATGATAATGATACTTGACAGAAATCTAAAAAAGTTGGAGCCCAAGTGGGAAGGACTTTACATAATTAATAGGATCTATGCCAAATGGTGCGTACTCTTTGATCACCATGAATGGAGAAGACATAACCACTCGAACCAATGCTAATTTCCTCAAGAAATACAACGTATAAGGATCACTTATTGTATCTGCAACATGATGTTAAACTATGTTGTATCGTCTAAGTTTCATGATGATATACTATATAACGTCTATCATCCCTACTATATAATGTTAAATTGTGTGCAATCATCCCTACAACATGACATTAAACTGTGATTATGTAGTCTGATTTGTACGACATTAAACTACATAGACTTAGTCCAAGCATCATGACTTTAAACTATATGCGGGTTTTCTTCGTAATGTGTTGTATGGTGGTGGTCCTCCTAAGGCCTCATTCAAATTAGTTTTTCACCCACCATGCTATATATCTCTATTTGGGAAGATCTTTACCCATGGTCTAAACTCTATGACCTTAAACTAAGATCCACCGATCCAAGAATCATGACTTTAAAATATATGTGGACCTTCATGGGAATGTTTTGTTTGGATGTGGGCCTTCCTTGGCCCTTATTAATGTTAAGTTTTGTTACTCCACCACCCGACATGCATTTATATAAAGCAAGTACCCACTTTAGTCTGAACTATATGACCTTAAACTAAGAGTCCCTATAGTTCAAACTGTATGAATTTAACCTATGTAGCACTAATGTACTAGTTTCATGACGATAAACTATGTAAAAACCATAATCCAGGTTGTATGATGATAAAATACACATCATCATAATGTTCTCACATGAGAGGACATTTCCCTAATCATCAGTCATCTACCATTCTGAATTTCTATAACTTCATACAACTTTATTCCTGTCCACATTGGAAGTGTAGCGACACCTAGATTCTATATCCTGGCCCGACCACACTCAAAATAAACGAGGGAAACAATAACATTGACCCTCTCTTTGCATATGGGTCAGACCTTTGTAGGGATATATCCTTATAGAACTACATGTGTCTTGAATTCAATCCTCATGAGATACATAGTGATTCCTATAAATTTCTTCTTTGGGTCTAGCCACAAGTTTACTAATCATTCATCCCTTTGGAATCAATTTAGTCCATGCATCATGAATTTAAAATGTATGTAAGCCTTATTGGGAATGTGGTGAATGAAGTTAAAACTTCATTAGACCTCATTATCATTAGGATTGTTATTCTACCACATTACACATATCACTTTTGGACCGATCACCCAATATTATGAACTCTATGACCTTAAACTAAGAGCTAATGTCGTCAATTCATGATGTTAAACTGTGATTGTATCATGAACAAATTCCATATTCCTCACAATAACTGTGAGATCCCCTTGTTTCCCAACCAAAGAGTATTTCCCCCACCAGTGTGGTTATCTTACCATAATTTGTTCTAGAACTATGTATATATTTCTTTTTATCCTTATGGGATGCATAACGATGCCTAGAAATTTTTTCTAGGGGTCCACCAACAATTCTATCAACCTTTCAGCCCCTTGGCCTTAGTCACAATCCAAACATTATGAACTTAAATTTTATGCAGTTCATCTTAAGGTGTCTATGTGGCATGTGAACCTCCTTGGATCCATTTACATTATGTTTTAACTCTTTTATTCCATATATATACCTTTTTAGTGAATGTTTTCCCCATATTCTATGTTTCAAGACTTTAAAATGTATGCAATTAATTTTCTGTGGTGTTGGGACCCTAGGTCCCCATTCACATAGGGTTTATCATTAAGCCACACTACACATATCCTCTTTAAAAACACCTCACTAGTATGAACTCCATGACCTTAAACTATGATATTGTAGTCTGATTAACATGACTCTAAACTATCTAAAATTTTCCATGCAATATGAACTTAAAAACTTCGAAAATATAGAGTTTTGAATCCCAATCTCTAATATTATCATAAAAAATTGTACACTATGAGTCTTTCTTGGTTTAGATTCCCATCATCTTTCAAATCTAGATGGTCCCCCTAATCGTGATGGTCTCATGTTATATTTGTCTCACCTCCCGTGTTGGGACAACGCCCTAATTGATTTTTTTGTAGAAAACAGTGAGTCCTATGTTTCAAACTTGGTCAATAGTTGATCCTGCATTTTCTCTCCCCATCCTTGACAGGTAGGGTTGTGGTTCATGTGTTTTAAACATGGTCAACATTTGACCCCTACTCACCAGTGCCCCCTTTATCCAGGCCTTGAAATTATCAACTTACCTTATTTCTAATCTCCCTTATCATGGTGGAATTCTACCCTTGATATCACTCCTAATGTGTGTTTCCACATGTCAGGTAGAGCCCCTGCACCATTCCTTGTTTCTCACACCAAGCATTAATCATGTGGGATTAGAAATTCTGGTAGGTTGGGTGCCAATGTGGTCAAGCCATGAAAGGTATTATTGGTCCAAACTCAATGACCTTAAAATAAGAGGTACACTAAGAAAATATGGAGGCATGCCTCCTAAGTCCTCATTAAGGTCAGGTTTGTCACCTCACTGTGCTACATATTCCTATTTTTAGAAGCCTCCTTCCCTTCAGTCCAAAACTATATGAGCTTAAACTAGAATTTTATATACATAAATTACTTTAAACTACATATGACCCTCCTTTAGGGATGTGTGGTATGAAATGGGCACCTTGGTCCCCATTCAGATCAATATTCATCAGTTTCCTAATACTTTTTTTTGTATAGAATATTCCTTTGGAACACTCCATATCACAAAAATATATTGAGAATATACATTTCTATAGTATGTGCTACATGACTCTAAATTTTTGGCTAGTGTCCTAGCAGTGTAACCTTAAACAGTTTTCGACCTCCTGTCGACATGACGTTAAATTTTGGAATTCATGCTGATCACATGATGTTACAATGTACCATGTATCATCCTCACCATATGATGTTTAATTGTGTGTTTATCATCCTCAATTGAATGAAACGAAACTAAAAAACGTTTTAGGACCTCTCCTGAGAGGCCCTTTCCTAATGTTGTTCATCTACTGCATTGTTCACATCTTCTACTATTTCTTTTCATATTAGATAACACTCCCCTAGAAGATGGTTTTGATCTTTATCCATACCAATAATCTTACACCAATATGTTCTATTCCATGGTGGTGTAATTACAAGGGTTCTGAAATCCATTAGAACATACCATCACTCCATTCCCATGCTTCATGAGCCCCTTATTTAGATCCCCATCATCTTCCATGTCTAAAGGGATCCCATAGTGGTATGGTATCATGACACTTTGTATCACCTACCATCATAGGCCAATGAAATAAAAGGATTCAGATGACATCCTGAGATAGGTTATGTGTTTCAAATATGTTCATCTATTGACCCTCATCTTTTCCCCATTCCAGGCTAATGATTCAGGTGTTGTGTTTCAAACACGGTCAATAGATTTCCTGTATCTCCATGCCACCTTCCTTGTGTTCTAGATTTTGGGAATTGTTATTCACAATCTCCATTCCACTTTGTAAGAGTTTAATCAAACACCTAGGGAGTTATACCATTCAAGTAATAGCGCATATTGGGGAATTAAGTTGGTTGTTATAGGATCCCTATTCTATAGTCACAAACTCTCTCAGGCTGAACACTCCCAAAGTCCAGTCAACAATAACAAACCCTGAGTAGTCAATAATTATCTGACACTCATATAAATTGAAACATTATGTGGTCATCCATTGTCTCTTACACCAGGAATGAACCACATGATCTTATGGATTTTTCATTATTTGTTTCACAAATATGATTTATGTTATGTAATTAAAGAAAGAACAAAAATGTATCCATGCGATCAAAAGTTTCAAACGTAAGAAAGAAAGTTGAAGTGTAGCAAGGTTAATCCACATACTGGATCCTCTCATGAGTCTTATAAAAATAGCCCCTATGGGTTCTCCCTAGTGATTTTGCCCTTAAACTCTACCAACATTTAATGTGTAGCCACCATGATTCGCTACCTCTTCCCAAGATACACTTCCTCATCACTGGCTAGTAGGAGAAGATTGTTAAATATTTTCTATGCTTGACCCCACTCAACTTGGAGATCATAAATTTTAGCAGTCACATGCTTCATTTGGTTCTCCACCTCCTCTAGTTAAGCATTCATTTTGTTGGTGACCTCCATTTGAGTCCTCAGGAAGGCATCATGTTCACCCGATTTCTCATCCAGATGCTGAATTTCCTGGTTAAATTCTTGAAGCTTGTGCATGATGTCAGATTTCTATTGGTTCCAGAAGATGTTCATATGTCGTCTCCCATCTCGCATCTTTTAGGTGAGCTAGTCATAGACTAGAGTGTGAATAACTCATGAATCTTCCCCTTAGGTTCATAGTTTACACAACCAATGGTGGATTTACCCCATCCAACCCACCAATTTTAGATTTGGAGTGTAGTCAATGAAGTGTTGAATTCACTTCCATGACCTGTACTAGATGATGGGATTCTCTTTAACCACCTCAAGATCATAGTCATCTAGTTCATTAGGATATGTAGGCTCATACTCTGGAAAATTAGTAACGATTTAAATATTAGGTTCTTCCTCTGATATCCTCTCTAATGGGTTGGGATCTAGGTCATGAGGATGAACATTCTCACTTGATTCTTCTTCAGCAACCTCGCCCCCATTAGCCTTAGGTTCTTCCCCGCCAGTAGAATCACTCACAACAACACCTTCCTACTCATTTGGGGCTATGGATGGATCATATTGACTGGTTGTGTCCTTATTAACATGAGAAACCATAAGAATAGATCCCATTGATGCTGCAACTATATCAATTTGTTTGTCCTGTAGTCTTCTGAGCACTGCATGGAATGAAAGAACCTCAGTCAATCTGATTTGTAAATGGAAGGTATGATTTTTTGAAAGAAATGAATTATAGGATCTTATTTCCATTATGATATTATCTTGAGTCACCGCAAGGAATTACACTATAGGAAACCCTTTATAACATGGTATTTAAATTATTAAAACTGATTCTCCTTGTGTTATTTGGGTAAAAGCTGTATGGAACAGGAAAACATGTTGTTGCTAAGGCTCTGTGAAAGCCTGATTATGACTGAAGAATTCAAAATTTTCTCTTACATTTGAGATGATGAATTTTGATGATAATCTCTCTTGGGAATGCTGATTCTCTAATGGTAGGTTCTGCCATAGAGATACCAGGATGTGGCCCCACATTGATGATGGGAAGGACCTAGGGTTATGAGGTTTCCAACCTGACCTCCTCAACTAGTCCACCAATAGTTGCTTTGGCCTTAGGTAATGGCCCAAAAATGTGGTCCTCTACACCTATTGGCACAACAGTATTTAGGTTCTCCTTCTCAAGAGAAGATTTTGTTAGAAAATATGGATAGTGAAAGAGAAAGGTCAATGAAATATGTGATTAGGTTATGGGTTAACTTGATGTACTCTTTCAGGTAAACTTTGGATCCTGTGATCTCAAAACTTTCTTGGGGACACCCTTCATGAGAATCCATCCCCCAGGATTCCTCATCACCATACTCCTCCTCAGCTTCTTTATTAGTTTCTTACTCTGGAAACGTTTACTCTCAATATGAATCTTGGCCAAGCATCCCCTTTACGAGGGTGGGGGGTTCTTCATACTTCCCCATTAACATTCTTAGATATCCATAGCTCTCATGTACACATGTAATTGATGTAATTTAACCCTGTATGTGACCTGAATGCACTTGAAATCTGGAATCCTAATCCTACCCTTCTCTAGCTTCTTCCATAGGTCTTTAGGTGACATAGATTATTGCAGTGTACTCTAGGTAGACCAAAAGGAAGGGAATATAGTGTCTGTGATTGGTTATAGAAGATACGTAAACTTATTTCTAAGAGACACTAATTATGGTCCCCAGGGTCGCTTCTAAGACCACTCCCCTCTAAGAGGTGGGGGTGCAGCCACACCTTGTGGCATCTCCACCACCGCAGTTCCTACTGGAGTCACTTCAAATGCCTGGATTGCCTCGTAGGGAGTAGTACATTTCCCTCCCCACTGCTCTGGCTCAATGGTCATCGATTTTATCACCCAAAGGCACTTCCAAATGATTTCCTCTAGATATGAATCCTCCCATTTTTTGGGATATTCCATCAATATACTAGCATCGACATTGGTTGGAAGAGACATGATGGTTTTTCTAGATCCCACGATCATTAGAATGTAAAAAAAATAGAGAAGGATACAATGATTTTACACCTCACAGACCCCATGTAAACTCTCTTTACCACTCGTTAAAGGAATTATAACTGCCTGAAGAAATGGGATGACATGTATGGATCAAAAAATAATTTTCTTTATCTGAGCCCCCAGAAATCCACCCCTAAAAATTTTTATGCATACTTTTTTTCTCCCATGAGCCATGAAATACACTACTACAAAAACGTGCAAGGGAAGATACACCTTTTATCAGTGCTAAGTAAAAAGTGATGATAAAGGTAAATCTTTATCAGTTATAATTAAAAGTGCTGATAAAGCTCCCTATATTAGTGCTCTTCTAGCGCTGATAAAGAATCCCTTTATCACCACTACAATGGCACCGATAAATGAACCCTTTATAAGCGCTTAAATTTTAGCACTTATAAAGGGATTCTTTATCAGCGCCTTTTTAGTGCTGATAAAACCATAGTCCCATATTTTATAAAATTGGATGCACAATATTCTCTATTTATTTCTCCCTCAAGATCTCGTGGTACTGTACCCCTTCGACAACTCCCCTCCCCCTGATCTTCTCTTTACCGGACCTCTACTTCTAGCCCCACTCCGCCACTGGCTCTACTCCTTATCCTCCCCCTCGAACCCCTTCCACGGTTCCTCCTCCCCGCGAACCTTACTTCTCCTCCTCCTTGCAAGACCCTACTCCCCATGAACCCTACTACTCCATTTCTCAACGGTTGGAAACTCCTCCTGTGTACCTCCCACTCTGGCAGTCACACCTTCCACTCCCACTGTAGCGCAGAAGGCTCACTGACCACTCGATTATTCTTCTCTCCCTCCATCGTGGGTGCGATCTACTCTAGGTAAGTCTCCCACTTCTCCTTTTAGGTTTATTTTTGGTAATTTATCTCCCTGATCTCCATCTGTTCATCGTTGTAATTCTCATTTGGCCAATGATTCAATGAATAATTAGTTAATGGTCATTGCACATTCCATAGTTGGAATCACGGATCACTCCATGTGAAAATGAGACATGAGTAGTGCTTGTCCTTTATAGACACACTATATACCCCTAGGGACACATCATGTACTCCTTTGAGGATAGTTTTGAGCTCTATTTCCTTTTATTTTAGTTTTTTGTGATATTGTTGAGCTTCCATGGACTAGTATTGGTGGATTGTGTTCGCTTGGTCCATTCCTATGAGGGCTTGATGTAGCTTCATGACCTCTTACAAGGATGTTGGCCCCTCTATATCTTCTTAATGATCAGGGTAGTGTTGGTGAGTTCTATTATTAATGATTGAGTTGTTTTAGTCCACTTATATGAGGTTCATTACGGAATTTGGTCCTGTTCATTGGAACTCACACCCCTTAGCAACTTGGAACATATATCAATTCAAGGGACCCAGAGCGATCCTCATTTCATTCATGTTGTCCATATATTGGGTTTATAGAATTGGAATCACCAACACTTACATGGGCATTGATCCCCTATATTGGAGGATGTTTCAAGTAGGGTCTATTGTCCCCCAGCAAGCCTTAGGAATTAATCTCATCTCTTTGTATAGATATCTGATATTTTAGATGGTGTATTAGTCCTATGGAGCATGTATCTTAGATTAACGCACTCAGTTTTAAATATACTTATTCTATATTGAGTGGTCTCAGTTCACTTTTATGGGGGTTAGTATGGAATATGATCCTGAATATGATCTTGAAGAAAACCTTATTTCCAATGTGTTTTCCCTATGTTGGGTTTATTGAATTGGCATGACCAACACTTACAAAAGTGTTTATCCCCTATCGTGGAGGATTATTGTAGTAGACTCTAGTATCCCCCCATCAAGCCTTGGGGATTGATCCCCTATATTTATATCATGAGATGATATTTCTGATGGGGTATTTGTCTGATAGAGTGTATATCTCGAGTGAACACTCTCAGTTTCCTATGTGATTTTTCTTGGCTAGATCAGATGAATGTGACCTCTAGGATGAGTTTCATCATTGGAATTATAGCTTGGGTAGCATTTCCTCTCGGAGGAGTGTTACCTTGAAACCCTGATTGGATATACAACTAGAAGTGGTTGAGACATTTTTTGAATTAGAGCATTTTATGAGTATATTGGGGATATACTTGGTTATCATTATGTCTCATATCTTGTTTAGAATACCTGTGTTTAGTGACATGAATACTCTTAATGCTTTATGTATTGTGTTTTTGGGGTGTCCTATTGGGTATTGTAATACACATCCCTACAAGGGATCTTCCTATACATGTCATGTCTTATAAAAATAAAGAAAATTTTCATAGAGTCCTTGGTGGACTAGGATAAGGTAAAGATTAGTTTGGGATACACAGACTGAGGTGTTTACCAATGGTGAATTAACATATGTTCTCTCCTTCTATGCTGGTCATACATTATTTTCAATTTTTTGGTTGGATTTTATTTTAGCTGTTTTTATTAAATCCATTAATTTAGGTTGTTCAATTCATAGACAGACCTCTAGTGGTTTGTGCGAATTCAACATTTAATACTAACTTTGGATGAATATATTAGTGTTCTATGATTATGACTATGGTTTGAGTTCATATCATAATCTTTTAAGGTAGTGATCTTCTAGGATGTAGGGTTAACAACACCAACCCACAGTAGGTGTGTGATGCAAGTCTCATCTCAGGAGGCACTGTCATTCATAGGTACCTCAAGGATAGCCCATTACTCTAAGGAATTTAATATGATTGTGATGGGTATAGACATATCACAATGCATTTTCTTAACATTCATGCTACAGTCAGAGAGGCAGTCAATGAAAAGCCTAGGAGGAGGAAGGAATTGGAGAAAGGAGGTCTGTACAACACTAAAGTGATGGAGGAGATCAGGGAGAAGCATGAGGTGGAAGGAACTTTGGTTTGATTCTACTAATACCACCCTTATGTATACCACTCATATATTGGGAAGTTAGTGGTTATAATCTTGGACAATTTTAGTCACTAGATTCTTTTTACCAGGAGGCTCCAGGTGTTTTTGGAGGTACGATCTCTGTTCGTTATACTTTTCTTGTAGTACTATTATAAATAGGAACAAGAAACCATTTTTCATAATTTTTTCAATTATTTTATAGGTATATGGTAATATTTGGTAGAGCCCCATGTTAGTGATTTTTGGTATGAATTTGGACTTGCAAGGATGACGAAAAATTCCCCCATCGAGATGTGTTCTTGAGAGGCATCCAAAAACATTTGGGAAAGTAAGTGACTCCTAAAGTGGTTACTATATAGGTGTTGTATATGGGGTCCTTTTAATTGTGTGTTTTATGCCCTTTTTATGTGCTAAGGTTTCATAAAAATCCCTATTTTTAGTGAACTAGTGTGAAATGAAAAGGGTATGTTCCAAGCAATAGGATATCATAGAGGCTTTGAGTGCGGTTCTAGGTATGAGTTTGGGGAAGGTGAGGGAGAGTTATTGCATATCCTTTAGATGTTCATGATAGAATTTATGTTCACTAAACTTAATTTTCTATTTATTATGTTAATTTGGTTAAGAAAACCTATTATATTCCACAATAATTTTGGATAATCCTAGGTTATGTAATCTAAATTATCTGTTCAACCACTTTTTCATATAATGACTTCTGCACATTCCGGTGCTCCTAACCTCGAGGATGAACAAGTCTCTCAAGTAGAAGCTACTGCTGCTACTCACAGTGTAGAGCAACAAAAGGTTTATGAACCTTTTGCTGCTCCTAGTGTTGAGGTTCAACAACCATCATCACATGACGTTGCTACCATTTCAAATGAACTAATTGATGATGTTGATATTGATGAAATGGTTGGGGATGAAGGACCGGCGTTGCAGAAAACACAGGCGTGTCGTAGTTTGACGATGATAGCCAAAGTTCTTAAGACGAAAAGAAAAGGCATCAAATTTTATGTTGGATGGAATGCACGAGGCCAACATGTGAATCCAAACAAGGCTATGTTTAATAGTTACATTGGAATTGTAACTCAGAAATGCGTGCCGATTGACATAGATTCATGGCACCATGTTGTATCCGGGATGAAGGCTATGATTTGGGAAGAAATTACGGTAACATTATGATATTATTTCTTTAATTTACATGAAAATAAAATAATGAAAAATTGTCTTACTCTTATCAATATCATACGGAGTATATTTATAGTAGATAATTCACACAATAATTATGTACAAAGTCTTGTAGGAAGGATTCATCGAGGTTTTCACACTATTATAATAAAATGTCACCTAAAAGATTCCAAAGGTAAAATAAACCCACACCCACCCCTTTTCTACACTCACTTGATATCCCAAGAAGCATGGGATGCATTTATTGGCTGCCGTGGGGATGAGAAGTTTCAGGTACATTGTGGATGATAATACGTTGTTTGAGGATACATGTATTCATCACTTTGATTGTCAATATTTCATTTATGAAATAGCAACTGAATACTGAAAATAAGGAATGTACATCAAAACCAACATACCCCTATCATAAAGAAAGGATGCGGTACACATCATTGGAAAAGAAAATGGTACATATTTTAAATTTATAGTAATATTGTTAGGCGCCAAGAAACAACATCATAATTATCTTTCTATATTTATATGTAGATTGGTGAGTCTAAAGCCAAAGACATTTCCATCCCACGTAATGTGCTCTGGAAGGAGGCATGTGTGAATAAAGAAGGGAAACTAGTAGATGAAAACACACAAAAAGTGTGGGAAATATGTGTAAGTATGACATGATAAAAAGTTTTGTTTTAAATTTCTATTACATAATAATAATTACTTATTTTTATATAATTGACAGTTATTGGAATCAGCTACATCTGTAGTGGATGCAGACCTATTATCGACAGCTTTGAAGTGGCCAGAACAATATGGCCATGTAAGAGGTGAGGGGTTTGGGGTGACACCCAGGGTATATTTTGAGAAAAAACCAAACAGATGATAGATATGATAAAATTAAACAAATGAGAAAAATACTAGAAACTATTGAATAATTATTTCAATGACAGGGAGAGTTTCTAGCAACTTTTAGGGGTGGTAAGCAATGAGAAGACAAAACATAGGAACAACCAGCATGTGAAGATCCCACCCACCCCCACCAGCTTTAAGGCGAGTCATTTCCCTCAAAGAGCTGTCTTAGCCATGGTAATCAATATTCTAATAATTGTTCTCATGAAATTTGAATCAGAAAAACACTGATACTTTTCTGGTACTGATCTTCTACAGGGTGATAATGACTGTGATTTATATCTGTCAACACCCACCTATCACCTTGCAGTGAGGGCTATGGTGTTCAACATCCCAGAGGAAAAGCTACATAATAGACCATTTTTAAAAATCATTTGAAAGTGACAATTACTATAGCTCATGAGACAAATGCAGAGATACCAATTCCACTTGATGACGATGATATTCATATGATCGAAAAGGATATTAGGACATTCATTTCATGTTCGTCACAACTTGTAAGAGTACATGTGGACAAATAGGTATTTATTTCCATTTTTTGAAGATAAACCTTTAACAATTAATGGAAAAAAGGTCTAAACAAATGAATGTTATTATAGACAGAGAAAGGGAAGGGGTGACAAGAAACGTGGGCTTAGAAGCATCTAAAGGATCTACCAAATGATCCCAAATAGCTACTTAAAGCACAATAACAACACCTTTTCTCTATCCACATTTACTAGCATTGAAGACTCAAGTGGAAACGAAGATAAAAAATTGTAGTAGTTATATAGTTTTTTTGAAAAGAATATATATGGAGAGAAAATTCATGATTTTGTTGCATTTGAAAATGTAAATGATATCCTTGAATATGGTTGGCTAGGTGTAACAACCCAATCTTTTTGAGTAGTATATTAACTTACTCTTAATGATTTAATACGATGTTAATGGTTAATGCAGAAAGAGGAGTCTATGGCTTCATCCATTAGACTCGAACCTTATGAAGCCCACTTATCAGAGCTTGGGAAGGAGGTGGCATCTTTGGGCTTCGCTTTGGACCAAGCCCAAGCCGAACTCCAGCGTGTCAAGCTTGAACGGAAACGCCTGCGGGAGAAGTTCAAGTTAGTAGAGATTACTACTAGGGCAATGTTATCTGAGCCTCCCTCAGATTCTCTCACCATAGCACACCTTACACTTAGGTCATATGCCGGTGTTATAAGGGGCTATGTGACGAGACCCTAGCTTCTTTGTGTAATCCTTTGGGATGAATGAATTAAGATTTCTTCCTTTAGTGATGTTTGTGAAACTTCAAATGTCCGGATAATTTTAGGATGTATTTTATTGAAGAATTTTGAAAAAAAAGATATTTTAAAATATATATGTAAACCCTAAATAATTAATGTTGTGTAATGATTTTCCAAAAATGGTCTTCTACAAAAGTGTCCAGTAAGGAATTTGGAGTCTAATAAGATCAACTTAATTTTTGATGAATAGTAAATTATGAATAGTGATTTTACACTTAGGATTAGTAATGTGACCAAATGGATAAGTAATTTCACTCAAAGAAAGTTTTAATATAATTTAGACACCTAGATTAAGTAATGTGATTCAATAAAATGGGTAAATAAAGGTTTCATAAATTATTAGTCAAGTATTAGTTTTTTCAGGTGAATAGTGTTTTTAATTAAAAATTTAATTAAAAATGATTAGAAAATTATTTTTATAAAAAGGACTTTATTTTTGAACTCAGAACATCGATATTATGTTATGGTAATTTTTGGGGATTTTTCTGAAAAAAACGAATTTTTGATGAATAGTGTTTTTATTTAAAAATTAAATTAAAATTATTTAGAAAATTATTTTTATAAAATGGAGTTCATAAATGTATTTAGAGCATTGATATTTGGTTAAGGTGAAATTTTTTGGATTTTTCTGAGTAAGATGAATTTTTCAGTGAATAGTAAAAATGCAATTTTAGGTTTTCGGTATGTTTAATGACATCATAACTGTGTCATGATGATTTCATGTGATATTTTAAGGGTTGGCCGGCCAAGGGTGATGAATTATTGTTTTGGGGGCCCCATGTGGCCTAACTCCATGGTAAATGCCAAGGGAGAGCACATGGTTTTGAGAAAAGCACTTGTGAGGTGTCCCTTGGCCATTAATGCCTTGTCCCCTCACTTTCCCTTTAAATACCCACCATTTCCTCCTTTAGTTTTCACTCCCAACTCTCCCCCAACGAAGTTTTGGTATCCTTACCTCCCAAGGAGTCCTCCCAAGGTGCCCCCAAGCCCTCAAGGTCCAAAACTTTGAGTTTTAAGAGTTACATTTTAAGGTAAGAGATCTGACCTCTCTCTTTCTTTTCATGTAATCTCTTTTATGTCATTCCTTTTATGCTCCATGTTCTTATGTGAGAGGATGTTCTTTTATATTACTCTTACTGCCCTTTTCATATTAATATTATGAGATATCCCCTCTTACTCTCATCATTTCGTTTTATGAAAGTTTAAGTGACACCGTTAGGCTGCCGAATTTTTAAGTGATTCTTTCACCCTTCTCATTTTTCAAGTTTGATTTTCATGTGAAATCTTTCAAGTTCCTTTTTATTAAGTTGGGGTATGATCTCTATATCTATCATACTGATCTCTTATGATCATATGATGAGATACCCTATTTTATCTTGTCAAATCATTTTTTATTGAAGTTAAGTGACGCCGTTAGGCTGCCGAATTTTCATAAGAGAAATCTTATTTTTGTCTCACTTCCATGTTTTTCATTTCATATGGTATATCTTTCAAATTTCATTACCATGTTCTTAAATCCCTTATATTCTGTCCCCCTACTGTTTTATGGATCATTTATGAGTGGTTGACCCATGTCCCCTCTCTTTTCAATGTTTTCTAAAACCTTGTAACATAGCCGTTATGCTGCAGAATTTTCGTCTCAAAATGCCTCTCTCATTTCTAAAAATTATTTTATGTTATAAAGTGAATACTCAAAGATATTATTTCTAAAAGGGTATTCAAATATATATCAAAATGTTCTATTTTAAATTCTGGTATTTACATACATGAGACCCGCTTTCCCTTTCCGTGGGTTTAAAGTGACGTAAAGATCATGTCTTTAAAGCAGTTTTTAAAACATTATGATTATGAAATGAAACCCATTTATTTTATGCTATATGAGTTATTTATGAAATGTTTGATGATGATATATGTGGCTCACATGATAATAAAGGCAAATTTAAGGGTGCGCCCTGATAGCGCTCCAATGCATTGGGTAATGATGTAACCACTAGAGATTACAATTTTCACGATACCTTGGTGAATAACCTTGGTAATTTTCAAATGACACCTTGGGGATGGACCTTGGTGATATGTTCATGATTGTCTATGTTAAATGATGTAGCCACATCTTGATTTTATAAAAAATGTTATTTTTATTATCAAATGCCTCATGATTTCTTTCTCATGCCTTACAGTTCTTTTCATGTCCTTATTGAAGTATATCAAGTTCACATGTAAAATGTTCCTCTTGTTTCCCTTACTGGGCCTTCTGCTCACCCTTTCTTTTGATGTATGTCCCCAGGTTATGAGATACAGTAATGAACCTAGGATGAACTTAAGGAGAAGCCTTTCAAGTGTTTAAGAAGAATTCTTTATGTTGTTTTCATGTATTATGTTCCTGGTTTCCAAGAAACTAAACCTTAAAGATCCTCAGTTTTGTGTAATGTAATGAAAGTTTATGTTATAAAAAGATGGGATGCTATAGTTGGTATCAAAGGATGGTTTAGCTATTTGTGGAAATTAGGATATAAAAACTTTAGGAAAAACCCTATAGAAAAGTTTAAATATAGGAAAACTTCATGGTATTTTGGTAAGTATTGAGTAAGTGGTTTATCAAACAAATACATCCCTGTCTGGATACGAGCAGGTAGAGGCGGATCTGGCAAAGATGTACATAGGGGTAAAACCTGAAAACACCGCTTTGATCTAGACTCGAACAGGAACTGGTACACGATAACGGGCCTTGCTGCACTCTTGGTTACGACACTCCCGAGGGATATTTTTGGTTAATCAAAAGCTTTTTATGAATCATTATGAAGAAATTATAGAGAAGTGTAATTTTCTAAGCATGAAGTATTAGTTAAAAGATTCATAAATGAAATAAGTTTCTCACTAAGGTTTTATTCTTTTAGAAAATGGCGGGCAATAGGAGGAACCATGCCGATGGTGACCGCAATGCACCATGGGCTGACGGCCCTCCGATGGAAGCCGGAATGGAAACATTCATGCGAATGATGAACCAACTGACTCAAGTTATGAGTAATAACTTGAATCAAGCTGAGAGGACAATCTCACCACGAAGGGAACAAATTTCTGTTGAGTCCTTTATGCGTCAACGACCACCAACATTCAGTGGATCTACTGACCCATTGGTTGCGGAACAATGGATAAGCTCCATTGAAAAGATCTTTTCTGTACTTCATTGTTCGGAACAAGAAAAAGTCACCCTTGCTGTTTACCGCCTAGAGGGAGAAGCTGATCAATGGTGGTCACTGATCAAAAACATGAAGCCACGAGGAGAAATGGAAGCTATGGAGTGGGAAGAGTTCCAGGGAATATTCTTTAATAAGTATTTCCCTCGTTCGATGAGAACGAGAATGGAGAAATAATTTCTCGAGCTGAAGCATAATGAGAATGAATCAGTTGGAACCTACGAGATGAACTTCACAAGTCTTTCCCGTTATACCTCAAGCTTTGTCATGGACCCTAATGGGAAGGTTGATAGATTCTTTGGCAGACTACGACCTCATCTACGGAAGAATCTAGCCAACAGGGACTACGATAGCTATGAAGAAATAGTTCGAAGTGATATGAAAGTTGAACTAGAGTTTGGGGAGACACAGTGGTCTCACAAATCTAATGAGAAGAAGAGAACTCTAGAACCAAGCCTGGGAAGAAGTTTTGATCAGGAAAGAGGTAGAAAGCATATGCAACATGCCACATGCAATAAATGTGGGAAGAATCATTCGGGGAACTTCTTGATCGGAAGTGGTAAGTGCTATAGGTGTGGAAAACAAGGCCATATTTCTCAGAATTGTCGTAGTGATGTGAAGCCTCAACTTCCCAACACTAACGACATAGGAAATATGGTTCTGGCCCTACCCGAAGTCACATGCTTCAAGTGTGGACAACTTGGGTACTTTTCTAATCAATGTCCAAATCTGAGGGCGGTGGAGGGGAATCACCATCAACCTCAGCAGAGGCCAAGGGAGCAAGGTCGTGCTTTCGCTATCACAACAACTGAAGTTGAAGTTCCGAACGATGTGGTATCAGGTAATCTTGTCGTCCTCTCAAAACTAGCAAGTACTTTATTTGATTCTGGTTCTAAGCATTACTTTATTTCCAACAAGTTTGCAAGGAATATAGAATCAATCCCCGAACTGCTAGAGGTAGAGTTGCCATTCAAGACTCCAAGTGGGATTATCCTTGCATCAATAGTATTTAGAGACTCTAGTGTTTACTTTGGTGAGCACAATCTTATCGAAAATCTAGTAGTCATTCCCATGATGGAATTCGATATTATACTAGGGATGGACTGGCTCTCAAAGTATAATGATAAGATAAAATGCAGAAGTAAGGAAATTTCAGTAGTCTTGAATGAACGACCTACAGTTATCTTCCAAGGAGAGATATCCCGAACTGATCACTATCTAAAAGCACCTCCTATAGCTTTATTTATGGAGTTAATCAGTGATGATGAAGAAGGAAAAGGGGGCATACAAATAGAATATGTTCCGATTGTTCAAGAATACATGGATGTATTTCCTGAGGAGTTACCTGGACCTCCCCCAGAAAGAGAGGTAGGGTTCTCCATTGAACTCGTACCTGGGTCTCAACCGATATCAAAGACTCCATATAGAATGGAAAATGTGGAGCAAGAAGAGTTAAAGAAACAACTCCAAGACTTGTTGGAGAAGGGGTTTATCCGACCAAGTGTGTCTCCTTGGGGGCACCAGTTCTCTTTGTGAAGAAGAAGGATGGATCAATGCGGCTATGCATTGATTATAGAGAACTGAATGGGATCACAGTGAAGAACAGATATCCTCTTCCAAGAATTAATGATTTATTTGACCAAATTTGTGGGTCTCAATTCTTCTCTAAGATTGACCTTCGATCTAGTTATCATCAACTGAGGGTGAAGAAGGAAGATATTCCAAAGACTGCCTTCCGATCAAGATATGGGCATTATGAGTTTACTGTTATGCCCTTTGTCTTGACTAATGCTCCTGCTATTTTCATGGATTTTATGAATAGAGTCTTTAAGGACTACCTTGATAACTTTGTGGTAGTTTTTATTGATGATATTTTGATATATTCAAAAAGTCGTGAGGAGCATGAAGATCATCTGAGGGTTATTTTGAAAACTCTACGGAAGGAGAGGCTCTTTGGAAAGTTCAGCAAGTGTGAGTTTTGGTTACAACAAGTGGCTTTATTGGGGCACATCGTAACCAATGAAGGAATCTCGTTTGACCCTGCAAAGACAATGGTTGTAGAGGATGGGTCTCAACCCACAACAGTAACTGGAATTCGTAGTTTCCTTGGTTTAGCGGGATATTATAGGAGGTTTGTGAAAAAAATTTCACGACTTTCTAATCCACTAACCAAGTTGACTCGAAAAGGGGTTAAGTTTATCTGGACAAAAGAATGCGAGGAAATTTTTCAAGAGCTAAAGAAGAGATTGGTTACTGCACCTGTGTTAACACTACCCTCTATCGGAGAAGGATTCGTTATTTTTAGCGGTGCATCTCTGAAAGGGCTTGGGTGCGTCCTCATGCAAAATGAGAAGGTAATTGCTTATGCATCTCGACAGTTGAAGATTCATGAGAAGAATTATCCTACGCATGATCTAGAGTTAGCGGCAGTTGTTTTTGCTCTAAATATATGGAGGCACTATCTTTATGGGGAGAAATGTGAGATATACACCGACCACCAAAGTTTAAAGTATATTTTCACGCAGAAATAATTGAACATGAGACAAAGGAGATGGTTGGAGCTTATTAAAGACTATGATTGTTCAATTCATTATCACCCTGGAAGAGCAAACAAAGTCACAGATGCGTTAAGCAGGAAAGATCTTGTTGTTCTGGTAACAATGAGGATCCTAGGAGATCCCTTGATTAAAGATCTAGTAAAACTGGACATGGGAATTGTAAGGGAAGGGACATCATCAACCTTATCCTAAATGATTTCTCAACCTTCATTACTAGAGAAGATCAAGAAGGCTCAAAAAGAATATCCTTTGCTGCAGGAGAAGTTTCAGGCTGTAAAAGATGGGAAGTTCCATGATTTCAATATTGATCAAGAAGGTGTATTGAAATTTCGTACAAGACTATGTGTTCCATCTATTCTGGAGATAAAGAAAGAACTGATGGATGAAGCTCATAGCTCTACTTTCTCTATACATCCGGGAAGCACTAAAATGTATAGAGACCTTCATGATCATTATTGGTGGGATAACATGAAGAGGGAGATTGCTGATTACACTACAAGGTGCCTGGTGTGTCACCAAGTAAAGAAAGAATGACAACTTTCTAAGGGGGTATTACAACCGCTACCCATACCAGTAAGGAAGTGGGATAATATCACTATGGACTTTGTAATTGGTCTCCCGAAAACATCCAAAGGAAACAATGCGATATGGGTTATTGTGGACAGTCTCACCAAGACTGCCCATTTTATCTCTATTCGGGAAGATTTCTCTCTGGATCAACTTGACAAGATATACGTGAAGGAAGTGGTAAGGCTGCATGGGGTACCACTATCCATCATGTCTGATTGTGATCCAAGATTCACATCAAAATTCTGGAGAAGTCTTCAACATGCTCTGAGTACTGAATTGAATTTTAGTACAACCTATCATCCTCAAACTGATGGCCAATATGAAAGGACTATTCAAAGACTCGAAGACATGCT
Organism: Viscum album; assembly: GCA_963277665.1. Taxonomy (NCBI): domain Eukaryota; kingdom Viridiplantae; phylum Streptophyta; class Magnoliopsida; order Santalales; family Viscaceae; genus Viscum; species Viscum album. The sequence continues at coordinate 1,477,423,158 of OY728166.1, forward strand.
GAGATTATGCTCAATGGAATTTAAAGGTGGATGGGATCAACACCTCCCATTAGTTGAGTTCTCCTATAACAACAGCTTCCATTCGAGTATTCAGATGGCACCCTATGAAGCTCTGTATGGAAAGCGATGTAAGACTCCTACTTTTTGGGATGAAACTGGTGAGAGAAAGATTATTGGGCCTGATCTTGTGCAAGAAATGACATAACAGGTTCATGCCATCCAACAACACATAAAGGCTGCTCAGAGTCGGTAGAAGAGCTATGCTAACAATCGTCGAAGGGACTTGGAGTTTGGTGTTGGCGACAAAGTCTTCCTTCGAATTTCCCCATGGAAGAGAGTCATGTGGTTTGGGAAGAAAGGGAAGCTCAGTCCTAGGTACATTGCCCCCTATGAAATCCTTGATCGCATAGGAGCAGTGGCCTATCGTCTAGCACTTCCACCGAACCTAACTCAAGTTCACGATGTCTTCCATGTATCTCTCTTGAGGAAGTACATACCCGACCCTTCATATGTACTGAACCCAGAGGTGGTACAACTGGAACATGACCTCTCTTATGAGGAGAAACCAGTGGAGATCTTAGACCATAGAAACAAGGTTCTATGAAACAAGACTACCCACCTTGTGAAAGTTTTGTGGAGGAATCATAAATATGAAGAAGCGGCTTGGGAGCCTGAGGAAACAATGAAGCAAAAGTACCCTCACCTTTTCAACTAGGCCTCAAGTATAAATTTCGGGGACAAAATTTATTAAGGGGGGAAGAATGTAACAACCCAATCTTTTTGAGTAGTATATTAACTTACTCTTAATGATTTAATAAGATGTTAATGGTTAATGCAGAAAGAGGAGTCGATGGCTTCATCCAGTAGACTCGAACCTTATGAAGCCCACTTATCAGAGCTTGGGAAGGAGGTGGCATCTTTGGGCTTCGCTTTGGACCAAGCCCAAGCCGAACTCCAGCGTGTCAAGCTTGAACGGAAACGCCTGCAGAAGAAGTTCAAGTTAGTAGAGATTACTACTAGGGCAATGTTATCTGAGCCTCCCTTGGATTCTCTCACCATAGCACACCTTACACTTAGGTCATATGCCGGTGTTATAAGGGGCTATGTGACGAGACCCTAGCTTCTTTGTGTAATCCTTTGGGATTAATGAATTAAGATTTCTTCCTTTAGTGATGGTTGTGAAACCTCAAATGTCCGGATAATTTTAGGATGTATTTTATTGATGAATTTTGAAAAAAAAGATATTTTAAAATATATATGTAAACCCTAAATAATTAATGTTGTGTAATGATTTTCAAAAAATGGTCTTCTACAAAAGTGTTCAGTAAAGAATTTGGAGTCTAATAAGATCAACATAATTTTTGATGAATAGTAAATTATGAATAGTGATTTTACACTTAGGATTAGTAATGTGACCAAATGGATTTGTAATTTCACTCAAAGAAAGTTTTAATATAATTTAGACACCTAGATTAAGTAATGTGATTCAATAAAATGGGTAAATAAAGTTTTCATAAATTATTAGTCAAGTATTAGTTTTTTCGGGTGAATAGTGTTTTTAATTAAAAATTTAATTAAAAATAATTAGAAAACTATTTTTATAAAAAGGACTTTATTTTTGAACTCAGAGCATCGATATTATGTTATGGTAATTTTTGGGGATTTTTCTGAAAAAACCAAATTTTCGATGAATAGTGTTTTTATTTAAAAATTAAATTAAAATTATTTATAAAATTATTTTTATAAAATGGAGTTCATAAATGTATTTAGAGCATCGATATTTGGTTAAAGTGAAATTTTGGGATTTTTCTGAGTAAGATGAATTTTGCAGTGAATAGTAAAAATGCAGTTTTAGGGTTTCTGTATGTTTAATGACATCATAACTGTGTCATGATGATGTCATGAGATATTTTAAGAGTTGTCTGGACAAGGGTGATAAATTATTGTTTTGGGGGCCCCATGTGGCCTAAATCCATGGTAAATTCCAAGGGAGAGCACATGGTTTTGAGAAAAGCACTTGTGAGGTGTCCCTTGGCCATTAATGCCTTGTCCCCTCACTTTCCCTATAAATACCCACCCTTTCCTCCTTTAGTTTTCACTCCCAACTCCCCCCCAAAGAAGTTCTGGTCTCCTTACCTCCCAATAAGTTCTCCCAAGGTGCCCCCAAACTCTCAAGGTCCAAACCTTTGAGTTTTAAGAGTTACATTTTAAGGTAAGGGATCCGACCTCTCTCTTTCTTTTCATGTAATCTCTTTTATGTCATTCCTTTTATGCTCCATGTTATTATTTGAGAGGATGTTCTTTTATATTCCTCTTACTCCCATTTTCATGTTTATATGATGAGATATCCCCTCTTACTCTCATCATTTTGTTTTATGAAAGTTTAAGTGACGCCGTTAGGCTGCCGAATTTTTAAGTGATTCTTTCACCCTTCTCATTTTTCAAGTTTGATTTTCATGTCAAATCTTTCAAGTTCCTTTTTATTATGTTGGGGTATGATCTCTATATCTATCATACTGATCTCTTGTTATCATATGATGATAGACCCTATTTGATATTGTCAAATCATTTTTTATTGAAGTTAAGTGACGCTGTTAGGCTGCCGAATTTTCATAAGAGAAATCTTATTTTTGTCTCACTTCCATGTTTTTCATTTCATATGGTGTATCTTTCAAATTTCATTACCATATTCTTAAATACCTTATATTCTGTCCCCCTACTATTTTATGGATCATTTATGAGTGGGTGACCCATGTCCCCTCTCTTTTCAATGTTTTCTAAAACCTTGTAACATAGCCGTTATGCTGCAGAATTTTCATCTCAAAATGCCTCTCTCTTTTCTAAAAATTATTTTATGTTATAAAGTGAATACTCAAAGATATTATTTCTACAAGTGTATTCACATATATATCAAAATTTTCTATTTTAAATTCTGGTATTTACATAAATGAGACCTGCTTTCCCTTTCCGTGGGTTTAAAGTGACGTAAAGATCATGTCTTTAAAGCAGTTTTTAAAAAGTTATGATTATGAAATGAAACCCATTTATTTTATGCTATATGGGTTATTTATGAAATGTTTGATGATGATATATGTGGCTCACATTATAATAAAGGAAAATTTAAGGGTGCACCCTGATAGCGCTCCAATGCATTGGGTAATGATGTAACCACTAGAGATTACAATTTTCACGATACCTTGGTGAATAACCTTGGTAATTTTCAAATGACACCTTGGGGATGGACCTTGGTGATATGTTCATGATTGTCTATGTTAAATTATGTAGCCACATCTTCAAGTTATGAAAAATGTTATTTTTATTATGAAATGCCTCATGATTTCTTTCTCATGCCTTAAAGTTCTTTTCATGTCCTTATTGAAGTATACCAAGTTCACATGTAAAATGTTCCTCTTGTTTCCCTTACTGGGCCTTCTGCTCACCCTTTCTTTTGATGTATTTCCCCAGGTTATGAGATGTAGTAATGAACCTAGGATGAACTTAAGGAGAATCCTTTCAAGTGTTTGAGAAGAATGCTTTATGTTGTTTTCATGTATTATGTTCCTGGTTTCCAAGACACTAAACCTTAAAGATCCTCAGTTTTGTGTAATGTAATGAAAGTTTATGTTATAAAAAGACGGGATGCTATACTAGGTGTCACAATTGTAAATTTATATATGAGGTATGTTTTTATGAATTTGTTTTCTAAAAGATGATTTAATGTTATAATTATGACAAAATGCATTTTATATTATTGGCAGGCGTATATATGAAAAAATTTTGAAGGGATCTTCCCATGAGGAAAAATTTGGACTCCTTTGTCCTCATTTCACATCAACACAACAAATGAAATTAGATCCATAAAAAAAGGATGAAATAGTGAAAGGATTTCTGAAAACATTTGAAAGAAATATTACATATGACAGACTCTTCCTAATACCAACCATGTAGGGGTAAAACTCTACGATAAAAGCATATCAATTATATTTTCACTTATTTTATTACTTATTCCTTTTTTTTTTGTTTTTAGGAAACATTGAATTCTAATTGCAGTGAACTTGGATACTCCAATGATTTATTTTCTGGATTCAAAGTAAGGATATCCAACAAACTGACCACACATGATGGAGTATGTGAATCTTTAAGACACTACATCCTACGTTTTAGGTCTAAACATCTAGTTATATAATTTATATTATCTTTTATTGGGGATTTTTTATGATAGGGTGGTGTATCAATATTGTCTAAAACAAGGAATGATGATAGGGGATAAGAATAAGGAGGCGAGAAAATACTACATATGGACCGATATCAGGGTATATATAATAAAATTTCACCATCCAAACACATATCAAAACATGTTACTTATTCTACTAATGATAAATGTATTTGAAGTGTCCAAAAAAAACAAACGATAATGATTGTGGTTATTATGTTTGTAAATTTACGAGAGAGATCATTTTTCATCAACAAACTAGCATCTCGAAAGAGGTATTTTCAAAAACAACTACTATTTCATTTAAATCATTTATTAATTATTTATTTATAGATTTACTAATACTAATCTGACTGTCGAAAAGCCTCCTATTCACGAGAAGATATAGATTTTTTCAGAAACGAGTGGGCCGTATACCTAATTTATGATTGTACACAAATAGCATGAAGATCTGACTTGGGGATGTGTACAATTGGTGGCCATTTTTGGGAGGGGTTAAGGAGATCAAAAGATGAAACATTATTGTATGTAAATATTTGTAGGAAAATTTTAATTGTTATTAAATAAAACATCCTTTATCCAATGAGTCATTTTTCCATTTTAATAGATAAAGTGCACCAGCAACATGCAAGAATGATGAACCACTTTTCTTTGGGCTTTGGATAAGAAAAAACAGTAAAATATCCAAAATACCTTCATATCTGACCAAACACATTAGGATTGTGTTGATACATTAGGAGAATGATCCATGGGTAATTTTTGATGTGTACTAGTCAACCCCGCCTCAATCTGATGCATGGTAGGGCTGGTATCTCTCAAAGTGTAACTCTTTTGTTTAAAATGGACATAATTTTTTGTGAAAACAACAACTGATGTATGGAAAATTGACCAAACACATTTGGATTGTGTTGATAATTTAGGAGAAAGATCCATGGGTCATTTGTGAGGTGTATGAGTCAACCTCGCCTCAATATGAGGCACGATGTGTCCAGTATCACTCAAAGTGTCTCTCTTTTGTTTAAAATGGACAAATGTTTAAGTGAAAACAACAACTGACGTATGGAAAACCGACCAAACACATTCATATTATGTTGATGATGCATTCATATTGTGTTAATACTTTAGTAAAACAATAAATGGGTCATTTGTGATGTGTATGAGTCATCCCCGCCTCAATCCAAGGTACGGTGTGTCCGATATCACTCAATGTGTCTCTTTTGTTTAAAATGAATAGAATTTTAAGTGAAAACAACAACTGACGTACATAAAATTGACCAAAAACATTTGGATTGTTTTGATACTTTAGTATAATGATCCATGGGTCATTTATGACATGTAAGAGTCAACCTCAACTCAATCCAAGGCATGGTGTGGCCGATATCACTCAAAGGGTCTCTCTTTTGTTTAAAATGGACAGAATTTTAAGTGAAAACAACAAATGATGTACGGAAAACCAACCAAATGCATTCAGATTGTGTTGATACTTTAGGAGAATGATACATGGGTCATGTGTGACATGTACATGTCAACCCTTCCTCAATATGAGTGATGTTATGGCCGGTATCACTCAAAGTGTCTCTCTTTTGTTTAAAATGGACATAATTTTATGTGAAAACAACAACTAACGTACAAAAAACTGACCAAACACATTCTGATTGTATTGATACTTTAGGAGAACGATCCATGGGTCATTGTTGACATGTACGAGTCAAATCCACCTCAATATAAGGCATAATGTGGCCAATATCACTCAAAGTGTCTCTCTTTTGTTTAAAATGGACAAAATTTTAAGTGAAAACAACAACTAACGTATAGAAAATCATCCAAACACATTCGGATTGTGTTGATACTTTAGGAGAATGATCAATGGGTCATTTGTGATGTGTACGAGTCAACCCCTCCACAATCTAAGGCACAGTGTGGCCAGTATCACTCAAAGTATCTCTCTTTTGTTTTAAATGGGCATAATTTTAAGTGAAAACAACAACTAACATACAGAAATCCCCATTCCTACCATAAAAACCCAAAAAGTATTCATTTTTTCCTAAAGAAACACATAATATTGAAATAAATACTATTCCAAAACCATTTTAAAAATACCAATGATCTTAAAATCCATGAAATTCATTCCATTAAAACCAATAAAGCCCCCACCCCTAGGACACCACCCCACCCCCTAGACACCACCCCACCCTCCTAGACACCACCCACCCCTGGACACCCCCATGGATAGCCCCCCCACCCTTGATAGCCCCCCACACCCTAGACACCCCCAACACCCTGGACGACCCCTACCCCTGGACACCCCCACCCCAATGGACAACCACCCCCACCTCGTGGACACCACCCCACCCTTCTTGGACAACCCCAACCCCCTGGACCACCCCCACCCCCCTGGACACCACCCCACCCTTGGAAACCCCACCCCCTGGACACCCCCACCCCCTGGAAAGCCCCCCCAACCCCCTGGACACCACCCCACCCCCTGGACAGCCCCCCACCTGGGACAACCCCCCACCCCTTGGACACCCCCAACCCCCTGGACGACCCCCACCCCTGGATACCCCACCTCTCTTAGACACCACCCCACCAACATGACACCCCCACCCATGGAAACCTCTACCCCCATGAATAGCAACCCCCTGGAAACCACCCCACCCCCTTAGACTTATGCCAACATCCTGGACCACCCCATCCCCTGGATACCACCCCACCCCTTGGACACCCCCACCCCCTGGACACCCCCCGACCCCCTGGACGACCCCTACCCCCTGGACGTCTCCCTCCCCTCTTAGAAACCACCCCACTGTAGGACATCCCCCACCCCCTAGACACCCCACCTCCATGGACAGCCACCCCACCCCCCTTTGATATCCCCCCAACCTCATGGACTTCCCCCACCCCCTGGACACCACCCCACCCCCTGGACACCCCTACCCCTTGGACACCCCCACCCCTGGAATGCCCCCAACCCCCTGGACACCACACCACCCCCTGGACACCACCATGGACAACCCCCCACCCTGGACAACCCCCACCCCTGGACACCCCCATCCCCCCGGACACCCCCACCCCCTGGACACCCCCTACCCCCTTGGACAACCACCCCAAACCCCTAAACAGCTCCCAACCCCCTGAATTCTGAATTGAATTCTTTATGTATTTAATTAAATTATTAATTATGTGTCAATGGTGTATGGGTATACTTTTTGTATGGGTATACTTGTTGTATGTGTATTCTTGCTATAATTACCTTATGAATTATGTGTTAATTTTGTATGGGTATACTTGTTGATATGCTGATTTTTTTGTAGGTCTTTTTTGGGTGTGCTGTTGTAGAATTTTATGTTACAACAGGAAGGGTATTTATCAATGCTAAATATGTGCTAATAAAGGACCCCTTTATCAGTGCTAATGAAGCACTGATAAATGCTCCCTTTATCAGTGATTTTTTAGCACTGATAAAGAAGACCTTTATTAGCACCTTTTTAGCGCTAATAAAGGATCAATTTATCAGTTCATTTTCAGCACTAATAAAGGGGACCCACCTTTATCATCACTAATATTTATAGAACTTTTTTGGCACTGTTAAAGCCCATTTTGAGCACTGATAAATCTTTCTTTTTTAGTAATGAGACCAACTAGAGTCACAAAGGGATGGAAGTTGAAGTTTACATGGTTAATGATCTGAAGTACAACTTCCAAATCATCAATTTCATCAGCTGTTCCCCTATAATGTTAAGTAGTGATGGATATAGGATAGAATTCAGAGGAAGAATGAAATTTATGAAGTCATAATCCTTGAGATGCACTACAATCCAACCCTGCTAAAACTGAAATAGTCCATAGATCATCCAAGGTGTGTTTCCCCTTGAAACACGGCCCAATATGATGTACATTCTGGATAGCATGGGTACTCCTAGATTTATCATGTTACCATCTTCCATGATCACTTCCATCACCAGTGTCCTAGGATGAAATCATATCCTCATGTCTCTCACCGGAAGTAGGCACCCACTCAAGAAGGTGGCAAGGAAAGTAGTATTGCAAAACAATGGTTTATAGCCTCCCACCATGTTGTACCCCACTTCTAGTACTATTTTTCCCTCAGAACCATCCAATATGATCCTTTTTTCCCCTTTACGATGCAATTGGGAACTATTTACATCAGCCTGAAATTCTCACCTTTGGGTCTTTCAAGAAGAAGAGATAAAAACATGCCTCAAATAGGATATCCATTTGTAATTTGGGTATTATCTTCATCTTCTCCTTCACAACTCCAAGTATATGTGAATTCAGGACTATATTTCACTCACTATCTCCCCAGGTATTCAATGGTGGAAGGAATTCATCAATCTGAAATCCCTCTTGTGAGATGCCTCCGACTAAATGGATATCCCATAAGCTGATGCTAACTTCCCTACGATGGCGGTGGAATGTTTTCATGTTCATGGAGTAGTAGCTAAGGATCTCTAGAACTAACTTATTTTGATGGTGGAAATGGAACTACAACATTCACACTACTTCATAAATCTCGATGTTTCACAGTTCTTCCCTATACTCCTGGAACATGTAACGTACCCAGTATGCCCATTCCCACTCATTAGTGAAGTATCTGCTAGACCTCATGTCCCAATATTTTTACATGCCTTGTTATTGTCCTTGATACTGCTCTAGAAGGTAGTGGTGTAATGATCCAGGAACTCTTCCACCACTTGTTCATCCCATGTGACCATCCTGGTCCTCCTATTCAGTACATAAGCAGACAAATATATATGATCCTTGGAAACATGGATATGGACGTTGATGTTCCAGTATGCGAGATCATCTTCATGTGTGAAATATGACCATGGTTAATCCATCATAAAATATGGAATCATAACTTCATCTAGCATCCCAAAGTTTCACAATGGAAGATAGTCTCTCAATATATAATCCTTATATGATTATGTCAGCATGCCTAACAACATCTAGTTGTCTGATAAAATCCTATTGGCCTGAATAACCTAAGGATTTTGGATCACCTCAGTGTGTTGAGCATAAATAATGAACTCAACCTGAGAAGCATCCCATGGGTTGGCCATTCCAAATGGGTTTGAAAACTCTAAGGGTGGTGTGTGTAATACTGGAGAATCGGTGCACAAGTTGTAATTTTGTGTGAAAGATCATGCCACAGATGCACAAAATCTTGATGTTTTGTGCCACTAACCATTTTTTTCATGCAACTGTGGGAATAAAACTAGGTATTTAGAGTTTCCCTTAGATCTCGAACATCTCTTCCCCTTTCATCTCATATTATAAGGGGTGAATTTGTTAGTTCCAAATTCCTCTTTCATCTGCAAACAACCATCTTTGGGAAAACAAATGGAATCGTCCAACTCAATGGAATATTCCGAGATTTCGAAGGAAGAAATTCAGAAGTTTTGAGGTGCAAACACAAGATTGAAATCCAAACATAAGGATATTTTGTGCCCAATTTGAAATATCATTCTCCCTTCCATGCAGGAAACTCAAACGTCTAAGGTAGGTGCACATACAATGTTTACATTACAGGGAAGAACAAAAGCCACATGTAAAACTCCTATGTGCATAATGAAATGTCAAACCATCCCTTGCATGCTCTCCAAGGATGATTTTCAAGAAAGGACACTTCTGTAAATTAAATCTTATCCACTATCATAGAATGCCTCATCTATATATTTAAGGCCACCCCTTTCTTCAGTGTGATCCTTCATAAGTCAAACTTCCACTCTGCTGCATGTAAGACAAATCATTTACAACATCATGATGTCATGGAACCCTCAAGGTAGATATATTGGGTCGTAGGTTCCCTGTGGGTCCCCCATTTAGTAAGAATATAGTTGTGTAATCCTCACTAAACCACTTTAAACTTATGTTAGGTGTGTGCAAGGGACCCTCCTTTGCGCAACCTTGACCTTGCACACAACACTCCAAAGTTATTCCCAATCTTGACCTTACCGGAACCCCTACTTTGATGCTACATGGATTGAATTCAGGTAAAAGCACCATTTACAAGCCCCTATTGCATGAAACCTTCATGCATTGCATGATACTCTTTCATGATGCCCTCCAATATTGCATGCATCAACTTCTTTTTCCCTCACAAGTTGTCCCCTATACCCCTTGTGCATGCATTGCCCCACCTTTTTCTTCTTAAAATATGTACACTAATCCATTTTTCTTCTCAGCATAGGGATGATAATGTGGAACTCATGATAGAACACTCCTTCACACCATTACCACTTGGCATTACTGAATCAATGACCCACCTAGGGTATTATGTGTGATGGTTATGTAAGCCCAATGGGGTAAGGAGTGAGTCCCCCACACACGAGTTGCATGACGTAAAAATTCCAAGAACCAACATCCTTAACACATGAAATTAAACTATGGTCTCACCTTGTGTGGAAAATAAATGATGTCCCTTGCATGAGTGATAGGGAAGGAGATATTACTCACATGCAATGAGATCCTCCTCACATGGATTGACATCCTCTACAAAAGGAATGACATCCTTCAGGATATCCCTCCATGAGTAAGCCCCTAGACGTTTTTGCGCTAGGTGACATTCTTGATCCTCTTTTCCTTATCCAGGGATGTAGCCAGATAGATACCAATGCGTGACTATACCAATTAGAAAAATAAATGAGTATAAAGGCATACTCAAATCCCTCTCCCTCTCCCTTTGGCTTTTATAACCTCATCCACCACCAGACAAAGTATGTTGTGTGATCTTTAGGTATACTACTACCTTTTATTTCTCATAATGAGAATGGATCACATGGTCTTAGAAGTTAACATAGATCATGAAATCCAAACAATCCCAAACCTCAACTGAGTCCTCTTAATATAAATAAGTCTTATACCTTCAACTAAATAGTCTGCTTCTATGCGTATGCCCCAACCACATCCTATCTACCCAATTAGGATGCTTCCATGTGTTAGAGCTAGCCAAATGGGTAACTCTCATATATAAGCCCCAAACACATGCTCCATTTCCATGGACCTAAAACTCCGGACTAAGCCCCAATTCCCATATCTAAACTATGTGGAATTTGATTCCCAAGAAACTGTGATATGTTGGAAGCCTCCCTAAGGTTCAAGACCAACAACCATAACTATCACGGTCTTTACCCAGAACTCCACATCCCGGTAAGATCATGAAAATCATATGAGAGGACCTCATCTCATCCAGATCCATAGGGATGTTCTCATGTGTAATACCCACACCAACCATCCCGAACTATGTGGACTTTGATTCCAAAATAACTAGGATATGTAGGAAGCCTCCTTGAGATTCAAGCCTAACACTCCATCCACTCCATCTACTCCACCAATAATATATCTTGTTTTTTACATGGGTTGCCACATCCCGGTGAGATCATTCCACCCACTTGGGAATATCCTATGTGTAAGACCCACACCATCCAACAAAGAGAAATCCTCTTGCAAAGTGCAGCTTCCATGAATTATCCACATTACATCCCTTGTTGTTTCTCCTTTCATTATACAAGTGTTCTTACCGCATGATGTTAAACTCTATGGACCATCCCTATCATACGTCATTAAATTACTGCATCGAACTACATGGGTTTAGATCCGTATCTCTTAAATATGGTATGTAGGATGCCACTTTGAGTTTCAATCCCAACTAATGGTAAAACTTAGTGTCCCCCTCCAAGGTATGTACCTCCTTGATCCACCTTCAATGAGGTTTTGATCAACCTTCATGGTGTGACATCTTCCCTTTATGGGAAAAACCTCCCATATCCACCCCATGTGGTGTTCTGTTCCATCCATCTGGTAAAACATTTAAGTGTTACCTTCTATGGATGTACCTCCCCAATTCACCTTCAAGGGTGTTCTAATCAACCTTCATAGTGTGACATCTTACATTTATGGGACACAACTACCGGATCCTCCACCATGAGAAATTCTGATCCATCCATTGGTAAACCTTCAAGGTGGTCCCTCTTAGGGATGTACCTCCCTGATCCACCTCCACTAGAAATTCAGATCCATTTCACATCATCTCTGAACGACACTAAACATGAGACCTGAATAATTCTACCTCATTCTAAACATGGGATTCTTGAGGTGAAATAATTAGAAGATATTCCATTGGCATCATATATCCCATGATCTACATGGTATTCCTCGAGTTCGAGGATCGAGATGCCTCCATGATATGCCATCCTATAAGGAAGAATATAAGTGACCAATGTTCTCAACATTTAGATATGCTATTGATTCCCAACGTGACTACTCCCCTAACCTTAGGTTCCTTCCCTATCAAGCCCCCTTGGAATTTCTATATTGAAGCAGTGTAGTTAACTAGCATCTACAAAGTGATGACACCGAGAATGAGTTCCACAAACATACTTAAATCTATGTGGGAGACCTAGATTAGGTGAAAAATTATAAGGAGGAATCCATGGATGTAAAAAATAAATTCCATAATCCCATTTCAATTAAGGATCATACATATTTAATGAAAGTGATGAATGCCTCCCACCTTTGGAAAGAGGGAATGTGGGGAAACAAGAGTATCTATCATGTGAAACCATGTGAGCACACATGGTCACGCCCCGACCGAAGCATCAGAAACACCATTAAAGAATAATAACTCCAGTATCATTTATATAGTGAAATTTTATATTTCTAATGGACTATTTTTATCCATCAATTTTTATTATCTCCTCTTACTCAAATAAAGAAAACCATTGTCCAAATTATGATGGTTAACCATCTCCATAAATAATGATTTTCCTTTCTCCATTACTGCCTTTAAGGTTGGTCATAAAACTATTATTATGGTTAAATAAATTTTTAATTATTTTATTATAACTTATTTAATATTTAGGAACTAATATATAGATATAATATTAAATAAAATGAAACTAATTCATAATGGTTATAAAAAGAAAAAAAATAAACCAAACAATTATCATTAATGTTTTATTAAATGAATCATGATCATGTTAGAAAAAATGAGATATGGGAGCATTTAATGTTATGTATGTGTATGCATACCATTTCATTTTACTTCAATAAAGGTATTACCATTTTACAAGAACTTCCATAATTATACACAAGTGAACCGACTATGAAATCCTAAAATGAAAACTCCCGAAATGATGAAATTGAACCTTATAACTCATTGAAATTACCATAAATGAACTTAATAAAATTATATTAAATAAAATAAATATAGAAGATGTTCTTAATTAATCAGTTAATTAATCTAATTTGATTATATGGGATATTAAGTGAAAGTGAATAAATCATTTAGACATAAGGTAAGGGATCTATCTGAACCTCCATATTTCCTTTGGGTTACACTTTCTATCTCTTTACCAAAAGTTATCTCTTCATTATTATTATATAATTTTTCTATATTCTTTGTATATGTACTACACATATTTATTTAGATAAATTTATCTTTATTTTATGAGGAATTATATGTTTTAAAAGGTTCCCTTATCAATACCTCATGATAAGAAAACCTGATTGAAGGGAACTTCTCTATTTCTTACCCATTTTCAAGTAAACTCCATAAACAATTTTAATCGTATAATATTTCTTTTATAAAATCACTAGATTTAGCATAAAATTTTTTTTATTATATTTCAGTTTTTATGCAAACAATTATTCTTTTATTTTCTTTAAATACACTTTATTCTTTTCCCTAAAATCACACTTAAGTGGCACATTTCAAATGATACATATCCACTATTTTTCATGTTTTAAATTCATCTAGGAATTATTATTATTGATATATTCATATTTTTCCTTTATTAATGACCAATAATGATTTAAATCCCTTTATTTCATGGATGCAATTTTTATATACCCTTTTGTTATTCCTTATGATATGATTACAAAACCCATTTATTTCCATGTGTAACCCTTATGTTTATTCCTTGTGTTTGATTCTTTATGTGGCACACATACATATGAACATGTAATGATGGGTGCAAAAAGATAGAACTCCCATTCATTGGGTAATGTTTTATTCTAATGAGATGTTATGCATGAGATTATGGAGTAAACCAAATCCATTTTGGGACTCTATCCACCATGTGATATTGTCTTGGCAGTTATCATTGACTCATGTTTATGTCATGTTATATGTTGCTGCCAAGTTCGAATGTTTTCATGATCATATGATTCCATGTTATATATGATTCCATATATTTATTCATGATACATTTCCTTTATATTATAATTTTATGCCTTCTAACTCATGTTATATGCTTCAGTTCCATGTTTATTACCTTAGTGGGATATTTAGATCATCCATTTTGTCTATGTATTCCCCAAGTTATTATATATAGTTGTAGGAGCTCAAAGGAAGTTAGGATCTCATTATGGAGATAAATTAAAATATGTTTTATTTTAGTTTCATTTTTTATAATTATGTACCTAATATTCAGAAGACACTAAACTATTCTATCCTTGATTTTTATTTTACGGATAATTATTTTTAGAATATTGTAATAGTATTTGTAAAAGGTTTTGGTCACTATATTTGGTATCAGAGTATGATCTAGTTATTTTTGTGGATTATAAATATAAAACTTTAGAAAAAAACCTAGAGATAATTATATCACCATGTATAACCTATATTGAAGCTTAGGGAACCACAAGTTAGGATAGACTTTTCATTTATATGTTTATATGTTTCTTTTATAGTTTCCTTCTTATATGATAATTATAAAATTATTCAAGACTCCTATTTTTTAGTTTTTAGTTTTTAATTAATGGATGGAAATAGGAGAACCCTTATTAATGACCAATGTCATATGAAATGTGATTATTTCCTTAATGAGATGCCAAAATTAATGATAATAGGAGCTCAAAACATCATGACAGTACTGGATCAAGTTATGAATAATAAATTGAATCGTGTGGAATACCCTATACCTCTTAAGAAAGATTAAGTTTTGGTAAAATACTTTATATGAGAAAGAAACCCATTATTTAGTGTATCTTCTGATCCATTTATCATAGAAAAATAGATTAACTCCATTAGAAATATATTCTTAGTCCTCCAATGCTCAGAAGAAGAGAAATTCATGAGTCTATCATTTTGAAAAGGAAGCTGATCAGTGGTGTAAAATGATCATGAAAATGAAGTATATAGAGGAAATTGATTATTGGATTGGAAAGGATTCAAGAAGTTATTTTTCAATAAAGTTGTTCCCCAAACTCTCCATATGAATTTGGAAAGGGGCTTCCTTGGACTGAAGAAAAATGAAGATAAATCTATTGGAGAATGTAAGTAAACATTTAAAAGGATTTCATGATACACCTATGAATTTTTTATTAATAATAATATTAAAGTGGACCTATTTTTTTTGGTTTAAAACCAATTTTATGAAAAGAATTAGAAATTCAATACATTGATAGTTATGAAGAGATTGTTGGTTATTACCTTAAAGTTGAGATGGAGATTGGTGATTCTCAGTGGTATCATGGGATTAGGGACAAGAAATGTATGATGGGATTTTATCCAGGAGGTCCAATAGAAAAATATCATGGAGGAAAGAAAACCCATCATCTAACTTCTCAAAATTTTGGGAAGAAGCATCTTGGGAACTGCCTAAGGGGAACTAGAATGTGCTTCATGTATGGAAAATAGGGGCACTAAGCTAACAAATTCCAAAGTGAAATGAAGAAACCCACTAATGAGGAATTGGAAAAGAAGTTCAATATTAACATGATGCCTTTTATGCGGTGATTTAGCTGAAAGGAACACATGAAATATAAGTGATAAAGCCCTAATCCAAGGGTTTTCGAGGACAATCTGTGATGAAATCTTCCAAGGAAGCATGTAATGGAATTTTATATCACTAATTATTAGGTAGATCTCGACAATTATATGGTGAGAGGTACACTGGTTATTCATTCAAGAATAGAGAACATACTTTTTTTATTCTTGTTCTATACATTATTTCATATCTTGCAAGTTTAATAAAACTATTCAAACACCACCTAAAAATATGGAAGTAGAGTTATCTGTGAGAATGGAAAATGAGGAAATTATTGAATCTAAACTATATAACTCCTCCCTGGTCAATGTTTTTGAAAAGAACCACCCAAAAAATATTTTCTTACTTACTTTGGTGGAGCTTGATGCTATATTGGGCATGGGTTTACTATCTTTATATAAATCCAACATCAACTGTCAGGAGAGGGAGATCACCCTTCACATCAAGAGGTATCCTCCAATTATTATAAGTGTGAGGAGGATGAATCTCATTAAGAATCCTCAAATAAAGTGTTTATATTATTTCCATATGAGTAATTATATCTAGATAAAATCATTTATACAAAGGAGAGGATCACGCTTGAAGACATTCCCATGGTAAGGGACTACAATGATGTGTTCCTTGAAGAATGGTCTGGTCCTCCTCCTAATTGAGAGGTTGAGTTCTCAATTGTACTTATTCCTGTATCTTTTCCCATATCAATGAGACCTTATAAGATGAACACATTTGAGTAGAGGAACTAAAGAAGAATTTATAAGAGAATTTGGACAAGGGTTTCATATGCCCAAGTGATTCACCGTGGTGTGTGCATGTCCTCTTCATAAAGAAAAAGGATTAATCAATGTGCTTATGCAATGATTATCGTCAACTCAAGAATATTAAAATAAAGAAAAAGTATACCCTTCCACCGATAGATGACTTGTTCAATCAATTTTTTTTGGAGAAAAGTATTTCTCTAAGGTGGACCTTTGGTTGGGATATCACCAATTAAAGGTAAAGAAGGAAAAAATATTCCCAAAATTTCCTTTCGAATGAGGTTTGGATACTATGAGTTCATAGTGATTCCCTTAAGACTCACTAATTATCTAGAAATATTCATGGACTTAATGTATATATTCTTTAGATATTACCTCAATTTGTTTTTTTAGTCTTTATAAAAGATATTTTGATATACTTCATGAGGAATGAGGAGCATCAATATTATTTGAATACTGTGCTAATGATTTTTCAAAGGGAGAAACAATATGAAAAGTACAAGGATTAAGTATCATTCTTGGATAATTTTAACACTAAAAAATGGATATCTATATAAACTTCCAAGAAAAATACAATTGAGGAGTATCCTAGGAGAGTATCTTTAATGGAGATATATAGTTTCCGTGGTCTAGCTGGGTATTATCTATGATTTTTGAGGAACATATCACAATTATCAAAACCACTAACCAAGATGAATCGAAAGGGAGTAGAGTTTGTCTGGATTAATGAATGTGAAGAATACATTAAAGAGTTAAAAAATAGGCTTACCTCTACACTAGTACTTACACTACCCACAAGTGGGGAACTCGTTGTGGAATACAAAGATGTATCAAAGAAGGGACAAGGATGTGTATTGATGAAAAATGGCAAAGTGATAACTTACACCTCAAGGTTGTTGAATGTTCATAATAAAAACTATCCTAGTCATGATTTTGGTCTAGAGACTATGATCATTGCATTGAAAATCTAGAGGGATTATCTTTATGGGGATAAGTGTGAGATATATATTGCTCATAAGAGCCTCAAATATATATTCACATAGAAGGAGGTTAATATAAACCAGTGAAGATAGTTATATCTCAGTAAGTATTATGACTTCTCAATACACTACCATCCTGGTAAATAAAATAAATTGTTAGATTCTCTAAGTAGAAAGTATAAAGTGACTTTATCAATGATGATAATTGAGAGGGATCCAATCTTATTAGAATTATAAAGGATGGAAATGTGAATCATAATTTAAGAGAGAACATAATTCCTTTCTCAAATTATTTCTAAACCATCCCTTATAGATAAGATAATGGATGCTCAAAGAAATGATGTTGAAATTAAAAATAAGGTGGAATTTATCATAAATTGGAAATCATCAGTGTTAAAAATTAACGAGGAAGGAGTCGTAAGAGTTGGGTCATGACTATGTATACCTTCAAATTGTGGGATAAAGAGGGGTATTTTGAATTAAGTACATAGCTCAACCTTCTCTATAAACCTAGGGAGCACAAAGATGTATCAAGATCTCTAAGAACAATATTGGTAGGACAATATGAAGAAGGAGATCACTAAATATGCATCTTAGTTCCTGTAATGTTAGAAAGTGAAGGATGAAAGGAAAACGTTTAAGGGGATGATGAAATCATTACTTATACGTACATGAAAATGAAAAAACACCACCATGGACTTTGTCAATAGAATTCCGAATAAATCTAGAGGAAATAATGATATATGGGTTATTTCAGATCATATTACAAAGATAGATCACTTTATTGAAATTCAAGATGACTTCTTACATGATAAACTTGCACGAATATACATCCGAGAAGTGGTAAGGCTACATGGAGTACCGTTATCAATTGTATCTGATTGAGATTTGATATTTACCTCCATGTTTTGGAAAATATTTGAAAATTATCTGAACAATAAACTAAAATTCAACACAGGTTACCATTCTCAAACTGTTGTCCATTCTGAGTGGACTATTCATACACTAAAAGACATGTTGAGAGAATTCTCAATGGACTTCAAATGAGGATGGGACTAACATCTTCCACTAGTCTAGTTGTCTTAAAACAATAGTTTCCACTGAGCCATTAAAAAGGCCCTATATGAAACATTTTATGATAATATATTTCGAAAAACAACATGCTTGAATCAATTTGGATAATGCATGTTGTTGGGACCTGAGATGTCACGACCCGTCCTCGGGGCCCGTGCCGTGACTACCCCAAGCCCGCCTTCCATAGGCCAGGGGCTGGCGACTAGCACCAAGGCGTAAAATCCCAGTAAACAGGGAAGGCATTGCCTTTATAAGTAACAACCATCACAGAGTCAGCAAGCGGAAAGTAACTACAAAGTGCAGAAAAGTAAAGGGGGCCGGAATACAAGCCCAACTGAAAGTACAACTGAAAAGTAAAGAACAGCAACTGAAGAAAAGACGGCGGCCTCGTGTCGTCCACTGGCAATCCCACCTGAAGGGTGGGTACAGATAGCCTCCAGGCTCCTCGGGTCCCACGTCCGCTCCGAGCACGTCCCGCCCAGTGGTCCACCTCCAGGTACCGTCCTGCTCCACGCCCCAACCGTGATCAGCGCTGTCCGTCGTCTGCATCCAACACAACAAGGTGCGGGCATAGCCCGTGCAGGGGTGAGTATAAGCTACTCAGTAAGGACCCCGAGACCCCCGAAGGTCTCCCGAAATCCACAAAGGATATAGCACAAAAGGAAGATGCCATCACGAAGTAACATCTGACTCGACTTAGGTATATGCCCATACATATACCTAAGTCCCCAATTCTAGCTCTGCTCACGAGCTCAAGAACAACTCAATCCACAAAGGAAAGCAAGACTCAAATCCACAAGGAGAGTAAACAGTAAATCCACAAAGGATAGTTCAACACAATCCACAAAGGAGAGTAACATAAGATTCAGCTCAACCAGGTATACTTTTTCAGATGACGTCAAAGATGATCACTGATCCATCTAAGTCGTCGGACCCACGAAGGATCGATAGGTACTAACCCCCGCAAAAGACCCACATAGGATCGGGCTCACACCGAACCTGTAGGTAGTGGCTCACACAGAACCGGTAGTAAGGACCCACATAGGATCGGGCTCACACAGAACCTGTAGCACTGATCCACGTAGGATCGCTGAGTGCAGTAGTCGACGCAGTCCACTGAGGATCTCTGCACAGTCGTCGCCGCAGTCCACGAAGGATCTCTGCTCTGCCGTCGTCGCAGTCCACTGAGGATCTCTGCCCTGCCGTCGTCGCAGTCCACGGAGGATCTCTGCTCTATCGTCGTCGCAGTCCACGGAGGATCTCTGCTCTGTCGTCGAAGTCACAGCCAGCGCTAGGGTTCCCGCACACAGCGAGCTCGTTTAGGAGGGTCCGCTCCACGAGCCGAGAGGCTGATACATCAACTGACACGTAGTCCGAAGTTGATGTATCCAAAAGTTCCGTAACGACAACAGGATCTCAACGCAACAGACGGCGCGTCGATCGGACGCCCGGTCTGAGAGTTATTGGCATTTTCGTCCCAGGGGCCCGGTTGGTTTTTAGGGCAAAACCAACCCGACCGTACTCTGCCTGTGTCCGATCCTCGGGCGGAGTATGCCAAAAGTTCCGTCTCACTTAGAGGAAACTACCACAGCTGACGGTACGTCGATCGGACGTCCGTAGCTCAAGTTATGAGCGTTTCCGCTCCGAGGGCCCGGTTGGTTTCGTGTACGAACCAACCCGGCCGAACCCAAAGTCTTCCGAAACGTTGAGTATAATATACCGAAACGACCGTCTTGATCCAAGGATCGCGTAGCCGCTGACGGTTCGTCAATCGGAGGTCCCAGGCCCAAGATATGGGCGAAAGACCGAAGAAGGCCCGAAACGGGGGTTCTGGGCCCGGGGCGACCCGGCCCGAACCCCCCCCCCTGGGTCGGCCGAACCGGGTCGGCCCGAACCGAGTCGACCCGACCCGGCCCGACCCGGCTAGGCCGGGTCCGGTCCGGCCTGGGCGCGGCCCGGCCGACCGGACCGGCCGGCTCGGCTTCGGCCGAGCGGCCGAAGGAGAAACCGCCGCGGGTTTGACCCGCGGCTTGGAGGAACGCGGCCCGCACGGGCCGCGTGCTGGGTGGCCGGACCGCGGACGTGGTCCGGCGGTTCGCCGCCGCCGCGGCCGAGCCACGGAGGACTCCTCCGGCGGCGCGCCGGGCGCTGCCGCGCCGGCGACCCGCGCCGCTGCCACTTTCCGCGGGCCGCCGGAGTTGCTCCGGTGGCCCGTTTTGCCTCCCGCCTGCGCCGTTGCTCCTCCCGGGGGCCGACCTTCACTGCGGGATCAACAGATCGCCCCTGCCGCGCGGTTCGTCGTCGTCCGCCATATCCGCACAACAAAAGAGATCGGCGGAGGGTTGCCAGGTCTTGTTCGTTAGACCCGCACCCTCCGCGTTAGTCATAAACAACGGGAGGAATAAAAACAACCAATCAACAATTTTAAAATAATTTAAAATTGTTCTGAGGTCGGGTTCTTTATTCCAAAAGAATAAACACGGGAAAAAAATAAAAGAATTCCAACAACCCTTACCTTGTCGTCGTCGGACGTGAGGTCGTCGCGGAATCGCTCGTCGCGGAAGAAGGAGATCGTCGCGTCGCGGGAAAAACGTCGCGCCGACGATCTCCGGATCTAGAACAAACGGATTTAGTTAATTAAATCCGTTGTTATTGAAAATAAAAAGGGAGAAATAAACGATTCGTTTCTCACCTTAATTGCCGAACGAGGATCGGCCGCGGAAGAAGAGGCGTCGCCGAAGAACGTCGCGGGTAGAGCTCGTCGACGTCGCAGATCACGGTGTGCGTCGTCGAATTCCGGTCACCGGCGTTCTTCGCGTTCTTCGCGAGGAGGGGAGATGAAGAAACAAAGGTCCTCTCAAATCCTTTCAAAGGATTTTTAGGTTGGTCTTATTTTATAAACATGCCAACAAACGCAAAAGCGTAAGTAACGACCCATCAGTTCGTTGAATTAATTCAAAGAGCGAAACAACCCATTTAATTCACGAAATAAACCGCTCAATTAAATGGTCTGTTAAGAATTTAAGAAAACGCGTCGATTGACTTTTCAGTTACTTTGACGGGTTTTCGCGGGTGCGTTACTTAGCGAAAGAAATGGCGGGGCTCGTGCGGGCCCTGCCTCACAAATATCCTACCAAGAGGGTAGGATATTTCTGGATAGCATCCTATTCAGTTCAACTCAGATCAAGCCGCCTTTAAGTGGCTTCAAGTGGCTTCCAATCAGCTTAAGTGAAATAAAATAAAGTTGTCGCACAAATTTTATTTTATTTCTGACTTAAAGCCCCAAAATTTAAAAACCACGTCTGAGCAAACGCAACTCCGGAAGAGGCGTTTCTAAGCAAAAACCGGCACTGCGATTTCATCGGTGCCCTCAGAATTCAATTCCGGGCACTGGTTCAAAAGATAGAAAAACCCGCTCGTCCGTTCACTGAACGTACCCGAGCCAAACTTCGGAAATTGATTCCGGGCACACCGGGCCTCGGAATCCGGTGCCGTCAGAATCTGCACTCTTGTAAAATTCCAAAGAAAATTAAGAAAAAAATTTCCTTGAAATTTGCGGGTCTTTACATTACTCCCACCTCAGGGCTTTACGTCCCCGTAAAGATACATCAAAAACTAGGGGAACAAATGGGGGTACTGAGCACGCATCTGAGACTCCCGCTCCCAAGTGCTCTCCTGGAGGTTCCCGTGCTGCCATCTGACGCGCACAAGAGGAATCGACCGCCCACGTAGGACCCGCTCCTGTCGATCCTCGATCTCCACTGGGACCTCCGCAAAAGTCGCCCCATCGTCCACGTCCAGCTCCCCAAAGTCGATGATGTGCGTCGGGTCGTGCACGTATCTCCTCAGCTGAGACACGTGGAAGACGTCGTGCACCCGGTGCAACTGAGGTGGTAGAGCCAGGCGATAAGCCACCTCTCCTATCCTGCTGAGGACCTGGAAAGGCCCGATGAAGCGTGAAGACAACTTTCCACCTCGGCCAAATCTCCGTAAACCACGTCGAGGTGAGACACGCAAAAAGACGTGGTCGCCATCCTCGAACTCCAGTGGCCTCCGCCTCCTGTCAGCATATGACTTCTGCCGGCTCTGAGCTGTCCTCATCCTCTCCTGGATGATCTGGACCTTCTCTGTCGTGGCTCGGACCATCTCTGGTCCCACGAGTGCTGACTCCCCAGGGTCTGTCCAGCACAACGGTGATCTGCAGGGTCTGCCGTACAACGCCTCGTATGGTGCCATCCCGATGGTGGAGTGGTAGCTGTTGTTGTACGCGAACTCCACCAAGGGTAGGTGGTCCTCCCAGCTGTGACCAAAGTTGAGAACACATGCACGGAGCATGTCCTCGAGTGTCTGTATGGTCCTCTCCATCTGACCATCAGTCTGAGGGTGGAAGGCTGTGCTCAGATGGAGCCGCATCCCGAACGCCTCCTGCAACCCCTTCCAAAGCCGGGAAGTGAAATGAGCATCTCGATCGGAGACGATAGATGATGGCACCCCGTGAAGCCGTACGATCTCCTGGACGTAAAGACGTCCCAAGCTCTCCACCGAGCCCTGCTCTCTGATGGGTAAGAAGTGTGCCGACTTGGTGAGTCGGTCGACAATCACCCAAATGGAGTCGTGACCTCTGGAAGTGCGTGGAAGTCCAGTCACGAAGTCCATAGATATGCCGTCCCACTTCCACTCCGGGTCCTCCAAGGGCTGTACCAAGCCTGCTGGTACCTGATGCTCTGCCTTCACCTGCTGGAAGGTGAGGCATCGTGAAACGAACTCTGCCACATCTTTCTTCATGCCCGGCCACCAGTGTTGTCGTCTGAGATCCTGGTACATCTTCGCCACTCTGGGATGCACCGCCAAGGGAGAAGTGTGAAACTCTCTCAGCACCTCCTCTCGTAAAGCGACTGGTACGAAGGTACGTCCTCTGAAAAGGATGTCGTGCTCTGCTCCAAGGGAGAAGCCATCAGGCGCCTGACCTGAGGATATCAGTGCACGCCGGGTCTCACAGTCAGCGTCTCCAAGATGAGCCTCTCTGACCCACTGTAGAAGTGGAGGAGAGACTGTGAGAGACTGAAGAAAGGCTGCTCCGTCTCTATCCACGAAGGATATCTGTAAGGAGGCTAGCTGCTCCGTCGCCTCCTCAAGTAGCTGAATGCCCGTCCTCCTGCTGAGGGCATCGACTACCACGTTCCCCTTCCCAGGAGTATAGACTATCTCAAAGTCATAGTCCTGGAGGAACTCAATCCATCTCCGCTGTCTCAGGTTCAGGTCCTTCTGAGAGAAGATATACCTGAGACTCTGGTGGTCAGAAAAGACTGTGAAGCGCTTGCCCATCCGATAGTGCCGCCAAGTCTTCAGAGCGAAGACCACTGCTGCTAACTCCAGGTCATGAGTGGCGTAGTTCTGCTCATGCGGCCTCAACTGACGTGATCCGTAGGCGATCACGGCCCGCTCCTGCATCAGGACGCACCCGAGTCCAGTCTCTGATGCATCGCAGTAAACTACGTATCCAACTCCCTCCTCAGGCAACCTCAAGATAGGTGCGCTGGTCAATCTCTGCCTCAGCTCCTGGAAGCTCTGCTGACATCTGTCTGACCACACGAAGGGTTTCCCCTTCTTCGTCAACGCTGAGAGTGGTGCCGCAACTCTGGAGAAGTCTGGCACAAACCTCCGATAGTATCCGGCTAGGCCCAAGAAGCTCCGCACCTCCGTCACGCTCCTGGGTGGCTCCCAAGCTAGCACTGCCTCGATCTTCGCGGGATCCACTGCAACTCCCGCCTCAGAGATGACGTGCCCCAAGAAAAGGACCTCACGTAACCAGAACTGGCACTTTGAGAGCTTGCCATAAAGCTGGTGCTCTCGGAGTGTGTCTAGCACAACTCGCAGGTGGTAGGCATGCTCCTCCTCAGTCGTCGAGTATACCAAAATGTCGTCAATGAAGACCACGACAAATCGGTCGAGGTATGGCTGGAAGATCCTGTTCATGAGGCTCATGAACACTGCTGGAGCATTGGTTACGCCGAACGGCATAACCAAGAACTCATAATGGCCATACCGACACCTGAAGGCCGTCTTCTGCACGTCCTCGTCTCGAACTCTGAGCTGATGATAGCCTGACCGGAGGTCTATCTTCGAGAACCACCGCGCTCCCTTGAGCTGATCGAAGAGGTCATCAATCCGTGGCAGCGGATACTTGTTCCTTACTGTCACCTGGTTCAGGCGACGATAGTCGACACACAGTCGCAAGCTCCCGTCCGCCTTCTTGGCGAACAAAATCGGGGAAGCCCAGGGTGAAACACTGGGTCGGATAAACCCCTTGCTCTGCAAGTCCTCCAACTGTACCCGCAGCTCTCGAAGCTCGGCGGGGGCCATCCGATATGCTGGAGTAGATATCGGGGCTGTCCCGGGGTACAAGTTGATGTAAAAGTCTACCTCTCTACGAGGAGGTAGCCCTGGAACGTCGTCGGGAAAGACGTCCACGTACTGGTCCACCACTGCAGGAAAAACTGGACTCCGCACGTCCACTGCTCCTAGGATGAGGCTAGACAACTGATGAGAGATGGACTGCACTCTCCTCCGCGGAAGTCCATCCTGTGCTGCAAAGGTTCCCTTCTCGCCGGTGAAGGTAAACCTGCTCCCGTCGGTGCGAACACATCGCACCTTGCGCCTAAAACAGTCGATCTGGGCATGAACCGTGGATAGCCAATCCATGCCCAAGATGACGTCGTAAGGACTCGACGCCGCTACAAGGAGATCCCAGCCGAAGCTCTCGCCTCCCAGAGTAAGCTCACTCTGCCGGCACCAGTGCGTAATCGTCGAGTCTGCTCCCGTAGGAGTCTCTAGCCGTAAGGATCGAGCCAACGGCTCAGTCGGAATCTCCGAGCTCCGAACAAGGGAAGAGGCTATGAAAGAGTGACTCGCTCCTGTGTCTATATGTACTGCAGCAAGGGTGGAATAGACACAGATCGTACCTCGAATCATCTCTGGCATGTCGGGGTCGTAGGCCTCCACTGCCTGGAGCTGGGCCTGTCCCTGCCCGCCAGCTCCCTGTGGTCGAGGTGGCCCTCCTGGTGGTGGTGGGGGTAGAGCCTGGAAGCGTCGCCCACCACCCGCTGCTCGGCCAGCTCCTCTGCCTCGTCCGCCTCCTCCCTGCGGACCGCCACGGTCGACCCTCTGCCTCTGCCTGGGTGGCCCCTCCACCGTCTGCTGCTCCTCTGGTCGGCGAGTCAGGCAGTCACGAGCCATGTGACCCTGCCCGCCGCAGGAGTAGCACAACCTGCCTCTCGGAAGGCTGGCACTCCACTGTGTGCCCCGCACTGCTGATCCTCTGTCCTGAGGCCGTCTGCGTGGGGGTCTGGTCTGCCTGGACCCGAGAGTCATCCGTCGGCTACCTGCTGCCGAAGACTCAGCTACCTGCCGCCCTGCGCTAGGTCTCGCCGCTGAAGAAGGCTCTGCCAGGAAGCTCTCGATCAGGAGGGCTCGCTCCAGCACTCCCGCCTGGGTCGGAATGCTGAGGGAGACCAGCGACGCCCGAATCTCCTGTCGCAAGCCCTGCTCGAAGGTCCGGGCCCGGAAGAAGGGGTCCCGTACCATGTCGGTCGAGTAGCGAGATAGGTCAGTGAACCTCACCGCGTACAGAGCGACCGTCATGCTGCCCTGGCGCAGCTGGAGAAGCTCCTGGATGCGCACCGCTCGGAGGGTGGCCGGGACGAACTCAGAGCGGAAGAGACTCTCGAAGTCCGCCCAGAGCAAGGATGCCTCATCGTGAACCAGGAGCATCAAGCTCCACCATTGTCCTGCCGCCGCCTGCAGGAGGCTCGCCGCGAGAATCGCCATGAGATCCGCTGGTGTCCTCACTAGCCTAAAGATCCGTACCACCGCCTCTAGCCAGTCCTCGGCGGCCTGGGGGTCCGCCTCACCGCGAAACCTGGGCGGTCGCTGGCTCTGAAACTCATGCAGTGCCCTGAGGCGACGTGCATCGTCAGCGTCTGGTACTGGTAGCATCGGTGGCTTGGCGGGTAAAGCTACCGCCGGTGCCACTGCTGGCAAAGGGCCCTGCACCGAGGCCTCATCGCTCGGTGGGCTGCCGTCGCGCCCTACACTGGGAACCCTAGCTGGCTGTCGTCGCGGGGCCATCCTGAAAGGAGAACAAGAGCACCACAGTCAGAACAGTATACCTGGTGAGCTGGCACAAGTAATCACAAGGAAAACTTGAGACGTTCATGAAGCAGATCAGTATACCCGGTGAGCTGACACAAGTAATCACAAAGAAGACTTGAAACACACATGCAATCAATGTTTTCATGCATTAAGTCGGAAATCAGGAGTCAGGGTCCTGGTGTACGGATACGTCGGCCGCCGCACCAACACTGGGCTCCCTGAACTAATAACCACACTCAATACACTAAACACTATTGCTTCATATAGAAAGAAAGGACGATCAGAGTCTGCGGTAGAACCGACCGCTCTGATACCAATTTGTCACGACCCGTCCTCGGGGCCCGTGCCGTGACTACCCCAAGCCCGCCTTCCATAGGCCAGGGGCTTGCGACTAGCACTAAGGCGTAAAATCCCAGTAAACAGGGAAGGCATTGCCTTTATAAGTAACAACCATCACAGAGTCAGCAAGCGGAAAGTAACTACAAAGTGCAGAAAAGTAAAGGGGGCCGGAATACAAGCCCAACTGAAAGTACAACTGAAAAGTAAAGAACAGCAACTGAAGAAAAGACGGCGGCCTCGTGTCGTCCACTGGAAATCCCACCTGAAGGGTGGGTACAGATAGCCTCCAGGCTCCTCGGGTCCCACGTCCGCTCCGAGCACGTCCTGCCCAGTGGTCCACCTCCAGGTACCGTCCTGCTCCATGCCCCAACCGTGATCAGCGCTGTCCGTCGTCTGCATCCAACACAACAAGGTGCGGGCATATCCCGTGCAGGGGTGAGTATAAGCTACTCAGTAAGGACCCCGAGACCCCCGAAGGTCTCCCGAAATCCACAAAGGATATAACACAAAAGGAAGATGCCATCACGAAGTAACATCTAACTCGACTTAGGTATATGCCCATACATATACCTAAGTCCCCAATTCTAGCTCTGCTCACGAGCTCAAGAACAACTCAATCCACAAAGGAAAGCAAGACTCAAATCCACAAGGAGAGTAAACAGTAAATCCACAAAGGATAGTTCAACACAATCCACAAAGGAGAGTAACATAAGATTCAGCTCAACCAGGTATACTTTTTCAGATGACGTCAAAGATGATCACTGATCCATCTAAGTCGTCGGACCCACGAAGGATCGATAGGTACTAACCCCCGCAAAAGACCCACATAGGATCGGGCTCACACAGAACCTGTAGGCAGTGGCTCACACAGAACCGGTAGTAAGGACCCACATAGGATCGGGCTCACACAGAACCTGTAGCACTGATCCACGTAGGATCGCTGAGTGTAGTAGTCGACGCAGTCCACTGAGGATCTCTGCACAGTCGTCGCCGTAGTCCACGAAGGATCTCTGCTCTGCCGTGGTCGCAGTCCACTGAGGATCTCTGCCCTGCCGTCGTCGCAGTCCACGGAGGATCTCTGCTCTGTCGTCGTCGCAGTCCACAGAGGATCTCTGCTCTGTCGTCGAAGTCACAGCCAGCGCTAGGGTTCCCGCACACAGCGAGCTCGTTTAGGAGGGTCCGATCCACGAGCCGAGAGGCTGATACATCAACTGACACGTAGTCCGAAGTTGATGTATCCAAAAGTTCCGTAACGACAACAGGATCTCAACGCAACAGACGGCGCGTCGATCGGACGCCCGGTCTGAGAGTTATTGGCATTTTCGTCCCAGGGGCCCGGTTGGTTTTTAGGGCAAAACCAACCCGACCGTACTCCGCCTGTGTCCGATCCTCGGGCGGAGTATGCCAAAAGTTCCGTCTCACTTAGAGGAAACTACCACAGCTGACGGTACGTCGATCGGACGTCCGTAGCTCAAGTTATGAGCGTTTCTGCTCCGAGGGTTCTGGGCCCGGGGCGACCCGGCCCGAACCCCCCCTGGGTCGGCCGAACCGGGTCGACCCGACCCGGCTAGGCCGGGTCCGGTCCGGCCTGGGCGCGGCCCGGCCGACCGGACCGGCCGGCTCGGCTTCGGCCGAGCGGCCGAAGGAGAAACCGCCGCGGGTTTGACCCGCGGCTTGGAGGAACGCGGCCCGCGCGGGCCGCGTGCTGGGTGCCCGGACCGCGGACGCGGTCCGGCGGTTCGCCGCCGCCGCGGCCGAGCCGCGGCGGACTCCTCCGGCGGCGCGCCGGGCGCCGGCGCCGCCGCGCCGGCGACCCGCGCCGCTGCCACTTTCCGCGGGCCGCCGGAGTTGCTCCGGTGGCCCGTTTTGCCTCCCACCTGCGCCGTTGCTCCTCCCGGGGGCCGACCTTCACTGCGGGATCAACAGATCGCCCCTGCCGCGCGGTTCGTCATTGTCTGCCATATCCGCACAACAAAAGAGATCAGCGGAGGGTTGCCGGGTCTTGTTCGTCAGACCCGTACCCTCCGCGTTAGTCATAAACAACGGGAGGAATAAAAACAACCAATCAACAATTTTAAAATAATTTAAAATTGTTCTGAGGTCGGGTTTTTTATTCCAAAAGAATAAACACGGGAAAAAAATAAAAGAATTCCAACAACCCTTACCTTGTCGTCGTCGGACGTGAGGTCGTCGCGGAATCGCTCGTCGCGGAAGAAGGAGATCGTCGCGTCGCGGGAAAAACGTCACGCCAACGATCTCCGGATCTAGAACAAACGGATTTAATTAATTAAATCCGTTGTTATTGAAAATAAAAAGGGAGAAATAAATGATTCGTTTCTCACCTTAATTGCCGAACGAGGATCGGCCGCGGAAGAAGAGGCATCGCCGAAGAACGTCGCGGGTAGAGCTCGTCGACGTCGCAGATCACGGTGTGCGTCGTCGAATTCTGGTCGCCGGCGTTCTTCGCGTTCTTCGCGTTCTTCACGTTCTTCGCGAGGAGGGGAGATGAAGAAACAAAGGTCCTCTCAAATCCTTTCAAAGGATTTTTAGGTTGGTCTTATTTTATAAACATGCCAACAAACGCAAAAGCGTAAGTAACGACCCATCAGTTCATTGAATTAATTCAACGAGCGAAACAGCCCATTTAATTCACGAAATAAACCGCTCAATTAAATGGTCTGTTAAGAATTTAAGAAAACGCGTCGGTTGACTTTTCAGTTACTTTGACGGGTTTTCGCGGGTGCGTTACTTAGCGAAAGAAACGGCGGGGCTCGTGCGGGCCTTGCCTCACAAATATCCTACCAAGAGGGTAGGATATTTCTGGATAGCATCCTATCCAGTTCAACTCAGATCAAGCCGCCTTTAAGTGGCTTCAAGTGGCTTCCAAGCAGCTTAAGTGAAATAAAATAAAGTTGTCGCACAAATTTTATTTTATTTCTGACTTAAAGCCCTAAAATTTAAAAACCACGTCTGAGCAAACGCAACTCCGGAAGAGGCGTTTCTAAGCAAAAACCGGCGCTGCGATTTCATCGGTGCCCTCAGAATTCGATTCCGGGCACTGGTTCAAAAGATAGAAAAACCCGCTCGTCCGTTCACTGAACATACTCGAGCCAAACTTCGGAAATTGATTCCGGGCACACCGGGCCTCGGAATCCGGTGCCGTCAGAAGCTGCGCTCTTGTAAAATTCCAAAGCAAATTAAGAAAAAAATTTCCTTGAAATTTGCGGGTCTTTACATGAGATAGTCTAGGAAATAGTAAAAAAGGCGAAGACCATTCAAGGTCACATCAGGGCTTATCAAAGCTGATAGAAGATCTATGAAAACAATGGTAAATGGGACTTAGAGTTTGAGGTCAGGGATAAGGTATTTCTCTACATATCTCCCTGGAAGAGAGTCATGGTAATTAGGTAGAAGGGAAATCTAAGTCATAGGTACATTGGCCCCTTTGAGATTATGGATTGCATTAGAGCTGTGGCATATCGACTACCACTTCCACCAGTCGTGTCTCAAGTACATGATGTATTCATTATATCCCTATTGAGGAAGTATATAATAGATCCATAAAATTTATATAATTAAGATCTGTTACATCATGAAAATGATCTCTCATAAGAGGATCATCCAGTGAAGATATTGGATCGTAAGGATAAAGCTCTATGCAACAAGACCACCCACCTAGTTAAAGTACAATAATGGAACCCCAAATATGAAGAGGAAACATGGAAACCATAGGAAGTCATAAAGGATAATTACCCTATCCTTTTTTCACCTTAGTATTTAAAAAAAAATTAGGGATAAATTATATATGTTGGGAAGAATTTAACACCCCAAACGTTTTATGAAATATTTATATCTTCGATAGCTTGTGTTACACGAAACATTGAGTTTAAACAAACCACAACATACAAATATATTATTATTTTCACATGAAAATTATAAAATATATATTTAATTGGAGGGTATTAATATGAATAAATATGAATAAATATATTAATTCTTAGGAAATAAATAATTATTTTTTTAATGAAGTCATTTTATTCATCAAAAATATGTTTTCTTCAAAAAATGATTTTATTACTTTTTATGGGAAAATAAATATACTTAATTTTATAACTTTTATAAAACTTATATGACAAAATAAACTTTATTTTTGAATTAATCATGTAAAAATTATCTTATGATGATTTTTTGGGAATTTTCTAAAAAGTTTGAAATTTTAAGGAATAGTGAAAAATACAAATTTACATTAAAAAATATATATTATTTTAAAATATTTACAGATTAAAAATATATTTTTATTATTTTTAAACTTTAATTAGTTTATTTTGTTTCTAAATAATCTATTTTTTTATTTTAAATGAATTTTATACATGAATTTAGTATGGAATCTTGTTTACTTAAAAGGGGATTTTTTTAGAAAAATTGTTCTTCTTTGCATTTTTCTGAATTAATTTTAAATTAAATTCTACCACATAAATGTTTTGATTTTTAAAAAATGGATTCCATATTTTTAATCAGGATTTCTAGATTTATTAAATATACCCCTTTTATTCTTGGTCAATATAAATAGTAACTGTGGTAAAATTTATCATCTTCGTAAAGGGTAAACCAGAAATATATAGATTGAAAATAAGTGACATGGCCATATATTTTCAAAAAAAATACTATTGAATGACTTAAATTCTATTATTACCACCTACGTTTTGAATTGGAGTTATTTAATGGACACATTTCCATGAAAATGACTTAGAAATTATGAAAATCAATGAAAGTGAAAAAATGTCACACTTTTATTTTTAATAACTATAATATTCTTAATAGGGGGTTAACCAGAATATATAATCAACTATAAATAATATTTGGAAATATAAAATATTTATATTAATCATGGTGATTTATTTAATTTTTTTAGTAATTTAATAATTACCCTAAATTCTTAAAAAGCGATGATGTAGTGATTATTTAATTAACAAAAAACAAAATAAATGACAATAAAAATATTAAAAATAACATAAATTAAGATATTTGAGTTTATAAACGAATTATATAGATTAAAATTACATTATTAGGATATAATAAAATAGTTTGTTCAAATTTGACTTGTTTTCTTGATGTTTTTAAATGTAAAAGTAGTGAATAGTATCGAAATTGTCAATAAAGATATTTTGTGGGATTAATATTCTATTTAACGATTTAAAAATTTTAATATTTAAAAAAAACCAAATTATTATGATATGATCTAAAATTTAATTAATTTTCCATTTATTTTCCAATTGGCTCCATATAATTAAAAATTACAACCTTTTAATATCGACAAAGTTGTTACCATAATTAATATTAAAATAGGTTAACTAAGGGTTAATCAAAATGATAAGGTTTAAAATAAAAAATGTATAAATTCTATTTTTTGATGAAATTATAGCCTTATGTAATATTATCTTATAATAAATGTTCATTTGGTTGTATTTTCATAGAAAATGAATTTATTATAATATAATAGTTTGAGTAATTTCAAAACAAATACCTCTCTCCTCCCTCATAAATACCACCCCTAACAACCCCATTTCCTCACACCATCCAAGACTTTAATCTTACCCAATCTCTAAAAAACATCCTCCTCCACACCCCTAGATCTAAGTGTATATGGTCTCACAAAAAGACCAATTCCAAGTTCCTCATGGGGTCTTTTAAGGAGGTGATATTCAAGATGCAACTTTCTCGAAACACCACTCCTAATTTCTTTTATTCTTCTACCTTATCCTCCAATATTTCATCCATAAAATCATAATAAATCCTATAAAATTTATATACTATAATGTTATATATAAAATGGAATATTTTTATCCTTCCATTTTTCTCATCTCCTCTAATTCAAAGGAAGGAAAACACTATCCAAATTATGGTGGTTAACCATCTCCATGGATAATGAGTTTTCATTTTCCATTATCTCCTTAAAAGTTAATAATAAAACTATTTTTATGGTTATATAATATTTTAATAAGTATTTTATAACTTATTTATATTCTTTAACTAATATATAAATATAATATTAAATAAAATAAAACTAATTCGTGATAGATGGGAAACCCTCCAAAAATAAACTAAACAATTACCATTAATGTTTTATCAAAATAATTTTTATCATGTAAAAAAATGATATATGAGACCATTTAAATTTATTTAAGTGTATTAAAATAATTTAATTTCACTTTTGGAACAATATTCCCATTTTTCAAGAACTTCCATAATTATACACAAGTGAACCAACCATGAAACCATGAAACGAACACACCTGAAATGATGAAATTTAACTTGATAAATCATCTAAATGGTCATAAATGAACTTAATAAAATTATAATAAAAAAAATAAACGTGAAAGAGGTTATTAATTATGAAATTAATTAATATAACTTGATTATCCATGTAACATCCTCGATCTGGATGCCACTTTAAAGTGCCCCGTACCCAGTTGGCCACATAGCCCCAAGCACATTTCCCCAAATGCCAGAGGTTACCGACTAGTAGTGAGGGCCTAGGTGTGATAGTGCATAAAATATGACCTCATTGGTAGAGTTTAATACAACATAAATGATAATAATTCAATAGTGGAAGTAGTAATACCATAACAGAATATGAACAGTGGAAGTCTGGTAATAAAAAAACCAGATGTCATAGCATACAAAGGATGATTATCCATGTCACATATTCTAGGAAAATATGAAACACATGATACACTGTAGTAATACACAATTACAATTAACAAAAGTACAAAAGGAACAAAAGAGACTCAGTAGCATTACAAGCCTAGACTTGGTCCCATGTTTTCCTTCTCCTAACAGCAAATCAAGTACCTATAGAAGGGTTCTTACCCTTATTGAGACCTATAGCAATATAATATTTTTGGGCCCAAAACATGACCCAAATAGGGAGGGAGACTAAATACCAGTGGGTAACCACCCAAGATCTGTTTTAGTCTTTTAGTGAATATATATAATAGTCAGATCACAATAATGAAAGTAGTAAGCTAAGAAGTACTCAAAAGTAAACATTCATACAAGAACTAGTATTCATTTACATTCATTTAATGTTTATTAATTAATTCAATCACATTTAATTTTATATTTCTAGGGATCTGGCCTAAGTTCGACAACCCCCGTGTAAATGAAATCCCAACAGATACCTCATAAGGCTATCTAAACAAGTAAGTGATGACCGAATCCAAGCTTGTGCTTTGGATTGGAAGACACGTCGTAATTCATTTCATTTAAATATCCAATTTATAACCCGATACCATTCATGAAATTCAAAAGTTGGAATTCAAGTATCACTATAGGTGTAATTCTATCTGAAACCTATAAGCCCGTCCTGAAGAACCTCTTGGGAGACTCGGTATCACTCTAGGTGAAAACCTACCAACATCCTACAAGCCAGTCCCGACGATCCTCTTTAGAATCATAGTATCACTCTTGGTGTAGTATAAGTCCATGTTAACTAATCCCATTATTGTGAGTCCTATAAGGAAGCCCCAGGTATCACTCATGACATGTAAACAAATCCAGTAGATTCCATACATGGAATCCCTCAATGATCCATGTTTCATTCGGAAAAATAAGTAAAGACTATATGATCCCAACTCCTAAATCCATGGCTCACTCATGGATTGAAAAAAACAACCAGACCAACATTATAAGGCTTTTCCTTTCAATTACTCACATAGGTAAAACACACCACAACCAACACATGTAATTTAAACTATTTCATGGCTTTAACAATAATAAACTCACATGGGAAATTCATATGACAAGCAACACATGTTAATTACACTATTACATGGTTTAAACAATAGTAAATCACCTAGGAAAAATTTACATAACAAGTCTATCATGTAATCTAAACCATTACAAGTCTTTAACAAAACCCAACACACATAGGATGTTTCACAATTGGATAAGAACATTCCAAACATGATTAAACAAGTATAGGCATAAACATGGGTCAAGGGGAAAGTCATTTATTCCATACCCTAAGATAATTGAATACCTTATAACAATAAGGAATCATTATTATTAAAAAAATCATTTTAAAAAAACCCACAAATGGGAAACAAGGCATGCCTCATAAGGATCCTAGTCCAAACATCCATAATTTGTCATCAAAGGGAAACAAACCCATGGGGTGGACCAAATTAATGTTAAGAAACCTAATTCATGCTTTGAATTACTTAGCCAATTACATAATAAAAATAATCAATAAAATAGTTTAATTATAAATCAAGGTGACACCCAAAAAATGGTCATGTGACACTCCTCCACATAAAATCAACTTAACAATTAGCGAAAGGCATAAGACCACCCACATTATAGTCGTACAACTCTCCTCCTCCAGCTTCAACCTCTAATTTGACCCAGAACAGGGTAGATCTACAAAATGAGCATAAACAATCAACCTTCAATAACCCGGTTGAGAGAATAGATTAAGAATAATGAATCAAGAGGAATTTATAGCTTACCGATTGGGTTCCATTACATCCAAAGACGATCAAATCGAAGTTCAGATGATTATTCGAGAGACAAAATGAGCTTTGATGCTTCTGTTTGAGAGAACTTGGTGAGCCCTCTATCTATAAATAAAGAAACAAGGTTACTATCCATTTAAAAAAATTCAAAATACATGGCATGTACTATGAATATACACAACATGTATATTCCATTTTTTCTCTCCTTTTTTCTGACTTCTTTTACACGTCATAAAAAGGCCAGTGGACATCAATACATGGTGTGTATTGGGATTACATGGCGTGTAACCCTTATTCATGGTTTGAAACAATCCTACATTCATCCCTTAAACTCTTTTTGCCTGCTTTCTTAAATAAAATCTGAAAAGAAAAGATCCATAACTCAAAAGAAGAACTTAGTTCTTATAAACATACCCCTTAAATCATTTCATCCCTGAATTGAACTTCCAAGGGTGGTAAATAAATATTTATGAACAAATTTGGCCATAGTGATCATACATCGACCTCCCGCTCCCAAGTCTCATCCTACACTCGATTGCACTGCCATAGAACTCATATTAAAGGAACATAACAGCCATACATAACCTTCATGATACGATCCAAAATTTGAATATGATGCTCCTCAAAAGACACATCTACCTATAACCCAACATACTCAGGTTTAAAATCATGATATGGGTCTGAAGATTAATGCTGGAATTGAGAAACATTGAAGACATCGTGCATAGATCAGTACCTATTAGATAACTGCAAATGATAGGCAACTGACCCGACCCTTTCCAGAATCACAAATGGCCCGACGTATCTTTTTGAAAGATTAACCTGTCTCCTCGTCCTCTTGTGTCCCAACCTCAGTGCAACACATAGTAAAACTCTATCCTCAACCTTGAACTTTAGAGGTTATTTTCAGAAATCAACAAAAGATTTCTGATGATAATGCATAGTAGTCATTCACTTTAGAATCACCTGATCTTATTCAGTAGACTCCTAGACAAGACGGGGTCCCAGCATAGTTGCCTCTCCTACGTCTAGCCCACACAGGGGTGATCAGAATAGTCTACCATACAAAGACTCATATGGCACCATCTGAATAGTATCCTAAAAGGTATTGTTATAGGAAACATTTACCAAGGGAATATGTTTCTCCCAAGAACCCCCATGATGCATGCCCGAAGCATGTCCCCCAGCACTTGAATCATGCGTTTTGACTGGCCATCTATTTGGGGGTGGTATGTTGTGCTCAGAAGTACCTGTATACCTAGTAGCCTCTATATCAATTTCTAGAAATGAGAAGTAAACTGAGAATCCCTATCTGAAATGATAGAAAAAGGAACCCCATGTCGTCATACAATCTCCTAGATGTACAACCCCCCTAGCACAACTACACTGAAGGTTTCCTTGATTGGAAGGAAATGTGTAACCATCGTGAGCCTATCAACAATAACCCATACAAAATCATTACGTCGAGCAAACCTTGATAACTCCATCACAAAATCTATCATGACATCATTCCATTTCCACTTAGGAATGGGTAGCTATTGTAAAAGTTTGGCTGGTCTTTAGTCATCTACCTTCACCTTCTAATAGGTGGAGCACCCCTTGAAAAAACCAACCACATCCCTTTTCATACCTAGCCACCAATACTGATGATGTAAATATGATTAAATCTTGGTGATGTAAGGATGCACTGTCCATATAGAGGCACAAAAGTCCCACATCAGCTCCTTACACATGTCTTCTGAAACCCATACGTGACTGTGTAGTCGCAGAAACCTCATCCTTCGGAGTCCTATAGTTGCCTCATCCTAACTCTATTTATAATGGTAGAGGTAACATCTTTGGATAAAATAAAAGTATTTCCATGACTGTCATGCACCTCTAAGTGAATCTCAAAGAACAACACCATAATATGTCACTCAATACTGGCATGTTGCATTGCTTGTATCTGAGTCCTCCTTCTCAAAGCATCAACCACCGCATTTCACTTACCAGGCATGTAGGCAAGATCGAATTCAAAGGACTGAAGGTATTCCACACACCTCTGATGCCTCAGATTCAGATCATGCTGTGTAAATATGTACTTTAGGCTTTTGTGGTCTGTGTACACCACCGAACCCTCTCCCATTAAGTAATGTACTGACAACGTAAAGCATGAACAACTGAAGCTTACCCGAGATCATGTGTGGGGTAATTCTTCTCATGAGGCCTCAACTATTGAGTTCTGTATGTAACAACTTGATCCCCCAGCATAAAACTACTCGTAGCCCAATACCTGATGCAACACAGTACACAGTGTAACTCTTTATTGACTCTATAAAAATTAGTATCAGCACCGAATTCAATCTCCCTTTCAATTCTTGAATGTTCGTCTCATAAAAATATATCCAAACATACTTACCACCATTTTATGTCAAGACCATCAACGATGCTGCTAAGCATGAGAAGTCCTATATGAACATCTATAGAAACCATACAACCCCAAGAAACTTCGTACATCAAATACATTATTGTGATTATCCTAGGAAACTACTGCTATCACTTTCTATGGGTCCACTAATACTCTTGTCTATGAGATTATGTGACCCAGGATGTGAATCTAATCCATCTAGAAGTGACACTCTGTGAGATTAGCAAATAACTGATGCTCTCTCAGTGTACTGAAAATGATCTCAAGATGTTTGTCATGGTCATGTCAATTGTGAGAATACACAAATATATCATCCACAAAAAACACAATGAACGAGCCCAGATAAGAATGGAACATTCGGTTCATCGATTCTATAAAGACTACAGGAACATTTGTGAGACTGAACAACATGACCAAATACCCATACATACCATACCTACTCTGAAAGTCTGTGTGAGGTATGTTCGATGATCTAACACACACCTGATGATTACCAGATCTCAAATTGATCTTAGAGAATACCTAAGATCCTTAGAGTTTATCAAAGATATCATCTATTTGCAATAGAGGATACCGGTTCTTAACCATTAACTTGTTAAATTTCTGATAATCCACGTATATCCTAAGGGTACCATACACCTTTTCGAAAAAAGGAATGGAGAACCCCAAGGAGAAGTACTGGGTTAGATGAAACCCTTAGTCTCGGAATCCTCTAGCCACCTCTTGAGCTATTGAAACTCCATCGTAGCCATCCTATAAGGATGAATGGATAACGGTATAGCTCCTGACACTAGATTTATAAATAAATCTACCAATATAACTGGAGGTAAAGCTAAAAATTCATCTGGGAAGACATCCCTAAAATGATCAACTACTAGAGGGAAGTCTATATGACATGTTCCCTAGTCAACTAGATATAAAATCGCAATTTAAGCTACTATCCCACTAAACTAATGATTCTTGAGGATAGCTCATATCACCTGAACATCCCATTCACCCTTGCATATAAACGATCCTCCCTATGGTGACGTAAAACTCACCCTATGAGGACAACAATCGAAAAAGGCTTGAAAGTGGACCAACAAGTCCATTTCGAGAATGGAATCAAAGACATTCATCTCTAAGATGTAGAGTTCCCATAAGAAGTGTCACCCAACAACCTCAAGGGGTAACTCCTTTCACTGATGCACACTTTCTATTCTAATCCCTAAGAAAGTGTCTAGCATCATAAAATCCTGAGAAGTAAAAACATAGAGACTAAGGATCTCCACAACGAGCACATATATGAAGCTATGTGAAGTACCTGTATCAAAAATTGAAAAAGATAAAAATAAGGAGACTAGAATAGTACATCTAAAAGTAGAGGGTTTAAGATCCTTCCCTTGTTGGTTATATTTAAATTCATAAGTCTGACCCGTACTGCAACCTTTTAACACTGCCTGGATACCCTGAGCTAATCCACCATGCTGTTTCTGAGTACCTGGGGTCTAGCTACCATAACCATGACCCCCATGTCATACTGAGTGGCCTGGTGCTTTCCAGTTCCCTAACTGATGAGAAGCTGCCGACCCTACTGCTGAACATGGAGTTGGTGTAGACTCTCTCTCACTAGATACCAGTGGAAACATCCTGTAGAAGTGATGAAGATGGCCCCTTTTATGTAAGACCGGGACATGACTGGGTCCTACGAACACTGTGGACTCATATTCCCTGACCTACCACATGGGTAGCACCTCACTTGGTTACCTGAGGATACTTTCTAAATGCTAATGTCACTGTGAGAAATCTACAAATGATGCTTTGTACTAACGGCCGAGACAATACCAGATCTCAGTGCAGAACTACCCTGGCTCGTACCTCTAGATGCAGAAGGAAACCTGAAGACATTCACCTATGATCATATGTCAAACCTAAGACCATACTATAATATCTTAGCCTTTGATAAATTTTCACCCATCAGAATAGGTGAAAAATACTAGAGTTCAGTAAAATGGGCTTTATATTCCATCATTGATAAAGGGCCCTGACCCAGATGGATAAACTCCCAGGATTTTTCATCCCTCATCATCTCAGGATTGAAATAATCATATAAGACTGTATGAAAATATCCCCATGCCATATACTGATGATTCTATCCCTGAGTGATAAAATCACACCATATTTTGGTAGAATGACACAAAATATACGTTGCAAGCTTTACCCTCCTCTCAAGAGGCATCTCGAGATTCTTGAAGATCATAATCATGAACTCCATCCTTGAATCTACAGTCTCTGGTCCTCCATGACCTGATAATGTGGGTGGATGAAGCTACTGGAAAAATCACATCAACTCTGCTATAGATGCAGCAGGTTGTGGTACTCCCAGAAAGGTTTGCATGATCCATATAAAGCCTTCACAGAACAGTGAATAAAAACCTTTATCAGGTAAAATATATGGTACCACAACTATCACAACTAGAGAATCCACTGGTATCCCATGTCCTACAACCTACATGGTATGATAATCGCCACATTCCTGGCATAAAACTGGAGGTCATTGTGGTGGAATGACTCTTTAAGATCAAGCATACACCTCATTTCAAGTTCACTATAAAAGTTCATAATTCAAGGTTTCTAAAACTAAATAGGAGAAGAAAACCTTAAACGGTTACAAAAATAGGAGTACATGACATGTAGAAGCCATAAACGATGTGTACCCTTAAGCTTCTACCCGGGCATGTACTTACACCGGCCTGTGTGTGTAACCAACCAAGATACATGACATGTTTAACTGATACGTAGAGTGTACTCAAGTCTCCCCTCTTGGCCATGTAATTTTAAAGGGCCATAACCTCACAGGTTCTACCTAAGTAACACTACATGGTGTGTACCTAAAGTACATGACTATGTATTTTTTCTAGACCATTGTTCCGTGTTCTTTCTTCAACGACCAAACACATGGTATTTGAACACACAACCTGTACTCAGAGTACACAAAATGTACTTAAAAAACATTTTTCATCCCGAATAGAAGAACCCATGGAGTGTTTTCAAACAGAAAGTCTTGTAACTCCATGGAACTTCCCCAGAACCCCTATTTTTGAATATAACCAACGGTATTCCAAATTATGATCCGTGGGGGCGTATACTCTCTACGAATCAATGTTTTGAATCCTCATATAGAAAATCATTACAAAATTCAGTCCAAATCAACAATATTATCCACCAAATTCTTATCCAAGAGGGCCTATACACCTCAGGGATCAAATTTTGGCATCCATGCATAGCCTATCATATCATGATTTAGTATAAAGTTGAAACATGATCCACCAAATCCAAATCCAAGAGGGCCTATACACCTTAGGGACCAAAGTTTGGTGTCCGTCCAATTCAAACCATAACACATACCAATACACCTATCACAACATAAGTCATATATATCACGATACCTATTAAAACAACATGAAATCAGTAATTCTTCTAAATGGCATAGAAAGAATGCATTCCATGTGATTTCTAACAAGTTCCTATATGATGCATGAGATGGAATACCCTCATCTCATTGGGTTGCAACAAAATATTACTTTAATGATATCAATAATAACATCACAATACAAGTGCATCACCCAATGGTGAAATCAAATCAACTTTAGCAAATCAAAATCCAAAATCACAATTCAATTCGATGAAATTTGGCTTTTCCTTGTACATGAGGTAGCTACTCTAGGGCACATTTTATTACCAAAATCCATTTCCTTCATATCCCTAACTAATGTTTCCAAACACTAAGGAAAACAAGATAATAATACTCTGATACAACTTTATAATGTCCCAGATCTAGATTCCACTTTATATTCTCCATACCCATTTGTCCACATGGACTCAATCACATTTCACCAAATTCCAGAGGCTACTGACTAGCAGCAAGGGCCTAGGTGTGATAGTGGGGAGACTATGCCCTTATTAGAATAGTGTAATAGAATTGAAATAATAACAATTCAATAGCAGAAGCAACAATACCATAATAGAATATAAACAATGGAAGCCTGATAATAAAAATAACCAGATCTCATAGAATATAAAGGGTGATGCTCTATTTCACATGTTCTAAGAAAACAACCAAAATAGGATACACTATAGTAATGAGAAATTACAGGTTCCAAAAGTAAAAAAGTAACAAAATAGACTTAGAAGCATCACAAGCCTCGACTTGGTCCCATGCTCTCATTCTCTGAACAAGAAATCAAGTACCAGTAGTAGGGTTCTTACCCATATTGACACCTGAAAAGATATAATTTGTTTGGGCCCAAAAACATGAACTAAATAGGGTGTAAGAATAAATCACAGTAGGCAACCACCCAAGATCTATACCAGTCTTTCAAGGAATATATATATAAAAGGAAGTGTACAATAATGAAAGTAGTAAGCAAGGAAGTACTCAAAAGTAAATAGTCCTACAAGAAATGGTGTTTATTTACATTCATTTCCCATTTATTAATTAATTCAATTAAATTTAATTTTATAAGTCTTGGGATCTAGTCTAAGTATGAAAACCCTCGTGTAAAATAAATCCCAACACATAACTCATAAGGCTATCTAAAAAAGTGAAGACCGAATCCAAGCTTGTGTTTTGGCTTGGTAGACGCGTCATAATTAATTTCATTTAAATATTAAATTTATAACTTGATCCCATACATGACATTCCTAAGTTAGAATTAAAGTATCTCTCTAGGTGTAATTCTATCTACAACCTACAATCCCATCTTGGAGAACCTCCCTAGAAACCCAGTATCACTCTAGGTGCAAACCTACCAACATCCTATAAGACCGTCCCAACAAAACTCTATGGAATCCCAATATCACTCTAGGTGCGGTATAAGTATGTCTCAACTAAGACAGTTACTAGAGGTCCTATAAGGAAGCCCCAGGTATCACTCATGACATGTAAACAAATCCAATAGAGTTCGTCAATGGAATCCCTTAACGATCCATGTTTTACTCAGCAAAATACGTAAAGCCCCCATAATTCCGACCGCTACATCTGTGGATCGCTCACATATTGAACATAAAAACCAAACCAATATCATAATGCTTGACCTTTCAATTACTCACATAGGTAAAACACACTATAAGAAACACATGTAATTTAAACTATAATAGTGATTTAACAATAATAAACTCACGTGGGAAATTCATATGATAAGAAACACATGTAAATTACAGAATTACATGGTTTTAACGATAATAACTCACATGGGTACAATTTACATAATAATCCTATCATGTAATCTAAACCATTACAAGGACGTAATATAACCATACTCACATGGTCAGTTTCACAATTGGAGTAGAACATTCCAAACATGCTAAAACAAGCACATGCATAAACATGGGTCAAGGGGAATGCCATCTATCCCATACCCTAATATAATTGAATACCTTATAACAACAAGAAAAATTCATTATTAAACAAAATCATTTCTAAAAAACCTAGAAAAGATAAAAAAGGCATGTCTTATAGGCATCCTAAGCCAAGCATCCATAATTGGTCATCCAAGGGAAACACACCCATGGGGGGGCCTAATTTAAGGTAAAAAATGTAATTCATTTTTTTAATTACTTAACCAATTACTTAAACAACAATAGGCAATAACATAGGTTATTTATCAATCAAGAAAACACCCCAAAAATGGGCGTGTGACACTCCATTACATTTAACCAACTTGATAATTAGCGAAAGGAAAAAGAGCACTTACCTCGTAGTTGTACAACTCTCTTCATATAGTGTCAACCTCTAATTCAACCTAAAACTTGATAGATCTACAAAAAATGCGTAAAATCTAAAAATTAAATAACTCATTTGAGATAATAAATCATGAATAACGTCTCAAGAGGAATAGAGAGCTTACCGACTAGGTTCCAACACATTCGACTGTGATTGAATCATAGTTTGGATGATGATTCAGGAGCCTAAACGAGCTCCAACACCTTTGTTTGAGAGAAAATGGTGAGCCCTCTGTCTAGAAATGAAGAAATGAGGCTACTTCCCTTTTTAATAAATTTTACTAAATACATGGCATGTAATCTAAATATACACTATGTGTATATTCCATTTACCCTCCTTTCTCTGACTTCAATTACACATCATAAAAGGCCTACCAACATCAATACATAGTGTGTAATGGGATTACACATCATGTAACCCTCAGTCACATTGTGAAAAAGTCCTACAATCATCCTTTAACCTCTTTTTCTCTAGTTTTCTTAAATACAAACTGAAAAATAAAATATCCATACCTCCAAGGAAGAACCAGGTTCTTATAATCAAGAACATTAAGTGAATGTGTAGAACTCATTTAGACATAATGTACATGATCTCTCTGAACATCCATATTTCCTTTAGGTTAAAATTTCTCTCTCTTTGGACCAATTTACTGAAGGTTCCGGGCGCAATGGAAGTGTGGTTAGGATGGGACCCAACTTTGATTTTTACCA
This sequence comes from Viscum album, assembly GCA_963277665.1. Lineage (NCBI taxonomy): Eukaryota > Viridiplantae > Streptophyta > Magnoliopsida > Santalales > Viscaceae > Viscum > Viscum album. Next base: position 1,477,467,862 of record OY728166.1, read on the forward strand.
TGATAAATGATTATTACTAGATCAATACGATGGTTAATGCTAGTCTCTAGGGATTATAATCAAAGATTTAGATAAAGAAGAAAGAGGACCAAAAACTTAGAGATGATCTTGCACGTCATGTTTATAATTATTTTAATTAATTTGATAAAGAAAAATAATACCTGTATCTTTGGTATTTTTCATTGTTGATGATGTTGATCATTCGGAATGACCATTATGGATTATCTTGTTGGGATTGTAAGGATCCAAACTAGAATCCCTATAGAAGTAATCCACACATGATCTGATGGCCTCCGATTGACATCGTTCATTCTTTGGGTGCTATCACAATGAAGTGAGTGTCTTGTGTCGGTCATTCTTGATCGCTTGTTATTCAGACTTGAATAACGTCTCTCATTCTTGAGAGGGGAGAGAAGAGGATTTGAGAGAAAAATTGTTTGGCTCAACAATTATCAACTCACCAGGCATGTGGTGTGGTGTCTAGCATAATAGGCATACTTTCCTATTTATATACATGGAATTTCAGTTACAATATTTAATTTCATATCAAAAATTAAATACATTCATGAACTTAGAGAAAACCCTTGCATTTAATAATAATACCGCTTTATTATTTATGGTGTGGCAACTTGCGCAAAATGAAATTATAAAAAAAATTCTGCATCACAAAATAATTGCAGGGTTATTTTAATTTGTAACAACTAGTTAAATAATGATTTACTGTCTTGTAAATAATTATTTTACTACCAGACCAACATTGGTCCAATCGAACTCCTCTTCCATTTATTGAGCCCCCAAATAAATAAATAAATAATTTATTCTATTAAATAAATATTTTATTTAAAAACTAATAAATAAATATTTATTAAATGTTCAATAAAATAAATTAATATATTTAATTTAATTTATGCGATCATTTTAACTTGAATAAAATTATTCCACATGCTTGAGAATAATATTTGTTTCATTAATTAAATTCAAATAGAATTTAACCGAGACCACCAAAAGCACTTAGTGTGTGACCCTCTAGGATTATTTCTCATTCACATTAGGTAGGATTTCCTAAAGTCCAAGAGTACTGTCTAGAAATAGGTCAAGGCACCCAAGATAACGAATGTATAGTTTCAATAACGACATCCACATACGAATTATCACTGTGTAATATAATCCTTTTGTCGCAATATATCACCAAGCAGGTTTCATAGCTATGTCATCAACATTTATTCTTGATAAGTAATTCTTTGAATACCTAAAATAAAATCGTCGTTACACCATGGCCATGGAATTTGGACGACGGTTCTATTTCAATCAAAGGGCCGAGATATCAACATCCATAAATGGAAGGGACAAATCCTTCCCCAACTTATCCATTAACAACATGCCAGTCATGACGCACCCAACGCATCCTACTTCTCACCAACTTTCTATGTGACAGTTTTCATTAGTAGATCAAAGTGCATAAGATGTGACATATATTAATGATAATCTCAAAGTTTAAGGATCATTACACATGGTCACAGATAGAAATATCCGATGACACCAAAACATGCAGAATTCCTACTTGCGTGTCTGTTATCAAAATATTCTATATTTGAGATTACCAAGTGTGCAATTCATGAGAGGAAGTCTCATCTGCTTATGAGTACTCACACCTGACGGTCTGCATGCTATGTGTCCCATCATAGCATTTTATCCAACTGCAGAACTCTATTTAATAATATTGTTATAGAATTTCAATGTTCTTATCATACGGGGAACTTCCATGACCTTATCAATGCAACAAATACTCTAGGACATTATAAAATAATAATCATGAAAAAAATGAATAATATGTAATAATACATTAAATATACATGTAATAAATGTAAAACTAGTTGGTTCTAGGACACCAACTCTTACAAACTCTCACTTGGACTAGATCCAACTGCCTACGTCTTTCAGTCGGCTAGACCTCACATGATGATCATGTTTCTGCTGAGTTAAGCATTTAGTCAAGGGGTCCACCACGTTGTCTTCCATGGAAATATTTCTCACTGAAACTTAAACTCTCTGGGAAAAACCCCTCAAGAGATGATACTTCCAAAGTATGTGCTTCATTTGCTGATGTGACCTTTTCTCTTTTGGTAGATCCACCGCTGAAGAATTATCATAGTACAGTGTGATAGGATCTTTACTAATAGTTATCACATCTAGCTCTTGGATGAAGCTTCACATCAAAACTACTTCTTTAGCTATATCTGAAGCTACGATATACTTGGATTCTACTGTATAATATGCGACAACACTCTGCTTTGAGCTCTTCAAGCTCACTTCACTCCCATTCAAAGTGAAGATGTATCCCGTTTGCGACTTCTTGTCATCTTGATCAGTCTAGAAACTATCATATGAATATCATCTGATAACTAGTTCCTCATATCCTCCATAAACTATGAACATATCCTTAGTACACCTTAGATACTTTAGGATATTCTTGACTACCTTCCAATGACGGTCACCTGGGTCATCTTGATTTCTGCCTACCGCACTCAATGCGTAGGCGACATCTAACCTAGTACATAACATGACATACATGATTGGCCCAATCACTGATGCATATGGAGTGATTTCTATTGTCTTTCTTTCCTCATGTGTCTGAGGATAAATTTTCTTAGAACGATGAATGCCATGTGACGCTGGCAACAATACCCTATTGGATTGTTCCTTACTGAATCTCTTCAGTATCTTATCAATGTATGTACTTTGACTTAGGCCCTGAAATATCTTGGATCTATCACGATGTATCTTGATCCCAAGAATATACACTGCCTCGCCCAAGTCATTCATGGAGAAGCATTGATTCAACCATTACTTAATATAATGTAAGACTGTTATCTCGTTTCCAATAAGTAATATGTCATCAATATATACTATTAGGAAAACGACTCCACTCCCACTGAAACATTTTTAGACACAAGGCTCACATTCATTCTTGATAAAACAAAATTCCTTTATGGATTTATCAAAACAATTTTTTCATAACCTGGATAATTTCTTTAATCCATAAATGGATTTCTGCAACTTGCAGACCTTATTAACATCCTTTGGAGTCCCAAAACATTCAGGTTGTGTCATTTAGACATCTTCCTGAAGGTTCCCATTATGGAATGCTGTTTTGAAATCCATTTTCTAAATCTCATAGTTATGGTAAGCTGTAATGGAAAGTAGAATTATGATGGATTTTAGCATTGAAACTAGTGAGAAGGTTTCATTGTAGTCAATTCCTTGGTGCTGTTTAAAAGATTTTGCAACCAGTCATGCCTTATAGGCACTGAATTGTCCTTCCATGTCTATTTTCTTCATGAATACCCATTTTCAACCAACAGGATTTACATCAACTAGAGGATCTACCAAAATCCAGACCTGGTTTTGGTACATGGAATCCATTTCATAATTCATGGCTTCATTCCACTTGGAAACGTCTATGCCACTTGGAAACGTCTATGACACATACTGCTTCCTTGTAGGTTAGAGGATCATTATTATCAACTAATAATGAGTCACCATCCTCGGTAACTAGAAAACCATACCATTATGGTTCTCCAACCTCTCTTGTACTCCTACATAGTACTTGTGTCTCCAGAATAGATTCTTCTTATATAGGTCTTTGTGGAATCTGTTCCTGTAGCAACTCTTGTGTACCTTGAGCCTCGACTTCATCGAAGTATATCTCTCTCCCACCATCTCTTTTGGAGATGTACTCCCTCTCAAGGATTTTGGCATGGATTTCCACTATAACCTTTTTGTCTAAGGTGATGTATAGGTAATATCCCCTTGTTTCCTTGGGGTAACCTAGAATGGTACACTTTGTGCCTCAGGGTGCAAGTTTGTTACCTGAAGAGGCCTTAACAAACACTTTGCTACCCCACACATGTAAATTTGATAACATGGATTTTCTTCCTCTCCATAAATCATATGGAATACCATTTATCGATTTAGTTGGTACTTGGTATAGTATGTTTGCAACTGTTTGTAACGCATATCCCCAAAAGTATAATGGAAGACTCACATTACTCATCATTGATCTCACCATGTCCAACAGGGTGCGGTTCCTTCTTTTGATCACACCATTCCACTAAGGTGTGTTTGGAGTAGTGAGTTGGGATAGGATCCCAAACTCCCATAAGTAATCAATGAAGTCTTGATTAAGATATTCTCCACCTCGGTTTGAGTGGGATTTCGTAATCTTCTTACCAAAATGGTTCTCAACTTCATTATTTTATTCTTTGAACTTATAAAAAAATCCGACTTATACCTCATTAAGTAGATATATCCATATCTACTAAAATCATCAGTAAAAGTTATGAAGTATGAGTACCCTCCCCTTGCTTCAATTGGAAATGGTCCACACACATCGGTATGAACCAATTCAAGAAGTTCTTTAGCCCTTTCACCTTTCCCACTAAATGGGGATTTGGTCATTTTGCCTTATAAACATGCATGACATACTCCAAGTGGTTTTATTTCGAAAGAATAAAAATATCCATATTGATGCAAATTTTTCAAGTGTTTCTTGTTTACATGACCTAGCCAGTGATTCCAAATTTTGGTGTGATATAATTCATGTGAGGTATCTTTGTTATCAATTTCCATTACTTGGTTCATTCAATCCAACAAGTAAAATCTGTTGTATAAATGCGCCCTACTATAACAAATGCTATCTTTGTAAAATAAGTAACATTCATTTCCAAACTTGAAAAAAAATCCATATGTATCTAATCTAGATACAGAAAGTATGTTTTTGGATACATAAGGAACATAAGAAACAACCCTTTAACCCCAAGATCATCCCAGTTGGAAACATGATGTGGTAGTCCCCAACAACTACAAAAACAAGTCTGCTTTTGTTTGATGCTCACAGATCTACCTCTCCTAGATCAATCTTCCTGAATCTACTTGGTTCCTATATTTGGATACATATGTGAGCACCATAAGTTGTATCTAATACCCAATTTGTTGAAACAGATAGATTGAATTCAATAACAAACACACCTGATGATTCCCCTTGCTTCTTAGGCTGGGATCAGTTCTTCTTCCAGTGTCCCTTCTTGCCACATGCTAAACAAACAACATCATTTTCCCTTTCCTCCCCTTTGATATTCCTTTTCTTGGAAGGCCATGAAGAATCTTTGGGCTTAAATCTCTTTACCTTCCCTTTTCTCTCATTAACTATAAGGACAGAAGGATTTCTGTTCTTCATATCTTTGTCCACTTGTAGAATGAGGATAAAAAGACTAGATAGAGACTTCTCAATGTTGTTCATATTGAAATTGACAACAGGTTTAGAGAAGCTCTGAGGGAGTGATGCAAGAATTAGATCAGTGCCCAGTTCTTCGAGGAGTTTAAACCCTAGAACCTCCAGGAGCTCAATGTAGCCAATGATCTTGACTAAATGAGGCCCATCTAGGGCCCCTTCTCTAAGCTTACTCTGAAAGAGTACCTTATAGATCTCAAACATTTCCTATCTTGATCTCTCATAGTAAAGACCATGGAGGTGCTCGAGAATGCTATAAGAATCCATGTTTTCATGAGACTTTATGAGCTCACTAGACATTGAAGATAGCATCAAATATTGAACATTGACTACGTCGTTCATATGTTTCTCATAGACCCAGAAATCCTCATCACTCGACTCTTTGGAAGGAGAATTTGGTAATGATGACTCCAGCATGTAAGACTTCCGTTTATGGTGTAGGATAACCCGAAGGCATCTGAACCATTCCTAGAAGTTACTGTCGGTGAGGATGTTATCTTTATCTAGAATTGATCATAGGGATAGTGTGGTTGAAGAGTTTTTTATTTTTATTCTACAATTAAAAGATCCGATCATTAGTAATTTATTGATTACATTTTATAATAAATAATAAATTTTATTAAGTCTCCCACTATTTTATCAATTCCTAATAGCCATCACCAATAAACTCGGAATGGTCAGTTTCCATGATATTCTAGTGGCAAGGATCCATATTCCCCTTTTCATAACCCCCAAAACGGTTGTTCAAGCTATTAGAAGGTATTTAGGTAGGCATGTATTTTCCAACTGCGAGCTTGAATCTCGTTGATATGTTGAGTGGACTCCCCAATCCTGAAATCATGATTTTTTATTTCCTCAACTCTTGCCTCCAATATTACACCATGTCTAGCAAGGGATACTCCTCTTGATGTAATATGGTTAAGTCAACCCAAAAAACATTATAAGGTCTTCCTGTATAAAATTATGTGTCCCAAAAAGGGTTGGTCAAACACATAATTTTATTGAGTTTTCCCTTAATCAAGTAACGAAAGTCTTTCTCTGGCATAATATTTTATTTGAGGGATTTTTATCTCTTATGCGTGAATTTATTATTATCATTATCACACACTTATTAATATTAAGTTGAAATTAATTAAGTGATTAACCAAGTCTTGATAATATTTACACATAAGTATGGTTTATTTTAGTTCCATCTTGCATGCTTGTTTATTTCATTAATTATGGGATCATGACCACACATCCATAATGACAAACAATGAAATTTACAAAAATAAAATAAAGTAAATGGAATGATCATGTGATTTTCTAATGGTTAGTTTATCTAGTAGTCGATAAACTAACCTTGACCTAGGAGACAAACACCTTGAACCTTTTGGGTTCATGTTTACAGCTTCCACCTGTCCACCTATGTATCTCCTGGGATTGGTTTCATCTTGGCTCCAGCTTGAACCACCTACACTAGCTTGGGAGTTCCATCCATTACATATTCCCTTTTTAACTCATATGTAGGTGAGGGGTAAAATGGGGTTTTACATAAAAGAAACCTTGGTCACACAAGCCCTACATATTAATGAGGAGAAGGCTCGCAAACCAAGAAATTTAATTCAAATAATTAAATTTAAAGAAACCATCCATATAAAAAGGTCTTGGTATAGCTAATGATCATCCATACATGCAATGATTTTTACACATAAATTTGACTAGCAATTAATTCTTTAATCATACTTGTTTAAGATAAATCATGCTCGAATCAATTAATTATCATCTTTAATTAATCAATACTTTTAACTTAAACCCTTTTATGAATTTACTTAAGATTCTCATACATCATAATTTTAAAAAAATAAATTTATTTAAAATTATCTTTGTATGTTACTTGTACCTTGGAGGCAACCCAGTGAATTCCTATTCATAACTACCCAATGAGTATAAATGAACATTACATAGATGTTAAATTAAACACATATATATAAAACACCTATCACGTGTTGTCCCTAAGATTTATGCCCTCATGGTGGTAAATGTATCAAGGGTTTTTATAATATAATAATGAATTTTAATAAATCTACATAATTTGGATGAGTACACGATGTATAGTTCCAACTACATGGCGTGTACTATTTTCCACCGTCTATTCGAAGTACATTCCCGGGGAAATGGTGTGTGAGTATACTTCGGAAATCTTCAGAGTACACGACGTGTCTAGTGGGTCACATGCCGTATAGTTCCTTGTTACAAGGTCTCATTCCGGGCAAGCCGTTTACGGTGTACATGGTCCAACCATAACCCTAAGGAACTACACACCATGTCCATTGACCCTCATGACGTGTAATCTAGAAACCATGTGCCACATGTTCCTAGTCAACACATGGAGTCATTTAAGACTTAGAAAGACTCCAACACACGGCTTTGTTTGGGGGACCGGTCTGATGCATTGAATCTTGACTACACAGTGTGTACTACCGAATACATGCCGCGTGTTCTGGTTTTGTACTGCCAGTAAGCTTTGGCACCTCCCGATTAGATCATCTATTTTATTTTAATCAAAATTAAAAGAAAAGATCATTTCTGTAAGGTGAAGGAGAAACGAAATAGGAGGAATAGATCTCGAGATTCAGATTTGCAGCATGATTAACTTGAATTGAAACAACTAAATTATTCAATGTGTAAGTCATCAAAAAAATATTTAAATAATTATAAACTATGATGTAACCTTCCTTTGATACCACTTGAAGGTTCTAGGTCTATTGGAAGCATGGTTGGGACAAGACCCAACTTTGATTTTTACCATGATCAATGATTATTTCGGGATCAATACGATGATAAACGCCAGTCTCCATAGAATATAATCAAAGATTTAGATAAATAAGAAAGAGGCCCGAAACCTTAGAGAGGATCTTGCACATCATGTTTATAATTAATTTAATTAATTTCATAAAGAGAAATAATACATGTATCTTTTTCATTTTTCTTTGTTGATGATGTTGATCATCCGAAATGACCCTTCTGGATTATCTTGTTGTGCTTGTAAGGATCCAAACTAGAATCCCTCTAGCAGTGATCCACACGTGATCTAATGGCCTTCGATTGACACCACTCATTCTCCGGGTTCTAGCACGGTGAAGAAAGTGACTTGTGTCAGTCGTTCTTGATCACCTGTTCTTCAGCCTTGAAGAACATCTCTTATTCTTGAGAGGGGAGAGAAGAGGATTTGAGAGAGAATTTTTTTGGATCAAAAATTCTCAATTCACCAGGCATGTGGTGTTGTGTATGGAACAATAATAATACTTTCCTATTTATATACATAGAATTTCAGTTACAATATTTAATTTCATAGCAACAATTAAATACATTCATGAACTTAGAGAAACCCATGAATTTAATAATAATACCCCGTCATTATTTTTGGTGCACCAACTTGCACAAAATATAATTATAAATAAAATTTCGTGTCACAAAATATTAGCAGCGTTATTTTAATTTTTTACAACTAGTTAAATAATTATTTACCACCTTTCAAATAATTATTTTACTACCGGACCGTACTTGGTCTGCTCGAACTCCACTTCCATTTATTTAACACCTGAATATATAAATAAATAATTTATTCACTTAAATAAATATTTTATTTATAAACTAGTAAATAAATATGTATTAAATGTTCAATAAAATAAATAAATATATTTTATTTAATTTATGAGATCATTTTAACTTGTATAAAATTATTCCACATTCTTGAGAATAATATTTATTTCATTAATTAAATTCAAATATAATTTAACCTAGAATACCAAAAAATCTTAGTGTGTGACCCTCTAGGATTCATTCTCATTCTCATTAGGTGGGCTTGCCTAAAGTCCAAGAGTATTATCTAGCAACGGGTCAAGGCACCCAAGAGAAAGAATGTATAGTGGCAACAACAACATCCACATACGAATGCTCACTATGTAATATAATCCCTTTGTTGTAATATCTCATCAAGAAGGTTTCATGATTGTGTCATCAACCTTTAAGCTTGATATGTCTTTATTTGACTACCTGAAATAAACTCATTGTTACACCATGGCCATGGAATTTTGCACGATAGTTCTATTTAAATCAATGGTCCGAGATATCATCTTCCAAAAATGGAAGGGAAAAATCCTTCCTCCACCAATCCATTAATAACATGCCACTCGTGACGCACCCAATGTACCCTACTTCCCGCCAAATGTCTACATGATTATTTTCATCAGTAAATAAAAGCACGTAAGTTGTGACATGTGTTAATGATAATCTTAAAGTCTGAGGATCATTACACACACTCATAGATAGAAATATCTGATGACACCAAAACAAGCAGAATTCCTACTAGTGGGTTTGTTCTCATAATCTCCTATCATGGAGATTACCAGGTGTGAACTTCATGAGAGGAAGTCACATCTGCTTATGAGTACTCGCACCTGACAGTCTGCATCCTATGTGTCCCATCATATAATGACATCCAACCACATAACTATATTTAAGAATATTGTTATAGCATTTGAAGGTTCTCATCATAGTGGGGAACTACCGTGACCTTATCAATCAAAAAAAATACTCTAGGACACTATTACTTCATAATCGTGTAGAACAATGTAAAATATGTAATAATACCTTAAATATCCATGTAATTGATGTAAAACCCGTTGGTTCTAGGACACTAACTCTTAAATTTATCTCTTCATTTTTATTTTATAATTCTTTAATATTTTGGGTATATGTACCACACATATGTATATAGCTCAATTAATCATTATTTTATGGGGAATTACATGTTTTAAAAGGTTCCCTTCTCAATACCTCAAGATAAGTAAACCCAATTAAAGGGAAATTCTCTATTTATTAACAATTTCATGTACACTCAATAAACTATTTTAATCCACCATTTTTTTATAAAATCACTCAATTAATCATTAAAAAATATTTTAGTGCATTTCTAGATTGATGAAAACAATTATTCTTTTTATCCTATTTAAATACTCATTATTATTTTCCCTAAAACCGCACTTAAGTGGAACATTATAATGTTACCTATCCACTCTTTTTCATGTTTTCAATTAAGTTTGACATCATTATTATTGATATATTCTTATTTCTCTTTTATAATTGACCATGAATAATTTAAAAACATTCTTTCATGGATACCATTGTTATACAACCATTTTTTATGCCTAATGATAGGATTAAGAAACCCATTTCTTTCCATGGGTAACCCTTATGTTCATTCCTTGCATTTTATTCTTTATGTGGAATACATATGCATGGACATGTTCTAATGGGTGATTCTAGATAGCATTCCAATCGATTGGGTAATGTTTTAGTCTCATGAGATGTTATGTGTGGGATTAGGGTGTAAACCTAATCTATTATGGGACTCTTCCCACGATGTGATATAGTATTTATAGTTATCCTTGACCCTTGTTTAAGTCACGTTATATGTTATTGACACTTTCCTATGCTCACATGATTATATGATTCCATGTAATATATGTTTCTATATATTTATACATGATCCATTCCATTTATATCATCTTTGTATTCCTTTTAACTAATGTGATATGCTTCAATTCCATATTTATTACCTTACTGAGTTTTTATCTCATCACTTTTGTCTATGTATTTCCCAAGTTATCCCATGCAGTTATAGAAGCTCAAAGGAAGTTATAATATTATTATAGAGATAAATATAAATATGTTTTATTTTAGTTTCATGGTTTTTAATTATGTGCCAAATATTTCAAGGACACTAGAATTTTTTTATCATTGGTTTTTATTTCATGAATAGTTATACTAAAAATCATGTAATAGTATGTGTAAAGTGTTTGGGGGCACTATAGAATTTGTAATCTTGCATTAAAAGGGTTTTACCTATTGTTTTAAACCATCTTGTGAAAGGTCATTCCAGTAGAGGTATCATATGCATGAGAACATGAAGTGTATTAATTATGCCTTTAATTCATTGAGAATTTAGTTATTATTATCCATGATATTTTTTCAATGATATTATCTCTGGGTGAATTTTATTTTCAGTTAATTGATTAAATGGAATGTCTGTTCAGTTATTTACCTTTCCGAATTGATAATGCCTTATTTTATTATCTATGATAGTTTCTTAATGATATTATATCCAGATTCATTTCATTATCAGTTTATTGATTAAATGAAATGTATTTTTAGTTATTTACCTTCCATATTGATTATTAATTATATTATCATGATACTAAAGTTATTAAAATGGAATGTATGTTCAGTTATTTACCTTTCTATTTTGATTATGATTATTGATTCATGATTGATTTCATTGTACATAACCCTTATTGAGAATTTAAGCACACCCTTACTTTGTTTACTTTCATAGGAATCCATGAAGTATATTTTGATTTGTATGAAATGAAATTCTATAGGGAATAATGATATTCTCAAAAAAATTATCGTGTAACTTGTTTTTAAAATCTAATGAAATAATGAATTATTTATATATTTTACAAAGATTACTAAACTATTCGGTCCTTCAGGATGAGATTCAACGTATCTGATGCCAATGTCATAAAGTAAGACACAAACTCTAGCTTACTCGGGTTGAGGTTGTTATAGTTGGTATTAAAGGAAGTTTAATATAATCCTTGGGAAATAGATTTAGGAAAATATAGATTAGGGATTATAACCATATGATATAATTTGAGGATAAGTATAGAAGAACTTACTAAAGTTTTTTTTTGAAAGAGATTATATTGATATTCCTTACAATATATCACATCATATATACTAAAAGTGGATGTGGGTCTGGTATAGTTGTACCTATGGGTAGTTACTCCAAAAAAATTTCATTGGTTTTAACCCAAAAATCACCTGGTGCACGATAACAAGCCTTACTTTTCACCTAGTCTGACTCTCCTGATGGATATGCTTATGATACTTTACATTTTCTTTACAAACCATTATGAATGATTTGAATAGGTGATGACAATGAATGACCCAGGTTAAACCTAAGGTTTCTTATATTGAGAATATGGTGTGTTGATTTATAAATTCTACATAGGATTCTTTTTGATTATGTGGCTTCCCACTATGATTATTGTTGCTCAAACTATGATTTTTGGTTTTAGTCAATGGTGGGAACCTGAAGATATTATGTTAACATTGAACATGAAAGAAAATGTGGTGACTATGATAAAGCAAAAAGGATTATTATTTGAGTAAAATATATCATGATTATTCCTAATCAGTTATCTCAATATATAATTAACAATATATACCTTAACCAACTCTCAGACTCACCTAAGAAGTGAAGGTTGGAGTTTTCTAATATATCGAGTGGTGGAAACTATGGAGGAAAGAATGCTTGAGATCCACAATGTGAGAAACATGGAAGGAGACAACTAGGAATGTGTCTTAATGGAATAAGAAATTTCTTTATGTGTGGAGATGAATGGAACAAAGAAAATAATTTCCAAGGAAAAATAAAGAGTATAATGGAATGATATAAATCTCTTCCTAGGTATCTATTTATATTTTGTTTTCATAAATGTTGAGAACCTAAGCATTATCTGAGCCAATAAACTCCTCTAATAGTTAACCCATAGAACAAGGAAGGACCTATGTTGAAATAAAATGGTCAATGTATTTATGTATCAAGAATCAAGAATTAAATTCTATAATTATTTCTACTGATGGTATTTTGATTATTAAAATCACGAAACATATAAGGATTATGTTAAATTTTAGAAGCATATGTGTCTTCATTAAATTAAGAGTTATGTATACCATTATGGGTTTATGAGTTTATGGTTGATCACAAGTTCAATGTCTTAAACACCCCTTTTTAAAATTTGTGTGGTAGGAATATAATGTGGTTAAGGATATCTTTGGAAAACATTTATTGGAATACAACCCATTGGTTTAGTATATTAAAAAGACATTTGAGGAAGAATTAATTTACATTTTGGACTCATGATTAAAGTTATTGGTTACCTTTAAGGTTTATCTTATCATTTATTTTTTATTAATTATTGGTTTGGGACCGTTATAATAATTATATTAATATAGTTCTAAGAAAAAGTATACTCATTGTATTTGGTGAAGGTTGCAGGGTTTGAAACCAAAACTTAAGGAAGATAAGGGTTTAACACCTACCACTGGAACACATGATGTCATAGTTAATATTTCCTTCTTTTTAGTTAAATGATTTTAAAAATAAATATTAATGATGAACAAGTGGTGTTACTATTGAGGTTTATAGATTAATGTATTATATTGTATAAATTGTGCTAAGCTTATTGGTTTTGGAATATATTTAGAGATACATGGAAATAATATTCACTATTTTATGGATTTTGCGATCTGTTAAAAGTGAATATTAGTTCTTTAGGCATAAAAAATTAATTTTTGATATTCATTTATCATATGAATATATGAATTGGAATTTGATTGAATTACAACCAAAGTATGAAATACTGATTATGAAATAGGTTCTTATCAAGTATTCATATATCCTTAAATTATTAGATTGTAATAGAATTATTGAACTCTAAGAAAATAATATTAAATTTTTTTATCCTATTACCTTCATATTAAATAAATCAAATGAAATTTTAAATCATTATATATTTATGTTTTTGAGGTCCTTAACTTTCCATTTATTATTCACTTTATTGTGATTATTGACCTCTATCATTATCTATAATTATTTTTGATTTTATTCCATGTCTATATCTTCACATGAAACCAATGTTATCCTACTAAAAAACATAGTTATTTGTTATTCCATATTATCTTTTTTACTTCCCTTTAAATTTTATTAAGGGGTTTTTTTATTAACAATTTTTATGATCTTAGTTTTAAATATATGAATTTCTAAATTCAAACCCTTGATTTACGAGCTCATGATCAAATTGCGATGATGTAATTTATTTAAGGTGGGGATAATTGTAAAAACCCAAAAATTATAAAAGAATAACATTTTATTTGATTGAATATGTGAAAGTCAACATCGATCATAACAAACCCACAAAATATATTTATTTTAAATTTAATCTCTTTGATAGCTTACAGAACACACAACCTTGAGTCTAAATGAACTGTAATATATTATAACAATATAACCTAGACATTAAATTAAAGGGTATGAATAGTACCTACTAAATTAAAAAATTATATGGTTTAAAGTTTTTTTTAAAAAAGCATTGGTAATCTATTTATTAGAAATAAAATAAGAATCAATTAAAAGGAAAATAAATGTTTTATAAAAATTTGTACTTTTCTAAAAGATGGTTTAACCGTGATTTGCACATATAATTTAAAATTAATCATTACCAATGTTATAAAATTTATTTTCTAAAATTAAATTTATTTTTTGAATCATAATATCAAAATTATTGTTGGCGCCAAAATATTTAAAGAAAGGAGAGAGGAAAAAGTGGCCCCGCGCCCTGCCTCGCGAAGCCTCGACACAGAGGACCCCCAAGCTACGCGGTCACCACAAAGCGGAGGAGGAAGTAACCCTCCGCGAACACCCTGACGTTCGTGAATCCGCCGCAAAGCCGAGTAGGCGGTAACCCTCCGCGAACGCCCTGACGTTCACGAACCCGCCGCGAGGCTGAGGAGGTGGTACCCCTTCGTGAATCAGATTGACATCCGTGACCCGCTGCGAAGCAACCGAAGAACCCCTTCACTCCGCGTGATCTCTACTTCTTGGTTCCTCTTGAATATAAATACTGAGCTCTCCCTGAGCTCTCAGGACATACAATCCGACCTTTCAGCTTCTCAACTCCAAAATGTCGAAGCACTCTTCACTCTGGGAATAATGACCTCTATGAGGTATTTTTTTCTTCACGAGAGGCCTCAGTCTTGTCCCGTTTTGAGCCCCTCTTCCGAGAGGGATGCCCTTCGCAAAGCCTAAGGACATTCATGAAGAAAGGGGATCCCCAAGGGGACCCAGATAGTCGTAGAGCATTTATGCTTCGCGAAACACCCATCCTATACACATGATCCACATACCAAGGTAGGGTTACTATACTTAGCGAAGTACACTTCTTCACATCACCTTTCTTAGTGAGGCACCTTTTCTTCATGAGGCAGTGCTCCGCAAACACCCTTCCACTTCGCGAAGAACACCCCTTCGCAAGTTCTCCCCACTATTCGAAGCAACCAAGCTCCGCAAGATCCCTTCCTATGAACCCCTTTTCTTGGCAATTCCTCTTCCCGTGCGACCCTCCAGGTTTGCACGATGTGATTTCAAAGTACCATGGACGACACCACCCATAGCTCTGCTTCGCCTAATGCTTCTTCGCATAGGCACGCTAACGGCTATTGGTTCTTCGCATAGCCATGCTAACGTGGACCCCTCGATGGTTCGCTCTGCGACCCCCATTCCCCACGGCCTTGTCGATGCCTTCCCTCCCACAAGGATAAGAGGGTACCGTTCATGTAATCCCTAGGGGTGCAAAGTAAATCCACCTCGTCTGAGCTGCAGGACATTAAACTGCCAAGCACCTCATCCTCAACACATGACGTTAAACTGTCACCCGACCTCGTGCCTCGCACACAGGGTCCCCCCGTCTTGGACATTCTTTACGCCCCCTGGTCTCCACAGGGGATGATATCCTCCTTCCGGGAGTGGGGTATGTCTACGGGGAAGGGCGGCCACCATGGTGTAAGCCCCCTAACCCCTCATGCAGAAGGTAGCACCCATGCACCTCTGTACTTCCTCACTGCCAGGGCCAATGGAGGGTGTGATAGGGAACGATTCACCTCCTTTATTCGGTCCCAAATCCCTCTCCCTCTGTGCTATGTCGCTCACGGGCCTACATCCTAGAGTAATTCCCAGCACCATGGGCTGCCTAACGCGTAGGATCCTTTTCGCTTGTCACGGACGCACCCTTCACGACGCGATCATCATGTCTCTACTGCCTCTTGTTTCTCACATCGAGCACGACTCACGTGAGCTTAGAGTAAGCATCGACCATGGAAATTCCCCCGTCCAGCATGACGTTAAACTGTATGCCCCCGTCCAACAAGACGTTAAACTGCACACCCAAACTATGTGGACTTTTATCCATGTCAAGGCATGGTACGTAGGAAGCCTCATGAGGTTCAATCCCACCACCAGTGGACCCTCGGGTTCATCTTCACGTCGGTTCACTGGCGAAAACCCTACCCGAACTATGAGGACTTTGATCCATGTCATGGAATGGTACGTAGGAAGCCTCCCTGAGGTTAAAGCCCCATCACCCATCGGACCAAGGTCCTTCTTCATGTCTGTTCGCTGACACCCACATCCATACCCGAACTACGGGGACTTTGATCCATGTCAATGAATGGTACATTGGAAGCCTCACGAGGTTCAAGCCCACCGCCTGGTTGTTTCTTCATGTTGGGTTCCACCCTCGTCCGGCATGACGTTAAACTACATTTCATTCCAGTGGTAAGCTGTTGTGACTAACCTATACTACGTGGTCTTTGATCCATGTCAAGGCGTGGTACGTAGGAAGCCTTCCTGAGGTTAAATACCACCATCCACTTGGGCCAAGGTCCTTCTAAACTTCGGTTCTCCGACACACCCCTGTCCCTCATGACGTTAAACTAAATTTCAGTCCAGTGGTAAGCCGTTGTGACCCTGCCATCCAGTTGTTCCGACACCCCTTCGTGTCAGTATTATAGCCCCTTTTCTCAAACTACATGGACTTTGATCCATGTCAAGGAATGATACGTAGGATGCCTCATGAGGTTCAAGCCCACCACCCATTGGGCCAATATCATTTTCACGCCAGTTTTCCGGTGCTCAACCTGAACTACGTGGTCTTTGATCCATGTTAAGGCATGGTACATAGGAAGCCTCACGAAGTTCAAGACCACCTCCACCTGGTCCTTCCAACCGTACTCACATTGGTTCTTCCAACACCTTGGGCAGCCTAGAGTGTAAGTCCCACACATCCATCCTGAACTATGTGGACTTTGATTCCTTTCCACGGGGATACGTAGGAAGTATCTTCGAGATTCAATCCCATCACCACTGCCATCTCCATGATGGATCCATTTCATTCCCCCCTCAACTTCATGTATCTTTACATCATACATCTTGATTCTTACCTGGGCCTCCACATACCGGTGAGATCATGCCACCCCATTCCACTCCACAGCATTCGAGAAGCCACCCACAAGCTGGCTCCAATATCGGCATTCCCTGAAGGGGGATTCTTCAATCTGATCCACTTCAGCTGGTGTTCTGATCAGGCTGATCCGTCTCCACTGGATGTTAAACTTGCGGCATACCCTGTGCTAAACATGGGAAGCTGAGGAAAACCTCAGATACATGCCTATGGCATATTATTCCCCGCGTAAGATGTGGGATGCCTCGGGCTTCCGCCCCCTCAAGAGGCCCTATAATAAGGGACAAAAGACAGACACACCAATTCACCAGTGTTCAGACACGTTAATGATGCCTCGACATGACTACTCCCCCAACTGAAGGTTACTGCCCTGACCGGACCCATTGGAATGTCCTGACAGAAGCAGCGTAATTAACCAGCATCCATGGAAACATGGCACTGGGAAGAGTTTCAGGAACAACGTATTAAATCTATGAGGGAGAACCAGACTAGGTAATGAGTTCTGAGGAAGAATCCACAGAAGAAGGAACCGACATTCCATCATCCTGTTTCGATCAAGGAGCAGACGTACCTAAGTAAAGAACAGATGCCGCCCTCCTTTGTAAAGTGGGAATACGGGGCTACAAAAAAGCTGCGCCTGTCGCGCCCCAAGAAGACGGATGTGTACGCCTCAGAAAAAGCGTCAAAAACAGAAATGGGGAACCCGATGTGAAATTCTTCTCCTCAATGTGGAGATTAGTAGAATTCGATACATTAGTAGATTGACATGTCACCGGATCCAGATATCCAGTGCTGGGTCCCACCATGCAAATAGTGGGCCTGTCATGAAACTCACCAGAAGTTGGGGCAGTAGAAAGTGGGGAATTCTATTCTGCAATGTTGTCTACGTGGATCCCTCTTACTGGCCATGGAAGACCAAATGGCACTGGGGAACTGTTGTCGATTTCTTTTCCTCGTAGTGCTGATGAGTTAACCTCCTTGCTTCCCAGGAATAAGGTTGCTGCTACAGGGACATGATTGCCACCCACCCGCCTATGTAGGGGCAGGGGAAATACCAGCACAACCGCTCTGCGTGGCTCCACTGCTGCTACAACAATGTCTGCTTCCACGAGTGTGGGGCCCCCAGGCCCCCTCTCCCCATCAGAAGTCATCCAACGAAGGGTGATTAACGACCTCGTACGTCATTAAAAGGAGGATAGAATAACCCCAACTCAGAATATGGCCTGACTGAAACTGGAGGCATCCAATCCCCGCCATCAACGCAGCCCTCGAGGGCCACGCAGCGATCCCCTGCTCCCCACTCCAACGTTCAATCGTTTCAGGAGCCTGTCCCTGGAATACCCTGACGACTCCCTGCCTTACGCTGATGAGGTGGGTGATGTCCAGATAATCCTGGTTAGGGTCCCGATCCAGGGACTCCAAGAAAGGGCCCCCACCCGGCCGAGTCAGTGCCGCCGTCCTGCCTTGCCAGAGGAGTAGGTAGGCTATGCCTCTACACCACCCACACCGGCTCACCTGACCCAACGCCGGCGTTGGGCCTAAGCTAAGGGAACCCGCTAAGGGGAGTCGACGTCGATAGATAATATGGCCCAATCCACCACCGACGTATATCATGAAGACCCTGCACACACTGAGCACGAACACTCCTAGGCCTGTTCAGGATCGAGGCCCCAACCGCCCCACAGGCAGGCTGGGTTGACTCTCCGGGTCGCAGGCCCAAGTGGTGATCTCTGCAAACCAATTTGTGGTGATGTCACACCATACAGAGGCCCTCCCTGTACCACCAATCCATAGAGCGTGGTAATTCCCCACATTAAAGTTCATCATGGAGGTATGCCCCGTGCTACCCCCAACCTGAATGAAGACTTGCCCCATGGCAGCGACACTCGACGCGGAAGCCTTTACCGTGCCTACCACACTGGGTATCGAATTCCTCCTCCTACCCCCAACAATTGATGTCAAGGCACTTCCTATCCAGTCCCTCTCCAACGTGGGGATACTCCCTACGTTCTATCCATAGTCGGTGAAGGTCCTCCTCGCCCTAGAAACCAAAGGGGTGATGGTCAGCCTCGCTCAACCCGCACCAAGCATGGAGGTCCTCCCCATGCTCCCACCAGTTCCAACAGAGGTTTCGCCCACTCAGGTGCTGTTCATGGAGGTCCTCCCCATGTTCCCTTCAACATTTTCCCCAGTTCCCCTCACACCCTGGTCGTCTAAAGCGGAAGTCCTCTCTGCGATGGCGCTAGAACAACCCCAAGACTACATGTTGGGAATCAAACTTGTCCCGAAGAGCCATCTAGGGATAGGAGGGTGGTTCATCCCCGCCATAAGAAGAATCCTGGGAAGGCTCGGATAGAGATCAAACCGGCCCGATTCTTGGATTCTGAAGTAGAATGCGACTCGGCATTGTAACCCTGCCCTCATTCCTTCACATCAAGGACTGAGGTAGGAAGAAGGTGTGTCAGCCTAATCCTTCTGGAATGCGAAGTCCATTAGATTCCCACCTCTCTTCACAGGTTCATCCAGGAGGAGGAAATTGTGGGAATCCCGCAAGTTCCGACCATGTAGTCACTACCGTCGTCACCAGAAGCGCCCTCTACCTCTACCAGAGATCACATAGAGCTATTTTGGGGACCAATAACTATTTAGAAATAGTGTGGCCCATCGCAGGTAACCGCAATACCTGCACCAGAGGCTGTGGCTATCAGCTCATCGTATTGTGACATTGTGGTCATTTCACCGCACTCTTCGGAGGATGGCCCGGAATTCGGCGGCCAATTGGCTCGTTCGCCGTATTCTCCGCCTCCCAGTTTACTATCCCAGAGGTCTGCCTCAGTACTGCTACTGGTTCCTCAGCCACCTTCAGTTGACGAGTGGGGAAATATGGGGCTAGACCCTGAATCTAAGCCCAGGAGCCTCTGGAACATTCTCGTAGCGGATCACTTCCCGGAGAAGTTCTGGCTGGTGGCAGCGTCGAACTTTTATGCGCCGGAATCCCTCACCCCAGAGGAAGTTTAGTTCTTTTGTCAAACCCTATGGGTGACGCAATTTCGTCTTCACTATCATCGGGTGCTGTACCCTAGGAGCCAAGTGCACTTTGAGGAAACCGGCGATCGATGCCGTCTGGTCGATTTTGCCGCACTCCCCGTGGCCCAGTGCCCTGAGTCACTAGGTCGCCAGAGCGCCCTCCAACAAAAATGCGTTAAGAGTTTCAAGGTACTCCGCAAAATCATCAGGGAAGATACCCCCATGTGCAAGTCCATGGCTAGGGACAGTATGCCACCTCCTCTTTAGTCCTATCTGGCGACAACCCGATTCGTTATGCGACATTGAGGACATTCCCCCAAGAAGGGTTGCGGTCCACATGGATGAAATAGTGGACAATGAGGAGGGTATGGAGTTTCTCGATGGAGACTTACCCCCTGAAGGTATACCACCACTATTGGACCCATCAGGGAGGATTAATCGCCAGCAGAGAAAACTTCTAGGCCTCCATACGCCCACCGAGTCACTAATACTCAGTCAGAATGACAATATGGGTAAAGAACATGTCGGAACTGTCAAGAACTCCAACCCTTCCTCCTCAGTGCATAAGACTGATGAAGACCCCGAGAAGACCGCATTGCACCAGCAACTTTCTGAGTAGAAGAGGCTGGTCGAAGAACTCTTAGCTAAGCGTGGTATAGAGAGGCGACCCGACTCTGGTGATCCTAAGCCAGGGCAGCAGGGGTAGGAACAACTTCCCCCCGGTGAGATACCTCTGGGAAACCCTGATCATGGTACTCCCGCAGACAGGGCAGAAGTTGGGACTCACAGCAAGAGGGTGTGATACGTCTCTCCAAATCCTCCTGAACGATGAGGCAATTTGAGGAATCCAGCCCGGGTTACCCTAGCCACTCCAAGGGTCGTTCCGCCAGTCGCTCCACGAGCTATTGAAGCCGTTTACCTTGTCAAAGAGCCTGGAAATGCACTCGTGGTTAGGGATCCCCGTCAAGATAGGGATCCCCACCTAGATGATCCTATAGTGCCACTCATCGCCCGCCTTGAGGCATTGGAAATGCGGCAGGTGGTAGTCCCACCAGATGGAAAACCATATCCCGCATGGGTGGATGATATGCCTGCACCTCCGGGTTTTGGGAATCACACTTTCTCACCATTTAATTGGACATGGGACCCACCATAGAACTTGGCTCATTTTTACTCCAGGTGTGGCCCCATGTTGGGGACACTTGCACAGCAGGAAGCCGCCATGCTCCAATGTTTTGTGCAGACATTGGAGGACCCTGCATTTGTCTGGTACAACCAGCTCCCTATCGGATCAGTGACCGGCTAAGAGGATCTCCGCCGGTAGTTCCTATACCAGTTCAGCTCCACCACACGAAAGACATGCATCACAGACCTCTTCAAGTGCAAACAAAGGCCTGATGAGTGAGTCGTGGACTTCATCTCTCGGTGGAAGGGGCTTACAAACTCCCTCGACATGCCACTGACTCAAGAGAAATTACTGACAATGTGTATAGTGAATGTTAAAACAGAACTGGTTCCTTCCCTGATCACCCAGAACTACCCTAGAGGGTTCTAGGACTTCTAAGATAAGGCTCAGCGCCTCGAGGAAGCTCTTCAATAGGCTATTCAGGCATGTATGCTGCCCCTTGTGATCCCAGCAAGGAGGACTGCCAGAGCCGATCCCGTCATGGTGGCCCAAATAGAAGCCCCCAAGAAGCTATAATTACTGCCAGTGGAACCGTCTCCGCAACCCCGTAGAGGCCCTCCACCTCAGGCACAATCTCCTGCCTAGTAGCTACCACCTCAGAACCGACATGTTCCCTCGTGCAATGCGCCACCACTGACTAGGAGGGACAATCAGGCTCCGCCTCTTCGGCAGGCCCCTTCGTCCCCTCATTAGGCCCAGGCTCCTAGGGCCCCATATCTGGAAAAAGGCACCAAACTTACTTGTTCAATGAGAATCAGGTCCCCGATTACTTCCATAGTTCCCTAGAGCAGGGGATTGTGCGCTTACCCGAGTGGAGAAGGCCGGTAGAGGAAAATTCCAATGATTGCCCCAACTACTGCCCCTATCATCAGATTCTGGGGCACACCCTCAAGCAGTGATATGTGTTTAAAGACTGGCTCCAAGTCCAGGTCGACAAAAGCATAGTCAGGTTGGGCCCGACCCCGACACAAGTGGCAGGTGTCTTTGTACGGTCAGAAAGAAGTAACGACGTCGAAGGCGAGTGGCAGCAGGTTCCCAGCCATGGGTCCCAGAAGTACGACGACAGGATGGCCTGTAAAACTGTCATCCGCGCCCATGTTATCATTTGGGAATGCCTAAATCAGCAGGAGCCTTTAGAAGATGTGACCAGTACCTCTGCGTCATCATCTCGGCCGACCTCTTCCCATAAGGGAAAGCAACGACGACGCAAGAAGAAGAAACGCGCTCCACCACTGTCGTCATCATCCCGCACTCTCGGTGATTTCATGCCCCCTGAGATGGGTATTTCTCCCAAAATCCACCCAGTAATGGAAGAATCTTTGAGAGAAAGTCAGGGGTACGCTTTGGTTAATACCGTAGAGCTGGTAAATCCCTATATGACTCCCGACGAGGGGGACCGCTAGGCGAGCCTCCCCAGCGTCCCCATCCGATGTCAACGTCAGTGAAACCGAAACCACATGGGTCATCGATGCATGTTAGCGGGCAATTTCAGTTAGGCCATGCACACTACTGAAACCAGAAAACAGGCCCAATGCAGAGCTCAGCACGCGCAACCTCATCTGGTACTCTCAGATCTACCTCCACCGCCGTTTGTGCTACTAGATTAGGCAGAGCTGTCTAGTCCGTACCGTGACCAGTCTTTCCCTGCTACAAGAAAATATCTATTGTTTGGTCCTCATACAATAGCTACTCTTTAGTCATCAAATAGCAGGCAGTGGGATGTACCCAGTACCAGCCAGTCGCCGGTCCAGTCGGCAGGGCCCGCCATGCCTCCAACTGCAGAATGGCCTCCGAGAAGAAGAGTCTCGCGTTTGGCACCAAAGTATGATGTTCTGAATCACCTTGTTGGTATTCCAACAAGGATTTATATCCTTGAGGATCTCCTTCTGTCGTCTAAAACGCGTGAGGCACTTGTCGAGGCCCTAAGGAGCCCCCTCTAGTTTGAGACAGACGTAGCAGCTGCAGAAGCCTTCCATGCTGAGGCAATTGAGAACGCTGAATGCCAGGAATTTTTCTAATTATACGGTGAAGATGAAGACCCTCCCATACATGGGCATATTCTCCCACTGTATGTCACTATCCAGTTCAATGGCGTGGAAGTCCGCCGCTGTATTTTTGACACGGGTTCTGGGATTAACCTAATCCTAACTCGAACACTGCGAAAGATGGGTTTGTCTGAGGATGATTTAACTCCCTCCATCCTCAGAATCTAGGGGTACGACAGGACCAAACAATCCCTGGTCGACATGATCTGCTTGAAGACCTAGTTCGGTGGCCTAATTTCCAGCATCGAGTTCATGGTTGTTTCCCCGGACACCGTGTACAACACATTGATGGGTAGGCTATGGCTCCACCTGCATGCAGCGGTCCCTTCATCGTATCACCAATGCCTCAAATACTCCCTCAATGGTCGAGTAGGCATGCTCCAAGGAGATGTGTCTCCCTTCGCCTCTTGAGTAGCCCGCTACCTGGACGCCAACTTTTACAAGAGAAAGGATAAGAAAATCCTGGATAGTGAGGATGAACCCGCCCCGATCACAAGTGATCCCTGGGCTGGTCTGGATGACGCCTACATCTTCCCAATCCATCAGTTGGAGGCCACGACCCCCGACACGGGGTAGTGTTTTGTTTTTTTGGGTACAAGAGGAAGGCATATTACCATGTCCAAGCGATGGCGGAAAATCAACTCATACTCCTACACCAACCAGGCTCAGTTGATCCTGGAACCTCCTACCCCTGTACGGTATTGGGATGTCAGGGTCATGGAAACAACGATAAGTCATACGTGTCTCTTCCGCCAGAATAGAATCAACCGGCTCAGGACAACGCGTCACTACTGATTTGATGTCATCAAGCATGGCCCCTTGGGCCGAAGGCCAGATGGGATAGGATCGACTTCCTTCATTGTTGTAGTCTTAGTGGAGCATGGGTCTCCTGACGTAATGACCACTGCCACTCAGGCCGACACCATCCCCCCTTCAGAGCCTGGTGGCTCGGAAATGACTCCCCCCCACGGAAGATCCCTCCACAAGTGGAGAAGAGGATCAGGAGGATGCTCCCCCTGCCTTTGAAGAAAACATCTCTACCACAGTCTATGAACTAGTATAGGTGATCCTTGGTAGCAAGGTAGATCCGAGACCCACATTGATCAGTCCCGCCATGCCCCTCAAGGAGCAGCAATAGTACGTGGACTTTCTCAAACAGCACCATGACGTGTTTTCCTGGAGTTACGATGAGATGCCAGGAATATATCTCCAAGTAGCCGTCCACCGCCTTGGTATCTCGAGAAACCATCGTGGGTTCAAGTAGCCTACTAGGAAAATGAACCCTTATCATGGTGCCATGGTTGAGGCTGAAGTTGACAAGCTTATCAAATCCAACATTGTCAAGGAATTTCAGTACCCCAGGTGGCTTGCCAACATTATGCCAGTCAGGAAGAAGAAAGGGGAGATCAGAGTCTGCATCAACTTCCGTGATATCAACCGCCACTGTCCGAAGGATGATTTTCCCCTCCCAGTGACAGAGTTGTTGATTGATGCCACGTCCAGGTTCCAAGCCCTCCCCTTTATGGATGGGTATTCCGGGTACAACCAGATCTGGATGGCCCCTGAGGACGAAGAGTTCACTACTTTCAGGGCTCCCCAAGGTACTTTTTGTTACCAGGTTATGCCCTTCAGCTAGAAGAATGCAGGTTCCACCTATCAGTGTTCCATGCATCGCATATTGAATCCGATCCTTGGGACACCGGTGGAATGATACGTGGATAATCTAGTGGTCAAATATCGCCAGCGCCAGGACCATATCAAGGACCTTGAGAAAGTGTTCAGCTTCCTCTGTTCCCGCCACCTGAAGATGAACCCGCTGATGTGTTCCTTCGAGGTCACCTCCAGGAAGCTTCTTGGATTTGTGGTCAGATACCGAGGCATTGAGATTGCCTCGGAGAAGATCAAGGCCATTATCCAAATGACTCACCTGAGTAATATTCGAGAGCTTCAAGGTCTCCAAGGCCACTTAGCCTACATACACCGATTCATTGCGAATCTGGCTGGCAACTGTAATCCCTTTTCACCGCTCTTGAAGAAAAGCTCCGTCTATGAATGGGATGAAGAGTGTCAGACCGCCTTCGAGGAAATCAAGCAGTATCTGCTCCAACCTCCGGTCTTGATGCCACTCGTCTCCGAAAATCTGTTGGTCGTTTACGTGACCGCCCTGGAACGGTCCCTCGGTGCACATCTCGCCCAGAAGAACAATGAGGGAACTGAGAACAACCTCTACTATCTTAGCTGCATGCTCCTTGATACGGAGACCAAATACCCCCCACCAAAAAGAGCTTCCTAGTGATCGTGTTCACCGTACCAAAATTACGGCATTACCTGCAGCACCATGAGGTACAGTTGGTCTCTCGGGTAGACCCACTGAAGTACATCCTAAACCACCCTATGTTGACTAGCCAACTAGTGCGGTGGGCAGTGATCCTCCAGTATTTCGACATCAGATTGGTGCCTCATAAAGCCATCAAGGGACATGCATTGGAAGAATTCATAGCTGCCCATCCAACCTCCACGAATCAATCCTTGGACCTTGATTTTCCTGATGAGGAAATCCTCTCAGTCGACCATGCCATCTCATGATGGAAAATGCACTTCGACGGTGCCTCCTGGAGCCCCACCGGTAGGAGGCTCAACGATCCTAAGCTCAATAGAGTGGGTCTAGGTATCATCTTCATCACCCCGACAAAAGAAGTTCTTCCATACTCATTCCTGTTGTCAGAAGGCTGTACCAACAACGAGGAAGAGTATCAGGCTCTCATCACCAGCCTCGAGCTGGCCCATTGAGATTCACTTTCCCCATCTTCATGTGAAAGGGGATTCCAAACTAGTCATCAAGCAGGTCAATGGAGACTATGTTGTCAGGAAGCCGGAGCTTGTTCCATTGCTGGAGTGCACCCTCCATCTAATGGACTAGTTCCCTTCTTGACCAGAGGTTACCCATGTCCCTTGGTCACAGAATGGTTGAGAAGATGATTTGGTCGGCTTAGCTACGTCACTCGCAGAACCCGAGTAGGGTGATTTGATCATACATGTGGTACATCGGAGTGTCATCACCCCCGCCACCCCAGAGGATGATGATGGCCTATGGGTAAGACACCTTACTGCCAGAACCTCCGCGTCAGGGGTCCCAAGTTTGTCAGATGCAGTGGTTGAGGCCACTCTCGACTAGAGGGCACCTTTTGTCGAGTATCTCAAAAATGGTTTCCTCCCGAATGATCGGGCCGAGCATGAGTGAATATGATTCCACACACTACAATTTACTCTCCAGAGTGGTCCCAGTCTTGAGAGGATCCTCTATAAGCGGGGATTCGATGGTGTTATCCTCCGTTTCATTCAAGGGGTTGAGATTTCTCAGGTCATGCAAGAGGTTCATGCCGGTTCCTGCGGTGCCCACCAGGCTGGGCCCAAGATGTCTCATCAGATCTGGAGATTGGGGCAGTTCTGGCCCTCTATGATCCATGATTGTATTGAGTTTTCCAAGAGATTCTACGCATGCCAAGTTCATGCTAACTTCCTGCATTGGCTGCCAGAGCCTCTCTACTCCACCAAGTACTCTTGTCCATTTGCGGTGCGGGGACTCGATATCGTGGGACCATATCCACCGGAGACAGCTCGTCAGTGTGGGTTCATCCTGACTGCTATAGATTTCTTCTCCAAGTGGGCAGATGCAGTTCCACTCAAAGAGGTCAAGGCCTGTTACATCGTCAACTTCGTGAGCTCCAATATCATCCACTAGTTTGGAGTCCCTCATGACGTCCTCATCGATAATGACACCAACTTACGAGCAGCTGAGCTGAAGAAATTGTATGCCAAGTACAATATCTATTCGAACCATACCTCTCGCTATCATGCACTTGCAAATGGGAAGATCAAGGCATTCAAAAAAACCCTCTCTAACATTCTGCAGAAAGTGGTTGGTCAGAACAAGAAAATTTGGTCGGACAAGATCCCCAACTCCCTCTGGGATTATCGGACGACAACTCGCAATTCCAACCAGGTGACCCCGTATTCCCTGGTGTATGGGGCTGAGGTCGTTCTGCCCATCGAGATCCAGCTACCATCATTACACCCTGTAGTCTATGACCAGCAAAAACGAAATAAGGTGGCCGAAATCCGTCTAGCTAAATTGGAAGCATTGGACGAGAACATGCTTCGTGCCCTGTAAAATCTAGAAGACATCTGAATAAGATAGCCAGAGCCTTCAACAAGAAGGTTCGACTTCACTCTTTTCTGCAAGTCGACCTGGTGTTGGCCCTCTGAGTGCCAATGATCCCTGGCAGGAAACCACCCAAGCTGGATGCCAAATGGGAAGGACCTTACATCATTCATAAGGTTTACCCCAATGGAGCATACTCCTTGGTGGCCATGGATGGTGAGCACATAACTCCTCCCACCAACGCCAAGTTACTCAAGCAGTACTTTGCCTGAGCCCCATGGTCCTGCACGACCTTAAACTGTATGGTCCTGTATGACCCTAAACTGCACAATATGGTCCCGCATGACCTTAAACTGCACCACCATCCTTCATGAAATTAAACTGCTCATCTTTTTCCATCATGATGTTAAACTGCGCATTATGGTCCTGCACGATCTTAAACTGTATGGTCCTGCATGACCTTAAACTGCACCCAGGCCTGCATGACCTTAAACTGCAACATCGTCCTGCACGACATGAAATTGCATCTTGTCCCACATGACGTTAAACTGTGCTTATAAAACTACATATGGATGGATTACCATCCTCATGGGATACGTAGTAATACTCAGATATCTCGTCTTGATCCTAGCCCCGAGCTCTTCTCTTTGACTGTCCCCTCTGGGTATAGTTTCATCAGAGGGTCCTCGCATGATGAGGAGTAGGATTCCTTATCCCCACTCATACGAGGATTATAATGGTCACACCATGTGACCACTCCCGTTCATCTATCCTACCACGTCCTCACCGCATGACGTTAAACTGCATGACCTTCACGAACTACGTATGGCTTGATTCCCATCCTTATGGGATACGTAGGAATGCCCAAACACTTTGTCCGTTGGCCCAGCCCAAAAGACAAAATCTTCCTCTCAGGTCAAGATATATGGCAGGGTGCACAATGTTTCCCCAAATTACGTCGAGCAGGACTCAACCCGGCCGTACATTCCCCTCCCTGGATATGTTCGCCTCTTTCGTAGATGGGTACAGCTATGCCTCACCCACTCCTTGATTGAGATTCCATCACTTTCCTCATCCGAAAGGGCCCCTGAATGGTATGGATTCTCTACATAAGGGCCCTCTTGTAACACCCCAAGCTTCTACGGTACGCTTCTCTTTGAATAATGTGATAGCGTGTGTTGTACGCAACACCGAGTTCTAACACACCATAACTAATCAAACTAGCCGTTATGAATAGTACTACCTACTTTTTGAAATTATATATATTTTATATTTCAAAATGAACTTCATTTTTGGATTTATAATATTGAATTTAGCCTAAGGTGAAATTTTGGTACTTTTCGGATAACTTTAATATTTTTATGAATAGTGAAAATTACTAAATTTTAATTAAAAAACAACTTTTTTAATCAAAATAATTAATATTGATAAATTATGAATTTGAGTGGTTTTAAAGTATATTTAGAATATATTTTTACCATTTAATACAATGTTGGTCATTGGACATAATTTCACAATTAAACCGAACATAAACAAGTATCAATCTTTTGATAGTTATTATATCTTAAAAACACGCTTTTTGTTTTGACAGCGGGAATTAATTTTAAATTAATTTATGTCACTTATGTGTTTTGAATTTAGAAAAATGGATTCCATATTTGGAATCAGGATGTTCAAATTGTGTAAATAGGTAACTTTTATTTTTAGAAATTTTGAATAATTACTGCGGTAAATATTTTATTTACCATGGTTAAGGGTAAATCCGGTAAATAAGGGTTAAAAAATAATATTATAATAATACTAAATTACCCTAAAACGTGTCCTAGACTTATGGGTTGATACATTTTCGACCATAGAAATCTTTGGGTCGATTTTGGGACCCCATGGTGCCACTTGTAGGTGATAGGGACACTTTATTTTAATTAAGTTAAAATGAATACAAAAATGACACAAGCATATATCTTTTAGAAAAACAATTATTACATAGGGTTATATATGTTGTATTTTAGATTATAAATATTCCATAGAAAGATAAAACGATTTCCTACATAATGATAGTTTATTTATAATTTTTAGACATTAAATAATTTAATTTATTTATGACACAATGATGATGCAGTAATTACTATAATAGCGAAAAATCAAAATAATTGATATTATAAATACCCAAATAAATATAATATGAAACTTTTCATGAATTAAACTAATTTTATAGGATAATATGATATATTAGGATTGATTTAATTGAATTTTTTCAAAGTAATCAATCTGTTATGAGTTTCACAAAAATCAACTATTGAATAGTGTCAAAATTGACATAAAAGAGTTCTTAAAACAAATATTATATTATTAATTGATATTAAATTCCTAAAAATATAAGGATCGGCCAAACGACTTATATCATGATAGGTTCATCATTAATGGACCAATTGGGGGTCTCTTGGATGTATATATTATGTTTATTAACCATATTATATAAAAATACAAAGAGACATTGTAAAAGTGAAACTAATTAACTTAGAGTTAATACTTAAATATAAGGTTAATATAAGTACCAAAACCTGTATAAATTCTATTGGTTGAGTTTTTTTAGACCCATACCCACCTTAAAATTTAAATAATAAACTTTGGAGCCATTAGAAACCGAATATGAATTTATTATAAATTAATATTTCTAGCTTTTCCAAAGGTGCCCCTCACCCCTCTTATAAAAGGGCACTCCTCCTTCTCTTTCATTCACACCTTCAAAGCCTTTTGGATCGGCCAAACTCTGCCCAAGTACTCTCCCAACTTCCCTCACTACAACCTAGAGGCCTTAGTTTGATCAGAAAGCCAACCTAAGGATCCCTTTTGATCAAATCAAAAGGAAGAAACCGAAGAAGAGGTAATGATTTCACCACCCTTTTCCAAGTTCCTTTCTTCTTCCACTTCTTCTTCCTTTGTTGTTAGCATTATAAAATAATAACTCCAGTATCATATATATACTGTGATTTTATTATAAATATGGTAAAACCATATTCAGTATTCTATCCACCCTTTGAATAACATGTCACCATACGAGCGTACGTACGGCTTACCGTCTCCACGTCGTGGTGTAATTGTTATTCAATATATTATTATTTGGATGGGTATAATAATGATGTGTAACTCATGTAAATAATAAATATAACATGTTAATGATTCTGTATATATGATATACCATCCATTTATATATTATTTTAATATCAAAAGAATGATATTGTCGCTCGTGCGTACGTACGGACTACCGTCTCCACGAATGCGATGAAATTCATTCTCTATCGTATCCATTCAAGTATAATTATCATTTGATGATTTAAAAATGATGTTTAAGGACTTGATATCATTATGGATATTAATAACATACAACCTATCCATTAAAAATATGTCTTACGTAACAAAACATATAAAAGAAAACGAGTAAGTTAACACCCGAAACAATGATAATACTAAGATATTATTAACAAAGCAAAGTTAAAAGATCATATATGATATCATATTAATATATATGATTCTTGTATAATTTAATAACAATTATTTCACTATTATACAGGAGGTTAACCTACCCCAACCAAGGAAAAGTACAAGGTAAGGGTTATTTCACAATCTCTTCATTATCCGAGGTTGTTTATACGTAATAATCTACTGGGATATCTTTATCATCCACACCCATGTTTCTTAGAAATGTATTTCAAATTTTTTTTACAATTTAAAAGAATATGGGTTAAAGTCATTTATACCCTTGTTTGACTTTTTATAAGAGTTTTATAAAGGAATCTTTCCGTCGTTTTCCAAACAAGGTGCTTTTAACCTTTTTGACAAAATTAAGGTAAGAATGTTTTTTTAACTTATACGGCGGGTGCGGTTTTTTTACGCCGTTATAAAATCATCGAAGCTTCCCTTACAATCTTATAAGAATATTTTCAAAGAAAATGTTTTATTTTATAAATATATGACTCTTAAAAGATTTAAAAAATAGAAATAGATATTTCTCTAAAAAGAGTTTTGATTTCATCTATGTCAACATCCTTTGATGGATTTTACGCTTATTTGAAGTTGATTTATTATGATACAAAACTTCTATATTTTATTGATGGTTTTGTGATATGTTTGACTGTGGATGTTCTATTTTTATACCATTCATAGTTTATGGTGAAAGTATTGACATTTCGTATGCTAGTTTTAATACGAATGTTTATGTTATGTTTAAACCTTTTCATATGGGAATGCATTGGACTTAATATGTGACGGGTGGAGCCCGCTATAGCTCCTCGATGCATCGGTAGGTCTAATGAGACAAACTAGTGTCTTGGCACAAGGCCTTGAAAAAATATTATTTGTAGTCTTGGAATGAGGCCTTGGCTATGTGGTTATGATAGTCTGGCATTATGCATTCCATCATTATGAAAATGGTTATTGATATTGCATGTGATCATTAGATTAATAGAATATCCATGTAAATAAGTAAATGGAATTGTTTCATTTTATTTTTTCCATACAATGTTGAAGTTCAAGTTTAAAAGGCTTTTGTTTTAGTTATACATTTCCTTAAATGTTTATTCTTATTTATGAAAGTTTCCGCTATATTGTTATCCTTACTGGGCATTTGAGCTCACCCCTTTTCTATGTTTTATTTTTCCTAGGATGTGAAGAAGTAAATTATGAATGGCCTGTAGGGATATTATGAGGGGATAATAGTGTGGAATATGGAGACAATATGTTGTTGTAGTAGCTTTTCACTTTATGATATAATGTAAAACTTTATGAATATATCTAGTGTTTCCAAGGCTACTAAACCAATCGGTCTTTCGAGATTTGATCTTTCTTGTGATCATGCCAATGTTATGTAATAATGCACCGACTCTGGGTAACTGGGGTTGGGGCATTACAGTTGGTATCAGAGGAAGTTTAGTACAAACCTTGGAAGCTATATTTAGATAAACTCTGATTAGAGCACGTAGAACTAATATGAACTTTGAGGATTAGTATAGAAGAACTTCCGAGAATTTTGGTATTGTAGATATTTTGTGAGTTTTCTGAGCAATACATCCCTGTCTGGATACGAGCAGGTCGAGGCAGCTCTGGCACAGATGTACCTAGGGTTAAAACCTGAAAACACCGCTTTGAGCTAGACTTGAACGGGAACTGGTGCACGACAACAGGCCTTGCTGCACTCTTGGTTACGACACTCCCAGGGGATATTATTAGGATAACTATCATTTTCTTTAAAAATCATTATGAAGGGTTTATGAGTATATAATTTCTCAAAGAAAACATTTTTATGATTATGGATTATATCCATAAATAGTTCAATTTATGTTAAGTGTTTTATAAGTATGGGATTATGTATTTTGATTCATAAACCAATCTAGTTTATGCCATTGTTTAGAAATGGTGCCTAGTGGAAGAAATGAAAACCATATCAATGCACGCACTCCATGTAGGGATTGACCTCCTGCTCAAGATAATTATAGTGGAGCTGGTGATGCAACTGGTGCCGATCATCTAATCACCATACTGGGACAACTCACTCAGGTTATGAATAATAACCTTACCCGTATGGAGCACCCTGATCCGCAGTGTGGAGGGTCAATGTTAGATCTATTCATGAGGCAACAACCACCAATGTTCAATGGGAGTACAAATCCCTTAGTAGCTGAGCAATGGATATTTTCCCTAGAGAAAATATTTTAGGCTTTGGGGAGTAGTGGAAGGGAAAAAGTTATCATGGCATTTTACCGCCTCACTGGAGATGCTGCTCAATGGTGGTCATTGATTCAAAATACGAAGGAAGATGATGAAGTATCAAATATGGAATGGAGAGAGTTCAAAGATCTATTTTTAGAAAAATACTTTCCTCGCGACCATCGAGCAGATATGGAAAGGCAATTTCTGAGTCTGAGACAGAAGGAGGATGAGAATGTCGCAAAGTATGAGGATAACTTTACAAGGTTAGAAAGGTCTACAGGAGATTATATATGTAACCCAAGAAGTAAGATTGTTCGTTTCTTTGATGGGTTAAAACCATTTCTCCGTCGAGCATTAGTCTCACAATCCTTCTCATCGTACGAAGACATTATCTCATGTGCTATCAAGACTGAAAAGGAATTCTCTAAGTCTTATGACTTTAAAGAAAAGAAAGAGAAGAAGAGACCTGCTGATCAATCTGTGAATAGAAATAAGGGGAAGAAGGGAAAGGTTGAATATCCATTCTGTGGTAAATGCGGGAAGAAACACCCTGGTACTTGCTTGAAGGGAATGGGAGTCTGTTACAAGTGTGGTGAAAAAGGCCACCAAGCTCGTGATTTCAAGGGGAATAAGGAAGCTACCAATGTGCAGTGCTACAATTGCAGGGAGATGGAGAATTATGCAAATGAATGTCCTAAGCATCAGGAGAACTTACCTCAGAAAAGGCCAAGGGATCAAGGCCAAGCTTATGCTATCACTACTGCTGAGGTAGAAGCTCCTAAAGACGTGGTGGCAGTTAATTTAATGGTTTCCTCAAGTTTAGAAAATGCATTATTTGATTCTGGATCATCGCATTGTTTCATATCTTCCCAGTTTGCTAAGAAAATTAGATATTTCCAATTTGATTTAATAAGGGAGTTGTCAGTTAAAACTCCTAAGGGAAGTATCATTGCAACAAAGTTTTGTGAATCAGTCCCCATTAGAGAAAATAAATGTTCTTTATCTGCTGATCTCATCGTCGTACCTATGATTGAGTTTGATATAATTCTTGGTATAGACTGGCTTTCGGACTATGATACAAAGATTTATTGTAAGAAGAAAGAGGTTACAATTCTTGATGATGATGATAAGGAACACCTTATCTTTAGGGAAGAATCGTCACCACCTAATTCTTATTTAGATCCACCCCCAGTAGCTCAACTAAATTCAGTTATTGGGGAGGAAGAGAATGAAATAACTATGGGTGAGGAAAGGAATGTTCAAATAGAGGATGTACCTGTTGTGAAAGAATTTGTAGATGTATTTCCGGAAGATTTACCTGGACATCCTCTAGAATGAGAAGTTGAGTTTTCTATTGATTTAATTCCTGGATCAAGGCCTATATCGAATACCCCTTATTGAATGTCCACTGTAGAATTAGTTGAACTAAAGAAAAAACTAGAGGAATTGAGTAATAAGGGATTTATTCACCCTAGTGTTTATCCATGGGGAGCCCCTGTTCTTTTTGTTAAAAAGAAATATGGATCTATGAGGTTATGTATCGACTAGAGGGAGATCAATGCTATAACAATAAAGAACAAGTATCCCCTACCTCGAATTGATGATTTATTTGACCAACTGCATGGAGCTCAATACTTTTCAATGATTGACCTTCGATCTGGATACCATCAGTTGTGTGTGAAGAAGGAAGACATTCCAAAGACAGCATTTCGAACTAGGTACGGGCATTACGAGTTTACTGTAATGCCTTTTGGATTGACTAATGCACCATCTGTATTCATGGATCTAATGAATATAGTTTTCAAGTAGTATCTCGATGAATTTGTGCTGGTATTCATTGATGATATCTTGGTATACTCAAAAATCTACTAAGATCATGAAAATCACTTGCGCATTATCTTGAAGACTCTGAGAAGGCATGAATTATATGGGAAGTTTAGCAAGTGTGAATTCTGGCTTCAGGAGATTTCTTTTCTTGGCCATATTATCTCTAAAGATGTAATCTCTGTTGATCCTTCTAAGGCCAAGGCAATCCAAGAATGGCCAGAACCTACGAGTATAACTGAGGTACGTAGTTTTATTGGTTTGGAAGGTTATTATCGACGTTTCGTCCAGAATTTTTCCCGATTGGCTAACCCATTAACGAAGCTCACACGTAAAGGGGTTAAATTTGTTTGGACAAAAGAGTGTGAAGAATGTTTCGAAGAACTGAAGAGAAGATTAGTCAATGATCCTATATTGACTCTACCATCGGGTAATGATGGGTTCGTTATTTATAGTGATGCATCGAAGAAAGGACTTGGTTGTGTCCTTATGAAGAATGATAGGGTTATTGCCTATGCATCACGACAGTTGAAAATTCATGAACAAAACTATCCTACTCCTGATCTCGAGTTAGAAGCTGTGATATTTGCTTTTAAAATATGGAGGCACTACCTCTATGGTGAAAAATGTGAGATTTATACTGATCACAAGAGTTTGAAGTATATTTTCTCACAAAAAGAACTCAACATGAGGGAAAGGAGATTGCTTGAATTACTCAAGGATTATGATTGCACGATACACTACCACCCAGGGAAGGCAAAAAAGGTGGATGATGCTTTGAGCAGAAAAGACCGTGGAGTTTTGAACGTGATGAGAATTAAAATGGATCCAATTTTGATGGATCTAGTGAAGATGGACATGGGAATAACTAGGGAAGGTGAAACATCAATGCTTTTTCAAATGGTTGCCAAACCATCTTTACTAGAAAGGATTAAGAGTTCTCAGACCGATGATGAAGAATTTAAAAAGAAGATTAAAGCTGTGAATGATGGGAGATTGAGAGACTTTGTGTATGAAGATGGAATTTTGAAATTCAGGAAGAGACTTTGTGTTCCCGATTTACCTGATCTAAAAAGGGAATTGTTGGATGATGCTCATAGTTCCAATTTCCCTATACATCCTGGGAGCACCAAAATGAATAGAGATTTGAAGGAACATTTTTTGTGGGACAACATGAAGAGGGAGATTGCTGATTTTGTGTCAAGATGTATGGTTTGTCAACAAGTGAAAGCTGGAAGGCAACAGCCTGGGGGAGTCATGCAACCTCTTCCCATACCGGAGTGGAAATGGGACAATATTACGATTGACTTTGTCATGGGGCTACGAAAGACTCCTAGAAAGAATGATGCGATATGGGTTATTGTTGATCGTCTTACCAAGTCAGCACATTTTCTTGCTATAAGAGAAGATCTACCACTGGAACGTCTCTAAAGACTATATATTAATGAAGTTGTGAGACTTCATGGAGTACCCCTATCGATTGTTTCTGATCGTGATCCCCGTTTTACTTCAAGATTCTGGAAGAGCCTTCAGAAATCCCTAGATACTGAACTTCATTTGAGCACTGCCTACCACCCTCAAATGGATGGACAATCAGAACGAACTATTCAAACCTTATAAGACACGTTGAGATCCTGCTCACTTGACTTTCAGGGTATGTGGGATCAATATTTACCTATGGTAGAATTTTCCTATAACAATAGCTTCCATTCGAGTATTCAGATGGCACCATATGAAGCGTTATATGGAAAGAGATGTCGTACACCAACCTGTTGGGATGACGTTGGTGAAAGAAAACTTCTAGGCCCAGAACTGGTGGAGGAAACGATGGAAAAGGTGAAGGTAATCCAAAATCACATCAAAGCAGCTCAAAGTAGGCAAAAGATCTATGCCGATAATCGATAGAAGGATTTGGAATTTCAAGTCGGTGATCATGTTTTCTTGAAGGTATCTCCATGGAAGGGAGTCATACGTTTTGGTAAGAAAGGTAAATTGAGTCCCAGGTACATCGGACCTTTCGAAATTCTAGAACGAATTGGGGTTGTAGCTTACTGATTGACAATGCCGCCAAGTCTCTCCAAAGTTCACGATGTGTTCCACGTATCTCTGTTGAGGAAATACATGCCTGCCCCAATGCATGTACTCACCTATGAGGAATTAGAACTGGAACCCGATCTGTCTTATTGCGAAGAGCCCGTCAAGATTCTTGATACAAGAGAACAAGTACTGAGAAACCAGACGACGCGTCTGATAAAAGTTTTGTGGAGAAACCATAAGATGGAAGAGGCAACGTGGGAACCCGATGAACTTATGATGAAGAACCACCCGATTCTTTTCATGTGATATGTATTCTAGAAATTTCGAGGATGAAATTATTTGAAGGAGGGGAGAATGTAACACCCCAATCTTCTACAGTATGCTTCTCTTTGAATAATGTGATAGCGTGTGTTGTACGCAACACCGAGTTCTAACACACCAGAACTAATCAAACTAGCCGTTATGAATAGTAATACCTACTTTTTGAAATTATATATATTTTATATTTCAAAATGGACTTCATTTTTGGATTCGGAATATCGAATTTAGCCTAAGGTGAAATTTTGGTACTTTTCGGATAACTTTAATATTTTGATGAATAGTGAAAATTACTAAATTTTAATTAAAAAACTACCTTTTTAATCAAAATAATTAATATTGATAAATTATGAATTTGAGTGGTTTTAAAGTATATTTAGAATATATTTTTAACATTTAATACAATGTTGGTCATTGGACATAATTTCACAATTAAACCGAACATAAACACGTATCAATCTTTTGATAGTTATTATATCTTAAAAACACGCTTTTTGTTTTGACTGCGGGAATTAATTTTAAATTAATTTATTCCACTTATGTGTTTCGAATTTAGAAAAATGGATTCCATATTTGGAATCAGGATGTTAAAATTGTGTAAATAGGTAACTTTTGTTTTTAGACATTTTGAATAATTACTGCGGTAAATATTTTATATACCATGGTTAAGGGTAAATCCGGTAAATAAGGGTTAAAAAATAATATTATAATAATACTAAATTACCCTAAAACGTGTCCTAGACTTATTGGTTGATACATGTTCGATCATAGGCATCTTTGGGTCGATTTTGGGACCCCATGGTGCCACTTGTTGGTGATAGGGACACTTTATTTTAATTAAGTTAAAATGAATTCAAAAATGACACAAGCATATATCTTTTAGAAAAACAATTATTACATAGGGTTATATATGTTAGATTTTAGATTATAAATATTCATTAGAAAGATAAAAATATTTAATACATAATTATAGTTTATTTATAATTTTTAGACATTAAATAATTTAATTTATTTATGACACAATGATGATGCAGTAATTACTATAATAGTGAAAAATCAAAATAATTGATATTATAAATACCAAAATAAATAAAATATGAACGTTTTAATGAATTAAACTAATTTTATAGGATAATATTATATATTAGGATTTATTTAATTGACATTTTTCGAAGTAATCAATCTGTTATGAGTTTCACAAAAATCAACTATTGAATAGTGTTAAAATTGACATAAAAGAGTTCTTAAAAAAATATTATATTATTAATTGATATTAAATTCCTAAAAATCGAAGGTTTGGCCAAGGGACTTATATCATGATAGGTTCATCATTAATGGACCACTTGGGGGTCTCTTGGATGTATATAGTAAGTTTATTAACCATATTATATAAACATACAAAGAGACATTGTAAAAGTGAAACTAATTAACTTAGAGTTAATACTTACAGATAAGGTTAATATAAGTACCA
Organism: Viscum album; assembly: GCA_963277665.1. NCBI lineage: Eukaryota > Viridiplantae > Streptophyta > Magnoliopsida > Santalales > Viscaceae > Viscum > Viscum album. The sequence continues at coordinate 1,477,507,056 of OY728166.1, forward strand.
AAACCTATCTAAATTCTATTGGATGAGTTGTTTTATACCCATACCCACCTTAACATGTAAATAGTCAACTTTTGGAGCCATTAGAAACCGAATATAAATTTATTATAAATTAATATTTCTAGCTTTTCCAAAGGTGCCCCTCACCCCTCTTATAAAAGGGCACTCCTCCTTCTCTTTTCCTCACACCTTCAAAGACTTTTGGTTAGGCCAAACTCTGCCCATATACTCTCCCAACTTCCCTCACTACAATCTAGAGGCCTTAGTTTGATCATAAATCCAACCTAAGGAGCCCTTTTGATCAAATCAAAAGGAAGAAACCGAAGAAGAGGTAATGATTTCACCACCCTTTTCGAAGTTCCTTTCTTCTTCCACTTCTTCTTCCTTTGTTGTTACCATTCTAAAATAATAACTCCAATATAATATATATACTGTGATGTTATTATAAATATGGTACAACCATATTCAGTATTCTATCCACCCTTTGAATAACATGTCACCATACGTGCGTATGTACGGCTTACCGTCTCCACGTCGTGGTGTAATTGTTATTCAATATATTATTATTTGGATGGGTATAATAATGATGTTTAACTAATGTAAATAATAAATATAACATGTTAATGATTCTGTATATATGATATACCATCCATTTATATAATATTTTAATATCAAAAGAATGATATTGTCGCTCGTGCGTACGTACGGACTACCGTCTCCACGAATGCGATGAGATTCATTCTCCATCGTATCCATTCAAGAATAATTATCATTTGATGTTTTAAAAATGTTGTTTAAGGACTTGATATCATTCTGGATATTAATAATATACAACCTATCCATTAAATAATGGCTTACGTAACAAAACATATAAAAGAAAATGAGTAAGTTAACACCCGAAACAACGATAATACTAAGATATTATTAACAAAGCAAAGTTAAAAGATCATATATGATATCATATTAATATAAATGATTCTTGTATAATTTAATAACAATTATTTCACTATTATACAGGAGTTTAACCTACCCCAACCAAGGAAAAGTACAAAGAAAGGGTTATTTCACAATCTCTTCATTATCCGAGGATGTTTATACTTAATAATCTACTAGGATATCTTTATCATCCACATCCATGTTTCTTAGAAATGTATTTCAAAACATTTTTACAATTTAAAATAATATGGGTTAAAGTCATTTATACCCTTGTTTGACTTTTTATAAGAGTTTTATAAAGGAATCTTTCCGTCGTTTTCCAAACAAGGTGCTTTTAACCTTTTCGACAAAATTAAGGTAAGAATGTTTTTTTAACTTATACGGAGGGTGCGGTTATTTTACGCCGTTATAAAATCATCTAAGCTTCCCTTACAAGCTTATAAGAATATTTTCAAGGAAAATGTTTTATTTTATAAATATATGACTCTTAAATGATTTCAAAAATAGAAAGAGATATTTCTCTAAAAAGAGTTTTGATTTCATCTATGTCAACATCCTTTAATGGATTTTATGATTATTTGAAGTTGATTTATTATGATACAAAACTTATATATTTTATTGAATGTTTTGTGATATGTTTGACCGTGGATGTGCTATTTTTATACCATTCATAGTTTATGGTGAAAGTATTGACATTTCGTATGCTAGTTTTAATACGAATGTTTATGTTATGTTTAAACCTTTTCATATGGGAATGCATTGGACTTAATATGTGGCGGGTGGAGCCCGCTATAGCTCATCGATGCATCGGTAGGTCTCATGAGACAAACTAGTGTCTTGGCACAAGGCCTTGACAAAATCTTATTTGTAATCTTGGCACGAGGCCTTGGCTATGTGGTTATGATAGTCTGGAATTATGCATTCCATCATTATGAAAGTGGTTATTGATATTGCATGTGATCATTCGATTAGTAGAATAACCATGTAAATAAGTAAATGGAATTATTTAATTTTATTTTTTCCATACAATGTTGAAGTTCAAGTTTAAAAGGCTTTTGTTTTAGTTATACATTGCCTTAAATGTTTATTCTTATTTATGAAAGTTTCCGCTATATTGTTATCCTTACTGGGCATTTGAGCTCACCCCTTTTCTATGTTTTATTTTTCCCCGGATGTGAAGAATTAAATTATGAATGACCTACAGGGATATTATGAGGGGATAATAGTGTGGAATATGGAGACAATATATTGTTGTAGTAGCTTTTCACTTTATGATGTAATGTAAAACTTTATGAATATATCTAGTTTTTCCAAGGCTACTAAACCAATCGGTCTTTCGAGATTTGATCTTTCTTGTGATCATTCCAATGTTATGTAATAATGCACCAACTCTGGGTAACTGGGGTCGGGGCGTTACACCACTTACCACATCAGGCCAACAAACTTGAGTATGTCAAGCAACCAGCCGATATAAGTCCAACATTTCGAATGTGGTCAGTGGTCGACACTCATTTGTTGCTCCCATATCAGGTCACCATAGGGAAGCTGTGTTCCGAACATGGTCAACAGTGTCCTGGATCTTCAGGTCCACCCCAAGATGTCCCAAACATCGAGTGCAGGGATTCATTCTACCCAATCCTGAAGTGAAAAACTCCCCTCTGGGTGGTGCCAATGGTCGGGCACACGACCCCGATTCTTTTATAGGGAGTGTACGACGTGTTGTAGGATTATGTCCTCATTCATATTAGGTTACTTTCCATGCCGTACACATTCCCTGACGGAGGCCCAACCTCATGTTTCTTGGCCTTTTCAGGCCCTACCCCAAGTTCATACCTAGAGTGTACAGTGTGGTGAGATATTATGTCCACATTCACGTCGGTTTGTTCACCGTACAATACACCTCCCTTGTTTGGGGGGGGGGGTATCCTACTCCCCTCCTCATCCTGCATGACGTTAAACTGCATCTTGAGAACTATGTGTGGCTTGATTCCCATCTTTATGGGATACTGAGGACCACCTGAATTTCTAGGCTTCGGGTCCAGCCCCATCTTCTATAAATATCCATCCCACCTTGGCCCCTTGGCCTACCCTTCCCCGGAGATAAGAGTATATAGCATTTTTCGGGACTATTTCCTCATTCACGTCAGTATTTTAATGACTAGGCTGTGTACCTCTCCCTCCTGAGCCACTTTTTCGACCCTTTTTGGTGGTTCACCAATGTGCCTAAGGGTACTCTGGTTTAGTTACCTGGAATTTCGGACTCTACTCGGACACGTCCGCACCCACTTTTCAGGCTTTGTTCTTCCCTTCATCAGGGCTGTCATCACCTTACCCACCATAGGGACCCCCAAGAATGTCCTGGATACAACAGCCAAGGGCTCTCCTACCATTTCGGGCCAAAGACCCCAAGGGTTTCGGACAAAAAATCGATAAAAATCCCACATTATGAAAATGGTCAGCGGTCGATGCTCGTTTTTTGTTCCCACTTCAGGCTAACGCGATACGAAGACTATTTTTCCACCATGGTTATCAGTTATCCTCCATCGCCACGCCAGCCCCATTAAGCCCAAAATTTCATTTACATGATTCAAATCCTTCTCCATCCTCATCATGTCCAAGTAGAGCATAAAAAATCTAGAAAATATTCCTCAGTGCGTATCTGCATGTTAGGGGAACAAAGCCACATTAAAGGTGTCATTCGGGGCTCTTCACCGACTTCCCTTTGATTGTAAGATCCAGGTATTTCAATAAGGATCTTCCTCCCTTGTTTCCCACACCGTGTTTAACTCACCTGGGCTTAGGGATCGGGTCGAGGTTTGTGCTTACTTGGAAAGTTACCATCCATCCATGGTCCGAGCTCTAAGACCATAAACTAAGATCTCCTAAGAACTACATCTGGCTTGATTCCCATCCGTATGGGATACGTAGGAACACCCATACCTCCTATATTTGGGTCCAGCTTGATTTCATCAAGTTTGTCTCTTCTATCCTGCCTTCGAGACCCTGACTATGGGACTGCGTGGTTTGATGTGGGATCATGTCCTCATTTACATCGGGTTTGCAATAGCCGCACCACGTGCACCCCGTTCTAAGAATTATCCCTCCTCTTTCCTATCCCACATGACATTAAAATCAACCCTCAAGAACTACATGTGGCTTGATTCCCATATTTATGGGATACGTAGGGTCACTCGAATGTCTAGACTTCGGGTCCAACCCCATTTATTAAAGATCTCCCCATCTCCCAGTCACCTAGGCCCCTTGGCTTGTTCCCCTCTAAGAGGAGGATATATGGGTATGATACAAGGTTTTTAGCACTATTCCCCCTTTTCCCAAGAACCCGCCATCTCTCGATCGCCCTCAAGTTGAGTCCCTCGACTCCTTGTAGTGGTTCGCCCATGTGTTAAGAGTACTCTGGTCTAAGACCAAGAGTGTCAGATTCAACATGGTCATGTTCCTTCCACTTTTCAAGATTCGTGTTCCCCTTCATTTGGGCTTTCATCACCTTTCACACCTGGAGGGACCCCCAGGAATGGACTAGATACAATGCCCCAGGTCTCTCCTACCATTACGGGCTAACGCCCCTGAGGATTTCGGACAACAAATTGATAAAAATCACACGTTGCGAATACGGTCAGCGGTCGATGCTCGTTTGTTGTTCCCATTTTAGGATAATGTGATATAGATGCTTCTTTTCCTCCATGGTCAGTAGTAAACCTATGCCATCACACCAACCCCTTCAGTCCTCGAATTTTGGTTTCATGATTCACATTATGTTCTGCCCCATTTTTTCCAGGTAGAATATCGACACTTTTGGCGCTACCCCTCAGTGCACCTTTGCATATCAGGGGGACAAAGCTGCAATATGGCGCCCTTCGGGGCTACCACGGTCTGAGCTCTAAGACCATACACTAAAATCTCTTAAGAACTACATCTATCTTGATTCCCATCCTCATGGGATACGTAGAACCGCCCGAACATCATGTTTTTGGGTCCATCTCATTTGGGAGCTAGTCACTCCCCCCTTTACCTCTTACCTCTATGTAGGCCCCTCGACCTGAGGTTCCTCTCATGGAATTGCATACTGTATTATTTGGGATTATGTCCCCATTCACGTCAGTTATGTTGCATGGGACTGTACACATCCCCCACCTAGCATCGTCTCTGCTACGTCTGTGCTGCATGACGTTAAAATGCATGCTGGGTCCTATCACATGACCCTAAAATGTGACATTATCATCCTGGCTGAATAAAGAAAAACGACACTGCATTGTGGTGGCCTCATGATATAGGAAATCATGTTGGGTATTGGTCATGTTCCATGCCATTTGTCAATGCCTACTACGACTTGATTCTTGTGGCGATACCATGGCTTTCTACCCTCGGTTTGTCGCTTCACAAAAAAACCACTTACCTTAATGTAAAAAATAGATCTATCAAATATCGCTTCTCTTGGTGCGAGGGATAGACCTACACACCCCTCTCATCCTTTGCACTGGTGCCTTACTGTGCTGTGCATCTCAAGAACTACATGTAGCTTGATCCCTATCCCCATGGGGTACGTAGGAATGCCTGTTCACTTTGATTTAGTCCCAGCTCAACTCTTGTTTTTAGTCCCTCGACCTAAAACCTCTCTGAGAAGTACGTGGTGGTCGGAACCCCTCGGTTCCCATTCACGTCTGGAATTTGAGTTACCCCACCACGCGCCTCCTATTTTTCTTTCCATCCCTGGTCTGAATTCTATGACCCTGAACTAATATCTCCATATGGGAAGGGACTCGACTCCCTCTATCTAATACATCTCATTAACGTATTCAGATTTGTTTTACCAAAGAGTCCAAAGTGTGTAATTTTCATGGAGACATCCCCTCATTCCATGACCAAGATTTGTGTGCTGGCTATTTGGATCCTCATCCTCTTCCATGTCCAAAAGGACCCTCAGACGACATGGATGCTAGGCTTAAGGGCTCTCCATGGTTGCTGGGCCTAAGGGATCTCCAATCGTTTTGGGCCAATGTACCTAAGGATATCAGACAACATTTGCGACAGGTCCCATGTTTTGAACATGGTCAACGGTTGACCCTCATTTGTCTTTCTCCATTCTAGGCTATTGAGAAACAGATGCTACATTTCCACCATGGTCAATAGTTATCCTCTATCGTCACGCCTCCATCATTGTGATCCAAATCTCATGCATCATGATTCACACATTTCCACTTCCTTATGTTCAAGTGGAATTCCAACATACTCATCTCTACCTCTTTGCACATCTAGGTGCACCACATGGACGTGTTAGCGTCATTGGGCCAGTATTCACCGAGTGTCCCTTCACCCTAACATACCCCTTCTTGTGTCAGGAAAGTTCTCCATTACTTCTTATTTCCCACATCGATCATGACTCACGTGGTCTTATTAGTTTTGGTAGGATGTGTACCAGCGCAACCAGGCTCCTCATCATCCTACATGATGTTAAAATGTTCTTCTAGAACTATGTGTGTCTTGATTCCCATCCTCATGGGATACGTAGGAACGCTCAGACATCTCGTCTTGAGCCCAACCCTAGGTCTTCTATTGTCTTTCCTCCAAGAGCCTCCAATACGAGTGATCCTTGCCCCATTGATCCCCCTTTGGACAAGTTCGAGGCCGCGAAGGGAACTCTCGATCCTCCGGGAAGTTTAGGAACCTCTTGAACCACTTCTTAAAGTGGGCATCTCTCACTGCCTCCTTGTCCTCTTCGGGGACCCGTGCCATCAGTGCGAGCACCAGTTGCGACATCTACTCTGGATCCTCCCACGTGCTCATGATGGGGAGGAACTAATCTTACATGGCCCCCATGATTGAGACCCCCAAAATCTGATGGACATCCCACAGACTGAGGCCAACCTCCCCATGGTGCAGGAGAAAAGTGTTGGTCCGAGATGACCATCTGCTCAGCAGCTTCGACATCAGCTGTTTCGGTTGATAAATGTGGAATTGTGAGGCCCATATCGCCTCATACAATCCCACTCTCCTTAGATCATCCCCAAACTCCTCACATGAGGCACCTACCTAGTAGGCCCATGCCCAGTAATTGGTGAAGTTTCCACCCTGGCGCAGGTCCCACTCATCGGACCACCCCTTCTTCGAATCTTGCAAAGCAACCTTCAATATCATGTGGTACATGGGAGGGTACGTCTCTGGTTATAGTGGCTTCCCATCGATTTTTTTTCAGATGGTTGTACATATAGTCGACGGTGAAAGGTATGAAGTCCTCCCGCACATGACCATCGGCCGCCCTGAACCATTAATGCTGGCATAAAGTGCTCTTAAAACAGCAAGCTAGTTCATCTCTACTCACCTCAGGAATGAAGATGTCATCCCTCAGCACGAAGCCATACAAGGACAGATTCTTGCACATCAAATAGTTCTTGTGGCTCTCTGATAGCAGTTCTGTCAAAGAATTATGGTCCGAGTGGCTTCGGACCAGCTCCCACAGGCCCAGACAGTAGGCCATCTCATCCCTCCAGAAGGCATCTGCAAGCACCCCCAGCGCAGCTTCTTGACGGGCCATTCGGTTTCAGAACTCAGAAAAATTTTAGGTGAGGGCGCGAAGATCGCTCACGGAGCTATTTTGCGGAGTTCCTTCACAAAGCCAAGACATGGAGCCTGGCCTTGGCTCGCAAGCCGGCGTTCGCTTGGCCCGGTCATGGAGTCGGAGACTCGCGGTTCGCCATGAAGCTCGATTCGCGGTGAGCAGACGTGGAGGATGCGGAGCTTCGCGAATCAAGAGCGAAAAAGGACAAAGGCGGGGAGAAGGAAAATGAAAAAAGAGTGGTCAGCCCCCCTATTTATAGGTGGCGGCACTCGGAGCCTCGTAGCCTGTCCAGCCCACACAGAGCTTCACAGCGTGTCCAAACCGTGCGGCCCCTGCCTGCCTCGCGTGCATTCTTCACGAGTCAGCACTGCAAAACGCTGATAATTTTGGAGATTTCCCTCAGACTTTGAACATTGGCCCCTCTGTGGATCCAAGTCTAAGGGGGGGGGCATTTGTTGGCGCCAAAATATTTGAAGAAAGGAGAGAGGAAAGAGATTCCCCACGCCCTGCCTCGCAAAGCCCCGATGCAGAGGCCCCCCAAGCAATGAGGCCTTCGTGAAGCGGAGGAGGTGGTAACCCTCCATGAGTTCACTGACGTTCGTGAATCTACCGCGAAGCTGAGGAGGTGGTAACCCTACGTGAATGCCCTGCCATTTGTGAACCTGCCGTGAGGCTGAGGAGGCGGTACCCCTCCGAGAATCTAGTGGACATTCGTGACTCACCGTGAAGCAACCGAAGCACCCCTTCACCCCTCGTGAGCTCTGCTTCACGACGCCTATTTCCTATAAATATCGATCTTCCCTTGAGCTCTCAGGACGGACAATCCGACCTTTCGGCTTCTCAACTCCCAAATCGCAAAGCACTCTTCGATCTGGGAATCATGACCTCTGTGAGGTATTTTTGCTTCGCGAGAGGCCTCTGTCTTTTCTTGTTTTCAGCCCCTCTTCTGAGAGGGATGCCCTTCGCGAAGCCTAAGGGAATTCACGAAGGAAGGGGATCCCCAAAGGGACCCGAGCAGTCACAGAGCATTTATGCTTTGAGAAACACCCATCCTGTACACGTGATCCACATGCCAAAGTAGGGTCACTGTACTTCGTGAAGTACACTGCTTCACAGCACCTTGCTTCGCGAGGCACCTCTTCTTCACGAGCCAGTGCTCCACGAACACCCTTTCACTTCTTGAAGAACCTCCCACTCGCATATCTACCCCATGATAAGTCCATGACACTCTAATTCACGAAGCACACCCCTTCTCAAGTGCTCTCCACTACGCAAAGAAACCAAGCTCCGCAAGGTCCCGACCTATGGACCCCTTTGCTTGGAAATTCTTCTTCCCGTGCGACCCTCTAGGTTTTCACGATGTGATTTCAATGTCTCCTAGATGACACCACCCGTAGCATTTCTTCGCCTAATGCTTCTTTGTATTGGCAAGCTAAAGGCTATTGATTCTTCGCATAGCCATGCTAATATGGACCCCTCGATGGTTCGCTCTGCAACCCCCCTTCTCCATGGCCATGCCGATGCGTTCCGTGTAACACCCCGAAATTTTATGAAAAATATTCTTTTTAATTTCACTAATGTCTTGTGTTGTATGCTACACCAAAAGGAGCTTTCACAACACGCATCCTTGACTTTCCTTCCATTACATGCAATCACGACCTTCCTCGATAGCGTGTGTAGTACGCAATAACGAGTTTCACTAAACAGCAATATGCTATTAAAATATTATTAAAACTAGCGGTTATGAATAGTAATAACCACTTTTTGAAATTTTTTAAATTTTATTTTATCAAAATGGACTTTATTTTTGGATTTGGAGTATCGAATTTAGCCTAAGGTGAAATTTTGGTACTTTTCGGATAACTTTCATATTCTGATGAATAGTGAAAATTACTAAATTATAATTAAAAACAACTTTTTTAATCGAAATAATTAATAGTGATAAATTATTAATTTGAGTGGTTTTAAAGTATATTTAGAATATATTTCTATAATTTAATACAATTTTGGTCATTGAATGTAATTTCACATTTAAACCAGACATAATCAAGTGTCAATCTTTTGATAGATATTGTTTCCTAAAAACACGCTATTTGTTTTAAAAGCGGGATTTAATTATAATATTAATTAATGCAACTTCTATGTTATGAATTTGGTAAAATAGACTTCATTTTTGAATTCGAAATATGAAATATAGCTTAGGATGAAATTTTGGCATTGTTCTGAAAAACATCAATTTTTGATGAATAGTGAAACTACTAAGTGGTAGTTAAAAAAACTGAATTTTTCATAAAACCTAATTTTACCGCTTCTGTGAATGGAATTTCAAAAATCCGAGAGACACGGTTGATGTCAGTAAGTAAAATGTGGTTCAATGAGATGAAAATAATTTTTGGTGAATAGTAACTTTTTACTTTTATTTACCACGGTTAAAAGTAAATAGGGTAATTAAGGGTAAGAATGATATTAATATTACCCTAATACATGTCCTAATTCTATTGGACAAGTGTATCTCGACCAAAAACAACCTTAAGTGTAAAATATTATCATTTAGGCCCACTTGGATTAGATTAGGACATTTATTATTATTTAATTCAAAGAAGAGTTAAAAGAGTTAAAATCAAAGTATATTTACTAAAACATTTTTAATATAGGGTTTTACATAAGATAAATTCGATTGTAAATATTCTTTAGAAATATAAAAAGATTTCCTACATGATGGTATTTTATTTGTAATTTTTAGACATCAAATAATTTAATTTATTTATTACACAAAGATGATGCAATAATTATCTTATTAATGAAATATTGACATAATTGATATTATAAATACCAAAATAAATGTAATTTAAGACTTTTTATGAATTCCACTAATTTTCTAGGTTACTATGACATATTAGTGTTGATTTAATCAACTTGGTTCGAACATATAGTTCTGTTATGACTTTCACAAAAATCATATATCAAATAGTGTCAAAATTGACACAAAATAGTTTTTAAATCAAATATTATATTATTAATTGTTATTTTATTCCTAAAAATCTAAGGTTAGGCCAAATGACTTAGATAAGGATATATGTATTAATAATATACAATTTTGGGTTCGTTTGTCATGTTATAGTAAGTGTATTAACCATATAGTGAAAGAAAATAAAAAGACACCGTAAAAGTTAAATTATTTAACTTAATGTTAAATCTAAATGATAAGGTTAAAATAGGAACCTAAACTTGTATAAATTCTATTGGATGATAGGATTTCGACCCATCCCTACCTTATCCTCGAAATAAACTAATTTGGATCTATTTAAAACCGAACTTCACTTTATAATAAAATAATATTTTTAGTTATTCCAAAGGTGCCCCTCTCCTCCCTTATAAAAGGGCACCTCCTCCCTCTCTTCCTCACACCAATTTGAGCACTCAAGCTCGGCCAACCCCTGCCATTTTCTCTTCTCCACTTCCCTAGAAACATCCTAGAGGTTCTGGTCTTCCTCAAAGACCAATTTTGGTACCCTAAGAGGAGGTATCAAAGAGGCGCTTCAAAGAAGAGGAGCTTCAGACACGTACAAAGCAAATCAGACCTAAGGTAAGGGAAATATCACAATCTCATTTTTATCCGAGATTGTTTATTCACAAGTATTTACTGGGGTGTATTTTATCATCCACATCCATGTTTCATCAATATGTAATATTATTTCCATCCACCTACAATTGTTTAAATCCATTTTTACCCTTCGGTGAGTTTTTAGTAATATGTATGAAAGGAATCTTTTTTCGTTTTTCGTACGAGGTACTTTTTGACTTTTCCGACAAAAGTACGAAGAATGTTTTTTTTCAACTTATACGGCATGAATGGATTTTTAAAACATTATTTCCAAGAAACTTCCTTTAAATGTTTTCAAGTTTATTTTTAATCAACTTCTTTTATTTTAAAGTCGTATGACATGTTATGAAAGGAAAAATGTTTTTGAAGTAGAAAGGATATTTTCCTCAAGAATGGAGTTCAAGTATTTTTTCAAAACTATTTTCCATCTAAGATAATAAAAGGGTTCTGTTTTTATCCCTATTATTACAATGATTTGATTATGTTGTGATGGAAATATTTTTATGGATTCCTTTATCTTATATGAATTGTTTTATGATGTCTTGTTGTTTAAGAATCCCATTTTTATTACATGGGTTACGCTATGATGTATGGTTTATGATTATGTGGCACACATAAGAAAGGATTCATTATAATATGGGTGGGACCTATATCTCCCTCCAATGCATTGGGTAAAGATTTTATATCTCATGAGATAGACATGGCTGGAACGGTAGGTTATACCGGTTCAGTGAAACAGGACTGGAACGAGGGTGACTCGGTTCAGAAAGGGACATTGTCCACTAAGATAGTCTTGGAAATGAGTCATGACTAGCATGAAATGATTTTCCATGATTATGTGTGCATGCCACAAAGTTTCAAGTTTCATGTTATGATTATGGGGATCTCATTTTCACTTCTATGATTTGTTCCATGTTAAGATATTATGATCTGTTTTGCAGGTTATGATTTTAAAAAAGATATGATTTGATTTTTATTTCCTTTATTTTCCCTTGCTGAGCATTTGAGCTCACCCTTTTATGTTTTCTTTTCCCCAAGATATAAAGAAAGGTTTTAGGTATAAAAAAAAGGAAGATCTTTATGGGAGATGTTGAAGATCTTTCACCACGATTAGAAGGTTACGTTCCGAGTTTCCAAAGACACTAAACTATTACGATCCTTGTGTATGTGTTTTTGTTATGTACCAAGTATTCCGCAAAAGTAATGTAATGTCCATGTACATCAAGCTTCGGGTCTCTACAGTTGGTATCAGAGGAAAGGTTTAGTCAACCTTTGGAAACTAGGACGTGAAAGCGTTAGTGAGATCCCTAGAGATATTTTTAAGGTATATCTAGGGATGTCCCTAAGGATAAGTATACGTATAGGATATAGTCTTAGAACTATGGTAACTATATTAGATTAAACCAAAGATGTTAGATATTGAAGTTACTCCCCCTTTATTATGATTTTTGCCTCTCACACTATTCTTTTTGGGTTTTAGGCGATTGCTGGAACCCGAAGGAACTGTGTTGATCAATGCGATGGAAAATGCAATGATTGTCCTCCTGAACAAACAAATGTTATGGGAGATGGAGTGAAAAATCTTATTGCTATACTTACACAAGCTATGAATCATTCTGGACTTCCAAATGATCAGAGAAGGGAACAATATTCTATTGAGTCCTTCATGAGGCAACGTCCACCTTCTTTCAGTGGGTCTTCTGATCCACTTGTTGTTGAACAATGGATCAGTACCACTGAAAAGATATTTTCAGTTCTTCAATGTTCTGAACATGATAAAGTCATGTTAGCAGTGTATCGTTTGGAAGGTGATGCTAATCAATTGTGGAATCTTATTAAGAATACAAGGCAAAGGGATGAAATTGAGTCCACGGAATGGGACGAGTTCAAGAACTTATTTTTCATTAAGTACTTCCCTCGTATTCTTCGAACAAAGATGGAGAAGGAGTTTCTCGAACTAAAGCAAAAGGATGATGAATCTGTTGGTATATACAAAGCGAATTTTACAAGACTTGCAAGGTATGCATCTGGAATTATCATCCAACCTGAAAGTAAAGTTGATCGATTTTTCAGTGGCTTAAAACCAAGTCTTCTAAGGGCATTAGCTATAAGAGAATTCAGTAGCTATGAAGAAATTGTGCGTTGTGCTATCAAGGTAGAAATGGAAGTTGGTGTTACATATCAATCTCATGGTTTTGACAAGAAACAAAAGATGGAGTTCAAGGAGAAATCTTAGAATAATGGTGAAAAGAAGATGAATGTTTCCTTATGAACAAAGTGTGGAAAGAAGCATGGTGGAGATTGTCTTAAAGGGACTAGAAAATGTTTTATGTGTGGAAAAGAAGTTCATCGAGCAGCTGAGTGTCAAAGTAATGGAAAAAGGGATTCTAATGATGTGAATAAAGCAAACACTGCAGAGAACGCACCACCAACACTTCAATGCTTCAAGTGCAAGGAAATGGGGCATTATGCTAATAAATGCCCTAATCCAAGGGTTAGTGATGATCGACATGAGAAACCGCTTAAGGAAAAGGACAAAAGGAAGTCACATGCGATCACCATTGGCGATGTTGAATATGACAATGATGTGGTGGAATGATTAAGTGTTTATGTAATGGGATTCCAAAATAATGTTGTATCATAAAGTATTGGAATATTTATATATTGGTCTAATGTGGTATTCAAAGTGATTGAGATATTTTTGGAAATAAGATGATATGAGAATAATGAAGGGAAAATGAGAAAACGAAATGTTTAACAGTATTCATGAGCTCATGATTGATATAAGGACTAATTGATATCATTGTTTGAGTATATAGAATTTTGAGGATTTTGGTATGTGGAAAGTGTTAAATTTTAACTGCATTCATGTTTTCACTAAGGTATTCAAGATAATACATGATTAAGGACTTTGAATGTTTGGAATCTGACCAACAAAACATATCTTATGATATATGGGGATCGACGATGGTGTTAAATCTCTGGTAATCGTTTTCACTATGTTATGAGAGTGGACTGCAGTATTATGGATAAGTCTAAAGAATGGAATGGATTATGTTGGACATAAGTTAGTATTGTTTAAGGATAGAAGTTTTTTCGATATTATTGATGGGATGTTATAGTAATATACTTTTAGAAAAAGGACAACCTGCAGGACGGGCGACAGCCCATCGCATCGGACAAGGCTGTGGAAATCGAACCCACAACCGAAGTGCGACTGGCCTTTATCGCCTACCACTGGCCTACAGGAAGTCCCTGTTTAGTAGAAACTAGTTTTATTATATTAAGCTGTATGAAATACTATGTATAAGTCCATTTTAGGAACCATATATGATTAATCTCACTATAGATCGACTTATGTATATAATTTTTTGCTAACCTTTTGTTTGAGACAGATGGAATGACCCGTCATTCTATCACATGATCTGCTAACACTTCACGAATAACAAATTCAACTTCATTTATTTAAGATATGATGTGGAAATTTTTAAAGGCACGAACAACAGTGAGATTGTACCAAAATAAAGTAAGTATTTATTCTAATTCAAATTTTCAACTTTAGGGAAATGATCTTGAAAACCAAAAATGTTGTCCTAGTGATCTTATACCTGATGAATCAGATGGTACCTTATATCATCACAAATATATGGATTTGTGATTACTGGATTTTCAATAGCCATGTTCTCTACCACTCTCCATCAGAACATGATGGTTAGATTTCTCTTCCATGTCAATATTTTCACCTATGTGGAAACCCAGTGATTAGTTTATTTGGGTAACCGTTACGTTTCATACCTTAGTTTTTAAATATTGGTTTTGGTATTCCTTTTTACGATGTGGGTTTCTATTAAAGAAACTTTCGAATAGTAAACCATTTATAACCCCGACGAAATTCGAGGGCGAAATTCATTTTAAGGGGGGTAGAATGAAACACCCCAAAATTTTATGAAAAATATTCTTTTTAATTTCACTAATGTCTTGTGTTGTACGCTACACCAAAAGGAGATTTCACAACACGCATCCTTGACTTGCCTTCCATTACACGCAATCACGACCTTCCTCGATAGCGTGTGTAGTACGCAATAACGAGTTTCACTAAACAGCAATATGCTATTAAAATATTATTAAAACTAGCCGTTATGAATAGTAATAACCACATTTTGAAATTTTTTAAATTTTATTTTAACAAAATGGACTTTATTTTTGGATTCGGAGTATCGAATTTAGCCTAAGGTGAAATTTTGGTACTTTTCGGATAACTTTCATATTCTGATGAATAGTGAAAATTACTAAATTATAATTAAAAACAACTTTTTTAATCGAAATAATTAATAGTGATAAATTATTAATTTGAGTGGTTTTAAAGTATATTTAGAATATATTTTTATAATTTAATACAATGTTGGTCATTGAATGTAATTTCACATTTAAACCAGGCATAATCAAGTGTCAATCTTTTGATAGATATTGTTTCTTAAAAACACGCTATTTGTTTTAACAGCGGGATTTAATTATAATATTAATTAATGAAACTTCTATGTTATGAATTTGGTAAAATAGACTTCATTTTTGAATTCGGAATATGAAATATAGCTTAGGATGAAATTTTGGCATTGTTCTGAAAAACATCAATTTTTGATGAATAGTGAAACTACTAAGTGGTAGTTAAAAAAACTGAATTTTCCATAAAACATAATTTTACCGCTTCTGTGAATGAAATTTCATAAATCCTAGAGACACGGTTTATGTCAGTAAGTAAAATGTGGTTCAATGAGATGAAAATAATTTTTGGTGAATAGTAACTTTTTACTTTTATTTACCACGATTAAATTTAAATAGGTTAATTAAGGGTAAGAATGATATTAATATTACCCTAACACATGTCCTAATTCTATTGGACAAGTGTATCTCGACCAAAAAAAACCTTAAGTGTAAAATATTATCATTTATGCCCACTTGGATTAGAATAAGACATTTATTATTATTTAATTCAAAGAAGAGTTAAAAGAGTTAAAATCAAAGAATATTTACTAAAACATTTTTAATATAGGGTTTTAAATAAGATAAATTCGATTGTAAATATTCATTAGAAAGATAAAAAGATTTCCTAAATTATGGTATTTTATTTGTAATTTTTAGACATCAAATAATTTAATTTATTTATGACACAAAGATGATGCAGTAATTATCTTATTAATGAAAGTTTGACATAATTGATATTATAAATACCAAAATAAATGTAATTTAAGACTTTTTATGAATTCCACTAATTTTATAGGTTACTATGATATATTAGTGTTGATTTAATCAACTTGGTTAGAACATATAATTCTGTTATGACTTTCACAAAAATCATATATCAAATAGTGTCAAAATTGACACAAAATAGTTTTTAAATCAAATATTATATTATTAATTTTTATTTTATTCCTAAAAATCTAAGGTTCGGGAAAATGACTTATATAAGGATATATGTATTAATAATATACAATTTGGGGTTATTTTGGCCTGTTATAGTAAGTGTATTAACCATATAGTGAAAGAAAACAAAAAGACACGGTAAAAGTTAAATTATTTAACTTAATGTTAAATCTAAATGATAAGGTTAAAATAGGAACCTAAACTTGTCTAAATTCTATTGGATGAGAGGATTTCGACCCATCCCCACCTTAGCCTCGAAATAAATCAATTTGGAGCTATTTAAAACCGAACTTGACTTTATAATAAAATAATATTTTTAGTTATTCCAAAGGTGCCCTTCTCCTCCCTTATAAAAGGGCACCTCCTCCCTCTCTTCCTCACACCAATTTGAGCACTCAAGCTCGGCCAACCCATGCCATTTTCTCTTCTCCACTTCCCTGGAAACATCCTAGAGGTTCTGGTCTTCCTCAAAGACCAATTTTGGTACCCTAAGAGGAGGTCTCAAAGAGGCGCTTCAAAGAAGAGGAGCTTCAGACACGTACAAAGAAAATCGGACCTAAGGTAAGGGAAATATCACAATCTCATTTTTATCCGAGATTGATTATTCGTAAGTATTTACTGGGGTGTATTTTATCATCCACATCCATGTTTCATCAATATTTAATATTATTTCCATCCACCTAAAATTGTTTAAATCCATTTTTACCCTTCGGTGAGTTTTTAGAAATATGTATGAAAAGAATCTTTTGTCGTTTTTCGTACGAGGTACTTTTTGACTTTTCCGAAAAAAGTACGAAGAATGTTTTTTTTAACTTATACGACATGAATGGATTTTTAAAACATTATTTCCAAGAAACTTCCTTTACAAGTTTTCAAGTTTATTTTTAATCAACTTCTTTTATTTTAAAGCCGTATGACATGTTATGAAAGGAAAAATGTTTTTGAAGTAGAAAGGATATTTTCCTCAAGAATGGAGTTCAAGTATTTTTTTCAAAATTATTTTCCATCTAAGATAATAAAAGGGTTCTGTTTTTATCCCTATTATTACAATGATTTGATTATTTTGTGATGGAAATATTTTTATGGATTCCTTTATCTTATATGAATTTTTTTATGATGTCATGTTGTTTAAGAATCTCATTTTTATTGCATGGGTTACGCTATGATGTATGGTTTATGATTATGTGGCAACATAAGAAAGGATTCATTATAAGATGGGTGAGACCTATATCTCCCTCCAATGCATTGAGTAAAGATTTTATATCTCATGAGATAGACATGGCTGGAACGGTAGGTTATACCGGTTCAGTGAAACAGGACTGGAACGAGGGTGACTCGGTTCAGAAAGGGACTTTGTCCACTAAGATAGTCTTGGCAATGAGTCATGACTAACAAGAAATGATTTTCCATGATTATGTGTGCATCCCAAAAAGTTTCAAGTTTCATGTTATGATTATGGGGATCTCATTTTCACTTCTATGATATGTTCCATGTTAAGATATTATGATCTCTTTTGCAGGTTATGATTTTCAAAAAGATATGATATGATTTTTATTTCCTTTATTTTCCCTTGCTGAGCATTTGAGCTCACCCTTTTATGTTTTCTTTTCCCCAGGATATAAAGAAAGGTTTTAGGTATAAAAAAAGGAAGATCTTTATGGGAGATGTTGCAGATCTTTCACCACGATTAGAAGGTTACGTTCCGAGTTTCCAAAGACACTAAACTATTATGATCCTTGTGTATGTGTTTTTGTTATGTACCAAGTATTCCGCAAAAGTAATGTAATGTCCATGTACGTCAAGCTTCAGGTCTCTACATTCCCTCCCACAAGGAGTAGAGGGTATTGGTCATGTATTCCCTAGGGGTGTGAAGTAAACACACCTCGTCCGAGCTACTGGATGTTAAACGGCCAATCACCTCATCCTCAACACATGACGTTAAACTGTGACTCGACCCCGTGCCTCACACACAGGGTCCCCCCCGACTAGGACATTCTTTACGCCCCCTAGTACCCATAAGGGATGATATCCTCCTTTCAGGAGTGGCATATATCCGCAGGGAAGGGCAGCCACCTTGGTGTAAGAACCCAAACCCCTCTTGTGGAAGGTATCACCCATGCACTTCTGTACTTCCTAACCGCCAGGGCCAGCAGAGGGTGTGATAGAGAACGAGTCACCCCCTTTATTTGGTCCCAAATCTCTCTCCCTTTGTGCTTTTTCACTCACAGGCCTACATCCTAGAGTAAGTCTCGGCACCATGGGCTGCCTAATGCGTAAGCCCCTTTTCACTTCTCACGGACGCACCCTTCGTGACGTGATCGTCAGGTCTCTACTACCTTTTGTTTCTCAAACAGAGCACGACTCACGTGGGCTTAGAGTAAGAATCGACCATGGAAATGCCCCCATCCTGCATGACATTAAACTATATTCCCCCTTCCAGCATGACGTTAAAATGCACACCTGAACTATGGGGACTTTGATCCATGTCAAGGCAAGGTACGTAGGAAGCCTCACGAGGTTCAAGCCCACCACTAGTGGACCCCCAGGTCTACTTTCACATCGGTTCACCGGTGAAAAAATTACCCATACTACGAGTACTTTGATCCATGTCAAGGCATGTTACGTAGGAAGCCTCTCTTAGGTTCAAGCCCTGTCACCCATCAGACCATGGCCCTTCTTCATGTCGGTTCGCCGACACCCACATCCATACCCGAACTATGGGGACTTTGATCCATGTCAAGGCATGGTACGTATGAAGCCTCACGATGTTCAAGCCCACCGCCTGGTTGTTTCTTCACATCGGATTCCACCATCATCCCACATGACGTTAAAATACATTTCAGTCCAGTGGTAAGCCGTTGTGACTTACCTGAACTACGTGGTCTTTGATCCATGTCAAGGCGTGGTACGTAGGAAGCCTTCTTGAGGTTCAATCCCACCATCCACCTGGGACAAGGTCCTTCTTCACATCGGTTCTCTAAAACACCCCCATCCCGCATGACGTTAAACTATATTTCAGTCCAGTGGTAAGCCGTTGTGAACCTAACATCCAGTTGTTCCGACACCCCTTTGTGTCAGTATAATAACCCATTTTCCCGAATTACGTGGACTTTGATCCATGTCTAGGCATGGTACGTAGGAAGCCTCACGAGGTTCACGCCCACCAACCATTGGGCCAAGGTCCTTTTCACGCTAGTTTTTCGGTGCTCAACCTGAACTACATGGTCTTTGATCCATATTAATGCATGGTACGTAGGAATCCTCATGAGGTTCAAGCCCACCACCACCTGGTCATTCCGACCGTACTCACGTCGGTTCTTCCAACACCTTGGGCAACCTAGAGTGTAAGTCCCACACATCCATCATGAACTACATGGACATTTATTCTTTTCCATAGGGATACGTAGGAAGTCTCTTCGAGATTCAATCCCATCACCACCTCCATCTCCATGACGGATCCATTTCATTCCCCCCTCCACTTCGTGTAGCTTTCCATCATCCATCCCGATTCTTACCCGGGCCGCCACATCTCGGTGAGATCATGCCACCCCATTCTACTCGACAACATTCAGGATGCCACCCACGAGCTGGATCCGATATCGGTGTTCCCTCAAGGGAGATTCCTCAATCTGATCCACTCCACCTGGTGTTATGATCAGGCCGATCTGTCTCCGTTGGATGTTAAACTTGTTACATACCCTATGCTAAACATGGGAAGCTGAGGAAAACCTCAGATACATGCCTATGGAATATGATACCCCGCGTTTGATGTGGGATGCCTAGGGCTTCCATGCCATCGAGAAGCCCTATACTAAGGGACAAAATACAGTCACACCAATTCCCCAGCATTTAGACACGTTAATGATGCCTCACTGTGACTACTAACCCAACTAAAGGTTGCTGCCCTGATCGGACCCTTTGGAATGTCCTGACAGAAGCAGTGTAATTAACCGGCGTCCATGGAAACATGGAACTGGGAAGAATTTCACGAACAACGTATTAAATCTATGAGGGAGACCCGGACTAGGTAACAAGTTCCGAGGAGGAATCCACAGAAGGAGGAACCGGCATCCCATCATCCCGTTTCGATCAAGGATCAGACGTCCCTGAGTAAGGAACGGATGACGGCCACCTTTGGAAAGCGGGAATGCGGGGCTACACAAAAGTCGCGCCTGTCGTGCCCCAAGAAGACGAAAGTGCGCCCTCCGGCGAAAGCGTCAGAAACAATTATCTTAGGTTTATTTTTTGGGATTTTTTTGAAAAGTTTCAATTTTGAGGAATAATGAAGAATATTGATTTTACTTTGAAAACATCCTTTTCATTTAAATTATTTTCAAATATAAATTATATTTTAATTTTTTAAGGAAAAATTAGTTCAATTAAATTATAATAAATAAAATTTAGGTAATTAGAATCAATTTTATGTTTTGTTTGGATATAAAAACCTTCAATTCTTATGAGCTTTTTCTTCTTGAAACCCCACTTTTTCGTCGTGTCTTTGGGTTTTATTTTAATTTTTTTTTCGAATTATGTGAATTGAATTTGTTAAAATAGATTGTATATTTGGAATAAAAATAATTTATATTTCCTAATAAGTAAATATTAGTTTTCTACCATAGTGAATTATTAAATAGTAAAAATTAATTACCACAGTTAAGGTAAAAATAGGTTTACAAAGGCATGAAACTAAAAATAAAAGGGTTTAAATGACCTATAAAATTGTATAAAATATATTTTTTAGAAATATTTAGACTTTATCTAGTCTATGTATTGATAATAATCCATTTTTTACAGTTGGTTCATGTGAAAAATGTGGGTAAACCATTTTATTTTAAAAAATTACGTGTGTGACACTCAACTCACTTATACAAGGACAACCCCCTCATCTCTTATCAATAACTTAAAATCATTTTATTTCATCAAATACATGAAAAAAAACTTAAAAATTTCCTTAACATCATCCTAGAATCCTCATTTTGGTCATAAATCCATTCTAGGAATATATTAGGTGTAATCCTAAAGATGTGTCCTGAGAAGAGGTAAAATTCTTAACTATGCATTTTTTTGTTTTATTTCTTCTTCCACATCCTTAAAATATTATTAATTTTAGATTATATTAAAAAAACACAGTATCATACATATAATTATATGTTATTATGTTATTGAAACAACCTATATTCATCTCATTTTTACTCAAATGGTAAATGATAACATCGCTCGTTTTTACAGAGGACTACTGCCTTGCGAACTGTTGCGAAAAGTTTTCCATCAGCACCTCTCATAGTTGGGTATGATGATGGATATAAAGTATACATATATAATATTTATAAAAAATTAATCCTCTATATTAATTATATAATTTACACATTTTTTAATTTTTATTCCGTATGGGATATGATAACATTGCATTTGTGTACGATAGACTACGGCTTTACGAAGCAATGTGATTCATTTTTCATCAATGCTTTACATAAAAGCTAATTTGGATAAATTTAATGAATATATGGGATAAATATGAAATAATTATTATATTAATGGAATATTTAACATTATTAAAGGATAATATATCATTTTATTTCTTTCTTTTTCACTCACTGAAAGATGATAATGTCATTCATGTATGTGTGGACTACCGCATTCATGAAGCGATGCTACTATATTTTCATAACCACACAATATGGATGAGATATATAAGTATATTTAAGGAAATAATATGGTATTTATTATATTATGTTATTTCTATAAGGATAAAATATTACTTACCTTCTTTCTATAAAGATAGTTGAAAAATGGAAATGTTGCTCATGAGTACGTACGGTCTACCGTCACTATAGTCACAACATACTTCATTTCTCAAAGACATATTTCATTATTAGTATTGAAAGTATAATTGTTTCATAAATATTATAATTATTTTATTATTATTAGTCTATATATTATGTAAATATATAATATGCACAAGAACCAAATCTTTCATGACAAATAATGAATGAGAAAAAAAGGCAATTAACACCCAAAATAATAAAAATAATGAATGATTATTAAAGAATCAGTGATAAGATGTTTTAAAAGAATCATATATGATAATATAAATATTAATTTGATTATTATATAATTTAATAACATGTTTAAAACCACTATATAATAGGTTAAGTCATGTTCAACCATAAAGAAGTGTGAGGTATGAGACTTCGTCTCAATTTCGCTTCATTGAGGAAAATTGTAATGTTATGTACTAAATTTATTTTATATGATGTATTTAATGACCATTTGAAATGTAACATTATGATTCCATAATAATTCATGGTATTTTAAATTTTAAATTTAATTATTTCATCTAAGGGGATTTTACATGAAAGTCACCAAGTGTTAAATAATTTCCAAACTCAGTTTCTTTTCATTTGGTTATATTACTTGTTCATTTTCGTTTTCTACTATAAGATTATGTGTATACTGAATTTTGATTATATTTTGTTCTACATCCACTTGTTTTATGAGGATTAACAATTGATAAACATAATATTTTCATTTATTAATTCTCACTTCAAATTTATGATCTTTGTAAGGGTTTATTTAATAATCTAATTTTAATTGAGAATATTTATGCTTGAATTTAAATTAAAGGAAATTATTTGATAATTTCTAAATAAAACACTCTAATTTTATTATAATTTAGTTATTGATGATTTTTCAATAAATAGTACCATTTTTCACTCGTTGGTACTTAAAATGATTGAATTTTTTTTAGTAATATCCGACCTCATTTATCTCTTCGGTCGAAAATCCATTTTCTTCCAAAACCATATTTTCTAGAAATGTTTTCAAATTTTTTTTAAGATTCTTAAAATTTATTTATTTAAGAAAAATTAACCCATTTTTGAATTTTTACAAAATTATTTTAAAGGAATCTTCATGTTTTTTTTCCAAAAAATGCCTATTTATATTTTACCAAAAAAGTAAAAGGAGTATTTATTTTAATGTGTATGGAATGTACAAAATTTCATACAATTATGAACACTAAATTTATTAAATATTCCTTTATAATTTTCAAATTTTATATTCAAAATAATTATTTTCAATTTTTGTTGAAATTTTTGTTTTGAAAGGTAATTTTCAAAAAGAAAAGGATATTTTCCACCAGAATGTTTTTGAATAACTTTTTAGGGTATTTATTTTTATCAACCACAATAAGAATTTATTTTATTTATACTCTTTTGGGGATATTTTGTATTAATTCCATCCTTATTCTTAATCTAGATGTTTTATGATTATTTTAACTAAGGATAATATTTAAATTTACTTCCTCGATTTATTTTTGTAGTCATTAACTTTCCCTTTAATTATTAACTTTTGTGCGATCATCAGACATTAAATTTATATTAAAAATTCATATTATTTATCACGGATATTTTTATTTCTTAAACCATATCTTATTTATACTTAATCTTTTTTTACATTGAACGTTATTTGATTGACTTGGTAACTATTGATAATCTGCATTATTTCTTCAATATAGATATTTAATGGTAAATAATATAGTTCATGAATTAAATAAAGTATTCAATAGATGAGGAATCATTTGAATATGCAGATATGGGTGGGGTTTGGTTATAGAAATCCCCTCGTTTCATTTATAGTTTCATGAGGTGAGTCAGTAAGTTTGAATTAAATAGGTTTCTACCTATATTTTTAAAATGTCTTTTGAATGGCCTTGACGGTAGAGGTATCATGTTCCCAAGGACATGATTTCCAATAGTTAAGAATTTTATTCATCATAAATTTAGTTATATTATCCATGTTATTTTCACAATGATATCATCTCTGGATGCATTTCATTCTCAGTTTGTTGATTAAATGACTTCTTCTTTTAGTTATTTACCTTTCCATGTTGATTATTCTATACCTTATTATCCATGATATTTTCATAATTATATTATCTATAGATGTATTTCATTATCAGTTTATTGATTAAATGAAATGTGTTTTTTTATGTACCTTTCCATATTTATTATACGTTATCCTATTATGATATTTATATTATTTAAATGGAATGTGTGTTTAGTTATTTATATTTCCATGTTGATTATGATTATTGATTCATGGTAGATTCCACTGTACTTATAACTTACTAAGAATTTGATGTCAAACTTATTTTGTTTCCATTACCTAGAATCCATGAATATTATTATGATTGATATGAAAGTATATTATAAATTGGAATATTGATATGCTAAAAAAAGTTATAATTTATGTTTTCAAATTTAATGCAAGACTCAAGTATGTATCTAGTTTACTAAGACTACTAAAATATTTGGTCCTTTAGGATGATATTCCTTGTATCATATGAAAATATAATAATTTAATACACTGGAACTAGGTTATTGGAATCAGGGTCAGTAAAATGATTCTTATTAAAGATTCATAACTGAAGTAGAAGATCTTGTGAGGTTTTGATACATTACACTGGAGATCTAAAATTGAAGAAGAATAAGAAGAGAAAGATAAGTATGAAAACAACCTTCATGTTTGGTGTATTATTTATTCTCAAATGATATTATGAGAAACCAGTTTATTAGTGTTCTCATCATATCCTTAGCTCAAATTATTTCATAAGAAGATTAGAAGGGTAAATGTTCCCCCAAAATGTAGGGATATTTTAAAAAATACTTGAAATGAATATAGTGATGAGTATTACATTCTAGTACATCAACACATAATCAATGTATTATCCCTAGATCATCCCTAGGTGGAAAACCAAATAAAATCATTTTGTCCTTGAATTTATTTCATACATCCATCCCTTACGTTTTTAGATGAATAATTTACAAATTAGTGCTCCTATTGCTGATACAAGAGATAAATTTAAAAATTTAAAAGAATGACCCATATTAATTATCTTCTCATCTATTAGGGTATGTTGGGATATTGTTATAGTAAGTAGTATCAGATCCATAGGTTTTGTTAAATAAATCATTGATTAAGGCTAGAAAATATGGAAAAAATAATAAATACTACATGGGTTCCATTATTTTATGGAAGAAACTATCAAGTCTTGAAGAATAGGATAGGATATTATCTAAGATATCTTGGCCTCTAAGTATTTTGTTGAAACTATCCATGGATTACATATTAGTGAATATTTATAACTACTTATGATATAAATATATTAAACATGTCTTGATGTTGATGATACATGTTGTAATGAATTATAATAAACTTTATAAAATCAAATTTTCATGAATATGGTGAGTTATACTACTTTGAAGGCTTTGTGACATAAGATAGATAACATATATGAAGGATAAAACATGGTTGAGAAGGTATTTATTGCCTCTTCAACCAAATCATAAGTGTTTGTAGATCTATTTAGATACTTAGTGATAAATTTAAAGATATAGAAATTATGAATAAAAATTGAGAATACTACTACCTCTCTATAATCCTAATGTGTTATCCCCTAGGAGATAAAATTGGTTGATTTATTCTTGGATTATTTAAAAATAATACTTGTGGATTATGAGAAAATATTAAATCTGTAATGAACATAAATTATTACAAGAAAGGGTATGGAATTAAAAGTCATGGAAAAACATGATATCAATAAATCATATGATTAGAGGAAGATGTTGATGATGAGTTTATTTATCTAGTGGCTCATAAATTCAAAAAAGGTAAAGCTAGATTTTAAAGAAATATATCCATCTATTGTTTCTAATGTAAAAAGGTTGGAAGAATTATAACCAAATTTTATAAATGATTCAACTGTGATAAATCTTTAATTAGACTATTCTAAATCTAATAAGTAGGTTTCAACCTCAGAGAGACTATAAGCATGGAATATCTTCTATAAAGAAGTTTCAAAGAAATTATCTTGTGACAAAGGAAGGCATGGTTGAAGAAAAATCAAAATATTAGAATGTTGAAGACCATGAGGGTATGGTTAACCTCATAGTAGAATTGGAGAAAGCTCAAAAAGAGATTGATATTTAAAGAATGAAAAACAAAAAAATTGAATATTTGTTAAATAAATCAATATAATATAGTCATCAAAATTTCACTAAATTATACAGACTACAATAGGAGTTAGAATATTAATAATTAGGCCACAATGGTAAGTAAGAAGTAGTTGGATACAAAATAAAAATTATATAATAAATTAAAGAGTTTGAAAATTTCAATGTTTGTTTGAAATAAAAAGAATGGACTATTAATGATCTATAATAATATGTGGTTATCTTGAAATGTAACCTCAAAAATAAATTAAAATAAAGTGAATCAAAGAAGAAGATATATTTTGGGAAGTTCTATAATGAATAACTATTGTAAAGGGCCAAACAAGGAGAAAATAATGTTGAAAAAATTCTTGATGAATAGAGTATCAGATGCTTGGGAAAGAGCAGTATTGGCTCTCTAGAAGAGACATAAAGTGACAATTCATTAACTGAAATAAAAAAATGGGAAGTAAAAAATTCAGGAAAATCTTAGGTTTTCAAAACTAGTCACCAACTAAAGAACTATTCAACGAGAGGATATATTTTGAGGAGTGGAAGTGGATAAATATTACTACTTATGAAATGTCAGCTTTATAGATTTTTTGGCCACATGATTATCTATTATCTATAATTTTAAAGTTATATAAGTGGATAAGTACCAAAAATCAGATAAAGGAGAGTGAATCTATCCCAAGGAACAAAATATTTATATATATATTTCTTTAAATGCTCTAATTTGGGACATAAATCTATTTATTGCAGGAAAGGAGGTAGAAATATCTATCACATAGGTTAAAGGTAAATGAATTCATGAAAATAAGACCCAATTATCTATAGAAATAAATTTTATTCATTAGTGGAATAGGGTGTGTATTACAATACTACCAATCCTGATGAAAAAAAGGAATTTCAATTTAAAATTCTAACCAAATAAATCTATCTTAGAAAGAAAGAAGGATGAGATAGACGGTGAATCTGGTGGAAGTTTCATTTAAAGTAAATAATAATAATAACACTTGAATTATTGATGATGTGTTATCACACAAGATGACTAGGAATGGTAACCTACGAAAAAATGTAGATGAGAGAGTATATAGGATAGTACAACTTGACAATGATGGTTACTTGAACATGAAGTGGTCTAGAAGGATTTGAATTATAGTAGAGAAAATCTATAACATATAATTTCTCCTTGTGAATGGCCAAGAAAAAATCCTTTTAAGAGTTATTTAGCTACATGAATCAGGGATTAAGGTTATATTTAATGAAAATGGATTCTCAATCAAAATAATATTTTGGGATTCCCTCATGAAGGGTTGGTACACCAGTGGAAATCTCTACCATGTTTATAATAATGAAGGAACAAAATTTCTGAAGATAGAAGAAGAGAAAAATATATGTCATAAAATGATGATACATAAAAACCATAAAATGATAGATAATCTATCATAAAAATGGATGTAGTGAATATTATAAGCATAACGTTTGACATGGAATGTATGTGTAATGCACGTATATGAGTAAATATTGTACATAACCCTTCCACATAAAAGAAAAAGATATCATATAATTTTTTATACTTGGAAAATAATAATGAATGTGGCCCTACGAATATATCAAAAATGTATGGTGAGGGGTATTTTAAACTAATTACTGAGGATTATAACTAGATTATGTGTGTTATGTTCTTATAGAGAAAGGGAAGTAATGGACTGCATGAGGAGGAATAAGTGAAGAGTGGAAAATTAAACGGATCTAACCATTAAGATTATATGATTAGATAATATAATAGAATATATATTCAGTAAGTTTGAAAATTATCTTAAAAAAAGATATCAAATATGAAGTATGATTAGATTATACACCATAAAAAATAGATTTGTTAAACCCTTCAATTGGCTGATAGATAACATTGATAAAACACTACTCATTAAATGTGATATTCCATGGTGTTACTTGAAAGCTGACGTTTAGGTTTCTATATACACTCAAAATAAAGATTTTATAAGCCCAAAAGAGGATAAAACTCCAAATAAGACGTTCCCTGGAAAAAATAATCCCCTAAAAAACTTTTATGTGTTTGGAAGAAAATAGTATATTCAAAATAGAGAAGGAAATGAAGGCAAGTATTGGGATACAAGAGATTCTAGTGTCTTCCTAGTTTATTCAATGAAGAGTAAAGCCTAAAAGTTGAAAAGGAACCCAGATAATTAGTGGAAATCATTCGGGGTAAATTAATAATTTTTCTTTTTAACTTTCTATATAAAAAACCTTTCCACCATTTATAGTTTTACTTTAGATCATTTCCAAAACAATCGAACACACACATATAGAAGGCCCAATAGATTTATAAGGTTCACCTTTCAAAATGAGATGGAAAATCGTTTAAATGATTAGGATTACCAAAAGAACACATGAACCACTAGTAAAAATATATAGTTTATAAATAGAATGGTTTATCTAGCACTCATGCGATATAAGACACCCAACTATGTATTGCATCCTACACAATAGAATTGGATTTTCAACAACTTTAAATCCATAAACAGAATTAGACATCCATTATTGTTAAAAAATTATGCTTCTTATTATTTTTATTCCTAATACAGTACAATAATAAGATATCCTTATTGATATCATATCTTCCCCTGTTTTTCTTTTATTTCAGTTTGTGAACTACTACACAATACCTCTATTTCAATTTCTCTCTCTCGTAAGAATTGTCTTTTATAATTCAGTTTGAGATATCACATACTTCTCATATTCTACATCCATTCTACTTACATGAGTGATACTATATTTAAATTTATTTTCATATTAAATTCATAATATGATAGCAATAATAATATCTAATATTAAATTATAATTTAAAAATAAAATTAAGAAAAATAATCACCTTCAACCATTTATAATTACATATTATTCTTTTTCCCACTTCTTTTTCTTCTTTTTATCTCAGTTTTTTAGGAATATATAGATGTATAGAAAAAGAAACATGATGTAATAGTAGGAATCACTACATAGATAAAGAGTTACCCATAACTGTAATAATACATCCTTCCTTTGAATTCTTGCATTACAAACTTCTTTCATGATTATAAACCATACATGAATAGGTTTACCATCACATGGATTTATGTAGAAAATTAATATGAGAAATCCCTATTTTATATCCCAAATAAATTATTTGGAGAAGTCATATATTATAAAATTATTACCCCCAAGGTTCAATTTTTATGATTGAAATTAATCTTACAAATTTTACATTTCAATCATACTAACCTTAGTCTTAATGTTACAAACTCTGAATAAAATCTTACTGACTTTAGATTTTATCATGAAACATTCAGAATTAATATTATGAAGCTTAAATTGAATCTTATAAAGTACCAATTTATTCATAAACAATCTAAATTTAACCTTTCATTGACTATGGAATGTACAAAAAAATGCAGTCTTCAACTCAGAATCATTTTTATGAAGATCAAGAATTTGAAAAATTTACAGAAACCTGGAGGTTCTAAAATTGATCTAATTGAGTCCAAAATTTCTAAAAAAATATTCAAACTAATTCAAAATGACTTAAAATTCCATTAATCATTAAAATAACATAAAAATATTTATAATATGTGAGTTTGAATATTATTTATTAATTTAAAACAAAATCTAACACAATAAACCTATCCACCACATATATCTCTATTTTTTATTCTATATAAAAATAAAAAATACCAGGGTATGGTTAAACAAATAAAATTATAATATATTGAATTTGAGTCTCAAAAATCACCCAAGGACTTAAACACTTCTTCATTTTATATTATTGTTCATGGACTCAATAATATCTCCAAAACAACTCAACAAATCCAAATTGAATATTTTTCTAAAAAATGTCTCTCTTTGGATTTTATTGTAAACCAATTAACAAAATCATTATTGAAATACATAAAGATAGAAATTAATCTTAATTTAATAATTCTATGCTTACTAGATAGATATCTATGTAGGAAATAAATGCTTTGAATTATAATATTGTATTTTCCATAAAAACATTTTTTTACATTCACCTCTTCAAATCTCAGTTCCTCTTGATGGAAAAAATAGAATCGAATATTATTATCCATGATACCAATTGAATTGTTATAACACATTAAATATTTCTCAAACCATAAATTCCACTTTAAATAAGTTTATAATTCATATAAATATTCAAAAATATTCATAGAACCGATTCATAAAACCATCTCATCATCTGTTCAAAAAATTTAATAAATTCATAGAACAAATTCACAATTTCTATATATAGATTCCATATTTATATAAATAACAAAACTATAACACCGATCACATATTAAATTCAATATTTATCCATTTTTAAAAGCCTATATAAATACCCCTATATGATATCTCTCCCCAGAATGGTAAAACATATATCATTGGATTAATCCTTTTATATTCATGCACTAAAACTTTGAAAATAATAAATAAATAAACACAAATAGATTTATATTGTCATTTATCTCAATTTTACAACTAGATTCCAAATAATTATATGATGCGGGGGGGGGGGGGAATTACCTATACCTTATCCTTAAATGTATTGAGTTTATAATCCCATTATCAACTTTAATATTTTGAAAAATATTTTTTAATGGTTTAGTGAAAATATAAACAACTTTCTCTTTTATTGGAACAAATTCCAACATTAACATATTTTTATCAACTAAATCTTATATGAAGTGATACATTGTATCAAGGTTACTTTATCTTTAATACTAAACTAAATTTATTGAATGAAAGATAATAATTTTATTATCATAGAAAAAATACATTGGTGATATCACTTTCACCTTGACATATTCCAACAAAGTTTTTATTTATATTAATTCAGTTTTGGATTATGTTTTAGCCACATACTCTAATTTAATAGTGATGAAAGTAACATACTTTTTTTATTAGCGTTTTAATATATAAAAAACAAATTCAAGAAGAAAACACCATCAGATGTAGTACTCCTATCATTAACATTTCCTTCCCAATCTGTATATGTAAATCCAAATAGATTATGCTGTAATTTACTATAATATTTTTAAGATAAAATCAGTTGCACCATTAATATATCAAATAACTCTATTTCAATCAATAAAATATTAATCCTTTGATTCAATATGAAACTAGGTACAAAGGATGACAATATAGAAAATATCTGATCTTGAAGCTATTAAGTATAACAAACATCCAATATGATTATGGAATTCTCTTCCATCAACGTACATTCCTTTATCATCGTTAGAAAATATAATTCCCAATTACATTAGAGGGGAAGTAAAAATTGAATATTCTATTACAAAATTAATTATGGTTACTAAGAATACTTCTCTTGAGAAATAAATATATGATCTTCTTTTTGAGAAATTTTTAAGCCTAAAAATTTTCTCATTTCTCCATGCATGGAAAATTCAAATAAAATTTTCATTTCTAGGTAGAACTATTTAAAAGATAGTTCTTCATTACCATAAAATAAAATAGCATAAATATAAATAATAATAATTATAGATACATATTTATTATATTTTATGTATATATTTTTGGCCACTATTTATTTCCTAAAATTCAACTCCTTTATACAGGCATCTAGCTTGGTATACCACACACTTGGGATTTTTGCAAACTATATAAAACTTTATTTAAGCTAAAAACAAAATTATGATATTCAAAAAGTAAGAATAAATTAGGTTATTCAATATAAAAACCTTCTTTAAGATCTCTATTAATGAATGAATACTTTACTTTCATTTGGAATATCTTGATTTTAATTTGGGTTTTAATAGAAATAAATATTATATTTCTTTTCTAAACTTTCTCCTGGTGAAATGTTTTTCTCAAAACCTATCCCTTCAATATGAGAATAACCATTACACTCCAATCATTCTTTGTAACACCCTAGATTTTTAGGAAAAATATTTTGTTTTATGTTATATACATTATCAAAGGATTATTTCACTACAAACAACACTAGCTTGGCTTTCTTTACATGCAATCGAGACCTTCCTCATTAGCTTGCATTGTACGTAATATCGAGTTTCATTAACAACGACATGCTATTAAAATATTATTTAAACTATCCAGTATGAATAGTAATACCCAAGTTTTCAAATTTTATAAATTTTATCTTTCAAAATGGAGTTCATTTTTGGATTCATAATATCGAAATTAGCCTAGGGTAAAATTTTGGTATTTTTCTGAAAGCTTTCAATTTTTGATGAATAGTGAAAACACTGGGTTACTATTTAAAAACCGGATTTTTATTTAAATAATTATTTATTTTATTTAAATTTATTTTATGTCAAAATTGATACATAATACCTATATAAGTTCAAAGTAATTAATTGGAGTCATTTTATAATAATGTTAGATATATAATAATTTTATTGCACTTTTCACCGTCTTTTACCCACCTCCTAGGAGAATTTGAAAATTTAAATAAAACTTAATTTTACCGCTTATGTGAGTGGAATTTAGAAAATCCAAGAGACACGGTTAATATCAATGAGTAAAATGTGGTTCAATAAGATAAAAATAATTTTTTGTGAATAATAACTTTTTACTTTTTTTACCACGGTTAAAAGTAAATAGGGTAATTAAGGGTAAAAATGATATTATTATTACCCTAACACATGTCCTAATTCTATTGGATAAGTGTAATTCGAAAAAACCAAACCTTAGGAATAAAATATTACCATTTAGGTCCACTTGGATTAGATTAGGATATTCAATATTATTTTATTTAAAGAAGAGTTAAAATAGTTAAAATCAAAGGTTAATAACTAAAACATTTTTAATATCGGGTTATACATAAGATAAATTCGACTATAAATATTAATTAGAAATATAAAAATATTTCCTACATAATGGTATTTTATTTATAATTTTTAGACATTAAATATGTTAATTTATTTATGTCACAATGATGATGCAGTAATTATATTATTAGTGAAATATTAACATAATTGATGTTATAAATATCCAAATAAATGTAATTTGAAACTTTTTATGAATTACACTAATTTTTTACGTTAATATGACATGTTATTATTGATTTAATTAACTGTTTTAGAAATAATAATCTTGTTATTAGTTTCACAGAAATCAAGTACCAAATAGTGTCAAAATTGACATAAAATAGTTTTTAAACAAATATTATTTTATTAGTTGTTATTTTATTTCAAAAAACCTAAGGTTTAGAAAAATGACTTATATAAGGATATATATATTAATAATGAACCACTTGGGGTTCTTTTGGTTTGTTATTGTATGTTTATTAACCTTATAGTGTAAGAAAACAAGAAGACACGGTAAAAGTTAAATTATTTAACTTAGAGTTAAATCTAAATGATAAGGTTAAAATAGTAACCTAAACTTGTCTAAAACCCATTGGTTGAGGGGATTTAGACCCATAACCTCCCTAGATTAGAAATAAATCAATTTTGAGCTATTAAAAACCGAATATGACTTTATAATAAAATAATATTTTATGTTTTCCTAAGGTGCCCCTCTCCTCCATTATAAAAGGGCACCTCCTCCCTCTCCTCCTCACACCCTTTTGAGCATTCAATCTCGGAAAACCCCTCCCAATTTCTATTCTCCACTTCCATAGAAACATCCTAGAGGTTCTTGTCTTCTTAAAAGACCATATTTAGTGCCCAAAGAGGAGGTTAAGAAGAGGCGCTTCAAAGAAGAGGTAATGTCCGTTACCGATTCTTTCAACTTTATTTCTTCTTCTACTAATTCTTCTTTAGTTGTTTCATTATGAAGCAATAAAATCAGTATCACTCATATACTTATATGTTATTATAAATATGAAACAACCCTATTTCACCTTCTATCCATCCTACGGAAAATGAAATCACCGCACGTGCGTACGTACGGAATACCGTCTCCACGCCGTGGGGTAATCTGTTTTACACCACCACCTTACTTGGATGGGTATAATGGTGTAGAGAATAACTATACATGATTATTGTAAATTTATATTGATTATGAAATAGTATACATATGCTTCAATATAATTCCATGATCATGGGAACGATATCATCGCTCGTGCGTACATACGGCCTACCGTCTCCACGATGTGATGCGACTTGTTCTACACAATCTTCATTACATAATGATTCTATAAATGAATTGAATGAATAAATATGATATTAATTACACTAATACCATTCTGGAAATGAGGTATCTATAACCTAAAGAGAAGAATAAGAATTTATTCGACAAAACACGCATAATAACAAAAAGCAATAAACACCCGAATAACAAGTAGCAATGAAGTATTACTAATAAGAAGCTAAGAATATGACCATATATGATACCATACAATGAGTATGATTTTGGAATAATTCAATGACATTATTTAAATCATTATACCGGAGGTTCAGACACTTACGAAGCAAATCAGACATAAAGTAAGGGAAAATCTCGCAATCTCATTTTTATCCAAGATTGTTTATACTTACGAATTTACTGGGGAATATTTGTCATCCAGATCCATGTTTCCTCAATATTTTATATTATTCTTATCCTACTAAAATTTTTTAAATACAATTTTACTCATTGGTGAGTTTATAGTAAAAGATATGAATGGAATCTTTTGTCATTTTTAGTACGAAGTACTTTTTGACTTTTCCAGCCAAAGTACGAGAAGGATGTTTATATAACTTATATGGCATGAATGGATTTTTAGAAAATTATTTCCAGGAAGCTTAATTGACAAGTTTTATAGTTTATTTTTAATCACCTTCTTTTAGTTTAAAATTATATGACATTTTAAGAAAGGAAAATGTTTTTTAAATAGAAAGGATATTTTCCTCAAGAATGGAGTTCAAGCGTTTTATCAAAATTATTTTACATTTAAGATAATATAGTGTTCTATTTATATCCCTATTTTTACATTTATTTGATTATGTAATGATGTAATTATTTTTATGAAGTCCTTTTATCTTATATGTATTATGTTACGATGGCACGATGTTTAAGAATCCCATTTTTATTAAATGGGTTATGCTATGATGTATGATTTATGATTTTGTGGCACACATAAGAATGGTTTTATTATGAGATGGGTGGGACCTATATCTCCCTACAATGCATTGGGAAAATATTTATATCTCCTGAGATAGAAATGGCTGGAACGGCAGGTTAATCTAGTTCAGTGAAATAGGACTGAAACGAGGAGTGAACTCGGTTCAGAAATGGACTTTGTCTGCTAAGATAGTCTTGGAAATGAGTATCAACTACTAAGAAATGATTCTCTATGATTATGTGTGTATGAAATAATGTTTCATGTTTTATTTTATGATTATTGGGATTTCATTTCATTACTATGATTTACCCCATGTTATGATATTCAGATCTCTTTTACAGGTTAGGATTTTCAAAATGTTATGTTCTTATGAATATGATATGAATGATATTTATTTTGTTTACCCTTACAGAGAATTTGAGCTCACCCTTTTGTATGTTTTCTTTTCCCCAGGTCAGGAAGAAGGGTACTAAGTAGGATATTCTTAAAGGGACTCTAGATATGATGAAATAAATGGGAGACAATGTAGATGCTTTATGAACCAGTTGTTTATGTTTCCCAGTTTCTAAAGACACTATACCAATACAGTCCAACCATGGTTTTGTTATATGTTGTAATAAGTATACCTCAATTCTGATGTAATAAAAATTTATGTAAAGTATGGGTCTCTATAGTTGGTATCAGAGGAAAGGTATAGTCATCCTTTGGAAACTAGGATGTGAAAGCCTTAGTAAGAACCCTAAGGATAAGTCTAAGCATAGAACACAATCTTAGTGTTTTAGAAATGGCTATGAATAAAGTATGATAAGACCTTAAGTGTGAAATTTTATTCTTGATTATGTGTTTTTATGATTATAATTAGTGTTTATCAGAGTATGCTTATTGGTTTTAGTCAATGGCTGGAACCCGAAGGAACCGTGTTAATGCTGAATGCGATGGGAAATGCAATGATTGTCCCCCCTGAGAAACCAAATGTTATGGGAGATGGAATGAAAAATCT
This sequence comes from Viscum album, assembly GCA_963277665.1. Classification (NCBI taxonomy): domain Eukaryota; kingdom Viridiplantae; phylum Streptophyta; class Magnoliopsida; order Santalales; family Viscaceae; genus Viscum; species Viscum album. The sequence goes on from OY728166.1 coordinate 1,477,543,662, forward strand.
TGTAGCCATGCTCACACAACTTTCTCAATATACGAATCATTCCGAACTTCCAAACGAGAAAAGGATGGAGCAACATTCTGTTTAATCCTTCATGAGGCAGCGTCCACCCTCATTCAACGGGTCTACTAATCCATTAGTGACTGAAAAATGGATCAGTACCACTAAAAAGATATTTTCAGTTCTTCAATATTCTGAACATGATAAATTCATCTTAGCAATTTATCGTTTGGAAGGTGAAGGTGATCAATGGTGGAATCTTATCAAGAATACGAGGCCAAGAGATGAAATTGATTCCATGGAAAGTGACGAGTTCAAGAACTTATTTTTAAAAAGTACATCCCTCGTATTCTTCAAACAAAGATGGAGAAGGAGTTTCTTGAACTAAAGAAAAATGATGATGAATTTGTTGGTACCTACGAAGAAAATTTTACAAGACTTACAAGGTATGCTTTTGGGATTATTATCCAACCTGAGAGTAAGATTGATCGATTCTTTAGTGGCTCAAAACCAAGTCTTAGAAGGGCGTTATCCATAAGGGACTTTAATAGCTACGAGGAAATTGTTCGATGTGCTCTCAAGGTTGAGATGGAGATTGGAGTAACCCATCAGCCATATGGGTTTGATAAGAAGAGGAAAATGGAATTCAAAAGAAAATCTAAAGAGCACACTGAAAAGAAGATGAGTTTTCCCTTATGCTCAAAGTGTTGAAAGAAACATGGAGGGAGTTGTCTTAAAGGGACAAGTAAATGTTTCAAATGTGGAAAGGAAGGTCATTAGGAATTTGAATGCCGCAATTATGGGAAGAATATGACTAGTGATGTGAACAAAGAAAAGGCTACACAGAGTTCACCTCCTACACTTAAATGTTACAAGTGCAAGTAAATGGGGCATTATGCTAATCAATGCCATAATCCAAGGGTTGTTGATGATGATCGACGTCAACAAACTCTTAAGGATAAAGAAAAAGGAAAGTCACATGCAATTTCTATCAGCGATGTGGAGTACGATAATGAAGTGGTGAAAGGTATACTTACCATCCACTCTAAAGTAGAAAATGTTTTATTTGATTCTGGATCCACCCACTCTTTAATTTCTGAAGAATTTTCTAAGGGTATCACCGTATTACCTCAACAATTACATGTTGAGTTAGCTGTGACAACTCCTAATGGCACAACAGTCACATCAAAAATTTATAATTCTTCTCTGATTGAAGTTTATGGGAAAGTGATTCCTAAAAATCTTGTGATCCTTCCTATAGTGGAATTTGATGTGATTCTTGGCATGGATTGGCTTTCTTTATATGGAGCTCATATCAATTACCAAAGAAGGGAAGTCACATTTGATATTCCAGATCAATCTATGATCGTCTATCGATTCAAGGATGAACATAACCTTCCAGTGGATATTTCTTCCATCTTATGGGTCTTTATTCCACTAAATGAAGGTTTCTATCTCAAATGGTTGGATAAAAACTCACGATTAAGAATATTTCCATTGCACGGGTTTTTGATGATTTCTTTCCAGAGGATTTTCTTGGTCTTCCACCAAATCTTGATGTTGTGTTTTTAATAGAACTCGTACCGAGTGCTTTACCTATTTCAAAGACACCTTATAAAATGGTCCCAATTGAGTTGCAGGAATTGAAGAAGAAAATCCAAGAGAATCTTGATAAAGGATTCATACACCCTAGTGCGTCACCTAGGGGAGCACCTGTTCTGTTTGTTAAGAAGAAAGACGGATCAATGAGACTCTGCATTGATTATCAAGAACTTAACAAGATCATGATCAAGAACAAATATCCTCTCCCGCGCATTGATGACTTATTTGACCAACTACACAGAGCTCAATAATTTTCCAAGATTTGATCTTCGTTCAAGGAATCATGAATTAGGTGTCAAAAGGGAGGAAATACCAAATATGGCTTTCCGTACAAGGTATGGACACTATGAATTTATAGTGATTCCATTTGGTCTTACTAATGCCCCTGTTATCTTCATTTATCTGATGAATAGAGTCTTTAGAGACTATCTTGATCAGTTTTTGGTAGTATTTATAGACAATATTCTTGTCTATTCAAATAGAAAGGAAGAACATGAAGATCATTTGAGAATTATATTGAAGACCCTGAGAAAAGAGAATCTTTATGAAAAATTTACCAAGTGTTAATTTTGGCTTAAAAAAGTTGCATTTTTGGGTCACATAATCTCAAAATAAGGGATATCTGCAGATCTAGCAAAGACAGAGGTTATCGAAAGATGGATGAGACCAACAACAGTAACTGAGATCCAAAGTTTTCTTGGTTTGGCTGGATATTATCGACGTTTTGTGAAAGATTTTTCACGATTATCTAATCCACTAACTAGGTTGACTTGAAAAGGAGTTAAGTTCATTTGGATGGAGGAGTGTGAAGAGAATTTCAAGGAGTTAAAAAGAAGGTTATCCAATGCACCTGTAGTCAAACTTCCCTGTAGTGGAGAAAGGTTTGTGATCTATAGTGATGCATGCAAAGAAGGGATTGGGATGTGTTCTCATGCAAAACTATATGGTGATAGCTTATGCCTCACGACAGTTGAGAATCCATGAGCAAAATTACCCAACTCGTGATTTGGATTTAGCTGTGGTAATCTTTGCATTAAAAATATGAAGGCATTATCTTTATGGTGAAAGGTGTGATATTTATACTTATCATAAATGTTTAAAGTATATTTTCACACAAAAGGAGTTGAATATGCGCCAAAGAAGATGGTTGGAGCTGATTAAGGATTACGACTACTCAATTCATTATCACCCTGGGAAAGCAAACAAGGTGGGAGATACATTAAGTTGAAAATACCATGCTAGCTTATCCATGATGAGGATCATAGAAGATCCAATATATATGGATTTAAAAAGGATGGATCTTGGAATTATAATATAATGGGAGAAATATTATCTTTCCCAAATGAATGTTCAACCATCTATACATGTGAAGATTAAAGAGGCACAGAAAGAAGATGTAGAGTTACAAAAGAAGGTGAGAAATGTTCTTGAATTCAACCTTGATTGTGATGGGATAATAAGGTTCAAGAATCGGGGTTGTGTTCCTCCCATCCCAGAATTAAAGAAGGAGCTACTGGATGAGGATCATAATTCTTCATTCTCTATTCATCTTGGAAGCACAAAGATGTATAGGGACCTGATAGAGTACTTCTGGTGGGATAGCATGAAATGATATGTTGCTGAATATGTCTCTCGATGCTTGGTTTGTCAGCAAGTTAAAGCAGAGTGACAAAAGTCTAAGGGGATGTTACAACCATTACCCATACCTGAATGGAAATGGGAAACAATCACTATGGACTTTGTCACCGGACTTCTTAAAACATCCAAAGGCAATAATGCTATCTGGGTCATAGTTGATCGTCTTACGAAGTCAGCACACTTCATTGCTATTATAGAAGATTTCCCTCTGGACCAGCTTTCCAGGATATATTTAAAAGAAGTGGTAAGATTGCATGGAGTACCAATTTCCATTATATGTAATCAGGATCTGAGGTTTACCTCAAAGTTTTGGCAAAGTCTTCAGCATACTCTGGATACAGATTTGAGTTTCAGAACTGCTTATCATCCTCAGACAGACAGTCAGTTTGAGAGAACAATTCAAACTCTAGAAGATATGTTAAGAGCTTGATCTATGGATTTCAAATGTGGTTGGAATCAACACCTACGTTTGGTGGAATTTTCTTATAATAATAGCTTTCACTCCAGTATTTAGATGGCTCCTTATGAAGGTCTCTATGGAAAGAAATAAAGGACTCCAACTTGCTGGGATGAAGTTGGGGAAAGAAATCTATTAGGACCTGATCTTGTTGATGAGATGTAAGAAAAGGTCTGATCTATTCAACAACACATAAGAGAAGCTCATATTCGACAAAAAAGTTATGCCAACAACCGAAGAAAAGACCTAGAGTTTGAAGTGGGTGATAAAGTGTTCTTACGAATATCTCCTTGGAAGAGAGTAATGAGATTTGGAAAGAAGGGAAAGCTGAGCCCTAGGTATATCGGTCCTTTCAAAATACTGGATCGTGTTGGGAAGGTAGCTTACCGATTGGCACTTCCACCGAATATCTCTCAAGTTCACGATGTGTTACATGTATCTCTCCTGAGAAAGTACATACCCGATCCTTCACATGTACTAAGCTCAGAAGTTGTACCACTAGAGCAAGATATTTCTTATGAAGAACAGCCGATAGAGATTCTGGATCATAGAGAAAAATTCCTACGGAACAAGACCACTCACTTGGTGAAAGTTTTATGGAGGAACCACCAATTATAAGAAGCTACATGGGAGCTTTAGGATATGATGATGGAGAGGTATCCTCATCTATTTGTTACAAAGTGATGAATTTAAAAAAAGAAATTCATTTTAAGGGGGGTAGAATGTAACAATTGATCTTTTTATGAGAAATATTTTTTTTATGTTATATACATCATCAAAGGAATCTTTCACTACACACAATACTATCTTGTCTTGCTTTACACACAATCACGACCTTCCTCGATAGCTTGTGTTGTACACAATACCGAGTTTCACTAAACAATGATATGCTATTAAAATATTATTAAAACTAACTGTTATGAATAGTAATACCCACTTTTTGAAATTTTATAAATTTTATATTTCAAAATGGAATTTATTTTTGGATTCAGAATATCGAAATTATCCTAGGGTGAAATTTTGGTATTTTTCTGAAAGCTTTGAATTTTTGATGAATAATGAAAACACTGGGTTACAATTTAAAAACCGACTTTATTTAAATAATTATTTATTTTATTTAAATTTATTTTAGGTCAAAATTGATACATAATACCTATATAAGTTCAAATAAATTCATTGGTGTCATTTTATAAAAATTATATATATATATTAAAATTTTATTGAACTTTTCACCGTCTTTTACCCACCTCCTAGGATAATTTTCAAATTTACATAAAAATTAATTTTACCACTTTTGTGAGTGGAATTTCAAAAATCCAAGAGACACGGTTAATATCAAGGAGTAAAATGTGCTTTAATAATATAAAAATAATTTTTGGTGAATAATGACTTTTTACTTTTTTACCACAGTTAAAAGTAAATAGGGTAATTAAGGGTAAAAATGATATTATTATTACCCTAACACATGTCATAATTCTATTGGATAAGTTTAATTAGACCAAAAACAACCTTAGGAATAAAATATGACCATTTAGGTCCACTTGGATTAGATTACGACATTTAATATTATTTTATTTAATGAAGAGTTAAAATAGTTAAAATCAAAGTTTAATACCTAAATCATTTTTCATATAGTGTTATACATGAGATAAATTCGACTATAAATATTCATTAGAAAGATAAATAGATTTTATACATAATGGTGTTTTATTTATAATTTTTATACATTAAATAATTTAATTTATTTATGACACAATGATGATACAATAATTATCTTATTAATGAAATATTAACATAATTGATGTTATAAATACCCAAATAAATGTAATTTGAGACTTTTTATGAATTACACTAATTTTATAGGTTAATATGACATGTTAGTATTGATTTAATTTACATTTTTAGAAACTAATCATGCTGTTATGATTTTCACAAAAATCAAGTACCAAATAGTGTCAAAATTGACATAAAATAGTTTTTAAAACAAATATCATATTATTAATTTTTATTTTATTCCTAAAAATCTACGGTTAGAAAAAATGACTAATATAAGGATATATATATTAATAATTAACCACTTGGGGTTAGTTTGGCTTTTTATAGTAAGTTTATTAACCTTATAGTGTAAGAAAACAAGAAGACACTGTAAAAGTTAAATTATTTAACTTAGAGTTAATTCTAAATGATAAGGTTAAAATAGTAACCTAAACTTGTCTAAAACCCATTGGTTGAGGGTATTTCGACCCATATACAACTTAGATTATAAATAAATCAATTTGGAGCTATTAAAAATCAAATATGAATTTATAATAAAATAATATTTTAAGTTTTCCTAAGGTACCCCTCTCCTCCCTTATAAAAGGGCACCTCCTCCCTCTCATCCTCACACCAATTTGAGCACTAAATCTCGGCCAAACCCTGAAAATTTCTCTTCTCCACTTACATATAAACAAACTAGAGGTTCTAGTCTTCTTAAAAGTCCATCTTTAGTGCCCAAAGAGGAGGTTAAGAAGAGGTGCTTTAAAGAAGAGGTAATGTCCGTTACCGATTCATTCAACTTTATTTCTTCTTCTACTTCTTATTCTTTAGTTGTTTCATTATGAATTAATAACATTAGAATCACTCATATACTAATATGTTATTATAAATATTAAACAACCTTATTTCACCTTCTATTAATCCTACAGAAAACGAAATCAATGCGCGTGCATACGTACGGAATACTGTCTCCACGCCGTGGTGTAATCTGTTTTCCACGACCACCTTACTTGGATGGGTATAATGGTGTATTGAATAACTATATATTATTATTTTAAAGTGATATTTATTATGAAATAGTATAAATACACTTCAATACAATTCCACGATCATGGGAATGATATCATCACTCATGCGTACGTACGGCCTACCGTCTCCACGATGTGATGAGACTCGTTCTACATGATATTCATTACATAATGTTTATATAAATGAATTGAATGAATAAATTTGATATGTATTAATGTAATACCATTCTGGAAATGTAGTATCTATAACCTAAAGAGAAGAATTAGAATTTATTCGACAAAACACGCATAAGAACAAAAAGCAATAAACACCCGAATAACAAGTAGCAATGAAATATTACTAATAAGAAGCTGAAAATATGACCATATATGATATCATAACAATGAGTATGATTCTGGAATAAGTAAATGACATTATTTAAATCATTATACAAGATGTTCAGACACTTATGAAGGAAATCAGACCTAAGGTAAGGGAAAATCTCACAATCTCATTTTTATCTGAGATTGTTTATACTTCCGAATTTAATGGGGAATATTTGTCATCCACATCCATGTTTCCTCAATATGTAATATTATTCCTATCCTCATACAACTTTTTAAATCTAATTTTACCTATTTTTGAGTTTCTAGTAAAAGATAACAATGGAATCTTTTTTCATTTTTAGTACGAGATACTTTTTGACTTTTCCGGCCAATGTATGAGAAGAATGTTTTTTTAACTTATACAACATGAATGGATTTTTTAGAAAATTATTTTACGTTGGCATGATGTTTAATAATCCCATTTTTATTACATGGGTTTTGCTATGATGATTGATTTATGATTTTGTGGAACACATAAGAATGGTTTCATTATGGGATGGGTGGGACCTATATCTCCCCCCAATGTATTGGGTAAAGATTTATATCTCATGAGTTAGACATGGATAGAACAGAAGGTTAATCTGGTTCATTGAAACAGGACTTAAATGAGGAGTGAACTCAGTTTAGAAATGGACTTTGTCCGCAAAGATAGTCTTGGCAATGAGTCTTGACTACTGAGAAATGATTATCTATCATTATGTGTGTATGACACAAAGTTTAATTTTTTAATTTATGATTATTGGGATTACATTTCACTACTATTATTTATTCCATGTTATTATATTCAGATTGATTTTGCAGGTTAATATTTTCAAAATGTTATGTTCTTATGAATATGATATGAATGATATTTCTTTTGTTTACCCTTATTGAGCATTTGAGCTCACCCTTTTGTATGTTTTCATTTCCCCAGGTTAGGAAGAAGGGTACTAAGTAGGATATTCCAAAAGGGACTCTAGATATGATGAAATAAATGGGAGACAATGTAGATGCTTTATTGTAACACCCCGAGATTTTATGAAAAATATTCTTTTTAATTTCATTAATGTCTTGTGTTGTATGCTACATCAAAAGAATCTTTCACAACACGCATCCTTGACTTGCCTTGCATTACACACAATCGCAACCTTCCTCGATAGCATGTGTAGTACGCAATACCGAGTTTCACTAAACAACGATATGCTATTAAAATATTATTAAAACCAGCCGTTATAAATAGTAATAACCACTTTTTGAAATTTTTTAGATTTTATTTTTCAAAATGGACTTCATTTTTGGATTCAGAATATCGAAATTAGCTTAGGGTGAAATTTTGGTACTTTTCGGCTAACTTTCATTTTCTGATGAATAGTGAAAATTGCTAAATTTTAATTAAAAACAACCTTTTTAATCGAAATAATTAATAGTGATAAATTATTAATTTGAGTGGTTTTAAAGTATAGTTAGAATATATTTTTACAATTTAATACAATTTTGGTCATTGTATGTAATTTCACATTTAAATCTGACATAAACAAGTGTCAATCTTTTGATAGTTATTATCTCTTAAGAACACACTATTTGTATTGATGACGGGAATTAATTTTTAAATTAATTAATGCAACTGATATGTTTTGAATTTGGTAAAATAGACATCATTTTTTAGTTCATAATATCAGATATATCTTAGGCCTAATTTTTGGTATTTTTCTGGAAACTTTCATTTTTTGATGAATAGTGAAACCACTAAGTGGTAATTAAAAAAATGAATTTTTCATAAACCTTAATTTTACCGCTTTTGTGAGTGGAATTTCAAAGAAATTTGAGAGACACGGTTTATGTCAGTAAGTAAAATGTGGTTCAATGAGACGAAAATAATTTTTGGTGAATAGTAACTTTTTACTTTTTTTTACCACGGTTAAAAGTAAATAGGGTAATTAAGGGTAAAAATGATATTATTATTACACTAACACATGTCCTAATTCTATTGGATAAGTGTGATGCGACCGAAAACAACCTTAGGAATAAAATATGACCATTTAGGCCCCCTTGGATTAGATTAGGATATTTATTTTTAATTTATTTAAAGAAGGGTTAAAATAGTTAAAATCAATGTTTAATAAGTAAATCATTTTTAATATAGGGTTATAAATAATATAAATTCAACTATAAATATTCATTAGAAAGATAAAACGGTTTCCTACATTATGATATTTTATTTGTAATTTTTAGACTTTAAATAAGTTAATTTATTTATGACACAAAGATGATGTTGTAATTATCATATTAAGGAAATATTGAAATAATTGATGTTATAAATACCCAAATAAATGTAATTTGAGACTTTTTATGAATTACAATAATTTTCTAGGTTAATATGTCATGTTATTATGGATTTAATTAACCCTTTTAGAACTAATCATTCTGTTATGAGTTTCACAAAAATCAATTACTAAATAGTGTCAAAATTGACATAAAATAGTTTTTAAAACAAATATTATATTATTAATTGTTATTTTATTCTTAAAAATCTAAGGTTCAGCCAAATGACTTAGATAATGTTATATATATTAATAATAAACAACTTGGGGTTCGTTTGGCTTCTTATAGTAATTTGATTAACCTTTTAGTGTAAGAACACAAAAAGACACGGTAAAAGTAAAATTATCTAACTTAAAGTTAAATATAAATGATAAGGTTAAAATAGGAACCTAAACTTGTATAAATTCTATTGGATGAGAGGATTTCAACCCATCCCCATATTATATTCTAAATAAATTAATTTGGTGCTATTTAAAACCGAATTTGGATTTATAATAAAATAATATTTTTAGTTTTTCCAAAAGAGCCCCTCTCCTCCCTTATAAAAGGGTGCCTCCTCCCTCTCTTCCGCACACCACTTTGAGCGTTCAAGCTCGCCCAAACCGTGCCAAATTCTCTTCTCCACTTCCATATAAACATTCTAGAGGTTCTGGTCTTCCTCAAGGACCAATTTTAGTGCCCTAAAAGGAGATCTCAAAGAGGTGCTTTAAAGAAGAGGTAATGTCCGTTACCGATTCTTTCAACTTTATTTCTTCTTCCACTTCTTCTTATTCGGTTGTTTCATTATGAATTAATAACATCAGTATCCCTCTTATAATTATATGTTATTATAATTATGAAACAACCCTATTTCACCATCTATCCATCCTACAGAAAACGAAATCACCGCGCGTGCGTACGTACGGAATACCGTCTCCACGCCGTGGTGTAATCTATTTTCCATCACCACCTTACTTGGATGGGTATAATGGTGTACATAATAACTATATATGATTATTTTAAAGTGATATAGATTCTGAAATAGTATACATACACTCCAATACAATTCCACTATCATGAGAATGATATCATCGCTTGTGCGTACGTGTGGACTACTGTCTCCACGACGCGATGAGATTCATTCTCCACATTAACCATTCATGAATGATTATAAAATATATATAATAAGTAATCATGAAATATATGACATAATAATGATACTGGATTTATGTGTATATATATGTATGTCATCTACTTAATTCCATTCAACTCAATAAGGAAACGAAAACAGCGTTCATGCATACGTACGGTCTACCGTCTCCATAAACGGTGTATTTATTTCCATTTACTGATCTATTATATATATGTATATTCTGAATATATATTATATATAAATAATTTTTTATATTCTGGAATTATGTAATCATGATCTAATTAATCATATGAATAATTACAAGTCAAAACACCGACGACAAATGAAACGATTTTACCTAAAACGCTCTTTAACATGGAATTTACAAAAGAATGGGTAAAATAAAGTCATAAGTGAACCATATATGATATAATAACAATGAGTATGATTCTGGAATAAGTCAATGACATTATTTAAATCATTATACCAGAGGTTCGGACACTTACGAAGCAAATCAGACCTAAGGTAAGGGAAATATCACAATCTCATTTTTATCCGAGATTGTTTATACTTTAGTATTTACTGGGGTGTATTTTATCATCCACATCCATGTTTCCTCAATATGTAATATTATTTCCATCCACCTACAATTTTTTAAATCCAATTTTACCCTTCGGTGAGTTTTTAGTAAAGGATATGAAAGGAATCTTTTATCGTTTTTCGTACGAGGTACTTTTTGACTTTTCTGACAAAAGTACGAAGAATGTTTTTTTAACTTATACGGAATGAATGGATTTTAAAACATTATTTCCAAGAATCTTCCTTTACAAGTTTTCAAGTTTATTTTTAATCAACTTATTTTAGTTTAAAATTGTATGACTTGTTAAAGAATTGAAAATGTTTTTGAAGTAGAAAGGATATTTTCCTCAAGAATGGAGTCAAAGTGATTTATCAAAATTATTTTCCATATAAGATAATATAGGGTTATGTTTCTATGCCTATTATTACATAGATTTGATTATGTTGTGATGAAATTATTTTTATGAATTCCATTATTTTATATGAATTGTTTTATGATGTCATGTTGTTTAAGAATCCCATTTTTACTACATGGGTTATGCGATGATGTATGATTTATGATTTTGTGGCACACATAAGAATAGTATCATTATGAGATGGGTGGGACCTATATCTCCCTCCAATGCATTGGGTAATGATTTTATATCTCATGAGATAGACATGGCTGGAATGACAGGTTAAACCGGTTCAGTGAAACAGGACTGAAACGAGGAGTGAACTCGGTTTAGAAATGGACTTTGTCCACTAAGATAGTCTTGGCATTGAGTCTTGACTAACAAGAAATGATTCTCTATGATTATGTGTGTATGCCACAAAGTTTCATATTTTATGTTATGATTATTGGGATTAAATTTCACTACTATGATTTATCCCATGTTATGAAATTATGATTTCTTTTGCAGGTTAAGATTTCCAAAAGTTATGTTCTTATGTATATGATGTGATTGATATTTATTTTGTTTACCCTTACTGAGCATTTGAGCTCACCCTTTTATGTTTTATTTTTCCCCAGGATATAAAGAAATGTTTTAGGTAAAAAAAGGAAGATCTTTTTGGGAGATGTTGAAGATCTTTCACCACGATTAGAAGATTATATTCCGAGTTTCCAAAGACACTAAACTATTACGGTCCTTGTGTCCGTGTTTTTGTTATGTACTAAGTATTCCACAAAAGTAATGTAATGTCCATGTACATCAAGATTCAGTTCTCTACAATTGGTATCAGAGGAATGGTTTAGTCAACCTTTGGAAACTAGGATGCGGAAACGTTAGTGAGATCCCTAGAGATATGTCCATGGTATGTCTAAGGATGTCTCTAAGGTTAAGTATACGTATACGTTATAGTCCTAGAATTGCACTAACGATTTTAGAATTTAACCTAAGATGTTAGATATTGAGGGTACTTCCCCTTTACTATGTTGTTTTCTCTAGCATGATTTTTGCCTCTCACAGAATTCTTTTTCTGTTTTAGTTAATGGAGGGAACCAGAAAGAATTCGGTTAACATTGAATCCAATGGAAAAATTGGTGACTATGAGCAACAAAATTGTGTAATGCCTAGAGAGAAAGATATTGGGATTATTTCGAATCAGTCATCATGATATATTATTAACAAGGTGAAATTTAGGGGTATGCCTAATTCAGAAAAGAAGAGGAAGATTGACTATTATGCATGTTCGCATGTTGAGGAGCATAAATAAAGGAAGATTAATATTTCTAAATAAGGGAAGAAGAACCTTGAGGAATACCTCAAATGGAGGGACTGGTGTTATCTGTGTGGAGAAAAGGGTTATAGAGTGACAGACTGTTATGGAGTTCAATGTATTATTTGTGGAGAACATGGGCATTACCCAACTCAATGCCCTGACCTAAAAAGTTACTTCTAAATCAAGGAAGGACTTATTCCAGGACAATAATTGAAGAGGATGGATTGAAGTGTTTATGTATTGGTATTCAAGAATAATGTTGTTAAGGTACTTTTATTGTGTATTATAATATTTTTGTATTATTCTATTGTGGTTTTCAATAATTTTATGGTACCGGTAACCATGGAAAGTGATTGAGATATTTTTGGTAAGCAGATGGTATGCGCATAATGAAGGGATAAGAAGATAATGAGATGCTTGATTGTATTCATATAAGGACTAAGTGATATCATGGTTTGAGTATAAATAATTTTGAGGATTTTGGTTTGTGGAAAGTGTTAACTTTTAACTGCATTAGTGTTTTCACTAAGGTTCAATGGGTATTCATTATTCAAGAGAATACATTATTAAGGTATTCACATGTTTGTAATTTGACCAGCAAGATATATCTTATGATATATGGGGGATAAATGATGGCATTCACATGATTGTTATGTGACATTTCAAGTAATCATTTTCATTATACCAAGAGCTTGGACCGAAGTATTTTAGATAAGCCTATAGATTGGAATGGATTATGTTAGAAATAAGTTAGTATTGTTTAAGGATAGAAGTTTTTTCGATATTATTGATGGGATGTTATAGTAACATAGTTTTAGAAAAAGGACAACCTACAGGACGGGCGACAACCCATCGCGTCGGACAAGGCTGTGGGAATCGAACCCACAACCGAAGTGTGACTGGCCTTTATCGCCTACCACTGGCCTACAGGAAGTCCCTGGTTAGTAGAAACTAGTTTTATTTTATTACGCGGTATGATATATGAAGTATAAGTTCATTTTTGGAATCATATACAATTAACCTCACCATAGATGGACTTATGTATATTTGATAACTTTTTCTAACCTTTTGTTTGAAACAGATGGAATGACCCATCATTCTATCACATGATCTGTTAACACTTCACGAATAACAAATTCAACTTCATTTATTTTAGAGATGAAGTGGAAATTGTTCAAATCATGAACAATAGTGAGATTGTACCAAAATAAAGTAAGTATTTATTCTAATTCAAATTATTAAACTTTAGGGAAATGATCTTTAAAACCAAAAATGTTATCCTAGTGCCCTTATATCCGATGAATTAGATGGTACCCTAGATCATCACAAATTTATGGCTTTGTGATTGTTGGATTTTTCATAGCCATGTTCTGTACCACTCTCCATCAGAACATGACGGTTAGCTTTCTCTTCCATATCCATATTTTCACCTATGTTCTCCTATGTGGAAACCCAGTGATTAGTTAATTTGGGTAACCGTTACGTTTCATACTTTAGTTTTTAAAGCCATGTTTTGGTATTCCTTTTTACGATGTGGGTTTCTATTAAAGAAAATTTCGAGTAATAAACCATTTATAACCCCGACGAATATCGAGGGAGAAATTCATTTTAAGGGGGGTAGAATGTAACAACCCGAGATTTTATGAAAAATATTATTTTTAATTTCATTAATGTCTTGTGTTGTACGCTACACCAAAAGAAGCTTGCACAACATGAATCCTTGACTTGCCTTGCATTACACGTAATCGCGACCTTCCTCGATAGCGTGTGTAGTACGCAATACAGAGTTTCACTAAACAACGATATGCTATTAAAATATTATTAAAACTAGCCATTATGAATAGTAATAACCACTTTTTGAAAAATTTTAAATTTTATTTTTCAAAATGGACTTAATTTTTGGATTCATAATATCTAAATTATCTTAGAGTGAAATTTTGGTACTTTTCGGCTAACTTTCATTTTCTGATGAATAGTGAAAATTACTAAATTTTAATTAAAAATGACCTTTTTAATCGAAATAATTAATAGTGATAAATTATTAATTTGAGTGGTTTTAAAGTATATTTAGAATATATTTTTACAATTTAATACAATTTTGGTCATTGGATGTAATTTCACATTTAAACCAGACATAAACAAGTGTCAATCTTTTAATAGTTATTATCTCTTAAGAACACACTATTTATTTTGACGACGAGAATTAATTTTTAAATTAATTAATGCAACTGATATGTTTTGAATTTTGTAAAATAGACATCATTTTTGAGTTCATAATATCAAATATAGCTTAGGCCTAATTTTTGGTATATTTCTGGAAACTTTCATTTTTTGATGAATAGTGAAACCACTAAGTGGTAGTTAAAAAAATGAATTTTTCATAAATCTTAATTTTACCACTTATGTGAGTGGAATTTCAAAAAATATGAGAGACACGGTTGATGTCAGTAAGTAAAATGTGGTTCAATGAGATGAAAATAATTTTTGGTGAATAGTAACTTTTTACTTTTTTAAACCACGATTAAAAGTAAATAGGGTAATTAAGGGTAAAAATGATATTATTATTACCCTAACACATGTCCTAATTCTATTGGATAAGAGTAATTAGACCGAAAACAACCTTAGGAATAAAATATGACCATTTAGGCCCACTTGGATTAGATTTGGACATTTATTATTAATTTATTTAAAGAAGGGTTAAAATAGTTAAAATCAAAGTTTAATAAGTAAATAATTTTTAATATAGGGTTATAAATAAGATAAATTAGACTATTAATATTCATTAGAAATATAAAAAGAGGTAATACATAATGATATTTTATTTGTAATTTTTAGACTTTAAATAAGTTAATTTATTTATGACACAAAGATGATGTAGTAATTATCTTATTAATGAAGTATTGACATAATTGATGTTATAAATACCCAAATAAATGTAATTTGAGACTTTTAATGAATTAAACTAATTTTATAGGTTAATATGACATGTTAGTATTGATTTAATTAACTTTTTTCGAACTAATCATTCTGTTATGAGTTTCACAAAAATCAATTACTAAATAGTGTCAACATTGACATAAAATAGTTTTTTTAAAAAATATTATATTATTAATTTGTAATTTATTCCTAAAAATATAAGGTTCGGAAAAATGACTTAGATAAGGTTATATATATTAATAATAAACAACTTGGGGTTCGTTTTGATTCTTATAGTAAGTTTATTAACCTTATAGTGTAAGAACACAAAAAGACATGGTAAAAGTAAAATTATCTAACTTAAAGTTAAATATAAATGATAAGGTTAAAATAGGAACCTAAACTTGTCTAAATTATATTGGATGAGAGTATTTCGACCCATCCCCACCTTATCTTCGAAATAAATTAATTTGGAGCTATTTAAAACCGAATTTGGCTTTATAATAAAATAATATTTTTCGTTTTTCCAAAAGAGCCCCTCTCCTCCCTTATAAAAGGGAACCTCCTCCCTCTCTTCCTCACACCACTTTGAGCCTTAATGCTCATAGAACCCCTGCCAAAATATATTCTCCACTTCCCTAGAAACATCCTAAAGGTTCTGGTCTTCCTCAAAGACCAATTTTCGTGCCCTAAAAAGAGATCTCAAAGAGGCGCTTCAAAGAAGAGGTAATGTCCGTTACCGATTCTTTCAACTTTATTTCTTCTTGCACTTCTTATTGTTAGGTTGTTTCATTATGAAGTAATAACATCAGTATAACTCATATATGGATATGTTATTATAAGTATTAAACAACCCTATTTCACCATCTATCCATCCTACAGAAAACGAAATCACCGCACGTGCGTACGTACGAAATACCGTCTCCACGCCGTGGTGTAATCTATTTTCCATCACCACCATACTTGGATGGGTATAATGGTGTAAATAATAACTATATATGATTATTGTAAAGTGATATTGATCCTGAAATAGTATACATACACTCCAATACAATTCCACAATCATGATAACAATATCATCGCTCGTACGTACGTACGGACTACCGTCTCCACGACGCGATGAGATTCATTCTCCACATTAACTATTCATGAATAATTATAAAGTATATATAATAAGTAATCATGAAATATATGACATAATAATGATACTGGATTTATGTGTATATATATGTATGTCGTCTACTTAATTCCATTCAACTCAATAAGGAAACGAAAACAGCGTTCATGCGTACGTACGGTCTACCGTCTCCATGAACGGTGTATTTCTTTCAATTTAATGATATATTATATATATGTATATTTTGAATATATATTATATATAAATCATGTTTTATATTCTAGAATTATGTAATCATGATCTAATTAATCATATGAATAATTACAAGTCCAAACACGGATGACAAATGAAATGATTTTACCTAAAACGCTCTTTAACATGGAATTTACAAAAGAATGGGTAAAATAAAGTCATAAGTGAACCATATATGATATCATAACAATGATTATGATTATGGAATAAGTCAATGACATTATTTAAATCATTATACATGTAACAGCCCAAGATTTTATGAAAAATATTCTTTTTAATTTCACTAATGTCTTGTGTTGTACGCTACACAAAAAGGAGCTTGCACAACACGCATCCTTGACTTGCCTTGCATTACACGCAATCGCGACCTTCCTCGATAGCGTGTGTAATACACAATACTGAGTTTCACTAAACAACGATATGCTATTAAAATATTATTAAAACTAGCCGTTATGAATAGTAATAACCACTTTTTAAAATTCCGTAAATCTTATTTTTCAAAATGAACTTCATTCTTGGATTCGGAGTATCGAATTTAGCCTAAGGTGAAATTTTGGAACTTTTCGGATAACTTTCATATTCTGATGAATAGTGAAAATTACTAAATTATAATAAAAAACAACTTTTTTAATCAAAATAATTAATAGTGATAAATCATTAATTTGAGTGGTTTTAAAGTATATTTAGAATATATTTTTACAATTTAATACAATGTTGGTCATTGGATGTAAGTTCACATTTAAACCAGACATAATCAAGTGTCAATCTTTTGATAGATATTGTTTCTTAAAAACACGCTATTTGTTTTAACAGCGGGATTTAATTATAAAATTAATTAATTAAATTTCTATGTTATGAATTTGGTAAAATAGACTTCATTTTTGAATTCGGAATATGAAATATAGCTTAGGATGAAATTTTGGCTTTTTTCTGAAAACTTTCAATTTTTGATGAATAGTGAAACCACTAAGTGGTAGGTTAAAAACTGAATTTTGCATAAAACTTAATTTTACCGCTTCTGTGAATGGAATTTCGAAAATCCGACAGACACGGTTGATATCAGTAAGTAAAATATGGTTCAATGAGATAAAAATAATTTTTTGGTGAATAGTAACTTTTTACTTTTTTTACCGCGGTTAATAGTAAATAGGGTAACTAAGGGTAAATATGATATTACTATTACCCTAACACATGTTCTAATTCTATTTGATAAGTTTAATTCGACCAAAAATAAACTTAGGAATAAAATATGACCATTTAGGCCCACTTGGATTAGATTAGGACATTTATTATTATTTAATTCAAAGAAGAGTTAAAAGAGTTAAAATCAAAGTTTATTTAATAAAACATTTTTAATATAGGGTTATACATATGATAAATTCGATTTAAAATATTCATTAGAAATATAAAAAGATTTCCTACATGATGGTATTTTATTTATAATTTTTAGACATTAAATAAGTTAATTTATTTATGACACAATTATGATGCAGTTTTTATCTTATTTATGAAATATTGACATAATTGATGTTATAAACACCAAAATAAATGTCATTTGAGACTTTTTATGAATTACACTAATTTTATAGGTTACTATGATATATTATTGTTGATTTAATCAACTTAGTTTGAACATATAATTCTATTATGACTTTCACAAAAATCATATATCAAATAGTGTCAAAATTGACAAAAAATAGTTTTTAAATCAAATATTATATTATTAATTGTTATTTTATTCCTAAAAATATAAGGTTCGGCCAAATGAATTAGATAAGGATATATATATTAATAATATTCAATTTGGGGTTCGTTTGGCATGTTATAGTAAGTGTATTAACCATATAGTGAAAGAAAACAAAAAGACACGGTAAAAGTTAAATTATTTAACTTAGAGTTAAATCTAATTGATAAGGTTAAAATAATACCCTAAACTTGTCTAAATCTTATTTGTTGATAGGGTTGCGACCCATCCCCACTTTAGCTTCGAAATAAGACCCTTTGGAACCATTATAAACCGATTTTGACTTTAATATAAAATAATATTTTGAGATATTCCTAAGGTGCCCCTCTCCTTCCTTATAAAAGGACACCTCCTCCCCCTCCTCCTCACACCAATTTGAGCACTCAAGCTCGGCAAACCCCTGCCAAAATCTCTTCTCCACTTCCCTAGCAACATCCTAGAGGTTCTGGTCTTCCTCAAAGACCTATTTTAGTGCCCTAAGAGGAGGTCTCAAAGAGGCGCTTCAAAGAAGAGGTAATTACCGTTACCAATTCTTTCATCTTTATTTCTTCTTCCACTTCTTCTTCTTAGGTTGTTTCATTATGAAGTAATAACATCAGTATCACTCATATACTGATATGTTATTATAAGTATGAAACAACCCTATTTCACCATCTATCAATCCTACGAAAAAAGAAATCACCGCGCGTGCGTACGTACGGAATACCGTCTCCACGCCGTGGTGTAATCTATTTTCCACCACCACCTTACAAGGATGGGTATAATGGTGTAAAGAATAACTATACATAGTTATTACAACATCATATTGATTCTGATATATTGTATAATCCACTCCAATTCAATTCAATATTTATGGAAATGATATCATCGCTCGTGCGTACGTACGGACTACCGTCTCCACGACGCGATGAGATTCATTCTCCATGTTAACCATTTAAGAATGATTAAGAAGTATATATAAGAAATAATAATGAAATATATGAAATTATAAAGATACTGGATTTATGTATATATGTATGTCATCTACTTACTTCCATTCAAGACAATAAGGAAAGGAAAAGAGCGTTCATGCGTACGTACGGACTACCGTCTCCATGAACGGTGTTTTTCATTTCATTTATCTATCTATTATATATATGTATATATATACTGAATATATATGATATATAAATCATATTTGATATTCTGGAAGTAATTAAATCATGATATAAGTAATAATAATTTCAAGAACAACAAGTCAAAACACCTATGATAAATGAAACGATTTTACCCAAAACGCTTCTTTAACATGGAATTTACAAAAGAACAGGTAATATAATGTCATAAGTGAACCATATATGATATGATAACAATGAATATGATTCTGTAATAAGTCAATGACATAATTTAAATCATTATACAGGAGGTTCGGACACATACAAGCAAATCGGACCTAAGGTAAAAGAAAAATCACAATCTCATTTTTATCCGAGATTGTTTATTCGTAAGTATTTACTGGGGTGTATTTTATCATCCACATCCATGTTTCATCAATATGTAATATTATTTCCATCCACCTACAATTGTTTAAATCCATTTTTACCCTTCGGTGAGTTTTTAGTAATATGTACGAAAGGAATCTTTTGTCGTTTTTCATACGAGGTACTTTTTGACTTTTCCGACAAAAGTACGAAGAATGTTTTTTTTAACTTATACGGCATGAATGGATTTTTAAAACATTAAATCCAAGAAGCTTCCTTTACAAGTTTTCAAGTTTATTTTTAATCAACTTCTTTTATTTTAAAGTCGTATGACATGTTATGAAAGGAAAAATGTTTTTGAAGAAGAAAGGATATTTTCCTCAAGAATGGAGTTCAAGTGTTTTATCAAAATTATTTTCCATCTAAGATAATAAAGGGTTATGTTTTTATCCCTATTATTACATTGATTTGATCATGTTGTGATGGAATTATTTTTATGAATTCCTTTATCTTATATGAATTGATTTATGATGTCATGATGTTTCAAAAATCCCATTTTTGTTACATGTGTTATGCGATGATGTATGATTATGTGGCACACATAAGAAAGGATTCATTATAAGATGGGTGGGACCTATATCTCCCTCCAATGCATTGGGTAAAGATTTTATATCTCATGAGATAGACAGGGCTGGAATGGTAGGTTATACCGGTTCAGTGAAACAGGACTGAAACGAGGGTTACTCGATTCAGAAAGGGACTTTGTCCACTAAGATAGTCTTGGCAATGAGTCTTGACTAACAAGAAATGATTCTCTATGATTATGTGTGAATGCCACAAAGTTTCATGTTTTAAGTTATGATTATGGGGATCTCATTTTCACTTCTATGATTTGTTCCATGTTAAGATATTATGATCTCTTTTGCAGGTTATAATTTTCAAAAAGATATGATATGATTTTTATTTCCTTTATTTGCCCTTGCTGAGCATTTGAGCTCACCCTTTTATGTTTTCTTTTCCCCAGGATATAAAGAAAGGTTTTAGGTATAAAAAAGGAAGATCTTTATGGGAGATGTTGAAGATCTTCCACCACGATTAGAAGATTACGTTCCGAGTTTCAAAAGACACTAAACTATTACGATCCTTGTGTGTGTGTTTTTGTTATGTACTAAGTATTCCGTAAAAGTAATCTAATGTCCATGTACGTCAAGATACGGGTCTCTACAGTTGGTATCAGAGGAAATGTTTAGTCAACCTTTGGAAACTAGGATGCGAAAACGTTAGTGAGATCCCTAGAGATATTTATAAGGTATGTCTAGGGATTCCCCTAAGGATAAGTATACGTATAGGATATAGTCCTAGAACTATGGTAACGATATTAGATTAAACCAAAGATGTTAGATATTTAAGTTACTCCCCCTTTATTATGATTTTTTTCCTCTCACACTATTCTTTTTGGGTTTTAGAAAATGGCTGGAAACAAGGTGATTCACGATAATGGAGGAAATGATGGACAATGGAATGATATTATTCATGAGCATCCAAATGAAATGGGATTTGGAAGTCCAAACATCATTATTATGACGAATCAGCAATCTCATAATATGATCAATAAAGTAAAATTTGGTAAGTTTCCTGACTCGGCTAATAAGAGAAAGATGGAGTTTCATGATGATCATAGAGGAAAGAAAGTTCAATTTCCCCTATGTAAATCATGTGGGAAGAGGCATCAAGGAGAATGTTTCAAAGGAACTGGAAGATGCTTTGGGTGTGGAAAAGAAGGACACAAAGCCAGTAAGTGCAAAGGAAAAGGTTCAGTTAACACCAGGGATGAGGATAATGTTATTGCTATGACTTCAACAATGGTTAAATGTTTTAAATGTGGAATGTACGGGCATTATGCAAACCAATGCCCTCAGGGAAAGTCTCATGAAGATAATCAGTATGGTCGTATGGGAAGTATTTATGTGGATGATGATGAAGAGACTACCAATGATATGTGAGATGAAAGAATTGTTGAAGCTCGGTCAATGGTTTAAGAATGTAGTGGAATGATTACATGTTTATCATGTCTAATGTTGTATAAGTAGTCTCATGGTACTATGGAATAAAGAGACATGTAAGGATTGTTACATTGTTGTCTGATTAATGTTACCAGTATCCATGAAAGGTTATTCAGATATTTTTGGAATGTAGATGATATGCGCATAATGAAGGGATAAGGAGAAAATGAAATGTTTGACAGTATTCATGAGCTCATGATTGATATAAGGACTAAGTGATATCATGGTTTTAGTATATAGCATTTTGAGGATTTTGGTATGTGGAATGTGTTAACTTTTAACTGCATTCATGTTTTCACTAAGGTATTCAAGAGAATACACGATTAAGGACTTTGAATGTTTGGAATGTGACCAACAAAACATATCTTATGATATATGGGGATCGACGATGGTGTTAAATCTCTGGTAATCGTTTTCACTATATTATGAGAGTCGACTGCAGTATTATGGATAAGCCTAAAGATTGGAATGGATTACATTGGACACAAGTTAGTATTGTTTGTTTTTTTTCGATATTATTGATGGGGTGTTATAGTAATATAGTTTTGGAAAAAGGGACAACCTGCAGGACGGGCGACAACCCATCGCTTTGAACAAGGCTGTGGGAATCGAACCCACAACTGAAGTGCGACTGGCCTTTATCGCCTACCACTGGCCTACAGGAAGTCCCTGTTTAGTAGAAACTAGTTTTATTTTATTAAGCAGTATGATATATGAAGTATAAGTCCATTTTAGGAACCATATATGATTAATCTCACTACAGATCGACTTATGCATATAATTTTTGCTAACCTTTTGTTTGAGACAGATGGAATGACCCGTCATTCTATCACATGATCTGCTAACACTTCACGAATAACAAATTCAACTTCATTTATTTAAGAGATGAAGTGGAAATTGTTCAAGGCATGAACAACAGTGAGATTTTACCAAAATAAAGAAAGTATTTATTCTAATTCAAATTTTCAACTTTAGGGAAATGATCTTGAAAACCAAAAATGTTGTCCTAGCGATCTTATACCTGATGAATCAGATGGTACCTTAGATCATCACAAATTTATGGATTTGTGATTGTTGGCTTTTCCATAGCCATGTTCTCTACCACTCTCCATCAGAACAGGATGGTTAGATTTTTCTTCCATATCCATATTTTCACCTATGTGGAAACCCAATGATTAGTTTATTTGGGTAATCGTTACATTCCATACTTTAGTTTTTAAAGACAAGTTTTGGTATTCCTTTTTACGATGTGGGTTTCTATTAAAGAAATTTTCTAATAGTAAACTATTTATAACCCCGATGAATTTCGAGGGCGAAATTCATTTTAAGGGGGGTAGAATGTAACAGCCCAAGATTTTATGAAAAATATTCTTTTTAATTTCACTAATGTCTTGTGTTTTACGCTACACAAAAAGGAGCTTGCACAACACGCATCCTTGACTTGCCGTGAATTACACGCAATCGCGACCTTCCTCGATAGCGTGTGTAATACGCAATACTGAGTTTCACTAAACAACGATATGCTATTAAAATATTATTAAAACTAGACGTTATGAATAGTAATAACCACTTTTTAAAATTCTGTAAATCTTATTTTTCAAAATGAACTTCATTCTTGGATTCGGAGTATCGAATTTAGCCTAAGGTGAAATTTTGGTACTTTTCGGATAACTTTCATATTCTGATGAATAGTGAAAATTACTAAATTATAATTAAAAACAACTTTTTTAATCAAAATAATTAATAGTGATAAATCATTAATTTGAGTGGTTTTAAAGTATATTTAGAATATATTTTTACAATTTAATACAATGTTGGTCATTGGATGTAATTTCACATTTAAACCAGACATAATCAAGTGTCAATCTTTTGATAGATATTGTTTCTTAAAAACACGCTATTTGTTTTAACAGCGGGATTTAATTATAAAATTAATTAATTAAATTTCTATGTTATGAATTTGGTAAAATAGACTTCATTTTTGAATTCGGAATATGAAATATAGCTTAGGATGAAATTTTGGCTTTTTTCTGAAAACTTTCAATTTTTGATGAATAGTGAAACCACTAAGTGGTAGGTTAAAAACTGAATTTTGCATAAAACTTAATTTTACCGCTTCTGTGAATGGAATTTCGAAAATCCGACAGACACGGTTGATATCAGTAAGTAAAATATGGTTCAATGAGATAAAAATAATTTTTTGGTGAATAGTAACTTTTTACTTTTTTTACCACGGTTAATAGTAAATAGGGTAACTAAGGGTAAATATGATATTACTATTACCCTAACACATGTCCTAATTCTATTTGATAAGTTTAATTCGACCAAAAACAAACTTAGGAATAAAATATGACCATTTATGCCCACTTGGATTAGATTAGGACATTTATTATTATTTAATTCAAAGAAGAGTTAAAAGAGTTAAAATCAAAGTTCATTTAATAAAACATTTTTAATATAGGGTTATACATATGATAAATTCTATTTAAAATATTCATTAAAAAGATAAAAAGATTTCCTACATGATGGTATTTTATTTATAATTTTTAGACATTAAATAAGTTAATTTATTTATGACACAATTATGATGCAGTTTTTATCTTATTTATGAAATATTGACATAATTGATGTTATAAACACCAAAATAAATGTCATTTGAGACTTTTTATGAATTCCACTAATTTTCTAGGTTACTATGATATAGTATTGTTGATTTAATCAACTTAGTTCGAACATATAATTCTATTATGACTTTCACAAAAATCATATATCAAATAGTGTCAAAATTGACAAAAAATAGTTTTTAAATAAATTATTATATTATTAATTATTATTTTATTCCTAAAAATCTAAGGTTCGGCCAAATGACTTAGATAAGGATATATATATTAATAATATTCAATTTGGGGTTCGTTTGGCATGTTATAGTAAGTGTATTAACCATATAGTGAAAGAAAACAAAAAGACACGGTAAAAGTTAAATTATTTAACTTAGAGTTAAATATAATTGATAAGGTTAAAATAATATCCTAAACGTGTCTAAATCTTATTGGTTGTTTGGATTGCGACCCATCCCCACTTTAGATTCGAAATAAGACCCTTTGGAACCATTATAAACCGATTTTGACTTTAATATAAAATAATATTTTGAGATATTCCTAAGGTGCCCCTCTCCTCCCTTATAAAAGGACACCTCCTCCCCCTCCTCCTCACACCAATTTGAGCACTCAAGCTCGGCCAACCCCTGCCAAAATCTCTTCTCCACTTCCCTAGAAACATCCTAGAGGTTCTGGTCTTCCTCAAAGACTAATTTTAGTGCCCTAAGAGGAGGTCTCAAAGAGGCGCTTCAAAGAAGAGGTAATTACCGTTACCAATTCTTTCATCTTTATTTCTTCTTCCACTTCTTCTTCATAGGTTGTTTCATTATGAAGTAATAACATCAGTATCACTCATATAATGATATGTTATTATAAGTATGAAACAACCCTATTTCACCATCTATCAATCCTACGGAAAAAGAAATCACCGCGCGTGCGTACGTACGGAATACCGTCTCCACGCCGTGGTGTAATCTATTTTCCACCACCACCTTACAAGGATGGGTATAATGGTGTAAAGAATAAATATACATAGTTATTACAACATCATATTGATTCTGATATATTGTATAATCCACTCCAATTTAATTCAATATTTATGGAAATGATATCATCGCTCGTGCGTACGTACGGACTACCGTCTCCACGACGCGATGAGATTCATTCTCCATGTTAACCATTTAAGAATGATTAAGAAGTATATATAAGAAATAATAATGAAATATATGAAATTATAAAGATACTGTATTTATGTATATATGTATGTCATCTACTTACTTCCATTCAAGACAATAAGGAAAGGAAAACAACGTTCATGCATACGTACGGACTACCGTCTCCATGAACGGTGTTTTCAATTTCATTTATCTATCTATTATATATATGTATATATATACTGAATATATATGATATATAAATCATATTTGATATTCTGGAAGTAATTAAATCATGATATAAGTAATAATAATTTCAAGAACAACAAGTCAAAACACTATGATAAATGAAACGATTTTACCCAAAACGGTTCTTTAACATGGAATTTACAAAAGAACAGGTAATATAATGTCATAAGTGAACCATATATGATATGATAACAATGAATATGATTCTGTAATAAGTCAATGACATAATTTAAATCATTATACAGGAGGTTCGGACACATACAAGCAAATCGGACCTAAGGTAAGGGAAATATCACAATCTCATTTTTATCCGAGATTGTTTATTCGTAAGTATTTACTGGGGTGTATTTTATCATCCACATCCATGTTTCATCAATATGTAATATTATTTCCATCCACCTACAATTGTTTAAATCCATTTTTACCCTTCGGTGAGTTTTTAGTAATATGTACGAAAGGAATCTTTTGTCGTTTTTCATACGAGGTACTTTTTGACTTTTCCGACAAAAGTACGAAGAATGTTTTTTTTAACTTATACGGCATGAATGTATTCTTAAAACATTAAATCCAAGAAGCTTCCTTTACAAGTTTTCAAGTTTATTTTTAATCAACTTCTTTTATTTTAAAGTCGTATGACATGTTATGAAAGGAAAACTGTTTTTGAAGAAGAAAGGATATTTTCCTCAAGAATGGAGTTCAAGTGTTTTATCAAAATTATTTTCCATCTAAGATAATAAAGGGTTATGTTTTTATCCCTATTATTACATTGATTTGATCATGTTGTGATGGAATTATTTTTATGAATTCCTTTATCTTATATGAATTGATTTATGATGTCATGATGTTTCAAAAATCCCATTTTTGTTACATGTGTTATGAGATGATGTTTGATTATGTGGCACACATAAGAAAGGATTCATTATAAGATGGGTGGGACCTATATCTCCCTCCAATGCATTGGGTAAAGATTTTATATCTCATGAGATAGACAGGGCTGGAACGGTAGGTTATACCGGTTCAGTGAAACAGGACTGAAACGAGGGTTACTCGATTCAGAAAGGGACTTTGTCCACTAAGATAGTCTTGGAAATGAGTCTTGACTAACAAAAAAATGATTCTCTATGATTATGTGTGAATGCCACAAAGTTTCATGTTTTAAGTTATGATTATGGGGATCTCATTTTCACTTCTATGATTTGTTCCATGTTAAGATATTATGATCTCTTTTGCAGGTTATAATTTTCAAAAAGATATGATATGATTTTTATTTCCTTTATTTTCCCTTGCTGAGCATTTGAGCTCACCCTTTTATGTTTTCTTTTCCCCAGGATATAGAGAAAGGTTTTAGGTATAAAAAAGTAAGATCTTTATGGGAGATGTTGAAGATCTTCCACCACGATTAGAAGATTACGTTCCGAGTTTCCAAAGACACTAAACTATTACGATCCTTGTGTGTGTGTTTTTGTTATGTACTAAGTATTCCGCAAAAGTAATGTAATGTCCATGTACGTCAAGATACGGGTCTCTACAATACAGGAGGTTCAGACACTTACGAATCAAATCAGACCTAAAGTAAGGGAAATATCACAATCTCATTTTTATCCGAGATTGTTTATACTTTAGTATTTACTGGGGTGTATTTTATCATCCACATCCATGTTTCCTCAATATGTAATATTATTTCCATCCACCTACAATTGTTTAAATCCAATTTTACCCTTCTGTGAGTTTTTAGTAAAGGATATGAAAGGAATCTTTTGTCGTTTTTCGTACGAGGTACTTTTTGACTTTTCCGACAAAAGTACGAAGAATGTTTTTTTAACTTATACGGCATGAATTGATTTTTAAAACATTATTTCCAAGAAGATTCCTTTAAAAGTTTTCAAGTTTATTTTTAATCAACTTCTTTTAGTTTAAAATTTTATGACATGTTAAAGAATGGAAAATGTTTTTGAAGTAGAATGGATATTTTCCTCAAGAATGGAGTCCAAGTGCTTTATCAAAATTATTTTCCATCTAAGATAATATAGGGTTCTATTTCTATCCCTATTATTAAATTGATTTGATTATGTCGTGATGGAATTATTTTTATGAATTCCATTATTTTATATGATTTTTTTTATGATGTCATGTTCTTTAAGAATCCCATTTTTACTACATGGGTTATGCGATGATGTATGATTTATGATTTTGTGGCACACATAAGAATGGTATCATTATGAGATGGGTGGGACCTATATCTCCCTTCAATGCATTGGGTAATGATTTTATATCTCAGGAGATAGATATTTCTGGAACAGCAGGTTAAAC
Organism: Viscum album; assembly: GCA_963277665.1. Lineage (NCBI taxonomy): Eukaryota > Viridiplantae > Streptophyta > Magnoliopsida > Santalales > Viscaceae > Viscum > Viscum album. The sequence continues at coordinate 1,477,572,065 of OY728166.1, forward strand.
CGGTTCAGTGAAACAGGACTAAAACGAGGAGTGAACTCGGTTCAGAAATGGACTTTGTCCACTAAGATAGTCTTGGAATTGAGTCTTGACTAACAAAAAATGATTCTCTATGATTATGTGTGTATGCCACAAAGTTTCATGTTTTATGTTATGATTATTGGGATTAAATTTCACTACTATGATTTATCCCATGTCATGAAATTATGATTTCTTTTGCAGGTTAATATTTCCAAAATTTATGTTCTTATGTATATGATGTGATTGATATTTCTTTTGTTTACCCTTACTGAGCATTTGAACTCACCCTTTTATGTTTTCTTTTCCCCAGGATATAAAGAAAGGTTTTAGGTAAAAAAAGGACGATATTTTTGGGAGATGTTGAAGATCTTTCACCATGATTAGAAGATTATATTCCGAGTTTCCAAAGACACTAAACTATTACGGTCCTTGTGTGTGTGTTTTTGTTATGTAATAAGTATTCCGCAAAAGTAATGTAATGTCCATGTACGTCAAGCTTCGGTTCTCTACATTTATGAACCATTTTTTATGTTTACAAATTTATAAAGACACTATACCTATATGGTCCTACCATGGTTTTGTTATCTGTTGTAATAAGTATACTTTAATTCTGAAGTAATAACAATGTATGTAATGTATGGGTTGTTATATTCTTTCTTTCTAACAACCTGTTATTTAATTTTAAAAATGTTTTTGAACACCCATATTGTCTTAATAATATTCAGATCTCCTATATTAGGTACAAAATTCATAGTTTTACTCTTCTCTATCAGATAAAACTCTTTATTCATAGCATTAACCGACTCTTGGTACCACAAATCTTATTCTAAATCACATGGTTCAACATGAGAAAATAGTGATGTATGTGTTTATATCCTGATATTTATTCCTGTTTAAACAAAATTCCCATGATCTAAAATGATATTTTGGATTTTCCCATACTTTATCAACCATTTATGAGTTAAAAAAATGGTTTTATCACAATAAATGAATGAATCATTATTTTCAAAATGAATTTCTTCTAAATTCAAATATTTTTCATAAAATTAATCCTGTTATTTAGTATAAATATATTCATCTTCTTTACTTTTGAAACATAATTCATAAAGTTTATCCTATTTCATTGAATGATCCAATACATTCACAACAAAAAATCAATTATTATAGTGGTATCAACTTCCATTTGGCGTATAACCAAGAATAATATCATCCACACAACTTTAATCAAACTTTTTCCATATTTTTACCTTTTACTTTGATAATACATGGGATTCTAAACACTATGAGGTACGTAAAACATATATATTTATTTTAGTGCATCCCATATAGTGACATATATTAATTTGGACAATGAAAGAAATTATTTTAAATTTAAACCACTACTCTAATAAATTGCCTCAATTTTTTTGAGAAGTATCATACTCAACCAATATATTTCACCCCATCTCCACCAAACTTTAGTTTTTCTATTCAGCCACAATCATTTTTTGTGGAGTATATAGTATACTATTTTTATAGTGAATACTATATTTTTCATGATAAAATTGAAACCTTCCATTAGTATATTGAACACCATTGTCTATATGTACTTTCCTTAAATAGAAACAATAACCCTTCTTATAAATTCACTTGAAATTCATGAACATTTTAACAGCCTCTAACACGGTTTTTATAAACATGATACAATTACTTCAAGTAACATCATCAATAAAAGAAATAAAATACGCATTCTATTTTCTGATTTCTTTTTTATGGGACTAAAAATGTATAAATGGAGTAGCTCCAAAGGATGAGTAAATTGAATTTCTACCTTCTTGTATGGATAATTCATAATCATTACCTTTTGTCATTTAGTGTTTATTCAATTAATCTCTCTTTTCACCAAAACAGTATTATGAATATTATCTCCTCTTTTAATAACACTCATATTATTTTATCCTAAAGGACCAATCCTTTGATACCAAAAATGAATTTATTCTTTTATGCTGAAATAATACGAATTTTCATCATTATTGACTTGAAATAAATTATTTTTTGTCAGTAATCATATTTTAAATACCCAATAATCTTTCAAATTATTCACTAATAATCTATCCTTATGAAAAATCACATCATTTACTTTATCACATATCTGATGCACACATGGAAATTTTTTAATCTCTTATATATAAAAAATATTATTGGATTTCAAATGATCATTCCTAATCACTGTTAATCCAACACATTTGATTTTTAGTGACCTATCATGACCAAAGGACACCTAACATTTTTTTTCACTTTTCAATATATTTAATAATTTTTAAATATCCTATCTTGTGAGAAAAATATCCACTATCAATAATCCATGAACAATCCTTCTTGAATCCTTTTAGTGTCCCCACAGTTATAAAGGCCATTTATTTTCATTTATCCTTATTATTTTGGTACTTTTAAGTATTTTAACACATACTGTACTGAGTTGGTAGGATGGTGAAACAATTATCTATAAGATAACTCAATTGGTCTCATCTTCCACACACTTATTCTTATATTTGAAATTTTTTTTATAAATAAATCCATAAATTTTAATCCTATTTACTACTTTTCATTATTGAGAAGAATTAATTACCCTAAAATTATACCTCCTAAAGCATATAAGATTGTATAAATATTTATAATTAAAATAAAACAAGATATATTAGTTTTTAAATCCTCTATAATTTCAACAACATCCATATAAATCAATCTATCCACTTAAAATAGTGTTTTATCAAGATGTTAATGCCTATATTTGCCGTTTATTTTGACCAATAATTCTGGATCCATTTAAATGGAATAAAATTGTTATAGAATCCAAAAAAATCGTCTTTAATATAGTATTCTTAAATTCTTTTTTATAATCACCAGTTGTACCATTTATCGACTTTAGGTTATATATTATATAATATCTAGACTTTTTTTAATCACTTGATTTTACAAAAAAATTAGTTTCTTCAATTTTTTCATGATCTCAGTATATAGAATAATATTTATAATAACCTTTAAAACTTATTTATGTGATGTTTTTGTTCAAAATAATAAATCATTGAAACTTCAACATCATCAATCACATTTTCTTTAGATATTTATCCAACTACTTACACATAATTATCAAATTCAAATTTTAAGTCGTTTAATTGTTTTTTAGACTCCTAATAATTTTTGTGATAAAGTTCAAGATAATTGCCTTTTATTTTATTCTTCCTTATATATTTCCTTTTGAAACATTCTCATCATCAAAATGTTTCTTTTACTCATTAATCACTTTTAGTAGTTTTTTTATTCTACATTGAAAAATTCACTAATAATAGAAGATTGATTATCATTCTTCATGTTCTTGATCACTTTCTCAAACTTTTAGATCATTTACATACAATCTTTAGATTATCCCTTAAAAAAAATCCACTCAGTTTCATAATCAAATCCAACATTTCTACGTCCATCATAGGGGAATTTATCTTCATTAATTTTTCGAATAGGTAAATTTTCATAAATTTCACTGGAAGTATCAAATTTATATTTTAAAAAATTATCATACTATATTCACACCTGAAAAATAAATTACTCTTTTTTAAATTTTCAAAAATATTTTCCATTCTCTTTAAATACAACATAGTGTTTTATTTCTTGATAGTTTTTTCTTAGATGTTCTTATTGGTATTTTTTCTTCCTCATTATTGGATCCTTCTTCATTTAAATTTAAACAATTTGTAAAAAGTTTCTAATTTATCTACACTAAAATAATTTTAGCATAATATTCCATTTGAAGTTTTCCTTTACTCTTATCACATTTCTAGATATTAGATACCTGAGTTTTTAAAATTTAAAATCCATATCTAGACATAAATATAAGAATCCATCATCATGTTCTCCAAGATTGTCCATACTATTCTCCTATCCAGAGGATTTAAAATCATTATTTTCCTTAATTTTAATGTAATTTTTTTAAAGTATATCGCTTACACATCTTATAGGAAAGAATAATGTGATATAAGTCATCCAAATGGAGTGTACTTGAATCACTATCTTCAAGATATGAATATTTAACATCAATCATGTCTGGTAAAATGTGATGTATCTTCTCAATATTTTTAAATATTTTAACTCTTCACCCAAAATACTAATTATGATCATAATCTAATTCACATGAGTTAAAAAGTCATATAAAATTTAAACTTCCTGAAACATGAGGTCTTTATACATTTACATCCAAATATATAGTTATCTTTCTTTACATTGGTATTTTTTATAGATATTTTCCAATTTTTCCCATATGCCTTTGTCTTTATTAAAACCTTTCACTTTTTGAAATTATATCTTTGAAAAATATACAATCATGGATTATCTAGAACAACCATCATTGTAAAAATTCTATTTACTAGCTAATTCCATTGAAATATTCTCTGTATGTGGAGGATACCCATCATTATTAACCTTTAGAACACCATAGATGATTTTAAAATGACAAGGAAATATCCCATACTTCTAGATTTAATATTGTTTTGCATAAAGAAATGGGATGACCCTTTATGTTTAATACATTATTATTTTACATAATAAATGAAAAAAATTCAGTGAAAAGTACTTTAACTAGAGATATAAACAATTCCAACTTGAAATCGAGTCAACATTTACTTAAATAAAGAGACCATGGCTCTGATAATACTTGGAGACACACCCATATAACCACTATAAATCACTAGGGGGAGTGAATTAGTGATTTAAATTCCTCTTTATGTTTCATATAGAAAAAAGCTTCAATATAAGTTAATGTGTTACTTTAAATCACATCTAACACAATCACACACACACACACATAAATGAAACAAAACATTTATAAGGTTTACCTTTCAAAATGAGAAGGATAATCCATGGAATGATTTGGATTCCCCTAAGACCAAAAGACCCACTAATATAAACATGTAGGTTACATTTTTATAGTTTATCTAACACTCACATGATACAAGTATTTTGAATGTGTATTTTATCCCATGATGTTACAATGATAAAGAGATTTAATTTTTAAACCACCAAAAGAACTCAAAAAATGGGATTCTATTATTATTATTATAGTGCTACAATTTCATATTTCATTTTATATTTCATTATCACAAGATAACATTAATTATCTTATCTTCTCATCTTATTCTTCTTTTTCATACTATTCTTCTAATTCACTATATAAACTATTCTACAAAATATCTCATTTTAATACACTGGAACACCATGAGAGGGGAGGGGTGAATCATGGTGTCACCATTTTCTTTGAATAAAATGGATCTTGTCCCCATGTTGGTAGGAACTTGTTAAACCTATCTGATGAAATTATTTAATTACCAAACACCCATATGTATAAATTGAAACAAAACATAGAAGTTTTACTTGGTTCACTACTAAGGGATAACCCAAGGATAATACACCAATATTGGATTGGTCGTACCTCAATCCACTAAGATTCACTAGATATTATGTATTACAGTTGATCATAATAGGTCACTATGTTTCAGGAATACTAACTTTATAATAATTTTAGGGGTGGCACACTGCCTCCCTTAGATCACTTCCATCGACTCCCCCTCACTTCTTTAGCTGATTTATTTTTTAGTTTCTCGACAGGAAGGTTGCTTCCAAATCATATCACATGAAGGTGATGTTTTTCATCATGCAGGTCCACTTATGATGCATTAATACATTCCCCAGAAAACTCCCAAGTTTAAGTATGCTTGTGGAAGTATCTTTCATGAAACACCCTTTTTGATAAAAAAAAATCCTATTTTATTTTAAAGAACTATTAGCTTTCATAAAACTACACACTTTCATGAAACTCTTAACTTTCATGAAACTCCCAACTACAAGGAAAGTCATAACCTTCACAAAACTCCCAAATTTCATGAAAGTCTTTCACTAAAATGACTAGAAGTCAATTACTTCTCAACTACTATTTTCATGAAACTTGTGTTCTCATAAATTTATAATTCACCTAAAAATCATGTTCATGTAAAACCTTCACAAACTTTGAGAGACTATCAGTACATAAAAACTTTTTCAATCCACAATATGATGAGTGGTCACCTATTTATAGGTAGGGGTTATCTTTTCATAAACCTATTTTGTGCCCAAAAATCATGTCACCATGATTTTCCAACCTCAACCTATCTTTCACAAAACTCCATATCTTCATGAAAATTTTGATAAATTTTCCATTCATAAAAATTTTCATAGTCGCATAACATAATACCTTTTAAATTCATGATAATTTTCATAAATAGATAGCTTACAACCCTTTTTCTTCTTAGATCATCAATCATTATTGAAACATTCTGTCACGAATATCCAGACCATCGAAACTCTAAAATTTCATGAATTCCATTCATTTTTCATTTTTTCATGAGATAGTCCTAGAAATATATCTTTCATAAACTTTCCCCTTCATCCAAATTTTAGACCCCAAACATTTTTCACACACTAGGAAATGAAGCCACCGTCAATATTGAATCCATATGCACCATAATATCACATGGATTGAAAAATCCTTTATTAACCCATAATGGATTGAAAAATCCTTTATCAACCCAGAATGGATTGACAACAAACAAAAAATACAATCTATTTCCAATTGCAAATACCCTTGGTTACAATAATCCCCCCTTTGGTGTTTTTGACAATTTATAGATAAATTAAATAGAAAAAGAAAATTTATTTATAACCAGATATTAGTGAAATAACACCTCCACAACTCTATGTTTACATGATAAAAGATTTATATAGAAAACAAGAGTTTCAAGATAGAATTTCATGCCTTGATTGGCCACCAACCTTTCCAACGAATCTGTCCTATAAACCTACATTCCAATGAATCTAATCCTTTAAGAAACCTATCATGTAAATCTATATTCCATTAAAATTTACCATTTTCTCCCCTTTTTAAATAAACCCATTGAAACTATATTTAACTTTTAGTACTAAAAATAGAAACCCTAGATCATATCACCCCCTAAACCTAAAACACATCCACAAACAAATTTAGAAAGTTAAAAAAATGTGTAGAGGGGTTAAATCGTAACCAAATAATATAATGGGAGGTGGATGTACACCAAGGTTGAGTCGATGTTTCTCAAACATTGGTACAACCAAAGGAAAATTCTGGATGTTAACCACCTGATCTTTAGTACTAACATGATCCATTCTAATCACACATTGTTCAAAATTTTCTTTGATTAAGTGATATATAATCTTAATATTTTTTGTATGAAAGTGATGAATCTAATTTTTTATGAGCTTGATCACACTCTTGTTTTCACAGAGTATCACCATTGGTTGTTTCACCTCATCACCCATATCATAAATTTGTTTCTTCATCCATAATAGCTGAGTTCATGCCTTTTGCATTGATATATACTTTGATTCAACCATACTAAAAGAAGTGATTTCTTGTTTATTTATCAAACAACCAACAAAATATTTTTAATGAAGAATTTACCCCCACTTGTGGAATTTCAATCCAGTACATCCCTAGTCTATTTAGTATCATAAAATGCTGAAAATTCATCATTCATTTCTACAATAAAGTATAATCTAAAGTTGAGAGTACCTGGAATACATATCATGATTCTTTTAACTATTGAAAAAATGATCTTCCTTAATATTAATCTAGAAGAATTCTACTAAACATGTTGCAAAGATGATTTCGAGACAAGTTTCAGTCAAATAAAGTAGGCTTCCAATGATCCTACTGTACATGTTCAGATCGATAGATTTCCCATCCCCATGCTTTCCATATTTTTTCATGACTGTAATTGTAGTCGACATTGGTTTGGACTAATGCATGTTATAATTCTTCAGAATCTCTGTTGCATAATTTTCCAGATAAATGAAGGTGTATTATTTCTTTTTATTCACTTGAATCCCCAAATATTTTGTGAGTTCACCAATCATGGACATTTAAAATTATGATTTCATGTGATTAGATAATTCCTCCACTGATCCATGCCTGCTTCTGCTAAATATAATATCTTCCACATAAAAAATCACCATAAATTAATCTACGTAAGAATTATTTACATAGACATTCTGATCGAAACCTCATCTTTTAAATTATAACTTCTTTAGAAAATCAACCAGTAGAGATTACCATGATCATGGTGCCTTCTTTATACCATAAATACCATTATTTAATCTACACACCCTTGTTTAATCATTTCCAATAAAAAATACCACTATTTATTCAGTGTAGTCTTCCTCTTAAATATCACCATTTAAGAATCTCATTTTGACATCCATATGATAAACAAAGTACTCTCTTTGAATCACCATGGATAGGTATATCCTAATAGACTCTAGTTGAGCTACTGGAGAAATTTTTTCTTCAATATAAATTCCTTAAATTTGTGAATAGACTATACAAACCAAGTGTTCCTTTTTTATAATCACATTTCCTAGATCATTGATTTTTTTAATATCAACTTTGTTTTAATAAAATTGTGATTTTCTAGCCTCTCAAAAAGATCCCAAGTACAAATTTTCTCAATTTGAACTAGTTATACATTCATGGCCTTAACCAATGATTCATCCTTCGCCGCTTCTTTAAATGAGGGTTGTTCTAAAATTGATCATAGAAAAGGATGTGATTCATCACTAATTATACTTGTCTATATAGGTGCAGTCCAATCACTAATGATTTTGGATTTATTAACTTACCCTATTTTATTTTTGTTGTGTGGTATCAGTAGAGTTTCTTCAGCAATGGTTACCTATTTTGATTTTACTTCAAAATCATAATCTTTTGGTTAACATTGAATGTTAGGAAAGCATTCCACATTTATTTATTTGAATCTATCCCTTTTCCAGTTTATTATTCATCCTTAATGATATCTATATATGTTCTCCTCAATTTATTCATTATTTTTTACTCAATGATCTTATCATCATTGCTCTCAACAATTTTCCTAATATGATTATTGCATAATTTATAGACTTTACTCTTTATAGGGTATTTAAGTAATATATCCTCATCTACAACAATACCATACTTCACTTGATTGCATTTTTTCCATATGAAACCTTTAATTATAAAAAACAAAAATACTTTACTATGGGGTTCCTTGCATTCCATATCTCATATGGTTCCATGTACTCTCTTAGACTCATCTCTGTTTGATTTTGAGTGTTAAAAACTACATAAGAGGCCTCATTTATATAATGAAGATAAAGAACACTCTCAATTAGCATAGTTATGGACATATTATACACCAATATATTTATGAATTTAATGACACCATTTTATTAAGGTGTTATCATTAAAGGTACCTTATTATTGTTCCCATTTTTTTGAAGTATTTTTGGAATTCAAAGGATGTGTATTATATTCCATTATCAGATTGTAATATATTTATTGTGCGGCTAGTTTCATTCTTAAATCTTTGAAGATATCTCTTTATAATTCAATAACTTCTCTTTTTTTTGAATAAACATCACACATTCAATTATATTTTAATAATTATTAAAATGAAATAATTACCTCTCTCTACATGTTCCAACCACACTCATTGGACCACACACTTCTGTTTCGACTAGATAATGTAGATTAGATTCCCCTTTGTTCCTCAACCAATAAAAATTCCAGATCATCTTTCCCTTCATGAAAGAATCACTTGTAATTTAATGAACATACTTAAGATTGTGAATGTCAAAAATATACTTTTATCTTGGATATGTTTTCCATTTTCTATTGATTAATTTAACACAAAACATGGTGTCGTAATTTTTTTCCTCTTCAACTGTTAAGAAACTAGTGTTTTATTTATTATCTACTTGGTATAAATTACCATTTATCTTCTAGCCTTTCATGAGATAATTAACTATATTTCCTTTGATGGTGAACACTTTTTGATTAAATGTCACTAGAAGTCCTAGGTCACAAGGTTGGCTCATACTCATGATATTGTTATGGAAGCCATCCACCTAGAGCACTTATATTTTCATCTGAACATCATTTTATATTTATTTGTTTACAATATCATAGATCTTTAAGAAACATTTATTTCTAAATATCACTATTTCATAAACCCTTTCCTTAACATTTTTAAAAAATTATTCATTTCCTAACTTGTAGGATGAACATCTAATGTCAATAATCTATATACTACTGTTCTTTGTAGCTTTGAGAGTGATCTTTTTCAGTCATCTTTCTCAATCTTATTCTTTTCATTCTAGGGGATACATGATTGATTGGCATTATAATATGGCCTCTCCAATCAATTTTCAAAATTCTAGGTTGAACCATAATCATACTCTTCTTCCAGAAGAGAATACTTATTTTCAAGGGTAATCATGCTTGGTTGACTAGTATTGACTTGTCTCAGAGTTTTGTAGTTTTGGATTCCACCATTCCTCTTTGTATAATGAATAACTTTATAACCAAAGTTAGAATCGTAAAAAAATTATCTATAGAAATTATTTCTTATATATAATGAATGATATGGTATCATTATCCATTTTTACTACCAGTTCTTCCCCATTTAGGTAGCTCCTCACCTCTTCATAGTAGGACATGATATGGCCCAAAAATCCATAGAATTGACATTTCATAAGGGGAAATATCTTATCACTTCTATTGATCCAAATTTACACTTATTTTGTATAGGACATTGATTGGTGATCATCTATATATAATTGAGGATTACGTTTATCTCTCTTAACCATCTAGTTCAAAGCTATATCTATTAAGAAATTAGGCACATTTGTGATATGTCTAACTTTCTAATTACCTTTATTTTGGAACATCTCATTTCTAGACTTTGATGTTTCTATATCAAATCCAATTCCACTTATCCACATAAATTTAGATACTTAATCATTCAATACTTTCTAAACACGTTAAAAAATATTTTTAACTAATTTAAAAAGATCTATATCTATTATTATTCTAAACTATAATACCTTCTTCATTTCACTCAATTTGGATTCTGTTTTAAGATTTCTCATTAAAGAGAAATCTTATTTTTTCAAGGCCCCCAACTATCAAATCATTTTCCTCTAATAATTATTTAAGGCCCTTGATAACTTTTTCCTACTCTTAAATCTGTTGTTTAAACACTAGAAACTCTTCTGATCTTTCAAGATTTATAATTTGTTTTCTTCCTATCGTTGTAGTAAATTAGTCTTTGTTTCAAGATGATCCACATAATTTGATAAATCTTCAAAAAATATACAATATTTCTATTATTATTTATTTTAATGTCACATTCATCAAGTGATCCATGAAATTACATATTGAGATCAACCACACCATCCTACTGATTTTCCTCCTCCTCTACAAGTTATACCTTTTCAACTATTGCCATTATGGTATCTTTAACATCAGATTTAAACTTTGGTTCTACATCCTCAAAAAATTATTTTTTATATTTCTTGTATTTGAAAAAAATATATTTCTTTAATGTTTATTTCCTTATTTAAATTCACCCTTTTTCATGAAACTCCTATGTGCCCTCTGCATGATTTTTTCTTCACTTTCTAAATCATCAAATTCCCTTTAGCACCATGAAAAAATCTGACATACTTTACCACACCATCCTAATGTTTGTATTCCTCCTTCACAGGATCTACCTTTTCAACAATAGCTATCATGGAATCTTTAAAATCATATTTAAACTTTGTTTCTACATCCTCCAAAAAGTATTTTTTATCTTATTCTTATTTTAAAATGAATCTCTTCTGTTATAATTTTTTTTCAAATTTTAAGTAACCCTTTTTAGAGAAACTCTTATGAGTCCTCTAAATTATTTTTTATTCACTTTCTATGTCATAAAATTTCCTTTACCAATGAGCAGTAATGTTACATACTTTACCACACCAAAAACAAGCTGAAGAAATATTTCATTCAAATCTCCCTTTTCCTCACTTGAATTTTCCAGTAAGAAGTGAATAATGTTCATCATTTATATCATATTTATAACCACTACCTTAAAAAATATCATGTTTTTCATGGGTTTGAATAAAAATATATTTGTTTAATTGAATTTTTATACCATCTGGTTTGAATCACATTTCATAATCAACTAAACTAATTAGATTATCATCAAGATAAATCTTATACAGATCCCTTTCCTCAAGGGATGACACTTTTGTATTGTACATAGGTTAAGCCTTATTAGTATTTTATTCATCATGACAATATTATTAATTTATTCACTTGGAATTACTCTAATAACTTCAATAAATAAATTAAATAAATCATCTAGATAAATTTTCAGTTCATCAAATTAATTATAAAAAAACGTTATGTTCTTTCTCTTTTACTTTATTATCACCTTTGTATATATTTTTCAGTTTCTCCCATATGGATTTTTCTATAGTTCAACTCATCAACTTCAAATAGATTTGATTAGAAAGTTATTAAGTAAGGGTATTTTGAGATTTGGCATCTACATCAATAATTTTATTATGTATTTTTTTCATATAAATATCCATCTAATCACTAACCTGAATCCCTTGAACCATGGCATAAAGAACTTCCATCATAAGAGATCGCATATAAGATCTCATTCTATTCCTCTAAATATAGATGTTTATTCAATCAAAAAATGGGAACCTTCTTAAAATTCACTAAATTATCCCTGAAAATAAATATAGGATTGATTTACAACCTAAAACCTTTATGTTTTGACACCACTTGTAATTCTATAAAACTCCCTAAGAGGAGAGGGGGAATTAGGGTGTTAAATTATTCTTTGAATAACACAGATCCTATCCCCACATTGGTAAGAGCTTGTTAATCCTATCCGACGGAATCATGAAATTAGCAAACACCCATATCCAAAAAAACATAATAGAACAATTTTACTTGGTTCACCACTAATTGGTAATCTAAGGACTATACACTAAAAATGTGTTGATTGTATCTGAAATCACTAACCATCACTTGATATTATGGATTATAGTTGGTCTGACACAATCACTCTATTATAGGGACACTTCATAAAAAGTTTGTGGATGAATCATTGCCTCCTTCAAATCACTTTTGGTGACCCCACTTGCTCACTACTTTGGGTGAAGTATTTCTCAGTTTATTGGCTTTAAGGCCTCTCTCACACCATAACACATGAATGTGATGTTTTTATTCTTATAGGACCACTTAAAATACTTTAATACATCAAAACAACATTACCCAAGTTCAAGTATAATAATATAAGAATATTTAATGAAACACCCTTTTTTACAAAAAACCCCTTTTTCTGTTTCAAAGAATTGTCATATTTCAAGAAACTACACCCTTTTGTGAAAATCTAAACATTCATGAAACTCCCAACTTTTTAAAAACTACCAAATTTTGAGAAACTCATAAATATCATGAAACTCAATCTTTAAAAAATCACCTTCACTAAAATTCTATAGGATTAATTAGTTATCATCCATTCTTTTCATGAAATATTTGTTCAGGTAAAGTTCTCGATTCACATAAGAATTACATATTGATAAAACCATTGTAAAATCAGAGCAATCATCCCTTCTCAAAAAATTATTTTATTCATCATATGATGAGTTTCCACCTATTTAATGGTATGTGATACCCTTTTGTGAAACTCAATCATGCTTGAAAAAAATGTCAACTTGATTCACCAATTTCAACCAATCTTTCATGAAACTCCTTTTCTTTATGAAACTTTAGAATAATTTACCATTTGGGAAACTTCTCATTATCTCATAACCTGAAAAATGTTTCATTTTAAAAACTTATTATAATCATGTAAATTACTACCTTTTTCCTTCATGACTCATAAACATTTCTAAAAACATTCTTTCATGAATCTACAGACCTCCATAACACTAAAATTTCATAAATTCCCTGAATTTTCCATATTTTCATGTGGTAGCCATTGAAATGAATCATTTATGAAAATTTTCCATTCATTTATATCTTGGACCCCCAAATTTGGAAAACACTGGGAAACAATTCCAATTTCAACACTGAATCCACTTTCACCATAAGATCACTTGGATTGGAAACTCCTTGCTCAACCCAGTGGGGAATGAAAACAAAAATAAAATAAAATATGTTTCCATCTCTGAATACCCTTGGTTCCGACACACTTTCAATTTCTATATATATTAAAAATATGTATTTTGTTATTTTTTTAGAGATATCATGTAATTATTTTGTTCTTTTATTCTTCTTGCATGCATGATATTATATTGAAATTTATTTATTTATTTTATCCCACATAAGCAACCCCAATTTTCAAATAAAATTTAAGAAAGGAACTTCAACCATTTATAATTATATATTATTCTCCATGCCATATCTTTTTAAAAGTTTATATCATCGTATGTTAGTTCTATATGATTAGATGAAAAAAGACATATGGCATAATAATATACATCACTACATGGATAAACAATTATACATAACTATGAAAACACCTTATTCCATTGAATACATACGTCGTTAACTTCATTTAAGATTTTAAACCACGCATGGTTAGTTCTAGCATCAACTAAATTTATATCTTGAATTCATCTAAGAAATAAAACTTTCATTTTTGAAAGTAATTCTCCAATGAACTCATATATTCTCAAGGTATTGGCCTCAAGGTTCACTTTATATGAATTAACTTAATCATAATAATTCTATATTTTAATTTTATACTCTTTAAATTTAAACTTATGAACATTGAATTGAATATTAAACAATCCATATTTAACCATACAATCTTTATATTTAATATTAAAAAGACTATAGTTAATCTTATAAAGTTACAAATATTTCATACAAAATTTAGAGTTAAACTTACAAATATAATTAATTGGGAAAAAAACTAGCCTCTTAAAGAATAATTCTTAAGAATTTTAGAACTTAGAAAAATTTACACGGACTTGTAGTTTCCAGAATTAAACTAAATGAGTCCATACCTTCTCCATGATTCTTCAAACTCATTCTAAATTACTTCAAAATTATATACATCCTTTAAATTAGATACCAAAAATTACAATATGTGCATTTTAATATTCCTTTTTCATTAATATAAAAATAAAATACAATAAACATATCCACCTCAGTCTTCTATAATTTCTTTATCTCGATAAATATAAATATCTAGAGGATAATTCAATAACTTCAACTCACGTAAGCTTTAACATGAGACTAAGAAATCACCCTAAATACTTAAAAACTCATCTAATTCATCATCATCATCTTCCTAGAATCAATAATCTAACCCAAATATCTCTACAAATCGAAAAACAAATATCGTCTCTGCATAGGTTTTATAAAAATGTGATGGTAAAAATAATCAAAAGAAATGATGTAAAAGTTATCATGGTGAGAGATGGAAATAAATTTGGAAGATCTCCTTTATATTAGTTTTTTTGAATAATATGATGAAAAAAAATACAGTTTATAGTAATATAAAAATTTTATTACAAGTTTAATATTTTGAATCTAATTAGATCGAGAAAGTAGTTCTTATAGAAATTCATCCTAAACCTCTAAGAAGAAATTGATGGGTGAAGGTTGATCCATACAGTATTATTGGAGATAGAATTACATCAATTCATATATAAAGGATGAGGATTATAAAACATGTTATTTTACTATCCATGGTAAATCCAACATCATTAAATGAATTTATGAAAGATTTATCAAGGTTAAGATCCATGATTGAAGATTTGGATCAGATTGATAACAAATAGACATGAGAATTTGTATAAAGACTCAAAATCATAATGTAATTAGAAGTAAGTGGGTCTTAAAGAATAAACATGATAACCAAGGCATGTTGATTCAGAAAAAGTATCATATTATGTGCATGGGATATATATAAATCAAATGCATAGATATAGAGGATACCTTTACACCAGTAGTACTACTTGAGTCTATCATAATCTTTTTAGTGGTGGAAATTCAAAGAGGA
Source organism: Viscum album (assembly GCA_963277665.1). Classification (NCBI taxonomy): domain Eukaryota; kingdom Viridiplantae; phylum Streptophyta; class Magnoliopsida; order Santalales; family Viscaceae; genus Viscum; species Viscum album. The sequence goes on from OY728166.1 coordinate 1,477,588,012, forward strand.
TATAAAATTATTACAAATATATGTGAAAATAGTATTATTAAATTGAATATTGAAATATGATGTTTATATAAAGATTCTCATTCTTTTCTTGATTAGAGAAGATAAAAATAATACGTGTTTATTATGGGAGGTGTTGTATGGATTAAAATAGGAACCTTGTTCAAGGTCCTATTACATCTATTATAGTATGAAGAAACTGAAATTTATAAGATTTGTATTCAATTATAAAGTATATATTTACATTTTAGAGGAAGAAAAGTTCATGGTTTTAGTGTATGTGGATTAAATTGCATTTAATGGAATTAAAAAACAATAAATAGAGGATTTTTCTAATCTAAAGAGATTTAAATTTTAAATATCTATGATAGGTGATCTAAATTACTTTCATAGGTTTAAAGTTATTCATAAAAAAATACACTTTCATTTCATAAGAAAAATAGGGAAATGATTTTCTCAAGAATTATGACATGCATGACTCAAAACCCATGTTAATTCACCTAGTGGTTGGAAACATGCTTAGAAAATGTGAATATTAGAATAAATATGATCCTACCTTATATATAAAAATTATTGGAAGTTTATTATACCTATTAGAAACCCTATATAACATTATTATATTGGTTTTTTGACAACTCAATTTCAAATAAATACCAAAGATGAACATTTGGAAGAATTTAAAATAATTATGATGTAAATGCAAGGCAATCAAGATTTTACTTTACTTTTTATTGTAAAAGATGTTCATTAGCTATCTTTTTTATTTAATTCTGATTGGTACGGTGATGTGGTGGATAGAAATTCCAAAAATGGAGGTTAATTCTATATATACAAAAAGTGAGTGGGTTGGTTGAGGAATAAGTAGTAGAGTACATAACTGAGCATGATTGAAGTAGAATATATAATAGTTACTAAGGAATTCATAGAGATTAAATGGATAAAGAAAAAAAATATTATATTGGGTGATATGGTTCCATAACCTGTATTTTTTTAATAATAATAATACCCTTGACCATAAGAAAATCCCATTCAACACTCTAAAAGAAAGCATCATATATAAATCAAGTATCCCTTTATTAAATAAATGGAGGATTAAGGATTAATTTATATGTAATATATTGGTAATGACCTATAAGTGGATGACATTATATCCAAGCCCTTAGAAATAAAGGCATTTGAGAAACACATCTTGAAACTTGGTGTTTAACCACATCCTTAAATCTAAGGAGGTTCTATAGAAATTACCACTCCCAGTTATATATCATTCTTACTTGTTTTATATTTTTTATTTTAGGAATTTAAATTCAATTGAGTTTGAACAAAAAAGTGGAGATATTATTCACGAGGATTGTTTAAATAAAAAGGATGGTAGAAAAAATATGGTGATATGGATAAAATTGTTCTCTATAATATACATTTTTATTTCCTACATAGATCCAAGGATCATGTAGGATTATATAATGTATTAATGATACTTAACTAATATTTTTTGGATCATTTTGCAAGTGGTCGCTAGTATTTAGAATTTTAAATGAGGCCTCCATTGAATATTATTATCAAAGGGGGATAAGTGTAGAATTATAGTTAGTGATAATTAAAATAGTCAGCTCAGTTTTATCGGAATGTTATGGGTTAATATCTTTCCAGTAGAGTATTAGAGTTGGAAACAAAATACAAAGAGTGAGAATGTTGAAACTATAGCTTGGAGTGTTATATCTATTGTCAATTTGGTTGTTTGGATGTCCTATTAATTAAATTTATATATTAGAATATTTTTTAATGAAATTTGATAAAGCTTATTTTTTGAATTAGTGAGTAAATTTTTTTAAAGGAAAGAAATCATGTTACACCTAAAGATTTTAGGGTATATATTTTTTCATTGAATAAATTTAATTTCCTCGATAGCTTACGATACATGAAAACTGGAATCTAAAAAACCATAATATAGTATACCATTATAAAATAGTTTCTATATTGGTTGAGTAAATATGAGTCACCATGTTTTTAAAATTATGTTTAAAAGTATAAGACAAATCAAATATATAAATACTCAATTTTTAATAAAGAAATTTATTTTTATTGATTTTTTGTGAAAATAATAATTTTTTTAAATTAAATAAAATTTATTTCAAAAAATTAAATTGAATTTTAAAATCAACATTTAAAAATTATTTTAGAATTAAAATTTTATATTTTTATGAAGAGATTGATTTTTTCAGTGAATAGTGAAAATACCGATTTTTATTGAAAACTGAATTTTAATTTTAAACATTTTCAAAGTAACATTTTATTTTAAAATTATTTCAAAGTAAAATTCTGTCTATTATATTATTATTAGTCCAAATAATTTTATTTTAATCAATTGTATTGTTGAATTAGGTATAAAAACATTTTTTACTTAAAAAGTTATTTTTTCTGACTAACTATTTTTAATTGAATTTTGCATTTTTATATTAAATTAATTTATTCCATTTATAGAAAATTGATTTTAAAAAATTTAATTCATATTTTTAATAATGATTTACATAATTTTTAAATAGGTACCATTCATTTGTGGTCATTATAAATAGTAACCAAAGTAAATTTTTATTACCATGGTGTAGGTAAAATGGGTTAATTAGGGTTAAAAAATATAATAAGTTCTAAAATTAAACCCAAAATACCTTTATCATATTATATGAGTGTAATTTTACCTTTTACATCAACGTTTTGAATATATTTCAATATGGTGATGTTTTTTCATGATTTTGACCTTTATAATATTTAAGTAGAAGATAAATTAAAAAGCGCCACTCTCTTTACATTAATATCTATATTATTTTATCATAAAATTGAAGTGTGTTTATGTTAAGTTAAAAATATTTATTTGAAATATAAATTAATTTTATTTTTCACAGAAATTTATTTTTAATTTTTTTGTGGTTGAATAAATACTCTAAATTCTTACCCAAAGCTGACACAATATCAATTCAATTAATAGAAATATAAACAATAATGATTTTAAAAATATTAAAAGTAATAAAATTTGGATGAAAAAATTATATTAAATTAATTTCTTATATAATAACAACATATTAGATATGTTTTGATGTATTTTATTCAAATTACATAATTTTCATATTATGTTAAAAGATAAAATATGCACATAATATCAAGAAATGAGATTAATAATATTTTATTAATTTATTTTAAAGTAATAAAAATATTAACATCAGAATATTTGGATGATAAATGGCCTAACTTATTATTCCTTTTCAATTTATGATCCAATTTTTATTTTATAATTAAAATTATAACCCTTTAAGAGTGAAAAAGACGCTTCTATAGGTAAGGCTAAAATATGTTAACTAGGTGGTTAAAATAAAATATAATGTTTAAAACACCACATGAAACAATATAAATTTTCTTTTGTGATGATATTTAAAAAAAATTATACCTTATCATGGAGTCTCTATACATTGGGAGTCATTTTTCTTAAGAATTAAAAAATGTTTTTTTAAACATAAAACATTTTGAAAAACGTTTTCTTTGAAAATAAACATGAAAAATTTTAAAGGAATATTTGAAACACATTTTAAGAACTTTTTAAAACCTAAAATTTTTTAAAAGTAATTTTACTTGAAAATTATATTAATGTTTTATTTAAAAAAAATTTTTAAAATTTTTTTTAGAAAACATTGTTTTTGAATAAATTAGATTTCTGACTTAAGAGAGAAATAATGTCATATTTATAGAAAAATACTTTCTTAATTATCTTAAGTACCCTAGAGTTTAATAATGGTATTATTACATGAATAATTCATCAATAACCAGATCAAGATAAAATAATTGACAAATATTGAGATTCAGATCATATGATTTCATATATGGAAGCATAATCATAAACTATCCCAATAGATGATGAAATTGTAAAAATAAACACTCACCACTTTGGTAAATTTGAATCATAATACCTAGAAAATAAAAACATAACATCAAGAATAAAATATAATTAACATAAGAATATTAATGATCTGAAATTTCAAATGGGAAGTATATACACCTCATATAATATTATTGGTGAAAAACATAACATACGTCTCAAGGAAGAAAAATTGAGAAAAGACTCCCTTAATGATTTAATAACTCTTGAACTGTAAACCCCGTAAAAGAGAGATCCTAAAATGGATATTTAAATATAAAATTTTTTATGTAAAATCATCATAATATACATTCATGGGAATAATATACACCACATTAAATAAATATGTGGTGAACATGGCATGTGTCTCACGAAAAGTAAAAGTGCGACAAAATCCCATAAATTAAATCTTGAACTTTTTTATACTCATTAAATCATACATTATAAGAAATATAAGTTTATAATATATCTATTTAATAACAATATTAATTTATACCAAACCATATATGATTTTATTATGAAATTTTATTGCTCGTTTACTAACAATTTCATGTTAATGTTATGTTTTGGGTAATAACCACTTTTTTTCGTATATGTTTTGATTTGTTATATTTTTTGTTGTATTACTATAATAATGATTTCATAATTTATATAATTATAACCATGATATAAATGTAATATATATTTAGTATATATTTATTTATAATAATTTATAAGAGATATAAATAGGAAATTAAATACACCATTTATGGAGACTGTATGTCGTGCCTACACATGAATGTTATTTCGATTTTCTTGTTGGATTAAAAGAAGGAAAAATATATTTTATATTATCATTAAATAATAATTTTTAAATAATATATATCAAATATTTTTATTAAACCCATCCTTAATACATTCCCTGAATATCATTAACGAATCACATCGCTTCGTGATACGATAATCCGACAAACAAATGAACGACATTATCATCTTCCAACAAAATAGAAATAATGAATGTATGTGTGATATAACATCATATAATAATAAAAAAATACTAAATATAATAAATATAATAGATATAAAATATAATTATCATGAACACCATTATTCCCAACCTTGATAGTTGGTAATGAAAAAACGAATGACATTGGTTCGTAAGGGGGTAGTTAGCCTTACACAGGAACGTTGATTTCATAACCCATTTGGTGTAAGTGTGTATGGTTGTAGTTTTTAACATTATAATAACAACATATAATTTTATTTATTATAATGAGGTTATTATATAATCATGAAATAAAAATATTTAGAGATTTTGAGGAAGAAATAAAAAAACATTCATTGATGAATGTTACCTCTTCTACGTGTATCTCCTTTTGGTTTTCACCAAAAGACTCCATTGGATGGATTTATAGAAAAATTAACGCTTATAAGATGAATTTAGTGAATTTTTTAATATATATGGATAGTTATTATCTGATCTAGGTGGCTTGATAGGTGTGAAGAGAAGGGAGAGGTAGTGGCCTTTTATAATAGAAGTGAGTGGAAAACATGTAAATTTTTGAAAGAGAGAATTCCAACCAAGTTTTTTCCATATCATGTGGATACAATAATATAAAAATATATATAATATTATTAATAAAGTGTAAATATGGATATAAAATGGGTTTTGGACAAGTTTCTAGTTCATTTTTTCCCTTAATTTTAAAGTTTAGTCTCTTAGTAAACTCGTTTTCCTGTTAATCATCGTGATTAATTTTAACTATTTTCACTAATAACATTTGTAGAAAATTATGTTGGAATTATTAAAGATTATATATTATTATTATTATTCTAAATAAATTATAAATTTCTTCACAGTCAATTCACATAAATGGAAGAAATTAATTTAAAATTAATCATGCAGACAGGACGAAACAACATGTTTCTAAAGGGAAAATGTTCAAAAGTTTGAAATGTTTTTATATCCAATTTCAATGTTAAATTTATTCCAATGAACTAAATTGAATTAATTAATTTATAATTGAAATAATTTAAAATTATAACTAATTTAAAATATAATTTTACTATATAAATAGATTAGATGAAAAGAGAGTTTTCAATTACAATCCAGTATTTCTCGCTATTTATAAAAAAAATATTTTAGAAAAAATATAAAAAATACCCAAAATATAATTTGAAATTATGAATTAAAAAATGAATTTTATTTTATAATGGTAAATTTATAAAAGTTTAAAAATTTAGTTTTAAAACAAGGGCATAATTAAATGGTATTAAAACTACCTCTTATAAGGATACATCTTTTTATCCATAAAATTAGTTTTATTCTTATCTCTTATCTAGGAAATACATAAGATGAAATTTAAATAGTTTATTTAATATAAATAAATTTATATATAATCATTTATCAAAAGTAGTTTGTTAAAATTATTTATAAAAAACGTGTTTTTTCATAGAAAAATTGTTTTTCAGAAAAAGAAAATATTATTATTTTCAAATAGTTTTAACATTTATTCCTAATTAATTGGTTACTAAAGAATTCATTTTATAAAATTGAATAAACCATATTTTCTTATTTTATTTAATCTTTTTCATACCTTATATTCGAATATATAGGTGATACCTATAATAATATTTTAATAATATTTCACGTTTCATTTAAACCTAGTGTTGTGTGTAACTCATGCCAAGCTTGGTGTTGTGTGTAATGAAATCTAAACATATTATTGCATGTAAAACTTTCCAAAAACAATGTTGTGTTTACCATAGGCTAAACATATTTCTGGACATATTTAAAACATAACTTGGTATATCATATAAAGAAAACTTAATTTTGGGTAGCGTGCAATGCATGCCATCAATTTTCTTTAATTTATTCAAAAATAATAATTTATTAAGACTCAAGGTTTTATATTCTACCACAATTAAAATACATTTATACCTAGAAATTCATCTAGGTCATCAATGATATAATACTTTAAAGTTACATTCATATAAACCCACATCATAAAAATTAATAAAATAACTTCCATTAAAAAATGTAAAAGTTTGAAACATAACAGTTACCCAAATAACTCATAACTAGGTTTACATATAGTTGAGAATAAGTGGTAAGTGAAGACTTTCACATTGAATAAAAAAGTAAATAATTATAGAGAGTGAAGAATATCACTGATCATAAGAAATTGGGTGATCCAGATAATGTTAATGACTACAAAACAGAAACCCAAATAGTAATGAAAAGGTCATCGATATCATAAAAAATGTTGATAACTAGACAACATTTTATTTCAATACAATTTTTCTAAAGCTGAAGAATTTTCACGGAAAGATATACTTACTTGATTTAATTGCATTTCATAAGTACAATAACACTCTTTGACTGGGCCATCATTAATTTCCACTTCATCTCTTAATCTATGAAATGAAGGAGAAATTTTTATGCCTGAAGCGCTAATAGATCTTAAGATCCAAAGATACGGTGATAAGTAATTATTTAAATATTTAGTTATCAAAAAAACAATTGTTAGAGTAAGTTATCCAATATGAATGAATATTAATATGGAGAAATACTAATCTATAATACCTTATTCAAAGTTCAATATAAACCATTTCATAAATGGTTATCCTTATAACCCTTTTGAAATATGAAAATAAAAAAATAGAAAAAAAGTAAATAAATTTCTTTAAATTAGTTTATCATTGATCCCACATATATGAAAATTTATCTCATGATTATCACATACAAAACATGTGAATAAATTCACAATTTATTCTCTTGAAATAATGTAATAACCTAAATTACCATTAAACCATATTGAAAACATATATGCTTCTTAGTTATTTATATAAGCTCTTATATTATTCAAAAACATTTTCATTGGAAGCTTGGGATCATCCTTGTACTGATAGAATATGTTATTTTATTATTTTATAATCCATGTAGATCATCACATGAAATTTCACTGAAGGATGAACATTAATATTTTCATTGGGTTCATTCACACAAAATAAAACATGAAATTCCCAAATATGGTGAAGATGATAAGTATTCATTAATTATCATAGTTCAATTAGTTCATTATGATAACATAATACTTCCCTTTTTTCCTTTATATTCTAAGGTTTTTTTGGGTTATCATCCACATTAGTCCTTGTATTGGGGAACTTGTTATAATAATTCCCAAATCCATTACAATTGAAACAATGAAGTGTGGGAGGTGTATTCTGTGTGGATTTCTCATTATTCCCATCATTAGAAAACTTATTCCCATAACTTAGGGATTTATACACTCAATGAACTTCCCTTCCACACTAAAAAAATTTAGTATTCCCCTTAATACTATTACCTCCATTTCCTTCCCACACATTGTGCTTAAATAAAACCTCATCTTCTTTACTACATGGTTCTTAGATTTTCCTTTGAACATTATATTCCCTTTCTTGTCAAAACCATGAGGTTGATATGTAACTATGGACTCCATTTCAACCATAATTTCACATTGAACAATCTATTAATATATACTGATGTCTCTTATAAATAATTAACTTTAGATACTTAGTTTTAAACCACTGAAAAATCGATCAACCTTACCTTCAGGTCAGATGATAATACTAGAATCATACCTCACATTCCTTATAACATTGGAATTATAGGTACCAACATGTTTATCACCATTTGTATTTAACACAAGGAACTTCTTATCCATCTTTTTATGAATAGCACAAGAAAGTAAATTATTTAAAAATAATTTCTTGAACTCCTCCCAATCCATGAATTCAATTTCATCTTATTGCCTTATATTAGTGATAATATTCCACCACTGATTCTCTTCACCTTCCAAATAGTATAAAACCAAAATGAATTTTTCATGTTATGAGAACTGGAGAATGGATAATATCTTTTCAGTGGTATCGATCCATTATTCAGTATCTAAGGGATCAGAAGACCCACTGAATTAAGGTGGATGTTTCCTCATGAAGGAATCAACATAACATTATGCTCTCCTTTTCTCATTCAGAAGTGAAACATGATTCACATCATGGGAAAGCTTTGTAAGCATAGAAATGATATTTTTCATTCCAGATCCCCTAACATTTGGATTATTACGAAGATAATCTTTTCATTGTCTATCACACTCATCATTAACACTATTTTTAGGTTCCATCCATTGACTAAAACTAAAAAGAATATCGTGAGAAATGAAAAACATAGTGGAAAACAACTTAATCAAGAAAAGAATTCATAGGATGTATAAATAATGACACTAACTTTTTAATTTATGAAACTTTAGGTTTATCCTAGGAAATTCATTGTCATAATCTATTTAATTCCTTGAGGATGGTTTATAAAGACTTTGTGAGTTTCCAACGCAAATCCCCGAGGAGTGTCATACCAAGTGTGAATCAAGGACCATTGTCATCCACTAGTTCCCAACCGAGTCTAGCTAAATATATTTTTTTAGGGTAATTACACTTAGGTACATATCTTTCAGATCTACATTCACTTGTAGTATCCAGAAAGGGATGTAATTTCTTGGAAACCACTCAATATAACCTTTACCAAAATTCCAAGATATTTTACAATACTTCAACTCATCCTTAGACTTATCCTTAGATACATCCCTACAAATATCCATAGAAATATACCTAGATATATCACCAAATGTTTCTAATTTTAGTTTCCAATGTTTAACTAAACCTTTTCTCTGATTCCAACTTTAGTGACCCTGACGTAACATATATAGAAATTACACCATTTTTTTTGAATATTTATTTCATTACACAAACAGACAACAAAATACCATACCAGAAACATCATACATAATAAATATCTTCATAACCTTGGGAAAGAAAAGTTAAGAAAGGGTGACCTTAGATATTTTGTAAGGGAAAAAAGGGAGATATATAAGAATAACATAAACATAAGGGTTTGAGAATATGGAAATAGCATTTGAAAACCATACCATACATATCAAAGATCATAATAATGATTCATGGCATAAATATTGGAAGTTCATAATTAAATAATAATAAGATAATTAAAGAGATTGTACTATAAGAGTATAAAATTGGCATAAGACATAGATTTGTTGCATACACATAATCATATGCAATTTTATATCAAGTATACCTAACAATACATTCATAACATGCTAGGAATAGGATGATCACTAATATACCTACTTTGGGATTGGGATGACCTCCCATATACCCTCTTGTTTCAGGAATGGGATGATCTCCCATGAACCCTCTTATTACGGGCTTGGGATGACCTCCCATGTTCCCTCTTGTTTCAATATTGGGATGACCACCTATGTAACATTTGATCTCATAAAACATTTATCATTAATCAATGTATTGGAGGGAGATATAGGTCCCACCCATCACATAATTAAATCATAGGTAGATGTTCTATAAGATAATAAAACATTCATCATATAATCATCCATAATAATAGATTCATTTAATAAAAATAATATCATAACCCAAATGGAATGGGAATCATAAACTTTTCATCAGATCGTAGCCTATGGAAAATAGATAAGTTTATTAATCATTTCATCATAAAATAACCCATTAAAGGAAGCAGGTTTCATAAGTATTTTATCATTACATAACCAATGTAAGAGAAATGGGTTTCATAAAAAAAATTTCACCTTAAATGTAACATCTTTTGATTTTATGAGAAATTGTTTTTATGTCTTATGTTATACGCAACACCCAAGGAATCTTTCACAGCACACAATACGGACTTGGCTTGCATTACACGCAATCACGACCTTCCTCGATAGCGTGTGTAGTACGCAATACCGGGTTTCACTAAACAACGATATGTTTTTATGAACTAGCCGTTATGAATAGTATTAACTACATTTTGAATTTTATTATTCATCATACACATTTTCTAGAACATGGTAAGAGAACAAAATAAATTTTTCGGGTAAAATAAGTATTTTTAAAAAAATGCAGTTTTGCCGACTTTTGATGGCGCACCCACATTAAATCTAGTTTTGACATGATTATAAGTTAAATTTGACAAAATAAAATTCTTATTTTGAATCAAGGTATAAAAATTTACTTTGGATAAATTTTTGATATTATTCTGATTACTTTCATATTTTGATGAATAGTAAAAATACGCTAATTTCTAATTAAAAACAACTTTTTTCATTGAGATACTTTATATGGTGAAATTATAATATTGAATGGTTTTAAAGCATAAATAGAATATATTTTTACCATTTAATATAATTTATGTCATTAGAATTAATTTCACATTTAATTCATAGGTAAAAACATTTCAATCTTTGGCAATGTTTTAACTTATAAAACCCGTTTTCTTAACTACGGGATTTATTTTAAATTAATTAATACAACTTATATGTTTTGAATTTTGAAAAATGGATTCCATATTTGGAATTAGTGGGTCCAAATTATGTTAATATGCTACTTTTATTTTTTGGGCATTATGAATAGTAAATACGATAAATTTTATTTACCGTAGTTAAAGGTAAATCGGGTAATTAAGGGTAAATATAAGATTATAAAATTACCCTAACAGCTGAAAAAATCCTATTGGATGACTAAAAGTCGACCTATATCAATTATGGGTCGGATTAGATTCATTTAATGGACTTTTTTCCATGAAAATAATGTAATTATTATTAAAACCAAAGAATGTGACAACATGTCACTTTCTTAAATCCTATAAGTATAATAATTTTAATTTAGTGGTAAACTTAATGAATCTTCAAACATGAATAGTCTCCAGAAGGCTAATACAATTATCGACATCATAGGAATTTATTTAGAATTTTTAGGGATTAAATAATTATCATTAATTATGACACAATAGTGATGTTGAAATTATTTTATTAATTAAAATATAAAATAAATAGTTTTAAAAATATTAAAATAAATATTATATGAACTATTTAATGTGCTCCACTAATTTTCTAGATACATATGACATTTTTTTAATATATTAAAGCTTTTAGTTTGAACATATCTTCTGTATATATTTTATTTAAATTCAAATAAATGAATAGTGTCAAAATTGACTCTATTGTTATTTTATAAAAATAACATATTATAAAATTGTTTAAAAATCACAAAAATATTTAAAAATTATAAATTAAAATTTATATGGTCGAATATATCATAAACTGTCAAATTATGGAAAATTCACAACACATATGTAATTATTTATAATAATTTAAAATTTAGAATATTATTACCACAAATAAAATTAAATTGATAAATAAGGATAAATCAAGTTGATAATGTTTAAAATAAATTCATAACAAGTCTAAATTTTATTTCTTGATGATATTACAACCCTATCGCATCTAATCTTTGGATATGAGTCATTTTGGAAGTTTTAATGTGGGGTTGGGATTTAATATAAACTAATATTTCCTATATTTCCAAAGGTGCCCCTCTCCTCCCTTATAAAAGGGCACCTACTCCCTCTCCTCATCACACCAATTTGAGCCTTCATTCTCTTCCTAACCCTACCATTTAACTTTACCACTTCACTAGAAACATCCTAGTGATCCTGGTCTTCTTCAAAGACCAATTTTAGTGCCCTAAAAGGAGGTCTCAAAGAGGCGCTTCAAAGAAGAGGTAATGTCCGTTACCGATTCTTTCAACTCTATTTCTTCTTCTACTTATTCTTCTTTAGTTGTTTCATTATGAAGTAATAATATCAGTATCACTCATATACTGATATGTTATTATAAGTATGAAACAACCCTATTTCACCATCGATCCATCCTACGGAAAATGAGATCACCGCGCGTGCGTACGTACAGAATACCGTCTCCAGGCCGTGGTGTAATCAATTTTCCATCGACACCTTACTTGGATGGGTATAATGGTGAAACTGAATAACTATAAATTATTATTTTAAAGTGGTATTTATTATAAAATAGTATACATACAATCCAATACAATTCCACGATCATGGGAACGATATCATCGCTCGTGCGTACGTACGGAATACCGTCTCCACGATGTGATGCGATTCGTTCTACATGATCTTAATTTAATAATTATTATATAAATTAATTTAATGAATAAATATGATGTATATTACACTAATACCATTCTGGAAATGAGGTATATATAACCTAATGAGAAGAATAAGAATTTATTTGACAAAACATGCATAAGAACAAAAAGTAATAAACACCCGAATAACAAGTAGTAAGGAAATATTACTAATAAGAAGCTGAGAATTTGACCATATATGATATCATAACAATGAGTATGATTCTGGAATAAGTCGATGACATTATTTAAATCATTATATAGGAGGTTCGGACACTTCCGAAGCAAATCAGGCCTAAGGTAAGGGAAAATATCACAATCTCATTTTTATCCGAGATTATACTTTGGAATTTACTGGGGTGTATTTTATCATCCACATCCATGTTCCCTCAATATTTAATATTGTTTACATCCACCTAAAATTATTTAAATCCAATTTTACCCTTTAGTGAGTCATTAGTAAAGGATATGAAAGGAATCTTTTGTCGTTTTTTATACGAGGTACTTTTTGACTTTTTCGACAAAAGTACGAGAAGAATGTTTTTTTAACTTATACGGCATGAATGGATTTTTAAAACATTATTTCCAAGAAGCTTCCTTTACAAGTTTTCAAGTTTATTTTTAATCAACTTCTTTTAGTTTAAAATTGTATGACATGTTAAGAAGGGAAAATGTTTTTGAAGTAGAAAGGATATTTTCCTCAAGAATGGAGTTCAAGTGTTTTATCAAAATTATTTTCCATCTAAGATAATAAAGGGTTATCATTATATCCCTATTATTACATTGATTTTATTATGTTGTGATGGAATAATTTTTATGAATTCCTTTATCTTATATGAATTTTTTTATAATGTCATGATGTTTAAGAATCCCATTTTTATTACATGGGTTATGCTATGATGTATTGTTTATTATTTTATGGCACACAAAAGAATGGTATCATTATGAGATGGGTGGTAACTATATCTCCCACCAATGAGTTGGGTAAAGATTTTATATCTCATGAGATAGACATGGCTGGAACGACATGTTAAGCCGGTTCAGTGAAACATGACTGAAACGAGGAGTGAACTCGGTTCAGAAATGGACTTTGTCCACTAAGATATTCTTGGAAATGAGTCTTGACTACTAAGAAATGATTATCTATGATTATGTGTGTATGGAAAAAAGTTCCATGTTTTAAGTTATGATTATTGTGATTACATTTCACTACCATTATTTATCCCATGTTATGAAATTATGATCTCTTTTTCAGGGTAAGATTTCCAAAATGTTATGTTCTTATGAATTTGATGTGATTGATATTTCTTTTGTTTGCCCTTACTGAGCATTTAAGCTCACCCTTTTGTATGTTTTCTTTACCCAGGTCAGGAAGAAGGGTATTAAGAAAGATATGCCAAAAAGGGACTATAGATATGATGAAATAAATGGGAGACAGTGTAGATGCTTTATGAACCAGTTGTTTATGTTTCCCAGTTTCTAAAGACACTATACCTATATGGTCCATTCATGGTTTTTTTATATGTTGTAATAAGTGTACTTCAATTTTTAAGTACTAAAAATGTATGTAAAGTATGGGTCATTATAGTTGGTATCAGAGGAAAGGTATTGTAAACCTTTGGAAACCAGGATGTGAAAGCCTTAGTAAGAATCCTAAGGATAAGTCTAAGCATAGAACACAATCTTAGTGTTTTAGAAATGACCATGAATAATCTGGGATAAGACCTTAAGTGCGAAATTTTATTCTTGATTATGTGGTTTTCCTTTTATAATTAGTGTTGCTCACACTATTCTTCTTGGTTTTAGTCAATGGCTAGAACCCGAAGGAACCATGTTAATGTGGAATGCGAAAGGCAATGCAATGATTGTCCCCCTGAGCAACCAAACGTTATTGGAGCTGGAATGAAAAATCTTGTAGCCATGCTCACACAACTTTCTCAAGCTATGAATCATGTAGAACTTCCAAACGAGAAAAGGAAGGAGAAACATTATATTGAATCCTTCATGAGGCAGCGTCTTCCTTCATTCAACGGGTCTACTGATCCATTAGTTGCTGATCAATGGATCAGTACTACTGAAAAGATATTTTTAGTTCTTCAATGTTCTGAACATGAAAAAGTCATCTTAGCAGTGTATCGTTTGGAAGGTGATACTGATCAATGGTGGAATCTTATCAAGAATACGAGGATAAGAGATGAAATTGTGTCCATGGAATGGGAAGAGTTCAAGAACTTATTTTTCAATAAGTACTTCCCTCGTATTCTCCGAACAAAGATGGAGAAAGAGTTTCTTGAACTGAAGCAAAAGGATGATGAATCTGTTGGTACCTATGAAGCAAATTTTACAAGACTTGCAAGGTACGCTTCTGGTATTATTATCCATCCTAAGAGTAAGATCGATCGATTCTTTAGTGGCTTAAAACCAAGTCTTCGAAGGGCATTAGACATAAGGGACTTCAATAACTATGAGGAAATTGTTCGATGTGCTCTCAAGGTTGAGATGGAGATTGGTGTAACCCATCAGTCACATGGGTTTGATTAGAAGAGGAAAATGGAATTCAAAGGAAAATCTAAAGACCACACTGAAAAGAAGATGAGTTTTCCCTTATGCTCAAAGTGTGGAAAGAAACATGGAGGAAATTTTCTTAAGGGGACAAGAAAATGTTATAAGTTTGGAAAATAAGGTTATCGGGAAATTGAATGTCAAAATAATGAGAAGAAGATGTCTAATGATGCAAACAAAGGAAGGGATACACAGAATGAACCTACTACACATCAATGTTTCAAGTGCAAGGAGATGGGGCATTATGTCAATCAATGCCCAAATCCAAGGGTTGATGATGATGATCGACGTCAACAAACTCTTAAGGCCAAAGACAAAGGAAAGTCACATGAAATTACTATCGGCGATGTGGAGTATGACAACGAAGTGGTGAGTGGTACACTTACCATCAACTCTAAAGTAGAAAATGTTTTATTTGATTCTGGATCCACCCACTCTTTTATTTCTGAAGAATTTTCTAAGGGTATCACCGTATTACCTCAACAATTAGATGTTGAGTTGGCTGTGACAACTCCTAATGGCACAACAGTCGCATCAAAAGTTTACAATTATTCTCCGATTGAAGTTTGTGGGAAAGTGCTTCCTGCAAATCTTGTGATCCTTCCTATAGTGGAATTTGATGTGATTCTTGGCATGGATTGGCTTTCTTTATATGGAGCTCATATCAATTGCCAAAGAAGGGAAGTCACATTTTATATTCCAGATCAATCTATGATTGTCTATCGATGCAAGGATGAACATAACCTTCCCGTGGAAATTTTATCCATCTCATGGGTCTTGATTCCACTAAATTAAGGTTATTTATCTCAAATTGTTGGTGAGAAACTCACGATTAAGAATATTCCCATTGTACGGGAGTTTGATGATGTCTTTCCGGAGGAATTGCTGGGTCTTCCAACAAATCGTGAAGTTGAGTTTTCAATAGAACTCGTACCAGGTGCTTTACCTATTTCAAAGACACCTTATAGAATGGACCCAATTGAGTTACAAAAATTGAAGAAGAAACTCCAAGAGAATCTTGATAAAGGATTCATACACCCTAGTGCGTCACCTTGGGGAGCACCTGTTCTATTTGTTAAGAAGAAAGATGGATCAATGGGACTCTGCACTGATTATCGAGAACTTAACAAGATCACTATCAAGAACAAATATCCTCTCCCATGCATTTATGACTTATTTGACCAACTACGTGGAGCTCAATACTTTTCCAAGATTGATCTTCATTCAGGGTATCATCAATTAAAGGTCAAAAGGGAGGATATACCAAAGTTGGCTTTCCGTACAAGGTATGGACACTATGAATTTATAGTGATTCCATTTGGTCTTACTAATGCCCCTAATATCTTCATGGATCTGATAAATAGAGTCTTTATAGACTAACATGATCAGTTTTTGGTAGTCTTTATAGACGATATTCTTGTCTATTCAAAGAGAAAGGAAGAACATGAATATCACTTGAGAATTGTATTGAAGACCCTGAGAAAGGAGAAGCTTTATGCCAAATTTACCAAGTGTAAATTTTGTCTTAAAAAAGTTGCATTTTTGGGTCACATATTCTTATAAGAGGGGATATCTATGGATCCAGTAAAAACAAAGGTTATTGAAAGATGGTCAAGACCAACAACAGTAATTGAGATCCGAAGTTTTCTTGGTTTGGATGGATATTATTGACGTTTTCTGAAATATTTTTCAAGATTATCTAATCCACTCACCAAGTTGACTCGGAAAAGGAGTTAAGTTTGTTTGGATGGATGAATGTGAAGAGAATTTCAAGGAGTTGAAAAGAAGGTTATCCAGTGAACCTGTACTCACACTTCCTTGTAGTGGAGAAAGGTTTTTGATCTACAGTGATGCATCCAAGAAGGTATTGGGGTGTGTTCTTATGCAAAATGATATGGTGATAGTTTATGCCTCACGACAGTTGAAAATCCATGAGCAAAATTACCCAACTCATGATTTGGAGTTAGCTGAGGTAATCTTTGAATTAAAGATTTGGAGACACTATCTTTATAGAGAAAGGTGTGGCATTTATACTGATCATAAAAGTTTAAAGTATATTTTCACAGAAAAGGAGCTGAATATGTGCCAAAAAAGATGGTTAGAGTTGATTAAGGTTTATGACTAATCAATTCATTACCACCCTGGGAAAGCAAACAAGGTGGCAGATGCATTAAGTCGACAAGACCATGCCAGTTTATCCATGATGAGGATCACAACAGATCCAATATTTATGGATTTACAAAGGATGGATCTTGGAATTATAATGGAAGGGGGAAAATCTTATCTTTCTCAAATGAATGTTCATCCATCTATACATGTGAAGATTAAAGGGGCACATAAAGAAGATGTAGAGTTACAAAAGAAGGTGAGAAATGTTCCCAAATTCAACCTTGATTGTGATGGGATAATAAATTTCAGGAATCGGGTTTGTGTTCCTCCCATCCCTGAATTAAAGAAGGAGCTGCTGGATGAGGCTCATAGTTCTTCATTCTCTATTCATCCTGGAAGCACGAAGATGTATAGGGACCTGAAAGAGTACTTCTGGTGGTATGGAATGAAAAGAGATGTTGTTGAATATGTCTCTCGATGCTTGGTTTGTCAGCAAGTTAAAGCAGAGAGACAGAAGTCTAAGGGGATGTTACAACCATTACCCATACCCGAATGGAAATGGGAAAACATCACTATGGACTTTGTCACTGGACTTCCTAAAACATCCAAAGGCAATAATGCTATCTGGGTCATAGTTGATCGTCTTACAACGTCTGTACACTTCATTTCTATTAGAGAGGATTTCTCTCTAGATCAGATTTCCAGGATATATGTAAAGGAAGTGGTAAGATTGCATGGAGTACCACTTTATATTATATCTGAGCGGGATCCGAGGTTTACCTCAATGTTCTGGTGAAGTCTTCAGCATACTCTGGATATAGAGTTGAGTTTCAGCACTGCTTATCATCCTCAGACAGATGGTCAGTCTGAGAGGAAAATTCAAACACTAGAAGATATGTTGAGATCTTGCTCTATAGATTTCAAAGGTGGTTGGGATCAACACCTACCTTTGGTGGAATGTTCTTATAATAATACTTTTCACTCCAGTATTCAGATGGCTCCTTATGAAGCTCTGTATGGAAAGAAATGCAGGTCTCCAACTTGTTGGGATGAAGTTGGGGAAAGAAAGATATTATGACCTGATCCTTTTGATGAAATGGTATAAAAAGGTCAGATCTATTCAATAACACATAAGAGCAGCTCAGAGTCGACAAAAAAGTTATGCCGACAACCGAAGAAAAGACCTAGTGTTTGAAGTTGGTGAAAAAGTGTTCTTACGAATATCTCCCTGGAAGAGGGTCATGAGATTTGGAAAGAAGGGAAAGTTAAGCCCCAGATATATCAGTCCTTTTGAAATTCTGGATCGTGTTGGGAAGGTATCTTACCGATTGGCGCTTCCACCAAATCTTTCTCAAGTTCATGATGTGTTCTATGTATCTCTCTTGAGAAAGTACATACCTGACCCTTGACATGTACTCAACTCAGAAGTTGTACCACTGGAACAAGATATTTCTTATGAAGAACAGCTGATAGAGATTCTCGATCGTAGTGAAAAATTCTTACGGAACAAGACCACTCGCTTGGTGAAATTTTTATGGAGGAACCACTAATTAGAAGAAGCTACATGGGAGCTTGAGGATATGATGAGGGAGAGGTATCCTCATCTATTTCTTACAAGTGACAAATTTCGAGGATAAAATTCATTTTAAGGGGGGTAGAATGTAACATCCTAAGATTTTATGAGAATTGTTTTTATGTCTTATGTTATACGCAACACCAAAGGAATCTTTCACAGCACACAATACGGACTTGGCTTGCATTACACCCAATCACAACCTTTCTCGATAGCGTGTGTAGTACGCAATATCGAGTTTCACTAAATAATGATATATTATTATGAACTAGCCGTTATGAATAGTATTAACTACATTTTTAATTTTATTATTCATCATACACATTTTCTAGAACATGGTAAGAGAACAAAACAATTTTTTTGGGTATAATAAGTATTTTTAAAAAAATGCAGTTTTGTAGCCATGTGATGGTGCACCCACATTAAATCTAGTTTTTGACATGATTATAAGTTCAATTTGACAAAATAAAATTCTTCTTTTGAACCAGGGTATAAAAATTTACTTTGGATAAATTTTTGATATTTTTCTGATAACGTTCATATTTTGATGAATACTAAAAATACGCTAATTTTTAATTAAAAACAACTTTTTTCATTGAGATAATTTATATGGTTAAATTATAATATTGAATGGTTTTAAAGTATAAATAGAATATATTTTTAACATTTAATATAATGTATGTCATTATCATTAATTTTAGATTTAATTCATATGTAAAAATATTTCAATCTTTGGCAATGTTTTAACTTTTAAAACCTGTTTTCTTAACAACGGGATTTATTTTAAATTAATTACTTCAACTTATATGTTTTGAATATAGAAAAATTGATTCCATATTTGGAATCAGTGGGTCCAAATTATGTTAATATAATACTTTTATTTTTTGGGCATTATGAATAGTAACTACGGTAAATTTTATTTACCATAGTTAAAGGTAAATCGAGTAATTAAGGGTAAATTTAAGATTATAAAATTACCCTAACACCTGCCAAAATCCTATTGGATGACTAAAAGTCGACCCATATCACCTAAGGGTTGGATTAGATTCATTTAATAGACTTTGTTCCATGAAAATAATTTAATTATTATTAAAACCAAATAATGTGACAACATGTCACTGTCTTAAATCTTATAAGTATAATAATTTTAATTTAGTGATAAACTTAATGAAACTTCAAACATGAATAGTTTACATAAATCTAATACAATTATATAAATCATAGGAATTTATTTAGAAATTTTAAGGATTAAATAATTATCATTAATTATGACACTATAGTGATGTTGAAACTATTTTATTAATTAAAATATCAAATAAATGGTTTTAAAAATATTAAAATAAATATTATATGAACTATTTAATGTACTACAATAATTTTATATATAAATATTACATTTTATTAATATTTTAAAGCTTCTATTTCGAACATTTCTTATGTATATATTTTATTGAAATTCAAATAAATGAATAGTGTCAAAATTGACACTATTGTTATTTTATAAAAATAACATATTATAAAATTGTTTAAAAATCAAAAAAATATATAAAATTATAAATTAAATTTAATATGGTCTAAAATTTTATAAAGTGTCAAATTAAGGAAAATTCATAACACATATGTAATTATTTATAACAATATAAAATTTAGAATATTATTACCACAAATAAAATTAAATTGATAAATAAGGATAAATCAAGTTGATAATGTTTAAAATAAATTCCTAACATGTCTAAATTTTATTGGTTGATGATATTACAACCCTATCTCATCTAATATTCGTATATGAGTCATTTTGGAAGTTTTTAAGTGGGGTTGGGAATTAATATAAACTAATATTTCTTATATTTCCAAAGGTGCCCCTCTCCTCCCTTATAATAGGGAACCTCCTCCCTCTCCTCCTAAAACCAATTTGAGCCTTCACGATCGACCAAACCCTAACCATTTCACTTCCCCAATTCTATAGAAATATCCTAGAGGTCCTGGTCCTCTTCAAAGACCAATTCTAGTGCCCTAAAAGGAGGTCTCAAAGAGGCGCTTCAAAGAAGAGGTAATGTCCGTTACCGATTATTTCAACTCTATTTCTTATTCTACTTCTTCTTATTTAGTTGTTTCATTATGAAGTAATAACATCAGTATCACTAATATACTTATATGTTATTATGAGTATGAAACAACCCTATTTCACCATCTATCCATCCAACGGAAAACGAAATGACTGCGTGTGCATACGTACGGAATACCGTCTCCACGCCGTGGTGTAATCTATTTTCCATCACCACCACACTTGGATGGGTATAATGGTGAAAATAAATAACTATATATGATTATTGTAAAGTGGTATTGATTCTTAAATAGTATACATACACTCCAATACAATTCCACGATCATGGGAACGATATTATCGCTCGTGCGTAGGTACGGAATACCGTCTCCACGATGTGATGCGATTCGTTCTACATGATCTTCATTGAATAATGATTATATAAATGAATTTAATGAAAAAATATGATATATAGTACACTAATACCATTCTGTAAATGAGGTATCTATAACCTAAAGAGAAGAATAAGAATTTATTCGACAAAACACGCATAAGAACAAAAAGTAATAAACACCCGAATAACAAGTAGCAATGAAATATTACTAAACAAAAGCTAAGAATATGACCATATATGATATCATAACAATGATTATGATTCTGAAATAAGTCAATGACATTATTTAAATCATTATACAGGAGGTTCAGACACTTATGAAGCAAATCGTAACTAAGATAAGGGAAAATATCACAATCTCATTTTTATCCAAGATTATACTTTGGTATTTACTGGGGTGTATTTTATCATCCACATCCATGTTACCTCAATATGTAATATTGTTTCCATCCACCTACAATTTTTTAAATCCAATTTTACCCTTCGGTGAGTTTTTAGTAAAGGATATGAAAGGAATATTTTGTCGTTTTTTGTATGAGGTACTTTTTGACTTTTCCGACAAAAGTACGAGAAGAATGTTTTTTAACTTATACGGCATGAATGGATTTTTAAAACATCATTTCCAAGAAGCTTACTTTACAAGTTTTAAAGTTTAGTTTTAATCAACTTCTTTTAGTTTAAGATTGTATGACATGTTAAGAAAGGAAAATGTTTTTGAAGTAGAAAGGATATTTTCCTCAAAAATGGAGTTCAAGTGTTTTATCAAAATTATTTTCATCTAAGATAATAAAGGGTTCTGTTTATATCCCTATTATTACATTGATTTGATTATGTTGTGATGGAATTATTTTTATGAATTCCTTTATCTTATATGAATTGTTTTATGATGTCACGATGTTTAAGAATCCCATTTTTATTACATGGGTTATGCTATGATATATGGTTTATGATTTTGTGGAACACATAAGAATGGTATCATTATGAGATGGGTGGGACATATATCTCCCTCCAATTCATTGGTTAAATATTTTATATCTCATGAGATAGACATGGCTAGAATGGCAGGTTAAACCGGTTCAGTGAAACAGGACTGAAACGAGGAGTGAACTCGGTTCAGAAATGGACTTTTTCCACTAAGATAGTCTTGGCAATGAGTCTTGAATACTAAGAAATGATTCTCTATGGTTATGTGTGTATGACACAAAGTTCCATGTTTTAAGTTATGATTATTGTGATTACATTTCACTACCATGATTTATCCCATGTTATGAAATTATGATCTCTTTTACAGGGTAATATTTCCAAAATGTTATGTTCTTATGAATTTGATGTGATTGATATTTTTTTTGTTTACCCTTACTGAGCATTTGAGCTCACCCTTTGGTATGTTTTCTTTCCCCAGGTCAAGAAGAAGGGTATTAAGTAAGATATTCAAAAAAGGGACAATATATATGATGAAATAAATGGGAGACAATGTATATGCTTTATGAACCAGTTGTTTATGATTCCCAGTTTCTAAAGACACTCTACCTATACGTTTCTTTCATGGTTTTGTTATATATTGTAATAATTGTACTTCAATTTTGAAGTACTAACAATGTATGTAAAGTATGGGTCATTATATTAAACATAAAAAATTAAAAGAAATAATAATAATGGTTTCCTTGTATCATATCATTAGTAAAAAATAATTTATATAAAAGGATGTTATCTTAGATGGAGATGTATTTTGAAAGATTACTTGGAGAATTTCTTAGAGAAAATAACCTTTATTTGAAAATCAATTTTGAAGAGATTAAATATTTTCAAAATAATTTTCTTTGAATCAAATATGAAAACTTATAAATTAATATTTAAAAATCAATTAAAACATTTTTTAAGGAAATATCCTTTATCTTTAATGAATGATTTTTAAAACATAAAACGTTTTGAAAACTTTTTTATTGAAAAATAACCTTGAAAATTTATAATGGAATCTTTGAAAACCATTTTAAACAACTTAAAAAATATAAAAAATTTCAAAAATTATTTTCCTTTAAAATTATCTCAAAAATTAATTTATAAATATTTTCAAAAGCATTTTTATAAAACATGTTTTTTGAATAAAATAGATTTCCGACCAAAGAGAGAAATAAGGTTGAATTTTATTAAAAACACTTTATTAATTATATTAAGTAAAAAATAATAGAATAATGGTACCATTACTTGAATATATCATGAATAAATGTAATAAAATAAAATACTTGAAAATATTGAGAGTCAGATCACAATATTTCATTAGTGAAAGCATAATAATAAACAGTCCCTCTAGATGCTGAGACTGTAGAAATAAAATCTTACAAATTTGGTAACTTTCAGTCATAATCACTATGAAATTATAACATTAAATGAAGCTTAAAATACCATAAAAATAATTATATTATTATATAATATGTCCAATGGGCAGTATATACACCTCATAAAAGAGTATTGGTGCATAACTTAACATCTGTCTCAAAGAAGGAAAATTAAGACAAGACTCCATTACCAATTTGATAACTCTTAAACCGTAAACCCCATGGAAGGTAGATTATAAATGGATATGTAAATACCAAATATTTTAAGAATAATATTCATATGATACATTCATGGGTATCATATGCACCACATAATTGAAATAGGTGGTGAACATGGCCTGTGTCTCATGGAAAGTAAAAGTGAGACGAAATCCCTTACCTTAAGTCTTGACTTATGTTTCTCGCATTGAACCTCATGTATAATAAATATAAGTTTTTTATAATTATAAAATTTAACCATATTCATTTATACATACCATATATTAATTTATTATGACCTTTTATAACCCATTTATTAATAATTCCATGTTTAATTAATGTTTCAAGTAATAACCAGTTTGTTCTTCATATATGTTTTCATTTGTTATATTTTTTGAAATATTAATTTAATAATGATTTAATAATTTAAATAATGATAAAAAGGATATAAATATCATATATATTTAATGTATATGTATTTATAAAAATTGATATTATATAGAAATGGGAAATCAAATACACCATTCATGGAGACAGTAGGCCGTACGTACGCATGAACGTTGTTTCGATTTTTTTGCTAGATTGAAAGAAAGAAAAGGATATGAGATATTATTAAAAAATAATCATTTTTATTTCATATATATCACATTTTTTTATTAAAACCTTCATGAATACATTATATTTAAAGTGTGAATGAATCAAATCATTTCGTGAGGTGGTAGTCCGTTGTACACATGAGCGATATTATCACATTCCAATAAAATAGAATGCATGAAGGTATGTGTGATATACCAATTAAATAATTATATTAAAATCATATAAATCATAAATTTTAAATATAAACACAATTTCCATCATTATTACTAAATGTGATAGGTGGTAATGGGAAAACTAATGACATCAGTTCGTTAGACCGCAGTCCGATGTACACAAAAATGATGATTTCTTATCAAATTTGATGGAACTGTGTGGTGTAATAGGTAATAAAATTAACATAAAAAGTCTAATTATATTGGTTATACTTATGTTGTTATATAATCATGATATAAAAATATTTAAAGGGGTTTGAGGAAGAAATAAAACTGAAACATTCATTGATAAACGTTACCTCTTCTTCGGGTATCCCCTTTTGGTTTTCACTAAAAGACTCACTTGGTTTGATTTAGGATAAAAGTAATTATTATATGATTAAGGGATTGGATTTGGGAATATATTGGGATAGGTCTTGAAAAATAATAAGTTCTTTACAACTATGATCATAGGGGAAGGGCTGGTTGCCTTTTATTAGGGAGGTGAGTGGTAAACTTATAAATATTGGAAAGAGATAATTCCATCCATGTTTTTCTCCATATCAAGTATCTCCAATAATGGAAACATATAAACTATATAAGGTATATGGTCAAAATATTTCCATAAAATGGGTGTTGGAAAAGTTTCTAGGTCTTTTTCCTCTATAGGTTTAAAGTTTAGTATCTTAGTAAACTCATTTTTCTCTTAATCAGCGTGATTAAGTTTAACTGTTTACACTAATCAATTTGAAAAACATTAAGTTGTAATTATTAGAAATTTTAAATTATTCTGATTTAAAATATTTTATCAATTATTCCAAATTCAATTCATATAAGTGACATAAATAAATTTAAAATTAATCCCGTAGATGGGATGAAACAATAGGTTTTTAATGTTAAAATGCTCAAAAGTTTAAAATGTTTTTATTTCCAATTTCCATTCAAAATTGATTCCAATGAAATAAATTGTATTGATTTATTTATTATTTAACTAATTATACTTTAAAAATAATTTAAAATATAATTTAACTATATAAATATATTAGATGAAAATGTAGGTTTCAATTAAAATTCAGTATTTTTCTCTATTAATCCAAAAATAAAATACTTCAGAAAAATACCAAAAATTCATATGAATATAATTTTTAAATTATAAATTAAAAAAAGAATTTAATTTTGTAAAATTAAATTTAAAAAATTTCCCAAATTAATTTTAAAAAAAGTGCACCATTAACAAGCTGTAAAATATCATTTTATAAAAATACATCTTTTTATGCATAAAATTAGAATTGTTATTATCTTTTGTCTTAGAAACACATAATATGAATGTTAAATAGTTTATTTAATACATATAAATTTCATTTAAATCATTCATAAAAATAATTTTGTTTAATTTATTGAGATAAAACATGTTTTTGCGAAGAAAAATAGTTTTTCAGAAAAGGAATTTCATTATTTTCAATAGTTCTTACTTTAATTTATAATTAATTTGTTTCACATGAATTAATTTTATAAACATGAATAAAACATATTTTCATAATTTAGTTAATCCCTTTCATACCCTTAATTCCAAGAACCAGTTGATAAATATAATAATATTTTAATAATATGTCACGTTTCATTTAAACTTATTGTTACTTATAATGTAAGATAAGATTGGTGTTGGTGTAACATAATATAAACTTGGTATTGGGTGTAAAAAAAAATCCAAACTTAGTGTTTTTTTTATTATAATCTGAAATTATTATTTCTAGTATCACAAGATTAACATGGTGTAGCATATAAAACAAGATTAACTTTGTCTAACATCCAATCCATTCCATCAAATAATTTTAATTAATTTGAAAAAAATAATTCATAAAAACTCAAGGTGTTACATCCTCTATAGAAAATGATAAATTTTCATAGTTCTTAATTTTTTCTATATACTATAGCATCATAAATAGATACGGTAATAATGGAGATAACATGATATATGCAGTTGTTCTAATCAACACATGGTTTCAATCATATCATTTCCATGTGGTTAACCAGTCTCGTATCAGTTATTGGGAAGGATTCAAAAAAATATAAAAAATTTATTAGAGAGTCTTTGATTAGGGAATTATTCCCCCCAATAGAGTGTTATGAGCCCAAAATCCCATGTTATCAACCGATGTGAGTTCCTAAGGGTTATTGGTAAGAAACCCCAATGACCACCTACCTTTGGAATGTAACCCCATAGCTCATTATGGTTGTGGTATCCATTGGATGTTTCTATTGATCAACCCAGTTGACATGAATCCTTTAAACTATACTTAAACATTAAAACATGGAAGAAGATTAGTTTTACATTAATCTTCAATCAACATGCATTTTTTCAAGAAAAAATGGTGAACCCAATGTGAATACCTCAAAAATGTCAACCATATCATGAGTATAAAAGGATTAATTGTATAGTTTCGATCATGAATATTTTGTTTCATGTTTGAAATTCAATCCAAAAATGGTGAACCTAATTTTAACCCTTAACATCTTCAAACCTCTCATAAACACATAGGAAAACTTTTCATCCTTTAACTATGAAAGTAATTGACTGACTATTCACTCTTTTATATGATGTTGAAATGATCAAATAATTTTTTTTATTTTATTTATGACTATAGAAATTATTCTAAAAAACATTCACCTTGACCTAAGTCCATATAATCATCAAAATAACATTCTAATACCTAAAATGTATCAATATACTCTATGAATTCTAAAACAATGTCACATAAATTCACACATTCAAAATTGGGTGTAAAAAACAATGATTTTAGAGTGCCAATGACAAGGTATGATCCCAACACTTATGGATGCATGTAGGGGTATTCAGGCACTAAATCACACAATCCTACAATGCTAAATAAAGGCTCTGATGAAACCATCAACACTTTTGACCACTATGAACCACTTCAGGATCCTATCCCTAAATAATGACAGTAAATATCTGTTATAACTTACGAAGTATGATCAATAAGTAAACTGTGAATCCATCCCAGTTCAGGAACCACCCAAGATAGTTCTTGTCAACCATCATCACCAAAATCATCCCACTAACACCCCTCAATTGGCTACTAAGAGAACTACATGACTATTAACTTCCTCTAATGCGCATATTACAACCAAAAGGATATCTCATCAAAAAAGAAAATTTGTGTACTAGAGGGGTAGGGGTCATATCCCCATATCCAATAATGACGTTTTCAATATATTTTTGTGGAATTCAATAAATTGGATCTTATAATTGTTCTCTCAAACTATGTCTGTCAGTATGTCCCAACATCAAGCATGAGGTAGGTATATATCCCAACCACTATTGATGAATCAAATTGGTATATTATGATGGAACAAAGAGGATAATAGTGGGAATATATACCCACTTTAGTTCAATACATATTCTAATATCTATTGGAAAGAGAGAAAATACACCCTGTATGGCTTGAGGAATTTTTACAACCACATCCACTCCAAGGTAAACAAATACCACGAGGGCCCTAAAGAAATTGTTGGTCGATCCAGATCAAAACTATCCCATAGTGATGGAGGATTTTTTATCATGACTGTCATCCCAAGAGTCATTGAATCCTCCAAAACAAGAATCAGAAGTACCAACAGTGGTCCCATGTTAACAATAACCCTCAAGGATAAGGGAATTATTATCATAAATTTCTAGGAGGTCGGTCTTCGATATATTGGGTAGTGGATACCAATGAGAATCCTATAACCCAACATACCATTGAAATATATGGATCACCCGAAAAGGAATGTTGAGTACTCCCTCAATGTCCCTATACAAAAAACAGAAACTAAGGAAGAATATGTTAAATAAAATCAAAACCTGCAAGGGTTGTAAGTTTATGAAACCTAAAAAGACAAAGGGATATAGGGAAGATATTGATATCACTCTTTATGGGGAAGTGAACAACACAAAACTACCCTATTACTCAGAGAATGATAAGATAATTTATTCAACTAGGTATATCTTAGTGAACTTCATCATAATTAATTTCGAAGATGATATAGAATGAGATGTAGACATTTAGGGGAACAATTAGAAATCTCTACCTCAAGATGTGGGTGATTTCAATGCACAAACCAAGGCCATATGTATATGGAATAAAAGTAAGAACCAGGACCTGACGACTCAAAGTGATGAGTTTCTACCTCCTTGATAAAATTACATTAAATTTAAAGGGAAAATTATGGATAAATCCCACTCACTTCCTATAAAGGATAAAACAACCTATATGGAAGAATAAATAGAATAACATAAGAGAGATATATACAACCTCATATATCTAAATAAGAAATTACATTGGTTAAATATTCCCACTAGGTGCCACCTCTATGTGAAAGAAAATATTGCTCCTCCCACCCATATGGAGGGAAGAAATATACCTCTAGGGATGAAATATAATCCTAAATCTGGTTATAGATCTTTAATACCAACTAACATAAACATGTTAATTGAGGGAGAACATGATTTTACTCCATTATGGCGAGAAACACCTCCATATCATGTGGAGAAAATGTTCTGGTTAGAAAATGAAAATCAGTAGTGGATGAAGGAAGGGAAACAATATCAAGACTTGTTTGCTTCTCTTTCCATGGGGGTATTCTATATAGTGGTACAATCATAAATCCTCAAAACTAATTATTATCTAGTTGATCAAATAGAATTAATGGAAAGGTGATGTGCCTCTATACAATATGAGAGGAAAATATACCCAGAATGGGTGGACGCCACTTTTCCCCCATCTAGTTCTAGAAAATAAATATTTTCTACCTTTGAAAACATTGGTGATCCAAAATATCATCTCACACACTTCATATCATGATGAGGCCCTATGACGGGCTCTCAATACCAATATGAAGCAAGTAAACTGATATTCTTTTATATGCCCTTGTGAGTATATAATTTATTTTTTACAGTAGACTCCTAGTACGATCCATCATAGGCTAAGAGCTACTTCTTCATTAATTCCTCTATAATTTTATTAGCACACTAAGTAAAATGAATATTATCAACATAAAAAATTCAATAAAGTGTGATAATGACAAAGTCTCTAAATTTATATCTATAATAAAAGTTCTAATCTAATCATTCAATATTCCACTCATGCTAGAGTAGTTTTTGTAACTTTACACTGAGAAACTCCTCAATGAGATTCATACTCCTTTGATCCCAATTAAATCTTGCAATACTTCTTGGAAAAGATATAATATATTGAATATTTCATTCTGTGAAATAGGTCTAAATCTCAGTATATTCCATTGGCCTAAGGGAAACGTTCTGGAAAAGTAGAAACCACTGATGTCATGCTCAAGCTAGTAACAATGTTTTCTAAGATACCTTGGTAGGCCCTAAATCACCTGACACCCCTTGAAAAGTGACAAAAATATCAAAAATGATCTTTATTATTGGAAAAGAGAGACCAAAGTCACCCATGATTTAAATAATGGATGAAAATATATTTTCATTCCCAAATGACTAGTTTCTTAGTTATTTCCTCAAAGTTATATAAAATAATATCCTCAAGTTGTATGAGACTAGAAAACCTAATGAGTTCAACATTAGTGATTTACCAAACTATTTTTCTTAACATAAGATACTAGGTCACACAATCTAGGGATTGTTTGTGTTCAAATATACGCTCAATTTCATGGATGATTCAAGATAGATGATACTGGGAAAATCTTTAGTGCAAGTTGCCTATGTGGGAACCGACCAACCAGAATATTAAGGTGATTGAAAAGAATTTCCTAATAGGCGTGGAAAAATGTTTTATTACTGGATGACATGAATGACATTTAAATGAGTTCACACCACCCTTAGAGTACAAATTTATAAATAGGTCGCTATTCTAGAACTATAGTGGATTCCATTAAACCTGCATCCTGAGGTATATGTAATCATTAGAAACAAAAAAAGGAATTAGAAAAAGAGTCTTATCTAACCCCCACACTATCTATAACTATCACATATTTCTTTCCCTCATTATTTAGAGAAGGGGAACCATCCCAATAAATGTATACTTTATAATATTAAGTTCTTGTTTTTAGTCTTGTTAAGGTTATTAACTTAAAAAGATCTTTATATGATGATGAATATACCCTTGATCAGGAGTTCCCTATACTTGAAATGAATGTAGGAGTACAAGGATATAGAATCCAAGGGAACATGGGATGGTGTGGTCATAGTCAAACCCAGTATCTCAGTCACATCCCCACCAAATCCATATGTGTGGAAGAGACCCATGGGGAAACACTTCAATGATCCCAATGAGAGAATAGTGATTCCTTAGGGTATTTCAGTGGTTCTCTAAACCCAATTACTTTTTCCGTTCAGTTGGTAGGTGTAAAATCATTTTACTAGTCTAGAAAAGTGGGTAAACTGGCTTGGACCACTCTTCTAGCTGTATAAATGCCTCTATATTCATCCCAAGTACCATATTTTTCTACCTCAAATAATTTAGCTCTTATGGGACATACCAAGGAGAAACCCCACCATGATAAGTACTGACCTATGGTGAAAAAGTAGAAATTTTCACTAATTTGGCAGCTTTCTCATCCAAGCTCTCAATCTTGGAAGCTCTTTATACTCAAAATAGATTAGGGTGGTGCTTATTGGGGCCCACCGGTATACTCATGACTTTGAGATAGAAGTCACCACAACCATGGATTATTAAGTAGAAGCCAATATAGTATAATTTCATTCCACCATATCATTCATAGAGAAACATCTAGAAGAATCTATACAAGGGAATATCCAATTCTTGTATGTTTCATGAATGTTTGGTGAAGTCAACATCGGGTGGGATCTGGTTGATAATGGTTCCAAGAACATTCTTATTGAAATCCAAACTCTATTATGTTTGGTATATAGTGGGGATTATTTGTATCTAATGAATCTAACCATTACTGGGTATGACACGAGGGGGTAAATTATCCTTGGAATGATCAAGATCAAGTCCCATATCAAGGACCAAACATCTAATTCCAAGTTCATGGTTATCCAAAAATACATGACATACAACATCCTACTTAGGAGACCTTAAATTAATAGCCACATGGTGTTTCTATCAATAGTTTTTCAATGATTGAAACACCCCATCAATGAAAAAGTTGGCATACTATGTGGAAATAATTCCCCTTTGAATATTATAAATCCCAATACACCAAGGTAAGTTTCTACAAGAGGTAAAGAAAATAACGAATGATAGAGGGAGATATGTAGGTTACTACTCCCAATGGCTTGGGAACCACCCATGTGAACCACTGTAGTTTGATTAGTATTGACTTTTTTCTACCTATAAACCTGATCAAGGTAGCAGTTCTAGTCCATGTAGGCTATTATTGACCACCGACCTCACTAGACCCTTTTTATAAAATAAATTTTATCATATATAACATGTTCCCATCAAAATAAATCTGGACCAATGGTCAATCTGATTTACAATATTTCCTTGCTATATCATTGAAAATTAATAATTCTCCTTAGAAATATAAGAAACCTTCGGATTTCCATACCCCTCCTTTCCCCGGTGGAAGTAGAAAGGGAATCAAGCATATAAAAAATACCCCCATAATGTCTCTGGAAATTTAAAATGCCAATATTTCTTATGGTAGCCACTCATCCTTCATTAGGGATAGATATTCCCCTATATTGTCTACCATACAAGAGGATACTTATGTCAAATATATAATGGTGGAGGTAGAGGATGATATTAAGGATTCCCCTCTAGAATTTTAGGAATTCATCTCTAACACCATCAATGATCTCATGTAGATAAGTCTAGGAACATAATAGGACACACAACCAACATTTATTAGTACGACCATTCCTCTTGGGGAGTAAGAGATACATATTTATTTCATGAAATAATATCAATATATTATAACGTTGGAACTATATAAAAATTCTTGGGCTGGAACCTAATGTAACTACTCATCACAAGGGCTGTTTAGATGACCATTATGGATTCAAGTAGTCATCTAGGATAATTAACCCCTCTCACACTACCAGGGTAGAATTTGATGTTGAAAATTTTACCAAAGGAATATTTTATCTAAGAAGTGTTGTGCCCAAAATGTATTGACAACATTAATGTTCCCATTAAGAAAAAGAGTGAGTGGATCATGGTATGCATTAGTTTTAGGGATCTTAATTGAAATTTTCTGAATGATGATTTTATTATACCTATCAGGGATCTCATGATCAATGTGACAAAAGGATTACAATTGATTTTCTTTATGTGTGGTTATTTATAGTATAATCATGTCAGGATAGCCCCTGAAGATGAGGACGCCATTGACTTTAAAGTACCTCAAGGAATATTCTTTTATTAGGTATTTACATTTGACCCAAAGAATATTACCACCACTTATCAACATTCCATGAATCATATATTTAAATCCTTATTGGGATGAATCACCAAGTACCATGTCAATGAACCAATGGTAAAATATAGAAAACATTGTGACCACCTCAAAAATATTTAAACAATATTTGGAAAATTGTGGTATCATAGTATGAAGATGATTCATATAAAGTGTATTTTTGGGGTAACATCGAGAAACTTCCTTGGATATTTTGTGTTCTACCATGGAATTGATGTTTATATAGATAATACTAGTGTAATTATAGAAATTAAACCTCCTGGGAATCTTATAGAGAAGGGAGGGATCCCAGGTTTCCTCACTTACATAAAACATTTCATAGATAACCTAGATGGAAGATGTATACTATTCACTAAGATAATTAATAAGGTATTCACCTACTAGTTTTATAATGACTTCCAAGAATATTTTGATAACATTGATAAGAACCTATTGCATCCACCAGTTTAATTCCACTAGTAGAAGGGAATCCACTCATCCCGTATATGGCTTCCATAGATTGATCTCCTGGCACCCTCCTCATGTATGAAAATGATGAAGGGAATGAAAATATTATCTATTATCTCACCAAAAAGATGATAGATACTAAGAATTTGTATTCGAATATCAACAAGAACTACCTCACACTCATATTCAAGGTGATAAATACTAGACATTACTTATAACAATGCAAAGTAAACTTGATCTCTCATATCAACTCACTCAATAATATTCTCAGCTGCCCTATTCAAATTATAAATTTGGCCCAATGGGATGTTATATTACAATAATATGACATTAAATTGATTTCAAAAAAATCAACCAATGTTCAAGAACTGGTTGATTTCTATGGAGTACAGTCTACCTCGGAAAGCAGACCAATGAACACCAAACTTACATATGAATAAGTTTTCTATGCCCATGACAGCACTAAAACATGGGATATGTATTTTAATAGGGTCTCCTGACATCTGACCAATATTAAAATGGAAAAATATAAATTCAACTGTGTTGGTATAAGGATTGTATTCATTTCCCCAAACAAGATACCTTTCCCTAGTGCTTATCACTATATTATGGATTCAATAATATTAAAGCAGAATACTAATACCTTATTGTAGGAATATAGAAATCCCTATGAATATAAATAACCTATTTAAATGTAAAATGTGACTTAGAGTTTGGGATCAAATAGATCAATGATGAATATTCAATTAAAAAGGAAGAATCAACCCCTATCATTGGTTATTAAAGGGGATAAATGCTTGAGTTTCCTTTTAAACCAAGGAACATCATGTTTTTCAATCCTAAATTTCTCAAGATGATGCAATGTCTAATGAAACCACAGTCCTATAAAATTACTTCTATGATGAGGTAATATTTTGTATCATATAATGAAGGTTAGTCTCAAATATCATCATCTGTGACATGAAGGAGTTCAATCAGAACAATTCTACCATAGAGAACTATAATCTAACATTGATATCTAGATGAAAGAACCCACTAATAGATTACCTAAAATATAGTACCCTATTGGAATATTGATCCAAAAAAGGTACAGATTTGGCACTGGGTAGAAAAATTTACCCTTGGGGATGTGAAAAATGAATAGAAATACCTCTATAAATAATGATTTGATAGAGTCCTCCTTAGATAAATTATATAAGGATAGACCCCCATCATCATAGAGGAAGTAAACATAGGTTCTTTCATTTCTCACCAGTCAAGAAATAAAATCTCCATTAAATTTAGTTCTCTTGGTTACTTCTGGTCGATGATGATACTGGACTACGTGGAGTTCCAAAATAAATTTCACACTTTTAAGGTACATAAAAACGTCATCCAACATCCCCCAGAGTTGTTGCACACTACTAAATATTCTTGGAAATTTTATGTATATGGAATGGACGGTTTTTTCTAGGTGAAATAGAAGAAAGTGACAGTGGGTGATATATTAAAATTTCTTTTAATTAAAATTTCTCAAAACCATGAGAAACGATATTTCACATAAAAGTTATAATTTTTTTTAATATCTTAATAAATTAATACTCAAACTTAAGATATTTCTTCATTCATAAATGTTGATCATCCAAAAATACCCTTTCCAGCTACCTTCATTATTCCATGAGGATCCAAGGATAGAATCCCTATAGAGGTGATCTACATATGCTCCTATGATCTACAACCAAAGATACTCAATATCCAAGTCGTATCATAGAGAATCAAATGTACTTTATTTTACCATTATGATCTCTCATTCTTTGGTCTTGAATAAATATCTCTTTCATTTCTAACTCTTAAGAGGGAGAGAGAAGGAGGAGTTGAGAGAGAATTCGTTTTGTGCAATAACTCTTTTTTATTAAACTGATTAAGACACTAAAAAATAACATAACTGTCTATATATAGATCTAGAGTTTAGCTTAAAATAAATATCAATTGAATTATGTCTATTAAATAACATAATAAACATTAATAAACCCCATTCCACATAATAAAATAATAATAATATTATTTTGTGGTGTACTTCAACTTGCGTAATAACAAGTATTATTTAACCAACTTGTTAATGAATATTTTTCACTAGACTTGGTATTGGTTTGTTCGAACTCCACTAGGATTTATTGAATACTCAAATAATTTTTTTATTCTCTTAAATAAATATTTAATCCAAAGACCAGTAAATAAATTTTTATTAAATATAAAATAAAATAAATAAATACATTTTATTGAAAATTCAGTGAAAAAATATTTATTTAATTTATGTGATCAATAAAGGTTGAATAAAATTAATCATCGGTCTTAAGAATAATAATTATTCTATTAATTAAACTCAAATATAATTTAATCAAGATCAACGGCAGAACTTAGTGTGTGACCCTCTAAGATTCTTTCTCATAGGCATTATGAGGGATTTCCCAAATTCTAAGATTACTATATATTAATGGTTCATGAAACCAAATAAAATGAACATAAGGACAAAACATAAACAACCACATATGAATTCTCACCATGTAATGTAATTTATTTTTTAAAATATATCATCATGAGTGTTTCTTATCAGTGTCACGAACCTATATACTGGATAAATATTTCCTTGAATATTTATAATAAACATTTCAGTACACCACAACCATGGAATTTTGGGTGACAATTATATTATAATAAATGGGATGAGATATCAAATGATTGGGTGTGAATGTTGACTCTAAATTACTTTGTTGTAGGGAGACACAGAATGACAGCATTGATCACCAATTATTTGAAAGTTACTAGGAAAATATGGTGTTCCAGGAGCTTTAATTCTTCATTGATAGACGTAAACAAGAGGATTCAGGTACTTCTTTTAATATGTAGTGGTTCACGGGAGAAGGGAATGGTGGTCCAAAGAGAATTGAGTGAGCTCTGATCATTACGGAAAGTTGTTGGGGGTATATAGAAGGAGAGAAAGGATGTCCGAAATAAGGGATTCACAGGTACTTGAGAAGGTCTCTTCTTCAAAACTAGGAATATTTTGTTCGATTTAATTCACTTTATGTTTGTGAGGATTCACCCTTTATCAGACCCCTTCTCACTGGAACCCTAGTTTACATCAATTCCCATAGTGACATGTCGGGGAGATTGGTCAGCTGGGTTACCCACCATATGTGCCTCAAGATGAATACTAATGACTCATGCACTATGGGAGCTATGTGGGGAGGCATGGTTATCCAGGACATAAGGTGTTTAATGGATATATATTTTCATGCTTCCTTTAGATGAGTGGTTCTCTTCAAGAAAATTCCCATGCAATGCTCATTAGGTTATTATTATTCATTCAGAGTAAATCACACCTTTTAGTGGTTGAAATATATTATCCTACAGTGTATAATGCTCTATACAACATTATCTTTATCCTATAGACTATTGAATATATCAATCTAATGTGTAATAGGATCCTGAATAACTACATAGATGTTTTCCATAAATATCATGAAGGGAATCCGGTTGCTAATTTTATTCCTTCCAAGGATGTCCAAGGTGTGCGTATTTCCTATTTTTCTGATCATGGGTCCTTTACCCCAGAGGGAGTAAACCTTGTATGAGTAAACACACTTTGAATCGTATACTTAAGACCACCTTTATCCTTGTACACTTTTGTTTCTATTTGGATATGTGAGGTTACTATAATCTCTTTTAAGAAAATAAATAAAAATATTTGATTTGTGTGAGGCACCCAACATACTCTACCACACCACAAACATTTGTCATCACAATTTTCATCAGCAAATCTAAGTTCACGAATAATGACATGAATTAATGATAATATAAAATTCTAAGGACCATTGCACATGCTCATAGATACTAATATCTATTGAAACTAAAACATTAAGAATTCATACTGGTGGATTATTTCTCATAATCTCTCATCTCGGAGATTACCAAGTGAAAACATCATAATAATATTCCCCATCCAATTATAAGTACTCCCACAAGGCAGTCTAAATTCTATGAGTCCCATTATTGTGTGTTATCCAACCACCTAACTATATTAATAATATTTTCAGAGCATTTCAAGGTTCTCATCATATCGTGGAACTTATATAACCTTATCAATTAAAAAATACTGTAGTAAATTATTACATTAAGGCCATAAAGAATAATGAACAACATGTAATAATGTGTTTAATTAATATTGAATATAGTGAATATACATGAAATCAAAGTAAAAAAGTTGGTCCTAGGACACTAACTCCAACAAACTCCCACATGGACTAGAGCCAACTACATATAAATTCTAGTCCACTACACCTCAAATGATAATCATGTTTCTGTAGATTCAAGATGTTATTCAAGGGGTATGCCATGTTACTTCCATGAAAATAATTCTCATTGCAATGCCATATCTCAGAAAAAACCCTTCAAGAGATGAAACTTACGAAGTGCGTGATTCATCTACTGATGTAACATTGAATCTTTTGAAAGACCCACCACTACTATATTATCACAATAGAGTGTGATTGGACCTTTAATACTAGGTACCATATCATGCTCATGGATGTAGTTTCAAATCTATACAGCTTCTTTAGATACCTAAAAATCCATAATATACTCAGACTCTGCTATAGAATTTGAAATTGTATCCTGCTTTGAGCACTTCCAAATCAGAGTACCTCCATTCAAGGTGAAGATATATCTTATTTTGGACTTCATGTTATCTTGATCAGTTTTGAAACTAGAATCTTAATATCCTATGATGAATATATCTTCATATCCTTCATAAACCAAGAACATATCCATAGTTTTCCAAATATACTTAAGGATAGTATGGACTAACATCCAATGGTGATCACCTGAATAAACTTGATTTCTTCCTAACACACTTAATGTGTAGGATACATCTAGACTATTACATAACATAACATACATGAATGAACCAATCAGTGAATTATATAGAATCCTTTCCATTCTATTTCTTTCCTCATGTGTATGAGGACACATTTTCCTGCAAAGATTAATTACATGTGATGCTGGAAAAATACACTCTTCAATTGTCCTATATATAATTTGTCCAATATTTTGTTAATGTATATACTTTGATGTAGGTGGAGAAAGATCTTGGATCTATCATGACAGATCATAATCCCATGAATATATGCTTCCTCTCCCAAGTCCTTCAAAGAGTATCATTTATTAAACAACACCTTAACAGACTGTAAGACTGGTATTTCACTTCTAATGAGTAATATCTCATCAAAAATAAACTATTAATAAAATGAATTCACTCCCACTAAACTTTTTGTAGACATAATTCTCAAATTCATTCTTTATGAAACCAAATTCCTTTATTTCTTCATAAAAACAAATGTTCTATGACTGAGATGCTTGTTTAATCTATAAATTGATTTTCACAATTTTCCTATCTTATTAGCATCCTTTAAAGTAACAAACCTTTCAGGATTTGTCATATATAAATATTCCTAAAGGTTCCCATTAAGGAAGGATGTTTTGAAATACATTTTAAAAATCTCATAATAAGGGTAAGCTTTAATGGAAAATAAAATTTTGAGGGATTTCAACATTGAAATTGGTGAAAATGTTTTATCATAGTGAATGCCAAGATATTGTTTAAAACCTTTTTCAGCCAGTAACACCTTATAAGTACTTAATTGTCCATCCTTTTCCAGTTTCTTCTTGAATACCCATATTTAACAGACGTGCTTTTTACGCACTATAGGACATACTAAAATCCAGACTTGGTTTTGGTACATGGAACACATTTAAGAATTCAGGAATTCTTGACACTTGGAAACATATGTTCCACTTATGGATTTCTTTCATAATAGAAGATCATTATTATCAACTAATAATAAGTCATTTTCCTTAGTGACTAGAAAAAAATAAAAATTTAGTTCTCTAAGCCCTCATTTTACTCCTATGTAGTACATATGTATACAGAATAGTTTCTTCTTCCATGGTGGATTTATGAAATTAGTTTCTATACCAACTCTTATGTACCTTGATCCATGACTTCATATTTATATATTTCACTCACACTCTCTCTTTTAGAGATGTTCTCCCTATCAAGGAATATGGAATGTATTTCAACTATAACATTTTTATATGGGGGGTCATATAGGTGATATGCTCTTGCTTCCTTTAGATATCCTATAAAGGTGAACTTTGTGCCTTAGGTAGGAAGTTTCCAACCTAAATAGGTCTTAAAAAATTATTCACAACCCCACGAATTTAATTATGAAAACATGGGTTTATTTTCATTCCATAGTTTTTATGATATACTGTCTTCCACTTTAGTTGGTACATGGTTTAGTATTAGTGATAATGTTTGTAATGTGTATCCCCAAAATTATAATTGAATAATCACATGACTCATCATTTATCTAATAATTTTTTAAAAGCTTTGGTTCCTCCATTATAATACACCATTAAAAAATTTCATAAACAATCAAAGAAGTATTGGTTAATATATTATTCACCATGGTCTGAGCAGATATTCTTAATCTTCTTACCTAATTGGTTTTTAACTTTATTCTTGTATTACTTGAATTTATCAAAAGAATATGACTTATACCTCATTAAGTAGACATATCTATATATACTAATGTAATCAGTAAAATTTATGAAGTATGAGTACCCACCCCTTGATTCATCAGGAAATCTTCCGCACACATCTATATGAACTAATTCAAGAAATTTATCCCTTTCACCTTTCTCACTAAATGGGGATTTAGTCATTTTACCTTCTAAACATTCATGAAAAACACCAAGTGGTTTTAGTTCAATAGAATCTAAATATCAACATTGATGTA
This sequence comes from Viscum album, assembly GCA_963277665.1. NCBI lineage: Eukaryota > Viridiplantae > Streptophyta > Magnoliopsida > Santalales > Viscaceae > Viscum > Viscum album. Next base: position 1,477,628,657 of record OY728166.1, read on the forward strand.
GTTTAGTCATGTACTTTTTGGTTACATGACCTAGATGGTGATTCCAATGTTTGGTGTTGTGTTAGTCATGTGAGGTTGTTTTTTTATCGATTTCCATTACTTAGTTTGTGTAGTCCAACATATAAATATCTTTATTTAATTCTGACTTATAATAAAAAAAGCTATCTTTATAAAAAAAGAAACATTTATTTATAAATTTGGAAATAAAACCATCTTTATCTAGTCTGGATAATGATATAATGGTTTTGGTAACTGGAGGCACAAAATAACCACACTTTAAAATCAAGATAATCTCGGTTCATAAATGTTTGGTGGTAGACACTGATTGTTGGATGCTCGTATATCAACCTTTACTTGGTAAATATTTTTAAAACTTCTTGATTCCTATATTTTAATATATATGTGAGAACTAAAATCTATACATAATACCCAATTTTTAGAAACAGATTAATTGAATTCAATAACAAATGCACCTAAAGCTTCCCCTAAATTGTTCAGATGGGTGTAGTTTTCCTTCCAATGGCCCTTATTTCAACTTGTGAAATAGAAAACATTATGTTCCCTTTATTTCCCCTTTTTCTTCTTATTCTTCTTATATGGGCATAAATAATAATTGGGTTTAAATATCTTTAATTTATCTTTCTATTTTTTCACCATAAGGACAGAAGGATTTTTTCACTTCATATCCTTATCTACTTAGAGAATGTGAGTAAGATGATCTGGAAGAGCTTTATGATTATAGTTCATATTAAAATTTAAAACGATGTCAGGGAAAAATTTAGTTAGTGATGCTCAAAGGATATTTATTCCTTGTTCTTCAGGTAGTTTAAACCCTAAAACCTATAGGTTCTTAATGTATCTAATGATCTTGATTACACAAGGACCATCAGAGAAATCCTCTCCAAGATTTTCAAGAAAGAGAGCATTGGATATCTCAAACCATTATTATCTAAATATATCATGGTAAAGACCATGGAGGTACTTAATCATGCAATAAAAATACATGTTTTCATGAGACTTTATGATTTCACTTGACATAGACAAAAGCATCATATATTAAACCTCAATCATGTCGCTCCAATGTTTTTTGTATATCAATAACCCTTCGTCACCGACATATTTAGCAGAAAGATTAGGAATTTAGGATTCTAACATGCAAGATTTCCATTCATGTTGTATCACAACATGAAGTTGTCTAAACCACTCTTGAAAGTTATAGCTAGTGAAGAGTTTGTATTTCTATAATATTGATTGTAGGGATAATGTGGATGATGGAATTTCCATTTTATTATACAATTAAAAGAGAATATTATTGGTACTTCTTGATTAAAAATTACGTGAGAAATAATAAATGAATTTATTAATTTTTATTAAATCTCCCACTATTTTATCAAGTACCAATATCCCTCACCATTAAACTTTTAATGTTTAGTTTCTATGACATTATAGTGTAAAGGATCCATATTCCCCTTCACATGACCCCAACAAGGGTTATTCAAGATACTTAAAGGTATTTACGAAGGCATGTCTTTGAAAACTATGGGATTTTGGCTCTTTGAACCATTATGTGGAGTCCCGTATCAAGAAGTCCTAACTTGTATTTCCTCAACGCTTTCCTCCAAGTTACATCAAGTCAAGTGAGGGATTATTCTCTTGATGTAAGATTGTTAATTCAACCCATAACCTTCATAAGAACTACACATTAAAACCAAGTGTCCCAATAAGGCTTGGTTAAACAATAATATTCAATGATTTCATTCCTAATCAAGTAATTGAAGTCCAAGCCTGATGTAACATTAAATTGATGGATTTTATTTAATATACATAATTGATTATCTTGTTTTATACTTTACACGTTTTGTTAATATTTAGTGGATGTTACTTAATTAATTAACCACGATGGATACAATATTTACCAATATTTCATATATTAATTTTTTTGTCCTTTCCCATTAATTCAATTATTTAGGTGATCAGGACCTTGAATCCATGAAATAAAAAATTGTATAGACATAAATAAATAAATAAATAAATATTTTACAGGCTTTATCTAACAGTGGATTTAATGAGAGGATATTAAATCAATGGTTGACCTAGGGGAAATAAATCATGTTACCTATTCTGGAATGAGTTACAACATTCAAATTATCCAGTTGTGTATCACCCCAGTTGGAATCATAATTCATCCATCTTGAACTACCTCCATGAACCTTTAGATACTATATTAATTACTTTTATTTATAATTCATATGAAGGTTAGGGGAACCAATGGATTGGATAAAGGGGACAAAAGAAATATCTTTAGACACCCATTTCCTATATAATAATATAATGGGGTACGACTTGTAATACATCATATTTAATTTAATAATAAATAACTGGAAACTCGTGAAATAAATTAAATTAAAACATCCAACACCTACAAAGGTCTTGGTTAAGTTCATGAATGGTCAAACATGCAACGAATACACAAAAGTAACTTGAAAACATTAATTTAATTATTCCTTTTCTATTTTTAATATGATCATGATTACATTTATTTTAAATTAATTAATTAATTACCTTTCATCTGAATGATTCTAAAAACTTAGCTGGATACACCCATCATTTATTGAATTCATGGAAAATGAATAGAAGAACCAATAATGACATATTAATTAGAATAAATTAATTGATCATTTAATATTCTTTTAAACCGTTATTAAATTTTCAAACAGATAGTTGTGTTCCAATCAATAAAATAATATTTTAATGATTCAATTTTAAATTTAATGTATTTTTAATTTTTACCTTTAATGGGAGAGTACATGGTGTGCATAGACCAGCTACACACTAAGTATTTCAGTTTCCATTTTTCCATGGTACACGCCTAGGTCTGCAGCATGTACCTATTTTGGACTACATGAAGTTTATAGAACAGCTACACACCATGTGTTTTGCATTGCGTGTGTCCAATATATATATATTCTTGGGACTCCGTCATGTGGTTTTGATGTAGGAATTGATGAATTACACACCGTATTAACCGCATACACATTGTGTATATCATAAATTCTCTAATTTATCAGTCTCACATGGTTTTGAACATGAACAATGGCCACATGGATTGCAATATTTATTCCACTAACCCATGTAGACTATATGACATGTACACAGATACACACCATGTAATCCAAAACCCATATTCTAGGTTAGAAGATCAACATGTGGCATACACCACATGTAATTACTACATTTCATTCCATATATCCCTTAACACATATAGATGTTGTCGACTAGGGTACATGGTGTGTACTTACAAGTACACTCCATGTAACCCTATACTACAAGCCAAAAATTTGCAGTTTCCAAATGAAATCTCTGGTTTTTCTTCATGTGTTATTAAACCTTTAATAAAATGAATCACTGAATGAATCATGATTAATATGTAAAATTATGTTAATTTAAATTAGATTAATGAATAAATAATAATTAATTATCTTCTTCCATAATTTAACATAAATCAATAATCAAATAAATAATTATTAATTTAATCATAACATATATGGTAATATTTGTTAGTTCTTGGAAAAGCTAAAGCATAAAATCATGCAGGATATATTAAATTTTATTTTAATCATTGTTTCCTGAAACCATTAGAAAAGATCTTTCACATCAAATTTATAAATAATTTCATTAATATTTGATGAAATTAATGCCTAGTTTTAAGATATTTATTTGTTGATGAATGCTGATCATTCAAAAAGGACCTTTTGAATTTCCTTCATTACACTATGAGGATCCAAGGATAGAACCCATCGAGTAGTGATCGACATGTGCTCTTATGATCTTTGAAAAATTCCACTTCATCTCTAGGTGCTAGTGCTATTAATAAACTGTATTTAATTATTCATTATTGATTACTAACTCTTTGGTCTTGAAGAAATATCTGTTTCATTTATCATTTTTGAGAGGGAGAGAGAAGGATAAGTCAAGAGAGAATTCGTTGTGTGACAAAAATCTCTATTTTCGCTGCACCGATCGATACACTACACAATAGACATAAATATAAATTTATAGAGCTAGAGTTTAGGTTAAAATAAATATTTAATTACATGTTGACCATTAAATAATATAATAAACTTTAATAAAATCCACACTACATAATAAAATAGAAAAATTATTATTTTTCGGTGTGTGCAAACTTTCACAATAACAAGTATTATTTAACAGACTTGTTAATTAATATTTATCACCAGACTCAGTCTTTGTCTATTCGAACTCCCCTAGAATTTATTGAATACTTGAATAAAATATTGTATACTCTTAAATAAATATTTTATTTTCAAACCAATAAATAAATTAATTATATTTTATTCACAATCTAGTGAATAAATATTTATTTAATTTATGCGATCAATAAAGCATTAATAAAATTATTCATCGGTCTTGAGAATAACATTTCTTCCATTAATTAAAGTCAAATAAAATTTTATCAACATCAATGGAATCAATTTGTGTGCGACCCTCTAGGACTCTTTCTCCTTGTAATTAGGTGGGATTACCTAAAGTCCAAGATTACTATCTAGAAATGGGTCAAGGCACCCAAGAGAAATAACTTAATGTCACAACAACACCAACCACATGAAAATGATCCCAATTTAATATAATCCCTTTTTCATGATATATCATCAAACGAGTTTAATATCTATGTAACCAACCTATATTATTGATAGATCTTTCTTTGAATATCTAGAATAAACTTGTTGTTACACAATGACTATAGAATTTAGAGTGATAGTTCTATTCAAGTCAAATGGATGAGATATCATCTCTTATAAATATGTAAGGGAAAATACTTCCTCGAATTATCCATTAAGGGAATTCCAATCATGACACACCCAACAAACCCTACCTCACCACAAACATATTTTATCACAATTTTCATTAAAAAATCTTAGTAAATGAGTCATTGCATACATTAATGATAATAGTAAAGTCTATGGACTATTACACACACTCGCAAATTGGAATTTATGAAGACACCAAAACATGTTGAATTCCTATTGGTAGGTCCTTTATTTTAATCTCCCATCTTGGATATTACTAGGTGATAACTTCATGAGATGAAGCCTCATATGTTTATGAGTACTCACACATGATTGTCTAAATAATATGTTTCCTATCATAGTATGTTATCCAACTATGGAACTATATTAAAAATATAGTCATAATATTTCAAGGTTCTCATCATAGCGGATAAGTTCTTTGACATTATCAATGAGAAAAATACTCTAAGACATTATTAAATTAAATCTATGAAGAATAATGAACAATATTTAATAAAGTGTTTAATTAATATTAAATACATAGAATACACATGAAATCAGTGTAGAAAAAGTTGGTCCTAGGAAACCAACTCTAACATGGATGTCATGAGGCCATATACCCTAACAATAATTAAGAAGATTAAGTACATCCTTTTGTTGTATTTTTATTTTATAAATGGGATGAGGCCATACCCCTTATGGAAGTTAGGATAAAGGGTGTTTTCAAATTTTTGAAGACTAGTTTCATCTCCCTATTTGGTGTCCCTCATACTATATTAACATACAATGACACCAATTAGTTTTCTTTTTAGTTTAAAAGACTATATCAAGTGTATAAAATCGAGTCCAATGATTTATCTCACTGTCATGTGGTTTCAAATTGGAAGATAGTGGCCTTAAATGAGACTTTATTAAATATAATCCATAAAATAGAGGACTAAGACAAGATTTATTAGCTAGATAAAACTCCTTCATGATTTATTGGCCTACTGAACCACAACCCGTACAACAACGAACAATAACCCATACTCTATTGTATATGGAATAGAGGTAGTATGACCCATGAAAATCCATTTGACCTTATTCTGAATTTCTATATATGAAAAAATCTTATAAGATGAACAATCATAGAAGTTGGTTGACAATTTAGAAAAACATGATGATAATAGGTTGCTTATACTGCACAAACTCAATTTCAGCATAAAAAAATTTCACGATCCATCAACGGAAAGGTCCACCTCTACTCATTCCTCTAAGGAGAATTGGTTCTGGTTCTCAGAACCCTGATGATACTAGGGAAGAAATCCCCAAATCTGGAACCTAATTTGGAAGGGCTTTACATCATACATAAGGCCTATTCTACTGGAGCTTACTCATTGGCCATGATGGATGGAGAATGCATAAATTCCTCCATTAATGAAAGGTTTATTGAGAAATACATTACATGATTTCCACCATTAAAATAATTCTGGGAAGGGAGAATTTAAACTACATAATATTGGGTTTCTCATCACATTAACTTAAGCTATGTTACACATACATCCTAGTCGCAAGACATGAAACTACTCAATAAAATCCTTATTACATGATGTTAAAAATCTTGAAAAATGTATCATTGCGTGAAATTAAACAACATGACACACGATCGATTTTGTAAGAACAAAAACTATTTAGAGTGGGATACCCCGTGGGGCCCATGACTAACATGAGAGCTAGATCCATAGAATTGAAATTCCCTCTCCTTATATATGATCCTAATTAGTACGTGAAAATTCCCTTCAAAGAACTACATGCGACTTGATTTTAATTCATTTTTGATACATAGTGATTTCTAGGTATTATGCACTAAGCCCGCCCATAGATTCAGAAAATAATACACAATGATTTGAACTATTCTCACACCAAAATTCAAATTTTTCCAAACTTTTCCTAATTCTTCACTCTTCAATCAATAGAGAAAAGTTTCTAAAACATACCATATGGATCAGACCCATGTGAAACAAGGCATCTATACACCATGACATTAACATGTATGGTCCTTATCACTATTCTACGATGTTAAACTATAAGGTGAAATTCCACCCACATGACTCTAAGATACTCAAAGTGTCCCATTCATTATGGTCACTTACTCCCTGAAATGGGAGATAAATGCATGTAGAAGTCTTTGGCACATAGACTGCTAGTTCTTAAGAACATCAATACCCCATATTCATTTCATATGATCCAAGTATGTGTAGAGAATTTTTATCAAGAACTACATGTGTCTTGATTCCTAAACTTTTGGTATATAGAGAGACACCCAGGTCACCTAAATTCTAGTCCCAACCACAATATTTAAAGAAATATAATGTTCCCTTCCCCATACATGATCCTGATCTGTATTGGTAATATTACTTTTAGAGAACCATATGTGGTTTTATTCCTTTCCATAATAGATACCACTAAAACAAAATTGGATTTTAACAACACTGTTATTTATCAGTGGTAGAAGAAATCACTGATAGATGATATATTTATCTGCTCTAAAGAAAGCGACGATACATTTAAAATTTTATCAACATATTTATTTTAGTGCTCATAAAGGAAACCTTTATGAGAACTGATTAAGGGTATCCTTTATCAGCGCTTTATTTTTAGCACTGATAAAGGGTATCTTTTACCGGTACTTAATTTTTAGCGCTGACAAAGGATAAACATATTCAGCGCATTATGCTTAGAATTGATAAATATTTATTTCATCAATGCATTTTTAACGCTGATAAAATGAAATAATTAAATAAATAAAACATAAAAAATGTGTTTATTAAAAATTATATTAATTAAATCATTGATACACATGAATTGATTGATTATGAATTATTAAATATTAAAAATTTTATTAATTATATAATTATGATAATTAATGTTATTAAATTGTATATATTAAATATACAGATATATATTAATGTATATAAATATGATTTAAATATTAAAAAATATTTATCTTCTTTACATTAAATAGTCATATATTTGTTGAATAATTGTATATAATTAAAAGTTAATATGAATTAAAAATATTTACTAATTGAATAGTAGTTGATATATAATTTAATGTTGTTTGATTTTTATATTTAATATAGATCAAATGCGTGTTATATTGATTTCACATATATGTAATTAATGCATTTTTATATACAATATGCACACATAGAGAACTTATCCATTTTTTCAATATTGTTAAAGTGTAATTATATTCTTAATTTATTCAATTTCACTCATTTTTAACATATATGCATGCACTCAAAATTTAATATTCATTAATAATGTAAAAAAATATTTTTTTTAAAAAAATATTTATAAATAAATATATTTATAAATGTATAGTCACTATATTTATGAAATTATATATTAATAAATATAAATAAATAAATACTTTTTAAAAGTATTTATATAATTATAAATAAATAATTATGTATATTGAAATAATTATTAACTTTATAATAAATTTACTTAAATAATGAATATATTTACTATATTTATATTTACATATATTTATTAAATATATATTTATAATTATATAAATATGTATAATGATATAAATAATATCTTATAAAAATATTTCTATAATTAGATATAAATAATTAAAAAATTAGAATAAATATATTTAATATATTGAAATTTATATATATTTATTAAGTATTTATAAATTTTTACAATTTTTTATTTATAATTATAATTATAAATCCTTTAACAAAGTGCTAATAAAAGAATCTTTGTCCGTGCTAAATAAAGCACCGAAAAAATAAACATTTATGAGCGCTCTAATTTTAGCACTGATAAATATTGGTTTTATCATCACTTATTTAGCACTGATAAAGATCGGTCTTTATCAGCACTAAAAAAGAACTGATAAAAGGTTTATTTATTAGTGATTATTTGTAAGTGCCGATAAAAGTATCCTGATATATTTTAAAAACCCTAACCATTTACGAACTTGTCGTGATATAGAGATATCTGTGAAAGCCACCCACTACCAGTGCTCCTACTTGGTGAATTATAGGTCAAATCACACCAATCAAATCCCTCTAAACATATTTTTCAATATTCAAAGAGGGTCTTGGATTTTCTCTAGCCTAGCAGGGTTGGCCTTCTGATTTTCATTGTGTATTTTTTGTTTTTTTTTGATTTCATATTCATCGATTTTTTTATGATCTGTTGTTTATGATCTGTTGTTTATGATTTTTGTGGGATCCGTTGTTTCGGGAACTATTTTTAGTCTCTTGTTTGTATTGAATACCGATGTATGATTGGTTGTTTATACCAACTCAACAATTGAATCCTGATGAAGAATAGAACACTACTTTTTGTTGTTATGATGTCTCGTGTAGCACTCATGCACATAAAATTTAAGATATAGGAAGAAATTTCATTCACTACTTGAAATTAGTGCACTTCTATTAGAAAATCAGATGGAGGTTTTAATATATCGGTCCATATCATATGGACCACGGGTTGTTTTATTCATTGGCATTATTCCAATGATACCTGTATCTAATGATACTCCTCGTTTGTTGATTAGGGTGGAGGATAGATAAATAACACCTTTTCTCTTTGCACCCACTGCTAATCTTCTATATACATTTGTGATAAGGTAAGGATCATGCATTGCATCAACTTTGTTTTTAATCTTGATGGATTTTTCTCCTCTTTTGATGCTTCCTATAATTTTGGTCTTCTCATGTTTTTTCTTTAAACTCATTGCTAGTGCAATAAAATTAAACCTCTTGCATCCAATTTGAATCCTTATTTAATAATTTAAGGGGGTGTGGGTTGTGGAACCAACTCATGCTCAATATTTCTAAAAAAATAACTACTTTCAATCATCATTTATAACTTCCTAGTATGTCGTAACAAGAATTATCATCTTTTGATGTAATTTTCATCTTTTGGACCTCTTCTAGAAACCTCTTTCAGCCTAGTGATCTTCTATAACTATCCCATGAAATCTATTTCTCAAAGGAATATACTTTTCATTGATTTCACGTTTGTTCCCTACTTCTATTCTAGTTAAATATCACTTGAGACATCCACTAGAGACACAATTAACATGGAAATAATTACTTGAATAATATCCATTACTTCATTCGTCTAAATTGTTAACATTATTTTATAAATATTACTTTAAATTCACAATAATTAATATATTCCTAATAATTAAGGTAAAACTAGAAAAATACCCCTTAAATCCCAAATAAAATCATAGCTATTTTCACCTTCCTATATAGCTCATCTCGGTGTCCTTACTTTTCATACGAGCCATATTGAGTGTATTTAAAATATATCCTCTTTTTTAAATTTTACTTAAAAATTTCAAATATCTATTAATGAACCCAATAGGATTTATATGAATCTAAAATGGATTTACGCTAATCGTTTGACCAATGAATATGAATATGGAGTTAAAGAGTTCATCATGTTTTCAAAAGAGCATACAGATGACCCTTCTAAAATACTATGTTCGTGTTTACATTGTTGTTATTCAAGACAAATTGGTCCGGAATAGTTGGAAGAAAATTTGATTTCTCATGGAATATATCAAATCTATAAATTTTTAACTAAATAAAAGGAAACATTTATGTGGACATCAATTGGGATGATACTACAGTTTATGAATCATTTGATATGAATACCTTTGTAAAAGATGATGGAGATTGCCTGGAAGAAATGACAATACAAATTGAATACAACCTTTATGAATGTCCAAAGTTGTTTGAGGAGTTAAATAGATATTCCAAGAAACTATTGTATACCATTTTTACTAAATACACAAAATTGTCAACTATATTAAAGTTATATAATCTGAAAGATGGCAACAGATGGAGTTACACCAGCTTTATAGAACTACTTGGTTTTTGGAAAGATATTCTACCAGAAGAAAATGAAAACCCATGTCCAACATCTGAAGCTAAATGAATATTACGTTTAATGGGAATGATCTCTAAAAAAACATTCTTTTCCAAATGATTTCATATTGTATCACAAGAAACATGAATCACTCATGAAATTCCCTAAGTGTGGCATGCATCGATACAAGAAAAATGAATCAATCCATTAAAATATGTATGGTAAATTCCTATCCTTCCACAGTTTATAAGACAACATGGATGTCAGGAAACCACAAGACAATTAACATGGAATGGAAATACTATAATTAAAAATGGGAATCTACGTCATCCAGTATATTCTCCTCAGTGGAAGAAATTTGATTATGAGTTTCCTGAATTTGGAGATGAGCCGTGAAACTTTTATATTGTGTTATCTGCAGATGGACTAATTCGTTTTGGTGTATGGAGTAGTAATCACAGTACAGGGCCCTTCATGTTGTTAAATTATAAATTTCCACCATGGTTATACATGAAGTGAAAATACATTACGTTGTCTATGCTTATATTTAGACCAGAGAAACTAAATATTGATATTGATGTCTATTTGGATCCATTGATTGAAGATATAAAATGAATGTGGGATACATGTGTTATAATGTATGATTCTCATAGAAGCGAAGAATTCACATTCAGGGCCATGTTGCATAGAATGATAAATTACATCCCTTCTTATGAAAATTTATCAGGATATAGCATTAAAGGCATGTTAGGGAGTCCCATTTGTGAAAAATGAAAATACTCAGTTTGGTTGAAGCATTCCTCAAACTATATGTTTTTAGGACATCAAAATGTTTTACCTTGAAGTCATTAATACCAATCTTGGATGACTTCATTCGATCCGAATATCGAACAAGGTACAACACTATCTCCAACAATGGGTGATAAACTGTACAAAAAATGTAAAAAAGATTGATACTATTTTTGGTAAACCATTTTTGAAAAACGTTACAAAATTAGTTTGTAATAAGAGGTCAATTGTCTTTGAATTACCATATTGGAAATGTTTGTATGTCAGACATTTTCTTGATGCCATGCGTGTAGAAAAAAAGTATTTTTTATTTTTATTTTCATGTTACTAAATATTCCTAGAAAAAAAATATAGAATCAAGGCATGGTTGGACTTGATTGAAATGGGATAAGGGAAGAGTTGGCATTGGTGAAGGGTAAAAGGTGGACTTTTAATTCTCTAGTATCTTGCACTCTATAAAGATAGGGAAAATCACAATTTTCCTTTTCCTGATGAGTGTATAAGTTCCACAAAGGCATTCATCAAATATCCAGAATGTCGTGTTAATAACTTATTTGATGTTAGAGGGACTAAAATCACACGACTATCAGGTTTTGATTCATGATTTAATTCTTGTTTCTTTTAGTTGCATTCTTCCTAAACAATGTATGACATACATTAACCGAACTCTATTACTTTTTCATATCCAATGCAGAAAAGTTGTAGACCCGGTGACGTTTTCCATCATGAATTAGGTTATTTCAATCATATTATGTGAATTATATATGTTCTTCCAACAAAAATTCTTATATATAATGGTCCACCTAATGATTCACTTGGTCAGAGAGGTTCATCTATGTGGTCCTGCCCATTACCGATGGATATACCCCATTGAATGGTATATGACGATTTTGAAAGGGTATATCAAGAATCGAAGTCAGCCAAAAGGTTAAATTGTAGAATGATATATTGTTTAAGAAGTTATTGAATTCGGTATCGATTACCTATCATATGTTGAAATCATCATCCTATGAAAGTCTTTCCATAGTGAACACCTTATGGGTGAATGGATTTCTAGAAGAGATGTTGTTACAATTACCATGACAGAGAAGGAGAAAACACCTCTCTACATATTACATAATAGTAAAAATGTTGATCTATACATTGAATCCCATAAATAAGTTCTTAGAGATTTGGATCCATCAAGATCTAAAAGATGGATATTAGATACACATATTCAAAAAAATTATAGGATGGCTCAGAGATCAAATTTATAAGGAGTTATCTGAAAATACGAATTCAATTGATGAATGACTTCAATGGAAAGAAGGAGGACCAAATGAAAATTTTATATCTTATACTAGGTTTGTAATCAATAGTTATACGTTCTATAAAAAATAACACAATGACTTTATTATGGTGAAAAAAGTGGTGTTATGCTTGTGGCTGAAATGATGCACATATCTGGTTCCAAGGATAGAAATCAAATTTATGAAAATATGTCATACTTTGGAATTATCGAATAGATATATGAGTTGGATTATACAAAATTTCAAGTGTTTCTTTTCCATTGGAAATGGGTTGACAATATTAATGGAGTGAAAGTTGATGAAATGGGCTTTGTGAACGTGAATTTCAATGTAGAAGGGGTAAAATATGAGCCATTCATAATGGCATCACAAGCAGTAAAAGTATTTTATTTCTCTGATCCAAAAAATAATAATTAGTCAATTGTTTTACTGGAAACTAAAACAAATTTTGTGTTAGATGAAAATTCAATCAAGGATGACCCTTTATTTGGGATATCACAATTATTTCTTGATGGTCCCAGGGTAGAAAATGTCTTGTACATTAGAGGGGACCAAAAATATGGGATTTGGATTCTCGAAAAAGGATCCAAATCCTTGAAACCTTTAAAAAAAGAAATAGGGTTCAATGATAAGGTAATTGTTTTTGATATATTATGTTTTTCCTCATAATATTATTTTCTTTCTACTGCATTAACATGATCTAAATTAAATATTCTACTACCCATGAAGATAGTGTCTTCTACACATGATGATGTTACCAATCCCTCAGATGAACAAACTATAATGAAGGAAACCATTTGGAAAGATGTAAAGGTAATGTTATGATATAATTATTCTATTTTACCAAAAAATTATATAATGGAACGTTGATTTCATTTTCATTATTTTTTCCAGATTTTGTTTATATTATTACCCACATAAGAATAGTTTTATCATATAGGTGTGTTCTTTTTTTCGAGAAGGGGTTGGTTTGTTTTGAAATAGCATGATTCATGTATGGATTAAAAGACAAAGTAACACTGATGTTTTTGAATGTATATAATAATTTTTATTTATGTAATTGTATAAAACAATGTTTAAAATGTATAAAATATAGTTTTTTTGGTATTTGTGATATAAATTTAATTTCATTTAAAATCTATATTGATATTGTTTTTTTGATATTATATATGTTTTAGGTGATTTATTGTGATGTAACAGTGCACTAAAATATGTCCTTTTATCAGTGGTTTTATAAGAATTGATAAAGGAATCATTTAGCGGTGCTAAATTAAAGCACCGATAAATGAGATCTTTGTCAGTGCTGATAAATGGACCATTTTATCTGTGATTTTCAATGATGATACAATTCATGATATTTTACTGTCACTAATGTTATTATTTATTTCCTAGCACTGATAAAGTCTATTTCAATCATTGTTAAAGGCCTATTTGGTAGTAGTGTACATAGTCACACCCAGACCCCAAAACATGCCCATGGCCGTAATGTCAAAAAAAACCCTTCTCTCTATTTATGGATCATACCAATACATGGATTTTTCTCAAAAATAACTATATGTGGATTGATTACTACTATCATAGGATATGTAGTGATGCCTCTACTCTCTAATACTAGGTCGAACTATAATGAAAAGGAAAAATAAATTTCATCCTCACCCACATATGAATCAAATCCATGTGGGTGATCTTTCCTTTAAGAAGTATGTGTGGATTCATTCCCAAACCATTAGGATATGAAGAAATTCTTGGGTATATTATCCTAGGACCAAACAAAAGTTTTCCACTATTACAACTATCACCAATACTTGGTCCATATTGATTTTTTTCAAACTTATTTGGCCACGAGACTATAAATATTCTCCCACGTGTAAAACATCTTTCAATATGATATTCTTTAAACTTACTAGTATAATCATCAGTTATATATCATTCACCTAGATGATCATGGGTGAATTTTATTTTGAGGATTAACTTGCTTCTTCCCCAACACTCGATCCAGATTTGTGGAGGGGCACCCCCTTATAGAACTTTGTTGAAGTGCCCAGATCAGTGTGAATCACTGAGAGGGGGAGGGGGTGAATCAGTGATTCTTTAAAACTTTTTACTAATTGATTCCTTATCAATTAAACCTCTATGGATTGTTAAGGCCTCGATCCACTCTTCTTGTATCTCTCACCTTTCCACGAATGATGCAGTAAATGTAAAGGCACTGGACACAAGGATTTACAAGGTTCGGCACCAAAGGCCTACATCCTTGCCATGCTCTCTCAGCATGGATTCTCCCATTATAACTTGTTAGAATTACAATGGTCGATACAGCTTCCCACCGTATCTCTCCTGAGTCCCACAGGAGGGTCTTTATACTGCGTCCCACAGTGTTACCAGAGTCCCACTGGCCTGCTCTAGAATCCCACTAAAGACTTCTTCTCCCTGAGTCCCACAGGGTCTTCTCCTGGCTCCTCGAGTCACACGAGTCGCTCTTCTTCACTTTAAGTTCTTCAAGTATCCTCAGCAGCCTGGGATAAAGGCTGATGGCCTTGCTCTGTATCTCTGATCACTTGAGTTGATCAGGTCTTCTCGTCTTGCTCATGATTTATCTCCTTCTTCTCAGGATGACCTGGCCTCTCTCCAATTACTGAATACTCAGACAATTGATGTCTTTACCTTCGGTCTGGTCCAGTCTCACTTCACTTCAACATCATGCACTGAATGCATGGCAGTTCTCCTTCCTCATGCACTGACTGCATGGTCTTCTCAAATCTCATCAAGAACTCTTGGTCTTGGTCTCCTCAAATGCACACAAGCTGGTTTGGATTTGTTCACGTGTGCATGTGCATGCATGTATGCATGCACTCTCCTTTCTTCCTCTTGGTGCAATAAACCCACAAAGGGTGTAATCAATTATAGCACACACCAACTCACTTCCTTCACACACTTAATTCAATTTGCTTACACACTTAATGTGTGTTATACTTTAGTGTGGATGTCCTCTTCTTCTAGGTGTTTACACTTTTAGTGCACACACTAGGTTCGGCCTTCTTGCTTTGTTTGTACACACACACTTCCTTTGATCAATTAGCAAACACAAGTCTTGGCCTCCTTCACTTGCACACACTAACTCTCGACCTTCTTCACTTCACACACAAAGTGTGGCCTTCTTAGCACATGGCACACACATAAGTGGTCGTAGGGTGTTCTTGTTCTTCACTTAGCATACACCCAATATGCTAGGTCTTCACTTGATGCTCAGATAAGGTGTGGTCTCGGCCTCTACTTGCACACACCCGAACAAGTGTGCTCTTCCTCTTCACTTAGCACACACAAATACACTTAGACCTTGGGTCTTCTTTGGTTGCACAAGGCTACGGCCTTTCCTTCCCTTCTTGCACACACACAAGGCTACTGCCTTTTATTCAAATGCACACACAACCCGAACACTGTAGCACACACACAAAGGTGTGGTAAATTGCCTCACTCAAACTCCCTGCCAAATGAAGGCGTGCATGGGGTGCGGCCAACCTCTTCTCCACTGCCGCGCAGGGTCACAAGGCGCAAGGGTGCGTGAGTGCCGCGCAGGTGCCACTGCCGCGGGGTGCGCAAGTACAACACCCGCGCGCACTTCCTCCTGCCGCGCAAGTACGCGGGCAGTGAGGGTGACAACCTCAAGCGCGCAAGGAGATGCGGCTGGGGTTCTTCCTGTCGCGCAAAGGAGGCGCGCATGGGACCTTCGGAGCCTCGGGTGGCTCCAGAAACTTCAGCCGCGCAAGTTCTTTGCGCGGGGCTTCAAACCTTCGCGAGGCACAAAGTGCTTCTCACGGGACTTCCTTCTTCAAAAACTCAGCAGCAAAATGAGAGCCTCTGGCTCTTCTTTTATAGGCAGAGGGATGCCCGAATCATCCGCGTGCGATAAATCTCAAACTCCCGAGATCTTCGGATATTTAAAGATTTTTTCAAATCTCGTTGCACTTTCTCCTCGGTTTACCGCGGGCTCTTTTATTATTTTCTTCCTCCTCGTGCATGCGATTTATAACGCATGCACGGCCTCTGTTTAAACCCAATCCATGCATGCAAAGCACGAACACCAACTGGCCTCGGCACCTTCGGTTTGCCTTCGGCCAAATCTCGAATTCTTCTTCTCATCGCATGCAAACTCATATTTTTGTTCATGGTTGTGTTCAGTGTGGCCAGACGAGCCGAATGGAGGTCTCGGTTTCGAAAATGGTGGCCGGGAACTCGAAATAGGTCGTCGGGGAGGCTCTGGTTCAGCGGCTGCTCGCGGGTGGCTTCGGCTCGAGCTCGAGGAAGGAGACGAGCTCTCGGCCGTCGGATCAGGCGTTTGAGATACATCGGGCGGCCTGGATTAGATCGCGGCGCTGCAGATGGATCGTGCGGCGCAGATCAAGCGCGCGATGAGACGGACGGCGGAGATTTGCTCCCGGGATTTTTTGCGCGTCCCACATCGAATCCTCGCCCGGTTTTCTCGCGGCTTATTAACATGCCGCTCCCTTCCTCAGCTCAATTGAATCTCCTCCCTCCACGGTGCCGCCCTGCACCGTGTTCTCCCTGCGGGCGCGCTCTGCGCCCACTCTTGCCTCCTGCGGGCGCGCTTAGCACCCACTATGCACACACGGGTGCGCGGGCTTCACCACCGCGTGCCCTCGGGGCTTATACACGGCCCCCCTGCCTCTCGGGCTGGCCACATGGGATCCCCCCTTGGGCGTGGCGCCTTAGGCCCACATGTGCCTTGGGGGTTGAACCCTTAAGGCTGGCTTGAGATGGCCTATTTTTTGGCAAAGGACAGAATATGACTTTGTCATAAACAAAGTACTCCATATGAAAAATGCCCATTCTAAATGCCAAGCCAATTCATTCTTCTTCTCCATTTCTTCCCTTCTCTACTTCTTAATAATTCCTTAATCCTCCTCAACATATAATCTTCACTTAGTATATGAATTCAAAAGGTTTCTTCTTAATCTTCTTCATCTCCTCTTCCATATGTGTTCAATACTTAGGAGGGACTTCTTCAACTGAATCTCATAAATCACACATGTTCTTCAACATTCTTCATTGATCTAATCAGAGATCAATTGGATCTTCTTCATGTTCACATGCACTAAGTGATAGTGCATGGACTTCATTAATGCACATCATCCACTTAGTAGTTGTGGATGGAACTCCTTTCAACTCCTCATGCATTGTGAAGACAATTCATGGTCTTCAATCAATGGTGTGACTTTGTATCATCAGGATACAAGTTCTATGAACTTAAAGATCAGCTCAACAATCGTCAGATATATCACTAGAGAATATTTCAACCACATCTCCTATGTCACTTAGTGAATCTCCTAAGTGACATGCATCTTAGTACCATGGCCATTCTCCTTCATCACCAACACCATCACATCCTTTGACATTCACATCTTGACTCCTTAACATCCATTCATTCCAAGACAACTTCATGCCTCATTGACAACAAATGCAACACATTGCACTTCAATCTCCCCCTTTGTATTTGTTGTCAATACACTCCTTCAGCACATATGAATGGGTCAGTATGTGTGCCAATATTTTCTCCCCCTTATTGGCAATCAAATGCAAAGGTGTGGTGTGGTTCTCTTCCACAATATCTCTTCCTCCCTTTGAAAAGTATTTTCTTGAAAAACACTGAGAGAGGGATGATGTCACATGTTCTTCTTTAGCAAAGAACCTTTAGTAGATCAAATCTAAGTCTACTTGGGCTAACCCGGTGTAGAAAACAAGAGTGATATGACCAAGGAATTCAAAGCTGTCCATAATTCTCTACACATGTGAGATCATGCTTAGGGGTTTGAAATTTTTCAGGTATAACAATGAATTGCTGAATCCTGCACATACTTCACAAAACACATTAGAATGTCCAGGTGCAAAGATAAAGCTCCCCCTTTCATCCATTTGTCTTCAATCCATACTCCCCCTTAATTGACAAGATAAACTCAATTAAGAAAAAAGGGATGAAAGTATGATTGGAATACCTTCAGCTTTTCTCAAGATAGTATTAAATCTTAGAATACCATCTTCTCCAGATTGGCTCCCCCTCAAGGGGTGCTCTCCATTCTGTCCAAACCATCCTCCAGCTGAGAATGACCATCATCTTCAATTCCCTGCAATGTTAGCACATGTATATACCAAGAGTATAAGGGAATAAGATGGAACCTCCTTGGTTCATCAATGTGAACAACAAGGTTGAGAAGATTCTCTCAACCGAGATGTCCCATTTTCACCATTCTTCACACTTGCACATTTGATCTTCATTGATGATTGTGCTGGTGTGGTTCTCAACCCATCTTCATGTGAAATCTTTTTCTTCCCTTTTGCTTTAGCAAATGCCAGAGCTTCATCTTCAGCTCTTTGTAGTTCTCTGGCAAGTTGCAACTGATGTGGCCATATGACAAGTAAATCATTTGGAAGAGTGGCCTCAGTTTTGGAAGTTCCACATGGTTCTTTGGATGCTGCTAAGCTACCTCTCTTAGGCAACTTATTTTCAATCAATCCCTTCTGCTTCTTCTGGATTGATTGTCTGTTTGAGTCCAGTTGGCTTCTATTGAATTTCATGGCTTCTTTACAAAGATCCATGGTATGACCATTCCTTCCACAGTAGAAGCACTTCTTCTTGGTGGTCCTTCTGGATGACTCACCCTTCTTGGTTTTAGAATCCAAGGACTTCTCTTCCTTTTTCAAAATCTTCTTGGGAGCATCTTCCACTTTCTTCTGCTTGCTTCCCAAGGAATTTCTTTTAGCCAGGTTCAGTGATCTTTTCTTCTTTTGAGCTCTGGATACAGTTGGAGATTGACATGTATCTTTTTGTTGACCACTTTTGCAATCATCCCAGATGTTGTCAAGTAATCCAAATCTATTTGCAGTAAATAGATGTCTCTGGACCTGTGGATGTTGCTTCTTTCCTTCTGGCTTGCTCCCCCTAGGCATGGGCTTCCTCTGTGCTTTGGCATTCAGTGGATTGTACCAACAATCCTTTGCACAATGCCCATACTTGTTACAACACCAACATTGACCCACAAATCTTGACCTATTGATTCCTTCTGATTGTAGGGTACTTGTCTTGAATTGTTGTTCTTCTTCAGGAGAGCTTTCTTTCTTCATTGTCTTCATCCATACTTGTTTGGAATTATTCTTCCATCCTGCACTTTTTGTGGAAACACTATTAGAAGCATTAGTACAAGATGGGATGGATGGTACCTTCTTTCTAGAAGATGTTGCCCTTTCATTAGAGGATGTCTTTCTTTTAGAATCATCCTGCTCAAAGCATACTTGAGTAGCAACATGTCTTCTTCCAGCTGACTGGGAGGATTCAGCTTTAGGTGATTGCAGATGTTTCAATATCACCTCTTGTTCTAAGCATTTCATGTTAAGGGAGTTCTTCTCATCCTCAACAGTTCTTAGCTTTCCTTCCCAACTTTCTTTCAGCTGATTCATCGGGTCATCATGCATTGTCTTCAATTCAAGCAATGAATTGTCAAGCTCCTTTACCCTTTTTGCTTTGTCTTCAAGTTGAGCATCTTTGACAACCATTGAAACTCTGTGTCTCTTTTCCAGTTCATGGAAAACATCTTTGATCATTATCAAAAATATTTCTTTCTCAGAAAGGCTTCTTTGCAATTCTTCAGTAGTGTCTTCATATCTTTCATTGCAAAGAGATACTGTTTCATCTTTGGCATTTACCAGCTTTCTGAGAGTGTTGGTTATGCCAACCCTTTTAGCCAATTGATCTTCCATTGCATTGGCTTCTTCTTCTAACTGTGATTTTTCTTCATGAAGATCATGGATGCCTGTAGCTATACACTTTGCCACTTCCATGGGAACTGTCTTCTGAAGATATTTGAGTGTACTCTGAAGATCATTCATTATTCCAACTTCATCACAGCTAGGACAGGCTTTCTTCATCTTCTTGGCCTGTTTCTTCTTTCTATTTTTCTGAGTCTTGGCAGATATCTCCATTTGAGGCTGGTCACTCGTTTCCTCAAATCTGCACTTCATAAAGACTCCCTTGGATCTTTTAGAGGTAACCTCCCTTTGATACCAATTGAAGTGCCCAGATCAGTGTGAATCACTGAGAGGGGGAGGGGGTGAATCAGTGATTCTTTAAAACTTTTTACTAATTGATTCCTTATCAATTAAACCTCTATGGCTTGTTAAGGCCTCGATCCACTCTTCTTGTATCTCTCAGCTTTCCACGAATGATGCAGTAAATGTAAAGGCACTGGACACAAGGATTTACAAGGTTCGGCACCAAAGGCCTACATCCTTTCCATGCTCTCTCAGCATGGATTCTCCCATTATAACTTGTTAGAATTACAATGGTCGATACAGCTTCCCACCGTATCTCTCCTGAGTCCCACAGGAGGGTCTTTATACTGCGTCCCACAGTGTTACCAGAGTCCCACTGGCCTGCTCCAGAATCCCACTGAAGACTTCTTCTCCCTGAGTCCCACAGGGTCTTCTCCTGGCTCCTCGAGTCACACGAGTAGCTCTTCTTCACTTTAAGTTCTTCAAGTATCCTCAGCAGCCTGGGATAAAGGCTGCTGGCCTTGCTCTGTATCTCTGATCACTTGAGTTGATCAGGTCTTCTCGTCTTGCTCAGGATTTATCTCCTTCTTCTCAGGATGACCTGGCCTCTCTCCAATTACTGAATACTCAGACAATTGATGTCTTTACCTTCGGTCTGGTCCAGTCGCACTTCACTTCAACATCATGCACTGAATGCATGGCAGCTCTCCTTCCTCATGCACTGACTGCATGGTCTTCTCAAATCTCTTCAAGAACTCTTGGTCTTGGTCTCCTCAAATGCACACAAGCTGGTTTGGCTTTGTTCACGTGTGCATGTGCATGCATGTATGCATGCACTCTCCTTTCTTCCTCTTGGTGCAATAAACCCACAAAGGGTGTAATCAATTATAGCACACACCAACTCACTTCCTTCACACACTTAATTCAATTTTCTTACACACTTAATGTGTGTTATACTTTAGTGTGGATGTCCTCTTCTTCTAGGTGTTTACACTTTTAGTGCACACACTAGGTTCGGCCTTCTTGCTTTGTTTGTACACACACACTTCCTTTGATCAATTAGCAAACACAAGTCTTGGCCTACTTCACTTGCACACACTAACTCTCGACCTTCTTCACTTCACACACAAAGTGTGGCCTTCTTAGCACATGGCACACACATAAGTGGTCGTAGGGTGTTCTTGTTCTTCACTTAGCATACACCCAATATGCTAGGTCTTCACTTGATGCTCACATAAGGTGTGGTCTCGGCCTCTACTTGCACACACCCGAACAAGTGTGCTCTTCCTCTTCACTTAGCACACACAAATACACTTAGGCCTTGGGTCTTCTTTGGTTGCACAAGGCTACGACCTTTCCTTCCCTTCTTGCACACACACAAGGCTACTGCCTTTTCTTCAAATGCACACACAACCCGAACACTGTAGCACACACACAAAGGTGTGGTAAATTGCCTCACTCAAACTCCCTGCCAAATGAAGGCGTGCATGGGGTGCGGCCAACCTCTTCTCCACTGCCGCGCAGGGTCACAAGGCGCAAGGGTGCGCGAGTGCCGCGCAGGTGCCACTGCCGCGGGGTGCGCAAGTACAACACCCGCGCGCACTTCCTCCTACCGCGCAAGTACGCGGGCAGTGAGGGTGACAACCTCAAGCGCGCAAGGAGATGCGGCTGGGGTTCTTCCTGTCGCGCAAAGGAGGCGCGCAGGGGACCTTCGGAGCCTCGGGTGGCTCCGGAACCTTCAGCCGCGCAAGTTCTTTGCGCGGGGCTTCAAACCTTCGCGAGGCACAAAGTGCTTCTCACGGGACTTCCTTCTTCAAAAACTCAGCAGCAGAATGAGAGCCTCTGGCTCTTCTTTTATAGGCAGAGGGATGCCCGAATCATCCGCGTGCGATAAATCTCAAACTCCCGAGATCTTCGGATCTTTAAAGATTTTTTCAAATCTCGTTGCACTTTCTCCTCGGTTTACCATGGGCTCTTTTATTATTTTCTTCCTCCTCGTGCATGCGATTTATAACGCATGCACGGCCTCTGTTTAAACCCAATCCATGCATGCAAAGCACGAACACCAACTGGCCTCGGAACCTTCGGTTTGCCTTCGGCCAAATCTCGAATTCTTCTTCTCATCGCATGCAAACTCATATTTTTGTGCATGGTTGTGTTCAGTGTGGCCAGACGAGCCGAATGGAGGTCTCGGTTTCGAAAATGGTGGCCGGGAACTCGAAATAGGTCGTCGGGGAGGCTCTGGTTCAGCGGCTGCTCGCGGGTGGCTTCGGCTCGAGCTCGAGGAAGGAGACGAGCTCTCGGCCGTCAGATCAGGCGTTTGAGATACATCGGGCGGCCTGGATTAGATCGCGGCGCCGCGGATGGATCGTGCGGCGCAGATCAAGCGCGCGATGAGACGGACGGCGGAGATTTGCTCCCGGGATTTTTTGCGCGTCCCACATAGAATCCTCGCCCGGTTTTCTCGCAGCTTATTAACATGCCGCTCCCTTCCTCAGCTCAATTGAATCTCCTCCCTCCACGGTGCCTCCCCACACCGTGTTCTCCCTGCGGGCGCGCTCTGTGCCCACTCTTGCCTCCTGCGGGCGCGCTTAGCGCCCACTATGCACACACGGGTGCGCGGGCTTCACCACCGCGTTCCCTCGGGGCTTATACACGGCTCCCCTGCCTCTCGGGCTGGCCACATGGGATCCCCCCTTGGGCGTGGCGCCTTAGGCCCACATGTGCCTTGGGGGTTGAACCCTTAAGGCTGGCTTGAGATGGCCTATTTTTTGGCAAAGGACAGAATATGACTTTGTCATAAACAAAGTACTCCATATGAAAAATGCCCATTCTAAATGCCAAGCCAATTCATTCTTCTTCTCCATTTCTTCCCTTCTCTACTTCTTAAGAATTCCTTAATCCTCCTCAACATATAATCTTCACTTAGTATATGAATTCAAAAGGTTTCTTCTTAATCTTCTTCATCTCCTCTTCCATATGTGTTCAATACTTAGGAGGGACTTCTTCAAATGAATCTCATAAATCACACATGTTCTTCAACATTCTTCATTGATCTAATCAGAGATCAATTGGATCTTCTTCATGTTCACATGCACTAAGTGATAGTGCATGGACTTCATTAATGCACATCATCCACTTAGTAGTTGTGGATGGAACTCCTTTCAACTCCTCATGCATTGTGAAGACAATGCATGGTCTTCAATCAATGGTGTGACTTTGTATCATCAGGATACAAGTTCTATGAACTTAAAGATCAGCTCAACAATCGTCAGATATATCACTAGAGAATATTTCAACCACATCTCCTATGTCACTTAGTGAATCTCCTAAGTGACATGCATCTTAGTACCATGGCCATTCTCCTTCATCACCAACACCATCACATCTTTTGACATTCACATCTTGACTCCTTAACATCCATTCATTCCAAGACAACTTCATGCCTCATTGACAACAAATGCAACACATTGCACTTCATTTGTAAAGGCTTGACTCCCATCATCATGGGATGAATAGTGACATCCATGTACTATGTCATGGAACCATACACTGTTACTATAATTAAAATGAGAAAATAACCTATATCCATTGTATTATTTGGATCTTCATGTGATATTTGTACATGGGTTTGTCTATTTAGGAAGTTGTGATCGAAATAAAATTCCCTTTCTCATACATATGATTCAGATCTTTTGAGAGGACCCTTGAATTTTACAATAATAAATAAATCTTTATCCCTATCCATAAATGATATATATTGAATTTTAGAACATGAATCACTAGTACCACATACAATTTTAAAAAAAATTCCCCTTAATACCATAGTATTTTTCCTTTTGCAGTTACACTTCATTCCCCCAATTGATTTGCTCTAACGAAGAACACAATTCTACTTTATTACATGTGTCCTAGTATATATATTTGGGATCCAAAAAGAACTATGTATGTCTTGATTCCTATCCCTATAGGATACATAGTTATGTTATGATTCTCCACCCTTTTCCTAGACACAATCTCTAAAAAGAAAATGTACACCCCCTTCTTCATATGAGATTGGTCAATGTAGAGGGATTTCATGAAAAGAGTTTTCTATGGATTTATCCCCACCCTCATGAGATTCATAAGGTAACTCATGGGAATCCTTACCATAGAAATTATATATACCCCTATCTCACCTTAGTGCTAGATCATGTCAACTTCCATTCACAACGGGCCAATGCCTTCTCAGTACTAAGACAAATTTATTTCCTAGTTTTGCACCCCTAGACAACACAATATGGGTTATTTATCATTCACTAGTTATTTCTCAAACTTAGTGTGACTCATATGAATTTGTAGGATACAACTGACCCATTTGATATGGATGGGGGTTTCATGACCAAAGGTGAGTGGCTTTGATGTTCTATCTTCCAAGACCGTAAACTTAATAAGAACGGTCTAGTCACAAAAACGTCTTTTGATTATGCATGAGTCAGATCTATGTAGGGATTTATTGCAAGTGAGTAAGATCTAAAAAAATGGGTCCTTGACATATAGCCACATACATATTGTCCTATACAATGAAAAAATGCCTCCCACATATGAATTCCCCCAACCAATGTGAGGTGTCTCTAAATACATGATGCATTATTTTCAACTATGTGCTTAATTTACTTATCCCAGATTTGTAAACAATAAGACCTTAGTGTCTTTGTCACATGATATTAAACAACATGGAAATCATGTCCCATTGCATGATGCTAAACTTGTAAATCTATCACCCATCATTACTCCTTATCAAATGACCATAATAACTAGACCATGGTCAACCAAGTTTAAGGGTTCATAAATCATTTTTATAAGAACCTCAATCCATAAATAAAACCTTTTGTATTTAGTATCTAAAAAATACAACAAATATTACATGGTCCTTGGAAAAGAACACCCAGCTTCAAGGGACTTTTTTTACTATGCATTTCTTCCCTTTCTTCTTTATATGGTCCCCCAGCCTATTAACGAGATGTGTAAAAAGGGTCCCTTTGATCAGAGTGATCCCTAACGACATTGTACTTATACTCCTAACCCCATAATGATTTGATATCGTCATTGGAATGTAAGTCCAATAACATTACTCATGATCAATGAACCTTGGTTCATGGTTTACAAAACCATAATCCTCATTTCAAAAAGTTTTTGGAAAATTTACAACTAGGTGATTCTTAATTTGGTTTTGTGTCACATCTCCCTTATACATGTCCCTGCACCATGACCATAAAATGCATTCACTTTGGTGAGAGTTTTGCGAAAATAGACTCTAGCCATCTATGGCCCAAATCATATGGCCCTAAACTCCTAGTGAAAGAGACCCAAAACTTATCTAGATAAAAACAAAAAAAGGGGGTTCTGATTAAAAGTCAATAATATACTTTCTAACATCTTAATATTCAATGCTTAGGAAAAATTTAGAGTTTAAATAAAAAAGGAACAAGGAATGTAGAGACTATATTATGACCCTAGTAAAAGTCAATCCATGCTCACCAAACCATTATGGTCTAGGAAAAAGTTAAGGAAATTATTTTTTACATACCATCACCATAAGAACATGTTTTTTTTGAAATTATACAAATTATAAGGTTCTCAAAGCCTTATTGAATATTATGTTTTCCATAAACCAACTTCATGTCCTTGTTCTCTGAATTAACGCCCACAAGTCCCATGAGTTAATACACTACATCTGCAACCCTATAACTATGAGTTATTTATCTTGGTTCTCCCTAGTAGATTATTGGTAATAGGTAATGACTAATATGAAAGGACACCATTAGGATTCTATACTGGATAACACAATTCCTATGATATTGTGCCTAAATAACTTCATAGTATTGGAAGAGAGGCCCCCGTAAAACCATGATCGATTTCCCTAACTACTTGAGATGCAGGTTTCTTCCATTAATAATGGTTGATCTATACCCATGAGTCTCTGATCCTTGTTAAATTACATATTCGTGGATTATGATATATATTTCCCATGATTTAACTGTTCAAGTGTATTCAACACTCTTGATTCTACCTCACTATGTATTGTACCCATTCTAGAAGTAGGAACACAGACTTCCATTATTTATCCTTTTAAAATTTCTCATTAAATGTTCTTAAATCATATGATATTGGATCTAAGATTTATAAAGATTAACTAAGAACACCTTCATTTAAGGTAGTATATTCCATAAATTGTACCATTATTCATGTAAATTTTTACTTGTCCCACATCATATGGACTACCTCCAGGGTTCTAGAACCCTTTTTGGATAGTCTTTTCTCTTTAACCTATATCATTGTACAAGTGTTTTAATCTTCATAAAATTTCATAGCCATTGGAAAGGATCGGGGACCCCTCTGCCTGACTATGATGTAAGCCCATATTATCTTATGTATAAGGGCCCTTGAACTATCAAAAGTAGTGTTTTTTATTAGTAATAAAAGAACGCTAATCCTTCTGAGACCCATGAACATTAAAGAGGAACTTGGATCCTTCATGTGTTTTGCAGTCACCCCTATTGAGTTTTCATTATATCATATCCTTTGGATAAAACTATTTGGGATGGGATTTAAAAAACCCATAGTGTAACAATGAAATAGATTTAAAATCCCAAAGATTTTATCAATATCTACCAAGGGCCTTTGAAGCAAGTATACAGGGTGCCATGACCCTTCATTAATATCCATCCTTCATAATTCAAGAGAGTATATAGGGTCCCAGAATCCTTTATAAATAACCACCATTCATAATCAAAGTAAGGAAGAAAGGTTCTATAACCCTTCATGAATACCCATCTGATAAGTTCATCTTATGGATACAAAATTTTAACATTTTAATTCATTAATGTCGTAGATTTTATTTTATTAACATCTAAGTTTATATTATTAAATATCATTTTCTGGGAAATTTTAATTTTGAATGACATTTAAAGAAAATTAATAAAAAACAAAAAAACTTGTTTTAAATGTTTTTATTATTTTAATTATTTTTTAGGTTATGTTTTGTTTGAGTTAAGGAAGAAGGAAGGGTTAGACAAAAAATGGTCTTGCCCATGTCAACCAAGGCTTGGACCAAAGGCCCAAAAACTAAGACCAGCCTTGTGATGGCCCACACTGGTAGAATATAGGAAGAGAATAACTAACACAAACCATTAACATGAGCACGTTGACATGGAGGATATAGGTTCACATAGCGTTGAGAGGAAGGCTTCACCATAAAGGGTGGGGGAACAATAGCGGTAGGGGTCTTCAAACCCCAATATTACTTCACTAGGGGGAGGATTTCAGGTATATACTTATTAAGAAGATGAAATCCATTTTCGTTTTCAATGTGGAATGTGTGTACAACATGTTTCACGTTTTACTTACATAAACACTGACATTTATCCTTGGTTATGAGTCTTCTTCATCACACATTTTTTCTACATATTCATCGGTTCTTCTATGGCATAGACTATCAAGAATCTCCCTCCACACTATTTATATGTCATGAGTCAAGATTTTACACCCTAAAACTTATTAGGTTGGCTATTGATGAACTCCAGTTCCATTGGAAATTGAATACCCACTACATTGTAGCTATAGATATGAAGCGTATTGGCCAAGGGATTCTAATATGATGAAAATAAAAACATTTCGGTTGAGAATTTATGTCATAGTCTCTGTTTCTCAAGAATTTATAGAAAGGAAAGTGCAGAGTTGTCCCAGATACCATGCTAAAACTATCAAGAAGAGGATTACCCAAGGAAAAAATGCACTGTGGGCAACTTACTATGCAAGGGAGTGTGTTTATACGGTAGAGGAGATTTTTTGTAATGGACATGGTACTTAAGTCTTAATCATGGTCTATGAAGAAACCATAAAACCCATTCATGGGATGAGATTTAGGGGGAACACCCATTCCATAGGGTTGGGTCACAATAAAATTCAAAACCCAATACTCTCAGGTTATCCATGAGATTCACAGGCTGCTGTTGGTGGATATTTAAGAGAAGGACATGTGGAGGACTCTCCAAATAAATATGGAATTTAAATAATCCCTAATTTAAGGCTGGATGATCCAATTTCCACTTTCTATCATTTATTTATTAGGATAAATATTCCAATAGGCTAGCTGAGAGAATTTTGGCTGAGAGAAAAATACATATGCTGAATAGTATAAAGTAGAATAAAATTACAAAGAAGTGGGTGAAAAAAGAGGAATAATTCAAAGAGAATTAATAGAGGACAACCAAATCAAGGAATAAAAATACCAGTGATAGAGAGAATTATATATATAAATAGAATATACCATAACTATGAACAAGAGTAGAGAATGGGAGAACCCAAAACAGAATTTCACACTGAATGGAGGAGTTTCCATTACTAACATAGGTGGATACCAGATTATATTTATCTAGAATAAAAAGTGAGATTAGATGATAAAGGATTGTCATCAACTGTTTACTACACAATTTGGAACTATTTTTTGTTTTTTTGTAATTTGAATTCATATTTTAGTATGAAATTAAGGTTTATATTTTCACTTTTCATAGTAATTTTATTTTAGAACTAACTTTATTCCCCACTAATACATATAGTTCATTCATACTAATTTAGATATTAATTATGGACAAATAAGTGTTCAAGGGATATGTGAGTTCAATAAATAGTATGAGTATATAATTTAAATTATTATCACTTTGAACCAAAACAAATCATATACTCTAAATGCACAAGGAAAACAATGAAACTCAGAGGATAAACCACAAGGCTATAGAGGGAAGTGGGAGAGTGAGATATGACATTTAATTCACCTTATATAAAGGGATAATCACCATAAATATTAATGGGTTATCAGAAACCTTAATATATAATCATATCAATTTTTATAGTTCTAACTAAAACTGAAAAATGCCATTAGATAATCAAGAAGTCACATGGTAAATATTATAATTGAAAAGCATCCATCATTGTAAACTCACTTTTTTCATCTTTATTTCTATATCCATGATTAATTTCACTCCAAACTATCAAAGTAGTTTATTGAAAATTAGTTTCAGTCAAATTGTGAAAAATAAAAATGATATTGAATACCTATAGCCCTTTCCTCATGGGATTGTCCCTAACTCATCACTATTATATGATGTAGTAGTTATTATAATTAGGTGACTAAAAATTTGTAATATTATATTTCTCTAGAGAAGTAAAAACTCACATGGAGTATATCCAATCCTATTCCATTATCAAAGAATAGGTGTTTATAAATTCAATAGTTAGATAATTATTTCACCTTTATCTTTTCTATTTTATGATTTTATATTATTTTTTCTATTTTTTTTCACTGGGTGTTTTGGTGTGGTAAAAAGAAGAAAACATGGATAATGAAAGACCACATCCAAAAATAAATTGAGATTTCATGCCTCTCACAGTTAATTGAATATCTAAAGAGGAAAATCAAAGTTTAAGGATTGGAGTATAAAGGAAACATAAGGAAACTAAAACCGCACCCAAGAATGGAAAAGTCATTCCAAAGCATGGAATTTTAGTTCATAGATGGACCCAAACTACGGGAAATAAAAGATAATGAATTTAAATATGTAGAGGATAAAAAAAGGAGGAATCCCATTCTGGAGACCGATTTGAAAACAAAATATATTTTGAGGTTAAATATGACGTAATTCATTATTCTGATGCTTATTCTCAATTTGTTATGGTGGAAACCTACTTTAGTGATGTTAAGTAAGATGAATAATAAGAGAAAGAACCCTCAACTACTAAAACAGAAGAACAAATAGTGGAGGAACAAAAAAGTGATGCTGAAATTTGGAATTTCACCCTATATCTTTTGGAAGATCAGATCCATAGTAAAGAATAATAAGAATAGGTGATTTCTGAAATTTTAAAACTGAGCGTGGAATTTTATGAAAAGTAGCAACCAAAATAAGGAAAAGGGAAAAGGTACATGGTTTGGATATCCCATGAGATATTACTCTAAAAAGTGTGGTTGTACACTGCTTAGTAACATCCTTAGAAAGAATAATAATTTCTTTAAAGGATGAATAATAGAAGAGATAAAAAAGATTTATGTCAAAGAAAAAATTGGTTGAATACTAGATGATTGGATCTATACTCTAATCCTATTACATTATTAAGTAGACAAGGTTAAGTTCAATGAAGTTAATAAAGTAACTTTGCTAGAGGCAACACAATTTTATTTATTTATTTTCTTTCTTAGTTTAGAATCTCATTTTAGAAGCAGTGAAACCTCCCCCCATCATTTTTGTACTTTAATTTCAAGGGTATTGAACTATCATGATTTCATTTTTTCAGGTCCATGGAGATATTGAGTGTAAGACCCTAATGAAATAATATACAACAATGGAAGTGATTCAAATGAAAGGGGAGAAAACATTAAATTTCATCATTTACTTATACTCCCCTATTTTTTCCAAATCTATTTTTAGGGAAATATGTTTGATGAAAATAGAATTGAGGTTAATTTTTGATTAATGATGATGAAGATTTTTTGGGATCACAATATGGAATTTTTTAATTTTGAAATTGATAGGAATTGAACAAGTAAGATTATAAATTGGATGATTACAATGAAATATAAGAATTAAAATTCAAAGAATATTGTTTTTATTTATGGTAACATGATTCTAAAAATACCCTTCCATATTTCATGTATTGATTCTCAAAATTTCATGTTGATTGATTTATTGTTATGATAGATGACATGAGTGATTGTCTTCAAATTACATGATCTTATTCAAGATGGTATTATAAGTAACATTTTTTCAATATTTCTTAGTAACTTTCTTGAGAGAACTTGGGACATATCACATAATAATATTTTAATAAAATATAAATATTATAATTCAATAAAATAAATACCAAGATTAAAAACTCGTTGGAAATATAAGCACATTTTTTACAAAATAAATTATATTGTATTTCATAAAAATCACATTTTATATATTGAAATTTTAAATTACCTTTGTTGGGATGTTATTTTGATAAAATGAAGAAAATTTATAGAATTAACAAATTTTTATTGTATAAGGGTGATTTTTTTTGGTAATTTTATAAAATACATAAATTTTTACTTGAATATAAAAAATAATATTTTTCAAATATAGCATGTTTTGTGACATAAATATGAGGGAATAATTTCTTAAAAATGTTATAAATTGGTTATTTCATACTAGAACCAATTTGATATGTTAAATGAGTCATAAAAATTAAATAAATTTTTTTACACACCTAAAAAGTTCATTCCAATGTCAAAAGATTAAAGTATTCAATTAAAATATTTTTTTTTTCATTTCTCTACCAATAATTTTATTTAAAATAATAAATTTAGATAATAAAATGTTTGAATGAATTAAAATAATTTTATTTAATTTAAATATATTATAAAATTTTATAAATATTAATATGTAATGGTTTACCTTGGATATATCATTTTATTAAATATTATAACTAAAAAAATACTCATCTCCTTAAGTATAAATAACACGTCACCCCCCTTTTTTTAAAACCCTCCCCCAAAACATACCAAAGAAAAACCTCTAAAATAATCTCCTATATTAATCCCATTATAATCCATAGGTTCATTACATTGTAACAAAACTCCTAGATTTCATGAATTTAAGGGTCATAGGCAAGGAACAATTTCAATAATATGGTAATGTCCTTTCATCATTTTATTTTGTTTTCATTTTCTGGTTTCATATCCCCCTTATCTTCTCTAATAAAAAACTTCTAAAAAAATTAAATTTTATGTTAGAAGGATCTTGATAATATTAATATACTATAAAAATACTAATTTTGAATATAATAACTTATTGTGCATCCCACACCTTCTCTTCATACATTGTCTCGCTAATGGTCAGTTAACCACCAAAGAGGATGTTTCCAATAATTTTATTTTCACTAATATTATGGATGATTATAATAAAATATTTGTGATATATAAATTTATACTTATATTTAATTTAATCTTGTTTAATTTCTTATAATTATATGTAAGTGAATTTAAATTAAAATTTTGAAATCGAAATAAAATGGGATATTTTATGAAAATTATGATATGGAAGCTTTTCACCTTTAACAATGATAAATAAGAAATATAATTAAATTATTATAATTGAAATATATTTAGAAAATGAACATAATTCACTTATGGTTTCAAGTTTTAATAAACCTAATCTTTTTATTTAGGATGTGGAAAAGTGATGGAAAAAAGCGGGATTCAATGTAAGGGGATTATTGAGCCCCACTCCTTCTTAATAAGTAATCAATATTTAAAATCATTTTATATATAGATATTCATATAATTTCACTAAATTACCTTTCTCTATCGTTTTAATTTTTTTTCAAGGATATATATGTTCTTACACTATCAAAATGATTTCTAATCAAATTTCAAAGATTCATAAAAAAGAATTTATTTTTAAAAAATGTCCCATTTAATACTATTGAGATATTTCATATCCCATTAATATTGGTGATAATTTATGAAAAAAAATTATTTTCTTTATTCATTTTGTTACCCCATAGGTTATTGAATAATGTATGTTTTATGAAACGTTTATGAAACTCCTTCCATTCCATGGGTTAAATTCATTACTGTGATTGTCTAATGATCTATGTCACATGCATGATTATAATAATTTTATGATGTGATGGGTGGGGCTAGATTAATATATCCCTCCAATTAATTGGTTAATATGATATATATCATGATATTATGTGTTTTTTCTTGTAAACATGGTTCTAACATTGTTAGAAATTTTATTCATAAGATTTATGCACATATATTATCTGTGAACATGGTGTTAGATTTGTTCACAACTATATGCGGTATTTAACCAATATGTTATGATGTATCATTATTATTTATAGTACACATTCCATGCCATTATCAAAATTTTCTCTCCCATTAATATGAGTTTAGGATGATGGTTATGCTCACCCATGTACTCTTGATACATATATCTTATTGTTTCTATGTTATCCCTCAACTTACTGGGTTTTTATCTCAACCCCTTTCTTTGATGCATATACTCAAGTGATTGCACGTTCTAAGAATAATGTGAGATCTTTTATTATGATAAATAATAAGGATATAAATATATTTTATGTTTCATTATATATGACTTATATATGAGCCTATTTGTTTCTCAAGATAATAAACCTACAAGAACCTATATTGTATCACTAATATATTTCTTAACTTAAAAATAATGTAATAGAAATACAAAAGAGTTGGGTTTCTATATGAAGGGCTTATTCAAAATGGATTATTTGGGGATTATTATTGGGGCAAGCGGATCCAAAAAATAGAATAGGAAATTAAATGAAATAAAATTTATAGAGATTCAAGGTATTTTCTACAGACATGTGAGTATTGTATTGTTGGATGTTAGATCATTTTATTGGATAAGAAGAGAGGAATTTTACTAGTAAACCAATGTTAGGTTAGGGTTAAATATGTAATCAAATGAGGGTTAGGTGAATAATGTGAGGAAATTTTTATGAAACATGTGGGATTGAATTTCCATCCTAGAAATGTTCTTCAAGATTATTTATGAATCAATTTGATTTAGTTAAAATCGATCCATGGTAGATTACCTCATTTTTACAGATTAACATTGATTCCATATTTTTTATGGTAATTATTATTTGATATTATAAATATTTTACGACCAACTTACCAAATAATTTTATGATTAATCTCAAATAGAATTACATTTAATATAATTCATTTCATCTATATGAGAAAATTAAATCTGAAATTAAAACTTATAATATATATGAAAAACTATTTTAATAGAAAGTGGAATTTTAAAATTTTAACTATTATTATTATTATTATTTCCTATCAATTACTAATTGAATTCGTTTTATATATTATTAATATTTACCATAACAAATTTATTTTAAAAAAAATTCATAGTGCATAAAAATGAACGTTTTTTTGAAAATAAAATTTTGTTAATGAAAATGGTTTATTAGTTATTATATTAAATTAACTAAATTTTAGATATACATTTATATTAAAAGGATTTTTTCACTAAGAATTATAAATGTGAAATTTATAAAAATTAATGTGATATGTATATAAATCACTACATTGATAACTACATGTTTTTATCAGATTAACTTATGTATACATAACCACTCAAGATATTAGGATAATACCAAATAATAAGATATTACACCACGGTTGTCATAGGTTATGATTCATCTAAAATGGATCTCCTAGTAATTTACATGATTTTAAAATTCTATTTTAAATTTTTTTCTTAAATAAATCTTGTTGAAGTTTATATTGGGATATGTATAAGTAACACACTTGTGTTACTAACTCCTTACTAAGATAATATAAATGAGATTAATAGAGAAGGATTATACTACATGATGACATTCCTTCAAATTTTCAAACTAATTTCATAATATAGTTACCATATTTATACCCTTGAATTTCAACAGATTTGTTAAAATTATCATATTTCAATATTTATTACTAATCATGAGATTATTTATTTCTATTAATTGTCATGTGTAAAAGTAGATATCATAAATTTAATGCATTTTAATTTCTATAGTGTTACAATGTGTTTGTGAGGTATTTATATAAAGAGAAAATACCCATTTGATGGATTTTTTGAGACACTTGTATATAACATGTGGGAACTATATCATCCCAAAAATCTATCATTTTCAGACCTTCACCATGTTAAGAACTTGTATTATATTGTGAGAAGAGAATTTTTGTTCATGTGATGAGTGTTTCAGCCAACCCATGGGTACCCTATAGAAGAGGAATTCCATTTATATGCATCTTTGGTGATCTACTATTAGATATAATCCCTTTGGAGTGATTTTTAAGTATTATTATTTATATTTTTGTTGATGTAACATAAATAATTGTTTTAAAAGTTTATGATTATCTGATTTATTAATGTTTGGAGAATTTTACGAGTAATTCTGGTGTTATCTGGTTTTGAGCAGATTTATATGAATTTGGATAATTCCCATGCATAATGTTATCTAATACTCTTTATGCAGTGTAAAAAAAAGGTTGGTATTGAAATGAAACATAGGATAAAACACTCTCCTTGTACAGGTAAATTCACATTCTATAATTGGCATAGAATTTTAGCAATGTCATAAGGATGTATATCTCTCTATATATGTGAAACTAGGATACACTCTTCAAGAAATGGAAAAGTTATAAATGACCTAAATGTGATAAGTAATGGTTACAATACCAACACATAAATGTATCTTATAGAAGATAATAATAAATTAAAAATGTGTGGAATGATACCTCTATATGTAAAACTAAGATTAATAGATTGAGTAAAATTTTAAAAGTGTTGGAGAGGTGAAACTTTGTTATGTAAAGGTATTATATTCAAATATGTTGAACACAAATCACAGGAAGGAACGAGTATTGAAATTTATGAAGTTAAACATTCCCATATATGAGTATATTTTATATAATATAGGTTAAATAAATATATTTTCCATAAAATGGTAGATATTTAAAAGTCATTAAACAAAATATAAAGGCAGTCGAGGTGATTTATAAAAGTAGTTGATCCTCACCAAGTTACATGTAAGCATAACACCCTATTCCATAATCAACCTATAATAACAAGTTTAATTACATTACCATAATTGTTCTGGTTTAGAGTATCATAGAATTAGGAAATCTCTTATATAAAAAAATCATACATTAAAAGTAGGTGCATACAATAAATGTCTATTTTGTCACTAATAATAGGTTTCTTATATTTAAACTTTTTTTAATTCAAGTCTCTTTAGATTCATTTTAAAATGCTCCACCATAGTGGAAATAGATACCTTTATATAGTTCCTACCAATACATAGACACTGTATAAATAATTTGAAATGTTAGGATGAGAAGAATAATATTAGTAAAAGATATAAAAATAAAGGAAAATATTTAGTTTTTTTAGAATCATATACCAATTAGAAATTTTAACTTTTTTACATAATAAAAATCAAAATATAATAATTTACTTTATCATGAAAAATAACATAATTTCATAAAGATTTCCTTAAATTTTTATAATCAATAATTAAGGAAAAAACCATAATCATAATAGTTAGGTGGAATCATGTGATTTCATGAAAATGTTTCCATGAAAACTGAAACCCCCCGACCCTAGTTACCATGAGTCGGTGCACTATTACATAACAATGTCATGATCACAAAAGATCAAATCTCGAAAGACTGATTAGTTTAGTAGCCTTGGATGTACTAGATATATTCATAATGTTTACATTACATCATAAAATGGAAAACTACAGAAACATTGTTTCCATAGACAACACTGAGATCCCATATACTATCCCGGTAGTTCAGTCATAATATACATCTTCGCATCCTGGGAAAAATAAAACATAGAAATGGGTGAGCTCATATTCTTAGTAAAGATAAAAATAAATCGGAAACATTCATAGATAATCATAAATATTTAAGGAAATTTATAAGACTAAAACAAAAGCCTTTTAAACCTGAACTTCAACATACTATGGTAAAGAAAAAATCAAATAATTCCATTAACTTATTCACAAGGATATTCTACTAGTCGAAAAATCACATTTAATATCAATAGCCACTTTTATAATGATAGAATGCATAATACCAGACTTTCATAACCACATAGTCAAGGCCTTGTTCCAAGACTACAAATAAGATTTTGTCAAGGCCTTCTGCCAAGACACTAGTTTGTCTCATGAGACCTACCGATGCATTGAGGATGTACAATGGGCTCTACCCATCACTTACTAAGTCCAATTCATTCCTCGTATGAAAATCTTTAAACATAACATAAACATTCATATTAAAACTAGCATACGAAATGTCAATAATTTATCCAAAAACCATGAATAGTGTAAAAATAACACATCCATAGTCAATCATATCACAAAACCTTAAATACAATATGGATGTTTTGTATCATAATAAATCAACTTCCAATAAGCATAAAATCCATCAAAGGATGTTGACATAGATGAAATCAAAACATTTTTTTGGAGAAATATCACTTTCTATTTTGAAATAATTTATGAAAAAAATTATTTTTAAGATATTCATATATGATTTTAAGGGAATCTTCGATTATGTTATAATGGTAGAAAATAGTCTCACCTACTATTTATGTTAAAAAAACATTCCTACCATAATTTTGTCGAAATGGTCAAAAGTACATTGTTTGGAAAACGACATAATGATTCCTTTCAACCATTTTATAAATTTTCAAACAAGGGTATAAATGACTTTAACCCATAGGCTATTAAATAGTAAAAAAATTTTGAAATACATTTTCAAGAAACATGGATGTGGATGATAAAGAGGTCCTAGTAGATAATTATGTATAAACAACCTCGAATAATGAAGAGATTGTGAAATTAACCCTTATCTTGTACTTTTCCTTGGTTGAGGGTAAGTTAACCTCAGGTATAATGGTGAATTAATTTTTATTAAATTATACAAGAATAATATACATTAATATGATATCATATATGATCTTTTAATATTTCTTTGTAAATAATATTTTAGTATTATCGTCGTTTCGAGTGTTAACAGATTTTTTTATTTTATATGCTTTGTTACGTAATTAATGTTTATTATGGATATGATGTTTCTTATTCATTTTGAGAATTATGTTAAGTCTTTAAACATTATTTTTAATCATAAAATTAATGTTAGGCTTGAATGGATAAGATGGAGAATGAATCTCATCGCGTTCGTGGAGACGATAATCTGTACGTACACACGAGCGACAATATCATTCGTTTGATATTAAAATAATAGATAATTGGATGGTATATCATATATAGATAATCATTATCATGTTATATTTATTATTTAAATCAATTATAAATTATTATTATATCCATCCAAATAATAATGTATTGAATATCTACTACACCACTATGTGGAGATTGTAAGCTGTACGTACGCACGTATGGTGACATGTCATTCAAAGGATGGATAGAATAATGAATATGGTTGTACCATATTTATAATAACATCACAGTATATAGAAGATATTGTAGTTATTATTTTATAATGGAAACAACAATGAAAGATGATGTGGAAGAAGAAACGAACATGAAATGGGTGATGAAATATTTACCTCTTATTCGGGTTCTTATTTTTGATTTGATATAAAGGGATCCTTAGGTTGGATTTCTGACTAAATAAAGGAATCTAGAATCAAGGGAGGATAGTTGAGAGGGTATTTGGGCCAGGTTTGTCTTATCCAAATGGCATTGAACGTGTGAATTGAGAGAAGGGGGAGTTTCCTTTTATAAGAGGGGTGAGGGGCACCTTCGGAAAAGCTAGAAATATTATTTTATTATAAACTTCTTTTCGGTTTCAAATGGCTCCAAAAGGGATTATTTAAAGTCTGTGGTAGGGATTAGTCAAAAACCAATCAACCAATAGTTTTTAGATAGGTTTGAGTCACTATATTAACTTTATCATTTAGATTTAACTCTTAGTTAAATAGTTTCACATTTAACATGTCTCTTTGTATTTTTATATTATATGGTTAATAACCTTACTATATAATTCTAGGAAAACCCCAAGTGGTTCATTAATGATAAAAATATTATTATATAAGTTATTTGGCTGAAACATATATTTTTAGAAATAGAATATCAATTAATAATATAATATGTTTTTTAAAAAACTCTTTTATGTCAATTTTGACACTATTTGGTATTGTGTTTTTTTCTAAATTCATAACAACATTATTACTTCGAAAACAAATCATATAACCAACCCTCACATGTAATATTAACCTATAAAATTAGTGTAATTCATAAAAAGTCTCAAATTAAATTTATTTGGATATTTATAATATCAATTATTTTAATATTTCATTAATTAGGTAATTACTGCATCATCATTGTGTCATAGATAAATTAAATTATTTAATGTCTAAAAATTATAAATAAAA
Organism: Viscum album; assembly: GCA_963277665.1. Taxonomy (NCBI): domain Eukaryota; kingdom Viridiplantae; phylum Streptophyta; class Magnoliopsida; order Santalales; family Viscaceae; genus Viscum; species Viscum album. The sequence goes on from OY728166.1 coordinate 1,477,668,506, forward strand.
TACCATTATATAGGAAATTGTTTTAGATTTCTAATGAATATTTATAGTCGAATTTATATTATGTGTAACCCTATATTAAAAATGGTTTAGTTATTAAACTTTGAATTTAACACTTTTAACTCTTTATTGAATTAAATAATAATAAATGTCCTAATCTAATCCAAGTGAAAAAAAGTGGTTCACATTTTTTATGGTTTTTTGGGTCTAATTATACTTATCCAATAGAATTAGGACATGTGTTAGGGTAATAATAATGTAATTTTCACCCTTAATTACCCTATTTACTTTTAACCGTAGTAAATAAAAGTAAAAAGTTACTATTCACAAAAAAATATTTTCATCTTATTGAACCACATTTTACTTACTGAAATCAACCATGTCTCTAGGATTTTTGAAATTTAACTCACAGAAGCAGTAAAATTATGTTTTATGTAAATTTGCTAATGCTCCTAGGAGGTGGGTAAAAGACGGTGAAAAGTTCAATAAAAGTTTTATATATCTAAAATTATTATAAAATGACTCCAATGAATTAAATTGAAATTATATAGGTATTATGTATACATTTTTACGTAAAATAAATTTAAATAAAATAAATAATTATTTAAAAAAATAGGTTTTAAACTATAACTCAGTGTTTTTCACTATTCATCAAAATTTGAATGTTTTCAGAAATATACCAAAATTTTACCCTAAGTTAATTTTGATATTCTGAATTCAAAACTTATGTCTATTTTACCAAATTAAAAACATAAAAGTTTCATTTATTAATTTAAAATTAAATACTGTTGTCAAAACCAAAAAGCGTGTTTTTAAGAAATAATAACTAACAAAAGATTGATACTGGTTTATGTTCAATTTCAAAGTGAAATTATTTCCAATGAATATAATTGGATTAAATGGTAATGATATAATCTATTTATAATTACAAACCATTAAAATGTATAATTTAACACTATAAATTATTTTTATTAAAAAGTTGTTTTCAGTTAAAATATAGTATTTTTCTCTATTCACCAAAATATGAAAGTTATGAGAAAAAAAAATAAAAATTTATTTAATCTAAATTCTTATGTCCTTATTCTAAATAAGTATTTTATTTTTTCAAACTAAATATGTAAAAGTTTCAAATATTGGTTTTAAAAAGGGTTCCCCATTAAAAGGCGGTAAAATTGCATTTAAAAAAAACTTCTTTAATCTGAAAAAAATGAATTTGTGTTTTCATTATGTCTAATAAACTCATAATATGGATTCTAAAATTATAAGGATTATATAAAGTTCATGATCTAGTTAGTACTATTCATAACCTCTTTTGAACAGCTAGTTTGGTAAGTCGTGGTGCACTTGAAATCAGTGTGGCATGTAGTGTATGTTATTAAATTACTTTGAGGAAATAAAGTAATATGAAATATTGGGGTGTTACATTCTTCCCTCATTCAATAAATTGTGTCCTATAAATTTGAAATTGTTGTATGAAAATAAAAGGATGAAAATAGAATATACCTTCGTGGGAAAACCCACATCGGAAATTGGGTTAATAAAATTAAGTCTTAATAAGAGGAATATGGGAATGAAATAGTCAGCACCAAATTATGATCTCGATTAAGATAACATTTTTGGAAATTAAAGTCATATAATTGGATTAGAAACATAAATATTTATAGGGATTGATTGAGGTCATCGGTCACAAATAATTATAGAATTGAGGTCATCAAACACATCAATCTATGATGATTTAAAATGTCATCGGTTCAACAAAACATAAGGTATTAGGAAAACACATTTTTATTTTTAAGATCCCTTACCTAAATTTTAATAATTAATTTCTTCATAGAATAAGAGAAGAAAAAATATATACTTGACAAGTAGAGTTCCATCCTTTAACTTTTTTCTACCATAAACTCATCTTTCACTCAAAAAGATAATAGAACTTAAAAAATATATTCTATTTATCCTATTCATATAGGGTTCCAAGAAAATGAATTTATAATTCATCAACCAGACCTTAAAATCTACATTATTCAATCTAGGACATCACATGGGCCGATGGTAGGTGATACACCCCTGTCGCCCTTCGGTTGCGAGATCAAGTCTTGCAGCCTTGCCGGACGCGACAGGTTACCACCCGACATCCAGGTTTTCCTTTTTATGGAAATCCAAAAATAATCTCAAACTAGACTTATCCAAAATACTTCTGTCTAAAATCATAGTCCAAAAATTTATAAGTTAGACACAATGAAGATCCTTTTTTCCATGTAATAACATGTGAACACCTTTATCTTGTATTCTTTTAAAACACTACAACATCTTGAATTACCATAAAACCTTATTGATTACATTAATTGGGCCTTATTCCTTATAGAGTACTGGATATACTCCTATCCAAAAATGTTGTAAACTCCAACAATGATGGAATATACAAATCATTAATTGGTTACAAGGTTGTTAAGAATACCCAATATAATTTATCAAAATCAACCATGTATTCTTCCAAAATCACAACCTTAGTATTAGAACTATATTATTGTTTATCTTTCTCTCAACCATATATTTTTCAAAACATTTAACCAGATATTGAGTCACTTTTCTTGGTTCCACCCAATCTCAAGTCCTTAATGAAATAGTACTGCAGTACAATTCTTATATAATCTATAATTCTTATAACATGTACATCATTAATACAATACTCAAATGAAACAATACGTTAATAACAATGTAAGAAATCTAATCATTCCTCTTCATCTTCTGTAGTATCATAACTTTATTATTATCCAATATCAGCATTTTGGGTATACTCTGATGGTTTGGACATTGATTCGCGTAGTGTCGCAACTCCTTGAAAATGAAGCATTGTGCATTTGAAACTTTTTTTACCCTTGAAATCACGTACTTGGTGTCCTTTTTCTCTACACTTATAACAAAATCTCATTCCCTTCAAGCATTTACCAAGGTGACTCTTTCCACAGTTATCACATATGGGAAAAATATTTTTTCCCTCTTCCCTTTATCCATCTTTCTCTCTTACATCCTTTTCTTCTCTTGCTTCCCTGCAAAGCCATAGGATATAGAGAATTATTTACTTATCTTATCAACACAATATACTATTTCTTCATATGTTGAGAATACATGGGAGAATATTTCCCTTCTAAAGTTTGACTTAATATCATGAAATATATGATCCTTCTTACTCTTTGGATCATACGTATTGCTGGAGTTCACATTCCTTCTATTGGGCACCATTTCTATACAATGGAATACACTAGGTTAGTTTATGAATCAAAATGAATAATTAAAAACATGTAAAATACCTAAAGTAAATTGAACTATTTATGGATATAATCCATATTCATAATAATATTTTCTTTGAGGAGGTATATACTCGTAAATCCTTCAAAATAATTGGTAAAGAAAATGAGAATTATCCAAAGAATATCCCCCAGGAGTGTCATAACCAAGAATGCAGCAAGGCTCATTGTCGTGCACCAATTCCCATTCGATTCTAGATCAAAGCAGTGTTTTTGGGTTTTACCCCTAGGTACATCTGTTCCAGAGCTACCTCTACCTGCTCATATCCATACAGGGATGTATTTCTTGGAAAAATCACAAAATCTCTAGAATACCATAATTATAGGAAGTAATTCTATACTAATCCTCATAGTATATCTTAGGGTTATGTTCCCCAACCAAATTTTATAAAAATATAGTTTCCAAGGTTTGTACTAAACATTATATGATACCAACTGTAACGCCCCACCCCTAGTTACCATGATTCGGTGCATTATTACGTAACATTCGCATGATCACAAAAGATCGAGTCTCAAAAGACTGATTAGTCTAGTATCCTTGGAAGTACTGGATACATTCATAAGTTTTACATTATATCATAAAATAGAAAACTACAACAAAAATGTTTCCATAGAATACACTGAGATCCCATAGACTATCCATGTAGGTCTGTTATAATATACTTCTTCACATCCTTGGAAAAATAAAACCTAGAAAGTGGTCAGCTCAGAAGCTCAGTAAGGATAAAAATAAACCAGAAACATTCATAAATAATCATAAACATTTAAGGCAATTTATAAGACTAAAACAAAATCCATTTAAACTTGAAATTCAGCATATTATGGAAAAGATAAAATCAAATAATTCCATTTACTTATTCACATTGATATTCTACCAATCGAATAATCACATGCAATATCAATAGCTAGTTTCATAATGATGGAATGAAAAATTCCAGACTTTCATAACCATAGAGTCAAGGCCTTGTGCCAAGACTACAAATAAGGTTTTGTCAAGGCCTTGTGCCAAGACACTAGTCTGTCTCCTTAGACCTACCGATCCATCGAGGAGCTATAGCGGGCTCCACCAGTCACTTACAGAATCAAATGCATTCCACATATGAAAAGGTTTAAACATAACATAAACATTTATAATTTATCTATAAACCATGAATGGTGTAAAAATAACACATCCACAGTCAAAAATATCAAAAAACCATCAATATAATATAGAAGTCTTGTATCATAATAAATCAACATCAAATAAGCTTAAAATCCATCAAAGGATGTTGGCATAGATGAAATCAAAAACTTTTTTAGAGAAATATATATTTCTATTTTGAAATCATTTAAGAACAAAATTATTTTGATAATATTATTATAAGGTTGTAAGGGAATCTTTGAGGATGTTATCATGACAAAAAATAACCTCACCCACTGTATAAGTTAAAATAATATTCTTACCTTAATTTTGTCGAAAAGTCAAAAGTACCTTGTTTGGAAAACCACGGAAAGATTCCTTTCAACCATATTAAAAATATTTAAAAAAGGGTATAAATGACATTAAACCAAAGTCTAGTAAATAGTATAAATGTTTTGAAATACATTTTTAAGAAATATGGATGTGGATGATAAAGCGGTCCCAGTAGATAATTACGTATAAACAACCTCAGATAATGGAGTGATTTTGAAATTAACCCTTACCTTATACTTTTCCTTGGTCGATGGTAGGTTAAATTCCTATATAATGGTGAAATAATTTTTATTAAATTATACAAGAATAATATACATTAATATGATATCATATATGATCTTTTAATATTGTTTTGTTAATAATATTTTAGTATTATTGTCGTTTCAAGTGTTAACTGATTCGTTTTCCTTTATATTCCTTGTTATGTACGTAATGTTTGTTATGGATATGATTTATCTTATTCATATTAAGAATTATATTAAATATTCAAACATTATTTTTAATCATCAAATGAAAATTAGTCTTGAATGGATACGATGGGGAATGAATCTCATCGCGTTCGTGGATATGGTAATCCGTACGTACGCACGAGCGACAATATCATTCTTTTGATATTAAAATAATAGATAATTGGATGGTATATAATATATAAAAAATAATTATCATTTTATATTTAATATTTACATCAATTATACATCATTACTATACCCATCCAAATTATAATGTATTGAATAAAAACTACACCATGACGTGGAGATGGTAAGTCCTATGTACGCCCGTATGGTGACATGTCATTCAAAGGATGGATAGAATAATGAATATGGTTGTACCATATTGATAATAACATCACAATATATATATGATACTGGATTTATTATTTTATAATGGAATCACCAATGAAAGAGGAAGTGGAAGAAGAATGGAACTTGAATGAGGTGATGAAATATTTACCTCTTCTTTGGGTTCTTCCTTTTGATTTGATCAAAAGGGCTTCTTATGTTGGATTTAGGACTAATGAATGGCCTATAAGATGAAGTGAGGACAGTTGAGAGGGTATTTGTGAGGGGTTTGGCCGAGCCAATGTTCTTTGAGGGTGGTAATTAGAGAGAAGGGGGAGTGCCCTTTTATAAGAGGGGTGAGGGGGACCTTAGGAAAATTTAGAAATATTATTTTATAATAAAATCATTTTCGGTTTATAATGGATCCAAAAGGGATTATTGAATTATAAGGTGGGGATGGGTCAAAATCCACTCAAAAAATAGGTTTTGGATAGGTTTGGGTCACTATATTAACTTTGACTTTTAGATTTAACTCTTAGTTAAATAGTTTGACATTTACCATGTCTCTTTGTATTTTTATTTTATATGGTTAATAAACTTACTATATACATCCAAGAGAACCCCAAGTGGTTCATTAACGATACACCTATCATTATATAAGTTCTTTTTTCAGAACCTTAGATTTTCGGAATATAATATCAATTAATAATATAATATTTGTTTTAAAAACTATTTTATGTCAATTTTGACAATATTCGGTATTTTGTTTTTTCTAAATTGAAAACAACATTAATACATAGAAACAAATTCATCTGACAAAACCTTAAATGTACTATGAACCTATAAAATTAGTGTAATTCATAAAAAGTCTCAAATTACATTTATTTGAATATTTATAATATCAATTATTTTAATATTTCATTAATTAGGTAATTACTGAACCATCATCGTGTCATAAATAAATTAAATTATTTAAAGTCTAAAAATTATAAATAAAATACCATTATGTAAGAAATATTTTTATCTTTATAATGAATATTTATAGTTGAATTTATCTAATGTGTAACCCTATATTAAAAATGGTTTAGTTATTAAACATTGAATTTAACACTTTTAACTCTTCTTTGAATTAAATAACAATAAATGTCATAATCTAATCCAAGTGGACCAAATAGGTTCATATTTTATTTATAAGGTTGTTTATGGTCGAATTATAATTATCCAATATAATTTTTATGTGTTTTAGGGTAATAATTATATCATTTTTACCCTTAACTACCCTATTTACTTTTAACCGTAGTAAATAAAAGTATAAAAGTTACTATTCATAAAAAATTATTTTCATCTTATTGAACCACATTTTACACAGTGATAAAAACCATGTCTCTCAGATTTTTTAAATTCAACTCATAGAAGCGGTAAAATTAAGTTTTATGTAAATTTGTTAATGCTCCTTGGAGGTTGGAAAAAGATAGTGAAAAGTGAAATAAATGTTTTCTATATCTAAAATTATTACAAACCGAACCCAATGAATTACATTGAAATTATATTGGTATTATGTATCTATTTTTAACTACAATAAATCTAAATAAAATAAATAATTATTTAAATAATAATTCGATTTTAAACTATAACTCAGTGTTTTTTACAATTCGAAAAAATTGATGGTTTTCAGAAAAATACCAAAATTTTACCCTAAGATAATTTTGATATTCCAAATTAAAAAAATTAAGTCTATTTTACCAAATTAAAAACATAGATGTTTCATTTATTAATTTAAAATTAAATCCCATTTTCAAAACCAAGAAGCGTGTTTTTAAGAAATAGTAACTAACAAAAGATTGATACTTTCTTATGTTCAATTTCAAAGTGAAATTATTTCCAATGAATAAAATTGGATTAAATGGTTAAAATATAATCTATTTATACTTCCAAACCATTAAAAAGTATAATTTATCACTACAAATTATTTTAATTAAAAAAGTTGTTTCCAGTTATAATATAGTATTTTTCACTATTCACCAAAATATGAAAGTTATCAGAAAAAACCCCAAAAATTAATTGAAACTAAATTCTTTTGTCCCAAATCTAAATAAGAAGTTTATTTTGTCAAATTTAGTATATAAAAGTTTTAAATATTGGTTTTAAAAAGGGTTCTCTATGAAAAGGTGGTAAAATTGCATTTTTAAAAAAATACTTCTTTAATCTGAAAAAAATTAATTTGTTTTTTCATTATGTCTAAGAAACTCATAATATGGATTCTAAAATTATATGTATTATATAAAATTCAAATTTTTGTTAATACTATTCATAACTTCTTTTTAACAGCTATTTTGGTAAGTCGTGGTGCGCTTGAACTCGGTATTTTGTGTAGTGCAAGTTATTGAATTACTTTGAAGAAATAACGTACTATGAAATCTTGGGGTGTTACAAAAACAATAATTCACCTTTAAAGAATATCAAAAAATACTATATTCATAAAATTAACAACATAACTTATGAAATCAGAAAAAATAAAATAAAAATCCATCTTATTGAATATAAAAACCATGTTATTATCTTCGAACATCATTATTTGATCATTATTATAATTACCCTTACAACTAGAATAAACTACCTGGTAAATTTCAATATAATTATCTAGAGAAAAAATCATTACCCAACGCATTAAAGGGTTTTATTTCGACCACCCAACATCATAAATAATTTAAAATAACTATAAAAATCAAAAAACAATTCAATTCTTCCACTTATTTTTATAAAACGCATGGAATTTTCTTTTTGGTCCCATATGATAATGTACATTTAGTTATCACATACACATAGGGAGAAATATCTATTTTGTTTTGATAACTCATAAATATATTACTATATGATTAGTAAAAGTATATTATTTTAAAAACCATTTAAAATTCTTATGTAAGATTAATAATGAAGATAGTTTATATCAGTGTGAAATTTTGTTCAAGTTTTAAAAGTTTTAAAAAATATTCCTCTTACACTTTTATAGAAAGGTAAAAAATAACCCATATGGAAAACATTAAAAATATTCCTTTTCAAACCTTTGTATGGAAAGTAAAATATAATTTAAAATTATATTAAAACCCATTTAAATATAATAATAACAATATTGTAACATTTTATAGAACATGGACCCGAAAGAAAAAATTTTGGATGGAAAACATTAAAACCTTTAAAAGAATGTTTAAAATAAAATCCCTTACCTTGAGTCCCAAATCGATAGGTAAAAATTTTAATTTTCTATAAAATAAAAGTAAATTAATTATTTACTTATTTAGTAACATTTTTTATGTATATTTATTTATTATAATTTATTTTATTCTTTCCATGCCGTATTTAGTTACTTAATAATTTAAGTTCATGACAGTCGTTTTTAGGACATTCTATTCCTAATCCTAGAACTACTTCGGTTGGCTAAACGAGTTCTAAATGGGCCATAGTTCCATCATATAAAAAAAGATTAATCATTTTATAAATATAATTTTAATACATTAATTATAATTTTAGAACCTTATGTGTAATATTTTATTGAACAATAAAGTATATAGTTTTATGGTGGTGGTAGTCAGCATTTACACATGAGTGTTTTTTCCATTTTCCAATGAATAGGAAAACAAATAAAGTAAATTTTATTTTATATTTATATTATAATAATTATGTTAAAAATATCAATTATATATTCTTTAAATCAATATCTATATCCATTTGTGCGATCTATTGGTAAAAATGAAATACATCAATCTAAGAGGTGATAATCTTCATTTATGCATGGGCACCATCTTCATTTTCCTTTAGACTAAAAGGAGGTAGAAAATGGGTGTACCATAAAAATAATAACATTTTAATAAATAAAATATACTAATGTAATTATATTATTATGGTTATAAAATATTTTAAGTAGGTATAAGAAGAAATATACTTGTTGGAAAATAGTGATTTATTTCTCCTCTTCTTTGGAAACCCTCCTTTAGATTACACCTAAATCCATATTTGGTTGGTATTTTAGTTAAAATAGTATTTCTAATAAATTGGTAGGATAGGTTTTTAGGGATATTTGTAGATTTTTTTTGAGATAAAGTGCTCAATGTTTTCGAATAAGTGATCATAATATTGGTATTTCTATAGCTGTGGAGGGTGGCACTTTTGTAAATTTTATTTACTATTAAAAAATGCATTTATCAAGGTAAAGTGGCCCTAAATAAACCACAATTAAAATTTAATCTTATATGTGTCAAAATTATTTCATCCAATAAGATTAATGAAAATATTTTCTAACCATATCACAGAGTTTTAACCCCTTAAAACTATTTTATAATGGATCATAAAAACAAATTTTGACCGTGGTAAATTATTTTAAGATAAAAAATGATATTTAAATCATTATAAAATTTGAAAAATATAATTACAAATATCAAACCCATTTTTAAAGATTTAATTTCTATAGGTGGAACACAATTATTTAAAAATTAATATGCAAACACAATGAAAATAAACTTTTATAAAAATATATTTTTAAGCAAAAAAATGAACTTAAACAAAAATAATGTTGTATGTTGATTCCTATATAATTATGTGGATAATGTTAAAAAAATTAGATTTATCTATATTTAAAAAAAATCCTAAAATTAACTGAACTTTTTAATTACTCGATTAATTGAAAATAAGTTATATTTTTTAAAAAATAATCATTCAATTCACTATTCAAACCAAATTAAATATTTTTAGAAAAATACTAATATTTAACCTTAAGATAATATTTTCATTATTAAATAAAAAATCAATTATATTTTATCAAATGAAAGTATTATAAATTATAGATATAATTTTTAAATAAAATTATATAATACATGGAAAAAAATTAATTAAAAATAAACTATTTATTTTTTCCTTTGAAAAAACATATAATGCTATTTTCATGAATGTAAATCTAAAAACTATAATCATTAATATAATAAGAAATAAAATTGATTTATTATTATCATTTCATAGGTTTTCATGGTAATATTCATTTCCTTTCCTATTTCGGATGATGGGTCGACTAGTAGTAGTTTAGAAAAATCATATTAATGATGAAACATGATTAGTATACTGGATAACTGTGATAGAGAAAATAAATCCATAGTAAAAAGAGAAATAATCAAATATATTTGAATTATTTAAAAATAATATTTTTATAGATTTGGTGGGTTTATTATTTAACTAAGAAAAACAATAGAGTGGGGGATTGCACCCCCTGACATCCATTACAACATATTATGTTGAATTTAAAAATAGTATTTTCTAAATAATGGTGATTTTATTTCTTAATAAATATTTGAAAATTAATATTAGATAAAATCACTCTCTTGAATATGGGGATTTTATATATTTAATCATGTGAAATAGTTTCAAATGAAAATATATTGACTAAAAATATGACAGTTGTATTTTTTTTCCAAAAACAGGAGAATGGAAAATTATAGAGAATATAATTTAATTATATATTGAGTTAAAGGAGCCGAAGAATTCCAAAATTATGTTGTAATGAAGAAAATAAGTGGAAATCCCAATTAGTATTTAAATTTATGGGAGGGGAAGTTATTGTAGTTATTAGAGAATATCATACTAGATGATTATAGAGTTCATCACATTGATAAAAGTGGAGCAGATTGATTAACTATACCTAGTATAATCTCAACTTTTATGTATGTTAGTAAATTTTAATTTATAGGGTCACTAGTGAGTGATATATTATAAAGATTTAAAAAAGTTCTCTAATTCTCTATATTGGATTTAAAACAACATTGTCTATGTGATCACTATAAATTTTAAAATAAAAGTAGATTTCTTAGTATTTCTGGTGAATTAGAACACCACCATTGTATTATTCTTGGATTACCCCATTTGGGTGAGCTGAGAAAACTGATTTTATCATTATTTAAATACTTTATATCTCTATAATAGTTTTGATGAAGAGAGTTCTCTAAAAATGATGGAACAAGATCATAAGAAAGGGTCTTTTAAAGTGTTTTTTATACCCTAATTCACCCCTCTATTAGGATATTTAACTTTATTGGGACTAATATGTTTTATCCTCAAGGACCAAGATTTTATAAATAATATTGTGATTTTGAAATAAATGTTTTTTATTTTATTATATACTATTATTGTCACACCCTGACCATAATTTATTTTATTTTATTATTTTCTTGATGTTGGGACTTTTGGTCGAGGTTTGGGTTGAGTTCTTGACTAGAATTTTCTATTTACATAACTTCCAGATGTTTTTTTACTTTGTGCATGGATTGTGTTTATTATTCTGGGGAAAGAAATTCAGCATACTGAGTAAAAGGGAATTTTTAGTTGTTCTTATTTGTGCATTGTCAGCCTTGCATGGCTTGCACGCAGTTTGGGAAAAATGGCTTGAGGCCATGGAGAAATTGTGCAACTTTTGTTTGGTGTTAAGGGAATGGTGGATGACTTGTTCATGGTTAGAGGAAATTGTGTAGTACCTTGCGAGGGGATCTAAATTTTTTAATTGAATTGTGGTTCATGTATTTCTGAATAGTGTGGCCAAACTGTGTGAGTATCCTTATTCTCAAGTAGGGTGCACTCAGATGGCCCACAGTTTGTTAAACATTGCATCCAAATTGAATGATTTATCTAATTCATTAAAACATTTTATATTCATATTCTAACCTCCCCAATTTTAACCCCAATTATATACCTCGTGTAGTTATATCATTTTTTGTTAAGGATAGGGTTTCTAAACCATTCTCCCTTTGGCTCACCTCCCACTATGGTGGAACATATAAGCTTCCATTTGAGTTTACATATATATTTTTGGTTGATTCCCTTTTATTAACTTCTCCATATTCTACTTCTTGGATTATATATGGATTGGATCCTTCTTAAAAAAACCTTAGGGTGATGGTTGGATAATTTCGGCGGTTTTCTTTGATTCTAGGGTGTGAGAATTATCTCAGAGTCTAGGATCTTCTTCCTCTTGAATTCCCATTGCCTACACACACCATTGAGGTATTTGACTTCATATATTTACTTTATGAATCATACCATTAAATTATTTAGATTTATTAAATAATTTCAAAATTATATATTCATTGTTTTTATGTTTTAATAGAAATTATTTTAAATATTTCATGATGGAAAATTAATGAAAACCCATTTCTGAATGGGATTACTAGTTCTTTTATCTTTCATATATATGAAAGGTGTTTGATGAAATTCCTAAGGGTCTTTAAAAATGTAATTGAGAATTTATGATGTGTTTGGACTTGGTTATGCTTTGTTTTTTGGTTTTCATTGTGAATTGAGTCTGGTATGTCTTTTGGGTGCCTCTTTAAGAATTAATGGTTGTGTGTAAAGTGGTTTCAAAGTTCTTTTCAATTATTAATTTGGAATGATGTGTGATTTAGTGATGTTTTTAATGTTCCATTGGATGTGGGTAAATCTGTATGTGCATTGGGTGAACATATTAATGGACTCACAAATGATGATGGCTTCCCTTGAAAAAATGTTCACATAAAACCCCAATTTTAAAAGACTTCCACCATATCCCATATTACCTTATTCCTACCATTTCAAATGGATTTTATAAAACTCTAGTGTTTTCTAATTGGGTTCATGATTACTAAATTATCTCAAATGTGGATTCAAATGTGTTCTCACTTGTTTATCCCGTTTGACACCTTGGATGCATGTCTTCACAGACAAATTGACATAAAGACCCTATTGGAATAGTTTAATGTTGTGTTGTGTTCTCGATATGGGTTTAGAAATATATTTGTATTGGAAATGTTAAAGAATATGTTTGTTCCTTGTGGTATTGTGGAATGTTTTTTTGAAACTCATGTGATATGAATGCCCAGTTGGAACTTCTATGTGGCTTGATGTGTGATCGTAACCTCTACAGGGGACTATCTGAGGAGGGGGCCATGACATAGTTGGTGTTAGGATTTGTAAAAAGAATACACAGTGTCTATGGATTTCAGTTAGATCCGCACCTGTAAATAAATATCCACTCACCATGTTCTATTATCATGTGATTCTAGAGTGTTTAAAGTATGCTTCCTAGAAAAGTCCTATAAGTTTCTAACAAGATTTTTTCTAGTTGTTGGCCTTCACCAAACACCCAATGGAGTGATGTAGTCATTTTCCTCTTGGTTTCTAACTTTTTTATATGGGGATCAAGGATCATTAGAGGCTATAGAGTATCTTGAGGAAGTAGAAAGTGTTTTTATGTTGATGGGAATTTCCAAACATGTTAGAGTGAATGCTATTTTTAGATTTTTTATCAGGTATGGATTTGAATTAGTGGAAGGTTGTCATCCCATGATTGTTAAATGTAGGGATTATATGGGAGGATTTTAAGATAAATTTTTAATAATGGTTTATACATGAGTAGGTGAATGTGAATAAAGTGGTAGAGATATTGGGTGTTCAGTAAGTCCAACGGAGAGTGATGGCCTATGTAGACCTATTTAAAGCTAGGATTTCCATTTTTCCAGAGGGAGCATCATAGGATCATAAAATGGTTCCTCTCTTTTTGTGGTTTATTCATCCCAATATCAAGGATAAATTTATCTATTTAGGTTATGTTTTGTTCAAGAATTTGGTGGATGCGTTATTTTTTGATGAATTAATTCCTCGGGTGAAGTCAGGATGAATTAGCTCTTGTAAAGGATACCCATAGAGTGTGAAGTTCATACTAGAGGTACCTATTCCTAAAGAGTCTCCTTTATTGGTTATAGATTATATTCCGTCAGACCATTCACTCATGTGCTTCCTAAATGGTAATTTCAAGAACTCAATGTCATCTTGTTGTATATTTTTAAACCCTTTCATTGATGTGGATGTTTGGGTCATATGGAGATGTTTTACAAGTGGATTTTCTATAAAATGGAATTACAGTTGGAGGCTATTAGATCTTGATTATGGGTGATAAGATTATTTAACCCATCAGTATTATAGTCATTGTCCCTAAAGTGAATCTCTTTACACTATCAAGAATCACTAGAGGTGTGGGGAACCATGGTTCAACTCCCTTCTCCAATATTGGAGAAATAATGATTTAAGTTTCCCTGTTGAATATTTCTTAACTGTTGTGAGTTTACCCATGTAATATGAATCTTGGTCATTTGGTTTTTCCCATGGATTGGTTTTATTTTTCTTATATATTCTTGGTGTTGTTTTTTTAAAGAATCATTTTTGGTTAACCTTGAGGGTTGAATTTTGGTTTTATGTTATTCTCATTTTGGAGTTGATCATGATATGTTGAAATGATTAATTATATTCATGTTCACCGTTTTGTTAGAGTTATATTCACATGTTTCCCCATATTTCATGGGTGAAGGGTCTCTAGTTCAGGTTGGGATATTCTAATGGTTGATCTAGTTGGTCAGTGTGGAAATATTTTGGGTTGCTTCATGTTTGGTTACCCTTTCTAGTGTCGTGAGGTTAGATGGTTCATTTGGTAGGGATAAACCATTCCTTTTCCTTTGACATTTTCCAACTTATAACAGTTTTACATATAGTTGATTGGGTGTTACTTTTGGTGTTAAATGAGCCACCTATAGGTTGGTGGTTTCATTTCATTACATTTCATTTTGAGCTTGAGTTTAGTTCTCATTTAGCTGGCTGACATTCTGGTGGAATAATGTTTTTATGGTGGGGGGAATTGTCACACCCCTACCATGAATTTTTTTCTTTTTATTCTATTCTTTTATTGATATTGTGTCATTTGGTCGAGGTTTAAGTCGAGTTCTTGACTTGAATTTTTCAATTTTGGAGATCCTAGTTGAGTTTCATCCCTATGCATGGTTTTTGTGAACACTTTTAGGGTAAATCATGAAGCCTATTAAGGATGATGGAATTTTTTGTTGTTTTTATTAATGCATGGTCAGCCATGTATAGGTTTCACATGGTTTGGGAAAAACCATTCAAGGACAATGAAATACCATGCTAATTGTTTTTGGTGTCAATGGAATGGTTCAAAACATGTAATTGATTATAAGAAACCATGAGGAAAGAATGGAAGAGGTTACAATTTTTTACAGAATTATGGAACATGGGTTACCAAACAATGATTCCAAACAATGATAGTGTCTTTATTATTATGTAGGGTGCACATAATTGGCACACAATTTGTTAATGTGTGTAGCCAAACTGTGTGAGTTGTCCTGGTCATTAAAAAGTTGGAAATTTTTTTTCCACTGTCTCTTATTTTAACCCTAATTTTATCCATTATTCCTTGGCTCATTTTTGTGTATGAGATGGTCCCTAAACCCCTATCACATTGAATCTCCTCCCTCCATGGTGTCTTCTCCAATCTTCTCGGTGAGATTCCTTTATATTTTTGGTTGTTTTCCTTCTATTCTATTCTCCCTCTATTGTTCTTTGTTGCTTTTTTTTCTTGGATACCTCTTGTCCAAACCCTATGGTGATGGATGGATAATGTGGGTGGTTTTATTGATTATAGGGTGTGTGGATCATCTCTAAGTATAGGTTGTTCTTCCTCTTGGTGTTTTATTGCGTGTTCACACCATTGAGGTAGGTTTCTCCATCCATTTCCTTTCCAAATCACAATATTGTATTTTTGACCTTTTCTCAATAATTTATTAATGCTATATTCATTATTTTGATGTGATATTGAGATTTATTTGGATTTTTCATGATGGAAATTTATTGGAAATTAGATTTCTAATGGGTTTCTTAATTATTTCTCTATGTAAATGTATGAAAGGTGTCTGATGAAATACATAATGGTATTTATAAAAGGAATTAAACCTTTCTGTTGTGTTTGGACTTGGTTATTATTAGTAGTTTGGTTTTCATTGTTAATTGGGTTTTGTATGTGGTTTGGGTGACACTTTATGATTTTAGGGTTGTGTGTAAAGTATTTTCATAGATATTTTAAAATAAAAACTTGGAAAATGTGTGACTCAGTGTTGTTTTCAACGTGTTGTTGGATGTGGACACATCTGTATGTGCACAGGGTAAACATATTGATAGGGTAACTAATGATGGTGGATTCCCTTAAAAAATGTTCACTTAATCCTAAGATTTCGAAACACATTCATGTTATCCCATTTTTCCTTCTTCATCCTCATATAAATGGATTTTGTAAAACCCCAATGTTTTTGAAGTGGTTACATGGTTTCTAAATGATCTAAAATGTGTTTTTAAATGTGTTCTAAAAAGATTAGCTCATTTTTAACCTTGGGTGCATCTTTTTATGAAGAAATTGACATAAAGTACCATTTTGAATTTTTAATCATATGTTGTTTTATCAATATGGGTCTAGAAATATATTTGGATTATAAATTTTCTGTATTTTGATGGTTCCTTGTGGTATTTTGGAAAATGTCTTGAAACTCGTTAGATGTGAAGGACCGGTTGGAACTTATGTGTGGATAGATGTGTGATGGGAACCTCTATGGTGGAATATCAAGGAGAAGGTCATATTATAGGTGGTTTTGGTGTTTGGGATATGTAATACTTGTTCTTTTGGGCTCTAGTTAGATCAAAACATGAGAGGACCTACACATTCACCATGTACTATTATCATGGGATTATTGGATTGAATCTTGAGGTTCAAGTGATAATATCTTATCAACCCTGGATAAATGGGTTAATACCCCCTGTATTTGCTGAGGGGCCAGGTGGGACATGTCACTAGATTTTGTAGTTTAGAGAAGCTAGTTGGTTTTGACTATATAGCTATACCATATTATAATAGGTGAGTCTAAATCGATTATATCTAGGGATTTATTTAAGGGATGTTCAGGAAATTCCCATGAATATTATCTATATGTTCTTATTTTATTTCTGTTGTACATTTTTTTATCTTTACTATTAGTTAATTCCTTTTTTATATTTACTTGTAATATCTCCCTTATCTTCATACCAAAATTTTGATCTCATGTTTTGGTTCCTTATTTCAGTTTTGGGTTTTGAAGTTGGGTTTCTAATGTATAAATCTTTTTTAAAATTGAATGTTGTTTTGAAAAAGGAAAGTTGGGTGTGTTATTAATAATTTTTTGTTTTTTAAGAAAAATGTGTCTGGATTTTAAAATAATAAATCAATATTACATATATTTATTTTAAAAAATAGTTTAAAGTCAATTTCAGGAAATGGAATGTATGGATTCTATGGTGGATACTTACTGAGCTGTTTAATCGCAAACCCGACTTATGTCACTCGGCATTGCTAAACCTAAGTGTTTTTTTCTGATCAAGGTTTCTATTTCAGGTTTTATTTTTAGAAGGTTGGTCTTATGGTTTTTGGAGACCAAGAGGTCACTTATAGATAATGTTGTCTTTGGTTTGGTTTTAGATTTGTTTTATAGTTCCTAGCTGGATGAAGTTGCAGGTGTATTTGTAACATGTTGATTTATTTACTGTTATTTAGTTGTTCTAGCTTTGATATGTACTATATTTATTTATGCGATCCTATGTTTTATTGGTCTAAATCATTCCCATTATGATAAATTTGATTCCTGATTCTAGATTTCATCCCAGGAGGATTGGGAATGCCTCTCAGGCCCTATTGCAAGCCAGGTGAGGTTGCATGGTGGCTCAACATAGTTTGTGACAATAATATACATACAAAACATAGATAAATAAAAAAAAATTATTTTATTAACTGAAATCATTAAATTATTTAATAAAAAACCCATGAAAATGAAAAATATTACAATGGGAAAAATAAAAATTTGATTAACTATAGTGGGAAAATTTTGATCATCACTATCTGTTAGAATCATCTCTCCCATAAGAAACACTATGGAAAAAACAAAATATTTTTAAAAGAATTTATCTTTTAGAAATATAAAACCATTATAGGAATTATATGTATGATGAATTATGAAATAAAGATGTATTTATAAGAGTTTATATGACTGTTAGAATAGTAATGTGATCATTGGAAAAGTAATATGGCAATTGGAATAGTAACATGATTGTTATTAATAAAAAAAACTATTGGGATTGGTAATATAATAGTTTTAATTTCAATTTGGCCTAAAAATAATAAAATTTTATAAAAATAATATTCATTGTGAGTAATTTAATATAACATTAATATTAAAATTTCATAACATAAATATCAAGACTATAAACTCAAAGAAACTATAAAAACTTTTTTTATAAACATTAATTTAATATATTTCATAAAAATCATATTTTTTATTCCAATAAATTAACTTATCAATGTTTTAATTTATTTGGTAAACTATAATATATTTTTAAAATAACCATGTCCAAAATGTATAATGCTATTTTTGTAAGTTTTTTAAAAACCACAATTTTAATGTGAATAGTAAAATATTATTTTTATATAACCAGTCTGTTTTAATTGCATTATTCTAAAAGTAATAATTAGTAATCAAGATAACATTTCTACTATTTTTCATATCTATTTAAATTATTTAAAGCCCCCCAATTTTACACTTTGACTTGAATAGCACTGTTTTTGGATTTTAGGGATATTTTGAGCTTAAAATTGGAATTTTCACAACTCTGTAATTTTAACTATTTTCAATCACATCAAATTTTTGAGGAAAAACATATTTATTATTGATAAAAATTTAGTAATTAAGATTTTAGGATATTTATTTTCATGGGACACATATTTTTAAACTAGGCCTAGTGTTTATTCCAACTTCTCGAGGCCCAAATAAATCATTCATTGTGGATGACTTTTCTGGCCGACAGAATGGACTCGACCTCATTCAATGGGACATGACTCAGGATAAAAGCCTCAAAATGAGATGAATAAACTAGGTGATTTAATATAACTCAATATTTTGTATACTTGATAAATATAAAAGTCTGATTATTTCATTAAATTAGTCTATGAGTGCATCAAAGAGAAGGAATATGAAGGGTTCCTCCGAGTAGAAATAGTTGACTTAGGTAATTAATTAATATATTTTTCACCACATTTCAAAATAATCTTAAATATAGATTTACAATAGAATATTTAATTTCTAACAACTCTCTATGGGAAACCATAGTGATATTTGGTAGGGAGTTTGGAGATAAAAGAGGAAACTTAAGATAGAAATAAACTTAGAAACAGACTTCCATCCCGCTTCTCCTTATATTTCCATGTCATCACCATTCCAGGATGGTTGTCTTAAGAGAGAAATGGTATGGTTGAGATATATTTATTGATTAAAATGTTGTTAATTTATACTTTATTGGAGAAAATGGGTGGTTTCTCAATTGATGCGGTGCTAAGTACCAAGTAGTTGTGGATAACGACAACTGACAGACACTCTGTTCCGAGTAGCAATATTATTTTGTAATCTCTTTTGAATTTTTATTTAACTAATTTTTTGAATGAGTTTGGTTGTCCTCTTTCATTAATATATTTTCAAATAATTTTTTTGGATGATTTTTTTAACCTATGATGTAAAATAATTGACATCACTATTTCAATTTATCCAGTGAGGTATTGCCCATGAGTATAGTGATTTCAAGGAGGTTTGATTTCTTTTGGGTCTTTATTTAATTGTGTCACTTTTATTGGATGAAAAAAAATAATATTTAGGTCTTGATATGATATCTATGAAAACTAGGGTGTTCACCTTGGGGTATTTGGGTGGGCATTGAGAAAATCAATTGGGGAATATTTTAAAACAAGGAAGAGGGAAGTGTCCAAGAGGATTAAGGTTTTCTACAACTACTATTTGGATTATAATTTAAAAACCAATTAATTTCCTATAAATTTCCTATCCCACTCATGAATTTTATTTAAATTTATTTTATATTTATTTTAGTCATGATAAATTTTTATAAAATCCCCAATTTTAGTTTTAAAATTAACAAAAAATTAACAAAGTGGAAGTTTGATAGCTTAGTTTGTAACCTCCTCATGATACAACATCGTGGTCCCCAATGTGATAAAATTTTAAGGTTAAATTATTGACTAGTGTTATGAAACTAAAAACACCAAGGACAATTTCACACTATTTCTAGGGAGGCTTCTTGAGTTTATTGTATAGAAATTGTTTTTGCATGACCTGAAATTCTGACCCTAAATTATTACCCTTCTGATTATGAAATTTATAGAAAATTTCACTATAGGGTTATAGATTATATAAATCCACCAGTCCCAATTTTTTAATCATACACTAACATAATTATAAGTAACCTGGTTAAAAATGTAGTTCCAATGGATGGAAAAATAACCTTTATATAATTAGATTCATCCGATGATGATAATAAATAAAATTATATGGAATATTCTAATTCACTTGCTGGGTTTGAAATTAAATTTGGTTTCATGCACCAAACTCTATAATTTAATTGGTTTCCAGGTGAACATCCATATAAAAAAATTACTGAATTATGTTATGTTTGTGTCAACATGAAACCTCATGTAATTGAATCAAATCAATTCAGATTGAGAAAATTATATTTTTCATTAGAAGGAGTTTCCAAATAATGGTTTTTATATTCACATTCAACCATTATTAGAGATTAGAATGAATTAAATAAAATTTTTCCAGATTTATTTTAAATTCATCTAGAACTTCTTCCATTCAAAAAGTGATTTTTGGAATTTGGAAAATTCAAGGTGAAAAATTTCATGAGTACTAGGAATGATTCAAAAGAATCTATTGTAGTTTCTCACACCATCAAATCAGTGACCAACTCTTATTTCAATATTTTTATAATGGATTGTGTCTTATTGATAAAATAATGATGGATTCTACAATAGGAGGGGCTTTAGTTAAAAAAACACCAGCTACTGATAGGAAATTAATTGAAAGAATGTCATAAAATGATCAACAATTTGGAACAAGATGCCTTATTAATATTAAAAATGCCCATTAATTACCCTCTTATAGTCCAAAGAAAAACATGGTTGTGAGTTAAATTTCAGATATTACCACCATAGTGAGGTTGATGATGTTGTACAATAACCCACCAATACCACACAAACCTGAATAAACTTTTCAATTGAAAGTATATTGTGTAATTTGTTTTATCTAAATGATCATTTTAGTAATCAATGAAAGAAAAATGAAAAATCCATTTGTGAACTGCAATGCTCTTTTTTCTGAAAAAACCCTTCCAATCTAACTATCTATGACTATTTCACTCCAATTGTTTTTAATTATGGTTGAAAGAATAACTCTAATTAAATAACTCAACAACCCACAATGTATAAATTATTATTCTAAGGAAAATAAAGTAATTCTCAACCAAGATATTTAAATGTGTAAGGTGATTCTCATTCTGGTAGAAAATTCCAACCTTATCATCCCACTCAAAAGTTAGAGTGTAACATTGAAGAAGTAATTAAGAAACAATAAGAATACATGAGATGACAATAATATGCCTTAAAAAATAACAAAACCTAATGAATACCTTGATGAATCAAATGGTAAAAATTCCCTATAATCTTAGTTGTATAAAATAATTAAATGATTTTAGGTATACCCTCACAAATCCATGTGAATATGTGAGATAAATGGAATGATAATGTGGGTTCTATTGAACTATATTGTGTAAAAATATTTAATAACCTTGAAACTAAGAACCATAATCATGATGTTGAATGTATTGCTGATAATTTCACCACTGATGGAAATGTAGGAAATCTTAAAAATTCTTTGAATGAAAGAACAATGTCAATACAAGACTTTTTTTTCTAAAAATAAAATAAAGGATTGTAAGAGGATATCTGGTCCTTATGTTTCTCAAATCAGTGTTCAAAATATCTTAGAAATATTTACACCACCAATTCCTTATTTGAGGATTGAATCACCAATGAAGTAAAGTGCTGAAAAATGGTTGGATAAGGAGTATTTAGAGACTTTGAATAAAGTTAATGTCATTATACATTTTCTCAATGCTATAAATAATTCCAATGAATGATAATTATTTAAAAGGGATGTGTTCCCACAAGAAGAAATTCCACGGAGATACCAGAGTTAATTTAGGTGGGAATTCTTCATCCATGATTCAAAATGATTTTCCTATGAAATTTAAATAACCAATAACCTTTACCATTCCATGACCAATTGGTAATTCAGAATTCAAGGATTTCAGGCTTGATTTAGGAGATTCCATTAATGTTTTTCCATATTATCTTTACTTATCTCTTCATGTTGGAGAATTAAAACCCTCTATAATTATAATTATAATTTCCAACTGATGTACTACAAAGATAGATAGAGTTATATAGGATATTCTCACTCAGGTGAGAGACATGATTTTCCCTGTGGATTTCTATTTCTTGGATATGGAAGATAATCAGGTTAGTACCCTTATACCTCTAATTCAAGGTAGATAGTTTCTAAAAACTAAAAAACAATAATCAATGTTCAAAAGGAACAATTTCATCACAATATAGAGGATATTTTTTTTCATTTCGATATTTTTCATTCCATGAATCACCTAATTGAGGATCATTGACCACCACCAAGTAGACATGATTGATTGGTTTTCCAGTGATATGCTTCTTGATATTTCCTATAATGAAAAACCAACTGGTTCTTTAAAAGATGGAAATTATTTTGTTACAGAATATGATCAACAAGAGAGTGAAAAGTAATCTTTTAATGATTATTTGAATTTTGAAACTATTGTAAAATATTTTTTTGATCTCAGAAATTATGAAGATGACATTTCAGAAACCCATGAATCTACGAGTGGTCTTCCAGGAGATGATTTCAATTTTCAACATGAAAAAAAATCACGAGAATATGGAAGGTGATCAACATGATGAATTCCCTTTAAAATATGAGACTTCACTATATAATCACACCTACGAGCAGTATACAAAGATCAATGAAAACACCCCACAAAACATAGAGTTGAAACCACTTCATGAGGACCTGAAATATGCTTTATTACATGATAATGAACAATTATTATCATCATATCAAAATATTTGTCAACAAGGAAAGAGAACCAAGTTTTAAGATTCCTCAAAACCCACAATAAAACTATAGGATGGACTCTATCTAATTTAAATATAATCAATACCTGAGTGTGTATGTATATAATTTTTTTGAGGGAAAATGGAAAACTAATGAGACAACTTTAAACCCATCACTTTTAGAGGTCATCAAGAAATAATTCACCAAATAGTTGGTACCTAGAATTAATTTTCTAATATTGGATAGTCAATTGGTGAGTCTAGTCTAAGATGTTCATAAAAATGGTGGATTTAATATATTAAGGAATGCATTTTGTGATCTTGACTTTGTTAGGCTTCCAAATTAATGGGTAATGTTCATTGATTACATGAAAATCAATTTTGTTGCAATGAAAGGACACTTCCCATTAACATTTTATGAATAGGTCCTTGAAGTAATAGTTCTAAAAACCAATAATTATTTTCTTTATTGATTCTACGGATATTTCCAAATTCACTTTGCACTGGTGGATCAAGAGAAAAATCATTTCACATTCCCTTTTGGAACCTTTTCTTATAGTAGGATTTCCATTGGTTTGTGTAATACTCCTGGAACTTTTTTAATGGGTTATGATGTTCATTTTCTATAAATTTCATGAAAAATTTATGAATGTTTTTATGAATTACATATCTATTTCTAGGTCATCATTTTTATGTTGTTTTAAATGTTTGTCACATGTTCTAAAAAATTTCATTGATAAGAATATTGTTTTCAATTACGAAAGATTTCATTTCATTGTTGGAAAGGGTATTTTTCTTTGTAATGTTATGTATAAAGATGGAATTTAAGTTGATAATTCCAAAGTTGGTGTCATTCCATCATAAACATACCCAAAAATTGTGAGATATTTGAGATCCTCCCTTTTTTATGCTAGTTTTATAGGATATTAATAAAGGATTTGAGTATGGTTTCACTTCCATTGTCTATATTTCTATAAAAGATCCCCCATTTTTGTTTGATGAGAATTTTAAATAGGACTTTTTGGAGATGAAGAAAAAATTGATAACCCCTCCCATTGTTTAAGTACCCAAATGGGACTTTTCATTTCAAATCATGACTAATGCATTTTAATTTTATGTTAGGGATTTTTTGAGTCAATGTTTGGAAAAAAATATCATGTGATTTCTTATAACTCTTGAACTTTATATCAGGCCCAATAAAACTACACAACAACTAGGAAGGAACTTATGGATTTTTTTTTGTTTTGGAAAAATTTAGATGCTATTTTCTAGGATCCAAGGTGATTGTTTGCACATGCCATTCTATAATCACATTTTTGATGAAGAAACATGATGAAAAACTAATATTTTGATATGGATCTTTCTATTACAATAGTTTGATGTTAAAATAAGTGATATTAAAGGATATGAGAACAAGTTTTGTAGATTATGATTTTGTGTGATTTCCTTTTTTTTGATTCATCTTTCCATATTTGGTGTCTTCTTTTAATTTCTTATTTTTCAAATTTTTTGTGTTTTTTCTGAAACTGGTGAGGTTAATTGATGACATTTTCATTTTTGAAACCCGTGTCAATGAGTGAACCAATTTATCCCTTGAAACTAAGCCTAAATGAATGCTAAAATTGGATTTATTCCAATTTCAAGATTTTATAAATTTCATGAAAGGACCAATGATATTTTAATCTCAGGCCACATCTCACTGTATTTGAAATCCCATTCTCATGAAGCTTCTGAACTATTCTTGACATCTTCTTCTCTATCACCTAATTTATTAAGAGAAATAATCCATAATTTCTTTAACCATAACTTGATTTATTTCTGTTAAAACCTGAGGGTTGAGGTGATTGGTTTTTAAAGGATTGAGGAAATTATTTGTATTTTCAACCCCCATTTTCTTGTGAATACATTTTATTTTCTCCTTCCTTATATATTTTATCATTATGATTCCTTAGTATAGGTGTACATATTGATAGGTTAGCCACATTTCAATACTATTTTCACTTTCCAACATACTCTGGAAGTATAAGAAGGTAATAACAAAAGACACATTCCTTGTAATCAATGAACTGATAAATAAGTTCACAAACAATACGGAAAGGTAAATAACTGAAACACATCCCATTTAATCAATGAATGAGAGTGAAATATATCCCTAGATAATGTCAAATAAAAAATATCATCTATAGTAAAAAAATGAATAATTAATGATGTAAATGATTAATTATTTAATTTCATGTTTCCTAGGAATGTGATACCATTTCTATCAAGACCTTTCAAAATATGGTTAATCATACTACTCTTAAGACCTTTCATAAGACATGTTAAATATATTGGTAGAAACCCATCTATTTTTTATGAATAAATATCAAATTGTTTGTATAAAAATTATTACATCTTGTAAGAATACCAATGAATCAAGGGTATTACTTTAAATGGTCTCCAACCCATGTATTTCATGTCCAAATCCATCCTTATATATCAAATAATCAATTTAATTCCAAAACAACATGCCTTGTCAAATATCTGTATTGAGTAAAGGATACAAATTTATCTATATTTCTATAATAAATAAAATTACATTTAAATTATACACCTTATGTAAAAAGTTTATACATATTATAAAATGAACATATCCATGATAAATGATATGGATAATTAGGGGAAATTCAATGTTCAATGATCATAGAAAATTGAACATTTGAAGTGTACTTATGAAGGAACAAGATAGTGAATGTCAATAATATCCTTAGTTAAAAAAAATACAAAAAACATCTAGAGGAATAATAAGGAATATATCAATACAACATATCCTAAGTGGATTAAAAATAAATTGTTTTTATTGTTGAGGAATATAAATAATATAAAAAGATATTTTGAAAACAATCGTAAGGAAAATAACATTTTTATTTTGAAAAACATTTTGAAAATAATTTTCCTTGAAAATAACTATTAAAAAACATTTCCATTAAAAACTATCATTTTAAACATAAAAATGATGATTCAAATTTTTGAAGGGGATAAATACATGCCATATAGGGTAAGAAAAACATTCATTTTGCATGGTAAAAAGGTTAAAAAAGTGAATTGTTTGTAAAGAGATAAGAATATTTCTTTGAAAACATTTTAAAAGAAAAATGGGTAAAATATATTTTAAATATAATTTTAGGAATGGTTAAAAAATGACATTTTTTAGATAAAATAGTTTTTAGAAAAAAGTATGTTTTCCAACTAAATAGATAATAAAAGTCAGGTTATTTAAAAACATTTTTTAAAATATCTCGAGTAATAATGAGTGTGAAAATAATACTATTAATTTAAAATTATCATGAATAACAATATGAGAATAAAATTAAATGTTTTATTGAACAATTATGATAAAAATTTAATTAATGAAATTTCAATAATAAGAATCTCGATTAGAATGAGATTTTTAAAAAACCCTTAAAATGATCAAAATATCAAAGAGATAATTAATAAATGAAGAGATTATGTGTATCAAATGTAAATCAAAATAAAAGAAGTGTAAATATATCAATAGATAGTCTAATTAATTATAAACCTAATCAAATAATTTTAATGATAATGAGAAAGTATTATAAGCCAATGAAGAAGGTATTGGGTTATAATATTTCTTTAACACTTGGTAATTTTAAGACCAAGTAACCATAGAGGATATAATTAGACATTAACCTCATAATACAATGAATAATGAATTCTTAATTACAATAAATATTAATGTGGAATTATGTATTCTATATGTAATAAATTAGGTGCATGACAACCAAGTATGCCTCAAATAATTAAAATTGAGACGAAGCCCCTTACTAGTTGGTAACTTTTAAATCATAATCCCCATTAAAGAAATAATATCAAATGTAAGTTTAAATTCTATGAAACGAAATTTATTCAGGATATTAAATAAAATAGGGTAAGTATATACACAACAAAAATTAAATATGTTCTTATAATGGCATATGCCTCATGAAAGGAAAAGTGAGACAAGAATCCTTTACATTGTGTTTCTTTTCAGGTGAGTATCATTTAACCTCATGTATAATGGTTTTGAAAATGAAAATAACTTATAAAAAACAATAATAATAATTATAATATCATATATAAAATTATTACAAAATATTATTACCCTTTTGTTAATAATATTTCATTATTTTCACTATTTTCGGTGTTAAAGGCCATGTTTTTCGAGTATGTTTTGACTTGTTATTTTTTTTATTATTACATAGATCATAATTTCTTATTATATAGGACATAAACCATGGTTTAATTGTCATATATATTCATTATATATGTATTTTTAATAATCCATAATATATTGAGATATGAAATGAAACACAATGTTCATAGAGACGGTAGGTCGTACCTACGCATAAACACAACTTCCATTTCTGTGTCATGTTTAAAAGAATGAAAAGTAGATGATATATATGCATATTTATATTATTGTATCATATTTATTTCATATATATCACATAATTTTTTAAATTTATCTTTTATAAATTCCATGTAGAGAATAAATAAAACCCATCGCTTTGAGGATGAGGTAGTCCGCATGTCCACAAATGATGTTATTGTATTCCCACACAATAGAAAACATGAATATATAAGTTATATAAAAATTATAGAAGAGTAAATAAATTTTAAATATCACATATATCATATATAAACTATAAAAACATTATTATTTCTAGCATGGAATGGTGGTAAATGGAAGAACAAGCGACATTGGTTCGCGAGGCGGTAGTCCTTCGTACATACGAATGATGTTTGTGTATACCATTTGATGTATGTGTGTAAAGGTTTAGGTAGAACACATATCATAACAATAGATCCGTATATTTAATATACTTAGGTTATTATATAATCGTGATATGAAAATAATTTAATGGTCGGATAAGTAAACAAAACAAAAGTGGTCATTTAAGAACATTAGCTCTTATTCGGGTAACTCCTTTTGGTTTATAACAAAGGCATCCTTGGTTGGATTTATCAGAAAGGTAAGGCTTAAAGGATTATTGAGGGTATCTTTGGAGATTATTTTCTCAGTGTTTGGAGATATAGATGGATTTATTGGTGTAAATAAGTGGGAGGGGTGAGTACCTTTTTATAGTGGAGGAGAAGTGACATTCTTGTAATTTTTTAAAATATAATTACAACCATGTTTTTTCATTAGAATGTGGACATAATAATGGTAAATATTATATAAAATAGAATATAGGACCTAGATATGTATATAAAATTTATTTTGGACAAATATATGGGTAATTTTGGGCCTTAAGTTTAAGGATTAGTCCTTTGTTAAGCAAAGTTTTCTCTTAATCTCTATAATAAATTTTAAAAACATTTACAATTATTTTTGGTAAAAAAATAATTGGACTGTATTAGAAATTATAAAATATTTGGATTACGAATATGGAATCCATTTTTCCAAATTATAATAAAAAAAGTGGTAGAAATTATTTAAAATTGATCCAGCAGACGAGACAAAAAAGTGAGTTTTTAAAGTAAACATGTTCAAAAAAATTCTATGTTTTTATATAAATTTCAAATTTATATTTATTAAAATATACTAATTTTGTTTTATTTTTTGTATAATTTATAAATTTTGGATTTAAAACTAATTTCAAATATAATTTCACCTTATATATAAATTAAACGAAAAAATGGTTTTAATTAAAATTCAATATTATTGACTATTAATCAAAAAAATATATTTCATACTAATAAAAAATAAAAAATAACCTAATTTTTTCGTTTTTATTTAAAAAATGAAGTTTATATTGACATATAAGATTTATAAAAGTTTAAAAAAATGGATTTAATTTAGGTTTACTATTAAGAGGATTTAAAAGTGCCTTTATAAAAATACATCTTTTTATGTATAATAATAGGTTTTTTTGTCTTGTGCCTATAAAATATATTAGATTAATATTAAAAATATTTTATTAAATATATAATAAATATTTTTAATTAATATCATTAACTTATAGTAATTAATTTAATTTATTTGGATAAACACAATCATAAGAAAACGATTTACTTTATATACAATTGTTTTTTTCATTTCTAATTAATTGGTAACCAATGAATTCCTTTTAAAATTATCAAAACCCATATATTTTCATAAGTTAGTAAAAAATATTCATAACAAATAATTTAACATCTTGGTTATATCTAATAATATTAAATAATAGTATTTTAATAATATATTGTTGTTCATTAAAACCTAGTCTTGCGTGTAATGAAAGCTATAAAAAAAAGTCATTATTGCGTGTAATGCATGTTAACTCGGTATTGCATACATTGAAATCTATATCATAGATTTAATTTAATTAAAATAGTAATAATATTATAATTCCTCAGGATATTATATCCTATTACAATCTTAGTGTTGTGTATCATACATGCTATCAAATACAACATTCTTACTTTAGAATTTCTGGTCGTTATATTCTCCCCACCTTATTTAAATTGTATCCTTGCAAGTTAAAATTGATCAAAAAAATATAGGTTTTTATATTTGATTTTTTTGGGTGAAATACCACATCATGAGAATCATTAATAAAATATACTCTTAATAATAGATAAAGATATATGAAAAGGTCACATGGGAAAAAATATAACATGTCTATAAGTAGAAGAACATTATTTGGATTTTAAAATATGGTATAGGAGGAAAAGTGTAAATATTTATAGGGAGTGATTGAGACCATCAATAAAAAATAAGTGAATGATCAGTGGAAAGTGAATGGTCTCAAATCCATTAATCAGTAGTGATTTAAAAGACCATTGGATCAATAAATATCACTACATTAGGACAATAATTTATTAAGATCTTTTTCCTAATATTGAGGAATCCTTTTTTGACAAAGATTATATAAAATATACTTACGTGATACATTTCAATTTCACAAGAATAATTTCATCTTTTCTTTAGGCTTCTATCAAATCCAAATTCATCACTTACTCCTTGAAATTGATATCTAAAAACAAAATTTGATTCTGAAATTACTAAAATAAACTTTTAACGGATTATAAGACACATAAAAGAGTGAAAAGTCTTTCCATTTGTCTCTAACTATTATTCAAAGAGAATATTGTTAATAAAATAATTTCTAAACCTAAAACATACAACTAATTGTCCATCATTATTATCTATTCATCAAATTTTATATCTATGAATAATTACACATTATCCAGGACATCCTGCAGGCTAGTGGTTTGTAAGAAACCAATATCATCCTTCACTCATGGGTTCAAGCCCCACCACCTTGCTGAATTTGACGGATTGTCACCCTGCATGCATGTTTCACTATTTATAAACTATATTTATATAATTTCAAAATAATTATTGTGTACATTCTTGAAATTTATTCATTAAATATCCTTTTAACTATGGTTTTCAATAAAAACTCAATACAAAGAAAATTCATCCACATATTCCCTTCCTTGGTGTAAGGTTTAACACTGGTCATTCATTATCATTGTCTATTCAGACTATTTATAATAGTTTGTAATGAAAATGTGAATTATCCTAAGAATATCACATGGGAGTGTCAAACAATGTGCATATTAATGTCTATTTTCATGCACTAGGTTATTCTTGAGTCAGTCATGATGCACCTTTTTGGAGCTATTAACCCTCAGTACATCTGTTCTAGAACCACATACACTTTTATTATCCATATTGGGATGTATTTATAGAAAATACCACATAATATCTATATTACCACAAATATGCCTTGTTCTTCTATAATTATCCTCAAATTTTAAATTTGTGTTATGTTCTTAAATCAATGTTCCCCTCAATACGGTTCCAAAGGTTTCTACTAAACCTTCTCTAATACCAACTGTAGTGACCCTAACCCAAAAAACTAGACACTAGTGTCATAATACCATTACATTGTAATTGCATATACCTAAATAGATCCCCAAAGGAATGAACAATTTAGTAGCCTTCGAAAACTAGATAAAACATGGGAATTATTTTAAAAGTGAATACCCTAATTTCAACATAATGTTTTTTGAGGTTTTTATATCTATTACTTCTAAATTATCCCAGCCTATCTTTTTTAGTATTGTTCAGGGAATCCTAGGAAAAGTAAACATAATATGGGTGAGTTCAAATTCTTAGTAAGGTTCAATTATATAGGATAAAAATAATGAATCAATGAGGATAGTCAATATAATAAGGTAATAATTGAAGACGCATACTATGTAATCAACAAAATGATAAGGAAGTGCATATAAAATATTTCAAGGTAAATAAATAAAATACATTCTATTTAATCAACAATATTAGAATGAAATTCATCTAGAGATAATGTTAATGAAAAAAATATCATGGATAATAATAACTAAAAACTAAATAAACAAAATTCTTTATTATCAAACATCACGTCTCCCTTGCACATGATACCTTTACCATCATGACCTTTCAAAAAATGTTTCATCATACTATTGTCAAGCCCTTTCATAAGAAAATTTAAATCATTGGGTATAAATCCATCTATTCTTCTTGGAAACAAACTCAGAGGGTTTTCTCCCAACAAATTTCATCTCATCAGACTACTGATGCATCAAGGGGCTTAATTTAAATAGTCCTTAAATCATTTCATTCAAATCCAAAGCATTCATTATTTATCAAATAATCGATTTAATTCAAAAAAATGTGCCTTATCATATATTCATATTGAGTAAAAGGATGAAGATTTAAAAATACTTCCGTAATAAATCAAATAACATTCAAATTAAACACTGTATGTAAACATAGTATACAAATTAGGATATGAACATATCCATGATATATGATATGGATTCCTAGGGGAAATTCAATGTTCAATGAACATAGGAAATTGAATAATTAACGGGGACTAATAAAGGAATCATGGTGGTGAATATCAATAATATCATTGATCAAAGAAATAATAAACAATCTAGAGGAAGAATAAAGATAATATGAAAATAAATTATCCAGTGTGGAGTAAAATTATGGGGTTTTTGACACTGATGAATAGAAATACTAAAAAAGTATATTTTAAAAACATTCTTGTGGAAAATATTCTTTTCATTTTTAAAAACATTTTGAAAATCCTTTTCTTTGAAAATCACTTTTTAAAAAAAATTTATTTGAAAATTATCCTTTTAAACATAGAAAATTATCCTTCAAATATATGATTAATGGCGAATCTATACATGTCATACAAGGTAATAAGAATATTCATTTTTCAAGGTAAAAAAGATAGGAAAGTTACTTGTTTGGAACGAGATAAGAATATTCCTTATAAAAAACTTTTTTGTATAAAAATGGTAAAAATGACTTTAATAAATCATTAGGGAAAGGTTAAAAACTTTTTTTAAAAAGTTATCATTAAATAGTGTTTTTATTAGAAAAATGTTTCTTCAAATAAATAGAAAAATAAATTTGGTTTTCTTAAAAATAATTTCTAAAACATATTGAGTACAAAATAGTAGAAAAATGATACTATTATTGAAAAGGGTCATGAATAACTAGAGTATAATAAAATTAAAGGGTTTATTTAATAATGATCATAACTATTCCTTTAATAGGATTTCAAGAATTAATAATCTTGATTAAAATGAGATTCTTAAATAATCCATTAAAATTATCCTTACATCAAACAGAGAATTTATCATTAAAGAGATTTTGGGTAACAAATTTAAATCCAAATTAAGGAATTTTAAATATATATATATATATATATATTAAAAGTCATTATATACATAATCATAGAATAATAATGACAATGAGGAACTATTATAACCCAATGAAAATGGAACTGAGTTAAGACACTTCTTTAAAACGTGGTTATTTTTAGATTATTTACCCTTAGATGAAATAATTCGAATTGAAACTCAAAATACCATTAATAATTAATTATTAATGATATTATTATGTGTAATAATTATTATATAAACCATATATAAAAAATTATGTTCACAATAATAAAGTATACCTCTGAGAATGGAAATTGAGATGATGTCCATTACCATATGGTTACTTTTAAATCATAAGTCCCAAGATAGAAATAACATCAAATTAAACTTTATATAAAAATAATATATATTTATTAATGATATTAAATACAATAGGGGTAGTATACACACCACAATAAAAAAATAAATGGTGATAATGCCGTATGCCTCATAGAAAGAAAAGTGAGACAAGAATCCCTTACCTTGTGTTTCCTTTCTGGTGAACATATTTTAACCTCATTTATTATTGTTTTAAAAATGAAAATAACTTATATCAGAACCGTAATAATATTTATAATATCATATATAATATTCTTTTAATATCTTATTACTTTTTTCTTAATAATAATTCATTATTTTCACTATTTCGGGTGTTAATGACCTAGTTTTTGAAGTATATTTTGACTTGTTATTTTTTTCTTATATCAATCATTATTTAAAAATGTAAATTATATAAACAATGATTTAATTATCATATATATTCATTATATATATATATATATATTTATAATAAAACATTATATTTCGATATATGAAATGAAATGCATCGTTTATAGAGACGGTAAGTCGTGCGTACACAGGAATGCTACTTCCATTTCCATGACGTATTTAAAATAATGAATATTAAATGATATATATGTATATGTATATTATAATTATTATATCATATTTATTCATTATATTTAACATAGGTTTATTAAAACCATTCTTTATACATTAAATGTATAGCATAAACGAATCACATCTCTTTGAGGAGGCGGTTTTTCACACATCCACAAATGATGTTATTTTATTCCCATAGAATGGAAAGCATGAAGGTATGAGTTATATTAAAATTAGAGAAGAATAAAGAAAATATAAATATCATAAATATCATATATAAATAATAAATCCTTAATTATTTCTAACCTTTAGATGTACTAAATGGAAGAACGAACGAGATCGGTTTGTAAGGTGGTAGTCCACTATACACACGAATGATGATTGTGTATCCCATTTGAAGGATGTGTATGAAATTTTAGGACAAATTATTATATTAAGAAAATATATTTATATTTTATATACTTAGGTTATTTTATAATCATGAATTTAAAATAATTGAAGGGGTGGATAAGTAAACAAAACAAAAGTGATTCTTTAAGAATGTTACCTCTTATTCAGATAACTCCTTTTGGGTTATACCAAAAGACTTTACCGTTATTATTTATAACCAAGGTGAGAGTTATAGTACTAGGTGAGGGATTTTGGAATATTAACTTATCATATTTCTGTTGAGATAAATGTATTGAAATTTTTGAATAAGTGGGATGGTTGAGTTCCTTTTTATAGTGGATGAGGAGTGGCATTCTTGTAAATTTTTAAAAAGGATATTTCATCCATGTTATTCTTTCAAAGGAGGATCCAATCATGGTTACAATTGGACGCAAGGGAGTATAGGGTCTCAATAATGATAAAAAAATAAGGTTTTTACAATTTCTTGAGTTATTTTGGGACTTAAAATTAATGTTTAGTCCTTTGTTAAGATTTTTTTTTCTTTTTATCACTGTAATTAATTTTAATCACATTCACTAATATATTTGGTCAAAAACTAAGTTGAAATTATTATAAATTATAAATTATTGATTCAAAATTTTTAATACATTTTTTAAAATTACAATAATAAATTTTTATTAATTATGTTAAAATTAAATCCACAGATGGGATGAATAAACGAGTTTTAAAGTAAAAATGTTCAAAAGTTTGCTATGTTTTTACATCTAATTTCAAAGTGAAATTGATTCCAATGAAAAAAATGGATTAATTTTTATAAAATTTATATAAATTTACTTTAAAACCAATTTAATATATAATTTATCATTAAGAAACTTTTAATGAAAAATTTGTTTTGAATTAAAATTTAATATTTTCACTATATATAAAAAATCAAATATTTCCTAAAAATAAAAAAATTTCACCAGAAAATAATTTTTATCATAGAATTTCAAAGAGAATTTATTTGACATATAAAATTTATAAAAGTTCTAAAATGTGTTTTTAAAATATGTTCTCTATTAAAAATCGGTAAAAGGGCATCTTTAAAAATATTGTTTTTTATGTGTAAGAATAAGTTTGTTCTTATAATATATCTATAAAATATATTAGATGAATATAAAAAATATCTTATTGAATATATATATATTTAATTAATATCATTAACTAATTAAAATTAATTTAATTTATTTGGATAAAACACCTTTGTGAGGATACAAACGTTTTCGTTATATTCAATTGGGTTTTTTATTCATTTATAATTAATTAGCAACCAATGAATTTATTTTATATTTGTGTAAACCAAATGTTTTCATAATTTAATTAATCCTATTCATAACATCTAATTTAATGGCTTAGTTATGTATTATTATATTAAATAATTATATTTTAATAATATATTTTTTTTTCTAAAACTCAATATTGCATGAAGTGTAAGCTATCGAAGAAAGTATTTGTTCCCTGCAATGAAACAAAACTCTGTGCTGCAAGAATTTAAATCTATATCATAGATTGAATTTATTTAAATTTTTTAATTATATTGTAATGTAAAATGAGGTTTTTCTCCCTTATGTGCTTGTTGTTGTGTATCATCCACTCTATCGAATACAATATTCTTACTTTAGAATTACAGGGTGTTACAAATGATAAATTCAATTAGGAAATATTTTTAAAAAGGTAATATGAGATTGTAATTTTTTTATTATAAACCAGACCTAAATTTTTTATTATGATTTAAAATCTATTTTATTTCTAGTTAATCTCTTATCACACTCCTGAATTTTATTACACCTTATTTTATATTTATTTTCTTGTATTATAAAATTTAACCATATCCCTAATTTATGTTTTAACATTAACAAAAAAATTAACAAAGTGAAAGTTTTATACCTTAGTTTTCAACATCCTCTTCAGAAAACCCCATGGTCACCACTATGGTACATTTTAAAGGGAAATTATTGGCTGCAGTTATGTATCTAAAAAAATAGTGTGGATGACCTAATAAATTATATAATTTGTGGCTTGAAAAAAATATTTTTATTAATTTTTAAAATATATTAAATCCAAATTCAAAAACCAAAAATCATTTTCTAAAGATGAAACTCAAATATATACCATTAAAATAACTACTTGTCATTATTCCTATATCCATTTTAATAAAATAATAAATTCCTTTTTTGGGAGCATTGAATGTTTTAAAATAAATTATTTTTTAAATAAACATGGGTTAAAATTTCATGAATTTCATTGTTACAATATTTAACACGGAAATAATATTTTATTCAATAT
The DNA here is from genome assembly GCA_963277665.1 of Viscum album. Taxonomy (NCBI): domain Eukaryota; kingdom Viridiplantae; phylum Streptophyta; class Magnoliopsida; order Santalales; family Viscaceae; genus Viscum; species Viscum album. The sequence goes on from OY728166.1 coordinate 1,477,705,286, forward strand.
TTTATCCTAAAACCACCCCTCTCATCAGCTATATATACCCCTTTCCCCTCTCCATGTAAAACTACTTCTATTATAGTTACCAAATTCAAATAGCTTCACAACTACCATATCATAAGCCATTTTGTATCCTTAGGGATGTTTTTTAGAAAACAAACTCTAAGATTACAAGAAATTAAGGCCATAGAAAAGAAAAAACACCAAGAAAGTGGTAAAGTCCTTTCTTTATTTTATTTAGTTTTTATTTTCTATTTCCTTATAACCATTTTATTTTATAATAAAAACTTTATTTAATAATTAAACATTATTATAACATCATATTTTTATTTATAATATCCTATAAAAATTATATTTAAAATATAAGAACATATTATATATCTCAAACCTCATATTTGGACAAAGTCCCATTAAGGGTCGGTAATCTCCAATGGGAACATTTCAAATTCCTTTTATATTAGTCATCTTATGGATGGTTATAATAAATTGTTTAAAATATATAAATGTATTTTTTTTTTTATTTTTAAGCTTCAATAATTATTTTTACATTTTTATAAAAGACCCAAAAAAATAGAAATATAAAAATATGATGGGATATTTTAAGTGAAATATGATATTAAATTTTTTTAACATTAACAATTGGAATTAATATGTAAAAACATTATTATAAATGATAAGTATTGATAAAATAAAAATAATTAAATTCTCATTTAATGTTTTAATAAACTAATTTTTATTTTACATGAGGTGGAAATGCGATGAAATAAATCATGATTTAAGGAAAGAGGATTCTCAAAACCAACTCCTTTTTTGGGTTATCTCTCCCTTCAGACAGTTTTTTATTTGGATATTCATCTAATATCCTTAAAATTTTATCTCACTATTATTTTTAAATTTTTTTCAGGGATATACATGTTTATACCTTGTTTATATTAATTGTAATCCAATTAAAAATATTTTTCAAAATGACAATACTTTTCAAGGAAGATCTTCTTGACTCCTATTGAGATGTTTCTTATTAAAATAATAATGAAATTTTTTACTGAGATATATTCTACAATATTTATTTGGGATTCCCAATGTTTATTCATTGAATTATTTTATGAAAAATCTTTATGAACCCCATTTCTTTTAACAGTTTTATTTCATGTCTACGATTGTTATATGATTTATTTATATGTGGAATGCAAGAATATGAACATTTTATAATGTGATGGGTGGTTCTGAAATTATATACCCCTCTAATGATTTAGTTAATGAGATATATCTCTCGAGATCATGTGTATTATTCATGGGAATTATTTTATATTTTTTCACAGTTATAATGTTATGATTTATGAACGTATATTATGTTTGAACAAAAGCTATATTTTTTTTAAAACTATGTGTGTTATATGAACAATATTTTATGATGTGTCATTATTATTCATATGCCACATTTTATTTCTTTTTCAAATGATTCCATCATTCTTATAATGATGATCACATGCTTATGATTTGATTATAATAATTATTCTCACACATATACTACTGATTTATGTCTCTTATTCCTCCTATGTTGATCCTCCACTTACTAGTATTTTATATCAATCATTTCGTTGATATTTATCCTCAGGTGAATATATGTACTAAGGTTTACATGATATCCTTTTGGAGGATAAAAAAATTATGTGAATAATGTTTGAATTTTTTTATGTACGGTTGATGTATAAAATTAATTTTCCTATGTTACCAAATCTTCTGATTCCTGAATGTGTTAATATTATGTTATTTATAATTAAAATGATTTTATTATATCTTATAAAGAATTTTATTACTATAGTCATTATCAGAGCACAGTTTTGATAATTTCGTAATTAGGACTAGAAAAAAACATTCATAACCCTAGGGATAAGCTTGATTTATAAGAGAAATATTCTAAAGTTTTTGTAATTTATAAGAGAATGTGGTTTTGAGAAATAAAATCCCTCTCATGATACTGTAAGTGGACCTATATCTGGTATATATATACCTAGGGGTGATAACAATGAAAATGGAAGATTGGGTGTTAACTTTATCCTCACTCAGTTCATAAAAAAGAGGCCTTGATACACACCTAGTTTCATACTCTTGCGGGATATTATTTTGTTAATCAAAAAATATATACAAATAATTATTAATGATATATATATATATATAGAAATTATTTCATTTGATTTTAGGAAAGGATTAATGAACACAATGCTAGAAGTATCATTGTAGAAAAATGCAAAACATAGGGATCTAATAAGATATGAATTTATAAATAATTTTCAGATGAAAATAAATTATTTACTAATGATTTATTAACTTATATTTAGTTTAAACCCTTTAAATTTTTAAAAATGGTTCGTATTAGGTGAAACCATTAAAATCACCCATCTCAGTGATAGTAAAAGTACTTTTTGAACGAAATTCTTAGTAAAATTGGTGGTAGAGTTCAAAAAATTATAATGATAATTACCCAATTATGTTAGGATATAAACAATAACCTAAACAATGTTTAATATACACCTTCACCCAAGAATGTTAAGTTATATATTGATTCTTTTATATGATGATGACTATTGAATTATAACGTATTTTTTTATCCAATTGTCATGTAATAGTGGGTTAACTTGATATAGAAGTTACTTTATATGCTCCAATATTCTAATAAGGAAATGGTTACCCAAAAAATCTATTATTTAGATGTAGAGGTTGATAAATGGTGATAATTGATAAGTAATACAAATATATAATATGAAATGGAACGAATTGAGTGGAAAGCATTTAAGAAAATATTTTTTAAAAGCTATTTCCATTGAACTCTTGGAAAAATATGGAGATAGAATTTTTATAAATTAATCAAAAGGATATGCAATCTATCACAACTTAATATAAATATTTTACAAGGATTTCAAGATATACCACTATTTTTATCGAATATGATAGGAAAATAAATATAATCATTAGTGGTTTAAAACCACTTGTTTGAATGGTTTTAGAAATTAGAAACTTTGGGTGTTATGATGAATTAGTTCGATGTTCCCTCAAAGTAGAGATGAATTATTGAGAATGTTCCCTTAGATATGAATATAATAGGAGAATAATGGAATTTCAAGCTGAAACATCAAACAAAAAAGCAGTAAAGAACATCCAACCACTAACATGAAAATTATGAGGGAATTAGAATGATGGTAATTTCCTCAATGGGAAAAGAAAATAATTTAAGTGAAATAAATAAGGCTACCTAGCTCAGGAATATTTAACATACAAGAATAATCCAACCAAAATAATGGAGAAAGTAAATAATACCACAATTCCCAACCCATGGTTGAATGGTTCAACTCTAAGGAATAAAGAAATTATATAATCCAGTTCACTAAACCACAAGTCCTCAAGGGTATTCAGTGTTAGAAACAACTAAAGGTGAATGAAAAAAGTGGCTAATTATTCCCTCAACACTATTGAGATTGATAACGAAAATTAATTTGTATAAGGTATAATTACAATTCAATTAAGAATGTAAAAAGTTTGATTTGATTCCACTTTTATGAATTCCTTTATATATTGAATGCTTTCAAGAACTATTGAATCAAATACCTAATACCTTGAAGTAGAGATATCTGAAAAAACAAATCCTGGTGTGATCATTTCATCCTAAGTGTTAAATATTTGATTATAAGTGTATTTGGTAGGATTATTCCAATGAATCTCACAATCATTTCCCTTCCATAATTTGATTATATACGGGGCATATATCATATCTCTTTATACAAATCCCTCACAAACTACCAGAAAAATGAAATCTCTCTCTATATTCAAAACAATCACATTCTCTTGTAAAAATGAATGGAATTTCCTAAATCTCTTTTGGAAAATACCTCAATAGTGTGGGTGATGATACCTAGTGAAGAACTATAACTATACCAAATGGTTGTGAAAAAGGAAATCACTAATATTGAGGGTATTAACCATGTAATGGAATAAACTAATTTGATTTAAAAATATCTTCCCAACATTCCCCCATATCATGAGATATATTTTTTAAAAAAACACTTAAATGAAGCCACTAGCATCCCTAAATTCCCCTAATGGATGTCCTTGATTATACTAGGGGACTCAAATAAATAGATTATTGAGCATATGGAAAAAGTGTTCATAAAACTAGTGTAACACCTTGGAGTAAACCAATGGTCTTTTTTAAGAGAAATGATAGATCAATGTGGTTGTGTATTGGTTTACAAGAGTTAAATAATATCCCCAAAAAAACAATTATTCCATCCCAAGGATTAATGAATTAATCCATTGAATTCAAGGAGCTCAATACTTCTCAAAGATGGAACATAATTCTAGATATCATTCGTTAATGTATAAGAAGGAAGATATTCATAAGATAGATTTATATATCAGGTATGTACACTATGAGTTCACAGTGAATCCCTTAATACAAAAAAATTACATAAAAATATTCATGTAATCGATGAATAGAAAATTTTGAGAATACTTAAAAATATTTTTGGTAGTCATTTTATATGATATTATCATTTAATACAAGATAAAGGTGGAACATGAAGAGAATGTAAGGATTGTGAAGAGAACATTATGAAAGGATAAAATATATTATATGTTTAGAAAGTGTAACATTTGGATATAGAAATTTACATTCATATAGAGGATGATCATATGTGAGGGAATTTATATGTATCATTCAAATACATAGGCAAATAAGGAATGGAACTGACCCTCAAATGTCATATAAATCAATAGATTTATTATATTAGTTTCTAAATATCAATAAATTGTGATAAATTTTTTAAAATTTTCAATCCCACTAACAATGTTAACATAGAAAGGGGTAATGTATTTCTGGGTGAAAAATTGTTATGAAATATTTAAGGTGATCAAGAATAGGAAAATCACTACACTGGTATAGACACTACCCCCAAGTGGAGAAGGGGTTGTGATATATAGTGATGCTTTAATAAAATTATTGGGTTTTTTATTCATGAATTTTTTTAATGTGGTGGTATATTCATCATGATAATTTAAGATACATTAGGATAAATAACCAATGGATGATCGAGATATAGAATCTATAAACTTCACAATGAAGATTTGGAGAAACTACCTATATTGTGAGAAGTGTGACATATATATAGATCACAAGTATTTAAAGTATATATTCACATAAAAAGATATTAACATGCATTATCAAATATTGTTTTGGCTGATAAAGGACTATGATTACTCTATTCACTACCACCCTGGAGTGGTGAAAAAGGTAGAAAATGATCTTATTATAAAATAACCTAATAGTCTATCCATGATTTAGAATGTGAAAGAACCAATATTTATGGATATACAAAGGAAAAATATGGATATCATAATGACCAGAAATATATCCTACCTTTACGTAATTATTTCCTATCCATTTAACTAAGAGAAGATCAAGGAGGCACAAAGGGATGTTTTTCCTATAACAACTCAAATATTAATAAGTTTTTTTATAGTTTTAATAAATAAAATTTTATTATAAGTTAAATATTTACAATTATATTAATACCTTTACTATAAATATATATATATATATATATATATATATATATCAAATATTCTTCCATAAAGAATTTATTGTTTTCAAATCTCATAATTTTTTTAAAAACATTTTAATTCCGTGAAATAATATTTAAATTAAATATAAAGAAATGTTTTTAAAAAAACATATTTTAATATAAATAAAATTATTTTATTTTTATTTTTTAAATATATGATTTGAATAATTGTGTATGAAAATTAAACATTAAATTTTAGAATACTATATATATATAGGCAAGGAAATGATTTTATATAATATAATAATAAAAATTTTATCATTATTTGTAATAAATAAAATTCAATATAATTATAACAATTATTATTTAGCTTAAATTTTTAAATGTAATTATAATTTTAATCACAAAAATATTTAATGGTAAAACATACTTTTTTAAACGAAAATTATTATAATTTTCAAGGTAATAAATTATATATATAATTGTAATTATATTAAAATTTTAAATTATTATTATTATTCTAAACATGTTAATGAAAGGTGTATTTTGAAATTACAATCTTCATTTAATTAGGTTAATTAAAAAATATTAAAAATAAAAAAATTGGGATTATTAATTTTTATCTTTTTTATAAATTGTTTTTATGTATTAATTAATATAATTATGAAAATTATATAATTAAAAATAATAATGATGAAAACGAATAAAATAAATTGAAATGAATATTTATTTTAAAGATATAATTTGGGAAATGATATTAGGGGTAGAGGGGGGAACATAATTTTTGATTGTGAAAGGGATCCAAGGGTTGATGGGAGCCCGAGTTGAGGAGTCTATCATTATGAAGGACTATGTTTCTGGCGAAACGATATCGATTGAGCCTTATCTTGAATGAAGACTCGTCGTCTGAATAGGGTCAAACACTGTAAGGCTAAAGTATCTAACTCTTTCTTGGTAGCCAAGTGATGTGCAAACTGAGGATAGTGGGTCAAATCCCAAAGGATGGTATGATTGTGGTTTAGGGTTTTTTGCTGAAGAAGGATACTTGATTATAGGGGTGGATCCAATGTTGATAGTGGTCTAATTTTAAGATAAAAGTGAGGTATGTGTTTTATTCTGAATCTTTTATCAATATCAAATTAACAGTCATTTTCACATTCTTTTCTTCTTTGCTTCGTCAATCTATCTATTCATCATTTACCCCGTTTGTCATCATTATAGTTTTTATTCTATCCTATATTCTTGTTTCACACATTTATATGTTTAAATTTCTGTAATGGATTATGAAAATGATTTGTGATTGTTTTTTCAACAATTTTTATGGGTTTATATAGATTATATGAAGTTTTACACAAACTCTTATGTCAATTTAATGAAATATTAGAATCATAAATTGTGTTTTTAATTTTTTATTTTGTTCAATTTTGGTTATTTCCACAATATTAATATATTAATACATTCTAAATTTTAAATTTTTAAAAAAATCAATAAATATGAACCACTCAATTGGAGAAAAAGAGACCTATCAGGATTTCTATCTTCTATGTAAAATTATAAATTCATTTCTTTAGTGTCCTATATAATTACTTCCACCTGAAGGATTCCATTTCATGCGCTACACCCCCTTTGTGTGTCTAGCAAGGTGGTATTTCTTTAGGGAGATTAGAGGAGGAGATCCTTTAAAGATTTGTTTTTTTAATGGGTTTGTGTTTAGATTAATTCACTTAGGAATCAAGGAATGAGTGTTTCATGCGAACAATTAAATTCTAAGGGATTTTATTTATTTTTAATGAATTTTTGTTTAAAAATGAATTATTTATGATATTGTATGTTTTAAATAATTCCATGTTATATATGTATATATGATTTTTATGAAAAACATCAAGTTCATATTTTTTAGAATTTAACTTCTTTGTTTATATATATATTATTAATTTGATGTTTATGTTTGACACACATTTTTATGTTTTATTTTTCATATAATACAATTATTTATATAAAAAAATTATGAAAGTATTTTTATGGGAGTATAATATTTAGGTCAAAGTTATATTATTCAAACACACACACATATATATATACTTTAATCAATGTTTAAGATCATTTGACTTATAGTCTCATGTTCATAATTTTTTACATATGTATAATTATAAATATCTCTATGATTTTGTTATTCAAAACATATATACATGTAATTATAATTATTATTGTACGTTCAATTTATAATGAATATTGTTTTTTCATAATAATAATGTAGGTTTATTAATATATATATATACATATATGTGTTTGTTCGGCTATTATTTCATTATTTTAATGAATAAGAAATTTGTTTTAAATCATGAATTTTAGTCGATTTGAAATTTACAAGATGATAATTGTTAAAATGTAACTTATATAATATTATGTATAATTGTTTCATCTTAGGATTATTCATCCATTATTTTATGAGAATAGAGAATTATAGTTTCTATTATGTGAAGGGTTCATGCATGTACACTATTGATTTATAAAATCATATTGTTAAATATCATATTTTTTATCAAGTAAATGGGTACTTAATATCTTTATTTAAGGATGAATATTTAAATGATAAATTTGAACATTTCATAAAATTATTTTATGAGGTTATAAATGGAACTGTGAATACATGGATGTTAACTTTTTTTATTAGTAGTCCAATAAAAGTATAATTGACATGAGTTTTGGTTATACCAAACCTTGAAAGTGATTTCCAATGAATGTTCATATTTATATGTGTAGTTATATACAAATTAAATTTTATAAGTGTATTAAATTTATTATTATGATTATAATGAAAAAAATATAGTAATATATATATATATATACATATGTAAGGAAAAAATCAAAATGTTTTTAGAAAAATTTAAACATGGATATTATAAACATGGTAGGGAGTGGAGAGTGAACACGACCCTCAAGAAAGTGCATTAGAACAGATATCCATAACTTTTTTAAGTGGACTAATGGTTGTGTTTTCAAAACACTGTATAATGTTTCTCAAAAAATTACTCGATTATTTTTAAAGAAATTTACAAAGAATAAGTATTTTTAAAAGTGCTATAGAATTTTAAAAAACATAGTATTTTCAAATGGGTTTAAACCCCATATTTGGAAAATTAATTCTCATCCTATGTTTTAAATTTGTTTCCACTGGTTTACTAGAATTTCCCAAAGGTATTCTCTTTTCTTATGAAGTTATCTCCATTTAAGAAGTTTAGTTGTTTTATTTTATTTTATTTTTTGAACATATTTGATGAAATGCATGGTATTTTTCTAATCCTCAAAAACCCAGATCGGAAAAGTTCCTGATGTGTAAAATGTTCGATGCATTTTTCAGTTGTCCTTATGAAAATGTATACATAATATTTTTATATGCTAAACATGGAAGCATGTGTTTTTGGATTTATAGTCGGAATTAGAGTAATGGTCTAGACAAATTTGGAGATTAGATGATGTCGTAGGAGGAAAATTTAAGTGGTACAGTATAGAAGCTTAAAAAATATAGTATTTCTTAATTCTAATGATATAAATTCAGAATTGTTTTTAGACTGATGAATGAATTGCGAGGTTGAAATTCATTTTTTTTATGGTGACATGGCCAAAACGACCATAGCACAAATTTTATAAAAACAAAGAAGGAATTACATGTGTCTAAAGTACATAACCATATTACAATCCTTCTCATGAAGAGGTAGAAAATCAGGAGGGAGATCATCAAGCCAGGTAATGTCTTAATTTACTCCCTTATTAGTAAGTCCATTTGCAACCGTATTAGCTTCATGATAAATATGAGTTATAATGTATATATATTTAAGGAAATAATTATATCTAATATACACTTTTAAATTTTATAATTATTTTTAATAAATAAAATTCAATATAATTATGAAAATAAGATTTATTATGAATTTTTTAAATGTAATGATAAAATTAATCATAGAAATAATTCATGGTAAAAAATATTGTTTTAAGTGAAAATTATTATTATTTTAAAGGTAGTATATTTTATAAATAAAATTTTCATTAAATTAAAATTTTAAATTATTATTATTGTCTCAAACATGAATATTAAATGGGTATTTTGAAATTATAATCTTTATTTAATTTGGTTGTTATAAATATATTAAAAATAATAAATTATGATTATTAGTTTTTATCTGGTTTATTAATTTTTCTATATATATTACATATTATAATTATGATAATTATATAACTAAATAAAATTAATGGTCAAAATAAATTAAAAAAATTGAAACAGATAATTGTTTTAAAAAAACAAGGAATTCATGAAATGATATTAGGGGGAGAAGGGGGTATATCATTTCATTTTGAGAAAGGGATCGAGGGATTCACGAGAGCCTGTGCCATGTAGTTTAATGTAGTTTAGGACTCAGTTTCCTGCCAAAAGATCTCATAGGAGCATTTTTTTGAATGGAGATCAACCGCCAAAGAAGGGTTAAACACCACAAAGAAGATTCAACTAAAGGATCCACCTCTGTTTGCATGGCCAAGTGATCTAGAATCCAATAATGGTGGGTTGAATCCAACTGATGGTTCAATTATGGTTTATATTTTGGAATCCAAAGAATGATACTCAATTATTGGTGAGTATTGAACATCGATGGAGGTTTAATTTGATAATCTATGCGAGGTATGTGTTTTCTATCAAAATCTTTTGTTGACTTGGATTAATATTGATTTTCACATTCTTCATTCTTTATTTTTTCAATCATAATATTCACTATTTACTCTATTTGTCTTCATCCTTTTTTTCTTCCACACTATGTTTTTGTTTCAAATTGTATCATTTTTAAATGTTTTTAGTGGATTATAAGAACAAATTTTTTCTATTTTGTCATCTATTTATGCGGGTTTATCTAGAATCTATGAAGCTTCACATATAATCTTGTTTTAATTTAATGAAATGTTATCATCATACAATGCATTTTTTTTCTAGTTCTTCATATTTTTACTGTTATAGTAATGATTATATAATAATTCATTCTCAATTTGTGCTTTCTCTACAAATGCTTTATCAAAACCACTCATATATAGAAAATTATCCATATATAAATTTTTATTTACTATATATAATTATATATTCATTTTTACAGTATTATAAATAATGTCTTTCTCTCTAAGGATTCCATTTCATGTGACACAACCCTTTTTGTGTCTTTTGAGGTAGTCTTGTATGAGGGAAGCTGTCTGAGTAGAGTGTCAATAGTTTTTTATTTTATTTTATTGTGTTGACAATTAGACGAAATTATCTCGGGTGATAAGGAATATGTCTTGCATGTGAATAATTAAAAATTAAGTGATTATATTTATTTTTACCTTTGTTTTTTTAAAATTTATTTATTCTACTATTACATGTATTAAAAATTACATGTTATATACTTGTGTGTGTGATTTTTATGAGAAACTTCAAGTTTATATTTTTTTAGAATCTAAATTCTTGGTTTATATATATATGTAATTTTATGTTTATGTTTAACATACATATTTATGTTTTATTTTTCATATGTAATTATTATTTTCTTCAAAAATTATTAAAGGATTTTTATTGGAGTATCATATTTATGTACAAGTTATATCATTCAAACATATATCCGTATATACTTTATTCAATGTTCAAGATCATTTGACATCTTGTATCAAGATTATAATTATGTACATATGTATAATTATATATATCTTCAAGCTCATTTTCATCAAAACATATATAGATGTACTTCTATTTATGGTAGTACTTTCAATTTATACTTACATAGGGTTTTTTATACTAATGATTTGTGTGTATAAATATATACATATATGTCTATTTGACAATTATTTAATGATTTTAATGAATAACTAATTCATTTCAAATCATGAATTTCACTCAATTTTTCATTTCCAAGATGAGTAGTATGTGTTGTTAATCATATAATTTCATGTATAACTGTTTATTATTATGATTATTCATCCATTATTTTAGGATAAAAACACATTACAATATCTATTATGTAATGTGTTCATGCACGTACACTATTGTTTTATAAAATCATATTGTGAAATGTTACCATTTTATAATGTAAATGAGTGATTAATATCTTTATTTAAGGATGAATATTAAATTGATAATGTTTAATATTTTATGAAATTTATTTTATGATGTAACAAATGGATGTGTATATACATGAATATTAATTTTTTTATTAACCATCCATGAAAAGGATACTTGACATGATTTTTGTTTGTACAAAATCTCACAAGTGATTTCCATTGAAGTTCCATATATATATACTTATATATAAATAAAACTATGTACGTGTATTTAATTCATGATTATTCTTCTAATGAAAAAACTACCGAGAAAAATGTATACATATGTAAGGAAAGAACAAAATGTTTTTTGTAATAATGGAACACAGACTTTATAAAGATGAATCAGTGTGGGGAGCGAACCCATACCTAAAGATAGTTTATAGTCCTATAATATCTTTAATATTTTATGTGGCCTCATGGTTTTAAATTATTCCTCTGTAGGTTTATTATAATATCCAGAAAGAGTTCTCTTCGCTTATGGAGTTAGCGCACATGAAACAATTTGGTTATTTTTTTTTATCATCATTGATAAAATGTAATTTATTTGTATAGTACTCCAAAAACTAGAATGAACAAGTTCATGGAGTGTAAAATGCTATGTGGATTTTCCAGTTGACTTTAGAAAAAAATACATAGATTTTTTATGTGGTGAACCCAGAAGCACAGGTTCAGGGATTTATATTGGAGTTACAAAATAAGGTTGAAGTATTAAAGGTATGGAAGATACATAAATTATACATTGATGGAGATAGTTTCATTTGGTTTGGAACTAAACGTTATATAATTTTTTTACTGATATTCAGATAGAGTTATTGGATAATGTACATAGCTCATATTTCACTATCCATCAGGGAAATACCAAGATGTACCGTTATCTTTGAGAGAAATTATGGTGGGACAACATGATGAAGGATATTTCTAAGTATGCCAAAAAGTGAGTGTTCAATTGGAAGTTAAATTAGAGAAAGAAAATTTCAAGGGTATAATGATACCATTTCCTATATCTTAATCGAAATAGGAGAATATAACCATGGAAATTGTAAATGTTCTCTTGAAGATATCCAAATGAAGCAATGTGACATAGGTTGTGGTTGGTCAACTCACTAAGACTACCCACTTCATTGGAATTCAAGAATATTTATCGCTTGACTAAATTTCAAAGATACATGTAAAGGAAGTGGTGAATATAAATTAGGCACCAAATTCAATAATTGTTTATCATGTTCTAAGGGTCACCTCAAAATTCTAGAGAAGTCTTCAACATGATTTTCATTCTAAACTAAATTTTAATATGTTCTATCACACTAAACTGGTGGCACTACAACAAAAACAGTTTTTCCCGATGCCAACCTTTATCAGCGCTAACGAAAAAGCAATGATAAAGGGGGTACCATTATCAGTGCTAAAAACTGCTGATAAACGTACCCCTTGTAACGACCCGAAATTTTGAATAAATATTGTTTCCAAATTTTATGTGTTATTTTATTTTGTTTTTTATACTCAACAAAAATGTTTCATTTGCTAACATGAGTATAATTAAAATGAGACGATTGGGGTTTGACTGTAATATAACCATTGGTCAATATGACCCCTGGAAACTAAATGTTTTGATTATTGTCTCTAAATACAAGTAATCTTGGTTAATTATTATAGAAAGAAGATTAGATGGCCTCACCCAGTAGTTTTGGACCGATCGAAGCCCATCTAACAGAACTTGGGAAGGAGGTAGCACCACTGGGCTTTGCTCTGGACCAAACCCAAGCCAAACTTCATCGTGTGAAGCTAGAACGGAATCGCCTTTGTGAGAAGTTCAAACTGATAGAAATTACTACTCTTGCGATGTTAGCCGAGCCTCCCTCAGATTCTCTCACCTTAGCACACCTTACACTTAGGTCCTATGCTGGTGTGATAAGGGGCTATGTAAGGAGACCGTAACTGCCTTGTGTAATCCTTTGTTTTAAATAAAAATTGGGATTTCTTCTTATGATGAAGTTTATGAATTTTCAAATGACCGGATTAATATAGTATGCATATTTTTATTGAAATTTAGAAAAACGATATTTTAAAAATATTTATGTAAACCTTAAATAATTAAAAATTTGTAATGATATTCAAAAAATGGTCTTCTACAATTATGCTCAGTACGAAATTTAGAGTGTAATAGGGTCAACTTAATTTTTGATGAATAGTAAATTATGAATAGTGATTTTATGATTAAGATTAGTAATGTGTCAAAATGGATTATTAATCTCACTTAATGAAAGTATTAATATAATCTAGGCACCTTGATTAAGTAATGTGATTCAATAAAATGGTTAAATAACGATTTCATAAATTATTATTCAAGTATTAGTTTTTTCGAGTGAATAGTTTTTTTTAATTATAAATTAAATTAAAAATATTTAAAAAAATATTTTTATAAAATTGATTTTATTTTTGAACTCAAAGCACTGATATTATGTTATGGTCAATTTTGGGGTTTTTTCTGAAAAAAATGAATTTCCGGTGAATAGTGTATTTATTTAAAAAATAAATTAAAAATATTTAGAAAATTATTTTTATAAAACGTAGTTAATTTTTGAAATCAGAGCATTGATATTTGGTTAAGGTGAAATTTTGGGATTATTCTGAGAAAGTTAAATTTTCGATAAATAGTGAAAATACAGTTTTTAAGTTAAGGGTGTTTAATGACATCATTAAATGATGTATAAAGTATGTAATCAATATGGTCGACTTATGAATAGTAAGATAAGGTATGAGGTGTCCCAAGTGACCAATACCATGGGAAAATACCATGGTCAAGCCCATGGTTTTTCCAAAACCACTAATGAGGTGTCCCTTGGCCATTAATGCCTTGTCCCCTCACTTTCCCTATAAATACCAAGCCATACTCTCATCCACTCGACTCCCCACTCTCCCCCAACGAAGTTCTGGTATCAATACCTCCCAAGGAGTTCTCCCAAGGTTCCCCAAAGCCCTAAAGGTCCAAACCTTTGAGTTTTAAGAGTTACATTTTAAGGCAAGGGATCCGACCCCTCTCTTTCTTTTCAAGTGATCTCTTTTATGTCATTCTCTTATGCCCCATGTTCTTATGTTGGAGGAGGTTATTTTATATTCATTATACTGTAATTTTTATGTTCATTTGATGAGATACCCCCTCTTACTCTCATCATTTTGTTTTAAGAATGTTTATGTGGCGCCGTTAGGCTGCCGAATTTTCAAGGGATTCGTTCACCTTTCTCATTTTTCAAAGTTCTACTTTCATGTCAAGTCTTTCAAGTTTCTTTTTATTATTTTGGGGTATCATCTCTATATTTATCATACTGATATTTTATGATCATATAATGAGAGACCCCATTTTATCTCTTCAATTCAGTATTTTGATGTTTTAAGTGGTGCCGTTAGGCTGCCGAATATTTAAGTGGTTCTTTCACCCGTCTCATTTTTCAAAGTTCTAATTCCATGTCAAGTCATGAAAGTTTCTTTTTATTATGATGGGGTATGATCTCTATATCTATAATAATTAATTTTTATGTTCTTATGATGAGAGACCCTATTTGATCTCATCAATTCATTTTTGTTGAAGTTTAAGTGACACCGTTAGGCTGCCGAATTTTTAAGGGATTCTTTCACCCTTCACATTTTCATGTTCTATTTTCTTGTCTAGTCTTTCAAGTTAATTTATTTTGGGGTATGATCCCTATATCTATCATACTGATAATTTATGTTCATATGATTAGAGACACTTTTTGATCTCATCAATTCATTTTTGTTGAAGTTTAAGTGGTGTCGTTAGGCTGTTGAATTTTTATAAGAGAAATCTTATTTTTTGTCTTCCTTTCAAGTTCTTCGTTTCATATGGTATATCATTCGAATTTCATTACCATGATCTTAAATACTTTATATTCTGTCCCTATACTGTTTTATGGATCAATTATGAGTGGGATACCCATGTACCCTCTCTTTTCAATGTTCTCTAAAACCCCGAAACATAGTTGTTATTCTGCAGAATTTTCGTCTCAAAATGCCTCTCTCTTTTCTCAAAATTTTTTTATGCTATAAAGTGAATACTAAAAGCTCTTATTTCTACAGGGTTATTCATATATATATCAAAATTTTCTATTTTAAATTCTGGGATTTACATACATGAGACCCGCTCTTCCCTTCCATGGGTTTTAAAGTGACAATAAAGATCATGTCTTTAAAGTAGTTTTTAAAACTTTATGATTATGAAATGAATCCCATTTATTTTATGCTATATGGGTTATTTATGAAATATTTTATGATGATATATGTGGCTCACATGATAATAAAGTAAAATTTAAGGGTGCGCCCTGATAGCGCTCCAATGCATTGGGTAATGATGTAACCACTAGAGATTACAATTTTCACGATATCTTGGTGAATAACCTTGGTAATTTTCAAATGACACCTTGGGGATGGACCTTGGTGATATGTTCATGATTGTCTATATTAAATGTTTCAGCCACATCTTCAAGTTATGAAAATTGTTATTTTTTATTATGATATGCCTCATGATTTCTTTCTCATGCCTTAATGTTCTTTTCATGACCTTATTGAAGTATCTCAAGTTCACATGTAAAATGTTTCTCTTGTTTCCCTTACTGGGCCTTCTGCTCACCCTTTCTTTTGATGTATGTCCCCAAGTTATGAGATGCAGTAATGAACCTAGGATGAACATGAGGAGAATCCTTTCAAGTGTTTAAGAAGAATCTTTTATGTTTTCATGTTTAAAGTTCCTGGTTTCCAAGACACTAAACCTTAAAGATCCTCGGTTTTGTAAAATGTAATGAAAGTTTATGTGATAAAAAGGTGGTATGCTATAGTTGGTATCAAAGGATGGTTTAGTTATTTGTGGAAATTAGGATATGAAAACTCTAGGAAGAACCCTATAGAAAAGTTTAAATATATGAAATATTCTTGGTATTTTGGTCAGTATTAAGTAAGGGGTTTCCAAGAAAATACATCCGTGTCTGGATACGAGCAGGTAGAGGTGGCTCTGGCACAGATGTACATAGGGGTAAAACCAGAAAACACCGTTTTGAGCTAGACTCGAATGGAAACTGGTACACGACAATGGGCCTTGCAGCACTCTTGGTTACGACACTCCCAGGGGATATGCTTTGGTAAATTCATAAGCTTAGTATGAACCATTGTTAAAGGAACAATGATAAAATAAAATAAAGATTCACATAAGAATATATGATCATGGATAACCTAGATGGGAACCTAGGGGATCACAAGTTAGGGTATACTTTTCTTCTATAAGTTATCCTTATATGCTTTCAGTTCCTTTTCATGATTATTGGCTAAGTACTTAAGCCTATAATTATGCTTTCTCTTCTTAGTTAATGGTGGGAAATGGAAGAACATGTCCCAACAACCAATGTGATAGGAAATGCGATGATTGTCGTATTAATATGACAGGGATGATTAGGGGATTAAAATATGATTATTATTTTGGAAGACATTCACTATTTTGGGGACCCTATATGATCGAGGTAAATAGATTACTATGGTATTTTCATTGTGGAGTAAGGTTGACTTATATTTTAAAGAATCAATGAATTTAAGGTGTACTTATAGTAATTTAGGTTACTTATGGGAATGATTAACCTATCTTGGGTTAAATATGCTTAGGTTATATACTTTTGTTATAAGATGTTAGGAGTGGTTGATGTTGTTTGGAGATGAACAATGAAGATTATTTTGGAAGAATATGTTATCAAATCATTCATGTATATGGGTTTCAATCATAGTTTGGTTTATTTTGAGGAATTTTAAGGACCCTTATTTATGGAATGGACTATGATGAACTTTGGGTAGTACCATGAAACTTTGAAGATTTAAAAGTAGTTTCCATTCCTATGGGATTATTTCTTTTTGAAGAGTTGTTTTACCTTACCCTTTTTGTTTTTGGGATAATGTTTAAAGATAGAAGAAATAGATAGTTAATATTTTGTGGATTATGTGATTCTCTAGAAGATGATTCTTGTGTTTTGATGAGACCAAGAAGTTTTTAATGCTCATAGTTTGGAGAAAAGATTAGTTTTGGGTAGAAACTTATTAAAGGATGAAACTCTACCTGAAGATAGGTATATTTTCTTATATTTTTGTTTTATGTTGTAAATGAATTCCTCAAAATTATGAAAAGGAACGTAAAACAAAAACGTTGTTGGTTTATGTTTCCTACTGGGTAATCAAAGACCATTTACACACATCATAAGTTTGGGATTTTCTTATGGTTAACTTTCTCCTAATAATGTTTTCTATCACTCTCCCTCACAAACTTGACCCTTTGTTTTCTCCTCCATGTACATGTTTTCGTACATGGAATCCTAGTGTGGGCTAACTCGAGTGACCTTTGTACTTACCTTTTTTTCTTTTAAAGTAATAGTTTTACTGAATCCTTTTCTGATGTGAGACTTTCAATGAAATTTTAAAACCCAAATTTTAAAAATTGCGAGGATGCAATTTCTTAAGGGGGGAAGATTGTAACGACCCGAAATTTTGAATAAATCTTGTTTCCTAATTTTATGTGTTATTTTATTTTGTTTTGTATACTCAACAAAAATGTTTCATTTGATAACAAGAGTATAATTAAAATGAGACCATTGGGTTTTGACTGTAATATAACCATTGGTCAATATGACCCCTGGAAACTAAACATTTTGATTATTGTCTCTAAATACAAGTAATATTGGTTAATTATTATAGAAAGAAGATTAGATGGCCTCACCCAGTAGTCTTGGACTGATCGAAGCCCATCTAACAGAACTTGGGAAGGAGGTAGCACCACTGGGCTTTGCTCTGGACCAAACCCAAGACGAACTTCATCGTGTGAAGCTAGAATGGAATCGCCTTTGTGAGAAGTTCAAACTGATAGAAATTACTACTCGTGCGATGTTAGCTGAGCCTTACTCAGATTCTATCACCTTAGCACACCTTACACTTAGGTCATATGCTGATGTGATAAGGGGCTATGTAAGGAGACCGTAACTGCATTGTGTAATCCTTCGTTTTAAATAAAAATTCGGATTTCTTCTTTTGATGAAGTTTATGAATTTTCAAATGACCGGATAAATATAGTATGTATATTTTTGATGAATTTTAGAAAAATTATATTTTAAAAATGTTTATGTAAACCTTAAATAATTTAAAATGTGTAATGATATTCAAAAAATGGTCTTCTACAATTATGCTCAGTACAAAATTTAGAGTCTAACAGGATCAACTTAATTTTTGATGAATAGTAAATTATGAATAGTGATTTTATGATTAAGATTAGTAATGTGTCAAAATGGATTAGTAATCTCACTTAAAGAAAGTATTAATATAATCTAGGCACCTTGATTAAGTAATGTGATTCAATAAAATGGTTAAATAACGATTTCATAAATTATTATTCAAGTATTAGTTTTTTCGAGTGAATAGTGTTTTTTAATTAAAAATTAAATTAAAAATATTTAAAAAAATATTTTTATAAAATGGATTTCATTTTTGAACTCAAAGCACCAATATTATGTTATGGTAATTTTTGGGGTTTTTTCTGAAAAAAATGAATTTTCGGCGAATAGTGTATTTATTTAAAAAATAAATTAAAAATATTTAGAAAATTATTTTTATAAAATGGAGTTCATTTTTGAAATCAGAGCATTGATATATGGTTATGGTGAAATTTTGGGATTATTCTAAGAAAGTTGAATTTTCGATGAATAGTAGAAATACAGTTTTTAAGTTACGGGTGTTTAATGACATCATTAAATGATGTATTAAATATGTAATCAATATGGTCGACTTATGAATAGTAATATAAGGTATGAGGTGTCCCAAGTGGCCAATACCATGGTCAAATACCATAGGTAATACCATGGTTTTTCCAAAACAACTAATGAGGTGTCCCTTGGCCATTAATGCCTTGTCCCCTCACTTTCCCTATAAATACCAAGCTATCCTCTCATACACTCAACTCCCCACTCTCCCCCAACGAATTTCTGGTCTCATTACCTCCCAAGGAGTCCTCCCAAGGTTCCCCCAAGCCATCAAGGACCAAACCTTTGAGTTTTAAGAGTTACGTTTTAAGGTAAGGGATCCCACCCCTCTCTTTCTTTTCAAGTGATCTCTTTTATGTCATTATTTTATGCCCCATGTTCTTATATTGGAGTAGGTTATTTTATATTCATTATAATTTCCTTTGTATGTTCATATGATGAGAGACCCCCTCTTACTCTCATCATTTTGTTTTAAGAATGTTTAAGTTGCGCCGTTAGGCTGCCGAATTTTCAAGGGATTCGTTCACCTTTCTCATTTTTCAAAGTTCTAATTTCATGTTAAGTCTTTCAAATTCCTTTTTATTATGTTGGGGTATGATATCTATATTTATCATTCTGATATTTTATGATCATATTATGAGAGACCCCATTTTATCTCTTCAATTCAGTATTTTGATGTTTTAAGTGGTGCCGTTAGGCTGCCGAATTTTTAAGTGGTTCTTTCACCCTTCTCATTTTTCAAAGTTCTAATTCCATGTCAAGTCTTGAAAGTTCATTTTTATTATGTTGGGTTATGATCTCTATATCTATAATAATGAACTTTTATGTTATTATGATGAGATATCCTATTTTATCTCATCAATTCATTTTTGTTGAAGTTTAAGTGACAGCGTTAGGCTGCCGAATTTTTAAGGGATTCTTTCACCCTTCTCATTTTCAAGTTCTATTTTCTTGTCCAGTCTTTCAAGTTAATTTATTTTAGGGTATTATATCTATATATATCATACTGATCATTTATGTTCATATGATTATAGACCCTTTTTGATCTCTTCAATTCATTTTTGTTGAAGTTTAAGTGGCGCCGTTAGGCTGTCGAATTTTAATAAGAGAAATCTTTTTTTTGTCTTCCTTTCAAGTTCTTCGTTTCATATGGTATATCATTAAAATTTCATTACCATGCTATTAAATACATTATATTCTGTCCCTATACAGTTTTATGGATCATTTATGAGCGGGAGACCCATGTCCCATCTCTTTTCAATGTTCTCTAAAACCCCGAAACATAGCTGTTATGCTGCAGAATTTTCGTCTCAAAATGCCTCTCTCTTTTCTCAAAATTATTTTATGCTATAAAGTGAATAATAAAAGATCTTATTTCTACAGGGGTATTCACATATATATATCAAAATGTTCTATTTTAAATTCTGGGATTTACATACATGAGACCCGCTCTTCCCTTCCGTGGGTTTTAAAGTGACAATAAAGATCACGTCTTTAAAGCAGTTTTTAAAACGTTATGATTATGAAATGAATCCCATTTATTTTATGATATATGGGTTATTTATGAAATATTTTATGATTATGTATGTGGCTCACATGATAATAAAGGCAAATTTAAGGGTGCGCCTTGATTGTGCTCCAATGCATTGGGTAATGATGTAACCACTAGAGATTACAATTTTCATGATACCTTGGTGAATAACCTTGGTAATTTTCAAATGACACCTTGGGGATGGACCTTGGTGATATGTTCATGATTGTCTATATTAAATTTTTCAGCCAGATCTTCAAGTTAGGAAAATTGTTATTTTTATTATGATATGCCTCATGATTTCTTTCTCATGCCTTAATGTTCTTTTCATGTCCTTATTGAAGTATCTCAAGTTCACATGTAAAATGTTTCTCTTGTTTCCCTTACTGGGAATTCTACTCACCCTTTCTTTTGATGTATGTCCCCAGGTTATGAGATGCAGTAATGAACCTAGGATGAACATGAGGAGAATCCTTTCAAGTGTTTAAGAAGAATCTTTTATGTTTTCATGTTTAATGTTCCTGGTTTCCAAGACACTAAAACTTAAAGATCCTCAGTTTTGAAAAATGTAACGAAAGTTTGTGTGATAAAAAGGCGGGATGTTATACCCCTTTATCAGATCTTTTTTTAGCACTGATAAAGGTACCCTCTTTATCAGCAGTTTTTTAGTAGCGTTGATAAAGGGGGGCCTTTATCAGTGCTTTTTTAAAAAACCCTGATAAAGGGTCAAATTCAAAAAAAAATTAATTAAAAATAATATATTAATATATAAATATATAAATATAGTTATATTGATATAAATATAATATATAATTTTTAAATATTTTTTAGATAAGTATAAATATACATTTACACTTAATATAATTAATATATAAGATATTTAGTGAAAATGGCTTATAAAAAATTTAAAAAATATTTTTAATTAATAATTATCTAACTATTATGGATTAATAGTCATTTAATATCAATTTAAAGACAAAAAGAATAAAAAAAAATTAATAAAAGATCCAAAATATGTTGAAAATGCAACTCGAACTTCAAACGAACATAAATTTTAATCCGAGTGTCTCTTTGAGCACTACCACATATCAAATCAAAGCCTGCGACGAGCTCTACAAACTAGTGACCTAAGAAAATCCTTTGCCAAATTTTTCGAGGTAAAAAGGCCTAAAAGGCCTCAAAAACTACGTTTTTAGTTGGGATACCCTAATTGTTTTAACATTTTGTGGATTTTCAGCCACGTTTAAGGGGGTATTATTGGATTTTTTTGGGTGGACTGAATTTATTCCAAGGTATTACATTCATATTGATTTTATGTCATTGAAATTTTATTTATTTTTATAATTCACTACTATTTATACTCAAATATATAACAATATACACATATTTTTTATATATTCACACATATAAATTTAATTATAAATATAAATAATAAAATATATTTAAATATAAACTATATTAGATTTTTCTAAATAATAACTAATATTAATTTTGTTTAAAATACTAATATATGAATATTTATATATCTATATATTAATCTAGCTATATATATATATTAATATAACAATATATATATATATTAATATAACTATAAATATATATATTAATATCACTATAAATATATATATTAATATAACTATATATATATTAATATAACTATATATATGTATGAATATAAATATATATTACGAAACGAATAAATATAACTAAATATATATATAAATAAATAGATATATCATTAATAGGACAAAAAATTAATATAGGGGAGTGGCAAAGGCTTCAGGCGCGCAGAGGGGAGGTCTCGAGATCAAATCCGGGTGGAAGTAGGGACGCGTGCGCATGGGTGAATATGTGGGCTAGCACTGATAAAGGGTGGGGGATAACACTGATAAAGGGTGGAGGGGTGCATGTGGGTGCTGGATTGGGGCGGAAAAGTGCTGTAAAAGCGGGGCTTAAGCGCTATAAAAGCCCCCCCGATTGGCAGGATTTTTTAAATATTTTAAATATTTTTATTTTTTTAAACCTTAATTAGTGCTTAAAAAAGTGATGATAAAAGGGGTCCTTAATCAGTGCTAAAAAGAAAGCATTGATAAATGACCCTTTTATCAGCCATTTTTTATAGCACTGATAAAGAAGCCCTTTTATTAGTGCTTTTTTTAGCACTGATAAAAGGGGTCTTTATCAGCGCTTTTCGAAGCACGGATAAAGGGGAACCCCCTATCTTCGCCAGATTTAACAGTACTTTTCTAGCTCTGTTAAAGTCCATTTTTAGCGCAAATAAAATGGGTATTTGTGTTAGTGTGGAAAATTTGAAAGGACTATTCAGAAACCTTAGAACATACTAATATCTTTCTAAATGAAATTTAATGGAGAATAGTATAAACATCTCTCATTTGTTTAATTCTTATACATGAAAAAGTTCCACTAATTGTAAACAACTATATTTTGGGATGAAGATTGTAAAAGAAACCAACTTGGAAACTATATAGTGAACGATATAATAGATAAGGTTCAATACGTACAATAATATGTAAAGATTCTCATATTAGGAAGAATCTATATTCTAAAAACAAATAAAGGGACATGAATTTTTAAGTAGGAAAAAAATGTTTCCTTCAAATATTACCATGATAGAGAGTCACACTATTTGGGAAGTAAAGAAAGCTCCACCCTATGTACATTTTCCCCTTTGAGTTCCATAGCCACATAGGGTTTGTGGATCAGCATCTAGGACATTAAACAAACCTAGATCCCATTCAATATGTATTATGCGTATTTATCCTAATAATGTACATGATTGATACCTCACATATACTTAATCTAGTGGTGTTACAGTAAGAACCTGACCTCTCATATATGAAAAAATAAGTGAATATTTAGGACTAAAGATACAATGTTATATGGTTTAAGAAAACTCACCATGTCAAATTGTTGTGAAAGAACAATAAATATGAAAAACGAATAAGGAAACCTGAAGAAATAATTAAGCATAAGTACCCTCATATATTCTAAATTGAGAATCTATGTTGAAATTTTAGGGATGAAATTTCTAAAGGGGGAAGAATTTAACGACCCAATATTTATAAATAAAATGTTTTCTTGAAAAATGTGTGTTTTATTTTTTTATAGTATAATACTTAAAAAACACATAGGGAACCAATAAAAATACATTTCATTAATGAAGATTGATACAATAATCAATAATTAAACCTATGAACAACACTATAAAAAAAGAAAAAATTAGTAAAAAAAATTGACATAAAAAATATTGATACTTAAAAGGAATTGAGGAGAATGATGAATGAAGGAATTGAGAGGTTTTTATAGGAGGTTCTATTATGATTGTAATAGTAATGTGATTGTAGGGATAGTAAATTGACCATTAAGAACAGTTACATAACCATTGGGACTAGAAACCGGATGATTGGAATAGTAATTTGGCCTTAAAATAATAAAAACAAACAGAAATAATATTCATCATTAAGAAAATATAAATATTATAATTCCATAACAAAAATATCAAGACAAAAACATCAAGAAAATTATAAACACTTTTTTATAAATTGTATTTTAATATATTTCATAAAATAGTTATTTTTATGTTAATAATTAAAATTAAGAATTATAGAATATTATTTTTATAAAATAATTTTTTTAGAATCAGAACTTTGAAATTTTTAAGGGTTATTTTTTTGGTAATTTCCTAAAGTACATCAATTTTTATGTGAATAGTAAAAATATTGTTTTTACATTTTTGGTCTCTGTTAATTTCATAATTAAATATTTATTAATGACAAAAAAATTATATAATTTTTTGAAATACAGAAAACACACTCAATAAACTAAATAATCCATGAAGATTAAGTTCTAAACCAACAAATTACTTTTAAAATCCTGAAGTTTAATGTATTCCATTAAAATAACAATTTATAATTTTTCTAATTTAATTTTTAATAAAATAATGCATTCGTTTTTGGAAAGAATTAAAATTCATAAAATTATATTATTTTATTACATTAAGAATTAAAATTACAATAATATATATATTACAATTTTTACTATGAAAATTATATTATATTTAATATTTTTTCCTAAAAATACCTCTCTCTTCAAGTACAAATACCCCCTAGAAAACCACTTCACTTCCACTTAACAAAACAATATATACCCAATTTCCATTTCATAAGACCTTTATCATCCTTAGGATTATTTTGGAGTAATATAATTCCACTCTGTAAGGATGTTAAGGTCCGTAGAAAAGGAATAACTTCAAGAAAGAAGTTATGTCCTTACATCTTTTCATTTACTATTCCTTTTTTAATTTCCTATCCACATTTTATTTAAAAATAAAAACTATATTAAAATAATTTAAAAATATATTAAAAAAGATCTAGGATTTTAGTATCCTATAAAAATGGTATTTATAGTATAATCACATATTATATATCTTGCACCACCTCTTCGGACAATGTCCTCTTAACGGCCAGTCAACCACTAATGAGGACTTTTCCAATTATTTTCTTATCACCTTCCTTATATATGGTCTTAATAAATTATTAATGTTATATAAATTTATAATTTATATATTTTTTTAATATTTGTGGATTAATTTTACTTATTTATAAAAGGACCTGAACAAAAATAGCGATGTCGAGAAAAGATGTTATATTTTAAGGGAAATATGATATCAAAATGATTCACAATTTAAAATGGGAATTAATAAATATAATAAAAATTTTATAATTGATTCAGAATGAAAAAATGAACATAGATCACTTCTATTTCTAGGTTTTAATAAAACTATGTTTACTATATAGGTGGTAGAAATGCAATGAAATAAATCAGTATTTAAGTTAAGAGATTCTCGAACACGACTCCTTTATTTAGACTATCTCATCTTTCATATTATTTTCAGTATGAATATTCATCTAATAACCTTAAAATTTCCTTTCACTAACCATTAAATTTTATTTATAGGGTTATACATGTTTTTACTATATTGTTAAGATTTCTAATCAAATTACAATTAATTTTTAAAGAGAGTTTATTTTCCCAAAAAAACTCCTTGAATCATATTGATATGTTTCATAATAAAAGTGAAGTGATATTTTATGCCAATATGCTATCTCCCTTATTAATTTAGGATCCAAAAAGTTTATTCATGGAATTATGCTTTATAAAACCTCTATGAACCCCATTTCTTTCCAGGATTTTATTTAATGACTGTGATTGTTATATAATTCCTTTCCTTATGGCTATATGATTATGATCATTTTAAGATGTGATGAGTTGTACATGAATTAAATATCCCACCAATTCATTGGTTAATGTGATATTTATTTGGATATTTTAAGTATTATTGAAGAACATTATACTATATTTGATCACAATTATGATATTTTGATTTATGCACATATTTGTTTCATGAACATGATGCTTTCTTTTTTCGAATTTTTTTTTGTATTTAAGAACTAGGTTATGATGTTTTATTATTAGGAATATTCCTAATTAAATCCTTATTTAATTTGATTTCCATATTACGATGATGATGGTTCCATTCTTATGATTTGATGATGATGATTATGCTCACGCAAATACTATTTATTCAGGTGTCCTATTCCTCCAATTTTATCACCCACCCTTAATATTTTTTTACAAACTCCTTTATTTTATGTATATATTTAGGTGAGTTAATGTACTAAGGATAACATGAGTTAATTTAAGATGATAAATAAGAATGATTTAAATCATATTTACGTTTTTTAGGTACAAGTGATGAATGAATCTAATTTTACTACTATACTAAACCATTTGTTGATGTAATGTAAAACTATTATTTTTCTTTCAATAAAATAATGTAATAGTATTTTATGTCATATTTGTGCCACTATAGTATCATATATAAGGGTTAAAGGTATATTTTTATCTCTAGGAAGTAATAGAAATGGTCATCAGTCATAGGGTAATTCTAATATTTGATAACAAACACTGTTTCTAGTATTTGTGAATGGATTTCTACATGGATAGAATACATATGTTTTCAACCATCATGGAGACTGATAAATTATCATATAAATCCCTATATGAGTTTGATTTCAATTTAAAATTATTTAATATTTTGGAAGGATCATTATCTAATTTTATATATAGAAAGGTGATGTTGTACAAATCATCACACAACATGTAAGAACAACTTCTTAACATCTATAATGAATATTAAAAGGTATTTTAGGCTAAGATTCAAGTACTATAAATAAATTTCAAGGAATTAACAATATAACTAAATGAGACCATGAATGCATTATTTGATCAAGTTAACATCTTTGGGGATGGTATAAATATACACTAAGAAAACCACAAAAATATCAAAATTATAAAGAGTATCTTGATAATATTAACACGTTTGTTCAAATGATATGGACTTTGTGATCGAAGGAAATGTCCTTAAGTAATTTATTCTAGATATTCTATATAGTACCCTAATTAAATAAAAGATAATAAATAATGAAAATGAGTCCTTGATAAAGGATATATTTTAAAAAATAAAAAACATGGTTAAGGATAAACTTATATTATAAGATAATACCAAGAATATGCAAGTTGATGAGACAATGCATTTACTTTCCTAAAATATCAAAATAGGGAAATCAATAGTCAAATTCATTCTTCAGCATACTTTCTTTCAGCATGGAATGGTTTTCCATCTGAGTACAAGATGTCAAAAGATATTGTGAGATGATGATAAATATGAAGAACCCATAATGAATTTATTTATGTGCTAGAGAAACAAGAGGTGAACATAATATAAGTTATTTAAAATTATGAACATACTATCATAGGAAATGTTATCTTGGAATAATTTAACATAGAAGAAAACAAGTACTCTAAAGACCTAAATGAGGTTTTTATGTCCATCATATATAGAACAAAATTAAATGATATTGATTCTCAAGGAACTGAAGATGAGGGAACAATTAACCTTAAAAATGTACATAAATCCACTATTGAAGAAATTTAGGAATAGAGTGAAAAAATTATGAAATCCAATAATGTCATATGGGTCAGCTATACCCCCAATCAGGGTGGGTTGGGGGAAATTCCTCTTATCTCCCTACCATGTTTCACCCTAAGGATTTTACTCTATTTAGTGATCAAGTCTATATTCTTACGTTACCACTCTCTTTAGACACTAGAGACCATCAATTGATAATTTTGATAGATTTGTCAATAATTCTTGGGGTTTATATGAATGCCCATTTATTGGGAATCTTAATTATCTACATATCAGGATTGGAATTATATCTGGAAAGGATTTTATCTTCACCTTTTCCAAAACCCTACATCTCATTAAAGGTGTAGATGAAGATTCTATTGGTTATTGAAGGGTAATTTGAGGCATAATTTTAGTTATATTGGAGTGTTCAAGAATATAATCACATTGGATTCTACTATTTCAACATATAATTATTCAAATTATGATAAAATAAATTATATTGATATTTGATATTTTATACTCTTAAAAATATTTTTATTATGTTATAATATATTTTCTTATTATATTTGGAGATATCATCAAATCTGATTCTAAACATTACATGATACAATTAAAAAAGGGATGTCTAAGTGGATTGATGAAATTGAATGATTAAAATTTATAAATTCCAAAAACAATTAGAAATAAGTTGGGTTGTTGATTAAAATTGACGTGAAAGTGAATGTCATAATGGATTTATCAATTCTATGAAAGGTTGTGTCAATGATATCAAGGTTATAAAATCCAAATTCATATAGATTTGATAAAGAAATCATAATTAGGGAGACTTGAAACTCTTATCCTGAAATTATGAATTCATAGTGTGGGAGATGGGAATGAATCCGAGGAGTAACATGAATGGATAATAAGTTAAGTAGAAACATTACCACAAGTACACCATTTCGAGGATAAGGTAAAATATATTGTGGTTCTTTATCTTAAGAAAAATCAGTGGAAATAATTATTATATTGCAAACACTAAATCCCATAAAGAATACCAAGTTTCACAACTATGAAAACCTGAAATTTAACAAATGGTGTATTAATGTCATGAAACAATAGAACATTAATCTATTTTTATTATTATGGAATGATATGGTAAAAAATGAGTGTTCTATATAAAAAATACATGTTAGTGATCAAGAGAAACAAAAAAAGATTATAATTTTCTATATTCAATCTGTTTTTATTGATTTTGTTTTTTGTGTGAATTTGATGTATTATAATATGTGAATTTCTCATCAGGTGTTTAAGAAATGTGCTAATGTAGGCCCAAAAGAAAAGATCATTATAGTTAGAAGCATCTTCATATTGGTTTTAATCTCATAATAAATTCATATCATTAAAAGATGAGGGTGATTTAAAGGACCCAAAGGAGAAATAATCTTATATAAAACCAAAGAAATAAAATTAAAAAATATATATCAAGGGAAACAATTATGACAAAGGAAATTATATAGATATATATTTGAAAAAATGCACTAAGATAGAGTTTGGATCCTAAATAGTGGATGAAATTCACCTATGATGGTAAAAAAAATTATCACCAATGTCATGAAGATTAAAGAAGGTTGTGTTTTATTTGGAAATGATGAAGTATTTATGATCATTATCTTATAAAAATCAAAATCTGGAAGAATATATTTGATATATGTGGATGTATTAGTGGTTGAAGGCCCTATTCATGAATTTATAAGTGCGAGAAAAATATTTGACGCATGGAAAGATGTGAAATTCAACAAGAAGGATTTCATTATAAAAATAAGAGATGGTTTTGTTTATGTGAAAGGTAAGTATAAAAGGGGATATTTTACCTTAGATGATAAAAAATAGGAGTTTTCTATTTAATGATGATGAGAATAAGTTTTGGTATAAAAGGATATTCCACTTGATTAAAAACACTTTGGATGATTTGGTAAAAATGAAGGAGTTTGTGGTACTCCTATAATCTCACATGATTGAACTCAAACATGTGATTTTTTTCAAAAAAATAGAAAATAATTTAAATTTCTACAAGAATATGGATAATAAATTGATAAGGGTGATTTAGTTGGAGTATATTTATATATACTAGCTAATATCATCTAAATTCAAGGTTGAAAAATTGTATTAAGTGTTTTTAATCAATGATTAAAGTAGAATGGAATGGATGATGCTAATCTCTCACAAATATTAAGTTTTAATGAGTATTAAATATTATTATAGGTTGAAATAGAAGCTTATTTTAATTAAAATTCAAACGTTCCAAACTCATAATGGTAAAAAAATTCAACTATACTAATGTGGAAGAATAAATCGAGAAGCACAAGATAAGCCAACAAGTTTCAAGGAGGAACCTAATTATTAATAACACACCCTGAATGATGCACTTTGATAATTATTTACAAGAGGTATATTATAAGGAAATAAATTATAATTAAATTAAAATATCTTTTTATGTGTTGTTACCTCTGAAAGAAGAGAAGAAACCCTACAAGACGTGGTATAAGAAACATCTGACAATAAAGTACTCTAATATTTTTAGGTACACGGTTTTATTATCCATAAGGATGGGAATCATAATTTTGAATCACATTGTTATGGATGAATCTTTAATGGATATAAGTTCATAGAATACAAATAATATAATAAAATTATGGTAAAAATCATGGAAATCAATGATTCCACTACTGTTCACAATGAATAGGTTATACAACCTATTAAGAAATATTTGTAGAAAAATAGTGATGGAATTTAATAGGACTCTACTACTTATGTTAAAAACCTATGTGGAGAACATGGGGATATAAGAGTCTTATAAGAACATAATAATGATTTTAAAAATAAAGTAGGTTTCATATCTATAAATAATTGAATAAATAACTATTCAATTTGTGATGAAAATATCATTGGTGACATGATTAATTTAGTTTAAACATAGAGGATGGAGGATTAGTAAAAAATATCTATTTTATCTCAATTAAATCCAAAAATAATTGAAGCATATACCAATGATGAAAATTAGGATAAAGTGATTAATAAGTATATTGAAAAAATTCAAAAAATGAAAACATGGGATGTTTTTCCAAGCCTGAATGAAAACAATGTCTTCTGGACAAAGTGGGTGTTCTATAGAAACTCAATGAAGATGTAAAGGTGACCCAAAATAATGTATTTATTGAATTAAAAGGGGTTTATTAAATCAAATTCATTTATTTTTATGATACATTTTCTCTCATAGCCTGGTTGAAACCTATTATTATATTCTTGGAAATATATGTGAAAATAAGATTCAAGGTGTTCCAAATGAATGTAAAATAAATATTTCTCAATGTATTCCTTGATTTGGTTATCTTCATTAAAAGAACAAATGGATTTAATATATATAAATATGGTAGAAAAGAGTTATTTTTTAAGAAATATTTTTAAAATACTGAATAAATCACTAAGAACATGGTATTCTAGGCTTGACTAATACCTGAAATATCGTAGATTCTGATGAAGTGATGTTGATAAAACCACTAAATAAATAAATATATTGATAAAAGGATGTAAATATTTATTTATGTGGATGAAATAATTTTTATAGTACTAGATAATAGATAATTAAATCTTTTTTCAGAACATATAAGGTGTGAATTAAATATGTACACGATTGTTGAGTTATCATTTCCTTTGATTTAAACATTTATCAAGGAGAGAATGAGACATTTATCTCCTAATAAAAATATTCTATAAAAACACTCAATATATTTGTAATGTTATATCATAATCCAATTATAACACTAATGGGTACCTTGATGATGTTTTTAATAGATGTTGAAGAAAAAAAGGTTAATGTAATGGATATTGAAAAATATTTGGGAAGCATATTTTTTCTTATGCTGAAACAACCTGTCATTATACTTTCCACCAATCAAGACACAAGGAATAAACACCATCCCAGGTAATGGATGTGAAATCAATTATTTCAATATGGTGTGATAACACAAGTTGTATAAGTCTTATCCAAAACCACATTAATCATTCAAGGATAAAGTATTTTCAGATAAAGTATTATTTCATCAAGGAGAATGTTGATAAAGGGACAAAGAAGTTAGAGTACATGTAAAAACATTTGGTGGAATACATCATGATAAAGGGACTACATAAACAAAATTTTGAGAGGCTTCAATTGGATATTGGATTCTGACTTTCTCCATCAAAATATATTGTTTGGAGAAGCAAACTATAGTCACCCATGGGATTAAACATTTATTACATCGTATGGTGACTCAATTTAATTAAATTAATAATGAATGTTAAGAGAATATACCTTAGGGTTCTTTAAAAAGGGTGGGGGAGAAGTTATCCATGAAATTATCATATGGTGTTGTCCATGTTTGGAAACGAAAGTGGATAAGAGAATTATTTCATATTGAAAAAGTGGTATTTATCCCTTGATGATATTAAATAATGGTAAATAGTATTTTACTGGTTATTAGGGGGGATAAGTTTTGTGTAGGATCATTGAAGAGCATGAAGATAAAGAATGTGTTTTAAAGAATAAATTTTTATTTAATTACATTTTATCGCAATGATATTAACTCATAGGGGTTAGAGTTTATGATTAGTGAATAATTGTTGCACTATCTAGAGGTAATAGGTTCATATTGTGTTTCTGGTTACATCTGGTCTATTATATAATTTTCAAATATTGATGTGTTGACTTATTTTTGGACTGTGAAAAAACCCAATGGTAATGTTTTAAAAAAAAAATCATTTTGGAGTGATTTTTAGATTATCTTAATTGACATGGTAATATAATTTACATATATAAAAACATAAAAATTAAATAGGAACATATTTAATGAAGGAAATAAGAGTTTAATAGTAATTCTAGTGAAATATGGTTTTGAGAATATTTTTTTTAAATTTGGATATGTTCCATGAATAAGGGTAAGCAATACACTATATGTTGAGTTTAACGAAAGGTTGGACTATAAATTTTAAAAAGGACATAACACTTTCCTTATTTATGTAAGATTATGTCATAAAAGATGCTATGGAATGAAACAAATTTCTAGAGTGGGATACCTATATACATAGTAGTAACCAGGCTACACTCTTGATGAAATGAAAAATTACTAAAGTAATTATCAATGATATACAAAGGTCACAAGGAAAATATTTAAAATTAAATAAGGGGATATATTTAGAAATTATAAGGTTTGAAACCATCCCACTATATAAAAACATAACATTTTATAACTGTTTCAAAAATGACACACTGGTAGAGAAGTGACGCTATGGTATGTAAAGGTAATATCATTTAGCATGTTGATTATATAAAAAAGGGATGAACAAGAATTTTAATATGTAAAGTTATTCTTTACAACACATAACATTATTCTCTATAATATATGATGTATATAAAATTTATTTATATAGTAAAGGGGTGATATATTAAAAGCAGAAAAAAATATGTAATGGTCCATATGTTGACACGTAAAAGAAACCGTGACTTATCAGGTGATACAAAAAGGCTATTTACTTTGATGTTTTAGATAAAGGGTTGGCCAATGACAATTTAAAAATATATATTATTAATCAAAAAAAAATATTAACATGTTTTCCAATTTTTACAGAAAAAATTAAGCCAAAAATTAATGGTGGATCATAATTAGATATTAATGTGATTTAAATCCAATATTTTTGGGGATTAGTTGGATCTAGTATTTAAATGGGAAACACACAAATGAGGAGGATTTTATTCCATAAGGTAGATTAAAAAATATTTAACTGAATTTAAAATATGATTTAAGTAGGGAGTGATGATTTGATTTCATCTGAAATATTTGGTAATTAATATTAGAGATAATCATGATATCGATCATGGGAAGTTTCTATATTTAGTAATGGTAAATATTCTCATGCTTAAAATTTTTAATTAAAAATAATGTAAATATATGTCTATAAAAAAGAGTATAATAAAGAATAAGTGTGAATCTACACATTTTAGATATAAAATTTATATTAGAGAGAGAAATATAGAATTGTGATGTAAAGAATAAAAGGAGAAGTGTTCTATATCAGTCCTGAATAGTAAAGGAGAATACGATAAGAATGTTCCTATAGTATATATCATTGTATAATCCTAAATTTAATCAAATTGATGAAACTGGTGTGAATTTATACACTATCCATAGTGTAATATCTATTTTTTTGTAGGGTGTTATATATTTTCAAGGGTTTAAGTAAGTTATATCTTGTATGGATACTATTGAGTTCACTATAATTTTGAGAAGGTTGTAAACCTCTTGGGTGTAACAACACCAACTCATATAACCCAAATTCATTATTTTACATTAGTACATAGGTATAAGATCCAATGGATTAAAACATGAAAGATGAATTAGTTTATTAATTTTGGTAGACTAGATACATAAATGGTTTCCAAATTAAATTGGAAATATAAAACATATGAGGGAAATATTTCTTCCGTCCTTGAAAATCATTCACTACTTCCTTATTCATATTGAGAAGAAATAAATAAATAAATAAATTGTGAGCTCAAATTCATAGTAAGGGAAAGAATACAGTGGAATAAATGATGAGTATATAAGGAATTAACAATATAAGCAAAGTATACAATTGATAAACATACAATTTAATCAATAAATTAAGCTTCAAAATTTATCCCTTGAAAATATCAATATATTAATCATATGGATAATCATAATTTAAATCTTAATGATTAAAATAGATAATGTCAGGTTTCATTAAATTTTGTTTATTACCTCATTCCAAGACATCCTAAATTTTACTATCAAGTCCTTATGCAAGGATATTTCAATGATTGGGTAGGTGTAACAACCCAAACTTTTTGAATGATAATTGTTTCCTAAAAAGTCATGTAATATTATATTATACACAGAAAAATATATCTCATTAATAATGATGTGATTATAATTTGAAATGACACGATTAGGTTTTGACCTTTTTATTAACATTGGAAACTATGCCCTCAATAATAATTTCTATGGTATAATTATTGTTTATAAGTAGAAATTATTAAGAAAAATTAATGTAGAAAGAAGAGTCAATGAAATCATCCAGTGGAGTCATTCCATATGAATCCCATCTATTATAACATTGGAGGGAAGTAGCATCTTTGTCATTCACTATTGACAATCCAAATCTGAGCTCCAATAAATGAATCTTGAACAAAATCACTTTCTGGAGAAGTTCATGTTTGTGGAAATTACCACTTGGGCAATGTTTATCGAGCTGCACCATGAATATATCACCATTACACAACTCACCCTTATGTTCTATACAAGTTTTATAAGGGGTTTGTGGTTTGGCTTTAGTTACTAAATGTATAATACCTTTTTATAAATAAATTTTTTATTCCAGCAATTATGTTTTGGGAATAGTTATTCTAAAAAATATGATGAAATGGAAAAATTGATTTTTCTGATAAAAATTGTACTTTATAGAAAATATATAATTTTTATAATATATTAAGGTAAAATATATAATGATTATTTTAAGTAAATAATATGACTAAAACAATCCTTTTTAAATATAAATGATAAAATAATTTTATTTTTTCAAGTGTGAGTAATTTTACTATTCAATTTCATTACATTTTATTTCCACTATTATTTTTAATATCTAGAAATATATATATTTTAAATTAAAAATTATTATATTTAAATAATTATTCAAATAAAATAAATATAATTTTTTAAATTATCACATAAAATTTAGGTTAGGGTTAATTTATGAGAATTTTATAAAATAAGTTATTTTTTTAATAGTAAATATAAAGTTTATGTTTCTTAGTATGTTTAATGACATCATAATGATGTAATATGTAATATTAAATTATGGTAGACTCTTTTGGATTAAATTAACTTTATAGGTGACCCAAATGTCCAATACCATGGGAAAATACCATGGTAAATCCCATGTTTTTTTATTTACCACTACATAGTTGTCCAAGGAAAATAATAAAAAATACTCCTCTTTTCATATAAATACCCTCCCATTTATCCATTTCCCTTCACTCAAATTTCATCCACCATGAATCCCTAATATTTTTTCCTCCCAATTATTCCACCTAAGGTTTTCTCAGTCCCACAAGGTCTAAACCATCGAGTTTTCAGATATTCTCTTCAAGGTAAGGGAAATATAAACTTCTCTTTTCCTTTGAAGTTCCCTTTTTTATGTGGTATGTATTTAAGATTCTCATACTATGTTATTCTATTAATTTCATTATATCCATTTACTTTATTAAGAGTGTTATATGAATAGTAAAAACTCTTACCTTCTATTGTTAGTGTTTTATAAAACCAGGCATCATACCTGTTATGATTCTATATTTTCATCTCAAAATTTATCTCTTTTTTCACAAGAAATTATCGTATTTTCTTTTGTGAACAACCTAACCACTTTGTTTTCTCAGGGTATAGACATACATTTCAAAAGGATCTATTTTATTCTATGATTAACATACACGAAACACACCTTTTGTTTTTATGGGTTAATGATGACACAAAAATCTTCTCATTAAGCACTTATTTTTTAAAATTCTGTGACATTTAAATGAAACCTATTTCTTTTATTCTCCATGGTTTAATAGTGCAATTTTTTATTATGATCTATGTGGGTCACATTAATTAAGAAATATGAATGGTGCTACCTAATAGTGCTCAAATACATGGGGTAAATAATTTAATCTCTACAGATGACATGTTTTGCAATATCTTGGTGAATAACTATCGTAATGTGTATAAAACCTTAGTGATAAGCCTTTGTGATTTGATTATGAATGACTTAATTAAAATTTTTATCCAAATTTACAAGTTATTATTCATGATCTTATTATTATTACATTCCTCTTTATTATGACATTATTTATTTCCTCAAGTTCTTACTGATGTTCTTCAAGATCACAAGTAAACTCTTTCCCTTGTCTTCTCTAACTAGGCCTTATTCTCACACTTTCCATTAATGTATGTCACTAGGATATTATATGTAGTAAAAGTTCTTAAGATGAACAAACTAATAATACATTAATTTTTTTAGAACAATGTTTTATGTTTCTATGCATTATGTACCTTATTTAGAAGATAATAAACATTAAAAGATCCACTATTTTGTACAATTTATTGAAACATATATGTAATAATAGGTAGGATTCCATAGTAGATATCAAATAATGGTTTAGTAAATTGTGGAAATTAGGATTTGAAAACATTAGAAATAACCTTAGATAAAAGCTTAAATATATGAAAATATTTAGGTATTTTGGTGATATATTACGCAAGTGGTATCTGATAAAAGAAATCTTTTTTAGATACGAACAAGTGGACATGGTTCTGAAATAGATGTACCTATAGGTAACAATGATGACATGTTGCATCATGATTGACTCAACGTAACCTGGTATATGGAAATGGGCCACACTGCACACCTATTTTGACACTCCAATGGGATATGATTGGCTAATCACAAGCTTTTTACGAACCATTATGAAGGATTTAATAAAAAATATAATTGGTTTTAATGAATAACATACTTATGTTTTAAGACATAAAATTCATTTAGAATTAAAATATTATTAAATGAAACAGATTTCTAACTAAGGTTTTCTTCTTTTATAAAATGTTAGGAAATTAGAGAAATCACATAAATGATGAGATCAACAAACCGAGCACTGACAGACTTATGAGAGAATCTGGAATGAAAACATTTATGAGAATGATGAATCCACTGACTCGAGTTATGAGAAATAACATGAATCATGGTGAAATTCCATATTTTCCTCAAAGGGAGAATTTTCATTGTGTCCTTAATATAGTAATGACGACCTTATTTTAGTGGATCTACCAACCCATTAATTTATAAATAGTGTATAAGATCAATAGAGAAGTTCTTTTATGTAATTAATTTTTTAGAACATGGGAAATTCACCCTAGTTGTTTACCTCTTAGAGGGAGAAGGTGGTCAGTGGTGGAAACTAGTTAAAAACATGAATCCCAAAGGGGAGATAGATTCAATGGAGCGGTAAGAGTTTAGGGGAAAAATTTCAGAAAATATTTCCCCTATTTAATGTGAACAAAAATGTAGAAGGAATTTCTAGAGCTAAAGAAGAAGGAAAATGAATCTGTGGGAAACTATAAAATTTAACTCAAAATACAATCCTGATATACCTCCATATTTTACAGGATATTTAAGGGAATGTTGATAGATTTATTGGTGGACTAATAACCCATCTATGGAAAAAACTATCCAACCAAGACTATGAAATCTTTGAGGAGATCATGAGGCGTGCTATTGATGTTGAACTGGAGTTTGTAGAGACACAATGGTTTGAAAAAAATAATGATAAGAATAGATCAATGGATTCAAGATTAGGAAGTAATTTTGATCATGGAAGAGGAGGAAAGAAAGTGCATATTTCCATATGCATAAAATTTGGGAAGAAGCATTCAAGTTATAGCTTTATCAGGAGTGTTAAATGTTACAAGTGTGGAAGAGATGGCCATATTTCTCAGAATTGTCGTAGTGAGGTGAAGCCTCCATATATCAACACTAACTATAAAGGGAAGATGGTGTAGGCCCATCATAATGTTCAATGATTCTAGTGTTGACTTCTTGGGAATTTTTCCAATAACTACCAATATCTGAAGTTAATAGAGGGGGATCACCATCGACCTCAGTATAGGCCATGGGAGAAAGGTAATGATTTTTCTTCCAGGATATCTAAAGTTGAAGCTTCAAATGGTGTGGTGGAAGGTACTCTTTTGGTTGTCCCAGTACTAGTAAGTAATTTGTTTTATTCTGGTTCTATACATTCCATTATTTACTCTAGGATTTCAAAGAATATAGAATCAATCCATGAACTTATATAGGTAAAACTATCAGTCAATAATTTTAGTGGGATTATCCAATAATCAATAGTGAATAGAAACATTAGAATTTTATTTGGTTATAATTATCTCATTAAAAATCTAGTAATCATTCCCATGTTGGAATTGGACAGTATACTAGGGGTGGAATAAATTTAAAATTATAACACTAAGATCTAATATAAAAGAAATAAAATATTAATATTCATGAATGGACAACTTACTATTGTTTTTGAAGAAGATATATCTCAACCTATGATTTTTCTAGAAGAAACTCCCATATCTTTCTTTATAGAAATGATCAGTGAAGATGAAAATAGAAATTCATGTATATGAATAGATTATTTCCCCATCATTATGGAATAAATTGATGTATTTCCTAAGGAGTTACATGGACCTACCCCAAAAAGAGTGTAAGAGTTCTCCATTGAGCTCATGCTTAGTTCCCAGCTGATTTCAAAGACCCCGTATGGAATGGAAAATGTGGTGCTGTAGGAATTAAAGAAACAACTCCAATATCTTTTAGAGAACGTGTTTATCTGAACGAGTGTGTCTACCTGGGTATAACCTATTCTCTTTATGAAGAAGAAGGATGTATCAATGTGACTATTCATTTATTATAGACAACTTAATAGGATCACAATGAAGAAAATGTACACTCTTCCAAGAATTGATAATTTATTTGACCAGCTTCATGGGGCTCAATTATTCTCTAAGATTGATCTTCGATCTAGTTATTATCAATTTTCAATGAAGAAAGATGATATTCCAAATACCGATTTACGATCAAGAAATGATAATTAAGATTTTTTTTCGTTTTTCCCATTGTCTTAACTATTTCGCTATCTATATTTATGGATTTCATGAATAATTTACTTAATGTATACCTTGATAACTCTGTGGTATTTTTAATTGATTATATTTTGATCTATTCCAAAAATCGTTAAGAACATGAGGATCATCTAAGGGTTATATTTAAAACTCTATGAAAGGAGAGGCTATTTGGAAAGTTCAAAAAATATGAATTTTGGTAACAAAATGTTTCTTTCTTAGTGAACATTTTAACCGATGAATGAATCTTAGTTGAACATAAAAAGACAAAGGTTGTATAGGAGTTCCTCATATTACAATAGTAACTGATATTCATAGTATCCATGGTTTAGTGGGATATTATAGGAGGTTTGTGAAAAAAATTCAGCACATTCTAATCTACTAACCATTTTAACTTGAAAAGAGGCCTAGTTCATTTGGAAAAAAGTGTGGGAAGAAAGATTCCATGTGGCGAAGAAGATATTGGATACTCACCGATGTTAACTCTACCCTCTATTATAGAAGTATTATTTATTTTTAGTGATGAATCTATGTAAGGTCTTGGGTACGTCCTCATGAATAATTACAAGGTGATTGCTTATGCATATTGATAGTTGAATACTCATAAGCAGAACTATCATATTCATGATCTTGAGATTGCTATAGTTTTTTTCTATTAAGATGTGAATGCACTATATTTATAGGGATAAATGTGATATATACAAACATTACCAATATTTGAAGTAAATTTTCACACAAAATGAAGTGAACTTGAGAAAGAGGATATAGTGGGAACTTCTTAAAGACTATGATTGTTCAATTCATTAAACCCCAATATTGAATCGAAAGTCACTTATCAATGAAGTAGGAAAGAACCTGTTATAATGGAAATTATGAGGATTCAAGGAGATCCTTTGATGAAAGACCTAGTAAAACTAGACATGGGAATTGTGGGGGAAGGGACTTCCTCAACCCTATCCAAAATTATGTCTCAACAATCCTTACTAGAGAATATCATGAAATATAAAAGAGAAGATCTTTTTTTACAGAAGAAGATAAAGGCTTTGAAGAATGGCTAGTCTCCTAAGTTCAATATTGATCAATAAGGTGTACTTTAAATTCACACAAGCCTATGCGTTCCATAAATTTTGGAAACAAAGGTGTTGATGGATGAACCTCATAACTCTAATTTCTCTATTCATACTAGAAGAACTAAAATGTAAATGTAACTTTGTGATCATTATTTTTTTGATAACATGAAAAGGAAGATTTCTGAATACACTACAAGGTGTTTGGTCTATTAACAAGTAAATAAATAGAGACAAATTTATAAAGGGGTATTACAAACACTACCCATACTAGTATGGAAGTGGGACAATATCACTATATTCTTTTTCACCGGTCTCTTGAAAACATCCAATGGAAATAACTCAATATGTGTTATAGCGTACAGTCTCTCCAAGACAAACCACTTTTTATCTATTTAGGAATATCTATCTCTTGACAAACTCACCATAACATACGTGAAGAAGTATGTAAGGTTTCATGGAGTGCCACTTTCTATCCTTTCTGATCGTGATCCAAGGTTGACATCAAAATTCTGGAAAAGTATTCAACATTCTCTAATTATAGAATTGAATTTTAGTAAGCCCAATCACTCTAAAACTGATGGAAAACTGGAGAGGACTATTCAGACACTCGAGGATAGGCTAAGAGTATTCTTGATGGAATTTAATGGTGGATAGGATCAACATATCCCATTAGTTGAGTTCCCATACAACAAAAACTTCTATTCGAGTATTCAAATTTCACCTTATGAAGCTCTATATGGAAAGTAATGTAGAAATACTTCTTTTTGGGATGAAGCTAGTGATATAAAGGTTATTCTTACGGATCATGTACAATAAATTATTGAAAATGTTTCTTCCATCAAATAACCAATAAAGCATGCTCGTAGTCGATAGAAGAGCTATTCTAAAAACCATCTAAAGGACATAGATTTTGATGTTAGTGACATAGTATTCCTTTTAATTTCTCATTGTAAGAGAGTCATGTTACATTGTAAGAAATGTAATACCATTCCTAGGTTCATTAGACCCTATGAAATCCTTGATCACATAGGAATAATGGCCTATCAGTTTTCATTTCCACCCAACCATGCTCAAGTTCAATACGTTTTCCATGTAAATTTATTGAGAAAGTACTTACCTGACCATTCACATATACAGAATCCTGAGGTGGTGAAACAAAAACATGACCTATCTTATGAGGAGCAGATAGTGGAGATATTGTACCATAGAGACAAGGTTCTACGCAACAAGACT
Source organism: Viscum album (assembly GCA_963277665.1). Taxonomy (NCBI): domain Eukaryota; kingdom Viridiplantae; phylum Streptophyta; class Magnoliopsida; order Santalales; family Viscaceae; genus Viscum; species Viscum album. Next base: position 1,477,747,320 of record OY728166.1, read on the forward strand.
ACACACCCCTTTAAATAGTTATGGAGGAACCAAAAATATGAAGAATTGATGTGGGAAATATAGGAAACAATATGGTAGAAATACCCCCTCCTTTTCTGAACTAAGGGACTGAGATGAAATTTTAGAGGCTAAATCTATTAAGTGTGGAATAATATACTTACCCAGACTTTTTGAATGACAACTATTTCCTAAAAAGGTGTTTTATATTATAGTATACACCAAAAACTATATCTCATTAATAATGAAATGAGCATAATTTGAAATGTGAAAATTGTGTTTCAACCATTATGTGACCATTGGTCAATTATGAAATTTGATCAATATGACTATTGGAAACTATACCCTTAATAAAAATATTAACCTTATAATTATTTTTTATACGTAGAAATAAAAAAGGAAGATTAATACCGAAAGAATATTTAATGGCCACATTTAGTAGATTTGTTCCATATAAAGCCTATTTGTCAAAACATGTGAGGGAGGTAGAATATTTGGGCTTCTATCTTGACCAAACCCAAGAGGATATTCAACAAATGTGGCTTAAATGAAATTTCTTGCAGGATAAGCTCATGTTAGTTGAAATTTCCACTCATGCGATGTTAGTCGAGTCACCCCACGAGTCTATAACCACCACGGACCCCACTCATAGGTCATATGTGGGTGTGACAATGGATTATGTGTTTATCCCTTAGTTAATTAATTTTTTATCCCTTTTTATAATTGTTTCATTCTATTAATTCAATTTTGGGAATATTTTTTCTTAAAAGTATGACGAATTGGATAAATTCATTTTTCGGCCAAAAATTGTACTTTACAAAAAAGTTATAATTATTATAATAAAGAATAATACAATTAATAATTATTATTTTAATTAAATAAAAATATTAAAAAAATACCTTTTAAATATAAATGATAAAATAAATTTAATTTTTCAACTGTGAGAAATTTCACTATACATTTAATATCAGCTTTTATTTTATATAATTACAGATTTTTATATTTAAAAGTTAAAATTCACATATTTATAATACTATTATAGTAAAATAAATATTATTCATTAAATCATTAATTTGAATTTAGGTTAGTATGAATTTATAGGAATTTTCTACAATACATTAGTTTTTCATGAATAGTAAAAAACATAGTTTGAGTTGTTCTGTATGTTTAATGACATCACAATGATGTAATAAGTAATATAAAATTATAGTAAACTCTTGTAGATTAAAATAATATAATAGCTTTCCCAATTTTCCAATACCATGGTAAAATACTATTGTCAAGCCCATGGTTTTTCATTTACCACTACATATGTTTCCTAGGAAATTAATATAAAATGCCTCCTCTTTTTCTTTGAATACTCACCCATTTATTCATTTCATTTCAATCCTATTTAATTTAACTACCATTTCATCCTCCACTAATATATAAAATTTTTACCTCCCAAAGATTCTTCTCATGGTATCCTCAAGCCCCCAATGTCTCAAACTTCTAGTTTTCAGAGTTGCTCTATAAGGGAAGGGAATTTCTCTTTTTTTTCTTTCAACTTCCCTTTTTATGTGGTATGTATTTTAGTTTTCCATAACATGATATTATGTCAATTTTATTTTATAACTTTTCTATATTAAGATTATTTTATGAATGGGATACCCTTTTAATCTCTCTAATAATGGTTTTCTAAAACCATGTTTCATACCTGTTGTCCTGCATAATTTTCTTCTCAAAATTCTTCTCATTTTCAAAAGAAGTTATCTTATTTTATTTTGTGAATACACAAAACTATTAATTTTCTATGTGTATTCACATATATTTAAGAATGATATATTTTATTTTTTTAATTAACAGATAGGAAATCTAACTTTCTTTTTTATGGGTTAATAATGACATAAAGATCTTATCTTTAAGAACATATTTTTTAAAACACAGTGATTCTTATAAGAACCCTATTTCTTTTATTCTCCATGAGTTATTTATGATTTTCTTTCACAATGTCTGTAGATCAATTTTATTAAGACATATTATGTGTACCCCTTAATAGATCTCCAATTCATTGGGAAACAAATTTAATATCTTGAGATGATATGTTTTATGATACCTTGAGAATAATGTTGGTAATTTCTATGAAACCTTAGTGATAAACCATGGTTATATTATTATAAATGACTTAATTAAATGTTATAGAAATATTTTCAAGGTATGATTCACATACTTATTATTATTATATGACTCTTTTTCATGCCTTTATGTATTCTTTTTATGTTCTTATTGATATTCCTTACAATCACAAGTAAATGGTTTCCCTTTATTTTATTTTATAGGACTTATGCTCACACTTTCCATTTTTGTATTTCCCTAGTTTATAAGAAAAAATAAAAGTACTTAATATAAACCAATGAGGAATACTACCATGTTATTTAGAATAATGTTTTTTGTTTTCAGCTATTATGTACCATATTTCCAAGTAATTAATCTTTAAAAATCGTCTATTTTGTACAACATAATGAAAACTTTATATAATAAATGGCATGATTCCATAGTTGGTACACACTAAATAAAAAACTAATTTGTCCAACTGTTTTTCTCATTATACATGTCGATGCACCACATGTCCATCTATAACATCCCATTTATCAAATTTATTCCTCATATATTAAATCAATAATATAATATATAATCAATATTCCCAATCTATAAATATATATTCATATTGAATGATGAATATATAACAAAAATATTTTCCCAGTAAATGAAATAAATTTATAAATATACCCCATTAAAGTAACACAATATATTATAATGGTATATGGTTTGAAAATATTTAAATGATAAATATATCCATTATATAGAAGAATATATATATGAAGGGGAAAAATAATGATCAAGAAATAAAACTGAGTGATAAATAAATGATCATAAGAATGTGTATGGTAAACAAATAAGTTATAACCCATAAATCAGTAAAGGATGAAATAAGACCATCAATTGACCAAAAATAATATTGTAAAACAAAGAAAAGTGTTTAGATAATTAGATAGGAAAGTGGAATTGAAAATTTAAAAATATCATTACTAAAGTATTTTTTTGACATTGTTGTAAAATTGTTATAAATCATATGAAAAAAACTTTTCAACCTTTTTGAAAATAATTACTTTTTATGTTACTATACGTTCTAAAAATTCCCAAATTAATGGAAAAATAATTTTACTTCAAAAACTATAGAAACTTTTACATGAGACATAATAAAGTATAATTTGTATATAGGATAGAAAATATTTTTATACCTTATTCATTAAAATAACACTCATTTCACACTTTTGTTTATCTAAAAATGACTTTTTGGGAACAATTTAAAAATATTATATTATAAAAATTTGTAAATAATTTCTAAAAGGGTGGAAAATGAATTTATAAAATTATTAGAGAATAAAAAATAACATTCTTGAAACATTTTAAATAATACTGTCATGGAAGAAAAATATTTCTGAACCCCAAAGAAAAAATAAGGTTGGGTTTGTTCGAAAAACATTATTTCATTGTTTGAGTAAAAAAGAATGGAAAATTTTGAATAAAAATATGGGAATACAATAATTTAATATAAAAGAATAAAATATATTTTTTTTATTGAGAAAAAGAGTATTTTGTTTTTTCAAATATCAATTTAAACATTAAAAGTCTTGAAAAATAGAGAGATAATAGATTAAACCACTATAGCTTTAATAAAATTTGAATTAAAACCCCAGAAGAGAGAAAATTTGAATTGCAACATAAAATACCATGAATAAAGATAAATTAATGGTATAATATTTCAAATGGGAAGTATATAAACTATATAAATAAAATTAGGTGGTTGATATAAAATACGCCCCAATGGAGTGGAGTTGAGATACAAAACTCATACCTTGGATTCTAGTTTGGTTGGTCACATTATATAATCCTACATAATCAATATAAATATATATTAAATACATTATAAAGAAAAAAAATCATATATATATATATATTTATAAAGTTTTTTATAATACATTGTTATCTATTCATTGTATAGTTATTTCTTACATCGACCAATTAATATTAGTTGGTCTATTTCTCAAAAATTATTTCAGTATGTTTACTATGGATAAATGTGTCATGAAATGGTTCCATCATCTCAAAAAATTTAATATTTTTTTTGATAAAATTTTAATTTATTATTTTAAAATTCATTATAATCAATTTAATGTGGTAATATAAAAACCAATGAAATTGCTTTATGGACATGGTAGTCCACATATACCCACGTAATTCGTTATCATTTTTAAAAGTATATAAGTGTATATGAAAGTTTTTGATATTTCTAATTTACAAAAACATAATTTTTTACTAAATATAATATATGTTTATTAATTACGTATTTATTACCATCCATGCGTGGTTCTAATAAAACACGAATTAAACTGCTATGTGGAGATAGTAGTTTGTATAGTCGCATGAGCATTGTTTTAATTTTACATATGATAAAAATAAAATAGAAAATCGAAGTAACATTAACATTGAAAAATATTATTATGAAACTTATACTGATTTAATGATTTTACTATTTTAATTAAGAAATTTTCGGAGGTTTATGGAGAATGGAGTTTTGAAAAGAATGAAAAAAATATCCACCTTCTTTTGATAATCTCATTTTGCTTACACATTAAGCCTTATTAAAGTAGTATTTTTAGAATCAAAAACCTATATGATGATAAATAAAATGTTACTATGGTATATTTGTAGGTAATTATCAAGATAATGAGATTATAAAGTGTGAAAATGAGTGGATAAGACGTTCCATTTTATAAGTGATGTGGGCGGAAAACATGAAAATATTAAGAACATTAAAATATTAGAAACCCACTCTCATTTTAAAGTAGATCAAAATGGGCTCAATTTCAAATATGGGATTATATAGGGTCAAAAAAACTAAAATAATAGTATTTAGAAAAATTTCAAGGTTATTTTAACCCTTCTATATTTAGTTTAACCCCCTCATTAATCCTTTTTAACACTTACTATTGAGAAACGTTTTTACCATGGTTACTAACCATTATGAAAAAAATTGAAGTGGAACTCAATTAAGAAAATTAATTATTATGATTCCAACTATATAATATATTTTATATGATTCAATTCCTATAATTAAAATAAATTACTTTTAACATGAGGTCAAAAAACACAACAAAAAACAATTTTTAGAAAATTGTTTGCTTTAAGCATAAAAATGATTTTACACCAAAATCATGTATAATATTTATTACCATGAAATTTATTGAACCATGATAAATGAAAGGACACTCATTTTAATTTCAATCCTAACCAAATTTATTTTAACCTTTTATATACTTTTTAAGTATTTCAGGACTAAAATAGTTTTTATTTGAACAAAAAATATTGTATAGATTAATGAAATGTCAAAATATAGATTTTTAATTTGGAAATATGATGTTTAAATTAATGATACAACTTTATAATTTTATATTTAGTCTATGAAAATGTTTCATAGACATTCAAGTCATCCATAAATGATTATAATTTCTATAAAGTGTCATTTTTTGAAAATTGGTATTCTTCACTATTCTACCAAAAATTAATTGTTTAATAAAAATTTAAAGTATTACCCCTATGATTTGGAATGTTGAATTTAAACATTAAATTAATTTCATCCAATTAAAATTCAAAAAAATTAGAATTTAGGTTTTAATCACATTATTAAATAAAGCTATGTGAATTATGGTATTTTTTCAATAAAATAAAATATTTAGTTTCTATAATCGAAGCATAGGTGTTACCTAATTCCACTTCAAATATTTTATCCATAAAAATTATATAAAAGGACACTATAAAACAGTGGGGGTATTTTTTCACAATAATGTATTATGGTTTCAAAATTTCCTCTTCTATATTTTGATTTTTCTAAAATACCTTTACCAGTTGAGATGCCCGATTCTACAACACATATTCTCTACTGTTAAGAATTTGGATTGACTCTTCAAAATAATATAAATAAATCTCCAATTAATTTTCTTCATAGATGAGTACATGATTTGGGGATGGTATATTCTTCCACAATAATGAGATTTGGAACACATTATGTAGTTTAGAAAGATTGGGTATAATTTCAAAACTATAAGCCACAATTCCAATTCTTCCCAAAATATAAAAAGGGTCGACGATACTGGGAATTATTATAAATTAATTTCCATAACTTATAACACCATTTCATTGATATACCTTCAATAAAACGTGACCCCGTTATTGAAATTAAATATCCTTCCTTTGGTTATTAGTATATATATGTTTTTTCTATTTTTAGATGCCTTTATATAAATATTAATAGTTCTCACTCTTTCCATTGTAAACCTAACATGTTATTGGTCTAAAATCTAACCTTAACTAACTTCATCCAAAATATTTTGGGTATAAAACATTTTCTTGTACAATTCTTCCCACGATTCCATTTGAATGCTCCAACAGAATCAATTAGTATATACAAATTCAACCAAATATAAATAATAACCCCCCTTGAATGTCATGTGAGAAAACCTCAATTTGTATTTTAATATTTTAATAGTCCTTTAATATTATCCATCGATCTAAGGATGTTAAACAACACTCAGTTGTATCTTGTTTTTGAGATCCTAATAAATACATTTCAATAATTTCAATGGAAATTATTGATCACACCCAAATACAATTTAAAGGGGTCTGTGGCATAATATTTTTGATGTTATACTATTATGTGATAGTTTAGTCTATAATTTTAAATTTAAAATATTTTTTGAGGTGTTCAAGGGCTTTGAAATCAGAATTATGAAAAAATAAGGCTTGATTTTGAAGTTTTGTAGGTATAACAATGCCACCATCTTGTCAGAAAGGGTCATCGTCTCACCAATGGTTCTGAAAGTGGATCTATATTTTTTATAGACAAATGAAAAGTCGATGGATTGTCACTATCCAAAAATCAATCAATACATAGGTGTTATACCTCTGCGAAGCACATAGGACAACAAGGGCCTATAATTGTCTAGCTGGTGGTGTCTGGGCATGATTTTAATTAAGGGGACCCACAATATTTCTCTCTAATATGGGTTTTAAAAAAATTCCATCTCTAATATAACCCCCATTCATAAATAATGAACTAAAATTTTCTCTCTTTAAATTCTATACTCAATCATTGGACTCCTTTTGTTATTTGAAATAGGATCAATCTGTTGTCTTTAAATTGGTAAACTTTCCTCAATCATGGTCGGAATCCTCTTATACATCCTTTTCTTCAGAAATTACCATAGATCTATGTTATAATTGAAATATTTATAAATCATATGTTTATATTTTCATTAACCCTCCCTCCAACGGTACCCCTCGAGTGCCAGAAATGATGAAAGAGAGATAATGACCCCCCCAATTCCTAGGCCCTGGGTTAGTGACTAGAACCTAGTGTATAAAATCTTTTAAATGGATGGAATTACCCTATATAATAAAGGGTTCGACAGATATGAAATCATTATTCACTAAAATCCATTACATAAAATAATGAAAATAATCCAAAACCATCCCACAAGGCATGTACAATGTAAATAGATACAAGGAAAGTTCAAATTAGTACCTATACGATAATCCCCTAAACATCCACTCAACTACAACTCAAATGTTTCAAGTTAGTAATGCCCATCACGGTCCATGTAGTCCTCCTAGAAACCTAGAAATGGTTTTAATATATATGGGGTGAAAATATTGGTATACATAGTAGGATTATATCCAAAGTCTCCCATGAACATGTGAAGGAATCATATTATTTTATTTATTGGTAAAAAATTGAACAAAAAACATCTAAACAACTCAAATAACTAATCTCTTCTTCACCAAGGAATGCTCAATAAATAATAAATCCATGTATAGTAGCATAATAAGATTTATATTGACAAAGGGTACACTGCACCGATTTCCAAAATTTTAACATTCTCACATCCAAAAGTCATATATCATGACACTCTCATCCTTTTTTATAACACATGATGTCAAGAAACCCATGTGAAACTAGTCATCACATCACATTTCCCCAAAAAGTAAATGGGACATAAAAACACATCCTTCTTGAAGACACCTGGACCATCACACCACATCTATCCTGAAAACACTTGGGCCATCACCCCAAAACCATAAGCAGAATTGTAGGGTATCGTGAGAATGAAGGAAATAAACCTCATTCCCTCCTCACATCTTGAACAACTCGAACCATTGTCAAATCATCAACTCATCTAAAAATAATTAATAGTGCACTTTTGACTTTGGGACATTACAACCCATGCATATGTAACTCACTTGGAAGAGAGAGTAGGAAATAATGTATAGCCATCCATATGTCCTCACCCCCAGGATGTTGGAAAAAAAACCCCAAAAAATAATTTTATTGTCATAAAAATATTCCTGACTTGGGAGGAGTCTATATAAAAGTCACAAGTAAAACAAAATATATATACATAATATCCACATACAAGACCAAACCCTGGGTTCCAAATAAATGCACTATCCCAACTCATAAAATCACCACAAAACCACACAACTTCGGCCACTTTCACATCCACCTATAAATGAAAAACACCCAAAAATAAGATATATTGCACAAGACAGATTTTATCATCTTTCTAAAATTAATCCAATTTCCATATTTCGCACTACCAACCCATTTCAATAACATGTCCATTAATTTCACATTCAACATCCACATTAACCACACTTCCCATTTTAAATAAGTTTTTATTAATTATTTCAAACCATTATCCCAACCATACCATGCCATTTTAGTTCATCATTCTCAATTTAATTCCATCACTACCCTAGAAATTATAACAAAAAATCACATCATAAAAAACCATCCACCTCATGCCAACCATTCTGACACTACCACCATTTACCAATGACAACCACCTCCTCTTCACAATCACTACATACCATACACACATCTTAGAACATATAAATCACACATCACCTCCACACATCACCTATACACATAATAAATCTATTCACACATTCAAATATTTTTTAAATTTAGAAGAGTACTACTCATCACATTCACCTGTTTATTTTAAGGGAGTTATCACAAAATTCATAATTTCCTTGTGCAAAAAAATTTATAGACCTAAATAATTGCTTAACCAACTTCAATTTAGGTGGTAAAAAACAATGTTAGAATAATGGTTCCAAATACATCAACAATAATGAAAATAAAGTCCCCAACATCTATTATTTTTAGTAAGGGATCAATCTTGTACTATCAAGTTATCAATAATATAAAAAATGTTTAAAGAATGAAATTTATTTCCCTTTCCCATTCAATTTAATTTTAAAAATTAATTATCTTCATTATTTTTATAAATAATATCATTACAAAATATAATAAATCATGAACCCCTTCCACATGATACAAATAGATGAGAAATGAAGGACCCCTACCTAAATTAATGCTTTCTGAACTACTGTTGAATGTCAGAATGATAGGAAGACAACTATTAGGAACCAAAATGAAGGATAACACCTTAATCAAACTAAAAAACACCCCATAACATATTATTACCAAAAAACACCATAACAATAGGTTCTATAGTGAACCAAACTTTTAAAAATGCAATTCCCTTTTCCAATGATGAAATACCTCATCAAGTGATGATGTTATAGAAAACACATGTAGAAATTTGATTATTTTGGACCATTATATGGTATTTAAAATTTAAAAATAATATTAAGTATTAGAATCCTTTATGTTATAGATTTTATAATGTGATATTAGAATTAGTATAATAATGGTTATGATAAATTATTTTTGACCTAGAAAAAGGAATCGATGTCCTTGAACAGTAGGATCATACCCTATGAAGCCCATTTATAGGTGCCTTCGAGGTAAATAGTATCATTTATATTATATATTTGATCATACCCAAGATGATATTCAATAACTAAAACATTAAAAAACTATTTTTTGGATAATTTCAATCCCATCGAGATCACACCCCAAACCATGTATGTCAAACCACCCTATGAAAATATCACCACCTCACATATTACCCTTCGAGAATTCACTGGTGTAACAATTTTTAATTTATCAACACCCTAACATTATGAATCTATATATTTTATTTTAATAAAAAAATTATTATATTTATCGGTTTTCAATATCTCATTTAAATTATTAGATAAATATATTTACAAAAATTAGATTCTAGTATAATATAATTGAAAGTTTATTTTTTGGGAAATATATAGTTGCAATCAAGACATTATTTTTAATGAATTTAATAATTTTTAAAATAAATGTTATTTTAATAAAATATTATTATTAAATTATATTTATTAAATATAAATTAAAATATAATTTTACAATGTTAAAATCAATTTTTTTAAGGGTTAGAAAATTATTATTGTTAAAAAACCAGTATTTTCCAGTAAATTTTTATTTTGATTTAAAAGTGTAAATAATGATATTTGATTAAATATTTTGATAAAATAAATATTATTTTCGAAATAAACATTTTAAACTTATCCAATAATTATTTTTTCCTAATTTTATAAGATAATCAAAATGTTGGTTAAAAATTAAATACATTATTTATTATGACATCATAATGAAAAAAAGTGATGTAATATATGGGATAAAAGGTGTCAAAAATAAAATATATAATTCACCTTTAAAATAATTTTTATTCAACTTATCTAATTAATTTATAATCGCTTAATTAATCCTCAAAAATCTATATTATATTTTAAGGGTTTAAAATCAATTCTTTTTAAACCCAATTCACTTCTACATCACCATGGTTATCATTTTAATGATATGGGTTATAAAATAGGAAAAATAAATGAAAAAAAAATTCCTGGTATAAAAAATGGTAAAAACCCATGGTATGGTTTTTGGGTTTGATTACTTTATCATCTAGAGTCAAAAACCTACATTGGGAAATTAATAAAGAATTATCCTCTATTTTTCTTTACAACCCCACACAAAATCCCATTACTATCCACTAAAAACCCATGGATCATGACATTACTCTTACATACCATCTCTAGATTCCTCAAAAGGTTCCCTTAAGCTCTAAAAATTATCCTTTTGATATTTTAGAAGCACCATCTTAAGGCAAGGGATCCTTTCATTATCCTCTTTGATAAAGAACTTTCATTGTATTATTCCATTTAATTTAAATTGTTCAGGTTGGGTTACAATATTAAATGCCCATATTAAAATATTAATTATTTCATAGTTATCATATATCCCTTTCACCCTCATTAATCCCTTATATGAATCTTTATATACTGTCGTTATACTGTCAAAATTATATAGTGATGTTTCCTACCAAGAAATTGTGTTGTAAATAGCCATCCCCATTTCCACTAAATGTAATTCACCTAGATATATCTATACATTATTTATTTTTTAATTACATGTATGTATCTCAAACTACTTAATGATGGGATTAAAAGTTATTAAATATATCCTTTTTTGTATCATCTATGTGGTACACTTATGCATGTACATGATATGGATGTGACAGGTAGAACAAAAAATTATATGCCCCACCAATGCATTGGATAAATCATTAATAACATGATATTCCATGTGTGGTGCATTAGATACTATCCTAAGAACAATAGGTTGTGTTTTTTTGCATGTTATCCTTGACTTATTTTTATGTCATGTTTTATATTTTTTTCATATTGTTATTTTGCCTCTGTGTTGTCAAGTTGTATCATGACCCATTATAAAAAATTATGATCCTCAACCCCCTTATGTTACCTTTATCTTCCCATTACCTTAAATGTGTTGTTTTACCTTATAATATTCTTTTTTATTACCTTAATGGTCTTTATAGTGAACCCCTTTCTAATGTACATCCCCCGGATATCCCATGCTATTTTAGTATAATGATGGAATTTACAAGAATATTAATGATGTTTTCAATAATTCCATTTTATTCTTATTTCACATTGTTATTAAATCTACATACATTACAAAAGAAACATGTATTCACACTATTTAGGGTTATTATTATGTTTACCATAATATAAAAAATCATGAATTAAATAGTATTAAAATATTTGTTTTCATAGTTGGTATGAGAGGTAGGTTTAGTTATTTTTGGGATTCATATTAGAAAAATCTCATAAAATCCTTAGTAATAAGGCTAAAAATAGGAAAACATCGCTAATTGTTTTTAAAGTATAGAGTATGTTGTTCCCTTGCATATACATCCTTTTTTGGATAATATAAGTTTATGTGTCTGTGATATAGATATTGATAGGTGTAATAACCTGGAAAAGGGCACATTGAGCTGAACTCGATCATTACCTAGTGCATGACAATGATCCATAATGCTCACCTAGTTTGAAACACCTTTGGTATATGATTTTGTAAATATTTAGGCTCATTAAAAACCATTATAAATGGAGAAAATAGAACATAAGATTATATTTTTGTAAAGAAATACTCAATAACTTAGATTTAATCTTAGAAATTCATAGGTTAAATAATATATGTCATTTACATGTTATCCATTTAGTGTTCATATTTTTCTTTTTATGTGATTAATAGTAAGAAAATTATAATCACTTTGACTATTTTGGATGAATTAAATGGTTATAACTAGAATAAAATAGTGAAAAACTTGACTATCATCCTTAGATATATGCATTCCTTCATATCACACAAGTTTAGTTGATGTTCTCAAACACCACATCAAAAAATGGATGGTGAGTTGTCAATGAAGAAAGAGAATGGTTCCATACCAAGCATATAACTCACCCCCTATCCAATTTTTCATGATTAATTTCCCATAAAACATTGCGACACTCCCTTTAGAGAAATTTTATAAAATTATGGGCATGGATTGAATTTCCTTATATAGAGTAATCATAAATTGACGAGATAAAGAAATCACCCTATATATACCGAATCTCACTCCAATTATATATAAGGTAAAGGAGAATGATGAATATTATTTTCTACTAAAATATCATAAATGGATATTATTTACTTAAAAGAATGCATATCTAGATCAAATTAATTAGACTAATGAAAATATCATCCTTTATGACATGCCCATTGTAAGAAAATTCACTAATGTCTTTCCAGAAGAATTTCATGGTCTTATACCTAGTCAAGATGTTGAGTTCATAATAATGCTCATACCTAGATGTTTTCCAATATCCAAGAATCTATATAGAATATAATATTTTTACTTAAGGAGATGATGAAACAATTATAGAAAAATATAGATAAAGGGATTATACACCCAAGTGCTACACTATGGGGTAAAATCTTGGTCAAGAATAAGGATATGTCAATATCACTATGCATTTATTATCATGAGATCAACAAGATTATTAAAAATAAAAATTATATTCTACCACATATTGTTAACTTATTTGATCAGCAATATGGATCATAGTACATCGCTAATGATGATATTTGATAATGATATTATCAATTAAAGGTGAAGAAGGAGGCTATATCATATAATTATTTTTTTATAAGGAATAAATAATATCAGTTCATATTTATTATATTTATAATCACTAATAATCCATATATATTCATGGAATTGATTAATAGAGTCCTTAGGGTTTACCTCAATAAATATTTCTTATCATGTACTCCAAAATCACAAAAAACAATGATGATAATTTTAATTTTGTACTGAAGAATTTGTGAAAGGAATATTTTTCTTGTGAATTATAGTAAATGTGGGTTTTGGATATAGAAATTAAGCATCCTAGGGTATGTTATCACCAGAAAAGGGATATATATGGGTCCTGAGAAACCAAGGTAATTGAAGGATGGACAAGTACAATATATGTGATGGAATTCAAAAGTTTTATTGGGTTGTATGGCCACCATCATTAATTTTTGAAAAAAGTCTCATGCTTTTCAATCCGACCTACCTAGATTACATATAAGGGATTCAAGTTTCTTTGGAATAATTAATGTAAGGAAATATTTCAGGAGATTATGAAGAGGCTAGCCATTGCACCGATGGTCAAATTACCCACCCTTGGGGAAGGATTTGTGATCTAAAGTGTTGTTTCTAAAAAGGTATTGAGTTTTTTACTCATTTAAGATTGGAAAGTGATATCCTATACCTCCCTAATATTAAATATACAATAGTAAAACTACCCAAATCATGATCTATAATTGGATATAGTAATGTTTTCATTTAATTTATGGTTACATTACCTTTATAGATAAAATTAAAACATAAATATGGATCATACTAGCCTAAATTATATATTCACACAAAACGAGATTAATATTATCCTACGAATGTGGTTAGAGATGATCAAGGATTATGATTTTTCATTCCAATACCATCTCATGAATGATTTTTTTTGGGAATGATCTATGTAGAATGGACACCATAACTCTATACATGATAAGGATTTCATGGGATATAATCTTATTTGTCATTCAAAGGAATGAAATGATAATTATAAAATGATATTCATCATACCATTCAAAAATAATTTTCTAACTATCCATTATTGATAGGATCAAGTAGGAATAGAAGGATGATGAGTTTCTATATAAGAAGAAAGTTAATATTCTAGAGTTTAACGGGGTTGATGTTGTAGTTATAGGGTTTTGAACCTTGATTTGTGGCCCATCAAAACCCAAAATGAAGAGGGAAATTATGGATGATGTATATAGACCATACTTCTCTATTCATATAGGAATCAATGAGATGTATATAGATTTGAAGTAAAACTTATGGTGGGATAAAAAGAAGGTTAATTTTTGGAGTTTTTATCTCAATACTTGGTATGCCAATAAGTCATGGAAGAATAAAATAATTCTAAGGGTATTATGAAACCATTTCCCATACCAGTATTAAAATTGGAAAACATAACCTTGGATTTAATTATAGGAATCCCAAATATATTAAAAGTAAATAACTCTATCTAGGTGGTTTTTAATCTCCTTATCAAGTTAGAACATTTTATTTTATTAAAGGAATATTTCTGTTTTGACTAAATCGTTATGATATACATGAAAAAAGTGGTAAAAATAAATGGAGTTCTACTCTCTATTGTATCTGATTGAGATATAAGGGTTACCTTGAGGTTTTATAGAATCCTTCAACAATAATTGTATAGAAAACTGAGATTAAACAAAAAATATCACCCAAAAATAGATGGTTATTGTATATATTAAGATCATGTTCAATGTATTTACAAGTATATTTGGATAAACACCTTCCCCTAGTGGAATTACTATATAACAATATCTTCTATTCTAGAATTCAAATAACACCTTATGTGTGTCTACATAGAATGTGGTGTCAGTGTTTGATATGTTTTGATTATTTTGGAGAGTTTAATCTTATGGGTCATGAAGTTTTGGAATATGGAAAATTTTAGTCCTTGATATATTGGCCCCTTTGAAATCCTTTATCGCATTTGAGTGGTGGCCAATCGACTTGCACTCCCACCTAAGATATCTCAAGTGCATGATGTATTCCATGTATCCCTCTTTAGAAAGTATATTATATATGTCTCACATATACAAAATGAAATGGTGGTATAATTAGATAATGACCTTTCATAAGGGGTGAATTTGGTGAAGATCTTCGATCATAAAGACAAGGTTATATGGAATAGTACAACTCACATGGTCAACATGTTATGGAATAACCAAAAGTTTGAGCATGTGATATGGGAACAATAAGAGGAAATGAAACATAAGTGCCTTCATTAGTTTTAGTGTATTAAATAATAATTTGAACTGTGAAATTATAGAAGGGGGGAAGAATGTAATGACATGAACTTTTATAAATGAAATTCCATTTTAAATAATTTAATACATTATTTTGTAAAGGAGTTACGGAAAAAATGGACTATATTGGTTATTTTGGACCATTTTGTGAAATTTAAAATTTAAAATAATTTTAATCATCATAAATTATGATATAATATATTTTATTTTGATCATATAATTTTTTTATCAAGGTTTCAGATAAATTTTATTTAACATAGACAAAGGCAGCATTGACGTCGACCAATATGATCTAACCTAAGGAAGCCTATTAATCAAATCTTATGAGGGACATATAATCACTAGGATTTTACCTTTACCAATTCCAATTCAATAGTGAACAACTAAATCATAAATAAAACAATTTATGGGATAATCTCAATCTCATCGAGGTCATGACCCAAACCATGTATGCTGAACCACCCCAATAAAATCTCACCATCTCACACCATAAAATTTGGGAATTCATAGGTGTAACGAAGGGTTATTTATCAAGACACTAATAATATGAATTTTTATATTTCATTTTAATTAAACAATAATTATATTTATATTTTTTTAATATTTTTTTAAATGATTAAATAATGAGTTACCTAAAAATTAGATTATGATACAATGAAACAGAAAGTGTATTTTTGAGAAATATATCATTTTAATCAAGACACTATTTTGATGAATTTATGAAATTTTAAAATATAGTATATTTTAATAAAAAAATATTAATATTAAAAAATATTTAGTAATTATAAAATAAATATATTATTTTATAAAATCAAATTTAATTTTTATAATGGTCATGAACCTTTTATTTTTTTAAAACAAGTAATTTTAAATAAATTTGTTTTTTGATTTAAACATTTATATTCCTATATTTAAATAATTATTTTAATAAAACAAATATTAATTTTGAAATCACCACATCTAAATTATCCACCAGTGAGTTTTTCATAATATTTTTAGACAATCTAATTTTCTCGTGAAAATTAAATACAGTTTAAATATATTGTATATATTGTGACATCATAATGAAAAAAAGTGATGTAATATATTTCAGTAAATGTATCCTTGAAAAAAAACATATTTCCCATTTAAAATAATTAATTATTGTAAATTAGTTAACGAATTTTATAAATCCTTAATGGATCCTCCAAAACCTATATTGTACTTGAAGTTTTAAAATAAATTATATGTAAACATGACTCATCTACATATCACAATGGGTATTAATTTAATTAATTTCTTTATTAATAATTTAAAATAATAGAAAAATATACTTTAAGAGAAACCAAGGGAAAAAACTATTTGAATGTTTTTGGTTTTGATTACTTTATTATAGATGGTCCAAAACATATGTTTGGAAATAAATAAAGAATTATCCTTTTTTCGATATAAACCCACCAATAATCCCATTAATCTCCACTAAAAACCCTTGGAGTATGAAATTACTCTTCCATTTACTCCTTTTAGTCCCCCCAAGGGTCCCCCGATCTCTCAAGAAACTCCTACCAAGCTTTTAGAAGCAGCTTCTCAAGGTTAGGGATCCACTCCTTATCCTATTTGTTCAAGAACCTTATTTGTATTGTGCTATTTAATTTCCAATTTTTCATGTTTTATAATGTTATTAAATACCCCTATTAATATAAATATGATTTAAAAGTGATTGGATATCCATTTCACTCTCATTAATACATTCAAGGAATATTAATGTACTTCCATTATGCTTCTAAAATAATACTATGTTTTTTCATGCCAAACAATCATGTAATGAAAACTAATCCCCATTTACACTCAATAGAATTAACCTAGATTTAATATAAATAATTGATTGGTTAATTCAATAAATGTATCTCAAACTTCTTAATCATGAGATTAAAAGTGATGAAATACATCCTTATGTCATAGATCTTGTGGAACACTTTCACGTGTACATGATATGAATGTGACCGATGGGCCCCAAATTATATATCTCTCTAATGCATTGTGTAATATTTTATTATCTTGTGATTACATGTATGGTATTTGGGAGGATATCCAAAGAAAAATATGTTATGTTTCCTTAGAGGTTAGCTTTGACTTATGTTTATAATGTCTTTTTTTAGGTTGTGTCCACATTATTATGTTATGTCATCAGGTTATATCATGCCTCATTGTTCAAAATTATGATCCTCACCCATCTTATGTTAAATATATAAACCCTAGGGATAATATTTTATACTTTACATTATGATATTGTTTATTTATTACCTTACATAACATTATATATCATCTATTTATTATTTATTTCCAAAGGATATGCCATGTAGTTTTAAAAGAACGATGGAATTTTAGGGGAAATTTAAGGATGTTTTCAATAAGGTCATTACATTCATGTTTTAAATTGTAATGATATGTAGTTAATTTACCAAATACATAGGGCTTCACAATCTCTTATCATTTTATTATGTGTTTCTTTTTTTAATAAATCATGAATTAATGTTCATTAAAATATTGGTTTTCAAAGGCTCCCCTTAAAAAACCTCCTTCGAATAATAAACAAAGAGAAAAAGATAAGGAAATTAACATAAAACCACCTCATATAAGTCTTCCAAGGATGGGGTTGGAATCTAGTAGAAAGGGGATTAAGTAGCTTCTTGTGACTCACATAGGTTTTAAAATAATTTAGAATTAGTCTAAGATAATGATGGGTTTGAGGGGTTCTAGGAATTTATACCCAGTCTGGAACACAGAACAACATAGAAAAAAATATTTGAAAATCGAGAGGACCATAACATAGTGCATGGTACTTTGACACATCATTGATAGTCAAAGCTTCTGTGAAATCCATGGGTATCTCCATGTCATAGATTTGAAAAACCATGGGGTATATAATGAAACAACCACTACACCATTGAACATCGACAAATGAAGATGAGTCTTCACTGCAACCCTACTTCACATTGAAACCACCTAAAAAAGGTAAAACCTAATAACTACACAATAGTTGGAAGACCTATTCCATAGCTAATTTAGGCCTCACACACCACCATGCTACATACAGTCTCTATGATGAAACCATGTCATAAATCAAAGAACCACTAAAAACTAAACCTTAAACCCCTATTTCATAGCCTTTCTCTTCAAACAATAGGACTCACTAATACTAAACCTCACCCCAAAACCATGGTTTATCCATGAAATAAATATTTGTGGAATAAAAACTAATCTTCCAGGATCGATACACAGTAACTCACATCTCCTTACCATATCAATTACACCTTAAAGAAAACACATCCCTCTCTGACGTTTTTCTCCACTTGTTGTATTTTCTCAGCTCTAGATAATCCACTCGCTCCCCAACTCCTCATAACTTCCATTGAACTCATCCACAACCTAATTTCATAAAATGTATTAATTCATAAGAACCAGACTGTTACACTTGATACCTTCTAAAATATTATTATCCTAAAGAATCAAAACCAACCTATAAAGAAAAGTGAGAAGGAGATATAAACAACCATCCCATGAGATACCTCACACAAATATCTTCATAACCCAGAAATCACCATCTACACTCATAACCAAGATGAAAAAAATCCACAAAACCTCATAGAACCACACTAAAAGACAAAACTCAAACCACTTTTCTCACACAACCATTCACATAATCATATTAACCTTCACACATATAGAACCAATGATTACCGTTATCACTACACAATAGATACACAAGCACATAAATCAAGGAATTACTTCTCCCATGTCAAGATTTTATCTACTTTGGGTAGTAATTACTTACCCACATGGTTTTCATAATGTCAAATTATAACATTTTTTAATTAAGAATCATGTTTTTCCCTCTTAATTTACATAAAGATTTAATCATACATCACATCTATAGAGACCCAAATCATGGCGTACATGGAAATTACATTAATTTTTTGGAATACTTAATACATAAAAAAAACAGACACACAAGGACCGTAATAGTTTAGTGTCTTTGGAAACTCGAAATATAATCTTCTAATCGTGGTGAAAGATCTTCAACATCTCCCATAAAGATCTTCCACTATTATTTTCTTATTTAAAAACATTCTTTAAATCCTGGAGAAAATAAAACATATAAAGGGTGAGATCAAATTCTCAATAAGGTTAAGCATGGAGAAAATAAAACAAACCATATATATTTTAACTTTAAAACATGAACATAATGTTTAAACATCAAAATCTTGAGTTGTGAAATAAATCTTGGCAATACGTAAGGAATATATCATAAATAAACATAAATCATGATAAAATAGCATGGGAATAAAACATGTAATTGTGGAAACCAATTAAGAACATGATATTATTTCCATATTAGCAAAGTCATTGCTACCAAGACCATCTTAGTGGAAAAAGTCCCTTTCTGAATCGAGTTCACTCCTCGTTCCAGTCCTGTAACACTGAACCGGATTAACATACCATTCCAACCATGTCTATCTCATGATATATAAATCTTTACCCAATGAATTGGAGGGAGATATAGGTCCCAAAAATATCATAATGAAATCATTATTACATGTCCCACTACATGAACATAAATCATTCATCATTACCCAAAGTATAAAATGGGTTTCATAAACATCGTCCCATCACAACATAGTCCATAAAAAAAATGCATATCATTTCATCATAAGAAAATTGAAACCATTTAAATCATATAGACATTATACTTGAAACATACATATATGAAATAATTCCATCTTATATGGAAAATGATTTTGATAATACACTTGAAATGAATTCTTGATGAAAATATCCTTTCATCTTCAAAATCATTTTCTTTTTACAAAATGCCATGAAATTTTTATAGAAAATGATTTTATTGAAAATTGTCATTAAATCCTGTAGATTAAGCTTTAGTAAACATAAGATTTTGTGAAACTCTAAAAATCGGTTCATAGCATATAAGATAAAAAAACATTCTCCTCGTACTTTTTCCAGAAAATTCAAAAAAAATCTTCGTATGGTAATCAAAATAAATATTCCTTCCATAACATGTGATTAAAGTCAAAATTTGGTAAAAATGAAATTAAACATACATTAAAACATTTTTTAGAAAACATGGACATGGATGATAACAATAACCCCAGTAAATACTTACGAATAACAATCTCACATAAGAACGAGATCAGAATAATTATCCCTTACCTTAGGTCTGATATGCTTTGTACATATCCTAACCTCATGTATAATGACTTAAATAATGTCATTGACTTATTACAGAATCATATTCATTGTTATGATATCATATATGGTTCACTTATGACTTTATATTACCCGTTCTTTTGTAAATTCCATTTTAAAGCAGCGTTTTGGGTAAAATCGTTTTATTTATCGTACGTGTTTGGACTTGTTGTTTTTGATATTATTCTTACTTATATCATGCTTTAATTACATCCAGAATGTAAATAATGATTTATATATCATATATATTTAGTATATATATATATATATAATATATAGATAAATGAAATTAAATACACCGTTCATGGAGACAGTAGGCCGTACGTACGCATGAACGCAATTTTCTTTTCCTTATTGACTTGATTGGAAGTAAGTAGATGACATATATATATATATACACACATAAATACAGTAGCTTTATCATGTCATATATTTCATTATTATTCATTATATATACTTGATAATCATTCTTGAGTGGTTAACATAGAGAATGAATCTCATCGCGTCGTGGAGATGGTAATCCGTACATATGCACGAGCAATGATATTGTTCCCATAATTATTGAATTTAATTGGAGTGGGTGATATAATATATTAGAATTAGTATTATGTTATAATAACTATATACAGTTATTCTTTACACCATTATACCCATCCAAGTAAGGGGGTGGTGGAAAAACAGATTACACCACGGCGTGGAGACGGTATTCCGTACGTACGCACGCGCGGTGATTTCGTTTTTCGTAGGTTAGATAGAAGGTTAAATGGGTTTGTTTCATATTTATAATAATATATAAGTATATTATTTATACTGATGTTATAACTTTATAATGAAACAATTAAACAAGAAGACGTTGAATAAGAAATAAACTTGAATGAATCGGTAGAAGAGATTACCTCTTCTTCGACGCACTTCTTTTAAGATTCCTCTTAAGGAACTAGAGTTGGTCTTTTGAGGAGACTATAACATCTATAATGTTTCTATGGAAGTTGAAAATGGAAATGGGAAGGGTTTTTCCGAGCGTGAAAGCTGAAAATTGTGTAAATAGAAGAGGGAGGAGGTGCCCTTTTATAAGGGAGGAGAGGGACACATTAGAAAAAACATAAAATATTATTTTATAATAAAGTCATATTCGGTTTATAATAGCTCCAAATTGATTTATTTAGATTATAAAGTGGGAATGGGTCTCAATTATCTCAACCAATAGGTTTTAGACAAGTTTAGGTTACTATTTTAACCTTATCATTTAGATTTAACTCTAAGTTAAATAATTTAACTTTTACCATGTCTTCTTGTTTTCTTACACTATATGGTTAATAAACTTACTATAACAAGACAAACGAACCACAAGTGGTTCATTATTAACATATATAACCATATCTAAGTCATTTGTAGGAACATTATATTTTTAGGAATTGAATAGAAATTAATAATATAATATTTGTTTTAAAAACTATTTTATGTCAATTTTGACACTATTTGGTAATTGATTTTTGTGAAACTTATAACTACATGGTTAGTTCAAAAATAGTTAAATTGAATCAATACTAACATGTCACATTAACCTAAAAAAGTAGTTTAATTTATAAAAAGTCTCAAATTACATTTATTTGTGTAATTATAACATCAATTATGTTAATATTTCATTAATAATGTAATTACTGCATCATCATTGTGTCATAAATAAATTAGATTATTTAAGGTCTAAAAATTATAAATAAAGTACCATTATGTAGGAAATATATTTATCTTTCTAATGAATATTTATATTAGAATTTATCTTATATAAAACCTTATATTAAAAATATTTTAGTTATTAAACTTTGATTTTAACAATTATAACTATTCTTTAAATAAAATAATAATAAATATCCTAATCTAATCCAAGTGGACCTAAAGGGTAATATTTTATTCCTAAGGTTGTTTTTGGACTAATTACACTTATCAAATAGAATTAAGACATGTTTTAGGGTAATAATAATATCATTTTTACCCTTAATTACCCTATTTACTTTTAAGCGTGGTAAATAAAAGTTAAAAGTTACTATTTACCAAAAATTATTTTTATCTTATTGAACCACATTTTACTCCTGATATTAACCGTGTCTCTAGGAATTTCAAAATTCCACTCACAGAAGTGGTAAAATTATGTTTTATGTAAATATTAAAATTTTCCTAGGAGGTGGGTAAAAGACGGTAAAAAGTTCAATAAAATTTTCATATCTCTAAAATTATTATAAAATGAATCCAATGAATTAAATTTAACTTATATAGGTATTATGTATCAATTTTTACCTAAAATAAATTTAAATAAAATAAATAATTATTCAAATAAAATGTCAGTTTTTAAATAGTAACCCAGTGTTTTCACTATTCATTAAAAATTGAAAGTTTTCAGAAAAATACCCAAAATTCACCCTAGGATAATTTTGATATTTCGAATCCAAAAATGAAGACTATTTTGAAAGATAAAATTTATAAAATTTCAAAAAGTGGGTATTATTATACATAACGGCTAGTTTATAATAATATTATAATAATATCTCGTTTATTGAAACTCGATATTGTGTACTACACACGCTATCGAGGAAGGTCTTGATTGCCTATAAGGCAAGCCATGTCAGGGCTGCGTGTAGTTAAAGCTCCGTTTGGTGTTGCATATAACATAATCAAAACATATTTCATTTATACATTAAACAAAATCTATACTTAATGTTGTGTAGAATAATTTCCACAAAATGATCTTGAAATTTTGTGTAACACAATCCAAGAATAGTGTTGTGTATACTGCAAGATAATACGGTATTGTGTATAGTTCAATCTAATCTTGGTGTAGTGTATAATAGAAGACATCAATGAAATTAAAAATAATATATCTCATAAAATCTCGGGATTTTACATTCTACCCCCATTAAAATGAATTTCTCCCTCGGAATTCGTCGGGGTTACAAATTGTTTACTACATAAAAGTTTCATTCGTAGAAACCCACATCATAAAAGGAATACTAAAACATAATTTTAAAAGGTAAAGAAAAAAAATGTAACGGTTACCCAGATTAACTCATCACTTGGTTTCCACATAGGAGAACATAGGTGGAAATATGGATATGGAAGAAAAATATAACCATCAAGTTCTGATGGAGAGTGGTAGAGGACATGGCTATGAAAAAACCAATAATTTCAAAGCCATAAATGTTTGATTATTTAAGGTACCATCTGATTAATCGGATATAAGGACACTTGGACAACATTGTTTTTTTGTTTTCAATATCATTTATGTAAAGTTGAGGAATTACTGAATTAAAATAAATACTTACTTGGTTTTGGTACAATCTCACTGTTGTTTGTGCCGTGAACAATTTTCACTTCATATCTTAAAGAAATGAAGTTGAATTTGTCTTCCGTGAAGTGTTAACAGATAATGTGATAGAATGATAGGTCATTCCATCTGTCTCAAACATAAGTTTAGCAAAAGTTATATACATATGTCCATCTATGGTGAGATTAATTGTATATGGTTCCTAAAATAGACTTATACTTTATCTATCATACCTCTTAATTAAATAAAACTAGTTTCTACTAACCAAGGACTTCTTGTAGGCCAATGGTAGGTGATAAAGGCATGTCGCACTTTGGTTGTGGGTTCGATTCCCGCAACCTTGTTCGACGTGATGGGTTGTCGCCTATCTTGCATGTTGTCCCTTTTTCTAAAACTACATTATTATAACATTCCAGCAATAATATCGAAAAATGTTCTAGCCTTAAACAATACTATCTTATGTCTAACTTAATTCATTCCAATCTTTAGGCTTATTCAAAATACTTCGGTCCAAGCTCAAAGTATAAAGAAAATGATTACTTGAATGTCATATAACAAGCGCGTGAATACCATCATTTATCACTCATATATCATAAGATATATCTTGTTGATCACATTCCAAACATGTGAATACCTTAATCATGTATTCTTTTGAAACATGAATTACCATAGAACCTTAGTGAAAAAATGAATGCTCTCAAAATTTAACTCTTTCCACATACCAAAATCCCAAAATTTCTATATACTCAAACCATGATATCACTTTGTCCTTATATCATTCATGAGCTCATAAATACTATCAAAAATTTTATTTTCTCATTATTCCTTCATTATGTGAATATCTTTTACTTTCCAAAAATATTTCAATCACTTTTCCTGTTTACAGTTACCATAAAACTATTGAAAACCACAATAGACTAAAAAAATATTCCAATATACCATAAAAGTACCTCAACAGCATTATTCTTGAATACCAATACATAAACACTTCAATCCATCATCTTCAATGACTGTCATTGAATAAGTCCTTCCTTGATTCAGAATTAACCTCTTAGGTCAGGGCATTGAGTTGGTTAATTCCCATTTTCTCCACAAATAAGACATTGAACTCTATAATATTCTATCACTCTATAACCCTTTTCTCCACATAGATAACATCTTCCCATCCATTTGAGGTATTCCTCAAGGTTCTTCTTTCCTTCTTCTTGATACGTAGAAAGCTTCATCTGCCTTCCTCTATGTTCCTCTCCATGATAACATGTATAAAAGTTCATCTTCCTCTTATTTTATGACTTAGTAATACCTCCAATGTTTACCTTTTTAATCATATATCGTGATGACTGATTCAGCATAATCACAATATCTTTCTCTCTAGGAAGTACACGATTTTGTTGATCACATTCACCAATTTTTCTATCGAAATCAACGTTAACTGAATTCCTTCTCATTTCCTCCATTGACTAAAACCAGAAACCATAGTGTAAGAATCATTTAAAATAATTATGAACCACATAATCATTAAAAGTCACTTATGGGATTTCTAACTTATCACACAGTCTTTAATCCATGATACCTTAGCTTCACACTAGGTTATTAACGATCGTCAACATAACTCTTGGATTGTAACCTATAGTTATACTAATCCTTAGGGACATCCCTAGACATACCTCAGAAATATCTCTAGGGATCTCACTAATGTTTTCGCATCATAGTTTCCAAAGGTTAACTAAACCTTTCCACTAATACCAACTGTAGAGACCCAAATCTTGGAGTACATGGAAATTACATTACTTTTTATGAATACATAATACATAACAGAAACAGACACATAATGACCGTAATAGTTTAGTGTCTTTGGAAATTCATAATATAATCTTCTAATCGGGGTGAAAGATCTTCAACATCTCCCATAAAGGTCTTCCACTTTTTTCTTACCTAAAACATTTCTTTAAATCCTGGGGAAAAGGAAACATATAACAGGTGAGCTCAAATGCTCAGTAAGGGTAAGCATGGAGAAAATAAAACAAACCATATACATTTGAACTTCAAAACATGAACATAAAGTTTAAACATCCAAATCTTGAGTTGTGAAATAAATCCGGGAAATACGTAAGGAATAGATCATAAAGTAACATCAATCATGATAAAATAAAATGGGAATAAAACATATAATTGTGGAAAACCATTTAGCACCTGATATGATTTCCATAGTAGCCAAGGCATTTCTGCCAAGACCATCTTAGTAGACAAAGTCCCTTTCTGAATCGAGTTCACTCCTCGTTCCAGTCCTGTAACACTGAACCAGATTAACTTACCATTCCATCCATGTATGTCTCATGAGATATAAATCTTTACCCAATTTATTGGAGGGAGATATATGTCCCACCACTCTCATAATGAAATCATTATTACTTGTTCCACAACATGAACATAAATCATTCATCATTACCCAAAGTATAAAATGGGTTTCATAAACATCATCTCATCATAACATAATCCATACCAAAAAAATGGATATCATTTCTTCATATGAAAATTAAAACCATGTAAATCATATAGACATTATACTTGAAACATACACATATGAAATAATTCTATCTTATATGGAAAATGTTTTTGAAAAAACACTTGAAATGAATTCTTGAGGAAAATATCCTTTCTTCTTCAAAATCATTTTCTTTTCACAAAATGCCATTCAATTTTAAAATAAAATTATTTTTTGAAAATTGTAATTCAATCTTGTAGTGTAATCCTCATGAAAATAAGGTTTTATGAAACTGTAAAAATTCGTTCATGTCGTATAAGTTAAAAAAACATTCTCCTCGTACATTTTCCGGAAAAGGCAAAAAAACTCCTCATATGGAAATCAAAAGAAAGATTCCTTCCATAACATGTGGTAAAAGTCAAAATTGGGTTAAAAGGAAATTCATCATACATGAAAACATTATTTAGAAAACATGGACATGGATAATAACAATAACCCCAGTAAATACTTACGAATAACAATCTCAGATAAGAATGAGATTGGAATAATTTTCCCATACCATAGGTCTGATATGCTTCGTATGTATCTGATCCTCCTGTATAATGATTTAAATAATTTAATTGACTTATTAAAGAATCATATTTATTGTTATGATATCATATATGGTTCACTTGTTACTTTATATTACCCGTTCTTTTATAAATTCCATGTTAAAGTAGTGTTTTGGGTAAAATCATTTTATTTATCGTACGTGTTTGGACTTGTTGTTCTTGATATTATTATTAATTATGTCAGGATTTACTTAATTCTAGGATTTAAATCATTATTTATATATCATATATATTCATTATATATATATATATGTATAATAGATAGATAAATGAGATTAAATACACCGTTCATGGAGACGGTAGGTCGTATATACACATGAACGCTGTTTTCTTTTCCTTATTGACTTGAATGGAAGTAAGTATATGACATATATATATAAATAAACCATGTAGCTTTATAATGTCTTATATTTCATTATTATTCATTATATATACTTTATAATCAATCTTGAGTGGTTAACATGGAGAATGAATCTCATCGTGTTGTGGAAACAGTAATCTGTACGTACGCACGAGAGATGATATCGTTCCCATAATTATTGAATTGAATTGGAGTGGGTGATATAATATCTCATAATTAGTATGATGTTATTATAAGTGTATATAGTTATTATTTACACCATTATACCCATCCAAGTAAGGTGGTGGTGGAAAAACAGATTACACCACAGCATGGAGACGGTATTCCGTACGTACGCACACGCGATGATTTCGTTTTCCATAGGATGGATAGAAGGTGAAATGGGGTTGTATAATATTTATAATAACATATAAGTATATTATTGATACTGATGTTGTAAATTTATAATGAAACAAATAAATAAGAAGAAGTTTAAGAAAAAAGAAACTTGAAAGAATCGGTAGAAGAGATTACCTCTTCTTCGATGCACCTCTTTTAAGCTGTCTCTTAAGGCAGAAGAGTTGGTCTTTTGAGGAGACCAGAACCACTATAATGTTTCTAGTAAAGTTGATAAGGGAAATGGGTAGGGTGTTTCCTAGATTTAAATCTCAAAATTGTGTAAAGAGAAGAGGGAGGAGGTGCCCTTTTATAAGGGAGGAGAGGGGCACCTTAGGAAAAACGTAAAATATTATTTTATAATAAAGTCATATTCGGTTTATAATAGCTACAAATTGATTTATTTCAAAAATAAAGTGGGTATGGGTCAAAATACTCTCATCCAATAGGTTTTAGACATGTTTAGGTAACTATGTTAAACTTATCGTTTAGATTTAACTCTAAGTTAAATAATTTAACTTTTACCGTGTCTTCTTGTTTTCTTACACTATATGGTTAATAAACTTACTATAACAAGTCATAAGAACCCAAAGTGGTTTATTATTAATATATATAACCTTATCTAAGTCATTTATCCAAGTTGTAGAATTTTATGAATATAATAGAAATTAATAATATAATATATTGTTTTAAAAACTATTTTATGTCAATTTTGACACTATTGGGTAATTGATTTTTGTGAAAATTATAAAAACATGACTAGTTATACAAAAGTTAATTAAATCCATAATAACATGTCATATTAACCTAAAAAATTAAGGGAATTTATAAAAAGTCTCAAATTACATTTATTTGGGTATTTATAACATCAATTATGTTAATATTTAATTAATAATGTAATTATTGCATCATCATTGTGTCATTAATATACTAAATTATTTAATGTCTAAAAATTATAAATAAATTACCATTATTTAGGAATTATATTTATCTTTCTACGTAATGTTTACAATCAAATTTATCTTATGTATAACCTTATATTAAATTTTTTTTAGTTATTAATCTTTGATTTTAACTATTTTAACTATTCTTTAAATAAAATAATAATAAATGTTCCAATCTAATCAAAGTGGACCTAAAGGCTAATATTTTATTCATAAGGTTGTTTTTGGTCCAATTACAATTATCAAATAGAATTAGGACAAGTGTTAGGGTAATAATAATATCATTTTTAACCTTAATTACCCAATTTACTTTTAACCGTGGTAAATAAAAGTAAAAAGTTACTATTCACCAAAAATTATTTTTATCTTATTGAACCACATTTTACTCTTTCATATTAACCGTGTCTCTCATATTTTCAAAATTCTAATCACAGAAGCAGAAAAATTAATTTTTATGTAAATTTTCAAATTTTCCTAGGAGGAGGGTAAAAGACGGTGAAAAGTTAAATAAAATTTTTATATGTCTAAAATTATTATAAAATGACTCTAATTAATTACATTGAAATTTTATAGTTATTATGAATCAATTTGTACCTAAGATATATTTAAATAAAATAAATAATTATTTAAATAAAAAGTCGGTTTTTAAATAGCAACCTAGTGTTTTCACTATTTATAAAAAATTGAAAGTTTTCAGAAAAATACGAAAAATCCCCCTATGATAATTTCGATATTTCATATCAAAAAATGAATTCCATTTTGAAAGATAAAATTTATAAAATTTCAAAAAGTGAGTATTACTATTCATAACGGCTAGTTCATAATAATATTATAATAATATATCGTTTATTGAAACTCAGTATTGCGTACTACACATGCTATCAAGGAAGGTCTTGATTGTGTGTAATGCAAGTGAAGTCAGGGATGCGTGTAGTGAAAGATCTATCTGGTGTTTCATATAATATAATCAAATCTTTTTTCATTTATAAATTAAAAAAATCTACATTTAATGTTGCATAGAATAATTTCCACAAGACGAACTTGAAATTATGTGTAACACGATCCAAGAATAGTGTTGTGTATACTGCAATCTAATACTGTGTTGTGTATAGTACAAGATAATCTTTGTGTAGTGTATAATAGAAGACATCAAAGAAATTAAAATTAATATATCCCAAAAAATCTCGGGGCGTTACAACATATTTGAGGAAAGCGAATATCCCATAAAAAATCAAGATCCATTCGACAAATAAACACAAAGAAGCATCATCATTATGAAATAAAAAATATCTATTCTTTAGGCACACATCTACATCTCACACACCCAATTACTCTCCTCTAGGTCACTATGGCTCCACCACAAATGAAACAATATAATAATCCATCCACATAATAATTTATCCTAGTAATATCGGCTCTCTAATGGGCACTATATTAATATAGTGTTTCACTTGATATCAAATTATCCCCAGTCAATGATATGGGAGTAATCGTAAAGATAAAAATGGATCTTAGAGATGTGGAGGACAATGTGAATCTAGTCTAACTACAGTGGAAATTCCAAATGATATTCCACCTTCCCAATACACCATAACACCTCAAAAGGCCCAACAAAAAAGGGTGAGATATTACTTTCCCTACCAAACCCGTTACATTCATGTTGAGGAGGAGTTCATTAAACAAATTTGGTATCCTAACTCAAACTATAAGGTCATTCTCATATGATCAACATAATACTTCTTCTGATCCTATATTTCATTTATCCTCTCATAAATAACCTAAAACTTCTTTGTCGTGCTCTAAACCACATTGGATCCAAGAAATGATGACTCCCTATATTGAACCATGCTTTACATAAATATTTATTACATTAAAATTAGATAATATTCAATTCAAAACATAAAAACCACATTGGGATTGTATAGGTTTTGTGTGTTTAGAAAATAGGAAACATAAAAAACTAGTTTTAAGACATCTACATTATCTCCCACTCATTACATTATAACTAGACCCCGTTTTGATATATCTTACTTAATAACCTTCTTCAAAACCAGGGGAAAATAAACATAATAAAGGGTGATCTCAGATGGTCAATAATTTTAAACAAGTTAGATATCAATTATATCATAATCATAAGATAAGAACATAAAATTTGAAAATATTATCCCACATATGAAATATCATGACATAATTTGATGGGATAAATCATAAAAGTTCATGATGAATCAATGAAGATAATACCAATAGTCATAACACAATATATGGTATTTTAATTATCAAAATAATCAAATAAAATCATTTTATATTATTCAAGGATCATCTCCAATACCATCATATTAGAAAAAGTCCATTACTGAACTGAGTTTACTCCTCATTATAGCCATGTAATACAAAACCTTGTTTACTTCCAATTCCATCCCAATTTTACTAAACTAAGATCATTTTGCATTCCATCCCTATCTATATCATGAGATATAAATCATTCCCAAATGAAAATGAGGGACATATAGGTCTCAACCATCTCATAATTAAATATTTCTTATGTGTTCCACGAAAACAAAAATCATTCATCATATCATAACCCAATGAATAAAATGGGTTTCTTAAACATCATTCCATTACAGCATAATCCAAAAAAAGCAAATGGATTTCATAAATAACAATCCATAATAAAAATAATCAAACCATATGAAAAATATGGATAATATACTTGAAATATAACCCTATAAAAAATTCCATCTTAGATGGAAAATAATTTTTATAGAACACTACAAATTAATTCTTGGGGAAAAATTCTTTCTTCATAAAAAACTTTTCATTTATTAAAATGAAACAAAAATAAAAAATAAACAAATTTATTTGAAAATAACCTTCAATTATTTTAATTTAATATTCATGGAATAAAGGTCTTATAAAAACATGAAAATAAATTTATCCCATATAAGTTAACATAAAGCATTATTCCTATACTTTTTTTGGATAATTAAAAAAGTACATCATATCGAAAATGACTAAAGATACCTTTTGTACCATTTAATAAAATTTCACCAATGAGTAAAATAAAATTTTAAAAAATTAATAAGAATAGAATGAAAATTTTAGAATACATATTTAGGAAACATGGACATGGATGATAAATATTCCCTAGTAAATACTTACATATAAACAATCTTGGATAATAACGAGTTTGCAAAATTATCTAATACCTTAGGTCTCATATCCTTGAATGTATCTGAACCTCATATATAATGATTTAAATATTTTCATTTTCTTATTTAAGAATCATATAAATTTTTATGATATCATATACGATCATATTATCATTCTTTTTTTAATAACATTTCATTATTACTCGTTATTTGGGTATTAACTGGTTCATTTTCTTATGTATGTTTTATTAGATAAGCTCTAGTTGTAATTATTAGGTCATAGTTATATCATTAAAATTTGATATTGACAAGATATATATAATATTTATTCATTATATATATATATTTATAAAATCATTATTTAATGGATATCATGTTGAATGAATCACACCGCATTGTAGAGACAGTTGTTCATACGTACGCACGAGCAACAATATCATTCCCATAATTCAGAAATGGTATGGAATTTGATGGTATATATATATTTTTAGAATCCATATAATATTATAATAATAAAATATAGGTATTATTTCCATCAATATACCCATCAAATTAAGGTGGCGGTGAAAAATATATTACACCACATTGTGGAGATGGTAAGCCATACGTACGAATGCGTGGTGATTTCTTTTTTCATAGGATGGATAGAAGGTGGAATATGTTTGTTACATAATTACAATAAAATTTTCGTATATAATTGATACTTCAGTTATTACTCTATAATGGAAACAACTCATGAATGTTAAGTAGAAGAATAAATAATTTTGAAAGAATCGGTAGAGGAGATTATCTCTTATTTGACGAGCTCCCTCTAGATCTCCAATAAAAGGCACTAGAGTTGGTATTTTGATAATACTGTCACCTATATAATGAACTAGGTATATTGATAAAGGAAATGGGTCAGTATATCTTATTTTGAAGGCTCAAAGTGAAGTTAAGAAGTGAGTGAGGAGGTTCCCTTTTATAATTGAGGTGATGGGCACTTTGGAATCTCAAAAAATATTAATTTATAATAAAATAAAAACCCATAAAACCTCCAAAATGTCCTTATTTAGAATATCAGATGAGATAATGTTGTAGTATCTTCAAAAAATAAATTTGATACATGTTTTTATATCAATTTAAACCTTACAATTTTAATGAACCTTTAGTTATTATATTTATGTTTTAACTAAGTTAATGAAATATTTCAATATTAAAGAATGAAATGTTTACTTTTTTCATGTGAATTAGACCATAAATGAAAAATTTAGAACATTTTAGACCATAAAATAATTATTATATATGTTTTAAAATGTTTAATTAATTTTAAAAAAATTAATAATACATTATTTTGATAAATAATCAACACTAGAAATTTTGACACTATTCAATACATTGACTATTAAAAATATACAGATAACAAGTTAACTTAAAATAAATATTTTATTATATTAATAATAGGTAAATAGAATCTATAAAATACTTTGAAATATAAATTATCCAAAATTTTATTTTTTTTAATATTTTAAGAAAATTTGTTTGTCATCACTATTAATAAAATAATTACTACATCCATTCTGTGTGATTATTTAATATATATATTTGTTGAATACAAAAAAAATATTATAATTAAGATAAATCTTATAAATTTTATAATAATTCATATAAGTGAATATATCTTCAAAAAAATCTAATATTAAAAATATTATATTTATTAAAACATGAATGAGATATCTTTAAAATCACATTAAATAAAATATTATAAGTTTCAATATATTTTCCCTATAGATCTAAAGGGTCAGTAACTAGACACTTGGTAGATTATATTGATATGTACTCAACCAGTAAAATTCGGTGAATTGTTTTTGTCATTTAAGGGTAATTATTATGTTAATAAAAAGATATGTTATTTATTTTTCGTTAATTAAATATTTTTCATCATCAATGTATAATCCTTTAAGGTAATTATTTATTTCGTAAAATTAACAATAAATAACCTTGATAAAGAAAAAAATTATTTTTCAAATGTGTATTCATAGTCGTATTTATTTTCTGTATAACATTATATTAAAATTATATAGTTATTAAAATTTGAGAAAGAAATATTCATCTTTTTATTAAATAAAATAAAATAAATGTCCTAATCTCGTCCTAGTTTATTCCAAAGGATAACATTTTGACCAAATGACGGTTTAGGTCAAAACACATTTATCCAATGATATCAATACATGTGTTAGGGTAATTTTATAAAATTATTTTACCCTTAATTACCCGATTTACACTTTTACTAAATTATTAAAAATTACCAAAGATACGATTCATAATGTCCAAAAATACAAGAAATATATTAACATAATTTGGATCTAATGATTACATATATGGAATCCATTTTTAAAATTTATAAATATAGAAGTTGTAATAATTAATTTAAAATTATTCTCATTGTCGAAATGAGAAAATATGTTTTAAATAGTCTAAAACAATATAAAATATTTAAATGTTTTTACATCAAAATTCAGTGAAAATTTAATGCCAATGACCTACATTATATAAACTGATAAAAAATAATCTATTTATATTTAAAAATTTATTAATAATATATCTTGACCGTATCAATTATTTGGATTAAAAAATTCAATTAATATTTAGTAAATTCTTACAATTCATCATAACATGAATGTTATGAGAAAAACATAAAAAATTCATCCAAAGTAAAATTTTATATCTGGTTTCCAAATAATAAGTTTATGTTGTGATATAAAAATTACTAATGTGTCGAAATTTTAATTTAAAATGTGTTTTCCATTAAAAGGTGGTAAAATTACCCTTTTAAAAATATATATTTGTATACATAAAATTGGGTTTATTCATACCATATGATTAAAATATATTTATGATGAATATAAAAAAATTATTTAATATATTACATATATATTTTATTAATTAAATTTGCTAATTGAAAATTATATAATTTATTAATAAAAAAATAAAAAAATTTCCTTTACATTTAATTGGTTTATATTTTCATAAATAATTGGTAGCCAAATAATTCAATATAAATTATCATAAGTTAGTTGTATTTATTCCCTACAATGCAACAGTTAGGTTATAATGGTCATTTTATACTAATGGTGTCTCATAGTTCAATTAGACCCACGATTGAGTGCAATACAAGCTATTGAAGAATTACAATTATTTAAAGAAAATATCTCATAAAAAATATAGGGGTTACATTCAACCCCCTAAAAGTAATTTCTACCTCAAAATTAATCACATGGATACAAACAGATGAGGATACCTTTTCCTCATTACATCCTCATGTTCTCATGTAGCTTATTCAAATTGTTGGTTCGACCATAAAACTTTAACCAAGCGAGTAGTCTTGTTTCATGGAAATTTTTCACTACGATCCATAATCTCTATTGGTTTTTCTTCATAATAATGATCTTTCTATAGAAGTACGACTTATGATTTTAGTATATCTGATGTATCAATAATTTACTTTCATAGGATAGATACATGTAATAGATCAGGAACTTGAGAGAGATTTGGTGGAAGCTCCAATATATAATATACCTTCCCAAAATGATCCATAATTTCAAAAGGACTGATATACCTAGGGATTAAATTTCACTTATTTCCAAATATCATTACTCTCTTCTAGGGAGATATTGTTAGAAACACCTTGTCACCTGCCTCAACCTCTATGTTTTTTTTCATCGGTTGAAAGCAAAACATTTTTTTTGATTCTGAGATGCACTTATGTGTTCTTGAATAGATATGACCATATCATCCATTTCATCAAAAGTATCATGTCCTAATAGATTTATTTCTCCAAATTAATCCCCAAAAGTTGGAGTTCTGTACTTATTTCCATATAGGGCTTCAATAAGATCCATCTGAACACAAGATTGAAAGCTATAGTTGTATGAAAATTTCACCAAAGGTAGGTTTTCATCCCAATCTCCTTTGAAATTCGTAAAGAAAGCTCTCAACATGTATTATAGAGTTTGAATTTTCCTATTACACTAGACATATATTTGAGGATGATAAGAATTTCATAAACAGAACTCTATATCCATATCCTGCTGAAGACTTCGCTAGAACATTGAGGTAGGCCTTATATCTCGATCAGATATAATGGAATTTGGTACTCCATTAAATCTTAACACATCCTTTACATATATCCTAGAAATATAATCAAGAGATAAATCCTATCTAAGAACAATGAAGTGTGATGACTTTGTAATGTGATCAACTATAACCCATATTGCATTTTGGAGTTTAGATGTTTTGGGAAGTCACGTAATAAATTCTACAGTGATGTTTTCTGATTTCTATTCTGCTATGGGAAATGGTTTTAACATTCTCTTATACTTCTTTCTCTCTTATTTAACTTGCAGGAAAACCATGTATCAAGAGACAGATTTAGAAACTTATCTTTTCTTTCTATATCACTTGAAATACTCTTTCAGGTCAATATACATATTGTTTCTTCTTGTATGAATATAGAAAGAATAAATATGAACCTCATCCGGAAACCCCATCATTAATTTTGGTATGGTGGGAATAATAATTGGGTTCCTGAACCTTATTATTCCATAATAATCAAAGATTAATGCCAAAACATTTCTCACCTTCTTTTGTAGATATAAATCTTCTGTCTATGCCTCTTTAATCTTCACTTATATCGATGATTGAACATTCATTTGAAAAATATAATATTTATCCCCTTCCTATAATATTTCACGATCCACCCTTAAAAAATCCATAAATATTTGATATTTTGTGATCCTCATCACGGATAGAATAGCATGGTCCTTTCAACTAAAAGCATCTACCACCTTGTTTGCTTTACCAGGGTAGTAATGTATTTAGAATTCATAATATTTAATCAACTTCAACCAACTTCATTAGGGAATATTCATCTCCTTTTATGTGAAAATATACATTAAACTTTTATGATTTGTATAAATATCACATATTTCCCCATAATGATAATTCCTCTATTTATTTGAGGCAAATATTTCACATCTAACTCCAAATCATGAGTTGGGTAATTTTGTACATGGATTTTTAATTTTGATGAGGCATAAGCTATCACCATATGATTTTTCATGAGAACACATCCAAAACCCTTAGCGGATGAATCAATATAAATCATAAAACAGGTCTCCACTACAAGGTAGTTTGAGCATAGGTGCACTGGATAATATTCTGCTTGATATTTGAAATTCTATTCTCATTCCTCCATCCACACAAACTTAACTCTTTTCTGAGTCAACATGTTGAGTGGATTAGATAATCCTGAAAAATATTTCACAAAACATCGATAATATACAACCAATAAAAAAAACATCGGATCATAGTTATAGTTGTTGGTCTAGGACAATGTTCAATAACTTATATTTTTTTCTAGATCAATAGATATCAGCTATCTTCAGATAATATAAACGAAAAATGAATCTTTTGAAAGCCAAAATTCAAACTTGGTAAATTTTTCATAAATATTCTGTATTCCCAGGATCTTTAGTGAAATTATCAATAATTCATCATGTTATTAATTTCTCTTAAAATATACATGAATAATGTTTATAAATACTATTACAAACTGATCAAGATAGTCTCTAAAGACTCTACTCATTAGATCCATGAGGATATAGGGGGAACTGGTATGACCAAAAGGAATCACTATAAATTCATTGTGTCTATACCTTGTACAGAATGCCGTATTTGGTATATCCTCATTAAACCAGAATTGTTGATGTCCAGAATGAAGATAAATCTTGGAAAAGTGTTGAGCACTATGTAGTTGTTTGAATAAGTCATCAATGTGGGGCATATGATATTTGTTCTTGATAGTGATCTTGTTAAGTTATTAATAATCAATATAGAGTCTAATTGATCCATATTTATTTTTAACCAAAGGAATTTATGTTCCCCAAGGTGATGAACTTGGTCATATGAATCCCTTTTCAATATTATATTAGGTTTTCTTCTTCTATTATTGCCACTCAATTGGGTACATTCTATATGGAATATTTGAAATAGGCATAACACCTGGTATGAGTTCCATTGGAAACTCTACTTCAAGATTTAGTGGAAGACATGGAAATTCTTCTAGAAATACATAAAAAAGTTAATGTACAATAGGTGTATTTTTAATGGTGAGTTTCTAACCATCAATTTGTGGTATATAAACATCATTTATAGGAATCAATACCCATAAGATGGAAGGAATTTCCACTGGAAGGTCATAACTGTCCTTGTATCGATATATGATCATAGATTGATCCAGAATATGAAATATGACTTCCCATCCTTGTCAATTGATATGAGATATATATAAATAAACTCAATACATTCAAATAATTGGATAAAATTCCTCAAAAGGAAGGATAACATGATTTACAAGAAGCAATTTCCCAAAAACTTCAATTGGAGAAGAATTATAAGCTTTTGATGCCACCATTGTGCCATTAAGATTTGTTACATCGTACTCAACATATAATTGTTGAGATAATACAGTAATACCCTTATATAATTCCATAGAAATATAAGAGTGGGTGAAATTAGAATAAAATAAAACATTTTATACTATATTGTGAATGGTAAGTATACCTTTCAACTCATCATTATCATAATCCACAACGCTGAAATTGATCACATGTGACTTTCATTTTTTTGGGTTTAATATTTTTTTGACATTTATCATCATCGATAACCCTTGGATTAGGGAATTAGGGAGCAAAGTGACCCATTTCCTTAAAACTGTACCATTGAAGTATAGGAGGGGAAATCTGTGTAGCCTTTTCTCTATTCGCATCATTAGACATATTTTTCCCATCACATCAGCATTAAACTACCTAATTAACTTCTATCCCACACATAAAACAATTTCTAGTACCTTTAATAAAATTATCTCCATGCATCTTTCCAGACTTTCAGCGTAAGGGAAAGGTTATATTCTTTTTAGTGTGGTGTTTATATTTTCCATTAAATTCCCTTTTTCTCTTCATCTCAAACCCATGGGACTGATGGGTTACTATAATCACCTTCTAATCCTTCAGAGCACGTCAACTGATTTCCTCAAATCAATTTATG
This sequence comes from Viscum album, assembly GCA_963277665.1. Lineage (NCBI taxonomy): Eukaryota > Viridiplantae > Streptophyta > Magnoliopsida > Santalales > Viscaceae > Viscum > Viscum album. The sequence continues at coordinate 1,477,786,666 of OY728166.1, forward strand.
TAAAGACCTGACTGTAGTATCCCAGAGTCGGGGCCTTATTACGTTACATTGTCATGTTTGGAAGAATTTTTTATCCCAAAGGAATGAATATTTTAGTATATTTGTAAAAATATATACATACATAAGTTCAACATTACAACATTAAAATAAATACAAAATACAAGTTTCAATGGGATCATTCACAACTATAAGCTTCTCCCAACAGGTCATTCAAAATAAACTTCTTAATATCATGTGAAAATGTAACAAAAAAGGGGTGATCTCAAATGCTCAGTAAGAGTAAGAAAAATAGAGGAAGATAACATAAACCTTAGGCCTGGTGAATAATTTAAAATTCATGCCTTAAAAAAATAAACTTGAACATCATATGGCAGGAAAATGAGTTGAGTAGACATTTCCATAAAAAATAATAACCATGGTAATCTAATAGTTAAATAACCACATGAATTGTGAATTTGTAGCTTCATAATGAGGGAAATGCATATGCTAGAAATTTTAAAACATATCATCAAGGCCTCAATCAAGATGTCTAAAAATGATCAAGGCATCAACTAAAACCATATCCCAAAATGGGCAAAACCTTTTCCAAGTCCATGTCTATTTGTCTCATGAAACCTACCGATGTATCGATGGACTATAGAAGGCTCCACCAGTCACATAATAAGTCGCATGCATTCCTCATATGAGCGGGAAGAAACATAAACCACATATACATTCATATTGAATCTAACATATGAAATGTAAATAACTACCCCTGAACAATAATCTTAAACACTAACCTTTTAGAGTAAATTGGTGAATGTTTTTAGGATAGCACATCGACAATAAAACTAGTCATAAACCATAAAATTAAATATGTTAGATGATATCATAAAATATTAATCCCAATAATACTTAAGAATCAAAAAGAGTGTTGAAACAGATGAAAATACTCTTATAAAATCATCGAGTAATTCTTGAGATAAATAATCTTTTATTTTGAAAAGAAGAGTTCTTTTGGAAAAATCAGTGTATAAATACATAAATAACGTAATATAGTATTTTTATTAAAAAATTAGTGATTTTATAATGATAATAGTTTCTAAAAACATATTAATGAGTTCCCATAAAAATAGGTAAAACTTTCATAAATTTCGTTGAATCAGGCTTGTATTTTGGAAATAATTTTGAAAGTTCCTTTTAAAATGGGTAACTCCCCATAAAAAGGAAGGATTTTATTTTGTAAAAACATATAGAACACTGAAACCAACTTTATTAGGATAAAATAATAATAAATAATAATTTCGTTGAGGTAATTATACAATAAAAGTAACCTGAATAAAAATGGAGGTTCGGGTGGAAAACCTTTAACTTAAGTCTGAATATGTTTCTCTATTAAACTTATGGTACTAGAATATTAAATTAGACTCATTAATTACTTAATTAAAGGAATATTATAAATTTATTTAGTTTAAAGTAATTTTTTTATTTCATTTATGTCCTTAATTAATATTTATAATATTGAATTCTGTCGTTCTGGAGTATTCATTTTCTTTATTTTCATAATCGGTTCTGTGGTTTTTAAGTAATGGAGTTCATGTGGAATGGATGAAAAACTCCAAAATTAAATTTTCACATTATAAATGAAAATAAAGTTTTGTTAATGGTCATTTATATCATTTGGTTATATTGAATGAGGATAAATCATTAGATGAAATATTATTGACAAACACTTAGATTATTTTAGCAGTATTTTGATTATTATTAACTATTTTGGTCATATGATTTAATATTATTAACATATACTAGTTCCTAAATATTAAGTGGGTTATAATACATATGTTATAGTCTATTTAAACTGTAAAAATTGTTTCATGACCATTAATTAAGGATAAATTGATGAATGAAACTTTGTCATCCACAAAGGTTTTAAATTGGCACCTAACGAATGATGATTTCGTTTATAAAATAAAAGATAGAGAGAGAGAGAGAGAGTAAGGATATTGATGAGGGTTCTTCCATTAACATAACATAACTCTAGTAAAAATATGATACTGGAGTTATCTGGGTCATTTGGATACTGGAGTTGAAGAGAAGATAACAATATAAAGGAACTTGAAATGAAATTGAAAGAAATAGAATGTGAATTTACCTCTTGAATCCACCTCCTTGAGAACCTCCTTATGGGAGGGGTATTTGGTATTTTGGTAATACCAAGAGCTTCTGGATGTGGGGGTGACTAGGGGAGGGTATTTGGGTAGAACTTTGTGGATCCTCAATGCTTATAGTAGTGAAGAGAAGAGGGAGTGGGGGGGGGGGGGTTATAGTGGAGGAGAGGAGTAAATTATGAATATTTTATTCATTATTATATTATGTCCCTCAAGAAAACCAATAGTTTGTGATTAATGTGACCCATAATAGTAATAATTGCATGTGAGTTTGAGCCATGTGGGATTAAATCACTTAAAATTTCATAAATAGTTTATTTAATTGATAATTTGTATATACAGTATTTTACCATATTTCACTATTCAAAAAATATTCAAGATTTTCTGAAAAATCCAAAAGATTCACCCTGACCATTTTTCAATGTTTATAATTAAAAAAAGAACTTAATTTTTTAAAAATAAGTTTCTAAATATGATTAATTTACTTTTAAATAAAATCATTCTGTTTTCACAAATTAATAATTTTAAAACAATAACTCATTTTATATTATCTTGAAAAATTAAACAATATGTCATTATCTTATATCCTTAAGAAAATAAAATGAATATATTATTCACTATTCATAAGAGTCATATTAAATCTCAAACTAATTTTCATAGGGGTATGTTACTGTTCACCAAAAAATAAAGTTGGTTCTATCAGACTCCAAACGACTTACTGATCGCAACTCTAGATGACTGTTTTTCGAAATTCAAAACATAGAAGAGAAAAAGTTATATTTAATGGATCAATTATAAAATGTGTTGTTTTTTAGCCACTCGGTGTTTCATGCATTCCATATTTATTTTCAAAACCTTGGGGTGTTACATACTCCCCTCCTTACAAAAATTTCATCCTCAAAATTCATAGAATGTTGCCTCACAAAAAGTTTCATGTCGGTCTTCATCATAAGCTTCTCAGGTTCCCATGTTGACTCTTTAATTTTATGATTTCTCCAATGTATCTTTACCAGACGAGTCCTATGATTCCTCAATACATTTTCTTTAGTGTGCAAAATCTAGATAGTCTCTTCACAATAAGATATGTCAGGTTTTAACTCTATACCATCATAAGTGAGGACGTGCGTTGGGTCTGGTATGTACTTTCTCAGCAATGAGACATGGAACACATTGTGTACTTTGGATAGGCTAGACGGAATATCCAAATGATATGAAATATCTCCAATTCTCTATAGAATTTCAAAAGGCCCAATGTACCTAGGGCTCAGTTTCCCTTTCTTTCCAAATCTTATAACGCCCTTCTATGGAGATAATTTTAATAAAACGTGATCTCCCAATTTAAATTCATGATCCTTCCTTTGATTATAAGCATATCTCTTTTGTATTATTTGAGCTTATTTGATATTACATTGAATATTATTTACCTTATCTTTTGTTTCCTCCATATGCTTGGGACCCATAAGCTTTCTTTATCCAACTTCGTCCCAACAGGTTGGTGTAATACATCTCTGTCTGTATAATGCTTCATAAGGTTTCATTTGAATGCTCGAATGGAAACAATTATTGTATCAAAATTACACTAAAGTAAATTATTGATCCCACGTAACATGAAAGTCATGAGAACATGATCTCAACATGTCCTCTATGGTTAGGATCATCCTTTTTGATTTCCCATAAGTCTGTTGGTGATATGTAGTACTCAATCGAAGCTCAGTATCCAAAGATTTCTAAAGACTCTAGCATAATTTTGAAGTAAATCATGGATCACGATCATAAAAAAATTGAGATAGGTGCTCCATGAAGTTTCACAACATCATTGATATAGAGTCATAATAGGCGATCTTGTGGAAAATCCTCCCTTATAGTGAAGAAATGTGTAGATTTCATAAGTCAATCCACAATTACCAATATTGCATCATTATTTCTTGGAGTGTTGGGTAATGTAGTGACAAAATCCTTGATGATACCATCCCATTTCCATGTAAGAATAGGTATAGGTTTCATGACTCCACATGGATGTTTCCTTTCAGCCTTCACTTGTTGACAGACTAAACATCTTGATATATAATTCACAATTTCCCTCTTCATGATATCCCACTAGAAATATTTCATCAAATCTATAAACATATTAGTGCTACCATGATGTATGGAAAAATTTTAACTATGGGCATCATCAAATAACTCCCTTTTTAGCTCGGGGGTAGCTTGAACCCAAAGCCTCTTCCCAAATTTCATAACACTATCCTCACACCCAATGTAACCCATCTTCCCATCTTTAACAACATTAGTTTTCTTTTGAAGGTTCTCTTCAGCATGATGAGAACTTTTAATCCTTTATAAAAAATATGGTTGGGAAACCAAATAAAAAAATATTGATTTTTCACCTTCTATAATAATTCCCACATCATTCCTCACTAGATCCACGTATAAAGGATCTTTTTCAATCCCCATTTTATTGAGAAATCCATGATACTTACTGCTCAATGAATCAGCTACCTTGTTTGCCTTTCCTGGGTTTTCATGTATAGTTCAATCATGATCTTTGAGTAGTTTGAGCTATCTACTTTTCCACATATTGAGTTATTTCTATGAGAAGATCTATTTTAGACTCTTGTGATCTATATATATCTCACATTTTTTTTCATAGAGATAATGTCTCCATATCTTCTGAGCAAGGATTACCACTGATAACTTAATACCATGAGTAGGATAATTTTTTCATGATTTTTTAACTTAATTAATGCATACTCAATAACTCTATCATTATGCATAAGGACACAACCAAGTCTATTCATTGAGGAATCACTTTAGATCACAACCCCATCATTCTCGGGTGGTTGAGTTAGGGTTGGAGCATTCACTATTATCCTCTTCAATTCATTGAAATAGTCCACACAATCATTTTTCAATACAAACATAACCCCTTTACATGTATGATTGGTCATTGAGTTAGCTAAACGGGCAAAGTTGAAAATGAAATGCCGATAATAACCGCTAAACCAATAAAACTGCACACCTCAGTTGTGTTTGTTGGAGTAGTCCATTCTTGCATATCCTTTGCCTTCACAGGATCAACAAATATTCCATCCTTATAGAAAATGTATCCAAGAAAGGAGATTGATTGTACCCAAGATTCACATTTTCTAAACATCCCATATAAATAATTTATTTTAAGAGTCTTCATGATAGTGTTCAAGTGGTTTTCATTATCTTCATTGCTTTGGGAGTGTAACAAGATATCATCAATAAATACCACCCCAAAGTCATCAAGATATTTCTTGAAAACTCTATTCATTAGAACCATGAAAACATATGGTTTATTAGTCAGTCCAAAAGTAATTACTATAAACCTGTGATGCCCATACCTTGTTCAAAATGCTGTTTTTAAATGTCTTCCTTTATCACAGGAAACTGATGATATCCAGATCGAAGGTCAATCATAAAAAAATATTGAGAACCATGTAGATGATCATATTAATCATCAATGTGTGGTAGGAGGTACTCGTTATTTATTTTTATTGCATTGATCTCCCTATAGTCAATTCACAACCTCATTGATCCATCTTTCTTCTTAACAAAAAGAATAGAGGCTCCCCGTAGAGAGACACTAGGGAGAATAAATCATTTTTCACTCAATTCCTCTAGTTATTTCTTCAGTTCCACTAATTCCACAGTGTCCATTCTATAAGGCGTCTTTTATATGGGACTTGAAACAAGAATTAGGTAAATATAAACTCAATTTCCCACTCTAGAAAATGTATGAGTAAATCCTCCAGAAACAAATAAATATATTCTTGCATAATCAGTACATCCTCTATCCTAACATTCCCTTCATCACCCACAGCTTTTTCATTCCCTTCCTCCCCAATAATTGAATTCAGTAGAGCTACTGGGGTTGGATCTAGATGTGAATCATTGGGTGATTTTTCTTCCCAAATGTTAAGGGATCCCACATCATCCTACAAAATTATAACCTCCTTCCTCTTGCGGAAAATTTTCAAATCATTGTTTAAAATACAATCCATTTGAAGGATTATATAAATGTTAATCATGGGTATGAAAATAAAATCAGCAAATAAAAAACATTTATATGCCATAATGGGGACTTCCTAACACAACATTTTTTGCAATGATACTTACTTTAAGTGTTTTTACGGAAAACTCCCTTAGTAAATAAAATTAAAAATATCTAATTTTCTTGGAAAAGTGCGAACATATGAAAATATGTGATAATTCAGAGTCAAATTTTTAATTTCCTAAGTTTTAGGAAACAATTAAAGTACATTCCACCCCACCATTAGGAACATCAATATCAGCAATTGTGATTGCATAAGCTTGTCCCTGTTACCTTTTCCTTTTCTATTTCATGTTTCCTTAACACTTTGGACAATCATTAGCATAATGTCCCATCTCCCTATAATTATATAATTGATCATTAATATCTTCTTTCTTCACCTTAAAATCACCATCAATATGGCCTTTTTAACCACATTTTTAGCATACTTCTTTTCCTTTTATGTAGACACTAGGGTTTTTTCTTCCAAAATTAACACAGGGTGGAAATTCAACTATTCCCTTCATCCCCACTTCTTTATTTCCTTTCTAGAGTTTTCAGAAACCTTATTCTTCTCTTACATTCCATTAAAGTCATATGACTCATAGAATTATTTTACTTTCTTGATAGCACATGAAACTATATCTTCATATGATGAGAAACTTTGGGAGACCATTGCTTGTCAGAGGAACAGATTTAGGCCATCAAAGAATCGATCAATCATGATCCTTGAATTTTGTATGTAGTCCATAGAATGTCTTTCTATCCTTGTGATGTTAGATTCATACTTTGAAGCATTCTCATCTTTCGGTTGCCTCAAATTCAGAAATTTCCTTTCTATATCCACTAATTGTTCATGAGGAATGTATTTCTCTAGGGATATTTTCTTAAACTCACTCTATTCCATCTCTTTTATCTCTTTCACCACCTTTGTTTTTTGGATTAATGACCACCACTAATCCACATATCCTGATAGACTATAAAAATCCATGATGACCTTCTGTCTTTTGTAACATCCCAAAGATAGAAATATATTCTCTTGGGAATTTATCCATTGCTCAGCTACAAATGGGTTGGTAGTCCCATTGAATGATGGAGGATGTTATCGCATAAAGTGATCTAACATAGCTCCTCTGCATGGTGGATCTGGATGCTCCATACATGTAAGGATATTGTTCATAACCTGATTCAATTTTCCTAGTATATTTATAAGCTGATCTGCACCAGTCGCAGCACTAGAGCAAACATCATTATCTTACATCAGAGGGAAATCCCTACATGGGACAAACACATTCATACAATTTCCATTCCTTCCATGAGGTTCCATTTCCAAAAACCAACACACATTAGATTAGGTTATGGATCATAATGTATAATATCATCGTAGAAAAATACTTATCATAGCTAATCTCATAATCATATACATGGTTTCCTTGAGGAAAATTTAACATTTAAATCCTTCATAATGGATTATAAAGAAAATGTGAAATATCCTAAGCATATCCCCTAGGAGTGTCAAACCAGGTGCACAGTAAGGACCATTATCGTGTACCAGGATTCCTTGGGTAAATCCCGAAACTCCTTATTGGATTTTTCACTCCTCGGTACATCTCTTCCAGAACCAAGTCCACTTTTAGTATCCAGACAGGGATATATTTTCTATAATGTTCCACATAATCTATTCCTTACCAAAATACTCAAATGTGATTGTATGTTTATCCTCAAATACTATCTTAGGGTTTTTTTGCCTAATCTATGTTTTCAAAATCTAGTTTCCATATTTTCTACTAAAATTCCTTTGATACCAACTGTAAAGACCCAACCCTAGTTGCCCGAAGCCAGTGGATTATTACATTACATTGGCATATTTACAAGAAAGTCATATCCTGAAGGATTGAATTGTTTAGTAGATTTGTAAATCTAGATACATATGTAATATCAACATTACAAAATGAAATGAAATATAACATATAAGTTTTATTGGGATCATCCACAACTATAATCTTATCCCTATAGGTCATTCACAATAAACTTCTTTACATAATGAGAAAATAAAACATAAGAAAGGGGTGAGCTCAAACATGCAGTAAGTGTAAGAAATATAGTGGATGATAACATAAAACTTAGGAATGTTGAATAATTGAAAACACATTCCTTAAAAAATAAACATGAACATAATATGGTAGGAAAATGAGCTGAGTAAACATTGACATAAAAAAATCATAACCATGGGTATTCCACTAGTCTAATAACCACATGAACTATGAATTTATAGAATTATAGTGAGGGAAATGCATATTACGGACATTATAAAACATACCATTAAGGCCTCATATAAGAATTATAAAAATAATTAAGGCCTCATCCAAAACCATATCTCAAAATGGGAAAGGTCTTGGCCAAATCCACATCTATTTATCTCATGAGACATATCGATGCATCGAGGGGCTATAGGGGGGCCCACCCATCATATAGTAAGTCCAATTAATTCTTAATATGAGTTGGGATAAACATATACATTCATATACATTCATATTTAAACAAACAAATGAAATGTAAACAACTTTACCTGACAATTAACCTTAAATACTAACAATTCGATGTAAATTAGTGAATGGTTTTAGGATAGAACATCAACAATAAAACTTTTAATAAATCAACCAATTAGATATGGTGGATAATATCATAAAATAGTAATCGGAATAATACATAATAATCAATAAGAGTGTTGAAATTGATGGAAATTTTAACATCCCAAGTAAATAAAGAATAAGGCATATTTCATATTTATTAATATTTTTGAATTAAATAATAATTTTACTTGAAAAGGGTTTCTATGTTCGATAGTGTACCCGATACATAATAACAGGTTTCTTTAAAATCTTACGTTGCACACTAATCATATAATATTATTATTTTAAATGATTGTCAACTCCTAGACATTTTATTAGAAGGAATGAACAAAACTAAATACAATATGATTATAAATGTTTGTTAAACGTATTTACATTTATCCAATAAAAGTTAGAGGCTTTAAATGTGAATAAACCTAATTTTAAGCATAATTTACATTAAAAGGCCGATTTATCGCCTTTAAATGGAGAAACCTTTTTAAAAATAGTTTTGGTCACTTTAATACATTTTATATGAACAAATAAAATCCTTATTTAGAATGGGGACATCAAAATTTACTTTGTGTAAATTATTGGAATTTTTTCGACAAAGTTCATTTTTAAAAGAACAGTAAAAAATATTGTATTTTAATTCAAAAGTGGCTTTTAATATAATTTATTTATATGGTTAGATTATCTTATTAATTGGTTTTAAAGTGAAATTAAAATATATTTTTACCATTTAATCCAATGTTGGTCATTCGAATCAATTTCACTTGGAAATTGGATTTAATCAACTGTCCATCTATAGATAGTTATTGTTTCTAATAAACACGCTATTTGTTTTAATAATAAGATTTAATTTTTAAATTAATTAATTACACTTTTATGTTTTTAATTTGGAATAATTGAAATCATTTTTGAATTCGGAATATCAAATTTATCTTAGGCTTAATTTTTGGTATTTTTCTGAAAAACATCAATTTTTGATGAATAGTGAAACCACTTAGTGTTAGTTAAAAAAACTGACATTTTCATTTAAATGAAAATTTTACCACTTTTGTGAAGTGAATTTCAAAAATACAAAATACATGGTTGTTATGAATAATTAAAATGTGGTTCATTAAGATGAAAATAATGTTCGGTGAATAGTAACTTTTGAATTTTATTTACCGTGGTTAAAGGTAAATATGGTAATTCATGGTTAAAATAATATTATAATAATTAAAAATTACCATAACACATGTGCTAACCTTATTGGTTGAGTCATTAACGACCATGGGCATATTTGGGTCTATTTTGGGACCCCTTTGATTCACATGGAAGGGATAATGACAATTTAGATTAATTAATTTAAAGTAAATGCCAAAATGACATAAACAAAAATCTTTTAGTAATTATTTTTTATATGGTGTTATATAAGTCATATATTCGACTATAAATATTATTTATAAAGAAAAAGATATTTCATATATCATTGTATTTGTTTTATAATTTTTAGACATCAAATATATTATATTATTTATGACACAATAATGATACAGTATTTACCTCATTAATAAATGATTTAATTAAATAAGATTATAATGATTAATATAGTATCCAAAACATGTCAAATTGTGATTGGATGATTTTTGTTGACCATGACTCATATTATCTTTTCATATAATTATTTTTGGACCATTATAAACTGAATATCATTATATAATAAAATAATAGTTTCACACTTTCCTAAAGAGCCCCTCCTCCCCCGTATAAATAGAGACCACTTCTATCAAATTCCTAACACCTCTAAAGCCATTTTTTCATCTAACCTCGGCCCAATTAATCTCTCAAGATCCATCGCCTCCTCTTAGAAGCCTTAACTTAGGCAGAAGGCTCTTCAAGAAGTCCTTTGGTTCAAACCAAAGGGAGTTACCCAAATTAAAGATAAAGGTTTCTCTTAAATTGTTTTCTTTTATTTTACATCTCCAACCCCGAAACTCTTTTTATTTCATTATTTTTTAACAATAACAGTATCCTAAATATACTATTATTTTTTCATAAAAATTATTATAACTACACTTACACACACCTCCATCTAATAGATGAAGAACATAATATTTCTGTGGATGGAAAACTAACGCCTCACGAAATGATGATTGTTCAATTTCAACTTACCACATATCATGGTGGCCATTATGATAGAAATGTATTTATATATGATATATATTATGTTTATTTTTTTTATGCTACTTTACTTCCCATTTATATTATGCCTTTATGGTTTCCATAGTGGGTAAATATGATAATCTCATTTGAGGAAGTGCAGACTACCACCCCCTCAAAGTGATTTGATTCGTTAATTCCTTATGTGGGATGTATAAAGGATGGAGTTAAATATATTATATTTGATATTATACTGTAATTATAATATAATTATGTATCATTATGTTTTATTTCCATTAAAATAAGAAATAGAAATGAAAGTAGCATTTATGCGTACGTACGGCTTACCGTCTCCATGAACGGTGCATTTCATTTCTTACCTCTAAATGTTATGTACTATTATAAATACATGTCTATATGATATATATGATATATAAATCATGAATATAATTATGGATATAATGAACCATTTACCACATGAACAACATGTAATTATAAGAAATCCATTTTTGACTCAAGTACCAAATATCGACAAAATGAACATTATTTACTTAAATGATTAAATAATGTTTATAACATGGTAATAAGTGATATAAAAGGAATAATAAACATGAAAAAGTTTCTTAATAAAGTATAAATTAACTTTAGTTAATTATTTAAGAGATTAAAGAACGATCAAGTCAAGTCGGACACAAAGTAAGGGATCTGACCTCTCTCTTTCTTTTCAAGTACTCTCTTTTATGTAATTTCTTATATGCTCCATGTTCTTATGTTGGAGGATGTTATTTTATATTAACCATACTGTAATTTTTATTTTCACAATATGAGAGGCCCCCTCTTACTCTCATCAATTCATTTTAATAATTTTTATGTGGCGTCGTTAGGCTGCCAATTTTTCGTAAGGGATTTCTTATCTCACTTTCAAATATGTGAGATTTTAATTTTTTTCCACTAATTTGTTGCATTTGGTGTATGTACTTCCCATGAATGTATTACCTATGTAATAAACATTAATTTATGGTTAATTACATGTTCATTTTATGATCCTTCCTTCATGTGGTGTATGTTTCGAAAGTTACCAAATCGGTAAGGGAAACTTTCACCCTCCTCTTTTTAAAAGACTTCTTTTTGTTATCTATTTTCATTTACATATTCTTATGTTGGGATATGTTATTATATACTTATTGATGAAAATTTTATATCCATGTGATGAGATACCCTTTTTATCTCATAAATTCATTTTCTGAATTTTAAAGTGATGCCATTAGGCTGTCGAATTTTTGTAAAGGGACTTCTTAACCCAATTTCAATTCTTTGGGTTAGACTTCTACTTGTTGATTATTTCATGCTATAAATATGTTTGAATGAACTATGATTGTTTTACACTTAATATCCACTTATATATGGTGTATTTATATTTTTCACACATAAATTATGTCATTGATTTATCCTTAATCTAAGAATATTGTCATTATAAGGGATTGTGTCTCAATTTACATTCCATTGAGACTTTGTTATTTTTATGCACCAATTCACTCTTATATGGTTTATATAATGTATTTTGACATATTTTATCATGAATCCTTATATTATCATAATATTATAAAGTTATGATTAAATTTTATTTATCAACTATTTGTATTCAAGCGTCTCTCATTTTGTTAAAAACTCTTTAACTAAAATATAGTTTTAAATGTTTTAAAGATTTATTCTTCTAAATATTTATCATCAATGTCCATGTTTTCAAAATTGTTTTGGGATTAATTTATATGGAAAATAATGTTTTAAAATGTTAATTTCAGATCAAGGAAAGTCAGTTAAAAATGGAAGGAGGAGGATCTCAAATGAAATTTCTATCTCTTCCTGATGACATGCTTGCAATAATTATTGCAAAGTCATGTTCGGATGATTGTGAATATTTTTCTAGGATACAACTCACTTGGAAGCAGTTGTTTGAGATATCAAACAGCTCCACTATACCTCGTTATCATCGTGGGTCATGGGTTGTATTTAGAAAAATCCTATTTTCAAAATATTCTCATATTTTCAAGAAAGGTAAATATTATCAAGGCATTTTCAAAAATTTTACCTTATCACAAGATTTTGAAGCATTTTATGATTTTAAAAAAGGTTCTGAAGAAGGAGACCCTTGTGCAACCAATTTATATTTGATTCTAAAATATAGTCTCTCAGCGCATACTTATGGTATTTTAAAAGGACCGTTAATTGAAAGTTTCAACTCAAATTTGGTTTGACTGTTTTATAGAAATAAAGTTGTATCAGATATTTTGAAATTATATGTCTTACATGATTATTTTCCAAAAATGTTTTTCTATGAACACCCATATGAATCATGATGTACAAGGTGTATTTGGATGGAGGAATAAAATGATTTTGAAGTATCTCTAAATCATTATTGCAATGCATGGACCTTCTACCTACATGAACAAGATGACGATGAAACCAAATGGACACCATGATCATGTTATGATGTTCTTCATTTTGGGGATTGTTTTATTTTATCATTTTGTTGTGAAATAAGACTTCAAGAATTAAGATGTTGATATCATAACGAATTTGGATGTAAATGAGAGGTATAAGGAAACCATTGAGGTTAAAACATGTTAGGGTTATTTTTTAGTTTTATAAAAAGGATAACACGTAGGATGGGTGACAACCCATAGCATCCGAAAAGGCTGCAGGAATCGAACCCACAACCGAAGGGCGATAAGGGTGCATCGCCTACCACTAGCCTACTTGAAGCCTCGGGTTAGTATGACTTATTAATTACAGAAAAAAAAATTATGGAACAATAATAAGTTTATTTTTGGAACTTTTGTTTTATCAAATTTATATACATAGTATTGAAAAATGATTTAGTGATTAAGTGATAAAAGGTTGTTGTGGAAGACGTTATCTATTTTGAGGAAACACCATATGCCTAAGGAAGATAGAATACTATGGGATTTCAATTGTGGAATAATGGTTAAAATTATAGTTTGAAAGAATATATGTTTTTATTATGGACACATGATGATTTGATTAACCTATCATGGAGAATATGTGAATTAGGTTAATTACTTTTCAATATGAGACTTTATGAGTAATTGGTGTTACTTGGAGATAAATGTTAAGATGTATCTTGGAAGTCTATGTAATTAAATACTTATGATATTTGGATTATAATCAAATTATGGATTTATTTTGAATAATTTTAGGGACAATTTTTTATTGAATGGTCTTTATTGAACTTTGGGTTTTGGTTAGACAAATCTTGGAGATTAAGAGTAGTTTTTCTTTATGTAAAAGTTTGTCTTTTTGGGAGATTATCTGATCTTATACTAAATGTTTTGGTTTTAGTTAATATCTAAAGAAATGGGAAATATATAGTTCATCTTTTGTGGATTATTTGATTCTCTCGATGTTGATTATAACGCTCTTAATGTGAAAAAAGTCATCCTGAATATTCATCGTTTGGAGAAAATATGAGTGTGTGTTAGAAATCTAGTAAAAGATGAATGTCTACATGATAAGTAAGTATATTTCCTTATGTTTTTGGTTAGGCTCATTAATAAATTCCTCAATGAAAAGTAACTTTAAACAAAAACCTTTTTCGTTAGATTTTCCTACTAGGGAATCAAAGACTATTTAACCCATCCCAAGTTTGTGATTTTCTGGTGGTTAACATTCTCCTAAACATGTTTCCAAACACTCTCCATCAGAACATGACCCTTTTTTTCTCCTCCATATAAATGTTTTCATGGAATATTAGTTTGGGTTAACTCGGTTGACCTTTGTGCTTATCTTTATTTCTTTTAATGTGATTTTTTACTGGCTCTTTTTTCCGATGTAGGGCTTTCAATGAAGTTTCCGATCCTTTTTTGAAAATTGCGTGGACGCAATTCCCAAAAAGAGGGGAAGGATGTAACATCCCAGGTAAATAAAGAATAATACATATTTCATATTTATTAATATTTTTGAATTAAATATTAATTTTACTTTAAAAGGGTTGTTATGTTCGATAGCGTACCCGATACGCAACAACGAGTTTCTTTGAAAACTTATGTTGCACACTAATAATATAATATTATTATTTTAAATGGTAGTCAACTCCTAGACCCTGTATTGGAAGGAATAAACAAAACTAAATACAATATTATTATAAATGTTTGTTAAATTTAATTACATTTATCTAATAAAAGTTAGAGGCTTAAAATGTGAATAAATCTAATTTTAAGCATAAATTACATTTAAAGGACGATTTATCTCCTTTTAATGGAGAACCATTTTTAAATATAGTTTTGGTCACTTTAATAAATTCTATATGACCAAATAAAATCTTTCTTTAGAATTGTGACATCAAAATTTACTTTGTGTAAATTTTTGGAATTTTTCCGACAAAGTTCATTTTTAGATGAATAATGAAAAATATTGTATTTTAATTCAAAAGTGCCTTTTAATATAATTTATTTATATGGTTATATTATCTTTTTTATGAGTTTTAAAGTGAAATTAAAATATATTTTTACCATTTAATCCAATGTTGGTCATTAGAAGCAATTTCACTTTGAAATTCGTTTTAATCAACTGTCCATCTTTTGATAGTTATTGTTTCTTAAAAACACGCTATTTGTTTTAACAACGAGAATTAATTTTTAAATTAATTAATGCCACTTTTATTTTTTTAATTTGGAAAAAATGGAAATAATTTTTGAATGCGGAATATAAAATATAGCTTAGGCTTAATTTTTGGTATTTTTCTGAAAAACAGCAATTTTTGATGGATAGTGAGACCACATAGTGGTAGTTAAAAAACTGACATTTTCATTTAAATGAAATTTTACCACTTCTGTGAATTAAATTTCAAAAATCCAACATAAAAGGTTTTTATCAAGAAGTAAAATTTGGTTTATTAAGATGGAAATATTTTTTTGGTGAATAGTAACTTTTGACTTTTATTTACCGCGGTTAAAGGTAAATAAGGCAATTCAAGGTTAAAAGAATATTATAATAATTCAAAATTAGCTTAACACTTATCCTAACCATATTGTTTGAGTCATTAACTACCATGGGAATTTTTGGGTCTATTTTGGGACCCCTTTGATCAACTTGGAAGTGATAATGACAATTTAGATTAATTAATTTAAAGTAAAGGCCAAAATGACATAAACAAAAATCTTTTAGTAATTAATTTTTATATGGTGTTATATAAGTCCTATTTTAGACTATAAATATTATTTGGAAATCTAAAATTATTTCCTATATGATGTTATTTTTTTATAATTTTTAGACATCAAATAAATTAAATTATTTATGACACAATAATGATACAGTATTTAATTCATTAATAAATGATTTAAATAAATAAGATTATAATGATTAAAATATTATCCAAAACATGTTAAATTTTGATTGGATGATTTTATTTCGACCATGACTCATCTTATATTTGAATATAATAATTTTTGGACCGTTAGAAACCGAATATTGTTATATAATAAAATAATAGTTTCACACATTCCAAAAGAGCCCCCCCCCTTATAAAAGGAGACCACTTCTAACCAATTCCTCACATCTCTCAAGCAACTTGGCTCGTAAACGATCTTCCCAATTAAGCTCTCAACATCCTTGTACTCCTCTTAGAAGCCTTACCTTAGGCATAAGGCACTTCAATAAGTCCTTTGGTTCAAACCAAAGGGAGTTACCCAAATTAAAGGAAACAGTTTCTGTTAAATTGTTTTCTTTTATTTTACTTCTCCAACCCCTAAACTGTTTTTATTTGTTTCTTTTGTTACAAAAACAGTATCCTCAATATACTAGGATGTTTTTATAATAATTATTATAACTACACATACACACACCTCCATCTAATGGATGGAGAACATAATGTTTCTGTGGATGGAAAACTAATGCCTCACGAAACGATGATTGTTCAATTACATCTTACCGCCTCACATGATGTCCATTATGATGGATCTGTATTTATATATGATATATATTATTTTTATTATTTCCTTATTCTTCTGTACTTCCCATTTATATTATGCCTTTATGGTTTCCATAGTGGGTAAATACGATAATCTCATTTGAGGAAGTGCAGACTACCACCCCCTCAATGTGATTTGATTCGTTAATGCCTTATGTGGGATGTATAAAGGATGAAGTTAATGACATTATATATGAAATTATACTGGAATTATAATATACCTATGTATCATTATGTTTTATTTCCATTAAGATAATAAGTAGAAATGAAAGTAGCGTTCATGCGTATGTACGGCTTACCGTCTCCATGAACGGTGCATTTCATTTCTTACCTCGAAATGTTATGTACTATTATAAATACATGTATATACTGTATATATATGATATATATGATATATATATCATGAATATCATTCTGGATATAATGAACCATTGACCACATGAACAACATATAATTATAATAAGTCCATTATTAACTCAAGTACCAAATATCGACAAAACAAACATTATTAACTTAAATGATTACATAATGTTTATAACATGGTAATAAGTGATATAAAAGGAATAATAAACTTGAAAAATGTTATTAAGCAGGTATAAATTAACTTTAGTTTATTATTCAGGAGATTAAATAACGATCAAGTCAAGTCGGACACGAGGTAAGGGATCCGACCTCCCTCTTTCTTTTCAAGTACTCTATTTTATGTCATTTATTCTATGCTCCATGTTCTTATGTTGGAGGATGTTATTTTATATTAACCATACTGTAATTTGTAGTTTCACATGATGAGATACCCCCTATTACTCTCATCAATTCATTTTAAGAATTTTTAAGTGGCGTCGTTAGGCTGCCAAATATTTGTAAGGGATTTCTTATCTCACTTTCAAATTCGTGAGATTTCCATTGTTCGCCACTTTTTTTATTGAATGTGGTGTATGTACTTCACATGAATGTATTCCCTGTGTAAGACACATTAATTTATGGTTAATTAAATCTTCATTTTATGAAACTTCTTTCATGTGGTGTATGTTTCAAAAGTTACTGTATCGGTAAGGGAACCTTTCACCCTCCTCTTTTTAAAATACTTCATTTTGTTATGTCTTTTAATTAACATCTTCTTATGTTGGTATATGTTCTTGTATATCCTTATTGATGTAGATTTTATTTAAATGTGATGAGATACCATTTTTATCTCATAAAATAACTTTCTGAATATTAAAGTGACGCTGTTAGGCTGTCGAATTTTTGTAAAGGGACTTCTTACCCCAATTTCAATTCTTTGGGTTAAACTTCTACTTGTTGATTATGTCGTGCTATAAATATGTGTGAATGAAATATGATTGTTTTACACTTAATATCCACTTATATTGGGTGTATTTATATTTTTCACACATAAATTATGTCATGGATTTATCCTTAATCTAAGGATACCGTATTTATAAGGGATTACATCTGAATTTACATCCCATTGAGACTTAATTATTTTTAAGCACCAATTCACTATTATATGGTGTATATAATGTACATTGACATGTTATATCATGAATCCTTTTATTCTCAGGATATTTTAAAGTTATGATTAAATTTTTTTCCTCAATTATTTGTATTCAAGCGTCTCTCATTTTGATAAAAACTCTGTAACAAAAATATCGTTTTAAATGTTTTAAAGATTTATTCTTATAAATATTTATCATCAATGTCCATGTTTTAAAAATGGATTTAGGATTTATTTATATGGACATTAATGTTTTAAAATGTTAATTTCTTTAAAATCATCAAAGTGGTATGGGACACATTGATTCAAAAATCAATTTATTAAATGTTATAAATGGTTATGAATATGGTTTGATAAAGCATTGTTTATTTCAATATCTTGATATGATATATTGTGATTGGAATGTGGAAATGTTATATTTCATTTATTATTGTTTTATGTGTTATGTTATTTTCATTGGGCATTTTTTACGTATACTGGTGGTTCTGTGATAAACCTAGGGCGGGTGAGCCCGAGATATCTCTCCAATGCATTGGGTAACGTGATGGAGGTAAACGTGAATGTTTCTCCTAAGAGATTTAGGGAATATACTATGATGGGTATTTCAAATGTGACTCCCTATGTAGCTGTAATAGCTACTATGTAAGTATGTTATGAATGCCATAAGTTACCTTTATGATTTATGATTTCTTTGTGTTATTCATAAATCATATGATTTTGTAAGGTATGTTATGGTTGAAAAGCATGGGTTTTATTGACTTATAATTATTTATCGGATAATGTTTTCCACTACTGGAAATGTGACCTTCCCCAACACTTCTATACCCCTTTCCCAATGGTTTGGAAAAACCATTGGGAAAGGTCCAATTTGTGGACACTTTTCCCAACGGTTTGGCCAAACCTTTGGGAAAGGGTATGCTTTCCCAACGGTTTGGCCAAACCTTTGGGAAAGGTCCAATTTGTGGCCACTTTTCCCAATGGTTTGGCCAAACAATTGGGAAAGGGTAGGCTTTACCAATGATTTGGCCAAACTTCTAGGAAAGGTCCAATTTGTGGACACATTTCCCAACAGTTTGGCCAAACCGTTGGGAAATGGTAGTCTTTCCCAACAGGTTGGCCAAACCATTGGGAAAAGTGGCCACAATATATCAACATCACTTCCCAGATTCCATGGACCTATACCAATGGTTTTCAAAACCGTTGGTATAGGTTTATACTAATGGTTTTGACAACCGTTGGTATAAGTCCTTTGATTTTTTATCAGATCCTCTTAACCATAACATTCTATAAATCAAAATTTAATATAATTATGATAATAAATATATATATTTTTGAAATTATGTTCACAAAGTCATGTTAGGTTAGTGGTTAGGTCGTTTAATGATAAACTGGAGGTCCTGGGATCAAATCCCAGCGAATGTTTTTTTTGGAAATACATATACCAACGATTTTATGGAACCATTGGTATAGATTTTCATATTACTTATACCAATGGTTTTCAAAACCATTGGTATAGACCTATCCCAACGGCTTACTTGCCTACGGTTCTCCAAACCGATGGTATAGGTTAGTTTTCCAGTAGTGTCCATTCCTTATTTTACAACCCTTACTGAGCTTTTCATGCCCATAACATGTTTTTTAAATGTTTTTCACAGTACGTAAAGATTAATAGGGTCAAGGAATGGATCAATGAAAAGTCATGTTGTCTAAAACATGGAACTAGACGTGTTTCTTTTCAACAATTTTTATTTTATGATAAAATAGATACTGAGTAGTATTGTCTACATGTAAAATTCATGTTTTTATGTATTAGTTATGGACAAATTCTCTAAAACTCTAAACCTGAAAAGATCCTCAATGTGAACTATTCTTCTAATTCAAGATTATGTAATGTTTTAAGGCCGGGTCCTTATAGAAATACTCTTATAAAATCATCAAGTAATTCTTAAGATAAATACTCTTTTATTTTAAAAAAAGAAGAGTTATTTTGGAAAATTCATTACATAAAACCATAAAATAAGTAATACAGTATTTTATTAATAAAATTATTGATTTTAGAAATATAAATTTTTCTAAAAAAATATTATAGAGTTCCCTTGAAAATAGGTAAATTTTTTAGAAATTTCCTTAAATTGGGCTTGTATTGCTAAAATAATTTTGAAAGTACCTTCTAAAATGGGTAACACCCCCTAAAATAAGGAAGGATTTTGGCTGGTAAACATATATAGTAAACTAAAACAAAATTTATGAGGAGTAAATAATAATACATAAGAATTTCATTGAGGTAATTAGACAATAAAAGTATCGCAAATGAAAATGGAGGTTTGGGAGGAAAACCCTTACATTAAGTATGAATGTGTTCCGCTCTTGACCTTATGGTCCTGGAATATAAAATTATACTCATTAATAACTTAATATAGAAACTATTAGTCATTTATTTAGTTTGTCATATTATTTTTAGTTCATTTATGTCCTTTTTTATATGTTATAATATTGAATTTTGTCATTCCAGATTGTTTGTTTTCTTTATTTTCACAATTGGTGCACTTGTTTTTAAGTAATTAAGTTCATGTGGAATGGATGTAAATCTCTATAATTGAATTTAAAAATTATTTAAGAAAATACAAAGGTTTTAACGGTCATTTATATCATTTGATTATAGTTAATTAGGATGAATAATTAGATGAAATATTAATGATAAACACTTAGATTATTTTAGTTGTATTTTGGTTATTATGAACTATTTTGGTCATATGATTTAATAAAATTTACATTTACTAGTTCATAAATATTAATTAGGTTATAATACATATATTATTGTCTTATTAAACCATAAAAATGGTTCCATAACCAGTAATGAAGTAAAATTTAAGAATTAATCTTCGTCGTCCACAAAGGTTTAAAATTGGCACCTCACAGATGATGATTTCGTTTATCAAATAAATGAGACAGAGTAAGGATATTGATGATAGTTATTACATTAACATGATATAATTATAATATATAGATGATACAGGAATTATCATGGTCATTTGTATGGAGTAGGTGAGGATAAGATAACAATAGAAAGGAACTTGAAATGAAATTGAATGAAATAAAATGGGAATTTACCTCTTGATTTCACCTCCTTGAGAACCTCCTTAACAGAGGGGGTTTTGGTCTTTTGGAATGACCAATAGCTCCTGGACGTGGGTAGTGACTAGGGAAGGGTATTTGGGAAAACATTAGAGGATCCACAATGTTTATATGAGTGAAGATAAGAGGGAGTGAGGGAGTTTATAATGGAGGAGAGGAGTGAATTCTGAATATTTTATTCATTATTTTATTACTTCCCTCAAGAAAAAAAATAGTGTTGATTCATGTTACCCATAATAGTAATAAGTTCATTTTAGTTTGAATAATGTCGGATTAATTAAACTTTTATGTCATAAAAATTGTATTTAACTGATAATTTGTATATATGGTATTTTACTGTATTTCACTTTTCATAAAAAAATTCATGAATTTCCAAAAAAAATCCCCAACATTCACCCTAACCATTTTTCAAGTCGTAGATCTAAAAAATGAACTCAATTTTTTGAAAATAATTCTCTAAATATGATTATTATAATTTTTAATTGAAATTATATCTTATTAAAAAATTAACAATTTTAAAACTATAACTCATTTTAGATTCCCTTGAAAAAATAAGGAAGATATAATTATCTTAAAGCCTTCATAAAATAAAATAATAATATGATTTAGTGTTCATAAGGGTCATATTAATATTCAGATTACTATTCATAGGGGTATGTTACAATTCACCAAATAACAAGTTGGTTCTATTAGACTCCAAATGACTTAATGATCACAACTCTTGATGACTATTTTCTTTAAATTCAAAACATCGTAGATGAAATGTTTCATTTAATTTATAGATTATAAAATGTTTTGTTTTGTAAGGTCTTCGTGTTTCATGCATTAATTTTATATTTTCAAAATATTGGGGTGTTACAATTGATGTCCTTGATTCCTAATATCCTTTAGAGACAAATTTTTAAAAAGAAAAAAAAAATCGGTCAATTTTACTCTCATTTTGGATAATAATTCCAGAAGAGTACCTTCCAAGTCATGTAAAATTTGATTCACATGTACAAAAGGATTCACGATCCTTTTGATTAAGCTCATGTAACTCCTTATATATATTTTTTCTAATAATATAAGGAACATAATTATTGAGAAATAAGTTCTTGAACTCATCGCATTCCACAAGGTCAATTTTATCTATTTACCTCAGATTCTTGGTAACCTTCCACCATTTCTCATCTTCACCTTCCAAACAATAGTCTTACAAGATGAATTTATCATGCTCTGAACAATGGAGAATTGAACATATCATTTATGTTGTACTAATCTATTGTTCAGCCATTAGTGGATCAAAATAACCACTAAAAGAAGGTGGATGATACCTCTTGAAGGACTCAACAGAATGTTGTTCCCTCCATTTCCCGTTTAGATGACCATCATGATTCATAGTCTGAGAATGTTGTTTGAGCATAGAAGTATGATTTTGAATTGCATCCCACATAACATTTAGTTTCCCAGGAGGAAAATAATTGCATTTCCCCTTTCATTTAGTATTAACATGGTTCCTTCGAGAGACAACCAGGGAATAAAACTGATAAGCACAATGTTAGAAATACTAATCATAATTGTAAAACCACTTAATCAAGAATAAAAGTAAAATTTATGACACTTTAGGTTTTATCCTAGGTTATTCATGATCATTTCTAAAATATTGGGATTGTAATATATACTTTGACATATCCTTAGGATTCTTACTAAGGTTTTGTCACCCTCGTTTCCCAATTTTAACTATAACATTTCTGTAATACCAACTATAATGACCCATACATTACATACATATATATTACATCCAAATTGGAGAATATTAATTTTAAAACATAAAATTAACCATGTCAGGATCATACAGCTTTAGTGTCTTTAGAAACTAGGAGATGTAAAAAACGGGTTCATAAGACATATAAGTTGTCTCACACTCTTTCCTTCATAACTAGGCCTCCTTTTAACATATATTATGTAATAATCTTATTCAAAACATTTGTAAAAGAAACACAATAAAGTATGAGATCAGATTCTTAGTAAGGGTAAACACAAGAGATATAAATCATATCATAATCATATGACATAAGAACATAATATTTAAATATCATATCCTACATATCGAAGATCGTGATATCATATCATGGGAAAAATCATAAATATTCATAAATAATCAATGAACATATTCCCAAAAGTCATAACATAAGACATGGAAATTTTGGAATAAAAATAAGCATAGAAAAAAAAATTATATTAGTCAAGGCACATTTCCAAGACCATCATAGTGGACAAATTCCATTACTGATTGGAGTTTATTCCTTGTTCCATCCATGTACTACTGAATGAGGTTAACTTCTCATTTTAGCCCTGTATTACTAAACCGAGACCATTTCTTATTCCAGCCTTTCATATCTGATGAGATATAAATCTTTACACAAGTCATGGGAGGTAGACACATGTCCTATCAATCTAATAATTAAATGATTATTATATTTTCCACAAAAACATAAATCATTCATCGTAGTATAACCTAAGGAATAAAATGGGGGTTTTAAACCACATTCCATCATAACATAATCCATGTAAAAAATTTAGATTCTATTAATTGAATTCTGTCCTCAAAATAATCAAACCATAGGAATAATAGGGCTAGTATATTTGAAATATAACCCAATTAAATAATTCCATCTTATATGGAAAATAATTTTGATATAACCCTTGAAATTAATTATTGATTAAAAATATCCTTTCTTCTTAAAAACATTTTCTCTTTTCAAAAAATAATGAAAATTGAAAAGAAAATAATTTCACTGTATTTAACCTTGAAATATTTTCAAGGAAGATTCATCTAGATAAGGAGTTATGAAACATAAAAATCTGTTCATGTCATATAAGTTAAAAGAAAACATTCCTCTCGTACATTTTTTGGATAAGTAAAAAAATATCTCATATCAAAAATGATAAAAGATCCCTTTCATACCATTTAATAAAAAATCACCAATAGGTAAAATTGAAATTAAACAATTATATAATAAGAACGAATTTTTTTTTTGAATACATATTTAGGAAACATCGACATAGATGATAAATATTCCCCATTAAATACTTACATATAAACAATCTCAGATAATAATAATATTATGAAATTATCCATTACATTATGAATAATATCCTTTGAATGTATCCAAAAATAATATATAATTATTTAAATAATGTCATTGACTTAATAAATAATCATAATAATTTTTATGATATCATATATTATCATATTGTCATAATTTGTTTAATAACATTTCATTATTACTCATTATTTAGGTATTAACTACTTCATTTTATTATCCATGTTTTTTTTAATATGTTCAGGTCCTCCTTCATAGTTCATAGTTATATCATTATAAAATGACATTTACATAACACATATTTTATTTATTCATTATATATATTTATATAATCATTCTTTAATGGATATCATGTATAATGATTCGCAACGCGTCGTAGAGACGGTAGGTTGTTCGTACGCACAAGCGATGATATCATTCCCATAATTGTGAAATGTTATGGAAGTGGATGGTTAATATATTTTTTCATATTCTATATTAAGTTATAATAATCACATAGAGTTATCATTTCCATCATTATACCCATCCAAGTAAGGTGGTGGTGAAAATAGATTACACCACAACGTGAAGACGATAAGCTGTATGTATGCACATTTGCTGATTTTGTTTTTTGTATGATGGATAGAAGATGGAATATGGAGGTTATATAATTATAATAACATATCAATATATAATTGATACTAGATTTATTAAATTATAGTGGAAACAAATCATTAAGAGGAAGTATAATAAGAAATAATTTTGAAATAATCGGTAGAGAAGATTAACACTTCTTCAATGAGCTCCATCTAGATATCCTCTTAATGGAACTAGAGTTAGTCTAATGAGATTACCATCACCTGTATGATGTCACTAGGGAAGTTTATAATGTAAATTGGTAGGTTATAGACAATATTTAAGGCTCAAATTGAGGATAATAAGTGATGGAGGAGGTTCCCTTTTATAATTGAGGTGAGAGTAACTTTTGGAATATCCAAAAATATTAATTTATAATTAAATATAATGATATCCAAAAACAAAAATAATTGATATTATTTTAAATATCAGATGATATGACGTTATAATATGTTAAAAAAATAAATTTTAGATAAGTTTTTCAATCAATTTAAACCTTATCATTTTAATT
Source organism: Viscum album (assembly GCA_963277665.1). Classification (NCBI taxonomy): domain Eukaryota; kingdom Viridiplantae; phylum Streptophyta; class Magnoliopsida; order Santalales; family Viscaceae; genus Viscum; species Viscum album. The sequence goes on from OY728166.1 coordinate 1,477,812,455, forward strand.
AACACTTTGTTATTCTAATTAATTTTTAACTAAGGTAACAAATATTTCTATATTACAAAGGTGATATATTTAATTATCTTATGTCAATTAGATTATAAATTAGTAATTTAGAACATTTAATAACATATAATAATTATTTTATATTTTTTTAAAATGTGTTAGGTTTATTAAATAATTTTACAATACATTATTTTGATAAATAATCAATAACGTCAATTTTTTTCTCTATTAAAACCAATGATTATTAAAAATATAAAGATAAAAAGTTAACATTAAAAAATATTTTATTATATTAAAAATAGGTTAAGGGAATATATTAAATTAGTTTTATATATTAATTATTTGAAATTATATTCATTTTAATATTTTTAATAATTATTATTTATTATCTCTATTAATAAATAATTACTACATCAGTTTTGTGTTATTATTTATATATTCATATTTTTTTAATAAAAAATAAAAAATATTAAAATGATGGTCAATATTATATTTTTCATTAGAATAATTTTAGTTGAATATATATCCTGTAAAATCGAACCTTAAAAATGTTATTTTTATTAAAACATGAATGTAAAAAACATTAACGTCACTTTAATAAAATATTATAAGAATCATAATCCTTTCCATATGGATCTAAATGGTTAATAACTAGACCCTTGGATTATTATGGTTGAGATTTACTTCACCAATAAAATTTGATCAAGTGTTTCTATCTTTTATGGGTTATTAGTATTTTAATAAAAATTATGTTATTGATTTTTCATCAATTAAATAATTTCAGTATCATCAATGTATAATCCTTTAGGGTAATTATTTATTTCCCAAAATTACAAATAAATCACCGTGATAAAGAAGAAAAATTATATTTCAATTGACTATTTATAGTCTAATTTACCTTCTATGCAACCTAATATTAAAAAGGATATAGTTATTAAAATTTGAGTAAGACATATTTAACTTTTCATTAAATGAAATAAATTAAATATTTTAATCTCATCTATGTGGCTTCCAAAGGATACCAGTTCGACCCAATTATGATTTAGGTTGAACAAAACACATCCAATTATATTAGATCAATTTTTAAGGTAATTTTATAATATTATTGTTATCCTTAATGAACAGATTTTTCCTTTTATTGAATTAATTAAAATTTTCGATGTTACTATTCATAATGTCAAAAAAGAATAGAAACATATTTACATAATTTTGAAATACTAATTCCAAATATGGAATCCATTTTTAGATATTCCAAACATAGAAGCTTCATTCGTTGATTTAAATTTAATATCATTATTGGAATGAGAAAAAAGTTCTAAAAAGTTTAAAACATTACAAAAGATTGAAATATTTTTACATCTAAATTCAATGAAAAATTAATGAAAATGACCTAAATTATATTAAATAATAAAAACGTAGTCTATTTATACTTTAAAACCATTCCATAATATAATTTAACCATATAAATTATTTCAATGAAATTTTTTTTTTCAATTAAAATATAGTATATTTTTACTATTCATAAGAACATGAAAGTTATTGGAAAAATATAAAAAATTCAAAAAAAGTACAATATATATCCCACTTACAAATAATATTTTTAAGTTTTCGTATAAAAAATATTAATATTTAAAAAATTTAATTTTAAAAGGGTTCACTATTAAATAGTGGTAAAATTACCCTATTGAAAAATATAGGTTTGTATCCCTAAAGTAGGGTTTATTCATAAACAATGCTTAAAATATCTATTGGAAGAATGTCCAAAATACATTATTAAATATATAACATATATATTTCATTAATTTCATTTACTAGTTTCAATTAACTTAAATTATTAATAATAAATACCAATATTTTGTTTACATTTAATTGGTTTATAGTTTTCATAATAATTGGTATCCAAATAATTCACTACACATTTTCATAAGTTAGTCATATTTATTCCATATGACTTAATGGATAGGATATAATGGTCATTTTATACTAATCGTGTCTCACGGTTCGTTTGAGCTCATGATTTCGTGCAATATAAGCCACTGAAAAATCAAAAACTATTCAAAGAAAATATTTCATAAAAACATATGGGTGTTACACTACACATCCTCATCATAGTACAACAAATAATGATGATGGTCCACACAAAGACTCAAATGGAGACATTACAAAATATGAGTGATAGCAGTTTTTATAATAAAACTAAACCAAGGGAATTTGTGTTCCCTAAGATCTGCTAATGTTGATGACACATACTAGTAAAATATCCCCCTGCTTCTCGATGGTCATCTCTATTTTCTCATCTACCTAAGGAAGGACAACTTTACTGAGGTGAAACTAGGTGCCAAAAGAATGATGAAATTCTATCCATACTCATGATGTAAAATTAATGTCCCAATCTGAGATGATGGACCTTGGAACTCCATGCAGTTGAATAACCTCATCCATATACATATTGGGAAAAGACTCCATGACACCCAACACCTTGATTGCTTGGAATTATGCTGATCTCTTCATCCAAACCATGATTACCAAGATAACATCACAACCTCCTTGATATTGGGGTAAACCTATAATTAATTTCATCGGGATATGATCCCACATCCACCTAGAAACATCCATGGTATATATAAAACTACTAGGAACATGTTTCTTGTCCTTTACCTAGTAGTAAAAAAACCATCTAACCACAAACTCACCACTTACCATCTCACCCTGAACCACCAAAAATGCTTCCTCAAGTTATGGTACATCATATAAACTTCTATATATACTGAAACAGGTGCGTTATAAATATCAAGAAATAATCCATTGAATATTATTACTAGAACCAATAGACTCCCCTTAAATAATATATGGTTCTAACCATACTCTAACCATCCCTCCATAGAATCATTGTGACTAACATGATCACACATCACTTCTTCATCATAATATCCCCACTAAGATTACTCCAACTGACACATAATAAAAAACTATATTTTCATATAAAATAAGAAGCCTACACCATTGAACACCATATCATGCAACAAAATCAATTTCAACTCCTCTATTTACCTCTATGAATATAGGAACCCCTGAAGAACATCCCCTCTACATCCTACACAAAGTATCAACCATGAAATTCCTCTTTTCTAAGGTTTAAGAGATCATAATTTAATTTTCTGGAAGAAACTCTATCCAAACCATTTTTTTATATTCATACCATGAAGAGTAATATTATATGTCAAACTATTATGACCCGTGAAGTCTAAAAAGTTCCCCTCAAAGAGGAAATTTTACTACAAATCATTGCAAACACAACCCCTACTAGATATAGATAATGGGTGGTTTAGTTATGATCATGGTAATGTAACTCTCTATCCCTAAAAGAGATCACAATTCTTTTCATCAAGATGCATACCAAGCCTAAATGGAAACCATCAAAAACTTCCAAGTAAAACATCCCTAAAGTCCAAAACAACCCCGGGATCCCCCACTGTCCCAACATCCACTGATTCCATAGACAACTCAATAACAATGATATAATGTTCTACACAAATCTTACTCCAAATTGAAAACCCCACTCACTAATGGAAGGAGTACATTGACCATCCACATCCAAGATCATGACTCACCTTTGAAGGTAATAGATAACAACAAGAATGGAATAAAACTAGTTGATGCTATGAATGAAAATTTTTGTAAGTATCTACAGAAAGAAATTACTCCCACACAACTGATGTGTCCCTATCTCTATTATACACCCCTAGAACACATTAAACAAGATGGTCTAGCCTATGAATGTCATAATCAACACCAAGGGATTGGGAAGCCTCTAAACGCCTATTCATAAAGAAAAAAATATAGAAGGTCAAAAATGAGTACAAGGATTATAAAAAAACACACAAGGGTAGATGATAATATGATCATACTTCTAATGATCTCTATCCCCTATGGTATATCCATCCCCACTACAAGAAACTTACCACACCCATCTCCTCTTCCTATCTACTGATTTCAAAATAAATTTACATGTTATGTAGGATTTCCCTAAATATGGGGAACATGCTAAGGTTTACCTATACCTACTACATCTCCTCTTAGAGAAGAATAAACATGCTACCCCTTCTGTTGAAATGGCCTCACTGGTGGCTACTACGGTGGATAATTCTAAACCAAACTATCTCCACAATAATAAGATCAAAGAACCATTGGAAGTTGACATTGATGATAACCAAGTACCCAAAAGGAAAATCACACAAAACAAAATCCCCTAGGAAAAGCACAGCAACCACTGACCATAGAAAGTCTGAAAGGAAGCTATTGAGGTCAAATACCCTGTAGTAAAAACCTTCAAGGTCTTGGAACATGAGACCCACCACTGACAAATTTTCATTGTGAGGAACCTTGTTAGTTCACTTGTTTTATTAAACCTCCACATAACTATATAAAATCAATAACCTCCTTCGTCTTCTATACTTTCAAATACATTTTCAATATAAAGGGATTAATTGAATGATGGATAGAATGATAGAGTGAATCCTCAAGACGTTGTGCTCGGGACTTATCCTTAGGTAAAATATCAAGAGAAAGTATAAAATGTCATTTAAATTGAATCCCATATCCAACATATACATAATTTACTACTGAATAGGGAGTATCTCATATATCTTTACTACCATAATGGTTGATGAGTGGAACTCCAAATATAACTCCTTCTAAAATTCTACCCATGAAATATCTATATCTTTTTTCTCACCAAGTTATAACATCCACCACTAATGAACAAATCCTCACATATAATTGATTGTTAATGGGACTGAGAATCCTACCCTAGCCCATACCAAAATGAAGTCAATCTCGATATCCTCCAACTATCTTTCTATTTACAAATCAAAGTCACTTCCTTAGTACTTTACCAAATCGTATAGATGAATTGAGGCCAGCATTTGCTACCACTAGTCATCCTCCTCAACTGGATGAAACCTTTGATGAACAACCATATTTACATGTTGATCCTCCACATCCTAAGCCATATATAGATGAAGAATATGAGCTGTAGTTGAAATGGAAACAAGATTTTCCTTAGAATAATAGTATAGAATTTTATTAGGATTTATTTAATTCATTTTAATTTTACAAAAACATCCCAATTAAATAAATAAGTTGAGTAAAATATGATTCATGTATCAATACCAGGTGTCTACCCTGCAAGCAGTGGCACATTACTTGGTTTTTCAGTTAGATCAGATTCCTTTCATTTGATCACAGTGGTCCTTAATGTCCCATTTCCTAGACGATCTTCTCTATCCTATGTCAGACAACAACATCAACTAATTTTATTTCCTTAAAAATTCTTGAAATACTCATTGTATATAACTATAAACACCATCCTATCTCTCTAATACCATTTGATAATAATTTTACATGACCCCCTTCTTCCAAATGTATCCCTCGTAGTCTAATAATAAAATAAGAGAGACAATGACCCCAAGTCCCACATCCAGTAGGACCTAGGATGGTGAGTAACAACGAGGGTATACAATCTTATAAATAAAAGTTGTTTCCCTTGATAATAATGTAATTAGAAGATATGATATCAATTATAAATAAATTTTTTGAAATAATATAAAGACATCAATCCCAAACCATCCTCTAATTCATGAATAAAGTTAATATATATAAGAAAACTACAAATAAATACCCAAAAGAAAATATCTATAGAAATTAATTAACAACAGTTCTAAAGTTTTAAGCTAATAATATCTAGAACAGTCCACATAGTTCTCATGGAAACATGAAAAAACATTCAATATATGTGTAGTGAGTATACAAGTACACATAGTATATTTATTACCAATGTCTCTAATGAACATGTTAATAAATCATACTAGTACTCCAGTGAGCATACAGTAAAATAAAAATCACCTAAAATGGTCGAGTAACCACTTCTATTTCTAGATTGGCATGCTCACCAAATAACAAATACAGGTATTATAATATAAAAGGAATCATATCTTTTAAAGGGTACCCACACCACTTTACCACTAGTTTTCCACTATTACTCCCCAATGTCATATGTCCTAGAAATCCTAAATCTTCATATAACTCATCACGGAAAGCACCCTATGTGTAATGGACCATCACACCACTTCTCTCCTAGAGAAAACTAGGCTATCAGAAAACACCTCGCCCAAAGACACGGGTCTTATCATTCCACATCTCACCTGAAAATACTTAGTCCATCACACCACAACCACAACCATTTGTATTATGTTATCTTGAACACTAAGGATATCAAATGAATTCCCTCCTCATACCATTCATGACCCCCCAACATAGCCTCACCATCATCTAATAAATAATCTGTCACAAGTGCACTATTTAATTTTATCCATCACATATTGATCTTATCTAACTCACATAGAAGAGAGAGTGGTAAAGAAAGTGTATCCATGCATCTATCATCACCTCCAAGAGGTTGTGAAATAATACCATGAAAGCATTTGATTTTATACATATGGTTCTTAAATTGGGAGGTGTTCATATATAAATCAAAAGGAAATTATAATATATATACATAATATCCATACAAAATCCCAACATATGTGTTCAAAAAAAATCCTATCACAATTCAAAACATCCCCAAAAAACCTCACAACATCATCCACGATAACTGCCACATCAAAATGAAAACCACCACACAAAAATCCAAAATCCATTGAAAACATTTCAACTTCTTTATAAAACTAATAGATTTTATATATTTCCCATTCCCAACCGATTTCATTAACTATCCCATTTATTTCAATTTCAAAACCCACATTTAGCCACACTTCCCATTTCAAAAAAGTGTTTGTTAATCATTTCAACCAATCATTCAAACTGGACCATGCCAATTCAATTCATCATTTTCAATTTAATTACATTACTACCTATAAAACTAGGATAACACAAAATATCATAATAAACCATCCAAACCATTCCAACCAACCCCAAACTACCACTATTTCACAACACAACCACATTCATATCACAACAACCGCATACCAGGCCCACATCTTAGCATATATGCACCACAAATATCTACCACACATCACAACAATTTTTTCACATTCACATATGTTTTAGATTTAGTAAGGGATTACCATCACTTTCAATTATTTATTTCAAGGGAATTCTCCCACATGACATGATTTACATGTCCAACCAATTTAATAGAAATATATAAGTTTTTGTAAAATTCTATTTTAGGTATTAACAAACAATCACACAAAAGGGTTACATAACACACCAACCATAGTGAAAACAAAACCCCCAATGACTACAATTTTTAATAATTAATAAAACCCATGAAATTACAATAATTATAATATACAAAATTTGTAAAGTAAGTGATTTATTTCCTATGACCCTATAATTTAAATTAACCAATTCATTATCGTCAATAATAAAAATCCTAATATCTTTAAAAAAGATATCAAAATCATCATTCACTCCCACATGATACAGTGTGATAAAAAGAATGAGGTATCTCATTCCATGAAAAAGGATTTATAAACAATTATAGAAATCAGAATGATAGGAATCCGTCCACCAAGAAAAAAATTGAAGGAGAAAACTTTAATCAACCTAAACACAAAAACCCGCAACATAATTACAAAAAAACCCAAAACAATAGTTTCTACTTGAAAAAAAACCTCATCTATATTGGAATCATAGAGAAGAATAGAATAATCCTCACTTAGAAAAAATTCATATCAACATCACAAGGATGGGGTTGAAAGCTACTGAATGGGGGATGAAAGGGCTCCTTGGGTAGAACATGAACTTATAATAAGGTAGGGAGAATGAGGGGGGTTGAGAGGTTCTTGAAATTTATACCTGGTCTAGAAAAAAACACCAATAATAAATCTAAATCACCATGTTGTAAAATAGTTAAAAATGGGGAGCACCATAGTGAAGTTCAAGGTACTATGATGTAGAAGTGATGGAAAAAGTGGCTCCAAGATCCATAACTATATCAAACCTATAGATCCAGAAAACTAGGGAGGATACCACTACACAGCCAAAGCCACTACACAACAGACCCGTTAAAATTAATTATGAGGCTATACCATGGACCTTCTCTATGTAATATCCATGTCAAAGAAGGGTAAACCCAAGAAATATCCACCAGTACCACTACACCACTGTCAGGCACCCGATACCATAGTGAATTTCACTTTCACTACCCTCTAAACCACAAATTCTCTCCATCCAAAAACAATGGTATAATTGGCAGAACCTAGGAAATTTGATCCCTGATCCCATACACTATAACAAACTCTCTACACAACTGGACTCACTTAAACTATGTTGAAACACAAGAATACAACGCAACCATGTCAAAAATGGAAGTGGAACCGAAACTAATATTCCATGACCTTTACACCATAACATATGCATCCATACCAAAACCACTACACATTAGGGTGTAACAAACCCCTCCTCACCACATGAATCATTTTTCTAGATTCTCACTACTCTAGCTCCACCATTCACTCTACAACTCCCCCGAAGTACTTCAGAACACCTGCAACACATGAATTATTATGATGAAATGGGTTTTATGGTCTTCATAATTACTTATATCTTAGGGGATTCTTTTCCCATTTATAGATTGATATCATATTGAGATTATTTATGGTCTTTCTATTGGGTATAACATTATTTACTATTTATGACAGATATCCTTTGGTATGTTGGTGCAGTTATACCCTCTTAGACTAATTACCTTCTTTAAACACATTTTATAACCCTTTTAATGATGGTTTGTAATCTATTCATGATAATAATTAGCATATGAGATTATTTTGGTTGGTGTGTGTAGGTTATATGGGTGATGACCCCCTTGGAAGAATATAGAATTGAAATCCAGATTCTTTAGGTAAGAATATTTTTACCATATAATTTCATTGTATATGGTTTTTGGAATGATATTATGGTATGTGATCATTTGTATAGATATCCATGTTTGATATTTATTTCTTGTAATTGTCTGTGCATCCCCAAAAGAATCATTATTGATATGACAATTTTTTCTTTCTAGGATATGAATATATTTTGGGTGTTGTTTAGCCCTTGGAACTTTGATTCTAGTATCAATTTGGTTGGGTTTCTCAGAATTGGTTAGATTGTACCATTTTAGGGGATTATGGGTGTTTTTAAAAAGAAGAAGGACATTATTTTCTTGATGGTACCAATCATATACTAAAAAAAAGTTCAGATGAGGTGGGAGTAGACCATGGAGAGGCAGAGTGCATCCAACGTGTTAGAATGTTGAAATGGGATTAATAACTTATAGGGGAGATTGAAATCCAACACATTAAGAATGTCAGTTGTACATACTATAATGTGAGGATATATGACCACCATTGGGATGGGATTGAGGTGTTTCCTAAATTTAGGATATATAAACATGACTTATGGGCATAGGGTGAGGAACTGACATGAGGACCTTGTAGTATTTTTTGAGACATGTGGTGTCTGCCATTGGAATCTTTAGCAACATAATTCCAAAGAATGTGGGGTTGAGGTTCTTAGTACCTTGGTTAGCACAATATAACCCAACACTTGTTTATTTTATTATTTCCTAAGGCATTATTTTCATGGTGTTTTATACTTGATATATATATATATATATTCAATTTTGATAAAGATTCATTGGTGGTGTCCTATTTAGTTTTATACTCATTCCCTATTCAAATGATAAGAGTTTTTGTTATATATTCTCTTAGTGGAACATGAATCTCTAATAAAGGCATTGGATGGATTATCTACAAAACAATGATTCTAAGATGGATTAGACTACGTGGAATTTTACTATCATAAAAGATCCTCTAAGTAGAAAAAAAATATTTTATTTTAAAGAAACCATAAAAAATTAAATGATAGTGAATGAAATTATTGGTTAAATTTTTTGTGGATACATCAGAGGACAGAGGAAAAATGACTTTTGATCCCTTCTCTATCACTTCACTATTCATGAATCATGTAAAATCCAGCCCAGATTCAGACCCTGACTGTATAGAGATGTGGGAACAATTGATGTTAATTGAACCATTTATATGATGGTCCTTAAATAATGATGATGTGATATATATCCATGGTAGAGTTTTATTTCCTACATCAATGATGGAAATGATGACTATAGACTCTTATACCTCATAATGGGTGGTGTATCCAGGATAAACGAAGATTTATCTTAATATTAGACAGTAGTTTTAGTGGCCAATAATTAATAAAGATGTTGAAGATTTTTTCTAATGATTCCTTACCTATTAGATAGTTAAGTTTGAATATCAGTTTTGTGGAGGATTACTTCAATCACATTTAGTGCATATTTGGAATTATTATGCCATAATGATATAAATAGTGGTGTGGTTACCCATAACCCTAAGAAGTAGAGACTCTATCTGGGTGATAGTTGGGAGGCTAATTAAAGTGGCTCATTTCATGATGATTTTAGAGAGTAATTAAGTTGATGAGTTGTACAAGATTAATATATGATATATTGTATCTATACCTAGAGTGTTGATGATAATTGTGTCATAAAAGTAAGAACATAATAAATCACGGTTTTGGAAGGGATTATAGAAGTATTTTTTAAATAGTAGATGTTGACTATAGTGTCTCATCAATGGAATGATAAATAAATAGAGTGGATGATCTAGATCTCAGAGGATATTCTTTGGGAAAGATTATTATAATTTTGTGGAGAATTGTATTATCATCAATCCTTGGTGGAGTTTTCTTAAAATAAGAATTTCCATGGTTCGATTCATATGGAATCGTTTAGGGACCTTTGGGGTTGGCTATTTTACTCACTAGTGTATTGGAATGGGGTGGGGGAAGTATATTTTATATGTCTATATACTGTGAGGGAGACCTGTGAGATGGTTCATATGATTAGGAAGTGATTGGTTACATCTCAGAATAGATAGAGATAATATTCCAACCAAAGGATATGGCTATTGGAGTTTGATGTGGGAGACTAAGTTTTCTTATGGATGAATCCTTGGTTAGGGAATCAATTACTAAGGAGGAAAGGGAGACTAGTACCGTTGTTTTTGGGACCTTTTGAGGAAAATGATCATATTTTACTAGTGTCTTGGAAATTGGACCTTCCTCTCAGATATCAATATATGCATAACATGTTCCATATCTCCTTACTATGAAAGAAAGAGCCTGATGTTGAACATGTGATCGATTTTTAGGACCTTATATCGAAACCAGATATATTGTTTATATAATGATTGATTAATATTATAGACTATAATTAAAATGCATTAAATTTAATTATGAAACCATTATACTGGGTTTTATGGAAGCATCAGTGAATCTAATATGAGACATGAGAGTGACAGTTTGATAAAAGGGCACAATGCACCATGTTTTTGAGAAAGACCACTACTGGAACGTGTTAAGGAAAATAAGTATTTAGAGGGTGATATTTGTGATATCCTCAGTTTGAAGGAATTTTTATGAGTTAAATTTTATCCTTTTATTATACATTTTAAATATGAATTGTTTTTGGGGGATTAGAGATTAGAATTCTAGAAAACGGAGGCTCGAGTGGGTGATTTGGTGGCTATAGTAAGCCCACCGAACAATAAGTTAAGGCCACCAGATATTTGGTGGTACTAGTAGAGGATATCATATTCTTTTGATCCCTATAAATATCTATTGTTCAATTTATAGGTGTTTTACTTCAACTAGATACCTCGGATAGCTAGGGGCCTAGCACTGGATAAATAGTGGAGCCATCGACCGACCAACGAGTGCCACCAACATAGTGTTGGTGACGATATGGGATTTTAAATGATTGAAACATCATATTTTTTAATCTTTTTAGATTTTAAACTTATAAAATCTCTAATATGAACCCCATTTTTATATAATAAACCTGAAGGGTCTCTCTTGGAATTGAGGACTCTATCCTTCTTCTCTCTTTTGAAATTTGATGTAGGACTAATCTATTGGCTCTGAATTACTATAATATTCTCATTATAAGACATAATCCTATTCTCATTTAAGAATTTACAATAGATATAAATTATTTTTTATAGATATATAAATATTATATTGATCTCATGGAGGATTATTTTTTCCATTGAAATATTGATATCAAATCAAGAGTGTTGGTGGCTACTCACTTGAGTGAATCTATATACACCATTGATGATAGATCTCCTTGGGTAAGTAGATGTGGTTTTACCCTCTTGGAATGATTCCATTTTTTAAAATAATTATTTATCCCATTTTATGATGGATTATAATTTTTTATATTTAATAATTGGGATTTGGGATTATTCCAGTTATTTCACGAATGTGATACTACTAAAGATTCATGTTTGAGAACTTTGTGTTGACATCAAGACACCTGAGGTAGTAATATACTTATCATGTAGGTAACTTTTATATAGATGTTTTCATGATATTATGTTATGTTCTCTAGATCATTGATACCCATTCTTGAAATTTTTTATTATGGGTGTGTGTGGCCTTATGAAAACCGTGATTGATATAAGTAATTGTTCTTGTTATGATATGACTTATGTGTCAGTTTTTTTATAGAATTTGGAACTTTTATTCATGTATCACGATGGTTGGGCTTCATATAATTGGCTATAAGGACATTTTTAGGGGGATTGAGGGATTTGTGATGAAGGCCAAGGATTTGGCTTGCATGAGGTCACTAGTTGGAAATCATAGACATGTTCAATAGACATGAGATAAAACCATGAAATGGTAAAGTGTATCCAACATTCCAGAATGATGACATGGGGGAAATACCATGAATGGGTGATTTTTATTCAACTTTCTAGAACTATTATGTTAACATACCATCACTGTAGAGACCCGTATCTTGACGTACATGGACATTACATTACTTTTGCGGAATACTTAGTACATAACAAAAACACACACACAAGGATCGTAATAGTTTAGTGTCTTTGGAAACTCGGAACATAATCTTCTAATCATGGTGGAAGATCTTCAACATCTCCCATAAAGATCTTCCTTTTTTATACCTAAAACCTTTCTTTATATCCTGGGGAAAAGAAAATATAAAAGGGTGAGCTCAAATTCTCAGCAAGGGCAAATAAAGGAAATAAAAATCATATCATATCTTTTTGAAAATTATAACCTGCAAAAGAGATCATAATATCTTAACATGGAACAAATCATAGAAGTGAAAACGAGATCCCCATAATCATAACTTAAAACATGAAGCTTTGTGGCATACACACATAATCATAGAGAATCATTTCTTGTTAGTCAAGACTAATTGCCAAGACTATCTTAGTGGACAAAGTCCCTTTCTGAATCGAGTAACCCTCGTTTCAGTCCTGTTTCACTGAACCGGTATAACCTACCATTTCATCCATTTCTATCTCATGAGATATAAAATCTTTACCCAATGCATTGGAGGGAGATATAGGTCCCACCCATCTTATAATGAATCCTTTCTTATGTGTGCCACATAATCATAAACCATACATCATAGCGTAACCCATGTAATAAAAATGGGATTCTTAAACAACATGACATCATAAAACAATTCATATAAGATAAAGGAATAAATAAAAATATTTCCATCACAACATAATCAAATCAATGTAATAATAGGGATAAAAACAGAACCCTTTATTATCTTAGATGGAAAATAATTTTGATAAAACACTTGAACTTCATTCTTGAGGAAAATATCCTTTCTACTTCAAAAACACTTTTCCTTTCTTAACATGTCATACCATTTTAAACTAAAAGAAGTTTATTAATAATAAACATGAAAAATTGTAAAGGAATCTTCTTGGAAATAATGTTTTAAAAATCCATTCATGCCGTATAAGTTAAAAAAAACATTCTTCGTACTTTTGTCGGAAAAGTCAAAAAGTACCTCGTATGAAAAACGACAAAAGATTCCTTTCGTACATATTACTAAAAACTCACCGAAGGGTAAAAATGGATTTAAACAATTGTAGGTGGATGGAAATAATATTACATATTGATGAAACATGGATTTGGATGATAAAATACACCCCAGTAGATACTTACGAATAAACAATCTCAGATAAAAATGAGATTGTGATATTTCCCTTACCTTAGGTCCGATTTGCTTGTATGTGTCCGAACCTCCTGTATAATGATTTAAATTATGTCATTGACTTATTACATAATCATATTCATTGTTATCATATCATATATGGTTCACTTATGACATTATATTACCTGTTCTTTTGTAAATTCCATGTTAAAGAAGCGTTTTGGGTAAAATCGTTTCATTTATCATAGGTGTTTTGACTTGTTGTTCTTGAAATTATTATTACTTATATCATGATTTAATTACTTCCAGAATATCAAATATGATTTATATATCATATATATTAAGTATATATATACATATATATAATAGATAGATAGATGAAATGAAAAACACCGTTCATGGAGACGGTAGTCCGTACGTACGCATGAACGCTGTTTTCCTTTCCTTATTGTCTTGAATGGAAGTAAGTAGATGACATACATATATACATAAATCCAGTATCTTTATAATTTCATATATTTCATTATTATTTCTTATATATACTTCTTAATCATTCTTAAATGGTTAACATGGAGAATGAATCTCATCGCGTCGTGGAGACGGTAGTCCGTACGTACGCACGAGCGATGATATCATTTCCATAAATATTGAATTGAATTGGAGTGGATTATACAATATATCAGAATCAATATGATGTTGTAATAACTATGTATAGTTATTCTTTACACCATTATACCCATCCTTGTAAGGTGGTGGTGGAAAATAGATTACACCATGGCGTGGAGACGGTATTCCGTACGTACGCACGCGCGGTGATTTCTTTTTCCGTAGGATTGATAGATGGTGAAATAGGGTTGTTTCATACTTATAATAACATATCAGTATATTAGTGATACTGATGTTATTACTTCATAATGAAACAACCTAAGAAGAAGAAGTGGAAGAAGAAATAAAGATGAAAGAATTGGTAACGGTAATTACCTCTTCTTTGAAGCGCCTCTTTGAGACCTCCTCTTAGGGCACTAAAATTGGTCTTTGAGGAAGACCAGAACCTCTAGGATGTTGCTAGGGAAGTGGAGAAGAGATTTTGGCAGGGGTTGGCCGAGCTTGAGTGCTCAAATTGGTGTGAGGAGGAGGGGGAGGAGGTGTCCTTTTATAAGGGAGGAGAGGGACACCTTAGGAATATCTCAAAATATTATTTTATATTAAAGTCAAAATCGGTTTATAATGGTTCCAAAGGGTCTTATTTCGAAGCTAAAGTGGGGATGGGTCGCAATACTATCAACCAATAAGATTTAGACAAGTTTAGGGTATTATTTTAACCTTATCAATTAGATTTAACTCTAAGTTAAATAATTTAACTTTTACCGTGTCTTTTTGTTTTCTTTCACTATATGGTTAATACACTTACTATAACATGCCAAACGAACCCCAAATTGAATATTATTAATATATATATCCTTATCTAAGTGATTTGGCCGAACCTTAGATTTTTAGGAATAAAATAACAATTAATAATATAATATTTGATTTAAAAACTATTTTTTGTCAATTTTGACACTATTTGATATATGATTTTTGTGAAAGTCATAATAGAATTATATGTTCGAACTAAGTTGATTAAATCAACAATAATATATCATAGTAACCTAGAAAATTAGTGGAATTCATAAAAAGTCTCAAATGACATTTATTTTGGTGTTTATAACATCAATTATGTCAATATTTCATAAATAAGATAAAAACTGCATCATAATTGTGTCATAAATAAATTAACTTATTTAATGTCTAAAAATTATAAATAAAATACAATCATGTAGGAAATCTTTTTATCTTTCTAATGAATATTTTAAATCGAATTTATCATATGTATAACCCTATATTAAAAATGTTTTATTAAATAAACTTTGATTTTAACTCTTTTAACTCTTCTTTGAATTAAATAATAATAAATGTCCTAATCTAATCCAAGTGGGCCTAAATGGTCACATTTTATTCCTAAGTTTGTTTTTGGTCGAATTACACTTATCAAATAGAATTAGGACATGTGTTAGGGTAATAGTAATATCATATTTACCCTTAGTTACCCTATTTACTATTAACCGTGGTAAAAAAAGTAAAAAGTTACTATTCACCAAAAAATTATTTTTATCTCATTGAACCATATTTTACTTACTGATATCAACCGTGTCTGTCGGATTTTCGAAATTCCATTCACAGAAGCGGTAAAATTAAGTTTTATGCAAAATTCAGTTTTTAACCTACCACTTAGTGGTTTCACTATTCATCAAAAATTGAAAGTTTTCAGAAAAAAGCCAAAATTTCATCCTAAGCTATATTTCATATTCCGAATTCAAAAATGAAGTCTATTTTACCAAATTCATAACATAGAAATTTAATTAATTAATTTTATAATTAAATCCCGCTGTTAAAACAAATAGCGTGTTTTTAAGAAACAATATCTATCAAAAGATTGACACTTGATTATGTCTAGTTTAAATGTGAAATTACATCCAATGACCAACATTGTATTAAATTGTAAAAATATATTCTAAATATACTTTAAAACCACTCAAATTAATGATTTATCACTATTAATTATTTTGATTAAAAAATTTGTTTTTAATTATAATTTAGTAATTTTCACTATTCATCAGAATATGAAAGTTATCCGAAAAGTACCAAAATTTCACCTTAGGCTAAATTCGATACTCTGAATCCAAGAATGAAGTTCATTTTGAAAAATAAGATTTACGGAATTTTAAAAAGTGGTTATTACTATTCATAACGGCTAGTTTTAATAATATTTTAATAACATATCGTTGTTTAGTGAAACTCAGTATTGCGTATTACACACGCTATCGAGGAAGGTCGCGATTGCGTGTAATGCAAGGCAAGTCAAGGATGCGTGTTGTGCAAGCTCCTTTTTCTGTAGCATACAACACAAGACATTAGTGAAATTAAAAAAAATATTTTTCATAAAATCTTGGGCTGTTACATTCTACCCCCCTTAAAATGAATTTCGCCCTCGAAATTCATCGGGGTTATAAATAGTTTACTATTCGAAAGTTTCTTTAATAGAAACCCACATCGTAAAAAGGAATACCAAAACTTGTCTTTAAAAACTAAAGTATGAAATGTAACGATTACCCAAATAAACTAATCACTGGGTTTCCACATAGGTGAAAATATGGATATGGAAGAAAAATCTAACCATCCTGTTCTGATGGAGAGTGGTAGAGAACATGGCTATGGAAAAGCCAACAATCACAAATCCATAAATTTGTGACGATCTAAGGTACCATCCGATTCATCAGGTATAAGATCACTAGGACAACATTTTTGGTTTTCAAGATCATTTCCCTAAAGTTGAAAATTTGAATTAGAATAAATACTTTCTTTATTTTGGTAAAATCTCACTGTTGTTCATGCCTTGAACAATTTCCACTTCATCTCTTAAATAAATGAAGTTGAATTTGTTATTCGTGAAGTGTTAGCAGATCATGTGATAGATGACGGGTCATTCCATCTGTCTCAAACAAAAGGTTAGCAAAAATTATATGCATAAGTCGATCTGTAGTGATATTAATCATATATGGTTCCTAAAATGGACTTATACTTCATATGTCATACTTCTTAATAAAATAAAACTAGTTTCTACTAAACAGGGACTTCCTATAGGCCAGTGGTAGGCGATAAAGGCCAGTCGCACTTCAGTTGTGGGTTCGATTCCCACAGCCTTGTTCAAAGCGATGGGCTGTCGCCCGTCCTGCAGGTTGTCCCTTTTTCCAAAACTATATTACTATAACACCCCATCAATAATATCGAAAAAAAACAAACAATACTAACTTGTGTCCAACGTAATCTATTCCAATCTTTAGGCTTATCCATAATACTGCAGTCGACTCTCATAATATAGTGAAAACGATTACCAGAGATTTAACACCATCGTCGATCCCCATATATCATAAGATATGTTTTGTTGGTCACATTCCAAACATTCAAAGTCCTTAATCGTGTATTCTCTTGAATACCTTAGTGAAAACATGAATGCTGTTAAAAGTTAACACATTCCACATACCAAAATCCTCAAAATTATATATACTCAAACCATGATATCACTTAGTCCTTATATCAATCATGAGCTCATGAATACTGTCAAACATTTCATTTTCACCTTATCCCTTCATTATGCGCATATCATCTACATTCCAAAAATATCTGAATAACCTTTCATGGATACTGGTAACATTAATCAGACAACAATGTAACAATCCTTACATGTCTCTTTATTCCATAGTACCATGAGACTACTTATACAACATTACACATGATAAACATGTAATCATTCCACTACATTCTTAAACCATTGACCGAGCTTCAACAATTCTTTCATCTCACATATCATTGGTAGTCTCTTCATCATCATCCACATAAATACTTCCCATACGACCATACTGATTATCTTCATGAGACTTTCCCTTAGGGCATTGGTTTGCATAATGCCCGTACATTCCACATTTAAAACATTTAACCATTGTTGAAGTCGTAGCAATAACATTATCCTCATCCCTGGTGTTAACTGAACCTTTTCCTTTGCACTTACTGGCTTTGTGTCCTTCTTTTCCACACCCAAAGCATCTTCCAGTTCCTTTGAAACATTCTCCTTGATGCCTCTTCCCACATGATTTACATAGGGGAAATTGAACTTTCTTTCCTCTATGATCATCATGAAACTCCATCTTTCTCTTACTAGCCGAGTCAGGAAACTTACCAAATTTTACTTTATTGATCATATTATGAGATTTCTGATTCGGCATAATAATGATGTTTGGACTTCCAAATCCCATTTCATTTGGTTGCTCATGAATAATATCATTCCATTGTCCATCATTTCCTCCATTATCGTGAATCACCTTGTTTCCAGCCATTTTCTAAAACCCAAAAAGAATAGTGTGAGAGGAAAAAATCATAATAAAGGGGGAGTAACTTAAATATCTAACATCTTTGGTTTAATCTAATATCGTTACCATAGTTCTAGGACTATATCCTATACGTATACTTATCCTTAGGGGCATCCCTAGACATACCTTATAAATATCTCTAGGGATCTCACTAACGTTTTCGCATCCTAGTTTCCAAAGGTTGACTAAACCTTTCCTCTGATACCAACTGTAGAGACCCGTATCTTTATGTACATGGACATTACATTACTTTTGCGGAATACTTAGTACATAACAAAAACACACACACAAGGATCGTAATAGTTTAGTGTCTTTGGAAACTCGAAACGTAATCTTCTAATCGTGGTGGAAGATCTTCAACATCTCCCATAAAGATCTTCCTTTTTTATACCTAAAACCTTTCTTTATATCCTGGGGAAAAAAAACATAAAAGGGTGAGCTCAAATGCTCAGCAAGGGAAAATAAAGGAAATAAAAATCATATCATATCTTTTTGAAAATTATAACCTGCAAAAGAGGTCATAATATCTTAACATGGAACAAATCATAGAAGTGAAAATGAGATCCCCATAATCATAACTTAAAACATGAAGCTTTGTGGCATACACACATAATCATAGAGAATCATTTCTTGTTAGTCAAGACTAATTGCCAAGACTATCTTAGTGGACAAAGTCCCTTTCTGAATCGAGTAACCCTCGCTTCAGTCCTGTTTCACTGAACCGGTATAACCTACCATTTCAGCCATTTCTATCTCATGAGATATAAAATCTTTACCCAATGCATTGGAGGGAGATATAGGTCCCACCCATCTTATAATGAATCCTTTCTTATGTGTGCCACATAATCATAAACCATACATCATAGCGTAACCCATGTAATAAAAATGGGATTCTTAAACAACATGACATCATAAAACAATTCATATAAGATAAAGGAATAAATAAAAATATTTCCATCACAACATAATCAAATCAATGTAATAATATGGATAAAAACAGAACCCTTTATTATCTTAGATGGAAAATAATTTTGATAAAACACTTGAACTTCATTCTTGAGGAAAATATCCTTTCTACTTCAAAAACACTTTTCCTTTCTTAACATGTCATACAATTTTAAACTAAAAGAAGTTTATTAATAATAAACTTGAAAAATTGTAATGGAATCTTCTTGGAAATAATGTTTTAAAAATCCATTCATGCCGTATAAGTTAAAAAAACATTCTTCGTACTTTTGTCGGAAAAGTCAAAAAGTACCTCGTATGAAAAACGACAAAAGATTCCTTTCGTACATATTACTAAAAACTCACCGAAGGGTAAAAATGGATTTAAACAATTGTATGTGGATGGAAATAATATTACATATTTATGAAACATGGATGTGGATGATAAAATACACCCCAGTAAATACTTACGAATAAACAATCTCGGATAAAAATGAGATTGTGATATTTCCCTTACCTTAGGTCCGATTTGCTTGTATGTGTCCGAACCTCCTGTATAATGATTTAAATTATGTCATTGACTTATTACAGAATCATATTCATTGTTATCGTATCATATATGGTTCACTTATGACATTATATTACCTGTTCTTTTGTAAATTCCATGTTAAAGAAGCGTTTTGGGTAAAATCGTTTCATTTATCATAGGTGTTTTGACTTGTTGTTCTTGAAATTATTATTACATATATCATGATTTAATTACTTCCAGAATATCAAATATGATTTATATATCATATATATTCAGTATATATATACATATATATAATATATAGATAAATGAAATGAAAAACACCGTTAATGGAGACGGTAGTCCGTACGTACGCATGAACGCTGTTTTCCTTTCCTTATTGTCTTGAATGGAAGTAAGTAGATGACATACATATATACATAAATCCAGTATCTTTATAATTTCATATATTTCATTATTATTTCTTATATATACTTCTTAATCATTCTTAAATGGTTAACATGGAGAATGAATCTCATCGCGTCGTGGAGACGGTAGTCCGTACGTACGCACGAGCGATGATATCATTTCCATAAATATTGAATTGAATTGGAGTGGATTATACAATATATCAGAATAAATATGATGTTGTAATAACTATTTATAGTTATTCTTTACACCATTATACCCATCCTTGTAAGGTGGTGGTGGAAAATAGATTACACCACGGCGTGGAGACGGTATTCCGTACGTACGCACGCGCGATGATTTCTTTTTCCGTAGGATTTATAGATGGTGAAATAGGGTTGTTTCATACTTATAATAACATATCAGTATATGAGTGATACTGATGTTATTACTTCATAATGAAACAACCTAAGAAGAAGAAGTGGAAGAAGAAATAAAGATGAAAGAATTGGTAACGGTAATTACCTCTTCTTTGAAGCGCCTCTTTGAGACCTCCTCTTAGGGCACTAAAATTGGTCTTTGAGGAAGACCAGAACCTCTAGTATGTTGCTAGGGAAGTGGAGAAGAGATTTTGGCAGGGGTTGGCCGAGCTTGAGTGCTCAAATTGGTGTGAGGAGGAGGGGGAGGAGGTGTACTTTTATAAGGGAGGAGAGGGGCACCTTAGGAATATCTCAAAATATTATTTATATTAAAGTCAAAATCGGTTTATAATGGTTCCAAAGGGTCTTATTTAGAAGCTAAAGTGGGGATGGGTCGCAATCCTATCAACCAATAAGATTTAGACAAGTTTAGGGTATTATTTTAACCTTATCAATTAGATTTAACTCTAAGTTAAATAATTTAACTTTTACCGTGTCTTTTTGTTTTCTTTCACTATATGGTTAATACACTTACTATAACATGCCAAAAGAACCCCAAATTGAATATTATTAATATATATATCCTTATCTAAGTCATTTG
This sequence comes from Viscum album, assembly GCA_963277665.1. NCBI lineage: Eukaryota > Viridiplantae > Streptophyta > Magnoliopsida > Santalales > Viscaceae > Viscum > Viscum album. The sequence continues at coordinate 1,477,834,368 of OY728166.1, forward strand.
GCCGAACCTTAGATTTTTAGGAATAAAATAACAATTAATAATATAATATTTGATTTAAAAACTATTTTTTGTCAATTTTGACACTATTTGATATATGATTTTTGTGAAAGTCATAATAGAATTATATGTTCGAACTAAGTTGATTAAATCAACAATAATATATCATAGTAACCTAGAAAATTAGTGGAATTCATAAAAAGTCTCAAATGACATTTAATTTGGTGTTTATAACATCAATTATGTCAATATTTCATAAATAAGATAAAAACTGCATCATAATTGTGTCATAAATAAATTAACTTATTTAATGTCTAAAAATTATAAATAAACTACCATCATGTATTAAATCGTTTTATCTTTCTAATGAATATTTTAAATCGAATTTATCATATGTATAACCCTATATTAAAAATGTTTTATTAAATAAACTTTGATTTTAACTCTTTTAACTCTTCTTTGAATTAAATAATAATAAATGTCCTAATCTAATCCAAGTGGGCCTAAATGGTCATATTTTATTCCTAAGTTTGTTTTTGGTCGAATTACACTTATCAAATCGAATTAGGACATGTGTTAGGGTAATAGTAATATCATATTTACCCTTAGTTACCCTATTTACTATTAACCGCGGTAAAAAAAGTAAAAAGTTACTATTCACCAAAAAATTATTTTTATCTCATTGAACCATATTTTACTTACTGATATCAACCGTGTCTGTCGGATTTTCGAAATTCCATTCACAGAAGCGGTAAAATTAAGTTTTATGCAAAATTCAGTTTTTAACCTACCACTTAGTGGTTTCACTATTCATCAAAAATTGAAAGTTTTCAGAAAAAAGCCAAAATTTCATCCTAAGCTATATTTCATATTCCGAATTCAAAACTGAAGTCTATTTTACCAAATTCATAACATAGAAATTTAATTAATTAATTTTATAATTAAATCCCGCTGTTAAAACAAATAGCGTGTTTTTAAGAAACAATATCTATCAAAAGATTGACACTTGATTATGTCTGGTTTTAATGTGAAATTACATCCAATGACCAACATTGTATTAAATTGTAAAAATATATTCTAAATATACTTTAAAACCACTCAAATTAATGATTTATCACTATTAATTATTTTGATTAAAAAAGTTGTTTTTAATTATAATTTAGTAATTTTCACTATTCATCAGAATATGAAAGTTATCCGAAAAGTACCAAAATTTCTCCTTAGGCTAAATTCGATACTCCGAATCCAAGAATGAAGTTAATTTTGAAAAATAAGATTTACGGAATTTTAAAAAGTGGTTATTACTATTCATAACGGCTAGTTTTAATAATATTTTAATAGCATATCGTTGTTTAGTGAAACTCAGTATTGCGTATTACACACGCTATCGAGGAAGGTCGCGATTGAGTGTAATGCAAGGCAAGTCAAGGATGCGTGTTGTGCAATCTCCTTTTTGTGTAGCGTACAACACAAGACATTAGTGAAATTAAAAAGAATATTTTTCATAAAATCTTGGGCTGTTACAATCACGTGAGGAAATATTACCACCTTAGGGTAGGGTATAAGGTTTTATTTATAGGTTGAATAAAAAAATACAACTGATTGGCGTTGATGGATGAAATGATGCATGGAACTTGGAATTTTTTTTGAGAAATTATGTGACTGATTTTTGAATCATTACTAGTATAGTGATGAAGTAGGTGTGGTTAGGGTTTGTGGAATCTTGGTTAGTACATGATGAGAAGACACTTTTGTTCTTAATTTTTTTACTTATTCATTACCTTGAAATCCTTTTTTTAATCCACATTATTGTTCAGTCGTAAACAAACATTAAATAGAATGGTGAGAAATAGTATTTTTCATTTAATTAAAAAATATTAGGTGTAATTAGTTGGATGCATGTCAAGTGATAATAATAGTCAAGTGTTATTATTAGACATGGGGTCTTACTAAGAATTTAATGAAATGAATAAATTCTTTGTGATAATTAATTCATTTTATTATTCTAAGTAATAAAATCCCAATTATAAAATTCTCGTTAGCCTAGATATTATCTATGGTTGTGAACAATGGATCTAGATAAATCTCTCATGAAAATAGAGAATTATTTTCTTCCAAGAATGCTATCAAGTTACAAGAGAGATCCTCCTCCATTGTATTAAGGAGAGAGCTTTGGAAGAGGTTCTCAAGGTGATCGAAGGCAGACAACACAAGAAGAGTCTCTTCCTTTCTATAACCTAGAGATCCCTTCATCAACATCTATAGATATGTAGAGCATGTTTTGATCAACTCTAGAGGAGTCATACACTTTTCTTTTATGATGAAATGATAGATTACATCAGATCGTGACTATAAATATCAATTTGGAGAGAATTCCATCAAGGTAATTCTTCTCTTTTAATTAAATTATTTATATCCAACCTATGATGATCCTCTATATGGTTCCATGACTCTCCTCTTTTATGGAATTATTTTTTCTATTTCGAGGATCTAGCATTTTATCATCATGAAAAATTTTATATTGATCATGGTTAATGACAAAATTAAAGTTGGGTACACCCATCCACACACTTCTCCTGTGCCCGGAACCTACTATCTCAACCTGGGGGGAAATTTGTGGACGGTACAAAATATAGGGGGTCTTTGAGTCATTATGTAACCCATAGAACTAGGAATCAAGTGAAACATAGTTCTAGAACATGGTGTGGTGGTAGAACAACACCGAAATGGTGGAAACCCCTTTGGTGAGGATCCAACGTATCTCATAATTTCAGTTCGTGAGATGGAGAGGTTGGATGCTGCATTTGGAGGTCATATTGGTCAATCTTTGGATCATCTCATATTTTTTATATGAGTCATTCAATGTTTATCTCATAGGTTAAGGCTTTTGTTTAGTGTCTTGTTCTATGGATGTTTCCATGTGGGTTAATGTCGTATAAATAGGACATTGAGATTTGTGGTTTAAATTTGTATTTCTTTGACAATGGTTCATATCATATTTTTCATAGGAGTCATCCCATGATTTTCACACAAGGTAAGGCTACGGTTTAACATCATGTGTTGAGAGCATTAGGCTCTGTAGTTCAAATTCATACATCTCGAACTATTGGATTCATGAAAAGTGCATCTTTAGGAATATAACTTTGGAAGAAGGTGTGATGTTATCCACATCCATGGTGACCAATTAGTATTAATCAATGGACTAGACCCTATGATTTATGTAAAACCCTTCCAATTTTTGTTATAGTTTTAGTGGATTCATTCCAGGTATCATGGGAATCCTGAGATCCAATACCATATAATTGTGAATGAAGGAGCAGAGGTGGACCTTTTTATTGAATGGTCATGCCACCAGGTTTTGATTCCATTATATATTATGAAACTCCTTGAAACTATTTTCTTCACAGGATTATAACACATGTAGATATAATATTACTCTCCTATCACGTTTCTGTTTATCATAAATAGTTGTGCAAATTGACAACATCTGAATCTATTTTGAAATAACTCCATTTTTCCCATACACTGATGGGTATGGAGTCTCATGGATGGAATTTTTAGTCGTAATATGATATTCCCAAAGAAAATTGGATATATTTTCTTGAAAACTTATTCTTATTTTTATCCTACCATATTCTATGGGATGTTAGATGGGTTTTTCACACTTTAATCGATCCATTTTCCGACACATGATAGGATAAAGTGTGGTTGGACCATATTTTGTACTTGGAATAAATCTTCTTCAACATGAAAACTAAAAAGTTTGTTTTATTTTTTGTGATAATGTTGTGATGGTTCCTGAATTGGTGGATGATGTGCTAATTTATGAATTTCATCATGGATCAGGTCTTGACCTCTTTGAGGGGAATAGACTTCACCAACTTTGATAAAAAAAATCATAAGTTGTCGAAATGAACCTACTCTGTCGAGATATCATTGGTCAATTGGGGAAAAAATCAAGTCCCCATATGAAAAATGGCTTTGAGTACTTGGTTTCATGAATAATAACTAGTGTGTGGTACAAAAAGTTGTAATGGATCTATGAAGCATGACACCTCTTGGTTAATTCGAGGAAACAGTGGACCATAGTGGGTGAGAAGTAATCCAATCTCTTGATCTATTGACAAATATTCAATCCTTCTTAATGGATACCAACTAAAATATCATGGGTTTATTGAATTAACATAGGGATATTCATCCCTTAAATACAATAGAGGATGAATTAATCAAACCCAAGAATGTATAGGGTCAACTCAAGGCAAGTACCATCTGGATTGGAAAATTGTGTTGCTTGTAGAAGGATTCAGTCATGATTTTCTTATTCTGGAGATAGAATTTTGTGTTGCAGACACTTGATAAATTGAGTCATATAATAATTTTTTTCTTCGATGTTTGGGGTATTTGAGGGCCCTGGTATAGGATTGTTGGATACCAACTGATTTACTTGTTGGTCTTCATTTTCAAAATTGATAAGGGTGATGACCCTTTGATGTGCCACATCAATGACTATATCGACTTGGTTGGGATCTTAAAGTGATGTGGCCAAACCAAAAAAAAACATCGATTTTTTCATTCTATGAATGGGTAATATGAGTCACCTCTGGATGGGGAGGGAATTGGGCGATCAACTCATGAGTATGTTCTACAATAGTAATGAGTTCTTGTTTTCTGATGAGATATCACCATTAATCTACTTGATGGATAACTCAGAGTCTCCCTTCACATAAAAATGTGGTACAAAAATCTTGATGCTGAGACCAAGGCCATAGATTAGTTCCCCATACATAGCCTCATTGTTGGTGAAACATTTTGATAATAGGAATGAATATTAAAAGACTCCATGTATGATAGAAATAAAGATAATCCCAAATCCCACCCTATTGATTATTGGGGTTTTGAGCCTCCTCTTGATTATTATTTGATAAGAACCATCTAATTGAATCTTCCAACATTGTGTATTATGATTCATAGATAATATTACCTTTTAAGGGAAGTCAATATCCCGGGGTAGTTTCTTAGGGGTTGGACAGGAGACAAAAATATGTTAATTCTTGACCCTATATAGCTTTGGTGGGGGTGAAATTAATGTCAAATTATTGTAGAATTACTACCCAACATTCTTGTTATCTTATCTACATGGTGAGATTATGAATGTACTTCACTAGGTCAATGCAGGATACTAGTTATATATCATGGTGCCACAAGTTGTGCCACAACTTCTAAACATCAAATACCAGGGTGAGGAAACCCTTATCGATGGGAGAATATATGGTCTCCATGTCAGGTAGTATGTGATGGGGAAAATTTAGTGTTTTTTACCATTATTAATTGTTCTTATGATCTATAAGGGTTCATAAGGACCATTCTAGGGCAATCACACAAGGACTGGAGTCTTTCCAAGGAAGGGTGGCATCATGACCAGAGGTTGTAGAAGATACTATTTCATTTTCATTAATGCTACATAGAAATATATTTCCCACTCGTAGAACACTCATTTATTCATGATCATTTATAAGTTATTACATTTTCATTCCATATTTGTAATGAATTGGTAGATATAGTACAAATGTCCTTAGAGGTCCCACAACTCTTAAAGTTTTCATAGTAGAGGCATCTGGATGATATCCTAGATCTTACCTAGATAAATCTCAATACCTCTATATCTAAAAATAAATTTGATGATTTTTCGAAAAGGAACCTTTCACTATCATTTCATGGGGTTCATTTTCAAGTGGTGGGAGTGGAATAAGTCGAACAGTTTCTCTAGATCCTTGATATGGTCCTAAAGATGGTGGGATTTAAATGCCAAATTATATATGTAATATTTCACCATTGTCACAAGGAGTTGTTTGAAGGTATGGTGCATGGAATTCAGGTAGGTATCCCCAAAATTCATCAAACTGAATGGTATCACATTGAAGTAAAAGGTACCTTAAAGTGATCCAAATGTAGTGGATTCTTCATCACCAAGGGAAATATGGACTTGGTTATACCCAGATTTCCCATCCATGAAATATGTAACCTATATACCATATATATCATTAATTAACAACTCTTTCATCATATGGGTAAATTCATCCTTCTAGAAGTGGTGGTTGTGGTCATAGAAATTAATGAAAACTCTAATATATCCATTTCTATTTTTTATTGAGACAATATTGACCACCCACATGGGATACTAAAACTCCCTAATTATTTTTTCATTGATAATCTTGTCAACTTATTCCTCAAACATGCCACTATGGGAAGGTTTTATCTTATTGGGAGGTTGTTTGAACCCACGATGGCCTACTAGGAGGCAAAGGAGATGAATGGAAATATAGGGATCGAGTCCCAACATTTCCTTATAGATCTAGGAGAAAATTTCATGTTTATATTTTATGAAATACACATACTACTCAATATCTTAAGAAGATATCAACGTACTAATCATTGTCAACCTCAGTTATTCTATTCTGCTGAGATTTACCTGGGTAAGCTCATCGACAATGTCAGTTACACCTTCTTCAAATGATAGAAGGTTATCATCCATATCCTCTTCAACATCTGAAAAATGAGGATCGTAGGAGGGAGGTGGTTCTACTAAATATATAGACCTAGTTATGGTGTTTTAATCTTCCCAGGTAGGGGAGGAATCATCAATAATGGGTTTTTGTACTACTGATATTACAGTGTTAAAAGCTGGTGAGCCAAGCTTGTGTGCTTTCTGACCATGAGTCCTACATTTGATATTGAAAAAAAGGTGTTTAGTGTAATGTCATTGATTCAACCATACCCTTCGTATCATGCGGTGGTTTCATAGTCAATATAATTGCGGTGGATACATCGATTTTACATAGGAGAAGGTATTTTTGAAATTGGTTGATCTTGTTCCATGTAGGAGTACGAGGTAATCTACAAGAACTCAATCTTCTTGGATATCAAGAAGTGGCTCCCCATGTTTCGGGTTGTTGGATCCAATCAATGTATTAGTATAATGATGTTATCTTTCAAATATACCCAATGATCCATTGATGTGGATTTCAGATCATTTGGTAAATTAATATGCTCAACCCCAAATATCTAGAGTAGTTTTTTCACTCTTGTGTAATACCCAATATACCATTAGCAGGTCACATAAATTTTGAAGGGAGAATAATCCCCTCAGAGTACCCCTACTCAACCATTGAGTAATTTTTTGAGGTAATGATGTTATGAAGAAAGGGAAACCACATATAGATAGAGGTATGGCCTCCCCAACATGGAATTGAAGGTCATATCTTAAAAGGATACTATAAATTTTGTTCTTGATACAAGGCCACGGAATTGGTTCCTTAACCAAATTTTACAATGTGTTTTCTACTCAATATTATCATAACCTAGAATTGTCGATTTAGAGAGGTCAGATTGTTTTCTGTATGCCCATCTTGTAGTGTTTTTTTTGTCATAATGAGGTCAATCCCAGAGCTGTATCCACTTAGAAACTTCATATTTCCATGTCATTTAATTGGAATGTGACATAAAATTGAAGAATGTGCCCCTGGAAAATGGAACCCCCATCCTCCTTATCGAATTAAAGGACGTATTTTCATTATTCCAACTCATATTTCACGTCATATAAATCCTCAATAGTAGCTATCTATCACTCAGAAAAAGAGGTATATTCAGGAATTTGATGAGGGATTCACTTATCTATTTCAATAGAGAGAGTGTTTTAATGATAGATAGTCTCAATAGAATTATAATGAGGTTCTTCATTATAAAATATTTTTGGTCAAGGGGAATTTTTCTATTTTCAGAGGGTCTATCATTGATAGGGAGTGCAGTGGGAATAGATAATATAAGTTTTTTAGTAATAATGGTTCTAGAAATGTTCTACTATATACCAAATGGTTTAGGATGATAACTGAATGGATGATGTCAGACCCCAGCTGGTCACAACTGATCATAATGTTGTTGTGGATGGGTCACTCAATTGACCAATAAAATCGGATGTGGAGGTGTAATCCATAATTTAGCATGAGAGGGTGTTACTTGTTGAGTATTATGTGAGGATACTTGTATCCTCATACTTAATAGATAATCTTGAGAGAGTTTTTCATGAGGATATCTATGTGATTCATACTTTCTAGTCTCAGTGACATGTACAACCCCCTCTGGGGAACTGGCTCAAACATCCTACCTATTACTATAGATTCTACCCATCAATCGATGGTGCTGTTCAGAGGTTCCTAAGGTGAAGCACAACTTTACTAATCACTGAGTTTGATGCAGCAATCTACTAGCCTAAAAACATTCACATAAGAATATTCCTCCTATTTCTCGACGGAATAATCTAGGACATGATAAATTCTGGGGGTCTCTCCCAATTCAGTAGGCATGAAGTTTCCAAGAGTATAGTCTAGATTTGGCCATATTGGGGGACTCTGATTAATCTAGAATCATAAATTACTATTATTTTATGACTTGGAAGGCCATGATATGAATGAGGTGGTTGGTTTGGGTGCGAAAACTACCAGGGATGTTGGTTTTCTCCGATGGGCACAGATGATGTCATTGTATAAAGAGACAACCTTACGGGCTAACCAGTAATTATAAAACTATGTATTCTTTATATTCTTCATCACCACTATTAGTAATTGTATATACATGTATTATCTAAGGTGGTACATCACTCAATTCGAATACACCACTATATTCCAAGTCATGGAGATAATGTTTAAAGAATAAACACCCCTTGATGGTATTCCCATGCACCCAATGGTATGGGAAGTAGTTGGAATGGTAAGTGAGGTTTGATTCAACGAGTCTTATATATTCTAGAATCTTAAAAATTTTATTTTCTTTGGAATAGATGATGTACCCCGAACCTTTAGGTCCTTTAAGGTGTAGGTCTTTTTTTCTCTTCTTGGTTAAAGGAACCCCGTGTACCATGCCTTGATGGGGGGCTTGGGAGGAGTTTTCATGGTGATGTTGTGTTTGAAGTGGATGTTATTGGAGGAACCTATCATAAAAAAGGGACTATACGTGGACTAGTTATGGGGCCTCACTTTACACAATGGTTTCAGTTTCCCCCTTATTATGTGTTTGCACATGAGTTGTAAGAGGTAATGGGTGTGATCGATTCTTGGTCAACTAGAATGATTCTTCTAGATGTATGTATCTTTTGGTGAACTCTAAAAACGCTCCTGGGTATCTTATGGATATAAGGGTATAGACCAACTCATTTTTCATTCTCTATGTACATCTCCAAGTACAATTCTTCGGAATGTTTCATATTAAGGGATTACATAAGCCCCTTACGCTAGGAAATAATGTTAGAAACTCACTCATTGGGGATCTTCATGTATTGGGGGATGTTAGTGATGCAATTCTTGTGCATGGTGGAACTAAAATAATAGAGAAACTATCTACATAGATCCTCCTATTTGGAAATGGATCCCAGAGTGACCTAACATTACCATACAAAGGCAGGTCCTTCCAAGGTCTGGATGAAATATCGAAGCATGGAGGTCTCTAACAGCTCTAGAGTCCCAATAATCATGTCACACTATGAGGAAACATTGGATATGTGTTATAGAATATCATTTATACCATTGAATGTGATAAATCTAAAATTTATGAATTTTGGGTGCAAACAGGCATGGTCCACTCATACCGGATACATCTTTCTTAAAGAGAAAATAACACCTATTTTGATTCTAGATCCTCAAGTTAGGTGATGAGAGAAGATATAACATCATTTTAGTGAGGGTTAGTAATCACTAGAGCCTTGAATGGTTTGTTGGATCATGTGGCATAGAAATCATAGTCCCAAGGTAGTATATATTGTTGTTTAGGTGAGGTAGGTGGGTACTATCACGGCTTATTGCTAGTTCTACTAGCCAATACCATGATTTTCAGGTTCAATGAATAGTGGAAGAACCTTTAGTGGGCATTAAATTAAAATTTTATTTAATTTAGAGTTTCCTAACACCCAAGATAGGATCTTTCATGTTAAATATATAATTAAATTATTTATGATTGGAAGAAATTCATACCTCATCATATGATCCTTTCATTAATGGCATTGTTGATCGTATGAAAACCCTTTTAGATTACCCTCATTGAACTGTAAAGATTAATGTGTAGAATCCATCTAGCAGTGATCCACATGTGATCCTTTGATCTCTGACCAATGCCAATTTATTTTTGGATTCTAGCATAGTGAATCAATTGTGTTGTGTTTTTCATCTTGATCACTCCAAGAAACTTCAATCCTGAAGGAGATCTTATAATTATTAAGAGGAAGAGAGGAGTAATTCAAGGGAGTGAGAGATAATTCCATTGTTCAAAAGTTCCCTATTCTAAATTTTCAATTAACACTATATAATAAGCATAACCATCTATTTATAGAGGATGGGTTTTAGTTAAAATATTATTTAATTGTGTATCAGGACATAAATAATAAAATAATCCTTAATAAACCCCATGAAATATAATAATTACATTATTATTATTATGGCATGCATTGACTTTCATAATGAAAAATATATATTTACCATTTAAAAAATTAATAATTATCAATGAACTTGGTCAAGGTTTGTTCATCATCCTCTATATTTATTGAATACCTAAATAAATATTGTATTCATAAATAAGTATTTCAATCAATAAACAAACAAACAATTATTTATTTTATATTCTATAAAATAAATATATATGTTTTATTCAAAATTAAAGGAATAAATATTTATTTAATTTATACAATCAATAAAATTTGAATATAATTATATCTCAGTCTTGAGAATTATATTTATTCCATTAATTAAATTCAAATATAATTTAATTGAAATCAATGAAAAAACAGTGTGTGACCCTTTAGGGTTCTTTTTCATTAACAGTAGGTAGGTACACCTAAATTCCAATATTACTATCTAATAATCGGACAATAAACTAAACTGAAAGAACAAAATGTATCAATGTAGACCACCACATAAAAATTCTCACTATGAAATGAAATCCATTTCCCCAAATATATCATCAAGTGGGTTGTACATATTTATCATATACCTATTTACTTGATACATATTTCATTAACAATCTAAAATAAACATGTTGTTGCATTGTGTTCATGAAATTTGATGCAATAGTTCTACTCCAATCAAATGGTCAAGATATCAACTCCTAAAAAGATTGAAGGGACAAATCATTCCTCTACTTATCCATAAATAACATGTCACTCATGTTGCACCCAATATATCTATCATGCATTAATAATGTAATTGTTTTCATTATGGTTTACAAAATTTATCTTAGTGAACAAGTCATAACATGCATTAGTAATAATATTAATGTCTAAGGATCATTACACACATTCAAAGATAGGAATATTTGATGACACTAAAACATTCAGAATATATACTGGTGGGTTTGTTTACATAATCTACGGCCTTTGAGATTTATAAGTACTAACTTCATTATAATAAGCCTCATACACTTATGAGTACTTAAACCTGACAACCTATATACTATGTTCCCTATCATAGTACATTATATAGCTGTAGAAATATATTTAAGAGATATCGTCATAGCTTCTCATGTTTCTCATCATAGAAGAGAACTTCTATGACCTTATTAATTTGAAAGATACTCTAGGACATTATCAAATCAATGTTATGTATAATAACAATAAATATTTAATTAGATATTTATATCAATATTCACTCCTTTAAATATATATGCAATCTAGAGTAAAAATTATTTGGTTCTAGAGAACCAACTCCAAAAAAATCGCATTTGAAATAGAGCCAACTGCTAATTACTAGTTAATTATCACATGTAAAAATACACTTCATTGAGTATAGACACAACTAAAATAATTATCATGTTTCTATGGATATGGGTGGGAAAACCAGAAGTCCCTCTAGTGAATTTTTTTACTACAACATGAATATCTTGAGAAAATCCATAAAGTAGTGATATAATTGAGTATCCACCTCTTATTACCATATCTGAATCCTGAAAAATTGAATAAATACATAGTCACATATTATAATAAAAAGATAAATCTACTTCTTTTTCTTAACCCAAAATTAGATTAGGAAATTGTAATATCACTTCATAAGGTGTATCCGAAACCACAATATAATCAAGTGTTATAGATATGATAAAAACTAGTTTTAATAAGTTTTATTGTATATTGAATTATCCAATTATATGATACTAGATCAAATTGAACTAAATGAACTAAAGTGTTCAATTCACTTGATCATTAGTTTTCCCAGTTCCCCAGACACCAAGAACCCATCTAGCTCTACTTTGAAAAGTATTATTGGATAGTTTTAACTAAAACTTCATATATTTATGTTGGATTTGTTTGATAGTCACATACTATACATCATGAATTAGTAATATCTAATGTTTTTACATTTCATGGTACATGAGATAAATTCATATCACTTAAGTTAGTAAAGTTATATTAATATCAATAATCTCTTCTAATTCTTATCATGTTATTCAAAAAGGATTATATTGAAACAATAATTCAATCATGAATTGTTACAATTTTTATTTTTCAATAATTAGTTAATATATGTACGATGAATAAATTGAGAAAAAATCCATGGATCAAGATTTTTGATATAGTTCCCTAGAACACAATTGCTTCTATAAGTCATACTTAGAGAAATTTCCTTCCTTAGTATTCAAAAACTATTAATACACAACATTTATTTTCCATATGTAATCAACATATTTATCTTGGAAATTTATAGTGTTCCTACTAACTAGTTAGAGACACATTTCACTCATTATTTTTTAAATAAATATTCTATGACCACTATACATGATTTTTTCATAAATGAATTTATGTAATTTGCATATATTATTAGAATTTATTGATTTCACAGACCCTTCTAGTCATACCTTATAGACATATACCATAGGGTATCCTTTGGTCATACCCTATTGACACATACCATAAGTATTCCTATAAATGAGGTGGCGTTGATAATCAATATCCCAAAATGATGATCATAATAACATGATTTGAAAAAGTAAAATTCAAATGGATTTTTGTCTTGATGATTGGAATATAGGTCTTACTAAAGAGTACAATATTAAAAAATCAAGCATGCATTATTTATGCCATCTTGTACAATCCATTCCTAGTTTTACTTAAATACACAACAATAATAAAAAGTGTTAGAAACATTAAAAATACGGAGTCCTCAAATCATGATACATGAAGTACATTACTTGGATATATACAACATTTTCAACCTTATCATATTACCATTTACTACTACATTATAAGAACATTGATTTTATAAGAATAATACATTATCACCAATCCTTTTTTACTTAAACCACCTCTTTGGTAATAAATACCTACATAGTATGTGTCTCTTGAACTACTTCTCCCACTAAGCATAGTGGAGTCGGGTATTCCTATGCCAACCCAAGTGCATTTAGAGCTTCAACTCATCGAATTAAATACTTATACCACTATCATTAAATATATAGTCTCTCATTATGGAACTATAGAAGGTCTTGACAAGAAAATAATATCCTTTGTGACTATATGATTATTAACTAAGACACACCTTAGTGTTTTGATGTTCGTTCGTAGCTAATGCTAGATTTAAACAAATGTATTTGAAAAACCACTTGTGGTTATTCATTAAAAATTTCTTATCATATAAAAATTGATATTATATCCACTTTAAAACATAGTTTAAATAATTTTAGTAATTTCCCTTATATTTGAAAAATATTTCTTAAATGGAATAATTGAATTTTTTCAATATATATAAGATCAATCATTAATATTCCATTTATGACCATCATGAAATTGATCTATATAAGTAAATGTGTGTTATTGGATTACCTTTACTCCACAAATATGATAAATGAATACTTGGACAAAATATTCTTTTATAAGATAGCTCAGAGGTTCCTTAATCTTTATCAAGTTTTCTCATTTACTCCCATGATCATTTTTTAATTTTTTTTAAAGGAATCAAATGAATTTACTTTTAGATTTAGAATATTTCATGTTCACATGTTGAACTAGATTAAAAATAATTCTGAAATTCCATTATTTTTAAGGGATTATTTATTGAAAACACGTTAAGTAGATTGTTTTTATATCCTATATCTTATCTCAATTGAGACTAAAACACTTTTATGGGTATAAGGAGGTCAAATAATTTTTGTTTTATTTGAAAATGAATTATCTTTAAAAAATTGGGTAAGATAATTATATTTTAGAATCTTCCTTCATTTTAATGGATATATGTGATTTAAGAGTTACTAAACTATTAGTTTTGTATTAATGTACCATGAAAACATTTATAACAAAAATTATATATTGTATTTTTGTTTATAGTCATATATTGAGATAAATGTTTGGTAACACTTGTTATAAACACGAATAAATCCAATATAAAATTGTAAAATAGTGATCTTATATTGGATAATATTGGAATCACCCTTTCTCATATCCTTTTGAGTTCACACTATAACCTTTCTATTATTTTTCATTTCTTATATTTAAATACGTGTATGTTGTAAGAATATTATTTTAACACACAAGTAGTGGATAGAAACTTGATGAATAAACCAGAGTGGATGCCACCACATTCTTCTTTATTTCATTTCAATTTCTTTTTAAGTTTATATTCTTTCAACAGAAGAAGAAAATAACCCCTTTTTATTCTTCTTTCATTAAATTTTTTTTTGAATTTAATTATTTCATAAAGGATATTTGGGGTTTAGGTTATTTGGGGGATATTTATCCTCATATTTAAATGTTTCTACCAAATGGGGTGGAGAAACAGGTTTTAACCACTCCTTATCCTCTTGGTTAAGTATATAAAAAAGTTACATGAGTGACTTATCCATTTCATTTGTCAATAATTATAAAAATAAGAATAATCATGGTAGTGAGGATAATAAGATAATATTAATGGATAACTACTTATTTAAGTGGAAGCTTAATCTCACCAATAGATCAATATACCCCATAGTTTTGAAAACATGATTATCATAAGGATTACCTTCTTCCATTTTACAAAAATCTAGTGCATTAAAAATATTATTTGTTTCAATAATTTCATTCTATTACTCAAGATAATGGAGATATGGTATTGTGGTGTAATCATCCTTGTCTTTATGTTGTATCATCAACTCTATAAAACTAGTTGATAATATAATAGAACACACATTAGAATAATACTAAACATATCTCTGGTAAAAATCCTTTTCACCTTCTCTCACCTATTGGGGTGGGATAATATATGTAGTGGATTCCAACATATAATAAAACCATTCTGAAAATAATTCATCCCATAAATTATTGTACCATATCTTTTAAAAAACATTTATGGACATACCCAGATTTAAGATGTAACGCCCCGACCCTAGTTACCTAGATTCAGTGCATTATTACAGAACATTGGCATGATCACATAAAATATCAAATCTCGAAAGACCGATTAGTTTAGTAGCCTTTGAAACACTAGATACATTCATAAAATTTTACATTACATCATAAAAAAACATCTTGTCTTAATATCCCCTCATACTATCCCTGCAGGTCATTCATAAATTACTTCTTCATAATCCTAGGAAAAATAAAACATTGAAAGGGGTGAGCTCAGATGCTCAGTAAGGATAACATTATAGCAGAAGCATTCATAGATAAGCATAAACACTTAAGGAAATTTATAACTAAAACAAAAGCCTTTTAAACTTGAACTTCAGCATAAAATGGAAAAGGTAAAATGAAATAATGCCATTTACTTACTCACATGGATATTCTACTAGCCGAATGATCACATGCAATATCAATAACCACTTTCATAATGATGGAATGCATAATGCCAGTCTATCATAACCACATAGCCAAGGCCTCGTGCCAAGACTAAAAATAAGATTTTGCCAAGGCCTTGTGCCTAGACACTAGTTTGTCTCATGAGACCTACTGATGCATCGAGGAGCTATAGCGGGCTTCACCCGTCACTTATTAAGTCCAATGCATTCCTCATATGAATATGTTTAAACATAACATAAAAATTCATATTAAAACTAGCATACGAAATGTCAATACTTTAACCACAAACTATGAATGGTATAAAAATATCACATCCACAGTCAAACATAACTCATTCGATACAATATGGAAGATTGTATTGTATCACATTAACCTCAATCAAGAATAATGACGGATGTTGACATAGATGAATGTAATCATCAAAACTATTTGAGAGAAATATCCCCCTTTTTCTTGAAATCATTTTAAAGTCACACTATTTGTCAAGAAGCTGTTTAAAAATTGACTTTTGAATCAAAGTGTCCCATACCGCTTTGAAACTTTTAAAAGGAGTTTTAATTTTAAAAAATTAATGTCCATATAAATAAATCCTTAAAACCTTGTTTTAAAACATGGAAATTAATGAGAAATATTTATAAGAATAAGTCTTTAAAACATTTTAAAATAGTATTTTAGTTAGATATTCTAACCAAAAGAGAGACACTTGAATAAAAATAATTGAGGTAATCAAAACATTGTAATATCATGAGAATAAAGGGATTCATGATATACTATGTCAAATTACATTATATACACCACATAAAAGTGATTTGGTGTATAACAACAAAAAAGTCTCAACCGAATTTAAATTGAGATGAAATCTCTCATAAAGGCCATATCCTTAGGTTAAGGATAAATCAACAACATAATTATGTGTGAAAAATATAAATACACTCAATATGATTGGATATTTAGTGTAAATCAATCATATGACATTCACACATATTCTTGTAAAAACAACACCAATGAATTGGATATTTAACTCAACAAATGGAGATTGAGTTAAAATTACTCTTATCAAGCTCATACCGATCACTTGAGAATTTATCAATGTAGTGATTATGTGTATCAAAAGTATCTCCATAGAAAAGGGAGTGGAAATTATGACATAATCAAATGAATAGTGATTCCACACATAATCTTGGAGTAATATAATCAATGAAATATGCGTAAAGCCAAATGAGTGGAAATTGAAATTTCGAATTCCCTTATCGATTAGGTAACATATGAAACATACACCCATGAAAGAAGGATTATACAATTATGATGTATATACCCATGAATTAAATTATAATATACAATGAATACAATTACGGGTAGTACAGATACACCACATGTAATAAATAAGTGGTGAACAATGGAACTCTCACGAAATTAAGAGTGAGATAAGAAACCCCTTACTTTGAACTTTTTCCATTGTCGATGGTAGATTAACCTCCTGTATAATGGTGAAATAATTGTTATTTAATTATAAAAGAATCATATGAAATAATATGATATCATATATGATCTTTTAACATTGATGTGTTAATAATATCTTAGAATTATCGTCATTTCGGGTGTTAACGGGTTCATTTTACTTTATATTCTTTATTATGTGAGCCATATTTTTTATTAATGGGATGTATATTATTTATATCCAGAATGATATCAAGTCCTTAAATATTATTTTTAATCATAAAATGAGAATTATACTTGAATGGATATGATGGAAAATGAATCTCATCGCGTTCGTGGAGACAGTAGTCTGTACGTACGCACGAGCAACAATATCATTCTTTTGATATTAAAATAATATATAATTGGATGGTATATTATATATACAGAATAATTATCATCTTATATTTATTATTTACATGAGTTAAACATCATTATTATACCCATCCAAATAATAATATATTGAATAACAATTACACCACGACGTGGAGACGGTAAGCCGTACGTACGCACGTATGGTGACATGTTATTCAGAGGGTGGATAGAATACTGAATATGGTTGTACCATATTTATAATAACATCACAGTATATATATAAGATACTGGAGTTGTTATTTTATAATGTTAATAACAAATAAAGATGAAGTGGAAGAACAAAGGAACTTGGAAAAAGGTGGTGAAATCATTACCTCTTCTTCGGGTTCTTCCTTTTGATTTGATCAAAAGGGCTCCTTAGGTTGGCTTTAGGATCAAAATAATGCCTATAGGTTGTAGTGAGGGAAGTTTGGAGAGTATTTGAGCAGAGTTTGGCCGAACCAAAGGGCATTTAAGGTGTGAAGAAAAGAGAAGGAGGAGTGCCCTTTTATAAGAGGGGTGAGGGGCACCATTGGAAAAGCTAGAAATATTAATTTATAATAAATTCATATTAAGTTTTTAATGGCTATAAAGTTTATTATTCAAAGGTTAAGGTGGGGATAGGTCGAAAACCATTCAACCAATAGAATTTACATAGGTTTGGGTACTTATATTAACCTTATCGTTAAGTATTAACTCTTAGTTAATTAGTTTCACTTTTACAATGTCTCTTTGTGTTTTTATATTATATGGTTAATAAACATACCATATACATCCAAGAGACCCCCAAGTGGTCCATTAATGAGACACCTATCATGATATAAGTCTCTTGGACTAACTTTAGATTTTTAGGAATTTAATACCAATTAATAATATAATATTTGTTTTAAAAACTCTTTTATGTCAATTTTGACACTATTCAATAGTTGATTTTTTTGAAACTCATAACAGATTGATTACTTCGAACAAAGTCGATTAAGTACATCCTAATATATCATAGTATCCTAGAAAATTATTTTAATTCATTAAAAGTTTCAAATAATATTTATTTGGGTATTTATAATATCAATTATTTTAATTTCTCATTATTATGGTAATTACAGCATCATCCTTGTGTCATAAATAAATTAAATTATTTAATGTCTAAAAATTATAAATAAAATTACATTATGGAGGAAATCGTTTTATATTTCTAATTAATATTTATAGTTGAAAATCCAACATATATAACCCTATGTAAAAATTGTTTTTCTAAAAGGTAAATGCTTGTGTCATTTTTGTATTCATTTTAACTTAATTAAAATAAAGCGTCCCTATCACCTACAACTGGCTCCATGAGGTCCCAAAATTGACCCAAAGATGCCCATGGTCGGAAATTTATCCACCAATAAGGTTATGACACGTTTTACGGTAATTTTATATTATTATAATATTATTGTTTTAACCCTTATTTACCGGATTTACCCTTAACCATGGTAAATAAAATATTTACCGCAGTAATTATTCAAAATGTCTAAAAATAAAAGTTACCTATTTACACAATTTTAACATCCTGATTCCAAATATGGAATCCATTTTTCCAATTTCAAAACACAGAATTGGCAGAAATTAATTTAAAATTAATTCCCGTTGTTAAAACAAAAAGCGTGTTTTTAAGAGATAATAACTATAAAAAAGATTGGCACTTGTTTATGTCTGGTTTAAATGTGAAATTATGTTCAATGACCCAAATTGTATTAAATGGTAAAAATATATTCTAAATATACTTTGAAACCACTCATATTCATAATTTATCACAATTAATTATTTTGATTAAAAAAGTTGTTTTTAATTAAAATTTAGTAATTTTCACTATTCATCAAAATATGAAAGTTATCCGAAAAGTACCAAAATTTCACCCTAGGCAAATTTCGATATTCCGAATCCATAAATGAAGTCCATTTTGAGAGATAGAATTTATAATATTTCAAAAAGTAGGTATTACTATTCATAACTGCTAGTTTGATTGGTTGTGGTGTGTTAAAATCTCGAAGTTGCGTACAATGCATGTCATTGCATTATTCGAAGGGAAACGTACCGTGGAAGCTTGGGGTGTTACATAATAAATGATCATAATATATTTTTGGTTTTTATTTCCATTTTTACAGAAATGAAAATGGATAATTAGTACTTTAATTGATTAACAATTATGTGATAAATAATAATAAAAAATTTTAAAAAATATCTCACTATTTTATCAAATATTAAAATCCCACACCATTGAACATGAAATGTCTAATTTTTATGATATTATAGTTGAAAGAATCCATATTTCCATTCTTTATTATCTATAATTTGTCCACATAAATCATAATAGAGTATTTAGGTAGGTGCTAATGCTAATTGTGGACTCATAGCTCTTTGATCGATTTAGGGGACTCCCCAATCATAAAACCCTTACTTGGATGTCCTCAAACCATTCCTCTAAATTTATATTGAAAATATTTTAGTTGTTAAACTCAATTCAAGTTTGATTATGTCTACCCAAATCCATCATGAGAAATCCTTAATAAAAGTATGTTTCCAAACATTGGCAAGGTAACTAATTAGTTTTATGGCTATAATAAAAATAAAGTAATGTAAGGCTTAGTGTGACATAATATTATGTTGAGGGATTTTAGTTTATTAAGAATAAATTTTATCTTGTTTTATCCTTTACATTACTTGTTAATATTAACTATATTTTACTTAAATAATTAACCATATTAGATTTAAAATGTATGCATGATCCATTTATTTAAATTGTTTATTTTCTCATAAATTCATTTATTTTTGTGATAGCTGTCTTGCATCCACATAATAAATAATGCTAATTAAAATAATAATAATAAATTACCTAATCATGATCTTTTATAAATTTTGATTCACTAATAGGAAAATAAATCATCACTTGGACTTGGTGAAAATTACATATTCTATACATGGCATAAGTTACAACATTGCACCTATACACCTATGTGACAAATGGGTTGTCATCATTATGGTTCTTTCTTGAACTTTCTCTATGTACCTTGGGATACGCCACTAATAATAAGTATTTATTACTCAAAAATAGGTGAGGGGAACCCAAGAATTAATTAACAGATATTACTAAAATAACCATGTATACACATGTCCTCCATAATAATGGAGGGAGAGATAACCAAGAGGCCATCAAATTTAATTTAATATTAAATAATTTAAAACTCATGCAATAAATTAAATTAAATCATCTCACGCATAAAAAAATGTCTTGGTAAATATCCTAAATGATCATACATGTAATGTATACGCAAAAAAGTTAGTTAAAATTCATTTCATTTCATTATTTATTATTATGATAAATGTGATTAAATTAATTCATTCATTCATTAATTCAATCATTTTTGTACTAATTTTCATCCAAATTCATTTGGAGTTACCCATTATTAAAATAATTCATAGAAAATAAATAGTATAAAAACTAATGACATATTATTATAATAAATTAATTGTGAATTTATTGATGATTTAAAACCATTATTAAATTTTCAAACACACCATGTATGTTAATAAATAAAATAAGGGTTTAATGATTTAATTTATCAATTTAATTTAATTTAATTCTATAATTTATTAGGATACTACACAACATGTATTTATGAAATTCACATTGAGTACCTTCATTACTGTGTACCCGAGATACATGATTAGGGTTTCAGTGTGTACCTCAGCAGGACTACAAAGCATGTACAAGCCAGCTACACATGGTGTATCGGGAGTTCCATGTGTTGACAAAACCCAAAACAAAACCCAGCATGTTCTTTGAACGTGAGACCCCAAGGAGTGTATTCCAACTAGACATCATGTGTTCTACTTCTTATGTTTCATCTTGACTCATTCAATGGATCAACATGTACTTTATTTTTATGAAATAATGAGTTACATGTCATGTACATAGATTATAAGTCATTTACTCAATTAATTAAATAAATTATTAGTCACACGTGATTTTGACCATGTATAATGACCACATTGATTACGTGAGTTTTTCCACTAACTCATGTAGACTAAACGAATTGTACACTAACTACACGATGTGTAATCTGACATTCCATTTGTCAGGTTAGACCAGTCAACATGCAGTGTGTAGTAAATTTTCCATGTGTATTTACTGCTCGGTGCATTGTGTATCTCACGATATGGCTAGGTGCAGTGCACTTGGGTACATGACATATAATCTGACTACATGTTGTGTAATCACGTTATATCTGCATAGATTTATTGAAACATCTTAATGGAATCTTTGATCATTCATTATGTTTTCCTGGACTTAAGTAATTTTTAATGTTGATGAGGAAATTAAAATTTAAAAAACATTTTAATTAAAATCAGATTAAATAACTAATAATATGAAATGAAAAATCAAACAACAATTTTTCATATTGAAAAATAATAAAATAAATAATTATAAATTTAAAACGTGACCACTCTAATGAAGTATACAGGTTACAGACATAGATAAAGTTCTTTTGGTGGGTGTTAAATTAAAATTTAATTTAATTTAGAGTTTTCTAAATATCTGAGAGAGGATCATTCACGTTAAATTTATAATTATTTTATTTATGAATGTAAGAAATTATTACCTCATTTTAGGATCCTTTCTTTGATGAGGTTGTTTTTCTTAGAGAAATCCTTTTAAATACATTCATTGTGCTATAAGGATTCAAGTGTATATTCCCTATAGAGGTGATCCATTTGTGCTCCTTTTATTTCCTACCAATGAAAATTGATTTTGGGTGCTAGCATAGTGAGTCAATTTTCCTTCATGGTTCGTCTTGGTATCTTCTATATACTTTGGGCTTGAATGTGTTCTCCCCATTCTTTATAGGAACATATGAGTAATTCAAGGGATAGAAAGACTACCCTATTGTTTGTAATGATTATCTATTCTCAATTCCAGATTAAACCTACACAATAGACATGTCCATCTATTTCTAGACAAATGGTATGAGTTAAAATATTATTTAATTGCATACTAGACCTCAAATAATATAACTATCTTAAAAAACCATATTCCATATAATAATAATATTATTTTTATGTAATTCACTAACCTACATGTTGATAAATATATTTTTACTATCTACAAAATTAATATTAATAAACAGACTAGGTCTTGGTCCATTCAACCACCTTGAAATTTATTTAATACATTAGAAAAAAATTTATTCATAAATAAATATTTCAATCCACAAATCAACAAATAAATATTTCTTAATTATTAAATAAAATAAATAAATATTTTTTACTTTCATTCTAGTGGATAAATATTGATTTAATTTGTGTTTTAAACAAATCATAAAATCATTAATCCTCTGCATTGAGAATAATAGTTATTTTATTAATTAAATTAACATATAATTTAATTGATATTAAAAAAACTTAGTGTGAATCCCTATAGGATTATTTTTTTTTTGGTATTAGGAAGGTATGCCTGAAGTCAAATATTACTATCCAGAAATGGGTTAATGTACCAAAGAGGAAGAACATAATGTTTCCACTTTGATAACTAATATGAATACTCATTTTTTAATATAATCTCTTTCTATAAATTTCTCATCAAGTAGGTTTCACATCCATTTCATCAACATATGTACTTCATATGTCTTTCTTTTACTATATGAAATAAAAGTGTCACTTCACCAAGGCTATGAAATTTAATATGGTTATTCTACTCCAATAAAAGGAATGCGATATCAACTACCATAAATATGGAAGGTAAAAAATACTTCCTCTACATATCAAACAACAACATGTCACTTATAATGCACCCAACATATCCAAATTCACCTTGAATAATTATCATCGTTGTTTATGAAATACATCTAAGTGTGTGAGTCACAATATTCATTAATAATAATATTAAATTATAACCACCATTACACACATTCGTAGACATGAATATTTAGTGACACAAAAAAATCCATAACTCCTATTAGTGGTTTTGTTCACATAATCTCTCATCTTATAGATTACTAAGTGTGAACTTTAAAAAAAGTTTCATCATACACTTATGAGTAATAACACCTAACAGTCTATATACTATTTTCCCTATAATAGTGTGTTATCTGACTTTTGAACTATATTTAAGAGATATCATCATATCATCCCATGTTTCTCATCATAGCAAGGAACTACTATAACCTTATCAACGAAACAGATACTCTAGGACATTATCACATCAATGTTATCTAGAAGAGAAATAAATAAGTGATAAGTTATTTAAATCAACATTAAATTCATTAAATATACATATAATCCAAAGTAAAATGTAGTTAGTTATAGGGAACCAACTCCCACATGATTAAATGTAAAGATACACATTTCTCAACTTTATGTGTTAGACCAAAGAGAACTAACTATGCTAATGGTGGAGGGACAGGGTCCCCTCTAATATCTCACCTTAAGAATTTCTCTGAAATGAGAATTATAGTGATTTGATCCCAGATAGTCTAGAGTCAATGTATGTTATAAGTTATATTGGCATGATTATAAGTCATCAAATCCCAAGGGTCCAAAGATTTTAGTTGTCTTGGTAAACCAGATACATAAATGAGTCCTTTATTAAAAATGAATTCACTAATTACAACATAATTATTTTTTCCAAAATAAATAACTTCCAGAATAACCTTATTCCATCCAATATATCCGTTTATATGATTCATAGTATGCTTCTTGGATTTTAGGGGTAAATGAAAAAATATAATGGTGAGATCAAATTCTCAGTAAGGGTAAATTATAACGGAAAAAATAATGAATCAATTACAAAAAGATTTATTTCATAGTAAATAACTGAACTCACATTCCATATAATCAATAAACTGAGAAGGAAGTTCACAAAAAATATGGAAAATTAATAACTGAAAACACATTCCATTAAACTAACGATATAAAGAAAAATCAATATGGAAAGGTATAAAACTGAAATACATTCCATCAAATCAATAACTTAAAAATGAAATGTATCCATGAATATGTCAATGAAAATTATCATGGATGAATAATAAATTAAACTAAATGGGGTTAATTCTTAATTATTGACAATATGTTTCCTAGCTACATGGAACCATTAACATTGAGAACTTTTACAAGAACGTTTAACTTATTGGGTAAAAATCATATAAAGCAGCTTACCGACTAACTCATCACATGAGACTACCAATGCATTGAGGGGATATCAATAACTAGCCCCCGCTCGTGTCTTACTAGTCCAAAACATTCCTCATATTGAATAATCTGAATAAATAATATGCCTTATCAAATAACCTAATTGAATAATGAATACAGAATTATCATTATTTCCCAAATAATAAAATAAATTTTAAAGTAGAAATTGTATGTCAAATGGTATATGATTTATAAAATACTTATATTCGTGATAAATGATATGGATAATTTAGGGAAATTCAATGATCATTGGGGATTGAATATTTCAAGGGGCTTTCAAAAATAAATCAAGGATGTGAATATAAATACTATCCTTGACTAAATGAATAAAAAATCATCCATATAAAGGATAAGGATAGTACCAATACAACATACCCCAAGTAGATAAAATAAGTGGTTTTTGACATTGATTAATGTTAATATTATAAAATGATTTTTTAAAATCATTTCTTGAGGAAAATATCCTTTTATTTTAAAAAGAAATTTGATAACCCTTTTCTTTGAAAATAAATTTTAAAAACATTTTCCTAAAAAATTAACCATTTAAACATGAAAATGAATATTTGAGGGAATGATAGTGGTTAAATCCATACATATTGTAATAATTAAAAATAACAACCATTTTTCATGGTAAAAATATACAAAATATGCCTTGTTCCGAAAGCGACAAAAAGATTCCATTTAAAACATTAATAAAAGTAAAAAATGCGTAAACCTTTCTTTACTAAATCAATTAAAAAAATTGAAAAAACGTTAATAAAACATGTTTTTAGAAGAAAATAGGCTCTCTGACTACAGTGAAAAATAATGTTGGGTTTTCTAAAAAACATTTCTTAAAACATTTAGGATACCAAAGAGAGGGAAAATGGAACTATTACCTGAAAAGGGTCATTAATGGCCATAGGGGAGAATAATTAATGGTTTTATTGAACAATGTTTATATAATTTCCTAAAAGTAAAATTAAAATATCATTAAACTTATTTTTGAGTAAATAATCTTTAAACATTTCAACGTGTTCCCTACAACTTTGAAACATTTCAAATCATAGGCCTCGTGAAGGAATAAAATTTAATGAAAGTTATAATATCATTAGATTAATGAGATTCATGATATTTTATATAAAATTTAAGTACATACACTATTTGAAATAAACTAGTTTTATAACAACAAATAAGTCTCAATGGGATGTAAATTGAGATGAAATTCTATACCTTGTGTTTTTAAGGTGGGTTTTCTTTAACATCTGGTATAATGAACTTATGTAAATTATCTAATTTCATCAGAAAATATTTCATGTTTATCATTAGTTTTATTTTAATTATTACCATGTTGTATAAAACTACTTAAACAGTTATATTTATGTCAGTTATTTTGAACAAATGTTTTTTGTGTGTCAAACACAACATTTTAGGTCAAATGTGGTGAAATGAGTCATTATGTAACATCTCAAAAATAGTAATAACTAGTATTAATCCTTGTATTTCACGGCGTATACGATTACTAGTTTTTATTTTAATAAGATATTAATATTAAGACACTATTCAAATAGTTGACATTGAAAAAGGATAGAGTAAAAGTATATAAATTTTTTTATTTAGAGGAAGAATATTTGAATTCATTTTCAATTTTGATCACAATAACTATAATGTGGGTACTGAAATAAAAAGTGAAAGATAATTCATATATAAGATAGTGGTTGTAATAATAAAATTAAGAAATGTGAAAATAAATGAAATAATAATAAATTGAATGAGTGGGTATTTTGGGAAAAAAGAAAATAGAGTGAAACTATTCATCATGTATATGGAATATTATGGAATGAGCTATGTAGAGATCAGAGAAAAAGATTAAACAGAACACGCATTTGAATAAAATAAATATATGAAGACAGAGAATGGATAGCCACTTCATAATACTTGACAACATGAAATTGAATCAAAAAATTAGATAAATACCAATTTAATCTAGTTATTTCATCACCAAATGTCAATAATCATGGGTTATATATTTATATTTAATACCAACCCTATGCATTTTCACGACAAGATCATTTAATTACACATTATCTTACACATAATTAGGTTTTTTTCCAATATGAAATTCCTGGAAAGTAAATTAATTCAAGAATAAATGTATATTCTATATAAGTATATACTGGTAATGCATAATGAAAAAACATTGATTACATGATGTAATACAGTAGTCATGTCACACATAATTTTTATTTCAGTTAAAACTGATAATGCATATAAAAGTTTTTATGTAAGTGAAAACCAGTAATGCATATTAAGGTAAATTTATTTAACCTAGTTAATCATATAAGTCAATTAACGATTCTTTGTATGAAGAAATTGAGAAAATAGTATCCTATATATTGTAAATACCGTTATATGAATACATAATATTAATAGAGTAATAGTAATATTTCTATATTTATTGTATGCAACTTGAATGAAATTTCAAAGAATATATATAGATGTGTGACTTTAGAATACATAATGTATATATACATGTAAATGAGTTGTACATAGTAATGGAATAGATGTTATATAAATAGTTAAGAAATCCTAAACATAGTAGAAAATATTTAATTGAATTAATAAGGAATTAAAAAAGTTATTGTGCATTCATGATAGAGAAATAAATTATATAAATGAAAAAATGATGCAATTAGATAATTCGAATTTTGATCATTATAATATTTAAAGTTAGAATGAAATCCATATAACATAAAATAAAGTTGTTCTTTAATTGTTTTATGGAAAACATCATTCAAAGTAATCAAAATTTTTAGAACACTTCAAAAAAATTACTATAGTAATTGTTTTTATTTTTATAACCATTTTTTCAAATCTGGTTAATGATTCATTTGTATTAGTTTCAACATTGTTGAAAAAATAGTTCTTCTCTACCCAAATGTGGAATTTATCTAACTATACATCACTTAGGTGATGTAAAAAATAAATAATTGTAAATGTGATGAATAAAATGTCAAAAAACAATAAAATATTATTTTCCCTCTGTCTCATACCAAACATGGTTAACATATGAAATATGAATTAAACATGATCAATATAGATGTCATATATGAAATTTAAAAATGATATGTGTTCTGTAATAATTACTAGTCTACTACTAATAAGGGAAATGATTTGAATCTTTATAAAGACCTAAAATCCCATCTAGTGAATCAACCCATTTGAAATAGAGAATCCGACTCCAATTAAGTAACCAAATTCTGATTGTCCTCTGTGATACCAATCTGTAGTGTGATCAGTGTAGAATAGGGTTGTTGGGACACCTTTCGAAACCCACATTCCCCATAATAGAACCATTGGCAGAAATGATGATGTTTAGGGCCAGAACTAATTGTTTATGTTCATGACCATTGATGTAAAACCATGGCTATGGATAACCATAACTATGGATATAGGCGTCATACCATTAGATTGTGAATCTTTTTGTTTGTTGTAATGGTATTTAAGAAAAAACAAATGTCTCTATAATACTGTTTTGTGGACTATTTTGGACCTTTTAGAACTGCAATTAATATGAATTTGATTCTTAATGTTAGTCTATATAATTAAGTACAGCTTAATGTATAAAACTGATGGAGTTTTTAAGACATATAAATAGATACTCTTCCCACAAAATGAAATCAAAAGTAGGAGAAAATGTTTACTACACCTTTGACACAGCTCTGAAGTGGTACCATTATGGAAATCATAATGTCTCCATTCTGTACGTGGAGCGCCTTCAGGACCTTACTCCTCTACATGCCTTCCTAATAAACCACCAAATCAATGCCCTTCACCTCTTCCTAGATCTCATTAACATTTGATTCTTATTATGAGGTTGGTTCTTCGGTCTGGATGACAGCATTAACATTGTATGGTTTTCATATTCTGAATCATGTGCTTTGGGTCACGAATAGCTGGGCAGCCTTGTTCTGTAGCTGAGAGCTCAGATCCTTGATCCTTGCCTCCCCAAATTTTTTGGACATCTGAAAATATCCCACTTGGAGGTCAAAAATAGAATCTGAAATAGCTGCACAGAATTCATTACCTAAGTAAATAAAATATTTATAGTTTTTGTAAAAAAATAATTTTTCACTGTTGTAGCTGACTCCTAAACAGACAACATTTTCATGTTCATACAACACAAGTGTAAAATTAATATTACAATAATTTGGTATATTTTTTCTAGTAAATTAAAGTGGAAATAGTATAAAGAGTACTACCTGGTACTGTTCAATGGTAATACTTAATTTTGAAGATTCAATTCACTGATGATCATATATAAAAATGATGAAAAGAATGATTGTTGTGCTAAATTTATAAGGAAAACACTATAGGAATGTCTGAGAAGCATTTGGATGTGATCAAGATGCTTTTTTTTATTGAATACCCGGTCCGCTGCCAGCCTTTGGCATATCGCATGCTAAAAATAATTCAAAATAACAAATGAAACGATCGAGTTGGATCAGGAAAATTAATAATGTTTTTGTTCATGGAACATTGGAATAATGAAGTTAACTTTTCCACAATGTTTAGATACCTTGCATCTGATTTCGTCATCAGTTTCTCTACCAAATTCATGTCACAAAAAAATGAATACTTGGAGGAATCACTGTTAGAGCAGTCTATAACTTCCTTGTTAATTTCCTAGTTAGTAATAAAATGCATAAATGGAAATAAACATGATTAGAAAATAAGTAACATAACTTTTAAATGGGAATTGTCTCACATAAACATTAAAAATAAAAGTATAAAACATCAAAAACATGTAAAACAAAGTATAAACACAAAATTGGATGTTTGTTTCTACTTCAAAAAACAGTATGATTCGATCTTCACTAGGTGTGTGGGGTGTTGTCTAGCTTTTTTCCTACCCAAAAAACATAATATTTTCTCCATAGGATAAAATGTTTAAAAATAATAATATGTATTATGGGATACTAAAAATGAAGAATCCAAAATATGAATGTAAAAATAAACCTATTATAGTCCACAAACTGTGATCCGAAAAAGATCTTTAGTAATCTTTTGTTAATAGGTGATATAGGATACAACAGTATGCGTATTTTTTCACTAATATGTAAAATCAATTCACATGCATGGGTAGTTTTTCAAGTATTGAATATCTATATACATCCTGTAAAAATTTATTAATCCATGTGAACTTTCAAATCTCAAAAGTTGTTATATTGAATGGACAGATACGATTTTGTAAATAACTGGTTAAACTAGTATTTATGTTGTGTAGATGTCATAGATATGAGAAAATAAAATTATATTGGAACAGAAACATGTTCAAATGATGTGGAATAGAAACATGTTCAACTGATATGTGATGTAACCACATGAAATGAATGTTTTAAACTATATATGGATCACAGAAAATACATAAACATAGAACATTTGTTATGCAGTATCCAAGCCAGAGGCTAATTCAAAAAACATGATGAAATTATTCCATTAACCCTAATATAAATAGAATAGTATAGTATAGCTTTTAAGGTAAAAAAAATGCTGAAATCAAATATAAAAAAATATGAAATGGTCAAACTATTTTATTTCCTTACAATTACAGCTAAAAAATTCAGTCAATTTTTTCACACTTCTTTGGTAAGTTATCCTTCCATAAGAGTTGAATCTGTACATAATGATTAAAAAACCCAGTTCAAGAACGTGATGAAACATAGTTTTATCAACATTCATAAGGTATTATGTTATGTTACATGGTTCATAGGAATTGGGATTAAAGAACAGTAATCCAGACATCTTGTTTCAATGAAAACTAGTTAAAGTAGTGGGAAAAATGTCCCTGTAGATTTTTGAAAACCCTTAATTTAGTAAATATAGATGCATTTTTTGTAGAATCCATACCTGTATATATTGGTGTTTATCCATTCTAAAAATAGATCAATAAAAATAATAAATACAAAAGTAAAAACTCATCAACTTCTTACATTTAGTTTCTTCAATTGGTTGAACATTCATCATGCATGAAAACTTTAACTGAACCTATAAAGTGACTCAAGAATGTCGTGTTGATGGTTTTAAATCTCACCTGAATAGTAAAAAGTAGTGGGTAAACGTATGGGTTTCTAGAGTTGTTTTCTCTGATTAGAGACATTCACACATGCCAAAAAGCTTCAGCAGAGAGCTGTCAACCAACTTAGAAGACTTGTCAACATTAAATTGAATTAAAAAATATATATGATGATAGATTGAATCTTGGTGTATCATGAGAATCAATATCACCATCCACTTCAGCTTCGAAGCTATATAAATAATAAGTTCATGTATAATATGCAAAGACACAGAAGTGCATTCATATTCAAAAATCCAAAAAATTCTTTACTCTATGAATGCAATCATCGTAGCTTGTGTTTGATGGGTGATCGTCATTGTAAAGCCCATGCATGTATAGAACTCAATGAGAAGTCTAGTCGAGCATGGTTCTACAATGGTTGGAAACATTCCCTTGATTATTGTATGATATATGTTGAAGGTAAAAGAAAACATCTTTCAATGACTATATGTTTTGTACTTATTAAAACATGAATTTACAATTTTAATATGAATCATTTATCATCCTTCCTATAGAAAATAAAATATCATATGTTTCGATGCTAGCATAACTATTTATCATAGAAAGCATTGCAGTGATTTGAATTCCATTACATGTTGTGGTACCAAGATAGTATTTGTTCATGACCATCCTGGGGAAAGTTGGTCACCAAATCAACCCACATATTATAAAAATCGGTCAATTAGAAAATATTGTAAAACATGATCCACTCCTCCAAAAGAATCTAAAAAGTAAAAAAAATTGATCCAATGGGATGGAAAATAAATAAAAAGAATAAGAGACTTAATTTTTTTACAACTACATTATGGGAAGAGAATACACACAGTGAAGATATTAGGGTCACCAAAAATACCATTCCTAAATGGTTTGGATATTCACCACATCTTGATGACTGATAGAATCCTCAATTTTCCTGTCAAAATGAAGATAATACTATGAATATTGATTTTTAATTAAATAAAATGTACTCATATAAAATTGGAAAGAGAAAAAAAATAATGACTCTGAAATTTCTATGATTCAATTTTCCAAAACATATCATTAGATTTTTTTAAGGCATAAATATTTATTTAAAACAAAATTATCAATTGTTTACATAACACTAACACTGCTCTAAAATACCTAATTTGTTTCTCTTTAATATGATTCATTGATCAAATAAAACATGTGATCCACTTCTCAAACAAATAACATGATCTAGTACCCAAAATAATTTATGATTCACATGATCAAATAGGAAACATGTTCCACTACTCTAAAAAAATCTTCATTACTGAAATGATAGATAATAGATTATAGTAGATAATAGAATATAGTAGTAAATGATGTCAAAGATGTCAATAGATGATTGACAAAGGTAGTATATAACCTTACCATTATTTAAATCTTCAAAATGAAAACTCATATTGTATCATGTTGTGTATGTTCTATTGTATATGGTTTTTCATTATGTAAATCAGCCTTGGAGTGGGGTGAATAGCAGGGACACCAAAAAAAACTTACACAAAAAATTATCACTATGGTGGTATTTCATGTCACGTGACTAAGTAAGAAGCATAATTGAAAAAAATTAGATTAGAATAAATTCAAAAATATATTAAGAGAAGTGAGAAACAATATACAACATGGTTCACGCTTATAAAAAATTGATGACAATGATAAAATGAATTTCTCGCCTTTGGATCTAAGATTGAAATAGTGGCTTGTTAATCCCTATGAAATGCATGGTTTGTAATATTAATATTGTTTTTTATAAAATAAACTTCATCAATTTATGAATTTAAAATCAGAAATTATATAATTGCTATGATGAAAAATTACCTTGAAATATTGTTACCATTACATTAAAAACAGGAGATGCAGATAGACATAAATGAATAGAAACATACTAAGCAATTATAGATATTCTTTGAGTAGATTAAGTTCAAACAGGAACTTGAAAATTATATGAAGTCTTCATGCACCTAAGAAACTTCTATTACACCCTATAGAACATGTATGTGAATTTCAAAAAAAAACTACATAGTTAGTGAAACATAACTGAAGGCAATTTGAGATCTCAAGAAATCCATACCTAAAACCCAAATGCAAAGAACTTTATTCCGTCATGAAACCAAACACAATAAAATCTCCATTCATATATGAGATCAAAAAAATTCCATGAA
Source organism: Viscum album (assembly GCA_963277665.1). NCBI lineage: Eukaryota > Viridiplantae > Streptophyta > Magnoliopsida > Santalales > Viscaceae > Viscum > Viscum album. The sequence goes on from OY728166.1 coordinate 1,477,867,480, forward strand.
CATAGAGTTACATTGACAGAAAACACCTAAATGAAAAACAAATCAATGCTCTAAGAAACAATTTACTACATAGTGCATACTTATAAAAATTTGAAGACAATGATAAAATGACTATCAGTTATCAATGTATGATCAAAATTGTGTAATGTTTATCCTGAGGAAAATAATATTTTTAAAAATTATTATTATTTCTGATAAAATTCACCTCATAATTTTATGAAAAAATAAAAAGGAATGAAATAATTGCATTGATGAAAAATTAACATAATCATTGTGACCACTGCATTCAAAAGCTGGAGATGCTAATAGAGAAACATGAATTGAATAACGGCACTAACTCATGAAACAAAACACAATCAAATCTCCAATAATATTTGAGATCAAAAAATTTCCATGAAAACATAGTTAAATAGCCAAAAAAACACAGAAATGAAAAACAAAACAATTCTCTAAGTATAACATCCCAGGTAAATAAAGAATAAATAATTTTAATATTTATTAATATTTATGAATTAAATATTAATTTTATTTTAAATGGGTTGCTATGTTCGATAGTGTACCCGATACGCAACGATGAGTTTCTTTGAAACTTACGTAGCACACTAGTAATAAAATAATATTATTTTAAATGTTAGTTAACAAGTAGCCATTGTACTGGCGGGAATGGATAAAAATAACTAAAATATGATTAGATATGTTTTTAAATGTTTATACATTTACCCAATAAAAGATAAAATCTTAAAATACGGAAAGAGTTCAATTTTACGGGTATATATACTCTAATTTTCACTAAAGGTTCACTTATCACCTTTTAATGGTGAACCGTCATTAAATATAGTTTTGATCACTCTTATACTTTATTTTGGACCAAATATAACTCTTCTTTAGAATCGGGACATCAAAATTTACTTTGTGTAAATTTTTGGTACCTTTCTAATAAAGTTCATTTTTTTATGAATAGTGTAAAATGTTGTATTTTAATTCAAAACCTCTTTTTAATCTAATTTATTTATATGATTAGATTATCATTTTAATTGGTTTTAAAGTGAAATTAGAAAATATTTTTACTAGTTAATCCAATGGTGGTCATTGGAATCAATTTCACTTTGAAATTGGACTTAAACTGGTGTCAATCTTTTGATACTTATTGTTTCGCAAAAACACGCTATTTGTCATGACAGCGGGAATTAATTATTAAATTAATTAATTTGACTTATATGTTTTGAATTTTGTAAAATGGACTTCATTTTTGAATTCGGAATATCAAATATAGCTTAGGGTGAATTTTTGGTAATTTTCTGAAAAACTTCAATTTTTGATGAATAGTGAAACCACTAAGTGGTAATCATGGAAACTGATTTTTCAGTTAAATGAAAGTTTACCACTAATGTGTATTTAATTTTGAAAATCTGACATACATGGTTGTCATTAAGAAGTAAAATGTGGTTCAATGAGATTAAAATAATTTTTTGGTGAATAGTAATTTTTTTCATTAATCGCGATTAGAGGTAATTAGTGTAGTTTAAGGTAAAAATGGTATTATAAGAATGTGAAAACACCATGACACTTTTCCTACATCTATTGGGTGAGTCATGGCCGACCCAGACAAGCCATGGTCCAACTTGGGGACCCCATGGAGCCACTTTAGTTGGAAAATGACATTAATATATTTTTATTTAATGTTAAAGTGAAAATGACACTAACATAAATTGTTTTACTAAATTAATTTTTGAGTGGGGTTATACAAGTCCAAATTTTGATTATAAATATTCATTAGAAAGCTAAAAAGATTTAATATACCATAGTATTTGTTTTATAATTTTTAGACATTAAATAAAATAAATTATATATGACATAATAATGATGCAGCGATGACATCATTATTTGACGATTTAAATAAAATGGAAAGATAATGAAAAATCTAAAACCTACACATGGCCAAAACCAATTGGATGAGTGTATTTCGAACCCTTATCACCTTAGCCACGAATTATATCAATGTGGGGCCTTTTAAAACCGAAACACATTTTCAAATAAAGTAATATTTCTTTACTTTCCAAAAGTGCCCCTCCTCTCCTCTTATAAAAGGCCCTCACCTCTACCCCATTTCACATACTTCTCAAGCCTTTGGCTCGGCCAACCCCTGCCCAATTACTCTCTCCACATCCCTCTCATCATCCTAGAGGATTTCCTTTGGGAAGAATCCTTTCAAAGGAAGCCTTTAGGCTCAAATCAAAAGGGAGTTACACTTTTAAAGGTAATTCATTCTCTCTTGTTCATTTGTTTTATTTTGCTTCTCCAACCCTCTAAACTCTTTTTATTTACTTCTTTTGTAACAACACCAGTATCTTCAATATATTAGGATGTTTTTATAATATTTATTTGAGCTACACTCTCACACAACTACATCAAATGGTTAAAGAACATACGGTTTCCGTGGATGGCGAAATTCTGCCTCCCAAAACGATGATTGTTCAATACTCATTTAACACCTTCAAGGGTGGCCATTATGATGTCACTATTTTTATATATGATATATGATATGTTTATGTTTTCTTTAAGCTTCTGTATTTTTCATTTTTGGCATACCTTTATGGTTTCCATTATGGGTAAACACGATATCTTCATTTAAGGAAGTGCGGACTACCGCCCCCTAAAAGTGATGTGATCCGTTAATGCCATATGTGGGACGTGTAAAGGATGGATTTAAAGTTATTATATATGATATTATACTGGAATTATAATATACCTCTATATCATTATTATTTCTTTCCATTAAAGTATGAGATAGAAATGAAAGTAGCGTTCATGCGTACGTACGGCTTACCGTCTCCATGAACGGTGCATTTCATTTCTTATCCCCAAATGTAATGTACTATTAAAATTACATGTATATAATGTATATATATAATTAATGATATATCTAAATGATGAATATAATTCTGGAATTAAAATATACATACCTCTCATTTAGTTTTAATTCCACTAATATGACAAAGAAATGAAAGTAGCGTTCATGTGTACGTACGGCTTACCGTCTCCATGAACGGTGCATTTCATTTCTTACCTCTAAATGATTATGTAATATTATAAATACATGTATATGCTGGATATATATGATATATATGATATCCAAATCAGGAATTTCATTCTGGATATAAAGAACTTTTGACCACACGAACAACATGTAATTGTAAGAAGTCAACTTTCGACTTAAGAACCAAATATTGACAAAACAAACATTATTAACTTAAATGGTTACATAATGTTTATAACATGGCAATAAGTGATATAAAAGGAATAATGAACTTTAAAAAGGTTATTAATCAAGTATAAATTAACTCAATATTATTATTCAGGACGTTAAAAAACGATCGAGTCAAGTCGGACCCGAGGTAAGGGACTTCGTCTCAATCTCCTTTCATTGTGGCATATTTAGTTTTATACACAACTTTCTTTTATAAGGTGTATAAACTCCTTTGACTTTTACTTTTATACAAAAGGAATCTTTTTCTACGAAGCGTTTTACTAAACGACAAAAAGGAATGTTTTTTTTAACGTACGCGGTGACAACGACCTTTTTCCGCCGCCGCGAGTATTATTTGGTCTTTGGCTTTCTCAACAAGCCGTAATGTTTTTAGAATAAAATAAACACCATATACTCTTTTATGTATTTTGGTATTCAAAATGGTTTTGAAAAAGGATTCTATTATGTCAATATATTTATGATATATTGTGATTGAAATGTGGAAATGTTATCATTCCTTTATATTGGTTTTATGTTTTATGATTTTATACTGGTACTTGGACATTTTATCGGGTGGTTACGTTATAAACCATATGACGGGTGGTTCCGTGAATACCAGGACGGGTGGTTACGTTATAACCTCCAATGCATTTGGTATGGAAGTCGGTCGTATAGCTATTCCATTAAGTATGTATGGAAATTGGCCGTATGGCTATTCCATTAAGTGATATGTGTGGAAGTCGACCGTATGGTTATTCCACTTAAGTATGTTTATGTCCCAAGTTACCTTTATATATTCTATGTGTTCTTTATATGGGTTTTATGGTAATCCTTTGGTTACAAAAAGGTAAGTAATGATATTTTATTCAGTGAAGAGTTTTTACTACTTCATAAAGGTGAAAATTATTACCTTGATAAAGTATACATGGTTTACTATTTGTTTTGATAAACTAACAGTTTTTATTCATTGTGTATCCCTTAATGAGTTTTTATGCTCATCCCAAGTTTTTGAAATGTTTTTCACAGGACTTAGCATGGAATAGGGTCAAGGATGGGATTAAGGGAAAGTCATGCTACCTAAAACATGAAACTAGACATCTTTCTTTTTAAGAGTTTTTATTTTATGGAAATTTAGTAGAAGCAACTACTTTGTAATCTTTTGAGATATAATAGTTATGACCTAATTATCTAAAACTCTAAACCTGAAAAGATCCTCAATGTGAATTACTCATTTAATTCAATATTAAGTAAGGTTTAAGGTTGGGGCCTTATATTTGGTATCAAAGGACGGTTTAGACAACTTTAGGAGTTAGAAAAGTGTTAAATGATAATATGATTGAAATGATATAGCATTTACGGATTACCATGTTGCTTCGCCTAAGATATTTCTGTGTTCAGAATGGTTTTCCGTAGAGGAAACAAAGCAGCTATGTTGGGACGACATCAGGAGGAAGACAACCTTCCAAATCAGCAACCTGAGATGGTCGGAATCAGAACTGAACAGTTTGTTACAGTGATGGCACAGTTGACTCAGGCTATAAATGGTGGTGGTATCCATGCACCAGATCATCCAGATCAACCGCAGAGGAACATGTCAGTGGTGGAACATTTCATGAGGCAACATCCCCCATCATTCAGAGGATCATCTGACCCTGTGCAAGCTGAAGGGTGGATTAAAGCACTGGAGAAGATTTTTGATGTCATGGGGTGTTCAGAACATCAAAAGGTTAGTCTTGTTGTTTACCGTTTTGAAGGTGAAGCTGATCAGTGGTGGTCGATGGTGAAAAATATAAGGGATAGTGATGAGATTGAGGATCTTCACTGGGACAAATTCAAAGGTATTTTTCTTGAGAAATATTTTCCTAAGGTGGTTCATCTTAGGATGTAAAAACAGTTCCTAGAATTGAGGCAGGAGGATGATTCAGTGGCTACTCATGAAGAAAAGTTCACTCGATTGGCAAGGTATGCTCCAAACTTCATACGAGATCTTGATAGTAAAATAAACTGTTTTTACTCAGGGTTAAAGCCAAAGTATCGAAGGGCATTAGCTTCTCGTGAGTTCAAAAGTTATGAAAAACTTGTTCGATGTACGGAGAAGGTAGAAATGGAGTTTGCCGATGATCAGGTGTTCTATGAAAAACAACAGAATAAGAGATCTAGTTGGCAGGAAAAGGGGAAGAATTCATCAAAGAAGCAAGGAGGTAAGAAAACCAAATATCCATCCTGTGAGAAGTGTGGTAAAATGCATCCTGGAGAATGTTTATCCAAGTCTGGTAAGTGCTCTCAGTGTGGTAAGTCTGGTCATATTGCTCGTAACTGTAAGGAAGATGATCAAGCAGGAAATGAAAATTCAACGGTAAGATGTTTTAAGTGTAATGAAATGGGTCATTATGCAAACGAGTGTCCAACGAAGAACTCAACTTGGGGAATGCAGCTAGACTACAAGCAGAAAGGGGTGGTAAAATCATTTGCAATAACTTCAGCAGATGTTGGGCCATCGAATGAAGTGGTATCAGCTCTAGGGAGCTCAGTATTTTTCGAAGATTGACTTGAGGTCAGGGTACCATCAGTTGAGAATAAAAGAAGCAGACGTTCCGAAGACTGCGTTCCGTACTAGATATGGCCATTATGAATTTGTAGTTATGCATTTTGGGTTAACCAATGCACCTGCTGTATTCATGGACCTTATGAATAAAATTTTCCATGAGTTCTTGGATAAGTTTGTGTTTGTGTTTTGAGGTTTGTGAAGAGTTTATGTGTGCCTTGTGATTCACAGTTGAAGAATGAGTTATTTTTTCATCCTGGCAGTACTAAGATGTACAGAGGTCTGCGGGAGTATTACTGGTGGGATGGAATGAAAGGAGACATTGCTGATTTTACTGTGAAGTGTTTAACATGTCAACAGGTTAAAGCAGAGTGGCAGTTACCGAAAGGGATGCTTCAGCCTTTACCAGTACCAGAGTGGACATGGGAGAATATATCCATGGACTTTGTTGTTGGATTACCGAAGACATCTCGAGGTAATAATGCAATCTGGGTTATTGTTGATCGCTTGACCAAATTTGCTCATTTGCTTGCTATACGAGATACTTTCTCTCTTGATCAACTTTCCTGTTTGTATATTAAAGAGATAGTAAGGTTACATGGAGTTGCTCTCTCCATTGTATCGGATTGTGATCCCAGGTTTACTTCTAACTTTTGGAAAGGCCTTCAGAAGTCGTTGGGTACTGAATTAAATTTTAGTATAGCTTTTCATCCTCAATCAGATGGGCAGTCAGAACAAACAATCCAGACATTGGAGGATATGCTACGAGCTTGATCTATGGATTATCAGGGAAGTTGGGACCAACATCTTTCTTTGGTTGAATTTTCTTATAATAACAGTTTTCATTCCAGTATACAGATGGCACCATTTGAGGCATTATATGGGAAGCGGTGTCGAACTCCAGCATTTTGGGATGAAGTGGGTGAAAGGAAACTGATGGGACCAGAATTGGTATAAGAGATGACAGAAAAAGTTTAGTTGATTCAGAAGCACATGAGAACAGCTCAGAGCAGGCAGAAGAGTTATGCGGATAACTGGAGGAAGGATCTATCCTTCGAGGTAGGTGATCATGTTTTTCTCAAGGTTTCTCATTGGAAAAGTGTGACGAGAATTGGTAAGAAAGGAAAGTTGAGTCCAAGGTTCGTTGGACCATACGAAATTCTGGAAAGAGTTGGATCAGTTGCATACCGAGTGGCTTTACCTCCGAGTTTATCTCAGGTACACAATGTTTTTCACGTTTCGATGTTGAGAAAGTATATGCCATATCCATCTCATGTTTTGAGCCCAGAGGTAGTTCAGCTGGAAGAGAACCTATCTTATGAGGAACAACCGGTCCAGATTCTTGACCACAGGGAGCAAGTGTTATGGAATAAGGTGATTCATTAGGTAAAGGTTTTGTAGAAAACCCATGTGATTTAAGAGGCAACGTGGGAATCTGAAAATTCTATGAGGGATAAATACCCCGACTTATTTTGATAAGTGAATAAAATTGCGAGGACGCAATTCCCAAAAGGGGGGAAGGATGTAACATCCCAGGTAAATAAAGAATAAAGAATTTTAATATTTATTAATATTTACGAATTAAATATTAATTTTATTTTAAAGGGGTTTCTATGTTCGATAGCGTACCCGATACGCAACGATGAGTTTCTTTGAAACTTACGTAGCACACTAGTAATAAAATAATATTATTTTAAATGTTAGTTAACAAGTAGTCGTTGTACTGGTGGGAATGTATAGAAATAACTAAAATATGATTAGATATGTTTTTAAATGTTTATACATTTACCCAATAAAAGATAAAAGCTTAAAATACGGAAAGAGTTCAATTTTACGGGTATATATACTCTAATTTTCACTAAAGGTTCACTTATCACCTTTTAATGGTGAACCGTCATTAAATATAGTTTTGATCACTCTTATAATTTATTTTGGACCAAATATAACTCTTCTTTAGAATCGGGACATCAAAATTTACTTTGTGTAAATTTTTGGTACCTTTCTGATAAAGTTCATTTTTTTTATGAATAGTGTAAAATGTTGTATTTTAATTCAAAACCTCTTTTTAATCTAATTTATTTATATGATTAGATTATCATTTTAATTGGTTTTAAAGTGAAATTAGAAAATATTTTTACTAGTTAATCCAATGGTGGTCATTGGAATCAATTTCACTTTGAAATTGGACTTAAACTGGTGTCAATCTTTTGATACTTATTGTTTCGCAAAAACACGCTATTTGTCATGACAGCGGGAATTAATTATTAAATTAATTAATTTGACTTATATGTTTTGAATTTTGTAAAATGGACTTCATTTTTGAATTCGGAATATCAAATATATCTTAGGGTGAATTTTTGGTAATTTTCTGAAAAACTTCAATTTTTGATGAATAGTGAAACCACTAAGTGGTAATCAAGCAAACTGATTTTTCAGTTAAATGAAATTTTACCACTAATGTGTATTGAATTTTTAAAATCCGACATACATGGTTGTCATTAATAAGTAAAATGTGGTTCAATGAGATTAAAATAATTTTTGGTGAATAGTAATTTTTTTCATTAATCGCGATTAGAGGTAATTAGTGTAGTTTAAGGTAAAAATGGTATTATAAGAATGTGACAACACCATGACACTTGTCCTACACCTATTGGGTGAGTCATGGCCGACCAAGACAAGCCATGGGCTAACTTGGGGACGCCATGGAGCCACTTTAGTTGGAAAATGACATTAATATATCTTTATTTAATGTTAAAGTGAAAATGACACTAACATAAATTGTTTTTCTAAAATAATTTTTGAGTGGGGTTATACAAGTCCAAATTTTTATTATAAATAGTCATTGGAAAGCTAAAAGGATTTCCTATATCATAGTATTTGTTTTATAATTTTTAGACATTAAATAAATTAAATTATATATGACATAATAATGATGCAGCGATGACATCATTATTTGACGATTTAAATAAAATGGAAAGATAATGAAAACTCTAAAACCTCTTCATGTCCAAAACCAATTGGATGAGTGTATTTCGAACCCTTATCACCTTATCCACGAATTATATCAATGTGGGACCTTTTAAAACCGAAACACATTTTCAAATAAAGTAATATTTCTTTACTTTCCAAAAGTGCCCCTCCTCTCCTCTTATAAAAGGCCCCCACCTCTACCCCATTTCACACACTTCTCAAGCCTTTGGCTCGGCCAACCCCTGCCCAATTACTCTATCCACATCCCTCTCCTCATCCTAGAGGATTCCCTTTAGGCATAATCCTTTCAAAGGAAGCCTTTAGGCTCAAATCAAAAGGGAGTTACACTTTTAAACGTAATTCATTCTCTCTTGTTCATTTGTTTTATTTTGCTTCTCCAACCCTCTAAACTCTTTTTATTTACTTCTTTTGTAACAAAACCAGTATCTTAAATATATTAGGATGTTGTTATAATATTTATTTGAGCTACACTCTCACACAACTACATAAAATGGTTAAAGAACATACGGTTTCCGTGGATGGCGAAATTCTACCTCCCGAAACGATGATTGTTCAATACTCATTTAACACCTTCAAGGGTGGACATTATGATGTCACTATTTTTATATATGATATATAATATGTTTATGTTTTTTTTAAGCTTCTGTATTTTTCATTTTTGGCATACCTTTATGGTTTCCATTATGGGTAAACACGATATCTTCATTTAAGGAAGTGCAGACTACCGCCCCCTAAAAGTGATGTGATCCGTTAATGCCATATGTGGGACGTGTAAAGGATGGATTTAAAGTTATTATATATGATGTTATACTGGAATTATAATATACCTCTATATCATTATTATTTCTTTCCATTAAAGTATGAGATAGAAATGAAAGTAGCGTTCATGCGTACGTACGGCTTACCGTCTCCATGAACGGTGCATTTCATTTCTTATCCCCAAATGTAATGTACTATTAAAATTACATGTATATAATGTATATATATAATTAATGATATATCTAAATGATGAATATAATTCTGGAATTAAAATATAAATACCTCTCATTTAGTTTTAATTCCACTAATATGACAAAGAAATGAAAGTAGCGTTCATGCGTACGTACGGCTTACCGTCTCCATGAACGGTGCATTTCATTTATTACCTCTAAATGATTATGTAATATTATAAATACATGTATATGCTGGATATATATGATATATATGATATCCAAATCAGGAATTTCATTCTGGATATAAAGAACTTTTGACCACACGAACAACATGTAATTGTAAGAAGTCAACTTTCGACTTAAGAACCAAATATTGACAAAACAAACATTATCAACTTAAATGGTTACATAATGTTTATAACATGGAAATAAGTGATATAAAAGGAATAATGAACTTTAAAAAGGTTCTTAATCAAGTATAAATTAACTCAAGTTTATTATTTAGTACGTTAAAGAACGATCGAGTCAAGTCGGACCCGAGGTAAGGGACTTCGTCTCAATCTCCTTTCATTGAGGCATATTTCGTTTTATACACAACTTTCTTTTATACGGTGTATAAACTCCTTTGAATTTTACTTTTATACAAAAGGAATCTTTTTCGACAAAGCGTTTTACTAAACGACAAAAAGGAATGTTTTTTTAACGTACGCGGTGACAACGACCTTTTTCCGCCGCCGCGAGTATTATTTGGTCTTTGGCTTTCTCAACAAGCCGTAATGTTTTTAGAATAAAATAAATACCATATACTCTTTTATGTATTTTGGTATTGAAAATGGTTTTGAAAAAGGATTATATTATGTCAATATATTTATGATATATTGTGATTGAAATGTGGAAATGTTATCATTCCTTTATATTGGTTTTATGTTTTATGATTTTATACTGGTACTTGGACATTTTATCGGGTGGTTACGTTATAAACCATATGACGGTTGGTGCCGTGAATACCAGGACGGGTGGTTACATTATAACCTCCAATGCATTGGGTATGGAAGTCGGCCGTATGGCTATTCCATTAAGTATGTATGGAAATTGGCCGTATGGCTATTCCATTAAGTGATATGTGTGGAGGTCGACTGTATGGTTATTCCACTTAAGTATGTTTATGTCCCAAGTTACCTTTATATATTCTATGTGTTCTTTATATGGGTTTTATGTTAATCCTTTGGTTACAAAAAGGTAATTAAGGATATTTTATTCAGTGAAGAGTTTTTACTACTTCATAAAGGTGAAAATTATTACCTTGATAACGTATACATGGTTTACTATTTGTTTTGATAAACTAACAGTTTTTATTCATTGTGTATCCCTTACTGAGTTTTTATGCTCATCCCAAGTGTTTGAAATGTTTTTCACAGGACTTAGCATGGAATAGGGTCAAGGATGGGATCAAGGGAAAGTCATGCTACCTAAAACATGAAACTAGACATCTTTCTTTTTAAGAGTTTTTATTTTATGGAAATTTAGTAGAAGCAACTACTTTGTAATATTTTGAGATGTAATAGTTATGTCCTAATTCTCTAAAACTCTAAACCTGAAAAGATCCTCAATGTGAATTACTCATTTAATTCAATATTAAGTAAGGTTTAAGGCTGGGGCCTTATACTAAGAAACAATTTAAAACATAGTGCATTCTTATAATAAATTTATGATAATGATAAAAGGAATTTCTCACTAATAGATGTATGATAAAAATTGTGGAATGTTTTTCCCTTCTAAAATAATGGTTTTAAAAATTAATAGTATTTTTTATAAAAGTCACCTCAACATTTTATGAAAAAATAAAATGGAATGAAATAATTGCTTCGAAGAAAATTTATAACTAATCATTGTGACCATTTCACTCAATAACTGGAGATACTGATAGAGAAACCTGAAAAGAAGAAGAAATATAAGGTCATTGGGAACCATTATAATGATAATGCAATGTAGAATTAATGAACAAGTCGTTAATAAAAATGAATTTCAAAGAACATGCATTAAATTAGCAGTAAAGTCATAATAGTAAATGAATAAGAAATATAAAAATAATATTACACAAAAATTAATAATATTTCACATTATGAAATAAATGAATAAACTTCACAGACACAAATGGAAACTAGATGTGATCATATAGTTTGAAGACAAGTTGTTGTCGTTTGAAGCCCCAATAGAAATTGAAGTCAAAGCCCAAGATGAAATTAAAACCTAAGAACATGGATCCAAAAAAATTATTGTTATTGAATCAGATCTAATTCAAGAAACAATAAACCGAATCGATGATGATGATCCACCGATGTTTGAAGGTCCACCTAAGCTGAGATTTGACCCAGTTTCACATTTATAGGTTTACAAAGATAATTTCGGTGAAACCCTTGTATGCATCAACAAATAACGTAGAAGATAGGGAGAATGGGGAGATGAGGATATATGTGGAATCGGGTGACTCAGATGCGATTGTAGGGGGTAACATAGTCGTAGCTGTACCAGCCCGAGGCAGACATGGTGGAGTCGAAGCAGCCGTAGCCATAGTTGCAGAAGGCGGATCAACAATACCTAGAGTAGGTGTAGAAGTAGAAGCTGAATATAGAGAATCTGGTGTCAAATAACCTGGTGGAGTAGGAAATGGAAGTGATGTAGCCCAACGAGGAGTAGGTAGTGGCGGAAGAGCCGGTGCGGTAGAGGGAGTTGAGAGGGAACCCTATGAGCAGAGAGAAAATGTGAGCGGGATCCGATCAGGAGCCGAGCGAGAAAAGTATGATATGATAAATTTCTGGATAGTGGGATGGGTAGTGGTAGGAGAGAAGAGGATAATGTTATAGTAACTAAGCAGAAGGGCAATGTGGAATACTGGAGAGGACACGTAGAGAAACAATGATGTGGAGGCACGGGAGATTGACACATGGCATTGGAAAGAACCTAAGTTTAGTATATTTATTAGATGAAATAATTATACTATTTATTTATCAATTATACTTTTAAAAATAATAATTAAATATTCTTATGAAAAATGAATCTACATTACAATCATATTGATGGTAGGTCATATGTATGCATGAGTAACATTCTCATTTTTCAACAATATGTATGGAAAGATAGTAAGTAGAATTATATCATTCACGAATGATCATTATTTCTTAAATAAAAAATTATTTATCTTATATAATTATATAAATAATTCTCATGATGTAAAATGAATCATATCATGTTGAGGAGCTGGTAGTCCACACGTCCACCAATGACATTATCACTATTTATGTGTGTGTGAAAGGGTAATATAAAATAGAATATATATTTATGTTATATTTCCAATAATATAATTATCGCATGAATATAATATATAGTTTTTTTATTTCACTAATTTTTAGTTAAAATATTAGATTATAGGTTCTATGTATAGTGTGAATGAATCCAATCACTTTGAGTGTGTGATAGTCCACACTTCCAAAAACGATGTTATCAAATTATAAAAAATGGAAAGTATAAAGGTAAGTGTTGTAAAAGAATTAAAAAATATTTTGAAAATAATAAATATCATATATATCATATAGAAATTTATTTACCGTCATAATTTCTACCATGAGAGGTGGTAATAGAAAAATGGACAAACATCGTTTCGTGAGGCGGTAGTTCATCATACACATGGAAAATATGTTCTTTATCCATTAGATGAAGGTGTGTGTAAGTGTAGGTTAAACCCTTAACATAAAAATATCCTAGTATATTTTTTGTTAATTTATTTTTTATATAATCATGGAAGAAGATGATTTTATGGGGTGGATAAGTAACATAATGAAAAGAGTTGGTTGGAAAACGTTACCTTAAAATCAGGTAACTCCTTTTGGATTATACCAAAGGGATTCCTTAGATGGATTTTGGCCAATGAGAGGAATCATTGTTTAGTGTAGGGATGTTGGGAAGCTATTTTGGTAGTGTTTTTCTAATACTATTTGATTCGAGTAGTGTGAGGAACGGGGAGAAGTGGTGGCCTTTTATTGTTGAGGAGAAGTGGCACTCTTGTAATATTTTGACAAAGGAATACTCCCCAAATTTTTCAGGTTGAAATTGGATCCAATAAGGAAACAAATTATATAAAAGAGAGTATATGGTATTAATATGGCTAGAAAATAGATTTTCTACAAGTGTATAGGTCTGTATGGGACCTAAATATTATGGTTTAGTCCCACATTAAGCTTAATTTACCTTAATCGTTGAAATTAAGATTTATTACATTCACTAATATTTTTGGTAAAAAAACTAAGTTGAACATTTTATACATTACAAATTATGATGATTATAAATATAGAATAAATTTTTCCAAATTACTGTCACATAATTGGCATAAATTAATTTAAATTTAATCTCTTATATGGGATGACAATATAGGTTTTTATAGTAAACATGTTCCAAAAAATTCAATGTTTTTATAGGAAATTTCAAAGTGAAATTGATTAAAATGAACTAAATTGAATAAATATATAAAAATATGATATTATTAAACTTTAATACTAATTTAAAATATAATTTATCCTTATAAAAATCATATGAAAAAACATTTTTGAACAAAAATTCCGTGTTTTTTATTATTCATTAAAAAATAAAACTTGATAGAAAAATACAAAAAATTGACACTATCCTAATTTTTATGTTTAGGATTAAAATATAAATTTTATTGGAAAATATTAAATCAATTAATTTTTAAAAAAAAATTATTTAGAATGGGTTAGTTATTAAAAGTATGTAAAACTACCCTTACCAAAATATTGGTCTTTATTTGTATAATCAATTTTGTTCTAATATTATACCTATAGAACCTAATGGATGAATATAAAAATGTTTTATTAAATATATAAAATATATATATTATTAAAAAAATTCAAATTATAAAAAATTATTTTTATTAAGATAAAACTTATTTGGAAGAATAAAAATAAATATATATTGCTTTTTATATCCAATTGGTTCTTATTTTCGTTTCTCATTAATTGGTAACCCAGTAATTCATTTTATATTTATATAAACCATAAATTTTCATAATTTAGTTAATAATATTAATAACTTATAACATAATTTCTTGGTTATATCATTCTATATTAAATAATATTATCTTAATAGTACATTTTTATTTGGTAAAACTTGGTCTAGCTTCTAACACAAGTAATCGGGGAAGGTCGCTCTGGCGTGTAACACATTCTTTTGAGGAAGTTCTCTCTTGAGTGAATTAAAAGATATATAATATAATCTATTTATTTAATAAAAGAAATATATTGAAAATTATTTGATTATTATATTCCCTTTTTAAACTTAGTGTCGTGTGTCATACATGCTATCAAATACAAACTTCTTACATTAGAATTTTGGGGTGTTGCGTTCTCTCCACTGGAATAAAATTGCATCCTCAAAATTTAAACTCAATATTGGTTATAGGGTTTTTGATATTTCTTATTTTTAAATCCCACCTCATGAGGATCGACCTTAAAACATCCTTTAGAAAAGAGAGAATGGGAAGTGAATAGTTTATATAGACTAACATAAATATAGGTATCAAAGTAGGAGAATATTAGTGGAAAGTGAAAATACCTACAAGGAAAAAGATTTTAAATATTCTAGGGGTGAATGAAGTCATAAATCATAAACAATTGAATGGTAAATAGAATTTAGGCCCCAAATCCATAAATATATGATGATTTGGAAGACAATCAGTTCAATAGAAATAATGTTATTAAGGAAAAATTTTATTTCGAAGTCATTATCTAAATGTTGGGTAATTATTTTACTACCTAATAATATAATGAAATATACTTACATGATAATTTTCATCCTTTTTTATGCTTTGATCAATTTTTAATTCATCCATTTCTTCAATAAATGGATATCCTAAAATCAGTATTGATTCATAAATCACTAAAATACATTTCTAAAGGATCATTAGACCCATCAAATAGTGGTATGTCTAACAAATTTTCTCTAACTATTTTTAAAAGTAAATATGGTTAATAAATTAATCTCTAAAACTAAAAAAAAGTTAAATTACTAGTCCATCATTAATATTTATTAAACAATTTTTTCATCTAAAAATAGTGAAGTATTAACTAGGATAGTGGGTAGGTTAGTGGTTGGCATGAAAGCCTCATCATCATTCAGTCATGGTTTCAGGACTGATGGCCTGGATTGATATGATTTTTTGTCACTAAACCTACAGTTTGACCTTTTTTAAAAACCAAATTAATATAATTTCCCAAATACATATGATGGAAATCCATGAAATGAGGTTAATCACTAAAAATCATTTTAACATAGGTATTCAATATAACTTTAATACATAAATACATTGTCATTTTATTTTCACATAGGTCCTTCCTTGGTCTAGGGATTATCCATAATATCATTTGCTAGATGTCAAAATCAGGACACTTTATCTTCAATATAAAACACTTCAGGTTTAGTCAAGGTTATTCATTGTCCTTATCTACTAAATTCCTTCATAATGGTTTGTAATGAAAATGTAAATTATCCAAAGCATATCCCCTAGGAGTGTCAAACTAGGTGTAAATTAAGTCATGTTGTCATGTACCTGGTCACCCCTATTTATGCTAAGAACACCTTATTGGATTTATTACTTCTTGGTATATTTGTGCTAAAACCAAATCCACTTGTAGTATCAAGACATGGATGAATTTCTATGAATTCTCACATAATATATACCTTACCAAATTATAGGATGTTATTCTATACTTATCTTCAAATAATACCTTAAATTTGTGTTATATAATATATGATTTCCTAAATATGGTTCATAGGGTTTCTACTAAACTTTTTCTAATACCAACTATAGAGACCTGATCCCAGATATCCCAAAGTTGTTATCTGCTATCAATTACATTGGAATAATTACAGGGAATCAAATCATGAAGGATAGAAGAGTTTAGTTGTCTTGGTAAGCCAGAAACATACATGATTCTTTTATTAATAATGAATAAACTAATTAAATGATAGTTATTTTTTCCTAAATAAATAACTTTGAAAATAAATTTATTGTATCTTGTATATCCATGTATATCTTTCATAGTACGCTTCTTGGATTATTAGGAAAAAGATAAATAATAATGGTGAGCTAAAATGCTCAATAAGGGTAAAGTATAGTGGAAGAAATAATGAATAAATGAGAATAATAGTTTTGACATAGTAAATAACTAAACTCACATTCCATATAATAAAAAAACTAATAAGGAAGTACATAGACAATATGATAAGGAAATAATTGAAAACAAATTCCATCAAAATAACTATATATAGAAAAATAAATATGGAAAGGTGAGAAACTAAAACTTAATACATAAAATCAATAAACTAAAAATGAAATGTTTCTATATATATATATATATATTGACACAAAATCTCATGGATGAATAATTACTGAATCTAAATGAGGAAAATTCTTAATTTTTGGATGCCTTGTTTCTTAGGTACATTAAACCATTACCATCAAGACTTTTCCCAAGATACTTTATCATACTAGATAAAAACCCATCTAAAGTGTTTTTCCAACTAACTCTTCCCATGAAACATCCGATGCATTGAGGGGATATCTAAAATCGGGCCCCACCTGTGCCTTACGAGCCCAAAACATTCTAAATATTGAATAATTGAAATAAATAATATGCCTTATCCAATAAATAAATTGAATAAAAAATAAAAAAAAATCAATATTTCACAAAATAATCCTATAAATCTATAAGAAGACACCATAGGTAAAATGGTATGTTCTTTAAGTAATTTTAATATCCATGATAAATGGTATAGATATTTAGCAGAAATTCAATGACAATAAGAGATTGAATATTTCAAGGGGGTTTCAAAAATGAATCAATGATGTGAATATAAATACAACCCTTGACCTAATATATAAAAAACATACATAATAAGGATAAGGATGGTATCAACACAATATACCCCAAGTGGAGTTAAAGAAATAGTTTTTGTCGTTCATGTATGGAAATATTATAAAAATATTCTTTTAAAAAACATTATTGAGAAAAATATCATTTGGTTTTAAAAAACATTTTGAAAAACCTTTTTGTTGAAAATAAATTTTAAAATCATTTTATTTTAAAATTAACCTTTTAAACATGAAAATTAATCATCAGATAAATCACGGTGGTTAAATATATACATGTTATACAAGGTAAAAAAGAATATACATTTTTCATGGTAAAAAGATAATAAAAATACATTGTTTAGAAAGAGATAAGAATAATCCATTTAAAACATTGCTAATATACAAAAAGGGGTAAAAAAGTCTTTACCAAATAATTTTTTAAACACTTTAATAAAATAGGGTTTTTAGAAGAAAAATTGTTCTCTCACTAAAGAATGAAAAAAATTTAGGTTTTCTAAAAAACATTTTCTAAATCATTTTGAGTACCAAAGGGTGGAAAATGGTATTAATACTTGAAAAGGGTCATGAATAACCAAAGGTAATAAAATTTAATGGTTTTATTGAAAATATTTCATATAATTTATTCAAATTAAAATACCATTGAATTGTCATTAAAGTTATTATGGAGGAAAATAATCATTAAACATTACAAAGTCTCCCCTACCACTTTGAATGATTTAAAATCATAATCCTCATGAATGAATAAAATTTAATGAAAT
The DNA here is from genome assembly GCA_963277665.1 of Viscum album. Taxonomy (NCBI): domain Eukaryota; kingdom Viridiplantae; phylum Streptophyta; class Magnoliopsida; order Santalales; family Viscaceae; genus Viscum; species Viscum album. The sequence continues at coordinate 1,477,885,895 of OY728166.1, forward strand.
TTATAATATCATGAGAGTATGGATATCCAATTTATTTCATAGGAAATGTAATTATATACACCATATAAATGAAACTAGGTGTATAACCACAAATAAGTCTCAATGAGATTTAAATTGAGATTAAATCTCTTACCCTTCGTTTCCTTTTAGGTGAACATCCTTTAACTTCTTATATAATAAACTTATGTTAATTATTTTCCTAATTTATAACCTTTTTCATGTTTATCATTACTTTTATTTCTATTATTACCATTTTTTATAAAACTACTTGAAAAATTATGTTTACGTCGGTTGTTTTGACTAAATTCGGTTTGTGTATCAAAAACAGCGTTTATTGGTCAACTACGATGAAAGGCGAAATTATATAAAAACTGAATAATCATATTTATACATTAATTATACTTTTAAAAAGAATAATTAAATATTTTTATATAAAATGTATGAACTTTACAATCATGGAGATGATAAGTCGTATGTACACATGAGTAACGTTCTCATTTTTCAATGATCACTATAGAAAGAAGGTAAGTAGCATTATATGTTTCCTGAATGATAATAATATAAGAACTAATATATTATTTAATCATATATACTTATATATATAACTATTTTTATGTAAAAGTAATCACATTATGTCAAGGATGCAGTAGTCCACACGTCCACGAATGATGTTATCACTTTTTAAGTGTGTGTGAAAGGGTGATAAATAAAATGGTATATATATATATATATTATATTTCATGAAAGTTAATTATTTAAATAATATAATATAGAGGTTATTATGTTACATATTTTTAATTAAAACCACCCTTTATACGTTCCATGTATAGTGTGAACAAATCACATCACTTTGAGGGGCAGTAGTCCACACTTCCACAAACGATGTTATCATATTTACACAAAATAGAAAGTATAAGGGTATGTGTTTTAATATAATTAATTAATATTATGGGAATAATAAATGTCATATATATAATATATATAAATATTTCTCCATTATAATGTCCACCATGAGAGGTGGTAAAGGAAAAATGAACAATCATCATTTCATGAGGCGGTAGTTCTCCATATATGTAAACAGTATGTTCTTTGCTCATCGTATGGATGTGTGTGTAAGTCTCGGCCTATCCCATATAATAAAAACATACTAGTATATTTAATATTCATTATTTTTAATATAATCATGTAATAAGATTATTTTTTGGGTGGATAAGTAAATGAAATAAAAGAGATCATTGGAAAATATTACCATAAAATAGGGCAACTCATTTTGGTTTATACCAAAGGATTTCCTTCAATGTATTTCTTCCCAAAGAGAGGGTTTTAAGTATAGGGGAGCAATTTTTGTAAGCTATTTGGTATGGTCTTTTCTGAACCAAAATGGTTTATGATGTGTTAGGAATGGGGAGATGTGGTAGCCTTTTATAGTGGAGGAGGAGTGCCACTCTTGTAATATTTTGAAAAATGTATTCTCCCCACATTTTTCATGTTGAAAGTGAATCCAATAATTGAATAAATTCTATCCAAGAGAGTTTATAGTCGAAATATATCTGTCAAATATCTTTTTGAAAACTATATAGTTCATTTTTGACACTTATGTTTAAGGTTTAGTCCCTTATTAAGATTAATTTACCTTAATCGGTATAATTAATTTTAATAACATTCACTAATATTATTGGTAAAAAAATAAGTTGAAATTATTATACATTATAAATTATTATGATTCCAAATATTAAATCCATTTTTAAAATTCTAATTAAAAAATTGGAAAAAATTAATTAAAATTTAATCCCGCAGATGGGACGATAGTGTGAGTTTTTATAGTGAAAATGTTTGAAAGTTTCCTATGTTTATTTTGTCAATTTCAAAGTGAAATTGATTCCAATTAACTAAATTGGATTAATTAATAAAAATATTATATAATTAAATTTTAAAATTAATTTTAAATTTATTTTAACCTTATCAATAATTCTTATGAAAAGGTAGTTTTGAAATAAAATTTAGTATTTCATATTATAGATTAAAAAGTAAAACTTGACAGAAAAATATCAACAATTCACCCTATCCTAATTATTATGTTTATATTTCAATTATGATGTCTATTTTAACATATTAAATAAATTAAATTTTCCAAATTAATATTTAAAATGGGTTCTCTGTTAAAAAACGGTAAAATAGCCTTTATAAAATATTGGTTTTTATGTATAAAATAGAGTTTGTTCTTATCATATGCATATCAAACCAAATGGAGTAATATAAAAAATATTTGATTGAATATATTAGATATATATTTCATAAAAATCATTCAATAATTAATATTAATTATATTTATTAATATAATACTCTTTTGGAAGCATAAAAATAAATATATTTCTTTTTATATCTAATTGTTTCTTATTTTCGTTTCTCATTAATTGGTAAACCATAAAATAATTTCATATTTATATAAGCCATAAATATTCATAAGTTAGTGAAAACAATACATAATTACTAACATAACATATATTTTATGTCATATTATATTAAATAGTATTATTTTAATAATAGATTCTTTTTTGGTGAAACTCAGTCTTATGTGTAACGCAATCTATTGTGGAAGGTCGCCCCTGCATGTAATGAAAAATATCAAGGAAGGTATCTATTGTATGAAATTAAAACTATATAATATATTATATTTATTTAATATAGTAAATATATTGTAAAGTATCATGTTATTATATTTCCTTTTTTAGACTTAGTTTTGTGTGTCATACACACAATTGAATAAAAGCTTCTTACTTTAGAATTTTGTGGTGTTACATTCTCCCCCACCTTAATTAAATTGAATCATTCCAATTTAATCTCGATCTTGGTTATATATTTTTGTAAATTTTTTATGGTGAAATCCCACATCATGAGAAGAGTTCTTAAAACATCCTCTAGTAACGAGATAATGGGAAGTGAAATGTTCACAAGGAAAAACATATAAAAAGGTATCTATATAAGAGAACATTAGTAGAAAGTGAAAATATGTTCTTAGATTAAAAGAGTAAATATTAATAGGGAGTGAATTAGGACATCAATCACAAAAAATTGAATGTTAAATAGAATTATGAGGTCCACAAATCCATAAATGTTTGGTAATTCGGAAGAACATTGATTCAATTGAAATTAAGGTATTAGGAAAATATTTTATTTCTAATTCATATTACTAATGTTGGATAATTATTTTACTACCTGAGAATATAAGGAAATATAATTACATGATAATTTTCATCCATTTTTTTCTTTTATCAATTCCCAATTCATCCATTACATCATGAAATGGATATCCAAAAATTAACATTGATTCCTGAAGCACTAAAATACATTTCTAAAGGATTTAATGCAGATAAAAGAGTGACAAGTCTTACTATTTGTCTCTTAATATTTTACAAAGTCAATATGGTTAATACATTAATCTCTAAACCTTAAAAGTTATATTAATGGTTAATCATTAATATTTATTCATCAAATTTTTCAACTTAAATCAATAAATTATTAATCATGACAGTGCATAGGTTAATAGTTAATGTGAAACCCATATCTTCCTTCGGTCATACGTTCAAGACCCACGACCTTTCTATATTAATTGTTTTTCATCCTTCTTACAAATTAACCTTGTTTAAATCCAAATTTTATAACATACAAAATAAATATGATGGACATACTTCAAATAAGGTCAATCACTAAATGGCCTTTTAACTAAGGTTTTGAATAAAACCTCAATACATAAATACTTCATCAGTTTATTTTCACATAGTTACTTCCTTGTTTTAGGGCTTATCTATAATATCATTTATAGGATTATTAAATCATGATACCTTATATATAATATAAAACACATTAGGTTAAACAAAGGTTATTAATTTTCATTATCTACTCAATTTTTTATATTGGTTTAAAAAGAAAATGTGAGTAATCCTAATCATATCCATAGGGAGTGTCAAACCAGGTGTACATTAAGGCTTATTATCATGTACCAGGTTACCCCAATTCAGGCTTGAAACACCTTATCAAACTTATTACTCCTATTTAAATCTATGCAAAAACCATTTCCACTTATAGCATCCAGATAAGAATGTATTTCTTGGAATACCAACAAAATCTCTACCTTACCAAAATTATAGGATGTTTTTCTATAATTATCCTCAAATTCTAACTAAGGGTTATGTTCACTAACCTATGTTCTCCTAAATATAGTTCCCAAGGTAGATACTAAAAATCCTTTCATACCAACTGTAGCGACCCTATCCCAGATAGTTTGGAGCCAGTGTCTACTATCAATTACATTGGGATGATTATAAGGAAACAAATCTTGAAGGACTAAATATTTTTTGGTCTTTTTAAACTAGATACATACATGAATCTTGTATTAAAAATGAATGAACTCATTAAAATATAATTATTTTTCCTAAATAAATAACTTCAAGAATAGTTTTATTCCATCTTTTTTATCCCTACATATCTTTCATAGTAAGCTTCTTGGATTCCTGGGGAAAAGAAATAAAAATAATGGTGAGAATAAATTCTCAGTAAGTGTATAGTATAGCATAATAAATAATGAATAAATTAGAATAATAGATATAACATGGTAAATAAATGAACTCACATTCCATATAATTAATAAATTGAAAAGGAAGTGCATAATCAATATGTAAAGGTAATAACAAAAAAAAACATGCCATTCATATAAATAGGTAAGGAAAAATCAATATGGCATAGAAAGATACTAAAAATCATTCCATCGAATCAGTGAACTGAAAATAAAATGTATCCATAGATATGTTGATGTATAATCTCATTGATGAAATAATAACTGAAACTAAATAAGGAAAATTCTTAACTATTGGACGCCATGTTTCCTAGGTACATCAAACCATTACCACCAAAAGTTTTCACAAGAAATTTTAGTATATAGGTAAAAACCCATCTAAAGAAGATTTCTAAAAAACTCATCCAATGAGACTATCTATCCATCAAGGGACTATCTATAATTATTCCCCACCCATGTCATACAAATCCAAAACATTCCTTATATTGAATAATCAAAATAAATAATATGTCATATAAAAAAACTGAATTAAATAAATAAAATAGAATTATCATTATTTCCCAAAATAATAAAATAAATTTCAAAGTATAAATCATATGTTAAATGGTATTCAATTTAGGGAATATTAATAACCATGATAAATTATTTGGATAGTTAAGGGAAATTCAATGATCAGAGAAGATTGACTATTCAAGGGGATTTAAAAAATTAAAAAATGATGTGAATAGAAATACTATACTTTTCTAAATAAATAAAAAACCATATAGAGGAAGTATAAGGATGATATCAATAAAACATACACTATGTGGAGTAAAATAAACGGTATTTTTCTTTGATGAATGGAAATATTATAAAAAATATCTTTTACAAACATTCTTGAGGAAAATATCCTTTTTTAAAACATTTCATTAAAAATAAATTTTAAAAAAATATTTAAAAATTAAAATTTTCAACATGAAAAGTAATCTTCAAATTAATGATATCAGGTAAATCTATACATGTTGATAAAGGTAAAAGAACTATATTTGTTTCATGGTAAAAATGTAAGAAAAATAACTTGTTTAGAAAGAAAAAGTAAGGTTCTATTTAAAAAATTGGTAAAATTAAAAAAGTGCTAAAAATTTATTTACCAAATAATTTTACTTTTTTTGAAAATGATTGAACAAAAAACGGTTTTTATAAGAAAATAGGTTGTCTAGATAGGGAGAGAAATAAAATCAGGTTTTATAAAAAACATTTTCTAAAGAAATTTGAGTCTGAAAGAGTGGGAAAATGGTATTAATACTTGAATAAGTTCATGAAAAAACATAAGAGATAAAACTGAGTGCTTTTATGGAACAATGGTCACATTATTTTCTCAAATTTAAATACCATTAATAGTTCATTAAATTTATTGTTGATAAAAATATTTTTTGCACATTCCAAAGTGTCCCCTACTACTTTAAAATATTTTAAATCATAATTCATAGAGGGAATAAAAAAAATTAATGAATGTTATAATATCATGAGAGTATTTATATTCATTAAATTTTATGAAAAATATTAGTACATACACTATAAAAAATAAACTAGGTTTATAACAACAAATTAGTTTCCATGGGATGTAAATTAAGACAAAATCCTTTACCTTTTGTTTCATTCAGGTGAATGTCTTTTAATATCATGTATAATAAAATTATTTTAATTATCTACATGATTCATAACTTTTTTCATGTTTATCATTAATTTTTTTCACTTATTACCATGTTGTATAAAACTACTTAAACAATTATGTTTATATCAGTTGTTTTGACGAAATTTTGTTTTTCTGTCAAAAACAACTTTTGTTGGTCAACTATAGTGAAAGGGGTTATTATATAACATATCCAAAATAATAATAATTTATTAATTAAAATATTTATTCCATAATTATAGTTTTAAAAAATCATTAAATATATTTATAAAAAATGAATCAATGTTACATTTACTGAGATGATAGGTCTTAAGTATGCATGAGTAATGTTCTCAATTTTCAATAACGATTATGGAAAGAAGGTAAGTAGCATTATATCATTACTGAATTATATTATATAATAAATACCAAATTATCTAATAATATATACTTATATATATTTATATATTTATTTATTTATGTAAAAGGAATCACATCATGTCAAGCAGGCTGTAGTCCACACATCCATGAACAATGTTATCACTTTTTAAGTGTACGTGGAAGGGTAATTAATAAAATGTTATATATATATATATATATTATTTCCAGAAATGTAATTATTTCATGAATATAATATTTAGGTTTTTTATGTCACATATTTTTAATTTAAATCATCCTTTATATGTTCCATTTATAGTCTGAATGAATCACATCGCTTTGAGGGGACGGTAGTCCACACTTCCACAAACGATGTTATCGTATTTACAAAAAATATAAAGTATAAGGGAATATATTTTAAAAGAATAATATAATAAGAAAGACAAAATAAATATCATAAATATCATATATAAATATAGTTTTTATCATAATGGACACTATGATTGGTGGTAAAGGAAAAAATGAACGATCATCATTTCGTGATGCGGTAGTTCTCCGTACATGTAAAAAGTATATTCTTTACTGATTAAATGGAGGAGTGTGTACGTGTAGGTCAAAAAATTAGTTTAAAAATATAAAATTATATTTAGGATAATTTTTTTATATAATCATATAATAAGATGATTTTATGGAGTGTATAATTAAATGAAAGAAAATAGATTATTGGAAAACATTACCTTAAAATTGGGTAACTCATTTTGGTTTATACAAAATAAAATCATTGGAAGTATTTATACAAGAAAGGAGGATAAAAGGTCAAGGTTAGGGATCTTGGTAAGCTATTTGGGCATATCATGGCCGATCCTAAGTGTTTTGATAGGTGTGAAGAATGGGGAGAAGTGGTGGTCACTTATAGTAGAGAAGTAGAACTCTTGTAATATTTTGACAAATGAATTCTCCCCACATTTTTCATGATGAAATTGGATCCAATAATAGACCCAATTCTATAAAATATATTATATAGTCGAAATATTTCTAGTAAATATACTATTTACAGTTTTATATTTCATTTTGCGCCCTTATGATTATGTTTTAGTCCCTTATTATGTTTAATTTACGTTAATCGTTGTAATTAATTTTAATTACATTAACTGATATTTTTGGTCAAAAAATATGCTCAAATTATTATAAATTATAAATTATTATGATTCCAAATAATTAATAAATTTTTCTAAATTCTAATCATATAATTTGATAGAGTTAATTTAAATTTAATCCCACAAAGGGGACAACATTGACAATTTTTACAGTAAAAATATTCGATTGTTTGATATGTTTTTATAGTCAATTTGAAATAATTTTTTTTTTCAAATTACATAAATTGGATTAATTGATAAAAATATTATATAATTAAACTTTAAAACTAATTTAAAATATAATTTAACCTTATGAAAAATCAAATGAAAATTTAGTTTTGAACTAAAATTCAGTATTTTTCATTATTCATTAAAAAATGAAACATGATATAAAAATAAATAAAATTCACCCTACCATTATTTTTATGTTACTAATTCAAATATAAATTGTATTTTGAAATATTATATCAATTAAATTGTCAAAATTAAAAAATGGGTACTCCATTAAAAGGTGGTAAAATTGCCTTTATTAAAATATATGTTTTTATGTGTAAAATAGAGTTTGTTATTTTCTTATGCCTACTAACCCTAATGGATGAATATCAAAAACAATTATTGAATATATAACATATATATTTCATTAAAATTATTCAATAATTGTATATAATTATGTAAATTATTGTAAAACTCTTCTCGAAGCACATAAATATATATATTTCTTTTTATATCAAATTGGTTCCTATTTTCATTTCTCATTAATTAGCTACCCGGTAATTCATTTTATATTTATATAAACCATAAGTTTTCATAAGTTAGTTAATAATATTCATAGACACTAACATAATGGCTAGATTATATCATATTATATTAAATAATATTATTATAATAATACATTATTATTTGGTGAAACTCGGTCTTGCCTGTAACACAAGCTATCATGGAGGGTCTCTCTAGAGTGTAAGACAAGATATCTTGTGTGGTCGTTCTTGCATTCATTTAAATATTTATAAAATATTATATTTATTTAATATAGTAAATATATTGTAAAATTTCATGTTATTATATTCACTTTTTCACTTGGTGTCACGTGTCGTACACGCTATCGAATACAAGGTTCTTAATTTAGAATTTTATGGTGTTACATTGTCCCCTACCCCCAAATTAAAATGTGTACGTGCAATTTAATCATGATATTGGTGATATATTGTTTGATATTTCGTATGTCTAAATCCCACATCATGATAAACGTTCGTAAAACTTCCTCTAGAAAAGATAGAATGGGAAGTGTAAAGTTTGCATGGACTAACCTATAAATAGGTATCTAATTAGGATAACATTAGTGGAAACTGAAGATACATAGTTGGAGGAAAAGATTAAATATTAATAGGGAGTGAATTAGGTCATCAATAACAAAAACAATTTAATTTTAGATAGATATTTTAGGGACTAAAATCCATAAATATTTGATGATTTGTAAGACCGTCGATTCAACTAAAATTAAGGTATCAGAACAACATTTTATTTCTAAGTTGTTTTTTCTAATTTTGGGTAATTCTCTTACCACATAAGAATGTAAGAAAACATACATAATAATTTTCATCCTTTGTTTGGTATTTGATCAGTTTACACTTCATCTAATTATTAAAAAAATGGATATCCAAAAATTACTTTTGATTCATGAAGCACTAAAATACTTTTATAATGGATCATAAGGCTCATAAAAGAGTGACAAGTATAACTATTTGTCTCGAACTATTTTCCAAATTCAATATGGTTAATACATTAAAATATAATCCTAAAAAAGATACATTAATCGTTTATTCTTAATATTTATTCATCAAATTAATCATCTAAAAATAATGAATTTTTAACCTGGAAAATATGTAGTTCAGTGGTTGGTTTGAAACCCTTATTGTCCTTCAGTCATGGGTTTGAGACCAAAAACATTTCCAGATTTTATTGGTTGTCACCTAGCTTATAAGTTTTCCTTTTCTAAAACCCAATTAATATAATTTATAAAATAAATATGATGTACATCTTTGAAATAAGGTTACTTACTAAATAGTATCTTAACTAAGGATTTCAATACTACCTCAATACATAAATACTTCATTAGTTTATTTTCACATAGGTCCTTCCTTGGTCTTTTGTATATCCATAATATCATTTATAGGATTTCTAAATCATTACACCTTATCTTTAATCCAAAACTCCTTATGTTTAACCAAGATAATTCATTTTCATTATCTACTTAATTCTTTCATAATCATGTGTAATGAAAATGTGATTTATCCTAAGAATATCCCCTGGGAGTGTCATACCTGGTGCGCAGTAAGGGTCCTTGTCATATACCAGGTTACCTCAAGTCACACTCAGAACACCATGTCAGAGTTTTTAGTTTTAGGTACATATATTCCATAACCATGCCCACTTTTTGTATATATAAAGAGATGTATTTCTATGAATACCCACATAATATCTACATTTCTAAAATTCTAGGATGTTCGTCGATCCTTATCGAAATATTCTACCATAGATTTTTGTTCTCTAACATATTTTTTATTAAATATAGTTCCAAATGTTGGTAATAAACTTCCTCTAATATGAATTATATTAACCCAGTCCTAGATAGCTCCGAGTTGGTGTTTTCTATCAATTACATTGACATGATTGCAAGAAATCAAATCCTGAAGGACCAAAGAGTTTAGTAGTCTTGTTAAACTAGATACATATATGATTCATGTATTATAAATTATTTAACTATTTAAAACATAACTATTTTTTCGTAAATAAATAACATCAAGAATAAATTTATTCCATCTAGTATATCTATTCAAATCATTTATTTTACACTTCTTGGATTCCTGGGAAAGGGAAATCAAATAAGGATAATCTCAAATGCTCAGTAAGTGTAAAATATAAAAGAAACAATAATGAATCAATGAGAATAATATTTATGACATGGTAAATAACTGAACTCAAATTCCATATAATGAATAAACTGGGAAGGAAGTGCATAAACAATATGGTAGTATAATAACTAAAAAAACATTCCATTCAAATAACTAGATATGGAAAATTCAATATGAAAAGATAAGAAAATGAAATTTATTCCATATAATCAATGAACTGATAATGAAATGTATCCATAGATATGTCAATGAAAAATATCATGGATGAATAATAACTTAAACTAACTGAGGTAAATTCTCAATTGTTTGAAGCTATGTTTCCTAGGTACACAGAACCATTACCTTCAATACCTTTCATAAGACAGTTCATCATATCGAGTAAAACCCCATATAAAGTATCTAGCCAACTAATTTGTCCTATGATAATACTAATTCATAGAGGTGATATCTATAACTAAGCCCCGCCCGTGTCCTACCAGTCCAAAACATTCCTCATATCGAATAATATAAATAAATAATATGCCATATCAAAGAACTTAAATGAATAAATAATAAATAATTATCAATATTTCCCCAAATAAACAAATAACTTTCAATGTAGGCACCAGATGTAAAATTATATATGAATTAGGTAGTATTAATATCCATGATAAATGATATATATAATTAGGGTAAATTCAATGATCATAAGATATGGAATATTTCAAAGGGACTTCAAAAATGAATTAAGGATGTGAATTTAAATACAATCCTTGACCAAATCAATCAAAAACTATCCATAGTAAGTATAAGGATAGTATCAATACAACATAACCCAAGTGGATTAAAATAAATGGTTTTTTTTCATTGATTAATATAAATATTATATAAAATATCTTTTAAAAACATTATTGAGGAAAATAACCTTTTGTTTTGAAAAACCTTTTTAAAAAACTTTTATTTTAAAATAAAATTTTAAAACATTTTCTTTAAAAAATAATATTTTAGACATATAAAGTAATCTTATAAGTAATGGAATCATGTAAATCCATACATGTTGTACAAGTTAAAAAACATTCCTTTTGCATGGTATAAAGGTAAGAAAAATGCCTTGTCTAGAAGGTGACAATAAGATTACATTTAAAAAATTGGTAAAAGACATAAATGGGAAAAAATGTCTTTATACTTTATTTTATATTTTTTTAAAATAATTTAATAAAACATTGTTTTTATAATAAAATGGATTCTTTCACTAAATAGAGAAATAATGTCCGGTTTTCTGAAAAACATTTTCTAAAACATTTTGAATACCAAAGACTGGAAAAATGGTACTAATACATGAAAAAGGTCAAGACTAACAATATGAGAAAAAAATAATTGTTATGTTGACCAATTTTCATATAATTTTCTCAAATGGAAATACCATTCAAATATAATTAAATTAATTGTTGAGAAAAATAATCTTTAAACATTTCAAAATGTCCCCTACCACATTTATTTATTTTAAATCATAATCCCCTTTAAGGAATAAAATTTAATGAATGTTATAATATCATGAGACTATGTAGATTCATGATATTTCATATAAAATGGAATTACAATCACCATATAAAATAAAATAGGTGAATAACAACAAATAAGTCTCAATGGAATGTAAATTGAGATGAAATCCATTACCTTGTGTTTCCATTCAGGAGAACGTTCTTTAAATACCTATTTAATAAACATGTTTTAATTATCAACATTATTTATAATATTTTCAATGTTTATCATTACATATATTTCACTTATTAAAAGGTTGTATACAACTACTTAAACCATTATGTTTATGTTGGATGTTTTGACGAAATTCGGTTTGTGTGTCAAAAAAATATTTTGTAGGTCAAATACGGTGAATGGGGTCATTATATAACATCTAAATAAGATTAATAACGAAATAATTATTATATTTATACATCAATTATAATTTTAAAAATAATCGTTAAATATGGTTATAATAAATGAATTAACATTACAATTAAGGAAACGATAGGTTGTACATATGCATGTGTAACGTTCTCATTTATTATTGATCCTGATGGAATGATGGTAAGTAGAATTATATATTTTATGAATGCTAATTATATCATAAATACCATATTATTTAATCATATATAATTTTATATATAACTATAATGATGTAAAATGAATCCCATCATGTTGAGTCGGTGGTAGTCCACACTTCCCCGAACGACATTGTCACTTTTAAGTGCGTGTGAAAGGGTAATAAATAGAATGGTATATATATATATATATATAATTTTCAGAAAGGTAATTATGTAATTTATATAATATATAGGTTTTTTATGTCACATATATTTAATTAAAATCATCCTTTATGTGTTCCTTGTTTATTTTGATTGAATCACATCACTTTGGGTGGGCGGTAGTCCATACTTCCACAAACAATGTTATTGAATTTACAAAAAGTTGAAAGTATAAGGATATGTGTTTAAAAATAATTAAATAAGGTTAATTAAATAATAAATATCATATATATCTTAAATAAATATATTTTCTATTATAATGGATACCATGATATGTGGTAAAGAAAAAAAAGAACAATCATCGTTTGTGAGGCGGTAGTTCGTTATACACGTAAACAATATGTTCTTTACACACTAGATGGATTTGTGTGTAAGTGTAGGTAAATATATTGGAAAAAAACAACGTATTATATTTATTATTATGTATTTTTTATATAATCATGGAATAAGAAGAGTTCAAGGGTTGAATAAGTAAATGAAAGAAAATAGATCATTGGAAAACATTCACTTAAAATCTGGTAAATCCTTTTGGTTTATATGAAAGGGGTTTATTGGAAGTATTTATCCACATAGGGATGATTCAAGGTATCTTTTAGGGATTTGGGGAATCCATTTGTGATGAAATCTTCTGAAACTATGTGGGTTGAGATGTGTTAGGAATAAGGATAAGGGATGAACTTTTATGAGGAGAATTAGCCCTCATGTAATATTTTAAAAAAGGAATTATCCCCTCATTTTTTATGTTTAAATTGGATCCAATAATGGAACCAATTCTATAAAATATAGTATATGGTCTAAATATTTCATTCTAATAAATTCTGGACAAGTGTATAGGTCATTTTTGTCCCTTAAGAGTAAGATTTAGTCCCTTATGAAACTTAATTTACCTTAATCATTATAATTACTTTTTATTACATTCACTAATATTTTTGTTCCAAAACTAAATTGAAATTTTTATAAATTTCAAATTATTTTTATTTAAAATTTTGTATCCATTATTTCGAATTCTAATAAACGAATTAACATAAATTATGTTAAATTTAATCCCATAAACGGGACGACAATGCAGGTTTTTATAGTAAAAATATTCCAAACTTTTCTTTGTTTTTATAGTCAATTTCAAAGATATATTGATTAAGATGTGCTAAATTGGATTAATTTATAAAAATATTATAAAATTAATCTTTAAAACTAATTAAAAATATATTCTAAACTAATAAATAAATCAGATGAAAAGGTAGTTTTGAACTAAAATTTAGTATTTTTCATTATTCATTAAAAATGAAACTTGATAGAAAAATACAAAAAATTCACCATATCTAAATTTTTATGAATATTTTTTAAATTTTATGTTTATTATTACATTTTAAATCATTTAAATTGTCAAAATTGATATTTAAAATGGGTTCTCCATTAAAAGGTGGAAAAATTGCCTTTATAAAAATATAGGTTTTTATGTGTAAAATACTGTTTTTTCATATCTTTTGCCTATAAAAACTAATGGACGAATATAAAAAATATTTGATTGAATATATAATATATATATATTTCATAAAAATAATTCTATAATTTAAATTCATTATGTTTATTATGATAAAAATCCTTTGTAATAGTAAAAATAAAAATATTTTTATTTTATTTTTACTAGGTTATTATTTTAATTTGTCATTAATTGGTAACCCATGAATTTATTTTATATTTATATAAATAATAAATTTTTATAATTTGGTTAATACTATTAATAACATCCAACATAAGAGATATGTTATATCGAATTATATTAAATAATCATATTTTAATAATACATTTTTATTTGGGGAAACGCGGTATTGCGTGTAACACAAGCTATCGTGGAAGGTCTCTCTTGTGTGTAACACAAGATATCAAGGTAGGATTATTTTGAGTGCATATAAAGCTATATAATATATTATATTTATTTAAGATAGTAAATATATTGTAACGTATCGGGTTATTGTATTCCCTTTTTACACTTGTCTTTGCATGTCATACACACTATCAAATACAAGCTTCTTAATTTAAAATTTTGGGGTGTTACATTATCCCCATATTAATTAAATTTCATCATCATACTTTAAAATAGATCTTGGGGACAGATTTTTTATATTTTAAATGTTGAAATCCCACATCATGAGAAGGGTTCAAAAAACAACCTCTAGAAAAGGGAGAATGGGAAGTTCAAAGTCCACATGGACTACCATATAACTGAGTATCTAAGTAAGAGAAAATTAGTGGAAAGTGAAAATACATACTTTGAGGAAAAGTGTACATATTTATAGGGAGTTAATTATGTCATAAATCCAAACAAGTGAATGTTAAATATAATTTTTAGGGCCTCAAATCCTTAAATCATTGATGATTTTGAAGACCATCGATTCTATAGAAATTAAGGATTATGATAACATTTTATTTATAAGTCATTTTCCTACTATTGGGTATTTATTTTTCTACGTAATAATATATGGAAATATACATACTTGATAATTTTCATATATTTTTTGTGATTTTATCAATTTCTAATTCATCCATTACTTCAAGAAATTGATATTTAAAAATTAACTTTCATTCCTAAAGCACTAAAATATATTTATAAAGGATCTTAAGGCCCATAAAATAGTGAAAGGTCAAAATATTTGTCTATAACTATTTTCCAAATTCAATATGGTTAATGGATTAATCTATAAACTAAAAAAGGTACATTAATGTTTTTTAATCAAATTGTTAAACTAAAAACAGTGAATTTTAATGAAACAAAATGCGTAGGTAAGTGGTTGGTCTGAAACCCTTATCATCCTGTGGTCATGGGTTTAAGATCCATAGCCCTACCAGATCTTATTTTTTGTCACACGGCTTACATGTTTTATTTTGATAAAACATAATTAATATAATTTCCAAATTAAATTTTATGGAAAACCTTGGGATAGTTTAAACACTAAATAGCTTTTTAACTAAGGTTTTTAATACAACCTCAACACATAAATACTTCATTAGTTTATTTTCACATATGTCATTCCTTGGTCTAGGTTTTATCTATAATATCATTTGTAGGATTGTGAAATCAAGAAACTTTATCTTCAATCTAAAACACCATAGGTTTAACCAAGGTTATTCATTTTAATTATCTAATCAATTACTTCATAATGTTTTGTAAATAAAATATGAATTATCCTAATCATATCCCTCGGGAGTGTCAAACCAAATGCACAGTAAGACTCATTGTCATGTACCAGGTTACCCTAATTCAGACTTGGAACACCTTTTCTAAGTTACTACTCATAGATGCATCTGTTGGAGATAAATTCCCACTTGTATTAACCAGAAAGGTATGTATTTCTAGGAAGATCCACATAATATGTACCTTACCAAAATTCTAGGATGTTCATCTATACTTGTAAGAACCCAGGTTTTCACTTAGGTATGGATCCTTTAAATTTTGGTCTAATTATTTATTTTGGATATAATATGGATTCCTAATGAGTCAGAAAATATACTAGGAGTGTCTAAGACTTATTCAGAGTTTGGAACCCATACTTTTGGGAAATTGGCCATGTCACATGGTTTTCACATGGTTGGCACACTGGTTTCTTTACCGTGAAGATTCTCTTTTTTCGGGAAAAACCATATCTCATTGTTGTTTCATGCTTATGTAGCCTAACCATGAAAGTCTCCCTCTTCCCTAGGTACTCATGCATGTTTTGCGTACAATTTTTCAAATTTTGTGGACAAACTATACACTAGCTAATTTAACGAAAATTTTACTGTTTTTCCCTTAATGGTCTAATTAAGTCCACACCTTTTTTCTAATCTAAGATCCTGAACATATAATCTATTTTGATCTCATTTTGGAGATTTTGAAGGACTAACATAGGTATCAAGATAATTCTTTCTCCCGGTATCTGATAGAGATTTTGTTTTTCACGTTGGATTTGCAACAGTAATTACTCGAGGCCTTTTAAGCAGTTCTTCTCCTATCTTACTCTTAACCTAGTTATCAGAGAGTGATTGTTTTTCCTTATTCTCATATCTACTCCATTAAAAGATGAATTTTAGGCTTATATCGAAGGAAAAGTATCATAAAAACCTATGTTGGGTGGTCTATAACTGATCTATCATGTTTAGGGATTTTGGAATTGTCATGTGGGGCCCATTGATTTCATCATGTGTCATTTATTGAATTTATATGTCATGATTATAAAAATTAGAACTATATGATTATTCTCTTTCCATATATGTGATTAATTGTTTGTGGTTACTCCCATAATCCATTCATCCCATGAAATATGTTATTCCATAATTAGGTTTTAGTATTTGACACATTTGGGCCATCATTCGGGTGTGACTTGGCTTGACCCTTCTAAGGGTAATTTTTTATATATTAAATTAATTGATTAATATTTTGAATTTAATAATGGAAATTACCATTTATGATCACCACTTAACCTATCTATGTTAAGTTCTTCAATTGATAATTAAATGTGAATGGGAAATTGGAAGGTATACTGAGTATATGAATTGACTGGATTAAATGTGAATGATTAATAGGTTGCATATCTATAGCACCCCATACCAAAATAATGGAAGGTACCAAAATGAACCTAAATTATTGAATATGTCTTAAATATCACTAATAATGGTTGCATGCTACTTGACCTTGTCACACTAATGAAAGGAAAGGATTGAACCAAATGGACTTATTGATTAATTATGACTTGATTAAATGTTTGCAAGCTACATGACCTTATCACATTAATGAAAGGTAAGGATTGAACCAAATGAAATATTAAATGACTTCATAATTATACATGAATGTCCTAACTTGATCTCTCCTTGGATTCTTATTGGAAAATTCCATGAGCACTCGGGAACCCCATTCTGATTCAAGGATACATCATGCATAGGTTGAGACCCCACCTAGATCATGATCCTAACCCATTCATGGATTCTTGGAATGACACCATAGTATCCCTCACAAAGTATTAAAGGATTCCTTAGATACAATCCTTGGATCCAGCAATGACAAGTAGGTGTCTTGGTTACACTACCACAAAACTAAGTTTCTGCAGCACCACCCTTTATTAGCGGTAAAAAAAGTGCTAATAAATGTGGGGCCTTTATCAATGCTAAAAACACTGATAAAGGGGACCCCTTTATCATTTCATTTTCTAGTAGTGTTTATAGGGGGTTATCACCACCCTTTTCCCTA
Organism: Viscum album; assembly: GCA_963277665.1. Lineage (NCBI taxonomy): Eukaryota > Viridiplantae > Streptophyta > Magnoliopsida > Santalales > Viscaceae > Viscum > Viscum album. The sequence continues at coordinate 1,477,904,051 of OY728166.1, forward strand.
GCACTGAAAAATGTGTATAATTCAGAAAAAAATCATAATAATAATATATTTATATATAATTATATTTATATTGATATAAATACAATTAATATTTTTTAAAATATTTTTTATATCAATTTGATATGTGGTAGACCCAAAACAGACACCCCGTAGTAGAAATTATGGTTGATTGTAGGAAGAAAGGTCATTTTCATGCCTTAAAGAATATGAGAAGTTGTTACAATGGTCACAATAGTGTTGTTCTAGTTGTAAGATTCTATTTCATATGTGGTTGAGGCGAAACAGACACTTGGAGTAGTAGTTATGGAAAAACAGACCCCCGGAGCCAAACTTATGACCGTTCAGAGGGATTTTGGGCCTTTTGAACCTCAAAGTATGTGATAAGGTGTTTCAGTGATCATCAGAGTGTGTAACGATTTGAAATCTTCGATTTGTTAAATGGTAGAGCCAAATCGAACACTCGGAGTAGAAGTTATTGTCATTTGAAATTTTGCAACTGTTGTATATCCTAAAACCTAAGACACTAACAACCCACTAAAATGGGAATAACTTATACTCTATTTTTCCATTTGAGCACTACGAACTTTCAAATCAAATCTTGAGAAAATAGTGATGACCACGTCTAGTCAAAACCATTAGAAGATCAGAGGAACGAAAAATATATCAGTTATAGCACTCCAAAAAAATTCTAACTTTAAATGGTCATAACTTTCACTCTGGGTGTCTGTTTTGGCTCTACCACATATCAAATTGAAGGCAGTAAAGAGATCTATAGAGGAGGATTACTCCGACGTAGTCTAAATCATGTCTAAAACCCTAAAATACCAAAAACATCCAGAAGGCCTCCAAAACAATGTTTTCGTGTCTAGACCCCTATCAAATTTTTCATAAAAGGGTTATAACATCTAATCTGTGTGTCTTTTTGGCCTCTAACACTTTTTTTATCGTATTTTGTTCCATGATATTTAGTTTGACTATTCATGGAGCTGAAATGGACACCCAGAGAAGAAGTTATTTCTTTTTCAGTGACTGCGATTTGTTAGGTTTTACGAGTCCCCATTTCTAGCACTTCTGTATATACATATTAATATATAATATTTTTAAATATATATAAATATGTATAATTATACCTATATATGTACATAGAATATATATGTGTGTGTGTGTGTGGCTGTTGTATATATGTATGTATGTATTTATTTATTTATTTATAAAAACACATATAAGAAAACATATATTTTAAATGTATTTAAAACTAATCCTATAAATATATATTAATATATATTAATATACAAATAAATAGATGGATAAAAAATTATAACTATATATATATATATATTTTTTTTAATATATAGATATATATATATATTTTTTAATATATAGATATATATATATTAATATAACTAAATATACATATATATTAATATATGAGTAAATATAACTATAACTATAGATATAGATATATTAATAAATGAAGAGAAGAAGCAATATGGTGAAGTGGTAAAGGCTTAGGCACTCAGGCAAGAGGTCTCGAGTTCAAATCCTGGGGGAGCCAGGTCTCGCGCGCAGGTGGGGGAATAACCTATCATTGTTAAAGGGTGTGGGTCTGGGTGGATCTGGCATGGGGCATGCATAGACTACCATGGGTGGTGGGCACTATTAAAGGGGGTCTTCAAGCACTATTTTGATGCCCCCCGGAATTGAAATATATTTAATTATATTTTTTTAATATTTTTTTAACTTTTATCAGTGCTTTTTTAGCACTGATAAAAGGAGCATTTATGAGCAATTTTCAAAGCGCTGATAAAAGGGACCCCCCTTTATCTTCGCCTTGCTTAATAGTGCTTTTTTAGTTATATTAATTGGCTTTTAAAGAATTGATAAATTCCATATTTGTAGTAGTGTTGTAGCCCATAGGGACCTATCTCTGTGTAGCCCTGTCCTACCTTGGTTGATCACAACGGATTTAGTATCCATATTATTATGGAATTCCTTGGAATATGTTCCTTGGATTACACTCTTACACTTATCCAAGATATATTTATTCTTGAGTTGTTGACCCTTGAGGTCTACGTTGCCTTGGTTATTACCTTGGAATGTTATTATTAAATGTCATTATAGGTTTCCTTGTCACAACTTGGAACCTTCGCTATTGTTAACATGTGACTTTTTAAAAATATTTTAATATCAATTAATATACTAGTTATGTTCAGATACAACCAAGGGCTGAAGTAGTTACTTGTTTATTTAGTTACATTATACTTATTTACATCATATATTCATGCTTTCACATAGTTACAATTCCATAACACGATCCAAATGTTATAGACACCATTGGTGGTGTCCCACTAAGATTTATCTCACACCCTATCTAGGTGTCATGTGGTACATGGAGTATATTACATGAATGAAGTTTTTGATAAATGGAAGCATACAACTTTGAGCACTTGATTTCTTGATGTTAGGATGGAGCTTGATAGCGGATGACTAATGAAGAGCGGGGGATACTTGGGATAGTCTTTTTATTTCCTTGACACCTTTGTAGAACATGTTATGTAGATTATATTATATCCATGTTTTCTTTTTTTCTAGTTACATGACATATAATCATCAGTTGTTGTATGATTGTATGTTATTTTAGTTATTTCATTAATTGGTACAACTATCTGTATTATTTGATGTGCATTTTGTTTACTTGTATTGCTTCCGCTATTTACCTATGTTGATATTAATCTGTTGCACTGCACTTTGTAAATGAGACCATAGTCTCCCCACAAACACACCATAGTCCCTCACAATTAGTCGCTAGTCTCTTGCATTCCAGGAGATGTGCTTGAGGTCAAGTGGCCTACCAGGTTAGAGGCACCTGTTAAGTATCATCCAGGTCTAGGACATCACAAATTGGTATTAGAGATGGTTCCTTTCTTGATTTACTATTTAGAGATAATCTATTATAGATTAGGAACCCTTGGAAATTGTTCATAAGTCATAATGGGTGTCATGAAACCAGGTTCGGGATAAAAGACATGTTACCCCAAAAATAATTGTTATTCTGTTTTTTTAGAGTTGACATTATTTCACCATTGGGTGACGCAGATGTTGTGTGGTGTTGTTGATTATTACACTATTATAGTATTTTCTTTCATCTTTGGCCCAATGATATGAGGGAAAGGAGCATTGTTACATGCATCATTATAGTAATCTATAATTCACATGTCATCCATATTACCATACCATATAGGTGAATTTCACTATTTGGAATTGCTTGATATGCCTATGATTATTGGGTGATGTTCTGGTAGTTACCTTCTTCTTGTATTACCCTTGGTTCTGATTGACTGATTTCTTGCCTAAATTCATGAGGTGTATGCATCTTCACATGTTGGTATGAGTAACTCACTGAGTCGATCCATAATGCTATAAATAAATGGGAGTCATTTCTAGTGATAAGGTGTATGGGAACTGATTAACCAGAAATGTATATTCAATAGAAAGTGAATCATGAAATCTAAAATGAATAGGTTGTACATCCTTATCCTGCCTTGTCATGTTTAAGAAAATTTAAAGGAGTGAACCTGTAAATTAAATTTAGAATTAAACGAACATATACTTCATAAAATACTGATACATTGCCTTATAAAAAGGTAGTTGGGGTAGAATGCCTTGGGTAGTGAGTTTTCATACATTTAGCTTCGGCTTGTGATGCTATCTGTCTACTTTATTTGATGCGGGTTCTTCAAACTCCTTTATCACTGTATAAATCATGGAGACTCTCGGACTTGATATACAGTATTACAATGGTGTGAGGACCCTAGATACGTTATTAGGCGTACGAATGGAAGTAATATTCCAATGTAGGGACTTCCCCCTTGAGGTAGGTAGTTACCCTTTCTCATAAAACCACTTCATTCTAAAGATGAATGGCTTTGATGCCATTCTTTGGATGTATTGATTGGTTAAATATCATGATTTTGTAGAATACTATCATCATAGGGTATAATTTACATCACCAAAGGGTGGAAATCATCTACATAAGGGTGAGTGGGATTTTTGGGCTAGTAGTGTTGGATCAGAGCATCATGGGCTAGATGGAGTGACCACCCAAATTTTAAATCTCTTATTGGAAGAACGTGGTTTATGAAATGTTTACTTCCCTCTAGTATTGGATCATTTTAGGGATGTCTTTACCGAAGATTTTTCTATCTTACCTCATGAGAGAGAGGTGGAGTTTTCAGTTAAGGTTGTTCAAGGAGTTGCTTCAATATCCATTACTACATACAGGATGGCACCTATAGAGCTTCAAGAGCTCAAGCAGCATCTAGAGGATCTATAGTCCTAGGGTTTTATATGTCCTAGTACATCCTCTTGGGGTTCACCCGTTCTTTTTTCCAATAAGGCGGATGGAACCTTACATCTATTTGTGGATTACAGATTCTTGAACCAGATTATAGTTAGGAATCAGTATCCACAACCTCTAATATATGATATCTTTGTACTTCATTAAGGTGATAGGGTCTTCTCTAAGTTCTATTTGAGATCAACTTATCATCAAGTGTGAGTCAGACCATCAGACACACCTCATACAACTTTCTGTATCATGTTTGGTCTGTATGAGTACCTGGTTATGTCATTCGGTCTTATGAATTCACCTACCATTTTCATGGATCTAATGAATAGGATTTTTTATCCTTATCTTGACTCTTTTGTCATAGTCTTTATGGACGACATCTTGGTGTATTTTGACACTCATAGAAAAGAATCCAATCATCATAAGATCATATTGAGTACATTGAGAAAGCATCATCTTTATGCCAAGATTATTATGTGCCACTTATAGATCAACAAAGTTCACTTCTTGGGTCATATTATCTCAGAATTGGGCACATATATTGACCGAGAAAAGGATAGTACTGTAGTTTCTTGGGAGAATCCCAAGAACGTGTTTGATATATGGAGTTTCTTGGGGCTCTCTAGATATTACATGTGTTTCATACAGAAATTATCACATCTTTCTTCACCTATTAATAGTATTACAAATAAGGTTGTTATGTTTTTGGGGTCAGAAGTGTGGGACAAATCCTTTCATGATCTAAAAGGGAGGCTTGTCTCGGCACCTATTTTGACTATTCTGGAGTTAGGTATATGTTTTATAGTCTTCCGTAATGCGTCAGGAATCAGCCTAGGAGAAGTGATAATACATGAAGAAATATTCATTACATATAGAGCTTAGAATTTGAGGATTCATGATAGAAATTACCCAATTCATGACCTTGATCTAGCGACAGTTGTCCACACCATACATTTATAGATACACTATATTTTATGTGAGCGTTTTGTGGTTTCAAAAGACCATAGAAACCTTAAATATTACTTCACTCAATCTGTCTTGAACCTTATACAATAGATATGGGTTGAATATATACAAAAATTTGATTTTTATCTTTCCTATATTCCTGGTATGGGCAATGTAGTTGTAGATGCGATGAGTTGGAAAACTAAAACATAGGTCGTATGGGAATCCAGTTATGAATGGAATTTAATGGCCCTCTTTTCAAAGTTTCACCTAGAGTTTCATGATAATCACGAGCAGTATTATCTATCATCTTTTTTAGTTACCTATTACCTCCTTTAGAAGGTGATGGTAGATAATTTTATGATCATGAATCCTTGGCACTCTATAAAATTATATCAGAAGGCAACCCACCTTTGGATTGGTCTATAGAAAAATATGAAATCTTGAATATTCATGGACGTGTCTAGGTCCCTACAGATATGAGAGAGGAGTTGATGAAAGAGTCATGTGCCTCTTAGTGGGAATTTAATGTAGGAATCTCGAAGATGTATCAAGACATGAGACACTAGTATTGGTGGTCTAGAATGAAACATCAGATAGTAGGATTTATCAAAAGGTGTTCCACCTATCAGCAGGTGAAGGCAGAGCACCAGAGACCTATAGGCTTGTTACAGCCGCTTCCAATCCTAGAATGAAAATGGGAAGATTTTTCTATGGACTTTGTAGTTGGTTTACCTAAGTCGCCTAGAGGTAGTGAAACTGTATGGCTTTTCATTAACAAATTGAGCAAAGTAGCCCACTTTATTCCTATTTGGGAGACTTTCTCATTTGATGAGCTAGAAAAATTGTATGTTCATGAAATCATACAACTCCATGGGTCCCTGTAACTATAGTTTCAAATAGGGATTCTCATTATACATCACACTTCTTGTAGGGATTGCAGAAGAATATGGGAACATAGATTCTTTTAAGCACATCATTTCACCCTCAGACTAATGGGAATTTAGAATGGACAATACAGGTTCTAGAGGATATGTTCCAATCTTGTGTCCTTGATTTCAGTAGTTCTTGGGAAAAGAATTCCCCTCTCATTGAGATCTCCTATAATAAAAAATTCTAGGTGAAAATTAAAATAGATCGTTTTGAGGCCTTATATGGTAGGTTGTTCCATTCACCACTGTGATTGCTAGAGGTAGTTGAGGTAACCCTACTAGGTCCTCATCTTATTCATGAGGCGTTGTAGCAGGTTTAATTGATAAGGAAGAGTATGATTGCTGCTCAGACTAGATTAAAATATTATGTTATTCACCATCGATGACCTCTAGAGTTCGATGTCGAGGATATTGTTTTCCTTCAAGTATTTCCCAGGTTAGGGAATAGACAGTTATGGAAGCAAGGTATGTTGTCGCCTCATTAAATAGGTTTTTTTGAGATCCTAGAGAGAGTTAGGATGGTAGGATGCTACTTCCTAAAAGGTATAATTCTATACATGACGTCTTCTATGTTTCACATAATCTCTACTATCATGTTGACCCATATCATACCTTTAATCCTGGGGAAGTGGAGTTAGATGTTGATTCTACCTTTGATGAGTGTATAGTACACATCTTTGGCCAAAGCATGAAGGTTCTATGAGGACGGTCTTTCCCTCTAGTACATGTGTTATGGAAGAATGGCCACATGCAGGATGAGGCTTGGGAGTGGGATGCTGACATACTAAATCAGTGGCTATAATTGTTTATAGACAGTGTTTCTACACCCTTGGAAGGTGAACTCGAGAATGAGTTCTTTTAAGGGGGAAGATTGTAAGAACTCGGTTTTTTTACTCAGGTATGGATCCTTAAAATTTCTGTCTAATTATTTATTTTGGACCGAATATGAATGAATAATGAGTTATAAAAGTTATTAGGGTGTCTGGGAATTTTTTAGAGCTTGCAACACATCTTTTTGGGAAACTAGCCATGTCACACGGTTATTGTGTGGTCGGCACACAGTTTTCCTAACCATTCAGATAGTCTATTTTCTAGAAGATTCGTATCGCATGGTTGTTTCAAGGCCATAAATCCTAACCATGTGAGTTCCCCTCTTCCCTAGGTACTCATGTATGTTTTGTTCTTAGTTTTTCAAACTATGCGGACAAACTATGCCTAGGCTAATTTAAGGGTAATTTTCCATTTTTCCCTTAATGATCTAATCAAGTCACCTCCTTCTTCATAATATAAGATATAGTAGGATTAACCTATTTTTCTCAAATTTTGGAGCTTATGAAGGCCTAACCTAGGAATCAAGAGATATCCCTCATCCAGGATCTAATCAGCCTTTCATTCATTAGGTTGGATGTGAAATTGTAAGTACTCGAGTCCTTTTTAGTTATTCTTCTCCTCTCTTTATCTTGACCTAGTTATCGAGGTGTGATAAATTTTTCCATTTTTCTTAGATATACTCCATTATATGCTGAATTAGAGTCCGATATAATATGATAATGTTCGTATGACCCTTAGGTGGGTGGTATCTGACTCATCCCTCAAGTTTTTTGATTTTTGGAATTTTATTATAGGGCCCACAGATTTCATCATGTGTCATTTATTGAATTTATATGTCATTATTATAATCATTAGAACTGTATGATTATTCTCTTTCCATATGATTGATTAATTGTAAGTGGTTACACCAAAAACTCCATCCACCCAATGTAGTATTTTATGCAATAATTGGGTTTTAGTATTTGACACATTTGAGCCACCGTTTGGGTGTGACCTGGTTGATGATTCTATTGGTAATTTTTTCTATATTTAAAGGGTTGATTTATATTTTTAATTTAATAATTTTAAGTTACATGTATTCTCACCACTTAACCAGCCTAAGGTAAGTGATTCAATTGATAATTAAATGTGAAATGGAAATTGGAAATTATACTAAGTATATGACTTGACCGAATTAAATGTGAATGATTAATAGGTTGCTTGTCCGTAGAACCCCTTACCACATTAATAAAAGGTAGAAAAATGAAAATTAAGTATTTAATATCCCTTAAATTGAATTAATAATGGTTTCATGAAACATGTCCTTATCACACTAATGCAAGGTACGGCTTGAACCAAATATACTTATTGATTAATTATGACATGATTAAAAGGTTTCATGCTACTTCACCTTATCACACTAATAAAACGAACAGCTTGAACTAAATGAAATATTACATGAATTTTTTATTAAACATGAATGTACTTAATTGATCTTACCTTGGATTATTATGAGGGAATTCCATGAGCACTCGGGAACCCCATTCTTATTCAAGGACACATCTTGCATATGTCAAGACCCACCTAGACCCTTATACTTTTCTATTAATGGATGCCTAGTATGACATTGTAGGATCCCTCACATAGTATTAAAGGATTCCTTGGATACACTACTTGGATCTAGAATAGACAATTAGGTTCCATGGTTACATCCCATAGGGACCTATCTCTTTTTATCCCCATTTTACCTTAGATGATCACCTTGTATTAGGTATGAATCTTATTGTAAAATGCCATGGAATATGCTCCTTGGATTACACTCTTAGCCTTATTAAGGATATAGGTCTTAATGAGTTGGATACCCTTGAGGTCTACTTTTCCTTAGTTATTACCTTGGAACTTCATTTTTAAATGTCATTACAGGTTTCCTTTTCAAAACATGGAACCTTCACTATTGTTAACATGTGACTTATTTATAAACTTGTAACAATAAATTAATGGATTGGTTATGTTTAGATTCCAATTGAGGGCTGGAGTATGTACTTCGGTATTTAGTTACATTTTACTACTTTACTTTATATATCCATGCTTTCACATTGTTACATTTCCATTACATGGTCCAGATGTTATAGACACCGTTGGTGGTGGCCCACTGAGATTTATCTCAAACCCTCTATGGGTGTTTTGTGGTACCCGAAGTAGATTACATGAATGCAGGTGTTGATAAAGGGAAGCATACAACATTGAACACTTGATTTCTCACTATTTATGATGGATCTTGATAGGAGATGATCGAGCTGGAGCTCAGGATGATTAGAATAGTCTTTTGTTGTCCTTTATATGTTTTTGGAACATGTCATTCATACTGTCTTATATACAAGTTTTCTAGTATTCTAGTGGCATTCCATATCATCATAAGTTGTCGTTTTCTTTTATGTTATTCCATTTATTTCAGTAATTTTTATTATTATCTTTGTTTTTTGTTGTGCCTTCTATTTACTTCTATTTCTTCTGAAATTTACCTCATTTAATATTAGTCTATTGCACTACACTTAAGTAATAAGGGAATATTCTTCCCCACGGACACACCCTAGGCCCTCACTGCTAATCAACAGCCTCTAACGTTTGGGGAGATATGCTTGAAACCCTACGGACGACCAGGCTCGGGGCACCTATTAGGTGGCATCTGGGTCCGAGACATCACAATACTAATCTTAAAATTATATCTTAGTTTTGTGTTATTTAACCTATGTTTTCCTAAATATAGTTCCAAAGTTTTCTATTAAACATCCTCTGATACCAAGTGTAGTGACCCAATCTTAGGTTTCCCGGAGGTGGTGTTTTCTATAAATTACATTGGCATGATTACAAGAAATCAAATCTCAAAGGACAAAAGAGATTAGTAGTCTTGGTAAACAATATAAGTACATGATTACTTTATCACAAATGAATGTACTAATTACAACATAATTATTTTTTCCTAAATAAGTAAATTCAAAAATATATTTATTTCATCTAGTATATCCTTATATATATTTTATAGAATGCTTATCGGATTCTTGGGTAAAAGGAAACAAAATAAGGGCAATCTTAAATTATCATTAAGTGTAAAGTATAGTGAGATCCATAATGAGTCCATGAGAATAATAGTTATGACATGGTAAATAACTGAACTCAAATTCCTAGTAACTAATAAACCATGAGGGAAGTGTATAAAAAATATGGAAATATAAGAACTGAAAACACATTCCATTCTAGTAACTAGATTAGGAAAAATCAATATGGAATGTTAAGAAACTGAAATGCTTACCATCTAATCAAGGAACATAAAATGAAATGTATCCAGAAATATATTGATAAAAAATCTCATGGATGAATAATAACTGAAACAAAATGAGGGAAATGCTTATTTATTGGACTCCATGTTTCCTAGGTACATGGAACTCTTACCCTCAAGACCTTTCACAAGACTATTTAGAATATCAAGAAAAACCTCATCCAAAGAGACTAGCCAAATAAATCATACGATGAGACTACTGATGCATCGAGGTTATATCTATAACTCGGACCCACCCATTTTGTACCAGTCCAAAATATTACTCATGTTAAATAATCGAGATAAATAATATGCCTTATCAAATAACAAAATTGAATTAAGTATAGAAAATTATCAATATTTCCCCAAATAATTAGATATCTATCAAAGTATATGTCTTATGTAAAATGGTGTATAGTTTAGGAAATTGTAATATCCATGATAAATGATATAGATAATTAGTCGAAATCCAATGATCACAAAAGACTCAATATTTCAAGGGGATTTCAGAAATTAATCAAAGATGTGTATATAAATAATATCCTTGACCAAATCAATATAGAAACATCTATAGGAAGTATAAGGATTGTATTAATACAATATATGCCATGTGAAGTAAAATAAAGGGTTGTTGTTGTAGATGAATGGAAATATTATAAAAAGATATTTTTAAAAAATTCTTATGGAAAATATCCTTTTGTATTGAAAAAAACATTCAAAAATTATTTTCATTGAAAATAAATTTTAAAAAAACTTTCATTAAAACTTAACTTTTTAAACATGAAAAATAATCTTCAAAGTAATTTTGGTGGGTAAATATTCACATATTATACAAGGTAAAAATAACATTCCCTTTTCACGGTAAAAAGGTGTGAAAAATGTCTTGTTAGGAAAGTGGTAAGAAAATTTGATTTAAAAATTGGTAAAAAAGGGGTAAAAATGTTTCTACAAAATAATTTCAAAAAAATTGAGAAACATTAAAAAAAATCTTTTTATAAGAAAATAGGTTCACTATTTAAAGAGATAAATAAAGTAAGGTTTTGTAAAAAAAATTTCTAAAACATTTTTCAGTACCAAAGAGTGGAAAAATGGTACTAATAACTGATAATGGTCATGAATAACCAGAGGAGGGAAAAAGTAATGGATTTATTCAAAACTTGTTCTATAATTTCCTCGAATAGAAATACTATTGAAATATCATCAATGTTAATATTTTGTAAAATAATCTCTAAAAATTTCAAAGTGTCCCAAACCACTTTGAAACATTTTAAATAATAAGCCTAAAAAAATTGAGATTAAATCCCTTACCATGAGTTTCCTTTCAGGTGGACATTTTTTAACTTCTTATACAATAAAAATATGTTAATTATATACTTTATTAATAAAAATTTTCATGTTCATCATTACTTTTATTTCAATTATTACTGTGTTTTATAAAACTACATAAACAATTATGTTTACGTTGATTGTTTTGACCAAATTCAGTTTGTGTGTCAAAAACAACTTTTGTTGGTCAACTACGATGAAATGATTTATTATATAACATATATAAAAGAATAATAATTAAATAATTTTCATATTTATACATCAATTATACATTTAAAAACAATCATTGAATATGGTTTTGAAAAATTAACCAATGTTAAAATCATGGAGACGATAGGTTGTACGTACGCATGAGTAAGGTTCCCATTTTTTATGATCATTATTAAAAGAAGTTATGTAGAATTATTTATTTCCTGAATGATAATTATATCATAAATACAATATTATTTAATCATATATACTTCTATATGTAGTAATTTTTATTTAAATTTAATCACATCGTGTTGAGAATGTGATAGTCCACACGTCTATGAATGGCGTTATCACTTTTTAAGTGTCTGTGAAGGGGTAATAAATAAAATGGTGTATATATATATTTTCTATTTATATAGGGGTAATTATTTCATTAATATCATATATTGGTTTTTTATTTCAAATATTTTTTCATTAAAACCATCCTTTATATGTTCCATGTATAGTATGAATGAATCACATCGCTTTGAGGGGGTGGTAGTCCACACTTCAAGATATAGTGTTGTCGTATTTAACCAAGATTTAATGTATAAGGTTATGTTCGGTAAAATAATTACAAAATATTAAGGATAGAATAAATATCATTTATATCATATATAAATATATTTTACAACTTAACGGCCTCCATGAGAGGTGGTAAAGGATACATGAACAATCATTGTTTTGGGTGGTGGTAGTTCACCAAACACGTAAACAGTATGTTCTTTTCCAATTAGATGGTGGTGTGTGAATGTTTAGGTTGAAAAAATAGAATAAAAACATGATAGTATATTTATAATACTATAGTTTTAATATAATCATGGAATAATAAGCGTTTAGGTGGTGGATAAGTAAATGAAAGAAAAGAGTTTTTGGAAAATGATGCCTTAAAATCGGGTAAAACATTTTAGTTTGAACCAAATAGATTACATGGAAGGATTTATTCCAAAATTTAGGCTTAAATACTTATTTTAAAGATTTTTGGAAGCTATTTGGTTAGATATTTGATGTACCTATGTGGTTTGAGATCTGTGAGGAATGGTGAGAAGTGGTGGCCTTTTATAGTGGAGGAGGAGTGACACTCTTGTAATATTTTGACAATGAAATTCTCCCCACGTTTTTCATGTTGAAATTGGATCACAAAAAGGATCCAATTTGATCCAAGATATTATATGGTTTATATTCAGTCATAAAATATATTTTTTACAAGTGTATAGGTCGTTTTGGGCCCATAAGATTATGGTTTAGTCCCCCTTTAAGCGTAAATTACTTTAATTGTTGTAATTAATTTTAATTGCATTCACTAATAGTTTTGGTCAAAACTTAGTTGACCATATTATAAATAATCAATTATAATGATTCCAAATATGGAATCCATTTTTCCAAATTACAATCACTTATGTGGCATGAATTTTTTAAATTTAATCCCGTAGACGAGATGACAATGTGGGTTTTTATAGAAAACATATTCGAAAGATTTCTATGTTTTTATAGTCAATTTAAAACCGAAAATTATTAAAACGACAAAAATGGGATTAATTGATAAAAATATTATATAATTAAATTTTAAAATCAATTTAAAATGTAATTTATCTATATAAATAGGTGATATCAAAAGGCATTTTTGAACTAAAATTCAGTATTTTTCATTATTAATTAAAAATGAAACATGATAAAAATATACCCAAAAATTCACCCTATACAAATTTTTATGTTTATATTTCAATGATGAGGTTTATTTTGACATATTAAATCAATTAATGTTTCAAAAGTAATATTTAAAATAAGTTATTCATTAAAATGTGGTAAAATTTCCATTATAAAAATATAGGTTTTTATGTGTAAAATAGAGTTTATTCTTATCTTATGCATATCAAACCTAATGGATAAATATCAAAGTTATTTTATTGAAAATGTAAAATATAGTTTTAATTAATATCATTAACTAAATTTAATTAATTATGTTTATTAATATAAAACTACTTTGGAAGCACGAAAATAAATATATTTCCTTTTATATCAAATTGGTTCTTATTTTTGTTTATTATTAATTAGTTACCCATGAATTCATTATATATTTATATAAACCATGAATTTTGATAATTTAGTTAATCCTATTCATAAATTTTAACATAATGGATAGGTTATATCATATTATATTGAATATTAATATTTTAATAAAACATTGTTATTTAGTGAAACTTGGTATTGCATATAACGCAAGCTTCATGGATGGTCACTCTTGTATGTAATGAAATCTATCAAGGATGGTCAATCTTTCATGAATTTAAAGCTATATAACATATTATATTAATTTAATATAGAAAATATATTTTAATTTATTAGGTTATTATAATATCTTTTTGTACTTAGTGTCATTTTTTATATACGCTATCATATACAAGCTTATTACTTTATGATTTCTGGGTGCTACATTCTCCCTACATTAATTAAATTGTGTCCTCACAATATAAACTCGAATTTAGTGATATATTTTTTGATATTTCCTATGTTAAAATCCCACATAATCAGTAGGGCTCATAAAACATCCTCAATAAAATATATAATGGGAAGTACAATGATCGCATAGACAAACATAAAACTAGATATCTATATAGAAGAATATTAGTGGAGAGTGAAAATACATAATTTGATAAAAAGAAAAATATTTATAGGGAGTGAATGGGTCATCAATAAGAAAAAAAATAATGTTAAATAAAACATTTATGGGCTCAAATCTATAAATCTTTGACTATTTGGAAGTCCATCAATTCAATTGAAATTAAAGCATTATGAAAAAAAATTAGTTCTAAGTCATTTTCCTAATGTTGGGTAATTATTTTACTACCTAAGAATATAAAGAAATATAATTACTTGATATTTTTCATCCTTTTTTGTGCTTTTATCAACTACTAATTCATCCATTACTTTATGAAATGGATTTCCAAAAATTAACTTTGATTCCTGAAGCACTAAAATAAATTTATAAAGGATCTTAAGGCCCATAAAAGAGTGAAAATAATAACTATTTATCTCTATCTATTTTCCAATGATAATATGGTTAAGAAATTAATCTATAAACCTAAAATGGTTCATTACTGGTTCATAATTAATATTTATTCATCAAACGTTTAACTAAAAACAATGAATTATTAAGCAAGACAGTGTGTAGGTCAGTGGTTGGCATAAGACCCTTATCATCCTTCATTCATGGGTTCAAGACTCATATCCTTACCAGATTTGATTGGTTTTCACCAGAATTATAGGTTGTCCATTCCTAAAACCAAATTTATATAATTTCATAAATAAATATGATGGAAATACTTAATATAAGTTTAATCACTAAATATACTTTTAACTAAGGTTTTAAATAAAAACTCAATATGTAAATACTTAATCAGTTTATTTTCTCATAGGTGCTTCATTGGTTTAGTTTTTATCTATAATATCATTTGTATATTTCTAAATTAGGACACCTTATATTCAATCTAAAATTCCTTAGGTTTAACTTTGGATATTCATTTTCATTATCTAATCAATTACATAATAATGGTGTATAAATAAAATGAGAATTATGTTAATAATATCCCCCAGGCGTGTTAAACCAGTTTCATTGTAAAGCTCGTTGTCATGTGCCAGGTTAACCTGAGTCGGCTCTGAATAGTTCGTTGGAGTTATTACTCCTATTTATATCTTTTCCAGAGCCATGTCTACTTATAGTATCCATACACGGATGTATTTCCAGGAATATCCACATAATATCTACCTTACCAAAATTCTAGTATATTATTTTATACGTATACACAAATCCTAACTTAGGGTTATGTTCTCTAACCTATGTTTTCCTAAATCTAGTCCCCCAAGTTTTCTACTAAACTTACTCTGATACCAACGGTAGAAACCCGATCCCAGATAGCCTACATCAGGAGTCTACTATTAATTACATTAGCATCATTACAAGGAATCAAATCCAAAAGGATTGAAGGGTTTATTAGTCTTTGTAAACCTAATACATACCTGATTATTTTATTACTAATTAATTCAAAAAAAGAACATAATTATATTTTCTTAAATAATTCAGGAATAAATTTATTCCATCTAGTATATCCTTGTATATCTTCCATTGTACACTTCTTGGATTCCAAGGTAAAAGGAAACAAAATATTTGTGAACTCAAATTATCACTAAGGGTAAAGTATAGTAGAAGAAATAAAAAATCTATGAGAATAATATTTATAACATGTAAATAACTAAACTCGCATGCCATACAATCAATAAACTAAGAAGGAATTGAATAAATAATATATTAAGGTAATAATTGAATAATCATTCCTTTCAAATAACTAGTTAAGTAAATATTATAATGGAAAGGTAAGAAACTAAAACACCTTCCATCTAATCAATTAATAAAAAATGATATGTATCCCAAGATATGTTGATGAAAAATTTCTTGGATGGATAAAAAATGAAACTAAATGAGGGAAATTCTTTATTATTGGATTCCATGTTTCCTAGGTACATGGAACTATTACCATCAAGACCTTTCACAACATAGTTTAGAATATTAGGTAAAACCCCATATAAATAAGCTAGCAAACTAAAATTTCTCATGATACTACTAATTCATTGATGGGATCTCTATAACCGGGCCCCATGCGTGTTGTACCATTCAAAAATATTCCTCATATTTAATAATCAAAATAAATAAAATCCCTTATAAAATATCCAAATTGAATAAAGAATACAAAATTATCAATATTTTACCAAATAATCAAATAACTTTCAAAGTATACACAATATGTAAAATGGTATATGGTTTAGGAAACAACAATATCCATGATAAATGATATAGATAATTAAGAGAAATTCAATGGTCATAAGAGATTTAATATTTCAAGGTGATTTCAAAAATGAATCATGGATGTGAATATAAATACTCTCGTCGAACGAATCAATCAAAAAATTTCTAGAGGAAGGATAAGTATAGTGTCAAAAAACAAACCCCAATTGGAGTACAATAAGTGGTTGTCTTCATTGATGAATTGAAATATTATAAAAAGATATTTTAAAAACATTCATTACAAAAATATCATTTTTTTAAACCATTTGAAAACCATTCTCCTTGTAAATGAATTTTTTAAAAAAATTCTTTAAATGTTAGAATTTTAAACATTCAAAGTAATCATCTAAGGAATGACATTGGGTAAATCTGTATACATTGTAATAGGTAAAAAGAACATTCCTTTTGCAATGTAAAAAGGTATGAAAAATGACTTGTTTGGAATGCGACAAGAAGATTCAATTTTAAAAATTGGTAAAAGTAAAAAAGTTGCAAATAAGTATTTTACAAATAATTTTAAAAACATTTTTGAAACTAATTTATTAAAAAACGTTTTTTATAAGAAAATATCTTCTCTGAGTAAAGAGGGAAATAAATTAGGTTTTCTAAAAAAATGTTTTCTAAAAAAAATTGAGTACCAAAGAGTGGGAAATGGTACTAATACTTGAAATAGGTCATGACCAACCAGAGAAGAGAAAATTAATTTTTTTATCAAAAATTGTTCATATAATTTTCGTTTAATGCAAATACCATCAAAAAATCTTTAAATTTCTTATTTAGGGAAATAATCTTAAAACATTCCAAAAGTGTCCCCTACCACTTTGAAACATTTCAAATAATAATCCTCATGAAGGAATAAAATTTAATGAAAGTTATATTTTCTTAATAGTAATAATATTCTTGATATTTCATGGAAATGTAAAGTATATAAACCACATAAAAAAACTAGTTTCATAACAACAAATAAGTCTCAATGGTATGTAATATGAGACGAAATATTTTACCATGTGTTTTTTTTCTAGTGAACATCCTTTAACATTTATAATCAAATTATGTCAATTATCCACTTTCTTCGGAACCTTTTTCTGGTTTATCATTAATTTTATTTCCCTTATTACCATGTTGTATACAACCACTTAAATATTTATTTTCACATCTGTTGTTTTAAACAAATTAGGTTTGTATATCAAAAACAAGATTTATAGGTCAAATATGGTGAAATATTTCATTATATAACATCTGAAATATAATAATTATGACAAAATTATCATATTTTAACAAAAATTATACTTTTAAAAATAATCATTAAATTTGGTTATAAAAAATGAATCACTATTACAATCTTGGTGACGGTAGGTCGTACGTATATATGAGTAACATTATAATTTTTCAACGATCATTATGGAAATAAGGTAAGAAGTATTACAAATTTACTGAATGATTATAATATCATAAATAAAATAATATTTAATCATATATACTTATATATATAATTCTGGTGATGTAAAAGGAATCACATCTTGTTGTGCAGGATGTAGTCCACACATCCACGAACGAATTTATAACTTTTTATTTGTGTGTGAAAGGGTAATAAATAAAATAGTGTGTATATATTTATATATATATATATTATTTTAAGAAATTTAATTATTTCAGGAATATCATATATAGGTTTTTTATTTCACATATTTTTAATTAAAATCATCTTTTATATGTTCCATGTATAGTGTGAACGAATCACATCTCTTTGAGGGGGAGGTAATCCACACTTCCACAAATGGTGTTATTGTATTTAAAAAACCTATAAAGTATAAGGGTTTGTGTTGTAAAATAATTAAATAATATTAGGTACATAATAAATATCATATATATTATATATTAAAAAGAGTGTCTTTTATAATGGCCACCATGAGAGGTGGTAAAGGAAATATGAACAATCTTTGTTTGGTGAGGTGGTAGTTCATTGTAAATGTAAATGGTGTGTTATTTACCCCTAAAATGGAGTATTGTGTTTGTTTCGGTGAAAATGTTTCATAAAAACGTCATATTATATTTAGGACACTTTAGTTTTTATATAATCATTGAATAATATGTTTTTAGGGGTGGACAAGTAAAAGAAAGAAAATAGATCGTTGGACTACTTTACCTTAAAATTGGGTAAATCCTTTTGGTTTATACCAAATGGATTACTTGGAAGGATTTTTACCCAAAGGGATTCATCCCATTTGTGGTGATGGATGTTGTAAATCTCTTTGGGAAGATATTGGTTGAACCTAAGTGGTTTGAGAGGTGTGAGGACAGGGAGAAGTGGTGGCCTTTTATAGTGGAAGAGGAGTCACACAATTGTAATATTTTGAAAAATAAATTCTCACCATTATTTTCATTTTTCAATTATATCCAATAATTATGGACATACAATAGCTTTTGTGCATGTTTATAGGTCTTTTTGGTCCCTTAATATTATGGTTTAGTCCCTTATTAAGCGTAATTTACCTTAATCGATGTTATTAATTTTAATATCATTCACTAATATTTTTGGTAAAAAAATAAGTTGAACTAATTATAAATTGTGAATTTTTATTATTACAAATATGGAATCCATTTTTCCAAATTCTAATCATATAATTGGTGGGAATTAATTTAAATTTAATCCTAGAGATGGGACGACAATGCAGATTTTTACAGTACAAATGTTTAAATGTTTTCTATGTTTTTTAGAATATCTCAAAGTGAAATTGATTACAATGACATA
Organism: Viscum album; assembly: GCA_963277665.1. Taxonomy (NCBI): domain Eukaryota; kingdom Viridiplantae; phylum Streptophyta; class Magnoliopsida; order Santalales; family Viscaceae; genus Viscum; species Viscum album. The sequence goes on from OY728166.1 coordinate 1,477,923,551, forward strand.
AATTGGATTAATTGATAAAAATATGATATAATTAATATATAAATCCAATTTTAAATATATTTTAACATTATCAATAAATCATATGAAAAATCAGTTTTGGACTAAAATTCAGTATTTTTTATTATTCTTTAAAAAATGAAACGTGACTGAAAAATACCAAAAATTCACCCTATCATAATTTTGATGTTTCTATATCCAATATAAAGTTTATTTTGACATGATAAAAAATTAATTTGTGGACATTTTTATTTAAAATGGGTTATCTATTAAAAGGCGGTAAAATTTCCTTTATAAAATATAGGGTTTTATGTGTAAAATTAAGTTTTCTCTTATCTTATTCCTTTAAAACCTAATGAGTGAATATAAAAAATATTTTATTCAATATATAACATATTTATTTCATTAAAATTTGTAACTAATGGTAATTAATTATGTTTAGTATGATAAAACTCATTTGGATTTCTAAAAATAAATATATATTATTTATATCTGATTGGTTCTTATTTTCATTTCTCATTAGTTGGTAACCCATTAATTAATTTTATATTTATAAAAACATGAATTTTTATAATCTAGTTAAAAATATTCATAAATTCTAACATAACCTCTTGGTAATATCATATTATATTACATAATAATATTTTAATAATATGTTGTTATTTGGTGAAACTCAGCCTAATATGTTGTGCAAGCTATCGTGGAAGATCACTCTTGCGTATAACACAACATATCGAGTAAAGTCCCTATTGTGTTCATTTCAAGATATATAATATATTATATTTATTTATAATAGAAAATATATTTTAATGTATCAGGTTATTATATCCCCTTCTTACACATAGTGTCACATGTCATACACACTATCAAATACAAGGTTCTTACATTATAATTTCAGGGTGTTACAAGCATGGAAGCAATTCACTTGTAGCTCTCAATATACTAAAGTAAAGCTATTATTATGGGATCTAACATGGTATATTGTGAATCCACTGATTGGATAATGGGATTAGAAACCCCTTTTCCTTCAATGAGACTCTGATGGGTGGGTGGTAGTACTTTATTGGGGAAACTCCTAAGGCACTTTGTATACCTATGATTTTGAGTGTGGTAACATATCAAAGGATATTATTGATACTAAATCTCTACTTGGGATGGGTTTTCTCCATAACTCCATATGTATTTGTCTCAATTCATTTGATCATCCATGGGATTGACCATGATGATGTTCTTGGTGGCCAGTGTTGGAGGGGAACTTTCACTATTAGTGGGATGGCTAGCCTGACGATGCCCTTGTGGCCTCATAAGGGGGATAATGTGGAGGGAATCATACTACTCCAAGACTATAATATGTATGTGGTGATATAACTCTTCAATGAATTACTAGAGCATGGTGAGGATTTGGAAACATGTCCATAGAAAACTGAATTGTTACCCATATGAGTCGTGTCATTGAGCTACTAGAAGTGTGGAAATATGGAATTTATGACACTAATTATGGATAGTCTTAAGATTCTCAAGGATCACTAGATAATCTATTAGGTGATTCTTGTGGTGGTTCGACATCACAAAGATATTTAGACAAAATAAGGACACTAGGTCCTTGTTGAGGAACTTCGGCATGGTGAAGTGTATGATTATGTGTGGCTAAAATGTAATTGATAGATGGTTAGTGGCTAGAATCTCCCAAATAAATCCCTCATCATTTTCCATAGAGTATATTTATTCCTAATTGTAATAACCTAGTTCTTCCTTTGAGTTACATGTATCTTTTTTTGTGTTGAACTTAAGAAAAAAAGGTAAAAAGGTCCAAGTACTAGCTGATACCTGTCACACGATATGCCTTAGGGTTAAACATCATGTAATATTAAGTACATGTTGTATATTCTGGCCATGTGTGATGGGAGTAGATGGCATGTAGGGATATTTGAAAGGATGAGAGAACCATCCAATTACGCACCGTATACTGACTAGTAAACATTGTGAAATCATTTTGCCAATACGTATTAATGACGTGGAAAGGAATTCAGTGAAAATGGGAAAATAAACCCTAAACACAGGTTGTATATTTAAGTAAACATCATTTACTTTCTTTTTTTCATTGAAATGGGCAGTATCCTTTTTTTAAATATTGGTAGTAGGGGTCTCTGGCTTTGTGAACCAGCAGCACCGGAGGAATACGTTCCTCCTGATTTTTCATCTGAACCCCGATTCAAATTTCGTATTATCCATTGGAGCCCATCAACAAGCTCATGATTCCTCTTCAGCCATTATTTGTTATTTATTCTCTCAACCAAATTATTGGGAATTTATCATTCCTTAAAATTATGTAGATAAACCCTATTTTATGATGAATTAGAGGCTGAAACTAGATGAGGAGTGTCAAACAAGTATGAGGTAGGTGGTGAATACCTTTTTTATATTTTTTCAAACATTTGGTGGGTTTGGGGTTTTTAGTTTAATGATGGGTATTAAGAGAGACCACTATTTCTTACTATTGAATTTATTGTATTCCTTGTGGGAAGATGTTGGGCATTCCCATACCTTGATTATGTGAGAAAGGTTGGGTTAGAGGTCATCGCTCCATGGGGAATTTTGATCGTGGGTTCCAAAATGGTTATAATTGTTTTTTCTGGTTTAAACTATTTTGTTTAATTTGTTAAATCTAGATTATGTTATTCAAAGGAATTAAAGACCTTTGTTGTATTCTATTATATTTGGTGGATAGTGTAATTCAATATGTTTAAATTTAATTATTTGTTTAAAGTGGTTTATTTTGATTTATATTTATGTAATTCTTAATATTACATATGTGGAGACCCTTGGGGTAGTGATGGGACTGAACAATGGTTGGGATAGAGTGGCCATCCAGATTAAGTGGTGTTGATCACTAGTTGGTCTTGGACCAAATTGTCTTGGGTGTTTTTGACCATGAGATTGGGCATCATGGATTTCGGTTTGTGGTAGTGTGACTTTCATGTTTGGCATGTCTGAAAATACATGGATGGTATGGCCATCATATTCAAGAAACACAGTTGTAGTGGTATGATTTGCCAGAGATGTTGTGGATTAAGTTATTTATTTTCTGATTTCTACTCACCAATGATTCCCAATGTGCTAATCGAGTCATGTGAACATATGTAGACTCTGGGATGAGGTGGTTTTGGACACTCGTGTGGGAAGAGGCACCCGATAGTTGCAGTTTAGGTGTTCTTGGTTTGGGGGTGCTTGACATAGAAATCTAGTGGATTGTTAGGAGCCTTTGGTTGATAGATAATATGCTATCTGGTTGGGGGATAAGTCTCATTGTGATTGAGGACATGATCTTGGATATTTATTTGAGAAAAGACATCATTGTTCCTCTAGTTTTCATGTCATGGACGGAGGTGAGATTATGATAGGTGTCCTTGGGACCGGGATACTATTAATTGGCATGACTCTAGGACGTCAGTACTTTGAGACACACTGGGTGAGGAGGCACATGGTGATGGGATATGTGATTGGGGTAGAACCTAAGGGTTCGCTGGGACATTGTGACTACGTAAGTACCTTGAGCCATGGGCCAAGGACTCTATTTTCTTCTAATATTCCAGCATTGGCTAAAGTATGTGATGCTCCCTGGTGGCTTCTGAGCACTAGTGGACATGGTATTTATTTTTTAATTTAACTACTTACCTTAATTAGTGTTATTTTATGGTTAAACACTTATAATAGGTATGCACCATTGGGTTGTATCCCATGGAGATTCATCTCACACCCTACATGGACCCTTCCCAACATGTATAGACATTATAGATTTATGTATAGGTAGAGGATCAACCTCATGATCTATATCATAGTACTATTTGGAATGGATATTTTCATGGACCTTGAGGTTATTCATAGCTGGAGTTTTACTTTTTTTATCTTTCATTTCTGTATCAATGTGATTATTTTGTAGCTATAGTGGTTATTCATGGGCACCCTTTTGTATATTGAAATGTATTACATTCTATGGATTCTTGCCTTGTTGTTTTAGTAGTGATTATAAGTGGTGTTTATAATGTTGTCTTGTTTTAATTCTACTATACTTGTTTCTATATTGATTCCACTATTTATCTTCTATTAGATGTGCTTCCAATCTTGTGGTCTAGTTCGAGTCTATTAAGTCATTTATTTCCACTTCATGTGATATGATTATACTTGGACAAGTGTATTGTCTATTCCCAAAGGGTATAGCCTCCCCACTATACTTATTTACACCCTCATTTCTAGTTAGTAACCTTTTTAGTTCAGTGAGGTGCACCTAAGATCAGTGGTACCCAACCCAATAACATTGTTTGGGAGGCTGTTCTGGTCTAGGACGTTATAAAGTGGTATCATAGGAGGTTCTTGACTGGGATTTAGTAGTAGTGTTTCGTTGGATACTAATGATATAGAGAATTCCTTTATTTTTTTGTTGGTCTTACTATTTGGGATATGGTGTACTGGTGATAGGTTGTGATTGGAACTAGGTTTCTAGCTTGTGCTTGGGTGCTTGTAGCCCCAGGTATGAGGATGGGACAAGTTTCATTGGTTGTTAATTTTTGTTTTTATTTTTCTCATATTATAGTTTATAGTTTTTCACCTTGGTGGCTCACTGTGTTTGTGTTGGTTATTGATTTTGTCTTCTGTCTCTTGACCTGGTGTAGTAATGAAGAATTGGACCTCGGCCCAATAAGTCAATAAGTGGTTGTTTGGCTTTTGATAGGCACATTTTTAAGGTATTTCAATTTCATATATGCATGTATACTTTGCAAGGTGATAATTTCAACTGAATAATATCAAATTCCATGTTAAATGAGATATTCCATGCTTTAAATTCATGTAGAAAATTTCATGTGGCATGGGACTTGGATCAGGATCTTATGAGAGAAGGTATGTACTATGGTTGAGGTGATTTTGATCACCAGGATTGGGAGACTTGGTCGTCGGATAGAGGCAATGGTGGCTGTCCGGACGGGCGTGGCCTGAGTATTTTTTGATACTTTGAACTGTTAAGGGATGGTAAGGTGGCCATGAGGGTGGGATGTCGTGGGGCATTGTTGAGATGGGGGGATTAAGGTTAGTTGTTATATGCATAAGTTTTACTTCTTCCCCTATCTGTTTTGTATATATTGTTATATATGTGAGTTTTCTAACAATTTATGGTATTCAATGGGTTCCTCCTAGACGACTCAATGGAGAAACATGTGGGTGATGGTATAGTGTTACAGGATCACGATCAATTTCATACCCATAAGGGTCAAGTAGAGAATGAGCTATAGGTACAACCATAGGGACAGGATCAAGTTCAAGATCTAGTGCATGCAGGACAACAACTAGGATTTACAGTGTTCAGGACGTGGCTCGATGAGCAGCTCCGAACTAGCTTGGTATGTGTCCTATAGGGGATCGATAAAGGTTCTCATGGAACAGATCCCTATATGGCTTACCTTACTCAAGAGTTCTAGTCATAGTACTCACCATTTTTTTGGGTGAGGTTGGTCCACAGGTGGCTGACAATTGGATATAGACTATGAAGATGATCTTCATGTAGCTCGAGATGCATCCAGGGCATAGGGTCTAGTTGGAAACTTATATGCTTAAAGGACCAGTGAAGAGATGGTAGGAATGTGTAGGTTCAAGCTCGCAGACCTGAGGGATTGGCTAGGAAGGACTTTGAGGACAGATTCTTCAAGCACTTTTTCCCGGATACATTGAGTGAAGAGAGAGCTTGAAAGTTCTTGAGCCTTTAGTAGGGTAACATTTCTGTCATGGACTATGCAGTTACTTTCACTAAGCTATCTCTCTTTGCACCAGGTATGGTAAGAGATGACACCTCTAGGGTGAGGTACTTGGAATATGTCTTATGGAATACCATACGGGTGCATGTTAACATATTTAGGTTGTCCGCGTTCTCATAGGCGTTGAATCAAGTAATCATAATTGGGGGAAATCAGACGAATATGTCTCACATGGTGGGGGTGGTGGATTCAATTGATGGTTCAAATGGATGGAAATGAGTTCATGATGAGTTCTAATAGGGAATTTAGGGAAAGGACTAGCTATACCACCTCGTAGAAGTTTAGAAGTTGTTTTCTGTCAGTGTGGGAAACTAGGTCATATCTGGACTCAGTGTGATATGAATCCAAAAGAGTGTTGGGAATGGGGAAAAGTTGGGCCTCTTGAGAGGTTATGCATGCAGCCTTCTTATACATCAGGAAGTTAGGGAATGAGGTAGGTACATTCTTTAAAAACTAGTTTAGGATTGGTACTAAGTGAGGGTAGCTAAGGTTTAGTTGCATGCATATGACATGGAAGAGACAGTGGGATCCAACTGTGGGGTCAGTAGCCAATGACTGGAACAACACCGTAGGAAGGTCAGGCTTCAAGAAGCGATGTGTTATACTAGGTGAATGTTGTGGAGCTACCAGAGGCTGATTAGGAAAGTGAGATGATGACTGATAGAGTTACACTGCAGATGTTTCCATAGGTCTTTTTCTTTTATTTGGAATGGACTATTGAGTTATGTATGTTTTGATTTTATAGGGTACACAGGATGTATATGGACTAACCACACACTGTTCAGTAGTTTGGAACCACCTCATTTGTGTGATTATATATATATATATGAGGTTCTAGGCATTAGGTGCGATGTTGGATGCATGTTTTTAGGTGCCTTCAGTATCAGGGCATCCATGGGATGCAGATTACCTGAGGTGCTAAGAAATCAGGGCATTGAGGATGTGTTTGTGATTTAGGTGAAAGGAACTGGGGTTTTTTTTAGCATCCATGGGATGTTGGACCTCATTGTTCCATGGGTTCTATGGGATTGATGTGGGCACTGATGTGATGTGAGATATGATTAGGTGTCAGAAGTGACACAAGATCACATGATGAGGTGCAGGGGTGACTATGCATTGAGGGAGAAGCATGGTTCCACAAATAGGTTGATGGACATTTGAATGATTTGAGATTTGGTCCAGAGTTATTTTGGAATGTTTCTTCACCACCGATGGAAGGGTAATTCAGGGAAGAAATACATTAAGGGGTAATGATTTTAAGCACCTGATTCTTCCTTTGAGGTATGGGTTTATGTTTTTGGGGTTCAACTTAATAAAAGGGGGGAGGCCACATACTAGCTGAAACCAGTCACATGGCATGGATTAGGGTTAAATTCCATGTAATCCTAAGTACACACTATGTATTCTGGGCATGTGTGATGGCCATACCTGGTGTGTAGGGATTTCGGTGATGATGAGAGATCCATCCAAGTACTCATCGTGTACAAAACAGTACACACCATGTAATCAAGTTAGCAAGACATTTTAATAACATTGAAAGGAAGTCAGTGAAAATTGGAAAATCAACCATGTACAGGACATGTATATTTAATTACACACTATTTATTTTATTTTTTTTCATTAAAATTGGCAGTAGCCTCATGGTTATTAAAATGGATAGTAGGGGTCTCTGGGTTCGTGAACTAGTAGCATCGGAGGAATAAGTTACACTGAATTCTCGTCTGAACCTCTATTCAAACGTTTTCGGATCCGTTGGAGACCCATCAGTAATCTCTTGATTCTACTTGATCTATTATTCATTATTTCTTCTCTCGACCAAGTTATTGAACCATGAGCATTTATTCCCATTGTGTAGATATACCCTATTCTAGGAAGAATTATAGGTCGACGCAGGATGAGGAGTGTCGTATGAGTGTGAGGTAGGTCGTGCATACATTGTTTTGTGTTTTCACATACATTTGGGGTATTGAGGATTTTTTTCTAAATGACAGGTATTGAAAGGGACCCCTGTTTCTTCATATTGAATTGATTGTATGCCTTGTGGGAAGCTTTTGTACATTACCTTACCTTGATTATGCGAGCTAGTTGGGTTAGAGGTCATTGCTCCATGGTACATTTTGGATGGGGGTATCAAAATTGTTATAATTTTTTTGTATTGTTTTAAACTATTTATTTTAACATTTCAAAGATTTATTATGATGTTTAGATGAATTCAAGACCTTCGTGCTATTGTGTTATAGATGGTTGCTAGTGTAATTACATTTGTTTAAATTGAATTATTTGTTTCAAGTTCTTTATTGTGATTTATATTTCTGTAATTCTTGAGATTACATATATTGAGACCCTTGGGGTTATAAAGAGCTTGACTTGGTGATAGGATGTCATGGCCATCAGGATTGAGTTGTGATGGTCAATGTTTGGGCCTAGCCTGGAATTTTGTGGGTGGTTTGGACAATGGGATTGGGTGTCGTGGATGTCGATTTGAGTCAGTGTGACTATTAGGTTGGGAACGGCCTGAAATAATTAGATGGAATGGCCATCGGATATGGGCGACATGGTCGTAGGGGCATGAGGTGCCTGAGATATTATGGCTTAGGTTATTTATTTTGTGATTTCCGCTCACCTGTGATGGTCAGAGCACCAATTGAGTCATGTGCACACTGTCAGACTCTGTGATGAGGTGGTTTTGACCACTCGTGTGGTAGAGGTCCCTGATAGTTTCAATTTAGGTATTTTTTGTTTGGGGTTTCTTGGTGTGGAAAGCCAATGGAAGGTGAAGAGACTTTAGTCGATAGTGATGATGATATCAGGTTGGGGGCTGAGGCTTTCCTTTATTGAGGCCATGATCCAAGATATTTATTTGGGGAAAGAAATCGTTGTTCCTCTAGTTTTCGTTCCATGGGCCGATGTGATCTTTTGAGGAGGGTCTATTGGGACCATGATACTATTGATTGGCATTCCTTTGGGATGTCAGTACATTGAGACACACAGTGTTAGGAGGCACATAGTGCCGAGCTATGTGATTGGGGTGGAACCTGAGGGTTTAGCATGAATTTGTAACTACAGGAATACCTTGGGACATGGGTGAAAGACTCACCTTGATTCTAATATTTTGGTGTTGGCCGAAGTAGGTGACGCTCCCTAGTGGCTGTGGAGCACTAGTAGATGTGTTATTTATTATTACATTAAACTATTTACCTTAATTAGTGTTATTGTCCACTTAAACAATTATACTAGGTACACACTATTGGGTGATATCCTAATGAGATTCATCTCACACCCTACATGGGCCCTTCAGGATGTGTGTAGACTTCATGGATTTAGATACAGGTGTAGGATCAGCTTCAGGAGCTAGATCATAGGACAGTTTTGCATGGAGATTGGTATACACCATGAGATTATTCCTAGTTGGAGTTTTACATTTGTTATATTTCATTATTGTATCATCATTCTTATTTATATGTTGATATAGTTGTTATACATGGGTTCCCTTTTGTATATTGACATATATGACATGCTATGGATGCACGAATTGTTGTTTTTGTAGTGGTTACTAGTGGTGTCTAGCATGTTGTTTTTTTTACTTTCTGATGCAGTTGTTTCTATATTAATTCTATTGTTTATCATTTATTGGATGTGCTTCCTCTCTACGGGTCTGTTTAGAGTTTGTTGAGTCATTTATTTATGTTGCATGGGTTATGGTTATATTCATACCAGTGTATTATCCATTCTTATAGGGTATATCCTCCCAACTATACATGTTTACACCCTCGCAACTAGTCAGTAGCCTTATGATTTTGTGGAGGTGTGCCTAAGGTCAGTGACACCCAACCTAATTGAACTATTCAGGTGGCTATTTGGGTCTGGGATGTTACACTAATATCCCCAAGCCTTGATTGATGTGGGACAAGAAACTGGGGTCGGTAGGGACACACACCTACTCTTCTGGTGGGATTCCAGTGTAGGGGGAATAACATGGTCCAATCATCCCTATAAGGTTGGGGTGTCATCATGGGGAAGGGGAATCATCATGACTGTATCCATAAAAGATGGAGCATATATATTCTCCAGTTTATTGGGAATAAAATTTTCCCTCTGTGGTTTAGAAGATCAATCACCATCTTATGAAGGCACCAATCTAGATTTTGAATTCACTCTTACTTCCATGGTGGAGGTTGAGAGGAGGGAAATTATGGTTGTAGGGCTGGTTCCACTGTGATTCTCTGGAAGGAGGCCAGAATATATTCTACTTTCATGTACATGCAGAGTGATATAGGGACCTTATGAACCTCATTTTTAGAGATTTTTATCATCAATTAATGGTCTTCTTCCCCTAGTATTGATGGTAGGGTGGAGGTTTTTTCATCAATACATATACTGACTAATGGTATTATAGGTCAATTATGACATGATGTTACCCTCCTTATTTCCTCATTACATGAGGGATTTCTCTACGTTTTGGCCTCCAAAGGTTGTGGGGATTCTTCTGAGTGTTCCACGACCATCACAGCTGTTATGAACTCCATTAATATTGTTTCCCCTCATTCCTTGTGATGGATATTTGGGACAGTGGAAGCCTTTTTCAGGGGGATAACCTCCATATCAGTTGGTGGGGTTTCAAGGAGGAACTATACTATGAAAGTTTTCATCATGGGATGTCCCATGATGGTTTCTTTTGGAACCCATGATGGAGAGAATCATCCAAACCTTCTGGGTGGGTTTATGGGATCTCAATCCTAATTAGGTGAAGACATAACCATGTCCAGTGGTCATAAGAGAATAATGTATTTTAATGATGGTGGGAAGTTCTATAGTAGTTTAGGGAGAGGCCTCCTATTTGGCAGGGTTTGTGACCTACCACAGTTTCGATGCTAGGTGTTTTGTACTGGGACCAGTGGAGAAGGGATAGGATCGTCCTACTCCATCGGATGGAATTGTCAGCCTTGTTGGGTCGGAGCCTTCTTAGGTGGCTCATGGGAAGTGTTAGTTGTGGGTGAAACTCATGCATACCCTACCTCCATGGGGTAGTGGAATAGATATTAGAATATTCAAAGGAGAGGCTCCCAAAACAATTTTTTGTATTGATTGGGTGGCTTCGCCTCTTGCACTACCCTTGTGGTGGTGGTGGTGGGGAGATATCAAGGCTTCATGGACTTCATGGGTCATATACAAGGTTGGGATGACCCCTTCCTATTAATAATGATGAACCAAGTAATTTATTACCCTCTATTGAAGAATCTCAGAGGGGGATATGGGTTGAGGGAGTGTGGTAGATTTGGATGGGATGGTCATCATGAATGGAGCATAGTTTTGTGGAATTACTTTACCACTGGTTCTCCTACCCCTAAAACTATTGGTGATGGTTTATCAAATGTTTTTTGTAGATTGAGACCCAATTTGGGGATGATAAATATTACTCATCATCTCACTATTTAAGTTGAATATATTCCCATCAGCTTCACTATTTTTTCAATGCTTTCAATCTTGGGCATGTATCAAAATTATGATGATGAAATTTTTCATTCCTTTCATTTCATAAAGTGTTTTTCTTCCATCGATTGGTTACACCTTCCCCTATGTGGATGTTTGTTTTCCCAAAATTCATGATTTTCAAAGGAATTCCACCTCTACCACCATGATTGGTGATGTCAGATCCTTAATTGAAATGAGATGATGGTATGTTGGTTACCCCTTTCATGGATTACTCCTTGGAGCTTGTTCCCTAATCCCAGTCTCCCTCATAGATTTAGTTCATATGTGTGATGCTTGTTATTGGTTTTATCTTGAGGTGGATTTTAGTTAATTACACTACTTATATCATTATAGGAATGTTAACCACATTTTGAGATGATGGTGATGTTAGAAATATATAGACATTTATGTGTTTTGGGTGTGTTAGGAACTAATAATGTCTTCACCTTTTTAAGAAGAGGGAATCTCATGTATAATGAATCTTGGGTGAAGAACTCAAGGCATACCATTTCATCCAAAAGGTGATTTGACGTACGGTTATAATACTTATAGTAATTTTTACCTTAGTCATACCATGTTCATCACATGAGGTGGAGGTTATAATTTATCTGTTGGGGTCACAGGTTTATGTTCTTATGGGGACATGATTTTCATAGGTTTAAAAAGTCATGGGGATAGGTTGGTCATAGGTTTAACATATTTTTTGCATTATTTAATGAAAGGTTTAATGTCTTATGAGGATAGGTTACAAACATATTTAACATCTTGTAGAGATAGTTTGGTCACATGTTTAATGTATTATGGGGAGAGGTAAGTTAGTGAGGATGAGTGTGTCCCAAGAAGAGATTATCACACTTCAGAGTTTCTTCCATCCAAGAGAAAGATATGTATATTTAATAGAGGTGTTGGGATTGATCCCCAAGGAGGTATCCCAAACATGTTGGGATTATATCTCAAGGAGGCATCCTATATACCATATTAAGAGGTTGGGAGAAAAACCCGCATAGTTCAAGAACATGGTTTATGGTATTGTGATAGTACTAGTCCATGAAGGATAATATCATAAAGTAAGGATGCGTGTGTCATGAAAGGAGTGACAACAAGGGGTCCTGTGGGGGTTATGCATAGGTACTTCCTGGTATGGGAGGACTATCCCATGATGGTGTGGGAGGGGTTCCATACCATTCTTGTCATACATGTGTCGTCCTATGTTTATTGTATAGGGTAGGATTATAGTGTAACATCATGTTAAGAGGTCATTATTGTGAATTTTATCATCATACAACTATGAAATTGGGATATGTTGTTAAATTATTACAACTCAAACATGGTGGGTCCTACTCCCTGGGTGATCATTTCAAAGGAGGATAGATGGTTATAATATTATACCCCATTATCGGTAATGGTGATTAATTTCCCTTGACGATGCCACCTTTGAGGTATATGTGTCTTCTATGAATGTGACTTTATATGGAATAAGGAATAAACACTTCCATGAAGGGGAAACCTGTGTGGGTCACAACATTAGTTTTCATATGCTTATGATCAATATGTAATACAACTGTTTAGGCCATGGTAAGAGAAAAGAGGCTAGGCATTATGGTGGATAAAATTTTCCGTGTAGAATATCTATACACTAATGAACCAAGCCTAAATGTGTATAGGTCCATTGATCATTCAACTTTCATGAAGGATTGTTTTTTGAAAGTATACATCAAGTGGTTGCAATGTTAAAAAGTTTTATGAATTCTAGGGGATCACAAATGTTAGGGGGGTCATGAGGATAATGTCATAATGAAGTATGGGTACCGTAGTTCTAGATTAATCCTTGGTTTTCAGGGGGAAGTTTTCATGAAGGATAAGTATATCACCAAACCCGAATAATTATAATATATTTTCCTATAATGTGAAGGTTGGGACCCTTTATGAAAGTAATATCTACCATGGTCCAAAAATTTTGAGAACCTATGGGTGGTTGTTCATGAAAAATGGATATCAATAGGAATATATATCCACTTTGTTCAGTAAAGGATATATTTTTATGAATTCACAGCTTCTAGTAGAGGTTAAAACGTCTTATCCTCCAAAATATATGATGAAGTGATGTGTTTATATAATATTCATAGATGGGATGGTATATTTCATGAATGTTACCTTATTTTCATTAGTAAAACCTTCACAGAAGTCATTGAGATTCATGAGTTGACATAAATTTCATGGAAGTTATCATTATCATGTAAGGAGCAATTCTATAGTTCTTTGATGAAATTTCTGAGCACTCGTCTTTTATAAAGTTCTAGACCTTTGTAGATCTAGGTCTTTTGGAAGATTTTGAGCTGGTTTTCCCCTTGAATCCCCTCAAAACATCCATGTATTCCAGGAAATCTCCAATAACACGCGTTTTTTAGCATCACCACACATAAACCATTACAATAAATTGTGCTACATATGAAACATTCATATAGAGGTTGTGATCAACCCCTCATTCCATGAACTCTAACTTTCTTAGATAGATGTTAAGATTCGTATACTAAAAATAGTGTTTTTTATTCATGATATATAATTACTTTTTATATTTTTAAAACCTTTAAATCATTGTCTCTATTAAGAAATCCTAGTGGTTGTTGGATATTGAATTCTCCCATTAAAATTCCATTCAAAAATTATACCTTAATACCCTTTTGATAAACATAGAATTTCCTTAGAAGATTTAGTTATAGGAAAAGTCTGATTGATTCTATTATTTACACTAGTGAAAAAATTTCCATAACATGAACTCCTTCAATTTAATAATACACTATGTATACCAATTTTTCCTTATTTTGGACCAATCTTCCATATTTTTTCATATTTTTTTAAAGACCCACTTTGTACCAATCCTATTTTGATTTCAAGTTCTTTCTTTAAAATCCCATGTTTTATTACGGCCAATTTTATCCATCTATTCATTCATGGATTTCATGAATTATTTATACTTTTCTATTTATTTAGATGAATTTGGTTCCACCACTGATGAAAAAGTAGTGGGATCAATTATTATCATTCTCTAAGTCTTCATTAGGGTATATTTATCTCCAATAATGTGTCTTGGATTAACTTCAACCCTTCTTCATCTTATTTTAGTCATGGTTTTAATTCTACCAACACTATACTCATCTTATAATTTATATTTATAATCATCATAATTTTTCGAATATTCAAATTATAGTTAGTCTACATCTATTATTTACTCTTCATCATGAAATTTCTAAACAACACAACCAATATTATATTATTGTTATTATATTAATTTTCAATAACCTTCACATCACTCCCTCAAACAATCTTGTTAGTCCTTTTTTGATACATTTATTGGCTTCACAATTAGATGAATTACCCAAAAATCCTCCTTCTTCAACAGCATCATCATCATTTCTCTAATTTCCCCCTTTATTCTAAAAAAACTTTTACATTAGCATAGTCTAATATGTTTCAATAAGGTTTTCCTAGAATACCTCATTTCATATAGTATTTTCTCTTCTCTGGAACTAATCAATGCTCAATTTTGAGTGTACACAGACACTTTATTAGATTATTTCAAATAGTCGAAATATATTACACATTGAAACAATTAAGTCTAGGGAAATTATTTACCATGTGATTTACCATTTCCATTAATTCAATCTATCCATAATTTTTATCATTTAAATTTCCTGATTTATTCAACATTCCTCCAAATAATTTTTAATTTTAATATAATTGTATTTAATTTTATTATATAACTATGAAACAATCATTATTATTTTGGTTTCATTCTCTACACTTCATTATAATCTTTTGATATAATAGAACAATTCTCTCTTAGGACATAAGAACATAGAACCTCCAATCCTATTATAATCATCAATAAATAAAATTACGTATTTCATACCATGAGTTCTATCTTGATTAATTACACTACATAAATCAGTATGGACCACATTTCACTGATTTTATAATTTCTTCTTTTTTTGGAAAATAATATTTTCTCGTCATCATTACCATAAATAATGTATCATAAATATTTTTTATATTTCTATTCAATAAATAAATATCAATAAAATATTTACAATTTGATAAATTATAAATACACTACTAAAGAATGTGTCTAAACCTCTGATCCCATAAATCACTCCCCTCTTCTATAAAATGAAACTTGCATTATAATTTATTTCCTCCTAATATATTTTCGAATTCATTATATATCCTTTTATAAGAGAGTTTTTTTTCTTTATTTTGACATTGAAACCTATCCAGTTGAATGTGACTTCTAATCCGATGTTATATAACTAAATCACACTCAATAAGTGTTGTGAGAGACCAAAAACAATCTTAAATTTGTTATTTTCCTATTCATATCTAGAAAAAAACGTTTTTTCACCTCCTTTAATCTTTATGGCATCATTGTTTCCAAATATAATCATTACATCAACAATTAACTTAAATGTTTTAAGAATTATCATATTTCATATCATATGGGATGATAACCCACTTACCACTATTCTTCATAAACTTCAGAGCTATCTTGTCAAAAAAATCTTTCTCCTTTATCTTTATATTCTTCTCATTCTCTAAAATACCATGATGTGTTAATACATAAAATTATCCCAAATATTATTCAAAACATGTAACAAAATCATATTATTATTCATCTAATGGTGAAAATCATTTTATAATGATAATTGGATTTGATTAAGTTATAATCATTATTATTTTTCTTCAAAAGATTAATCTTCCACCTATGTTCCTACAATCAATAGTTTTATGGAAACATCAGTAAAATTAATTTCATTTTTGAGATGATAGATTTGATTTGATTCTCCTATACTGATATATAATTTCTTATCAATTTAAATAACTCTTATATTCATTAAAATAATACATTGCGTGCCCTAATTATCAACTAAATCTTTACTTCATCTGAAGAAATTTCTTTTTTTTATAATTTTTGCACATATCCCTATTTTTTGAATAATATATTAATATTTGGTAATTTCATTATGATTTATAACTTTGTTCATTATTCTCAATAGCTTTTCTATTCACATTTTTTTCAATTTTTATAATGTTTTAACATCATATATTTTCTCACTACTACCCATGAAATTGGGTATTTAAATACTCAATAATTACTCAATGTTTCTTATTCCATGACCAACACTTTTCTTTAATACATTATCCAATATATTTCCAAATTATAGTTTATTCCTTAATGTATTTGATTTTATTCCTAAATCAAGACTATTTTTGATAGATATAAAATAATTTTTAAGTGTTTCAATATTCTTTGTTTTCTTCTTATCATTTATTATATCAATATTAAGGAACTTATATTATTTCTTAATCTGTAATATATGTTTTACTACTTCTTCAGTTTTAACTTTATAATTTTTATGTTTTTATATAAATTTATCTTGGTTTCCCATTTTTATTTCAATACTATCAATATAACTTGAATATTATTTTATGAATTCTGTAATTTTCTAATTCTTTTTTCCTAGTAAATCATGCTCCTAAAGAGCCGCTTCCAATACAAATTTGATATCGAAAAATATCTCTAATTGGTCAATAACTTATAATTTTTGTTTTTATTTCTCTACTATAGCTATCATAATATCTTATGTGTCTAATGTAAACTTAGTTTCAGTACCTTCTAAAGGATCTTCCTCAACTTCATCTTCTCTATAGCTTACCATCACCTTTATGTGAAATTTAATTCCACTTTCATTTCTTGAATTAATGTGTCTTCTTGGTGACTAACTATTTTTTGGGTTTTTGAGTAAATTCAATCTCATCATCCTCTCTATATATTATTTCTTGACACCTAGCAGTGATGTACCCCACCATTCCACAATGAATTAATGTTAATGTTAGCATACCCTCTAATATTTCATTACCTATCTTAAACTTCCACACCACAATAGATAATAAATCATCAATGATATCTTCTTCAATTTCAATATTTTGAATCTAATTTTTCTCTACTCCTTCATATTAAATTTCCATTAATGAATATTATAAATAAATTTTTATCTTCACTCACATTTCATATGGGATCATTTTATTATGTAGATCATTAAGTGATAATTCCTCTTTGATATTTATCTTCAAGTGATAACACTTTTTTACTTTCAATTAGTATAAATTTTTATATGATAGTATTCATTATATCAACATATTTAAACTCATAATAAAACTCATAAAATTTTTCAACAACTTTAATAATATGGTTAAAGCAACTATCAACATATTCACTTGAATTAATTTTCAATTAATCAATTTTATATGAATAACCCATAAATTTTCCTCATTCAATTTTATTTAACCTTTATAAATATTAGAAATTTTTCAAAAAATCCCTTATCTACAACAAAACTCATTAATTTCACGTATATCTAATTATAAAATTCTCCATACATAGAATTATGATCTTTTTCACCACTATTCAACAATTTAATATCTACTTACAACATTGAAATTTCAAAATAATCACTTAATTTAATTCCATGAATAGTTTTTAAGTAAATATCAAGATTGAGAGATCAAATATTATATCTCATTAAATTATTCTACACAAACTAATTTTAGCCATCAAATAAGGGTACTCCCCTGGCATTCCAAATATTACCCATTATGATAACATTCTCTAAAACATTCACTAAGAAATAACATATGGATTTGAAACCACTTATTGTAACTTGAGGTCCCATGATACACCCTAATAGGGGCTGAATTTGGGATTTAAAAAAATTTATATCAAATTAAAATTGATCTTATTCTAGAATTTTTAAATACTCTGTAGATATATCACAGTGATAACACAATAACACAATCAAACGTATAAAAGTAAAAAAGGACCAGACACTAAGATTTTACTTGCTTCACCCACATTGGGCTATATCTAAAGATTATATATCAGTGAAGTATTGATATTCCAAATAATCATTAATATATGGGTTTTTTATTAAAATATTTTATACAAATTCATTTCTCATCCATGTTCCATGTCCTCTTCTTCTATTCCACTCACTTCTTTCCTATTCGGTCAAAAAATGATAGGGTGAACATACAGGTTGAACTCACAAAAATAAATATAGTAGAAACAACACAAAATAGCTAGGGGTATTCTCTATAATTCACTGATCACTGACTCCAAATATTCACCTAAATTCACAAAAAACTTCTATTATAATGCTGATCTTTAACAATAATAATCCAGCCACCACTCACCTATAAATTCCATATAATCAAAAAGTTCTACAACTAGTTCCGTATTATTTTCTTCTTCAGAATTTCTCATATCAAAAAATAATCTCCTCTCTTTTATACTTAAATTATTATTTACTTCAATGCACAACACATTTTAAATTCTAGTTCAAATTCAATCTTTATCAACCACCATGAACTTTCTCTTCCTTAATTCCATCTCTTGAATTGTTTCAACATAAATTTACACCATAGATATTCATATAGGTAGTTATTGTTCATCCTAAAACCCATCAAACCATCTTGAGATATAAATATAATTTATCTTTTTATAAATTAACTATATTTAAATAATCACAACATTTCATATTACATTTAAATTAAACATTTATATTTCTCTTTCAATTTTATCTTACTTCCAATTGCATTATTTCATGAGAGGATGTTTCAGGGGGAAATATTTTTTGTGTTTCTAATTACTCTAAAGATTAAACTTCACAAATATTCTTCTTTATTTAAGGTCTAACCATTTTGGTGTTTTCTCTTTAATCAAATCTCAATCTATGTATTGCGACATTATAAATTTCTAGTTTAGACATTTTTTATAGGGTGACATGTACCATAATTTTCAAAGAATCCATACCTATTTTTGATTAATATACCATATGTTAATAATTTTAATCTCAAAAAATATATTATTTTCTTATCATGTCTCGTAAAATTTTAGAAAATAATATATTAATCAAATAGAGATCCAAGAAAACCTATTTTTTCTAACATATTCATTCATTCGTCGTGTTATCCTAGCACATGCGCTAAAAAGTATTCCAATAAATTCACTTATTTAACAGGAAGTCCTAAAAAACTCCAATTGACTCGAACTGAAAAAACGAACATTACAACATTTTTTTGTAATAGTACTTCTCCTTTTCTTTATCCTTATATTATATGCCGATATATAGATTCATTTATTTAATGAGAAACTTCTCAAGATGTTAATATAATTCATAAAATTTAACTAATTTTTACTGTGTATGGTGTAATTATATCTTAATGACTAGCCATATTTCATTATATTATTATTATCATTCTATATTTTAGAAATATTTGAAACACATTCCTTTAGAACCTATTTTATCATGAAAGTTATCTGAATTTCCCCTAGATTCCATCATTACTACCCTCATCACTAGTGAATTACTTTATAGTCACTTTTTTAATAATTAATGTTTCATCCACATCACTAAATGTATCAAATTTCTCTTTAGTTTTACTATTAATAATACTTCTATAATATATTTATCCTATTTTATTTAGAAAACTTCTTACCTTCCCCTCTTAAATAAAAGATGCAATTACTAAATCTTACATCTTTATTCATTGAAAAATTATTTGGATTCACATCCTCATATTCAAAACCATCATCTTCCTTTAACCTAGGATAATTATATTTTAAATATTAAATATATAAACAATTGAAACACTTTTTTAGTATATTACACATATTATTTAGTTTTCTTCTTCTCATTATTATTGAAATTAATGAAATACTTTTTTCAAATTTTCTGTCGAGATTTTCTTCTTCATCAGAATCTTCTTCATAAAAAATTACTACATTCATGATCTTAATTTTTCTAAAGGTTTAAATTATATTTCCTTATCATATTTTCTATTATTCTTAAAAATATACCCCTTTAAATTATAAAATAATTAAAATTTTAAAGAAAAATTTACATACAGATTATGAAATTTATGAGGAATGGGAATTTTTGCAACATGAGGGGACATTTTGAGAATTGAGATTTGGATCATAATTATAAGAGTGGGGATTCATAAATAGATGGTGTTAGAAATATAATGATTATTTAAAGATAACTTGGGTTCTCATGTATTTTTCATATGTCTCGATATGGATTCATAATTTTTATAAAGGGTTGTTTACCTATAAAATATTCCGGGCGCATAGTTTGGGGGAAATAATGTAACTACCCTTACATGGGGAGTATTGTAGTCAAAATTTTATAGTGAATAGTTTTCCATCATGGTTATCACATGGTTAATGTCTAACCATTTGTATTTTCATAGTAAATCAAGTGGGGTGTCTTGGACTTAAGGTATGGAAATGATAATAGAAAAATCATGTGAAACGTTGTATATGGGTTAGAGTATTGTTTTGCATTGTTAGAATATATTTTAGTAAATTGTATAGAAAAAAATGGGGATTTAGTTTCTTAAGAAGTGATGACCACATAATTGGTGCATCCTTTATTAGACTATGTAGTGAAACCATGTGTCCAAAGAATATTTTATTAAATGGGAAAAAATACCCTTTTCAACTGTGAAATTTCAAGAGGGAAACCCCCTCTTTTCCTCCTCCCTTGCATGTGGCATCCAGGAGGGATCATCACCCTTTACTACTTCTTTACCCATGATCTAGGGGGCTTTGTTTTAGTTACTCTATTATTCATGGTTAGATTCCTCTTATTCCTAACCCATTTTAACTATGCCCTTATTTTCTTATAATTGTTTATGTCTCTAGTTAGGGTTCTGATGATGATTCCATTAACTTGGAGTGTAAATGTCCTAATGTCTAGGTATTTTCAGGCGGATTACATCAAGGACATCATGAGGTGTGGTCATCATTCCATTGAATGGATTTTCATTAATGGTGAATCGCATAGTTAATTTTTCTATTGTATTTATTTAAATTAAATTAAATTGTTTAATGAATTTATATTGTGTGTTTGGGATTTTTCCCAGGTGATGTCAGGGTTATGTTGCAGACCATTCAGGGGAGGTTGGTTTTGGTTCCAATGTGATGAGTTCACTATATTATGGTTGAGTAATTTATTCATATTTAGTTTATATTTTTTAATTGGTTATGAATTTTTATAATTAATTAGTTGTGATTTCTTGGTGTTAGTTAAGAGCTTGAGATATTGATATGGACTTGGACGGGCCTAGGCAGAAAAAATACGATTTTGAATGAAAAGTTAAATGGATTAATTTTAGGTAATTGGTTCTTATTTATTACCAAATGATAAATGATTTTATTTTTTTATATACATGTGATATGTGGTATCACTACCTTGGGTAGTTTTCTTTTTTATTTAAATGAATTATTTTATTTAAATTTCATTACCTAGATAAATAGTCAAGAGCTATGATAAACTGATAAACATTGGCTTGAAACCTTGGTCACTGATGTGAGAGGTCATGGTTATAAATGAAATCCTTGTAAAATGTGGACCCTTAGGGGTGATACCTTAAATTAATTATTTAAACATGTTTTCATTAGTGTAGGTTTCAGGGTGACCTTCGACTGGAGGAATGTGATGAATTATATATCATATTCCCTAGTAGCTCTTAATAAAAACATGAGATTCCTTAGATTCATTAATATGGTTAAGGTGAAACTGGGGAGAGTGTTACTTTACCACCAGATGTGATTTAATAGGTTGAAGGACCCAAGGTAGTTTGATAGATATGTTTTGTGTGATGACCAACCAAGGATGGCTTGGGGATTGTGATGGGTATTGTGCCATCACTCTAGAGTGAAGCCATTATGGAATTCCCTTTGAGGACTATGAGGCCATGATATGGTTTTGATGATGTAAAAGGATTATATTTCCTCTGAGTGATGGGTGTTGGATCAAGACATGATATTAGGATCATGAATACCACATAGGGTACCCATGTTTTTTTGTTTCCTAGGAGACCCCAGTAGGTTCCTTAATAATAAAATAGCCTTATGGGTGCATTCAGATAATTCTATAGATGACTATGAGTGTCACCTTAGAAAATGAATCAAATTCTATGTACAGTGTAATTTGGATCCCTGAGAGATTCCTTGAGATTTGGACTTCCATCCTACTAAGACATGGAATACCTAGGATTACCTACATGGATTTTTATTATTTATGATGATATATAAGTTGTTTTCAGGTGAGAAATTATCCCTAAATAATTGATATGTGAGATATCACAAGGCAATAACTACTACCTTTTAACAGATTCCAAGGATACTCTCTAGAATCTGATAGATGTACCTAACACTTGGAATGCCCAAATTTCTATTTGGTATCCGTCCAGAGATCCTGATAACCATGGGATTAAATGGTGGTTGAATTATATTTGGTGAGAATACCTTATAGATTTCCCAAGGTCATCCCCCTAGGAATCGGCCTCATGTATTCTATGATTTTTATTGAGTAGTATTACCTCCTAGGAATCCACCATTGATCCTGGTATATTGTAATTTTCAAGATTTCATAGGGGGGTTCTAGATTTTTAAGACTAGAATTATGAGGGATTCATGGGTTATTCCTTAGGATACAGATCTTTTACCCAGTGAAGGCATGGTTTTCAGATCCTGGGGTAGGACATGTATCCCCCCATAGATAAGTGGCATGCTCAATGAAACTATGTCACTAGTCGAAGTAGTTATAGTTGATATCAGGTGTAATTTTATAAGAGAAGGTTCAATGGGGGTTATATTAATTATTATTTTTTGGTATATTTACTTATTTATTTGGGAATATCACATTAACTAACACTATATTTTCTAGTTATGTATGGAACTATATTGGTGGTTCCCTACTGTGGAGTACTCCACTCTGATCGGGTAGATAGGGCACTGGGGTACCTATAAAGCTATCACTTATTATAGGTTCATGTTAGAACTGAGCCACATGATTTGATCATCAATAAAGATATTTTAATATCTAGAGACTAGGATAAGGTAGGGATCAATGATATAGTGGAGATTTTTTCTTTGTTTTTTTATTATGTATTCATTATTGGCCCAATGGATGATTGGTCATTGCATACTGGCTGACCATGAGCATGTATGCTTCCGAATTAAATTTTATTGATTGTTTTTATTTATTTATTCTTCCATACTCTTATTTTTACTATTATGTATAATTTTAGGTTATATTTATGTTATTTTTCTCTCAGATATGGGGGTATAGTCTCTTTACAGTACCACTCTAGACTATCACTATTATTTTGAAACCTATGTCATATGATGAGGTGCACCTAAGATCATTTGGAAAACTAGAACATGGAAATAGTCGACTGGCCTCTAAATCAGGTCATTACAAGGTGATGTCAAATTATTTTTTAATGTTATAATTTTTTGGGAGATGGTAGATAATTGATATAGTAATGTTCTATATCTTGTGATGGATATTATATTGGTTCATCAAAAACACCTTTCCTAGTAATAATCATGTTTACCAGGGGCTTGGTATTGTTGTTCTTGTTATCTAATGTTATGATTATATGATTTTACCTCATGTGACACTCTTGAGATTTAAGTTTATGGTTTTCTAGTATTTTGGATCTTTTCCCATTGGAAAGCGGCCTATATGCATGCATCATTCTTGAAATTTAGGATTCAAAAGATGTACAATTACTACTATGTGCTTTAACTAATGATAAAGTTTAGAAGTTTAAAGTTTCAACAAAAACTCATGTGGAGTATTTCCAGAAAAAATGGTGGTATTTATAATTCCCAAAATTGAACTGCTTGGTATAATATGAATAGCTACAAGACCTCATGTGTGTCTCTCCATACACAAGAGGCTTCTGAAAAGAAGTGAGGGACTGAATTCCATCAATGGCGAGACTGTACCCTCAGTACCACGTCCTTTCACCAATAATATAAATAAAATATAAAAAATTCAAAGTAATCAAGTAGAAGATATGGAATTATAACCTAATATCAAATGACACACATGTAATGTAGATAAATAAATGTAAAAAATTTTGGATCCTAATGTGGAAATCCAAACCAGAAGTAAATATAGTTACTCTTAAAATATCCTATGGATTCCATCTCAATTATGATGCCAGCTCCATGCTCCACAGCTCAGCTATCTTACTCAGTCCTTTTTCCCTTACTTGAGTATCTATACATGAATTCTATATGGTCATCGAGATGCTCAGGAATTTTTTAGGTAATAAAACCTATTATTACACCACCAATGCATCCTTATCATTTTTTCACATGTATAAATAGTGTACACCATGATAAATAAATATGCAAGTATAAGAAATCATAAGTCGAGGACTTGTGTGCTAACCAAGACACCATAATCGCTATCTACATCTTTTTTTGTTACAATCATGTATGGTGGTCAATGATTTTAGAAGTGATCGAAAATTATCCACAATGATGGAACAGGTTACCCAACATCCTCAAAACATCGAGTGAGAATACTACACGGTATCTATAAGGAATAATGTTCTAAATGTTTTTCAGTATCCTCAAATAATCGAGAACTGACTGGGAGGATAGGTTGTCATGATCCTACCCTATGAATGGGTCTATAATGTTCATAATTTCAATTTTTACGCACTTCCCCTATAAGGGGTAATCATACATTGATGGTCCACCTATTTAGAATACCAAGAAAAAACTACAACAACATGTTAACACGCATAATTGGAAAGGGAATTAGAAGATAAGAATATAACATAATTATAAGTATTTAGTAAAAATGTTATAACATGTTATAAACATCAATCATGGTGACAAGGTACTCTATAAATACTCATGGAATCAAGAATCATATATGGATATCTTGGGCTATACACACCCCCACAAGAAAACACCATCAATCATGAAAAACATGTTATTCCAATACATCATGAATCAAGAAAAAAATGATTATACATGGTCCTCAATTGATAATTAACTTCTATACATAATTTTGTTAATGAATAACTCCATGGTTCATCATGGATGAATACCCAAACCAAGTCTCGTACCCATGAAGAACTACCCATCACACCAATTATGTCTCTTTTTGGTTGAATTTCACCAATAAAAAGGTTTAGAAGAGAAAATCAGGGACATTAAATGTGAATAAGGATATTTCTATAATAACAAAACTCATATATTCTATCAACAGAACCAATTTCAAGGTATGTTGAAGGAGATGATTCCAATTCATAGGATCCATTTTTTATCAAGGAACAGGTTGTTAATTCCCCATCGATTCCATAAAAGAGACTTGACTATAGGAACAAAACATGAATCCCTAATAAATCCATCAATGGGAAATAGATTCAAGATGATCAATATATGGAAACGTACTTGAAAACATACACCATTCATGAGAAATATAACTGCAGAAAGGATTCAAGAATTAATTGTTAGTTTGAATTAAAATTTATAAATCAGAAATTGTCATGATGGATCTATGAATCATCTCAAGGTAAATGTGGTAAATCAATTTGAATCTTGAAGAATGAAGGTTTTAACATTACATACCTCAATTATAGATCGTTAACCCACTTTTATTCACTGGAAACTAGTTTTTAATGAGAAAAAACATCATTGAAGGCTATATTGGTGTCAAAAATTAAAAGAACTTCCTATAAAAATAATAATTGGTCAAAATAGACTATAACTGACAATCAAAGAGGGATTAAAATCATTAATTTCATGTATTCACAATTTTTTCCCATAATTTGAAAAACATTTCACTCTTTCTAGGCTTCTGTACAAGCTTCATTGTTTTCCCACATAGTTTTTTAAACCATGTTCCAACCATAATGTTGTCTACTAGAGATTTCCACAATATTTTCTAGATGATATCCTATTATTTTTCAAATTTTATTCCTTAATAATGTGCCACCCCTTAATCCTATACCTCTAGTTAGATGATTTACTAGAGAATCCCCGCAATTTTTGTAAAATGTAATTAATCCATTAACCCTTAAAAGGCCTTGAAAACACCTTAAAATGATCCAAAAACCCCTAAAACTCAGACCAATAAATTAATTTCTCAAAAACATATAATAACGGCTGATATTATATTTTAATGATTCTGAAAAAATTATATCTTTTCATTCTCCCCTATAATTAATTCTCTTCCTCAATTAGCATATCTAGGAATCCTACTACAAATACTTGAACCACTTAGCATGAACATCCACCTTTCACTCACACATCCCCTATTTGATTAATCCATGTGTCTGTATAATCCATATAGGTGGTAACATCTCTCATCATTGGACTTCTTTACTCTAGTTTAATATTTACACTGGTTTTTTCACATACATTATGCCAGGATCTATCTCAATATACTCATAGTCGATGACATGCGTGAGATTGAGAATGTACCTCCAAGTTTGAGACACATGAAAAAAATCATTCATACCTCAATAACATGAAGTAATATCTAGATTATATTCCATAATCCCAACCCATTTGATGATCTTGAAGGGACCAACAAAATATGGGGATATCTTCCCTTACTTCCTCAAATATTAGTGACCTAACTAAGAATTATCTATAAATAAAAAACCATCACCAATAAAAACTCTAGAGGTATCCTAATATAGTTTGAATAAGATCAATATCTACTATGTGATGTGATAACCCTCTTCTAAATTAGATACACCCTTTCATAGCTATCCTCTGTCATATTAGACCCCATAACTGCTACCTCACTAGCCTCGTGCTAAAAAATAGTGAATGTAATGGCATGTCATAAAGAGCCTATTAAGGTTACCTTTGAATTGAATCATGGTAAAAATTATTTTATGAGAACTCAAAAAAGGCTATATGATCATCCCACACTCCAATAAAATCTATTAAGCACACTCGATGCATGTCCTCCAATATGAAAATCGTCCACTCCAACTATCGATTTGTCTGGGGATGGTATACTGTGCTCAATCTCAGCTGATTACATAAAGAATTATATAATACCTACAATAATTATGACATAAAACATGAATCTACATTAGGTATAATGATCCTGGGAAATCCATGTAAGTATATAATCTCATTTACATATAGCATTCCCAGCTCGCCTAGATAGTGACTCTCACGAATATATAATAAATGAGAAACATTCATTAGTCAATCAACAATCACACAAATATCATTATAGATATGGGGTTCCTAGGTAACCTCATCCAAAATTATATTATAAAATCCTCCCACTTCCACATGGGTATAAGAAGTGTCTATAGAAATCCACCATGATGTTAGTGATCATCCTTTATCCTCTAGTAGGTAAGGCATCATGAAAAAAATCCAATGATCCCATTCATTATCCATGGCCACCAGAACAACCCCCTAAAGTCATGGTACATATTTCTAACTATATAATTAACCAGTAACTTAGAGGAATGGAATTACCTCATCATATCTCCCCTGTTGGAAGTAGGGAATACTCCTCTCTCATGTACTGGGATCACATCATCATCATACTGTGACCACTTAGGTATCAAGTCACCACCAACTTAGTATTTTTGTATCATAGAACACTAAAGGTTAATCTCATTTCCAACCATTACCTGGTCTACTAAAAAATATCATACCACCAATGGAGTACCTTCCATTGATCCCTAGTCCTCAAAACCATCCATCCTCCAATAGGTCAACAAGATTATCAGACACTGCTGATCCTCCAAAGGCCATTCACCAAGATCATGAACTACTGACATCTTATGTCTAAGGGAATCTGTAATGATGAATTATTTACTGGTTAATATTTCATCTAAAATTTTTACATCTATAGATACTCTACTCATCGCCTATTTCTAAAATTTAGGTCCCATTATTTGAATATATAATAAAGGCACTTGTCATCTCTATAGACAACAAATGTCTCAGTAAAAAGATAGTGTCACCAACACTTTAGAGAATACAACATGGATTATTTCTCCAATTCATAGGTAATATAGTTCCACTCATGGGTTCATAGATAACATCATTCATAAGATACTATCCCTCTCCCTATGCTTTAGTATTTCTCCTAAACTGAAACTTGATGCATTGTAGTACACAATATATCCAACCAATAGATCGAGAATAATTCATACTATATCTTTATTCAAAATCCTCTTCAACTCAAGAAAATAATCTTAAAAATGGTCTAGTATTTGAAAATTCAACCCACTAATTTTTAGTTTAGTCATCAGTGATGATAAACAGGATAAGTCCTTGATAAAACATTGATAGTATCAATCTAAACCCAGAAATCTCTTGATCTCGACCACATTCTATGAATTTGTTCAGGACATAACTGCCTCAAATTTATTTGGGTACAAATATATACATATCTCAAAAACCACATTCCCTAATAATTTCACCAAATGAATCCAAAAACTGGACTTCAGTAGATTTTCATAGAACGGATGTGCTCGAAGTTCACTCTAGACTATCGCATCATATTTGGAATGATGCTCTGGGTTCAGTGAATTAATGATGATGTCTTCAATGAACACAATGCCAAATGAGTAAAGATATGGGTGGAACAACTTTTTAATGCAATCCATGAACACTATCAGTGAATTTGGTCATCCAAACAAAATCACCATGTAATTGTATATATGATACCTAATCTAAAATGTCATCATTGGGATGTCCTTCACCCTAACCCACAACTTGGGAAAAACTGTTTGTAGATCAATATTGGAGAACCATCGGGATCCCTATAACTAATTGAAGTGATCATAAATCCTATGAAAAGGATATATATTCTTCAATGTCACTTGATTATATTTCTAATAATCTACATATATTATAATCCTACTATATTCCTTTTTAGAAAACAGGATAGGTGAAACCCATGGTGAAGTACTTGGTTTGATGAATCCTTATATTCTAAGTCCTCAATTTTTTCCTTGATATCGTTTAACATGGTTGGTCCCATATGATAAGGGGTGTCAAAAATGTATTGTGCACCTATAATTATCTCTATCATAAATTCATCACCCCGATTAGTGAGAAGGCCGGCTAAATCACCCAAAAAGACACCATAATAGTGATCTATAACTAGATGAAAATTTGATGGGGATACCACTAATATTTTTTGAAAGTTCCAAGAACACAATATATGATGTCATCATCCCAATATGAATCAAGTATGGAACCATTCTAACAACTCGTATTCCCACTCTACCATCATCATGTACTTTTCTCCCTTGGCTGATGTAAACAATACCTGTCTCTAATATATAACAATGTGATCATGGAACATAGTCAAATAGTGAATGAGATATATGCCCTAAATCCATATATATATGATATATATATATTATGAATTTCAGGAAATTTGTGATTTTAATGCATAATGAGATATATATATATATGTTACCTATGTTGGTAGTATTGGATGGACGACCAATCAATCCTCCACCTTAGATAACATTAAAAGTGAGTTTCATAATATGAAACAAATGATATTTAAATTGATTTATTCATATGATGCACAAATTAGTCGAGAAATTAATACATGCATTATAAATGCTTGAATTAATGAGAACACCACCCATGAGAATCCTCAAGTTC
Organism: Viscum album; assembly: GCA_963277665.1. NCBI lineage: Eukaryota > Viridiplantae > Streptophyta > Magnoliopsida > Santalales > Viscaceae > Viscum > Viscum album. The sequence continues at coordinate 1,477,953,368 of OY728166.1, forward strand.
TATATAAACCTTACTTCCATATAATGGAAGTGTCTGTGGATATTTGTCTAGTGAATCCTAGGAAATTAAAGCCATCTTTCAACTTACTCCTATAAATATGAGACATTATAATACCTTGGAGATAAGATGAATCTCACTCAAACATAGAGTGATTCATATTATCATGTGGATTCCTATAGAGGTGGGATGCTTTTTTAACACCTTTTTATCTCTCTCAAACTCATCTAAAGGAGATCAAGAATGATGAAGTGGATATTTAGTGTAAGGCAGTACAGTTTTATATTAATTCTTAATTTATATATTTATAGAATAATTCACATTATATTTCATGGGAGATCTCATATTAGGCTTCTAATTTCTTCTGTTTTATCTAATAAGTGTTATTAGAGTCATATGAAACCTAATAGCGGTATTAGAGGAGGTCTATTCTTATGTTTTATAAAATCATGAGTTGAAATGAAAATTAAATTAAAGAATAGATAATTTTTTAATAGGTTTTTACAAAATATATAAAAGGGTTTACCCTTTTATATTAGTCTATGTAAAGTTAACCCAATCCTTACCCACATATAGTTAGGCTGCATAAAGGTAACTGAGGCCTTAAGCGTACATATTCAACTTGTATTAGTCTATTTAGGACAATACCCATACATGAATGGTCATGTGAAGGAAACCCATGGCTTAAAATTATGTGAAGGGGTTCACTTAAGGGTAATCATGTTTTTCCAGAGGCTATGTAAAGGTATATAGTCATTTAACCTATATGTAGAATGCTGGTTGCTTAAAGGTAACAAATGTTATATGAGGGAGCTTACATAAATGTAATTTAGGACTTAAAAGGGATATGTAATGGTTATACCCTTACTTGAGCCAGTATCCTAACACAATGACACTTGAAGGCCACATAATGGTAAAATAAGACTTACAATAACATGAATCATTCATATAAGGGTCGTACCCTTATGAAGAATGAAGTACATGGAGACAATCTTCATATGAAATTTACACAATGCATTATTTTTAATCAATGTAAAGGTTAGAATTTACATAACATTATTTAAGGGACTATTGATTGCCTATGTAATGGTAGTAGGATTTACCCCTACATAGGATTACCCATATGTGTAAGGGTAATTAAAATTATTTTAAAAAATGTTAAAAAAAATTAAAATTTAAAATGATTTATATGGTCTATAAAATTTTTATAAATCAGCATAAAAGATATTTTGGGGTATTTAAATTTATAAAAGGTTTAAATTTAATTAATTAAAAATTTTATATAGAAAAATAAATGTTTATGATACATTTCCCCCAAATATTAAATGTTAATATTTGAAATACCCTTTAACCAAATTATATAGAATGACTTATGATCTATAAATAAATGAGTTTATTTAGAAATCATTAGTGATAATTTATAAAGGATTATAAATTATGAAATAAGGCCAAAATATAAAATGTTTATATTAAAATTTTGAATTATTCGTAATTAATTATTTTAAATTTTTTAAAAATAAAAGGGGGAATTATTTAGTTATTATTTAAGAGACATAAAATGTGTTTTTAGGATTTAAATGGTTAAGGTTTTAATAATGATTAAGTATATGATGTTTATATTTTGTAAAATTTTTACATAATAGAAATAAAATTTAAAATTGTTTATAATTAATAAAATATCATATAATTTAAATAGAAATGACTTATAATGATAAATATTAAAAAATTTATATTTGTATGAATATAAAGTGTTTATATTAAAAAAAATTGAAATTATTATAAAATTTTTATATTCAAATCTATGTAATTTCCATAATGTTAAAGATGTTAATTATAAAACATTTATATTAACTTTGATTTATGAATTATTCATAAATAATTTTCTCATGTTTAAAAATTTTTATTGTTCATTTATCTAAATTTTATTCTATATTTTATTCATATTTATTTTATAAATTTTTTCAATCTATGTTTTATATGATAAATTGCTTCGAGGATAGATCCTTTCATTTTTCATGCTATAAATGAATCTATAATTAATTTAGTTTTTCTTCTACCATGACCTTGGTTTGTAACTAAATAAATGAACTAGAGTTTAATTTTCGAATATATTTTTTCATATTAGGTTTTATAGTCATGATTTATTAAATTATCTCTTATCTAAAGTATCCCTGGGTAGAGGGACTTAGGGTCAGACTACCTACTTACCAAATGGCTTGTGCCTTGTCTAGGATGGTGAGTGGGGTTGGATATAATTTACTCTGGGCTTACTCATGTGTATATTTTTAATCTAACATAACACTATAAATTTACATGAAGTGTTCATGTACCTTATGTGTATAATTAATTCAAATATATTTGAAAATAATTGACTTATATTTTTTGGTAAGTAACAAAAACATGTGGGTGGTGTAATAAGTTACACATCAATATGGTTTGAAAATATTTATTAAGAGGACGATATAAGAATCATAAATAAATTACAAGAATAATACATAAATATAAGTCAATAACATGATATAAGATAGTTAGACTAAATCCCCTTCAAATACTAAGTTTGATATTCCTTCCAAAGTATCACTTTTGAAGACCTCAATCATCCATATAGGTAGGTCATGAAAATGTTTGTTGCCCTTGGATTATCTTGTGTAAAGAAAAAAAAAGGATATATGTCATTATAATATCCTTTGGTGGGGAATGATAAATATGGTTTCCTCTAAATTGTCCTATATTAGCCTATTTTTTATGATTTTTGGGTTAGACTGGTTGGGAGACCCTCATAGGATTAGGATACCAAAGGGATAGAGTTATGGTTATCCATATGATGGATAGTGAAAAGGGTTTTTCTCTAATATATCCAAGTATAATATATGATATGATTGGTATGATGACTTCTTAAATTCCTAAACAATGGGAGAAACACTAAATCATACCATGGATTAGTGAAATATAGATCTTGTCCCATTAATGGATATGATGGACATTTAAATATGGTAATAATTTTTGTGGTAACCCATTTAATAAAATTAATTATTAAATGGTTAATGATACATGATACTTATTTGATAAAATGTTCTATTTTAGATATTATCATCAACATCATCAAGCTAAACATTATGATTAAATCCTTGGTAAAGATAAGTTTAATGTAAGATACTCCTTAGACTGGTAACTTAAGAAAAGTTCGAAATAACAATAGGTGACCTATGAAAAGTTATTAAGGAGAAATTCTCTATGTCGGAATAGTTCCTTAGTAACCAAGTATTGATGATATTCAATAATTGAATCTAAATTCCTGTGGAATTATATAATGATATATTTAATTTTTAAAAGGAATTAGATGAAAATGGATTTCTCTTGTTAGGTAATTATCCTATTTTAATTTATTGAAATGTTCCCACAATATTAATAGATTTAATTAAATTTTCCCTTATATCATCAAAGTGTGTAGAATGGATGAACTGGGCATATGATATATGTATTATGGTACTATATAGACAATAAAACTAGGTAAAAGTTCAAACCAAAAGAATAAAGGTTAGTTGAAATGTTCAACACTATTTCATTAAGAATCTAATAAAGGTCATTGAAACATAAGGTTGTTAGGAAGTAATTGTAATAATTCAATATGTTTATAATATCCAAGATATAATTGAATGATTTTGTGAAACTCCATCTAATTTTCTTGTTAATTATATATGTTAGAAAAATTAATTCTTGAATTTGGGATGGTAAGAGATACCAAATGTATATTTTACAAAGTTTTGTAAATATATAGGAGTTCAAAATCAAAGGAATAATTTTTCGGTCTTGTAGTTTATATTCATGAGATGAAGTAAATTATTACAACATCAAGGATTTAAATATAAATTATTTTATTGATCACAAATTAATCAAAGTAAAATATGTGTATCATCATCTCATTTATATTATGTTATAAGAGAGGATGTTAAATAAAAATATTAATAAATATTTTGAGAGGATTAATGTATACATAACTTTTATGATTCATCTGTAACATGTTTAGATCAGAATATAGGGATACAAGTGTTTTATATTTGATAAAATATTATTCTAAGATATTTTGAAGAGTATAATGTCAAAAAGTCTAGTGGAAGTATGTTCTTAAAAGTTAACAAAGAAATAATTACATCAAGCATAGTTTAATGTTAATTTCAAATATCATCCTAATAGAGTTAGTATGTTTTAGTAAGCAACAATGTAAGTAGTTATATTATTTCAAGGAAAAAATCGATGGCATAGGGTCCCAAGGATGGTGAAGAGGCACTTAAGAAGAGTTTGAAGTTGACAATAGAAGATGACTTTTTAATATTTTATGTTGTGAAGTTAAGAAGCATAAATATTCCAAAGAAGTTTAATAGTAAGGAATATGATTCCTAAGTCTCACTGTTATTCAAACTAGTTTACTTCATAGACTTTTCTCACTATAGAGTTTAATGGGATGGTTTTTTAAAATGTTCACATAGAGATGTGATGTGGATTTTATATGATGAAATGTGTTAAATAAACCCAAGCAGTGTAGAACATATAAGGATGATTTGGAAGTTTTACATACATGATATGATAAACCTGTTGTTATGTAGATTTTTGGAGATATTCTGAAAGATTTTAAGAAGATTATAATGTATAATATTAAATTAAACCTTGATTTTATCATTATTTCACATTTATTTCATAAATTTATATATATATATATTTCATGAAGTGCAATGATAATTTACTTATAAATGTGTGACTTTGAGTTTATACATAACTAATACTCATCATATATTATTATAGGTTACAAAGAAATCATAAGGTTATCATGATTAGAATTGTTTTATAGAGATGAATAATATTTTAATGAATCACAATTTAGAGTATATGATTCTTTGTGTATGTTTCATAACCCACTAAGTATACCACATAGAGTGTCATACGTCTTCGATATACTAGGAGTTCATTGATCATATTTTACTCTCTAATACCTAAGGTTTCGGAGATATAAAGCATCATAAAATTTATAATTTGATACCGTATTTAAACAATTCTTCATATTGACTTAGCTAATACGATGGTGGTTGGGTATATTGATGATCATGTCAACAGTTGGAGCTTAACCAATATGGGATTTTTCCTCTTTTATGAAGACTATGACATTATTTTACTCAATTGAGATAGATTTTTGGAGTGACTGGCTACAAAAAGATACTTTATAACTATCTAGATAAGGTACATGTGATGTATTTATCCATAAGGATGAATTCCATATGATTTATTAAACAATATAATCCGTCTAAACTTTGAGAATTGAGAATAGATGACATCAAAATATGGTAGTAACATGCTCTATGTCCCATGGTCACTCAATGTATTAGGAAAAGGGAAAATAAAAGAATTCACATTTTCATGTGATGTAGACTGGTGGACATAAATATAGAGACACATGTGTTTGATGGAGATCATGAGAAACACCTTTATATCTTGGGTAGTATTGGAACTTTTCTTGAGGTTTTTATAAAGGACTATGGAGTTTCCCTTTTTAGTTGACTAAATAGGGATTTAGTTTGACATGTATTTTCTCTAGAAGTGTTTAGAGTTAATCCAGAACAATTTTATGTGGTTATTCACAAGTTATTATATATAATGTGATACAAGGTTAAGTTAATGATATCTTGGAAAAAATAAATTGAATATATCCTAAATTAGTTTTGAATATGGTTTGAAAATTTATATTATACGATACAATATAAGGTTAAATAGAACAAATTATTACAGGATTTAGTACAAGTGGGAGATTTATAGAGATATATTCTTTAATGCCTTATGTAAATATATATATATATATGTATATATGGTATTTATTGTTTATGTATTTCATGAATTTTTTTTTCAAATGTAATGTTATATATCTATATATGTTTTATACTTCCTACATTGGTAGTATTGGTTAGACAATTGATCTATCCTCTGCCTTTTCAATAATTAAAAGATAAGTTTCATAAGGTGAAACAAATGGGAGTTAAATGCATTGAAGTATATGATGAATGAATTAGAAGAGGAATTAATACATGTGTTACAAACACATGAATAATATAAAAACCACCCATGATCATCCTTGAGTTTTATATAAACAATACTACCATATAATGGTAGTGTGTGGATATTTGGTTAGTGACTCCTATGAGCCCAAATCACTCTTTCATCTTCCGCTTTTCCATATGAGGTACTAGTATACCATGGAGATAAGATGAATCATTCTCAAACAACGAGTGGTTAAAATTATCCCATGGATACCTCTATAGGTGGGATGCTTTTGTTTTCCACTTTTTGATCTATCTCAAACTCATTTGAATGAGATCAAGAAAAAAGCAGTGGCTCTTCAAGGGAAGGTACCCAAATTTTACAAAAGTTATGAATTTTAGTTTTTATTACATATTTCTTATTATATTTCATGGGATATCATAATATTTATTTTATAATATATTAATTTGTATGTAATAAGTGTCAATAAATTTGTATAAAACTTAACAACTATTCCACATAAATAATTACATTGAATCTCATCATCTTTAGATTTATGAAGGCCCACATATGTCCATGACCGACAATGACTATATGATACTACGGGAATCAGTGAATACCGTCTACTTACTTGCCTAGTGATGTATTATGGGAAATAAACATTGAATATAGCTTGATAGAAAATCCAAGTCTTGAAACAAATTGCGTATATATAATGGAATAGTAAGAACTGATTTCGAACAATGTGGTAGACAATGTAAATGTGATCAAGACTGTACCTCGAATAGTTGATGGTCTCTCACCACCATCTGTTGGAGTCTAATCCACTATATAAACAAGGTATAACTCATATTTTTGACCTTGTACCTATGGTGAATAACCCTCCTAATTCATTTTCATCAGAGTATACCAATGAGGACCTCATCCATATACCTGGTTTATAAATCAGGCATATCCTCCATCCCTACAAAACCTTATCCTTGACTCTATGAAGAAATACTACTAGAGATATCCCATCTTTATACACTATCGACACTTTTTTGGAGGGGTTATATAGAACATTCGATAATTTATGACCATCCCATATTTCAAATATTAGAGAACTACTCTTGAGGGGGGTGGAGAAGGCATACTATGGTCAACCTTTATATTACTACCATGTTTCACATCTTTGGTCTTCCTATTCCTACTACTAGAAGTGAAACTCTCTATAGATATTCCAGGTTTACCTACCCGAGTACTGAAGGGTGGAAGAAGACCGACTACTCTATCCTTATCTGGGCCCTTCTCGATAGTCAATGCCTTATGTAGAACAATTAGGTATGTCATTAAGTAGAAACACATAACCTATCATCTGATGAAATGATAAATATTGATCTCAAACATCCCAAAATTTTGTTCTAGTTTCAATCCAATATAGCATAAAAACATAGTATCTTAGTTAAATGAGTGTATTTTATGAATTATGTCATATACCTCTTCTACAACTCTATTGACTCCTATACTCGATCAATATTTAGATTATCAGGAACAAAATACTTAAAGAATAGGCCCTTGATGTTCTCCTAGGTGAGACCCTCACATTTTCCAGCCTATCCCAACATGCCCACACCTTCTAGCTTGTACCTGTAGCATGAAAATTTATATCTTCACCTTCATATACTCATGTGTCTCAAAATGACCAAAGAAACCCTCAGTGATGTTTATCAATTAATAAAAATCCTTCAGTACCATAGTTACCTGAAAGGATGATGGATGCTGGAGTTGGAAGTCTCTGGCATAGTTGACAATGGACCTCGACTCCCACTACCCTAGGCGGGATCAAGTAGACGGAATCTCATATGAGGTGGACCCACTACCTACACCACTAGAGTAGTAGTGGGTGTCCTATTTGCTACACCCTCCTATACAAAAGGTGGTGGGACACATGAATCCTCCTTGGAAGGAGCATCCTAGCCCATGTTAGTTGGTGGTCCCATCAATCTTCATCAATTTGGAATCTTTTAAAATGAAAATAAATCATTTATAAAAAAATAATGTTTTTATGAAGGATCTTAATCATCAAATGATATCACAAAAAGGTCCTCCCTTAAGTCTACCAATAACCCAAGGTATATCCCTCCTAACACTAACCAAGGTCTCCATCCTTGTACAATTGTTATAGTTTCATATATACACAAAATATAATAGAATTGTCAGGAAACACTAATAATTTGGTCAAAAATATACCAAAACAACATTTAAAATTAATATATTAATCAATCAAATAATAAAAGTTTTTCCTAAACCAATAACCCAATCATAAAATGTAAATATAGAACTAATACACATCACAAAATATTTATATATATGGAATGTTATACTAAATTCCCAATAATGATTCAGGAACACACCCAAAATACCATGAAACTATAACAAAAATCTCGTCAATAGTAACTCGGTGGTTTGTTATACATGAGTTATCCAAGCACATGGAAACACCCTTAATCAAATCCCAAATAGCATATATCCTTTCTACCATGTCCTAAGTTAGTCGAAAAGAAATGAATTTTTTTATGATACCATTTTGTATGGCCTCAACCTGAAAAAATGGGTTCGAGTCAATGATCCATGAGACCTCATGCACGTCTCCCCATATGAAAGAGGCTACTGACTAATAAGGAGGTCATGAACACCATCAGTGGGGAGACTATACCTTAGTATCATGTCATTGCAGAAATAATATAAAAAAATAAAAAAAAAATCATAGTAATAAATTAGAAGATAAGCCATTATAACATAATATCATATGGCACACATGTCATACAGATATATAAATATAAACAAATTGGGCTCCCAATGTAGAAATATATACAATATTAATAAGGATATGAGATAAGTAAATAAGGTAACACTATGAAAATCTTCCAAAGTTTGTCCCAATTTTTCTAATAGATATATGCTCATTAGTTCAGTTGTCTACCATTATCACCTTTCCCTTTATTAGATCTATGTACATTAAGTCTATACACAAATCAAGATGTTCGTTTAGGGTGTGAGTAATAAAACCTAGTAGGAAACCACAAATAAATCCATATAAAGTGTTCATAATTATAATTTTTTTATTCCATGATAATAATAAATGTGAAAGAAAAAATAAACGATCATATTTTGAGAATCCATGTGTTATGTAATGCACTATGAGCCACGGTTGCACCTACTTTGTCCCCATGTTGGTAGGGTGGTCAAAGGTTTTGGAATTGTATAAGAACAATCCACAAGGATGGAAATATGTTACTCAACACCATCAAGATATTAAGTGGGCATGCTACTCTATTTTAAGAAGGCATATAGTTCCTGCATGTTTCTCGATATCCTCAAGGAATCAAGTATTATAAAATACACAAGACTTTCAAGATCTTACCATGTGTATGGGTCCATAATTTCCATTGTTTTAAATCATTCACACTCGTAATCTAAGGGGTAATCATACCTCAATAGTCCACCTATTATGAATAACAGGAGAAAACCTCCAATGGAATGGTAACACGTATAATAGGCAAGAGCATAAGAAGAAAAGTCTATCAAATCATCATAAGAATTTAGTAAAAACAAATAATAATATTTGATCAAAATAAACCATTGTAAAAAGATACTCTATAAATACCCATGGAATAAATGATTATATGGGTATCTCATGCTACCCACACCCCCATAAGTATATACCATCAATAATAAACAATAATTTATTCCAACACATAATGAATGAAGATAACATGAGTATAAAATCATCTCAATCGGTAATGAACTTCTAGACAAAAGGTTCTTTACAAATAACTCTTAGTTTTACCAAGGATTAATTCCCAAACCACATCACACACCCATATATAACTAGCTCACAAGTAAAGGATGCCTATTTCAGCTTTCGGATCACCAAGAATGATATTTAAAAGAGAGACTCAATGAGATTTTCTGTCAAAAATGGTGGTTCCTGAATAAAATACCTCATGAATTATGTCAATAGAAAAAATTATGAGCTATATTAAAGGATAGGGTTCCAATTCATTAGATCTATTGTTGATCAAGCAATGGATCTTGAATTCCTCATTGATTCTATAAGAGAACCTCAGGTATAACTAACAAAAATTAATTCTTAATTAATCCAATAATGTAAAATAGATTCAAGATGACTGGTCTATGGAAACATAGTCATAAACATCCACTATTCACAATGAATTTAACTTGCTTAAAATGTATATCATTGAAATGTTGAAACCACCATAGATCTGGAAACAAATAAAGAAACTTTCATTGATTGACATTGGAATTCATATATCAGGCATTAGCATTCCAAATCAACAAATCGTCTTAAGAGACTAGAGTCAGATCAAGGATAAACTCAAATAAATGATGGTTTTACAACACATTACTCAATTCTATATCATCAAACAACTTGGATTCATCGAATAATAGCTTTAAAAGAATGGAAATAATCAAGAAAGGCTATATGAGTCTTGTAGAGAGATTAATATACAATGAATAATGGGTTTAAATAGACTATTAATGGTCATTAAATAGGTATTTAGATAATAAATTTCATACATACATAGTTTTTATTCAAGGTTTGATAAATTGTGATTTCTTTCTACAGTTTTGGACAAGTTGCACGGTTTTGACACATAATTTGTTAAATCATGTGTTACTAATTTTGTTGAACACTATATATTTATGCACAATTTTTATAGGTGAGTCCACATGGTTTTAAAAATATTCACCTTTACTATGTACCACCCCTTGAGCCTCCACCTTTATTTTCATGGTTTCTTGGAGAATCTGTATAGTTTGGGAAACCCAAGATTAAACTGTTCACACTTAAAAAACCCAATAAACTATTTAAAATGATTTAGAAACTCCCACAAATCAACCTAAATAGTTAATAGATCATAAAAATATTAATAGATGAAATTATCTCATAATGTACCTAAAAAATATGAGTTCATTATAGTATTATACTTAGCTAGGTTATGATATATAATTCCTTCTGATGACAGGTTAAGTGGATTCTATAGTGAGATGACTGGCTATGAAAATTGAGCAGTACCTTGGTGTAAGGGATCTATAATGACCCATAGTTGGTCGATAAATTTTTTGACCTTAATATTATTTATAATAAGGTGATAGGTTTGGATATTTAAAGTATAATAAATAACCTCTATAGTGTTTTCCCATATAGCTTGGTGGTGTCATTCCACTTAACCAACCCATCTAACCTTGGTTTACTCATCATGGGTCATCTATAATGATTCTAGTGTATATATAACTAAGTAAAAATGAATATGTGACCCTATAGGGGTGAATTATATATGTGTAGGCTTAGTGAGGATCAATGGTTGAGGGTATGATAGTGATTTTTCATGTGATTTTAGTTTCTTATATGTGAGAACCCAAGAGTTGGTGGTTTGACTATGAGTTGTCGTGTGATATTTGAGATGGTAATAGAGGGGTGTTTCTTTTGATCCATAAAGAATGTGAGATATTATTTACAGTTTAGAAAAGAGATCTTGGTTCTTTGAGATGTGTCTTGGGATAGTGATGAGTTGGGTAAAGGTGATCTAATAGAAGGATTGGATTAGTCTTATTGGTTCCATGGAAGTAGGAACCATGGGATGATTCTTCAGATTTTGATATCGATGCATTTGAAGTTTCACTACATATATTGTATAGGAATGGTTATGTGTTGGATTCTAATGATAAAATTATTTGGAGTGACTAGTTTTTAAGGTCAGGTTTTTAAGGTCATGATCGATGGGATTCCAATATCTATGTTTTTTTATGTTCTTTTGTGAGTGTGTTGTGATTAGGGGTAGATTATTTTGATTTTAAAATGACACAAGTTAGAAGGCATCCAAGTGATAGAACTTGACATAGTTGAAATTCAAGATTTTAGAGAGGAGTTCTAATGTTGTTCCTTACCAGATGATTTGACATGTCGAGAGGCATGGTCATCTGTTATACTAGGGGTGTGATCCTAGGATCCATAATGTTTCTTGAATGGGACTATGATTCAGGTTTAGTGACTGGGATTTATGTGAGTACATTATCATTATTTTTACATGGTATTTATGTAACACCCCAATATTTCATGATAAATTATCCTAAATAACTTTTTTTTCATGCAATACCGACATGGCTTCGTAACATGCAAGATTGAGTCTCTACGAAACAACACTTTAGTGTTAAAATTATTTAAATGATATATTCATAACATATCCATTAAAAATAGTAATATAAATAGTAATGAATAATTTTTAAATTTTATTTATATTATTTTCACATAAAGAACATATTTATAATTAAATGTATAAATTTTGGTAAAATAGTTATATGTTTAGAATATACTATTTTCTTAAAGGAACTAATTTTTATGTCCTTTTGTGAGCAACAATAAAATTAATTTTAGAAACTCATAGAAATTGAATTTTGTAAAATCTAATTCATTTTTGAATTCAGAATATCAAAATTAGCTTAGTGTGAATTTTTCATTTTTTCTAAAAACGTTCAATTTTTGATGAATAGTGAAAAACACAAAATTATTATTAAAAAAACTAACATTTTCATTTAAATAATTATTTTACATTAAATTAATTTTAAATTAAAAATAGATAAATAATTCATATATTAACCCAATTTAAGTCATTGGGATCATTTTTATAATAGAATTAGTTATAAAAAATCATTGAACTTTTTTAACGTCTTTTTACCCGCCTTCTAGCCTCATTTACAGATTAGCATTAAACGTAATTTTACCACTTTTGTGAATTGAATATAGAAAATTCAATATATATGATTTTAATCGGTATGAATAATTTGATCAAATAGGATCAAAATATTTTTTTGGTGAATAATAACTTTTGAATTTTATTTACCACGGTTAAAGGTAAATATGGTAATTAAATGTAAGAATAATATTATAATATTATCAAATTACCCTAAAATTTGTCCTAATTTCATTCGATAAGTTTTTTTGGATCCAAATCAACTTTATTTTGAAAATATGATCCTTTTTAATCCACTTTTGTTTGATTGGGACATTTATTATATTTTATTTGAAGAAGAGTAAAAAATGTCATATTCAAAATTTAATAAATATTTTATTTTTAATATGAGGATATATAAGTGATATGGTTAACTATAAATAATATTTATAAATATAATAAATTTATATACATTATGATAATTTATTTACAATTTTTAGACATTAAATAATTAAACTAAATGGTGGCACAATGATGATTCATTAATTGTTTAATTAATTGATATATTAAATGAATGACCATAAAATATATAAATAAATATTATTTGAGTTAATTAATGACATAAAATAATATTATTTACAACTCCGACATATTAGAGACCCATTTGAAATGTTGGTTCAAATTTATCATGTTCGTTTTATATTTTTTAAAATGAAAATATTGAATAGTATTAAAATTGACATTAATGCTATTTTAAAATAAATAATATTTTATTCATTGATATGAAATTCATAAAAATATAAGGTTCTTCCAAATTACTTGGATAATTTCAAATATTTCATAAATGATCCAATTGGGATTCTTTTGTCATTTTATAGTAATTATATTAACCCTATTGTGTAAAAATACAAGAAGAGACTGTAAGAATTAAATTGTTTAACTAAGGGTTAAATACAAAAGATAAGGTTAATTTTATGACATAAAAAATTATTAAATTCATTGGTTGATTGGATTTAAAACAATAATCATATTAGCCTCTAAATAAATCACTTTGGGGCTATTTGAAATTGAAAATAAATTTATAATAAATTAATATTTTAAAATCTTCCAAAGGTGTCCTTCACCTCTCTTATAAAAGGGAACTTCTCCTTATCTTAATTCACGCTATAAAAGCCCTTTGTCATAGCCAACCCTTGACCATTGACTCTCCCACCATCGATAAAGAAATCGTAGAGGCCATACATTGGGCAGAAATTGATTCTATGGAGTCCTTTTATGCAATGAAAAAGGGGATCCCTGAAAAGAGGTAATTGTTTTATCACCTCTTTCAAAGTTATTTTCTTCTTCTACATCCTCTTCCAATTTTGTTTCCATAATAAAGTAATAACTCTAACATCTAATATATGATAATATTTTTTCATTATTATGCGACAGCATATTTCTCTTTTTACCGATCCAATTAAAAACAATATCACCATGCGTGTGTATGTACGACACTACAAGAAAACAGTGTTTTAGCTACGGTTTTCAAAACCACTGCTAATTTTTTGATCAAAAAAATTTTAGCAGCGGTTTTGAGAACTGCCATGAAAAAACCATTGATAAATTTTTTTGAATTAGTTTTTATAAATGTTTTAAAATTTCTTCCAAAAAATTAGAATTTTTTAGCATCAGTTTTTTAAAAAAAACAGCCATGAAATTGAGGAAAAAATTTTTAAAAAAATTATTTATTAATTATTATTCTTTATTTTATATTTAAAATCAAATATAGTTTAGTATTTATAATTTTAATTTCTTATAATATGTTAATTAATAAATATTAATAATTAATAGATAATAATATTTTTAAACTGAAAACAAATCTTTAATAAGTTGAAGAACATACTTCGGCATCAAATTACCATAACTTCTGATCGGGGAGTCCATTTCAGCTCTATAACCAGCCAAATCGAACCTTATCAAGTTAGCTAAAAAAAAGTGAGATTTAAATCATACACTAATCAAATGAAAAAAATATTCAAATTTCAAATGTCAAAAATCAAACTCGAACTTCAAATGGACATAACTTTATATCGGGGTGTCTATTTGGACTCTACCACATATCAAATCGAAGCCTACGACAAGATCTATGACATTTAGGTCTGGTACCAACACATCATGAATCATACCCCTTTCTACTTATCCAAAAGGTCCATAAGGCCCTTGAAACCAATGTTTTAGTTACAGACCCCGATTTCTTAAAATTCAAACGGTTATAAATTTTGATTCAGGTATCTGTTTGGCCTTTACCACATATCTTATCGAAGCTCATTTCATGATATTTGATTTGACTGGTTGTAGTGCTAAAAAGGAGTCTCAAATAATATGTTATTATTATTTTAGCCTTTTAGGGTTTTTATAGGTTCTTAATGTTTTATGATTTATTTGTTTGTTTGTTTGTTTTTTTATTAAATATTTATTTACTTATTTATTTATTATTAATTAATTATTAATTAATTAATTATTATAATTATTTATTTATCTATTATTAATTAATTATTATATATTTGTCAATTTATTTATTGATATATTTATTTATTTGTTTATTTATTTATTTATAATTTAGTTATTATGTACACATTAATTAATAATTTATTTTTAATTTGTTAATTAATTAATTATTTATTTATTTATTTAGTTTATTATACATTTATTATTTGTTTATTTAATTTTTATTTCTTCTTTATTCATTATTAATTAATTAATTAATTAATTATTTAATTATTAATTATTTATCAAATATTAAATATTAATTATGAAATATTAATTGTTAATTATTAAATATTAATTAAGAAATATTAATTACTAATTATCAATTATCAATTATTAGTTATTATTACTTATTATTTATTTATTTATTTCTTTATTTCTTTATTTATCTATCTATTTATTTATTTATGTATTTATTTATTTATTATTTATTTTATATTATTTTTTATTTTTTATTTTTTATTTTTTATTTATTCTTTATTCTTTATTCTTTATTCATTATTCATTATTCATTATTCTTTATTATTTATTAATTTATTTTTATATTACTAAATATTAATTAATTATTAGTTTATTATTCATTTATTATTTATTTATTTATTTATTTATTTATTTATTCCATATTCATTATTTATTAATTATTACGTATTTAATTATTAAAAAATTCTTAATAATTTATTAATTATTTATACATTTTTACATATTAATTATAAATTCTCAATGATCAATTATTAATTATTAGTTATTATTATTAATTATTTTTTATTTTTTATTTTTTATTTTTTATTTACTATTTTTCATTTATTTTTTATTTTTCATTTTTATTTTTTTTATTATTTATTATTTATTAATGATTATTTATTTATTATTTATTATTTATTATTTATTTATTTATTAATCTATTATTTATTAACTTATTATTAATTTGTTATTTATTTAACATATATTAAACTATATTTTACTTATTTTATTATTTATACATTACTTATATATTATATTTCATATATTATATATTATATATTATCTATTATCTATTATATATTATATATTATCTATTATGTATTATGTATTAGATGTTACATATTCTATATTATGTATTATGTATTATATATTATATATTATATATTATATATTATATATTATATATTATATATTATATATTATATATTATATATTATATATTATATATTATATATTATATATTATATATTATATATTATATATTATATGTTATATGTTATATGTTATATATTATATATTATATGTTATATGTTATATATTATATATTATATATTATATATTGTCCATTATATATTAGATATTATGTATTATGTATTATGTATTATGTATTATGTATTATGTAGTATGTATTATGTACTATGTATTATGTACTATGTATTACGTATTATGTATTATGTATTATGTATTATGTATTATGTATTATGTATTATGTATTATGTATTATGTATTATGTATTATGTATTATCTATTATGTATTATGTATTATGTATTATGTATTATCTATTATCTATTATGTATTATGTATTATATATTATATATTATATATTATATATTATATATTATATATTATATATTATATATTATATATTATATATTATATATTATATATTATATATTATATATTATATATTATATATTATATATTATATATTATATATTATATATTATTTAATATTTAGTATTTAATATCCAGTATTTATTATTTACAAGTTACTATTTACTATTTACAATTTATTAATTATTATTTACTATTTACTATTTATTATTTATTATTTACTAATTACTATTTTTTATTTACTATTTTTTATTTACCATTTATTTCCGTATTATATATTTCATTATTTATTATTCATTTATATTCAATTTATTAATTAGTAATTTATAGTTATTAAACATTAAATATTTATAATTAATTATTAATTGTTAATTGTTAATTGTTAATTATTGATTATTGATTAATCATTATTGATTAATAATTATTTATTGTGTATTTATTTATTATTTATTATTAGTTTTTTCAATTAATATATATATATATAAGTATATTAAATTTGATTTATTGACTACATAAAGAGCCATCTGGAGTGGTAAAATCTTTGGAGAATAAGCAAGAAGCAAGGGGTTCAAATCTCACCCGACATAGAATTTCTATATATGGCCTCAGCATGTGTAGGGACATGGTCTTGTGCATGGAGATTTCCATGATCATGGTAATAAAAAAAATGAAAACCCCAAAAAATAAAAAATAAAAATAAAAAAATAAAAAAATATATAAATGAATAAAAATAATAAACAAATAAATAAATTACTAAAATTAAAAAAATGATTTAGCAGCGGTTTAATATAATATGATGTTTTTTTGTACAACTTATATTCCATCCAATTCTATACCATTTAACCATTAAGGAAATGATATCGTCGCTCGTACGTATGTACAGCTTACCTCCTCCACAGTGCGATGAGATTCATCTTCCAAATTCACCATTCAAGAATGATTATAAAAATATATATTATTAATAAGTATGAAATATATGGCATAATAATGCTACTAGAATAATATGTGTGTGAGAGAGAGAGTGACTGAGTGTGTGTGTGTGTGTGTACATATAGGTCATTCACTTACTTCCATTCAATATGATAAAAAAACATAAACAACATTCATGCTTACGTACGACCTACCTTCTCCATGAACGGTGTATTCCATTTCATATATCTATCTTTTATATATATTTATATTCTGAATATATGTGATATATAAATCATGTTATACATTATGGAAGTAGATCATAATTTAAGTAATACAATCAAGAATAATAAGTCAAAACACGTATGATAACGAAAGTGATTATTACCCAAAATATTGCATTAACAAGGAAATCGTTAACAAATAGGTAATATAAAGCCATTAACAAATCATATATGATATAATAAATATTATTATGATTCTATTATAAGTTAATAACATGTCTAAAACCATTATAAAAGAGTTTTGGACACATATAAAGAGTATCGAACATAAGGTAAGGGAATTCCATATCATTATTAATTTTCATGTCATGTTCATCACCTATTTCTTGTGTGTGGTGTATGCACTTCCCCAATTATGTTTGATAACATGAATAAATTTAACTTCATGGTATTTAAAAATTCATTTTAAGGTAATGGGATTATTATTTAAATGTTCAATGTGGTATGGGATGCTTTGAAGGTTTAAAGAATTAGATATGGGTCGTGATCTCTGGTGAATTGGATTTTGATTCAGTGGCGGTACAAACCTCCTTTCAAAAGGGTTGTGGATGTGTGACATAGGTCGATGGATGGTCATGATGGAACTAGGGTATCAATTAGCTGGTGAATCTGAATTTTTAGGGATTCCATATTGAATACCAAATATGAATATTGATGTGATGATGGATGAAGTCTAAGAATTGGAATCAGGCTCTGGATGGAGATTGATGTGATCTAAGCATGATTCGAATCAGTGAGATGGATATATTCCTTAGAAGGGAATGGAATTGGATTTTTATTTCAATTGAGGATTAAACCATGGAATTACACTTGAATATGTGTTTGGAATTTATTATATATTTTTGGATGATAATGGGATGCCTTTTAGATTTAAGGCATCATGATCAGATGATTTGATAGTGCGTTAGTGACTGAAGCAAATCTTTCTTAGGAAAAGTCAGCTGGGGATGGTATAGCTGATGGTTCCATATATAATTGAATATTTTGGGTTAAACACCTCATTAGGTATGTATTATTGGGTAGTTTGTGTGAGTGTTTAGGATCATTCAAGGATTTTTTATGGGATTTTGGCATGTTTGGATCCTTTTTCTTGGATAATGGAGGCTCTACATATTTGTTTCGGAATTGGGAATGAGGAGTAGTGTCGACTTTCTATTAGTTTTTTACATGTTATTGGGTGTGGTGAGTTAGAGACCACGTTTAGATGGTTGTTTGACCATTGGAAATGTGTTTTAGTGGAAAATTATGATAGCATTTAGCATCCCATCTCAGAAATGGGTGTAATCAGTTGAGGCATATTAGGGGGGCACCAAGAACCTGATAATGAACCAGTGAATGACATTAGATTATTTGGGAGATCACCATAAACCTACTGATTAACTGGTGGATAAAATCATGATGTAAAGGGATGTATGTGTGTGGTTAATATCCATCTTGATAGTTTTCTAATGGTAACTAGTGGTAGATCATCTTTTCAAAAATTGAGCCTCACATTTTTAGAGTTACGAAATAAAAATTATGTTTACATTCTGGGATAGAACGTGATGCGATAGTGGTGAATTAATGACCAAGATACGTTATGATATATTTTTGAAGAACATTCAAGACTTATTTATCATGATGATTGTTATATTAGAGAGTTTTTAAGCACGCATATCCATATAAGTTTTTAAATTTTTGATGAATTTGAATTATTATCCCATTGAGGGGTTATTTTTGATAATTGAGGTTCAGATTCGAATTCTAAGATTTGGGATATCTTTAAGTGATGTTTTTTACATGGAATGAGGATAAAAATATATATTGATATCTTTTGGTAGTTTTTGAGGCTTCGTGATGGAGTTGGATTATTTGGTAATGGTTTTTCCCTATGCACGGGTTGGGGTGCACAGTTAAGGCGAAACCATGTGACTACCTTATGTGGGCACTTTTCAATTCAAAATTTATAGTGTGTGATTTTTTTTCATTTCTAGATCACTATTATTGCGTATTCATTCATATTTTCTTAGTAAACTATATGGGTTGTGTTAGACCTAAGTTATAGCACATTGTTGTGGAAAAACCATGTGGAATTTTTTCTGGTGTTATTTTTCATGGTTGGAACATGTTTTAGTAAACCATGTGGCCTAACATTATGGGGTCTGTTTCTTAATTTGTTATAACCACACAGTTAGTACACAGTCTAGTAAACAATGTTTCTACACCATGTGGCCATCCGATATTTCATTAAATGGGAAAAAACACCCTTTTCCCCTATAATATGTTAAGAGGGTATCTCCCTCTTTTCCTTCTCCCTTACACAAAATGAATAGAAGGGGACCTCCAACTTTCTTCCTTCATTCCCTATGATCTAGGGGTGATCTTGGGTGATTTATTCTATTATTCAAGGTTATATTCCTCATATTCCTTCTTAATTACTCATTTCCCATTTTTCTCTTGTGATTTTTTATGTCTTAGGTTAGGGTTACATTGAATATTCCACCAAAGCATTGTGAAATCATCTTCATGTTAGGGGGATTTTTTATGGCTCACATCAAGGAAATCCTATAGTGATTTTTTCATTCCATCGCAAGAAATTGCATTAAAAGTGCATCATTTTTTGGATTTTTTGAAGGTTTTTATTAAAATTAAATTGAATTAGTAATTGAATTGGAATTTTATGTTAGTTATTCTTCTTAATATGATGTTGAAGTTACATTACGGATCTCCCACGGGAGGATGGTCATGGTTTCACTAAAATGGGGTCACTTGATGAGGGTCTAGAAATTTATTCATATTTAATTTCAATTTTTTAATTATTTATAAAGTATTTAAATTAATTGATTGTAATTTATTGGAGTGAGTTAGGAGATTAGGATACCAAGATATACTTGAATAATCCTATGCAGAGATAACTAGGCTAGGAATTAATAATTAAATCTCTTCATTTGAGGTAGGTGTCCCTTATACATATTCAGATGGTAAATTACTTTATTTATTTATATTCACATGATATATGGTCTCACCACCAAGGGAAATTAACCATTTTATTTAAATGATCTGTTTTATTTAAATTTCATCACCTAGAAAAGACTCAAAGGCCATAACAAACCCTTGATAACTAGTTTGAAACATTTGAATCCAATGGTTGAGTTTGGGGATATAAATATATTCCTTGTACAATGGGAACCCTAATTAGTATTGTCTAAAATTAATTAAGTAAACATTTCAGCCTTAGTGATGGTTCCATCATGACCTCTATGTTGAGTGATGTGGTGAATTAAAGTTGATCATAACTGGTAATCCTTAATAAAACATTGAGACCCCTTAGAATTTTTGGGCTAGTTGAGTTGAGCTTGGGGTGAGTGTTCCTACCCCTCCCGATGTGATTTTTATGGTGTATAGACCTACGGAATATTGATTGATAGGTTGGATGTGAAGAACAACCTAGGATGACTTGGTAATTGAGATGGGTTATACACCATGTCTCTAAAGTGATTCCAGTATGGTATACAATGTGAGTCCTATGAGGTCATGAAGTGATTTTTATGATGTTGAGGGTTGTTATGTCCTCTAAGTGATGATTTTTATCCTAAGATATGTGTCTAGGATCTAGAATCCAATGTAGGATGTTTATGTTTGGTAGTGACCTAGGGGGCCCTAGTAGGAGCCTCAATGGTAGATTGACCCTAAGGGGGTGAATTCAATGACTGCTATAAATGATTTTGGGTGTAACCTTAATCCCAAATCAGATTATGATCCTATTTTTATTTATATACCTAAGAGATAACTTATTATCTAAACTTCGAGTCTACTAAGACATGGAATTCCTAGTATTACCACCTAGGAATCATCTTATGTCATATTATATATGAGATTTTTTTGGTGGGTATTTTTCACATGAGCACTGACGTGATATAAATCATTAGGTTGGTGTTATTCTCCTTAATCTGATTTCATGGATACTCCCTAGGACCTAGTGGATACACCTAATATTTCGAATGATCATAATTCTATCTAAGTTTCAGTTGGAGATCTAGATGGTCATGGGATGACTAGGTACTTAGCATAGATCCAATGAGTATGAATTAAAGATTTATTAGGTTCAACACCTTAGGAACCAGTGACATTTCTAGTATGATTAGGATTTCATGGGATTATATCTTCAGAACTGGTCATTAATCCTAGTACTATGGAATTCCCATGATGTCATCTATGGGTGTTCTGTTTGAGCATAACATTATGAGGGATTCTTGGATTTTTCCCAAGGATCTGACGATTTCACCTAGTAGAGGCATGTTCATGGTATCCTAGGGTAGGACATGTATCCTCTCATAGATAGTTTACATGCTTAGAGACACTCAGTTTGTGGGATAAGTAGTTATAGTTGATCTTGGGTATAAAGTTAAAACTCGAGGTTCGATAGTGGTTATTTTATTTATACATCCAAAGTTAATTAATTTATTTAGTTAAGTATGTCACAACCAATGACACTATATTTACTAGTTACTTACATGATCATCTTGGTGGTACCATAATGATTTGTACTCAGACCCTTCTTGGGTATCCATGGCACTTGGGTACTTGAGAAACTCTCACATGTTCCGTGTTTAGTTTGGTTTGAGGCCTAGGATTTTTTCATTGATCAAGATAGATTAGAGTCTAGTGATTAGGACGATGCGTATAACGACCCATACTTTACATACATTGTTAATACTTCAAAGTTGAAGCACACTTATTACAACATATGACAAAACCACAAAGGACCGTATAGGTATGGTATCTTTAGAAAATGGGAAACATAAACAACTAGTTCATAAATCTTCTACAGTGTCTCCCATTTATTTCATCATATCTAGGGTCCCTTTTAGCATATTCTACTTAATATCCATCTTCCTGACCTGGGGAAAAGAAAACATAAAAGGGTGAGCTCAAATGCTCATCAAGGGCAAATAAAGGAAATAAAAATCATATCATATCTTTTTGAAAATCATAACCTGCAAAAGAGATCATAATATCTTAACATGGAACAAATCATAGAAGTGAAAATGAGATCCCAATAATCATAACATGAAACTTGAAACTTTGTGGCATGCACACGTAATCATGGAAAATCATTTCTTGTTAGTCATGACTCATTGCCAAGACTATCTTAGTAGACAAAGTCCCTTTCTGAACCGAGTCACCCTCGTTCCAGTCCTGTTTCACTGAACCGGTATAACCTACCGTTCCAGCCATGTCTATCTCATGAGATATAAAATCTTTACCCAATGCATTGGAGGGAGATATAGGTCCCACCCATCTTATAATTAATCCTTTCTTATGTGTGCCACATAATCATAAATCATACATCATCACATAACACATGTAACAAAAATGGGATTCTTTAAACATCATGACATCATAAAACAAATCATATAAGGTAAATGACTTCATAAAAATAATTTCCTCAAAACATAATCAAATAAATGTAATAATAGGGATAAAAACAGAACCCTATATTATCTTAGATGGAAAATAATTTTGATAAAACATTTGAACTCCATTCTTGAGGAAAATATCCTTTCTACTTCAAAAACGCTTTTCTTTTCTTAACATGTCATACAATTATAAACTAAAATAAGTTGATTAAAAATAAACTTGAAAACTTATAAAGGAAGATTCTTGGGAATAATGTTTTAAAAATCCATTCTTTCCGTATAAGTTAAAAAAAACATTCTTCGTACTTTTGTCGGAAAAGTCAAAAAGTACCTCGTACGAAAAACGACAAAAGATTCCTTTCATACATATTACTAAAAACTCACCGAAGGGTAAAAATGGATTTAAACAATTGTAGGTGGATGGAAATAATATTACATATTGATGAAACATGGATGTGGATGATAAAATACACCCCAGTAAATACTTACGAATAAACAATCTCGGATAAAAACGAGATTGTGATATTTCCCTTACCTTAGGTCCGATTTGCTTTGTATGTGTCCGAATCTTCTGTATAATGGTTTAAATAATGTTATTGACTTATTCCAGAATCATACATATTGATATGATATCATATATGGTCATATTCTTAGCTTCTTGTTAGTAATATTTCATTGTTACTTGTTACTCGGGTCTTTATTGCCTTTTGTTCTTATGCGTGTTTTGCCGAATAAATTCTTATTATTATTTTAAGGTTATAGATACCTTATATCCAGAATGGTTTTAGTGTAACATATATCATATTTATTCATTCAATTCATTTATATAATTACTATGTAATGATGATCATGTAGAACGAGTCGCATCACATCGTGGAGACGGTATTCCATACGTAGGCACGAGTGATGATATCGTTCCTATGATCGTGGAATTGTATTTGAGTATATATATATTATTTCAGTATCAATATTACATTATAATAATCATAAATAGTTACTCATTACACCATTATACCCATCCTTGTAAGGTGATGGTGTAAAATAGATTACACCACGGCGTGGAGACGGTATTCCGTACGTACGCACGCGCGGTGATTTCATATTTCCGTAGGATGGATAGAAGGTGAATTAGGGTTGTTTCATATTTATAATAACATATCAGTATGGAAGTAATACTGATGTTATTACTTTATAATGAAACAACTAAATAAGAAGAAGTTGAAGAAGAAAGAAATTGAAAAGATCGGTAATGGATATTACCTCTTCTTTGGAACGCCTCTTTGAATCCTCCACTTAGGGAACTAAGATTGGTCTTTGAAGAAGACCAGGACCTCTAGGATTATTCTAGGGAAGTGGAGAGAAGAAAATTTCAGGGGTTGGCCGAGCTTGAGTGCTCAAATTGGTGTGAGGAGGAGGGGGAGGAGGTTCCCTTTTATAAGGGAGGAGAGGGGCACCTTAGGAATATCTCAAAATATTATTTTATATTAAAGTCAAAATCGATTTATAATGGTTCCAAATGGTCTTATTTCGAAGCTAAAGTGGGTATGGGTCGAAATCCTATCAAACAATAGGATTTAGACAAGTTTAGGGTATTATTTTAACCTTATCAATTAGATTTAACTCTAAGTTAAATAATTTAACTTTTACCATGTCTTTTTGTTTTCTTTCACTATATGGTTAATACACTTACTATAACATGCCAAACGAACACCAAATTGTTTATTATTAATATATATATCCTTATATAAGTAATTTGGCCGAAACTTAGATTTTTAGGAATAAAATAACAATTAATAATATAATATTTGATTTAAAAACTATTTTGTGTCAATTTTGACACTATTTGATATATGATTTTTGTGAAAGTCATAACAGAATTATATGTTCGAACCAAGTTGATTAAATAAACACTAATATATCATAGTAACCTATAAAATTAGTGTAATTCATAAAAAGTCTCAAATTACATTTATTTTGGTGTTTATAACATCAATTACGTCAATATTTCATAAATAAGATAATTACTGCATCATCGTTGTGTCATAATTAAATTAACTTATTTAATGTCTAAAAATTATAAATAAAATACCATTATGTAGGAAATCTTTTTATATTTCTAATGAATATTTATTTTCGAATTTATCTTATGTATAACCCCATATTAAAAATGATTTACTTATTAAACTTTGATTTTAACTATTTTAACCCTTCTTTAAATAAATTAATAATAAATGTCCTAATCTAACTCAAGTGGTCCTAAATGGTCATATTTTATTCATAAGGTTGTTTTTGGTCGAATTACACTTATCCAATAGAATTAGGACATGTGTTAGGGTAATAGTAATATCATATTTACCCTTAGTTACCCTATTTACTATTAACCGCAGTAAAAAAAAGTAAAAAGTTACTATTCACCAAAAAAATTATTTTTATCTCATTGAACCACATTTTACTTACTGATATCAACCGTGTTTGTTAGATTTTCGAAATTTCATTCACCGAAGCGGTAAAATTAAGTTTTATGCAAAATTCAGTTTTTAACCTACCACTTAGTGGTTTCACTATTCATCAAAAATTGAATGTTTTCAGAAAAATACCAAAATTTCACCCTAGGCTAATTTCGTTATTCCGAATCCAAAAATGAAGTCCATTTTGAAAAATAAAATTTAAAAAATTTAAAAAAATGGTTATTACTATTCATAACGGCTAGTTTTAATAATATTTTAATAGCATATCGTTGTTTAGTGAAACTCGGTATCGCGTACGACGCAAGCTATCGAGGAAGGTAACGATTGCGTGTAAAGTAAGACAAGCAAGTGTGTAGTGAAAGATTCCTTTGAACAAAATATTACTCATAAAAATCTCGGGTGTTACATTCTACCCCCCTTAAAAAGAATTTCACCCTCGAAATTCGTCACTTTGTAACAAACAGATGAGGATACTTCTCCCTCATCATATCCTCAAGCTCCCATGTAGCTTATTCTAATTGGTGGTTCCTCCATAAAACTTTCACCAATCAAGTGGTCTTGTTTCGTAGGACTTTTTCGCTACGATCCAGAATCTCTATCGGTTGTTCTTCATAAGAAAGATCTGGCTCCAGCGGTACAACTTCTGAGTTGAGTACATGTGAAGGATCAGGTATGTACTTTCTCAGGAGAGATACATGGAACACATCGTGAACTTGAGAGAGATTCGGTGGAAGCGGCAATCGGTAAGCTACCTTTCCAACACGATCTAGTATTTCAAAAGGACCGATATATCTAGGGCTCAACTTCCCCTTCTTTCCAAATCTCATAACCCTCTTCCAGGGAGATATTCGTAAGAACACTTTATCACCCACTTCAAACTCTAGGTCTTTTCTTCGGTTGTCGGCATAACTTTTCTGTCGACTCTGAGCTGCTCTTATGTGTTGTTGAATAGATATGACCTTTTCTGCCATTTCATCAACGAGATCAGGTCCTAATAGATTTCTTTCCCCAACTTCATCCCAGCAAGTTGGAGTCCTGCATTTCTTTCCATAGAGAGCTTCATAAGGAGCCATCTGAATACTGGAGTGAAAGCTATTATCATAATAAAATTCCACCAAAGGTAGGTGTTGATCCCAACCTCCTTTGAAATCCATAGAGCAAGCTCTCAACATATCTTCTAGGGTTTGAATTATTCTCTCAGACTGACCGTCTGTCTGGGGATGATAAGTAGTGCTGAAACTAAACTCTGAATCCAGAGTATGCTGAAGACTTCGCCAGAACTTCGAGGTAAATCTCGGATCCCGATCAGATATAATAGAAAGTGGTACTCCATGCAATCTTACCACTTCCTTTACATATATCCTGGCAAGCTGATCTAGAGAGAAATCCTCTCTAATAGCAATGAAGTGTGCAGACTTTGTAAGATGATCAACTATGACCCAAATAGCATTATTGCCTTTGGATGTTTTAGGAAGTCCTGTGACAAAGTCCATAGTGATGTTTTCCCATTTCCATTCGGGTATGGGTAATGGTTGTAACATCCCCTTAGACTTCTGTCTCTCAGCTTTAACTTGTTGACAAACCAAGCATTGAGAGACATATTTAGCAACATCTCTTTTCATGCCATCCCACCAGAAGTACTCTTTCAGGTCCCTATACATCTTCGTGCTTCCAGGATGAATAGAGAATGATGAACTATGAGCCTCATCCAGCAGCTCCTTCTTTAATTCGGGGATGGGAGGAACACAAACCCGATTCCTGAACTTTATTATCCCATCACAATCAAGGTTAAATTCAGGAATATTTCTCACCTTCTTTTGTAACTCGACATCTTCTTTCTGTGCCTCTTTAATCTTCACATGTATAGAAGTTTGAACATTCATTTGAGAAAGATAAGATTTTTCCTCTTCCATTATAATTCCAAGATCCATCCTTTGTAAATCCATAAATATTGGATCTTTTGTGATCCTCATCATGGATAAACTAGCATGGTCTTGTCGACTTAATGCATCTGCCACCTTGTTTGCTTTCCCAGGGTGGTAATGGATTGAGCAGTCGTAATCCTTAATCAGCTCCAACCATCTTCTTTGACGCATATTCAACTCCATTTGTGTGAAAATATACTTTAAACTTTTATGATCAGTATAAATATCACACCTTTCACCATAAAGGTAATGCCTCCAAATATTTAATGCAAAGATTACCGCAGCCAACTCCAAATCATGTGTTGGGTAATTTTTCTCATGGATTTTCAACTGTCGTCAGGCATAATCTATCACCATATCATTTTTCATAAGAACACACCCCAATCCCTTCTTGGATGCATCACTGTAGATCACACACCTTTCTCCACTACAAGGCAATGTGAGCACAGGTGCACTGGATAACCTTCTTTTCAACTCCTTGAAATTCTTTTCGCATTCCTCTATCCAAACAAACTTAACTCCTTTCTGAGTCAACTCGGTGAGTGGATTAGATAATCGTGAAAAATCTTTTACAAAACGTCGATAATATCCAGCCAAACCAAGAAAACTTCGGATCTCAGTTACTGTTATTGGTCTTGACCATCTTTCGATAACCTCTGTTTTTGCTGGATCCACAGATATCCCCTCTTTTGAGATTATGTGACCCAAAAATGCAACTTTTTGAAGCCAAAATTCATACTTGGTAAATTTGGCATAAAGCTTCTCCTTTCTCAGGGTCTTCAATATAATTCTCAAGTGATCTTCATGCTCTTCCTTTCTCTTTGAATAGACAAGAATATCATCTATAAAGACTACCACAAATTGATCAAGATAGTCTCTAAATACTCTATTCATTAGATCCATGAAGATAGCAGGGGCATTAGTAAGACCAAATGGCATCACTATAAATTCATAGTGTCCATACCATGTACGGAAAATCGTCTTTGGTATATCCTCCCTTTTGACCCTTAATTGATGATACCCTGAATGAAGATCAATCTTGGAAAAGTATTGAGCTCCGCGTAGTTGGTCAAATATGTCATCAATGCGTGGGAGAGGATATTTGTTCTTGATAGTGATCTTGTTAAGTTCTAAATAATCAATGCATATTCTCATTGATCCATCTTTCTTCTTAACAAATAGAATAGGTGCTCCCCAAGGTGACGCACTAGGGCGTATGAATCCCTTATCAAGATTCTCTTGGAGTTGCTTCTTCAATTCCTGCAACTCAATTGGGGCCATTCTATAAGGTGTCTTTGAAATAGTCAAAGCACCCGGTACGAGTTCTATTGAAAACTCAACTTCACGATTTGTTGGAAGACCCGGTAATTCCTCCGGAAGGACATCATCAAACTCTCGTACGATGGGCATATTCTTAATCGTAAGTTTCTCACCAACCATTTGAGATAAATAACCTTCATTTAGTGGAATCAAGACCCATAAGATGGAAGGAATTTCCACTGGAAGGTTATATTCATCCTTGCATCGATAGACAATCGTAGATTGATCTGGAATATGAAATGTGACTTACCTTCTTTTGCAATTGATATGAGCTCCATGTAGAGAAAGCCAATCCATGCCAAGAATCACATAAAATTCCACTAAAGGAAGGATCACAAGATTTGCAGGAAGCACTTTCCCACAAAATTTGATCGGAGAAGAATTATAAACTTTTGATGCGACTGTTGTGCCATTAGGTGTTGTCACAGCTAACTCAACATCTAATTGTTGAGGTAATACAGTGATACCCTTAGAAAATTATTTAGAAATAAAAGAGTGGGTGGATCCAGAATCAAATAAAACATTTGCTACTTTAGAGTGGATGGTAAATGTACCTTTCACCACTTCGTTATCGTACTCCACATCACTGATAGAAATTGCATGTGGCTTTCCTTTGTCTTTAGCCTTAAGATTTTGTTGACGTCGACCATCATCATCAACCCTTGTATTTGGGCATTGATTGGCATAATGCCCCATCTCCTTGCACTTGAAACATTGAAGTGTAGAAGGTTCATTATGTGTATCCCTTCCTTTGTTTGCATCATTAGACATCTTCTTCCCATTATCGCGGCATTCAAATGCCCGATGACCTTCCTTTCCACATTTGAAACATTTACTTGTCCCTTTAAGACAACTCCCTCCATGTTTCTTTCCACACTTTGAGCATAAGGTAATGATCATCTTCTTTTCAGTGTTCTCTTTATATTTTCCTTTGAATTCCATCTTCCTCTTCTTATCAAACCCATGTGACTGATGGGTTACTCCAATCTCCATCTCGACTTTGAGAGCACATCAAACGATTTCCTCGTAGCTATTGAAGTCCCTTATGGATAACGCCCTTCGAAGACTTCGTTTTAAGCCACTAAAGAATCGATCGATCTTACTCTCAGGTTGGATAATAATACCAGAAGCATACCTTGCAAGTCTTGTAAAATTTGCTTCATAGGTACCAACAGATTCATCATCCCTTTGCTTCAGTTCAAGAAACTCTTTCTCCATCTTTGTTCGTAGAATACGAGGGAAGTACTTATTAAAAAATAAGTTCTTGAACTCGTCCCATTCCATAGACTCAGTTTCATCCCTTTGACTCGTATTCTTAATAAGATTCCACCATTGATCAGCATCTCCTTCCAAACGATACACTACTAGGATGACTTTATCATGTTCAGAACATTGAAGAACTGAAAATATCTTTTCAGTAGTACTAATCCATTGTTCATTAACTAATGGATCAGTAGACCCACTGAAATAAGGTGGACGCTGCCTCATGAAGGATTCAACAGAATGTTTCTCCTTCCTTTGCTCGTTTGGAAGTCCTGAATGATTCATAGCTTGAGAAAGTTGTGTGAGCATGGCTAAAATATTTTTCATTCCATCTCCCATATCGTTTGGTTTCTCAGGGGGACAATCATTGCATTTCCCACCGCATTCCGCATTATCATGGTTCCTTCGGGTTCCAGCCATTGACTAAAACCAAGAAGAATAGTGTGAGCAACACTAATTATAATAGGAAAACCTAATAATCAAGGATAAAATTTCACACTTAAGGTCTTATCCTAGGGTATTCATGGCCATTTCTAAAACACTAAGATTGTGTTCTATTCTTAGACTTATCCTTAGGGTTCTTAATAAGGCTTTCACATCCTAGTTTCCAAAGGTTGACTATACCTTTCCTCTGATACCAACTATAACGACCCATACTTTACATACATTGTTAATACTTCAAAATTGAAGCACACTTATTACAACATATGACAAAACCACAAAGGACCATATAGGAATAGTGTCTTTAGAAACTGGGAAACATAAACAACTGGTTCATAAATCTTCTACAGTTTCTCCCATTTATTTCATCATATCTAGGGTCCCTTTTAGAATATTCTACTTAATATCCATCTTCCTGACCTGGGGAAAAGAAAACATAAAAGGGTGAGCTCAAATGCTCAGCAAGGGCAAATAAAGGAAATAAAAATCATATCATATCTTTTTGGAAATCATAACCTGCAAAAAAGATCATAATATCTTAACATGGAACAAATCATAGAAGTGAAAATGAGATCCCCATAATCATAACATGAAACTTGAAACTTTGTGGCATGAACACATAATCATGGAAAATCATTTCTTGTCAGTCATGACTCATTGCCAAGACTATCTTAGTGGACAAAGTCCCTTTCTGAACTGAGTCACCCTCGTTCCAGTCCTGTTTCACTGAACCGGTATAACCTACCGTTCCAACCATGTCTATCTCATGAGATATAAAATCTTTACCTAATGCATTGGAGGGAGATATAGGTCTCACCCATCTTATAATGAATCCTTTCTTATGTGTGCCACATAATCATAAATCATACATCATCGCATAACACATGCAACAAAAATGGGATTCTTGAAACGTCATGACATCATAAAACAAATCATATAAGGTAAATGACTTCATAAAAATAATTTCCTCAAAACATAATCAAATAAATGTAATAATAGGGATAAAAACAGAACCCTATATTATCTTAGATGGAAAATAATTTTGATAAAACATTTGAACTATATTCTTGAGGAAAATATCCTTTCTACTTCAAAAACACTTTTCTTTTCTTAACATGTCATACAATTATAAACTAAAAGAAGTTGATTAAAAATAAAGTTGAAAACTTATAAAGGAAGATTCTTGGGAATAATGTTTTAAAAATCCATTCTTTCCGTATAAGTTAAAAAAACATTCTTCGTACTTTTGTCGGAAAAGTCAAAAAGTACCTCGTACGAAAAACGACAAAAGATTCCTTTCATACATATTACTAAAAACTCACCGAGGGGTAAAAATGGATTTAAACAATTGTAGGTGGATGGAAATAATGTTACATATTGATGAAACATGGATGTGGATGATAAAATACACCCCAGTAAATACTTACGAATAAACAATCTCGGATAAAAATGAGATTGTGATATTTCCCTTACCTTAGGTCCGATTTGCTTTGTACGTGTCCGAAGCTTCTGTATAATGGTTTAAATAATGTTATTGACTTATTCCAGAATCATAAATATTGATATGATATCATATATGGTCATATTCTTAGCTTCTTGTTAGTAATATTTCATTGTTACTTGTTACTCGGGTCTTTATTGCCTTTTGTTCTTATGCGTGTTTTGCCGAATAAATTCTTATTATTCTTTTAAGGTTATAGATACCTTA
Organism: Viscum album; assembly: GCA_963277665.1. Lineage (NCBI taxonomy): Eukaryota > Viridiplantae > Streptophyta > Magnoliopsida > Santalales > Viscaceae > Viscum > Viscum album. The sequence continues at coordinate 1,477,985,945 of OY728166.1, forward strand.
TATACAGAATGGTATTAGTGTAACATATATCATATTTATTCATTCAATTCATTTATTTAATTACTATGTAATGATGATCATGTAGAACGAGTCGCATCACATCGTGGAGACGGTATTCCGTACGTACGCACGAGTGATGATATCGTTCCTATGATCCTGGAATTGTATTTGAGTATATATATATTATTTCAGTATCAATATTACATTATAATAATCATAAATAGTTACTAATTACACTATTATACCCATCCTTGTAAGGTGATGGTGGAAAATAGATTACACCACAGCGTGGAGACGGTATTCCGTACGTACGCACGCGCGGTGATTTCATTTTTCCGTAGGATGGATAGAAGGTGAATTAGGGTTGTTTCATATTTATAATAACATATAATTATGTAAGTAATACTTATGTTATTACTTTATAATGAAACAACTAAAGAAGAAGAAGTTGAAGAAGAACGAAATTGAAAAGATCAGTAATGGATATTACCTCTTCTTTGGAACGCCTCTTTGAATCCTCCACTTAGGGAAATAAGATTGGTCTTTTAAGAAGACCAGTACCTCTAGGATTATTCTAGGGAAGTTGAGAGGAGAAAATGGCAGGTGTTGGCCGATCTTGAGTGCTCAAATTGGTGTGAGGAGGAGGGGGAGGAGGTTCCCTTTTATAAGGGAGGAGAGGGGCACCTTAGGAATATCTCAAAATATTATTTTATATTAAAGTCAAAATCGGTTTATAATGGTTCCAAAGGGTCTTATTTTGAAGCTAATGTGGGGATGAGTCGAAATCCTATCAAACAATAGGATTTAGACAAGTTTAGGGTATTATTTTAACCATATCAATTAGATTTAACTCTAAGTTAAATAATTTAACTTTTACCATGTCTTTTTGTTTTCTTTCACTATATGGTTAATACATTTACTATAACATGCCAAACGAACCCCACATTGTTTATTATTAATATATATATCCTTATCTAAGTCATTTGGCCGAACCTTATATTTTTAGGAATAAAATAACAATTAATAATATAATATTTGATTTAAAAACTATTTTGTGTCAATTTTGACACTATTTGATATATGATTTTTGTGAAAGTTATAACAGAATTATATGTTCGAACCAAGTTGATTAAATCAACACTAATATTTCATAGTAACCTATAAAATTAGTTTAATTCATAAAAAGTCTCAAATTAAATTTATTTTGGTGTTTATAACATCAATTATGTCAATATTTCATAAATAAGATAATTACTGCATCATCGTTGTGTCATAATTAAATTAAATTATTTAATCTCTAAAAATTATAAATAAAATATAATCAGGTAGTAAATCTTTTTATATTTCTAATGAATATTTATTGTCTAATTTATCTTATGTATAACCCCATATTAAAAATGATTTACTTATTAAACTTTGATTTTAACTATTTTAACCCTTCTTTAAATAAATTAATAATAAATGTCCTAATCTAACTCAAGTGGGCCTAAATGGTCATATTTTATTCATAAGGTTGTTTTTGGTCGAATTAAACTTATCCAATAGAATTAGGACATGTTTTAGGGTAATAGTAATGTCATATTTACCCTTAGTTACCCTATTTACTATTAACCGCAGTAAAAAAAAGTAAAAAGTTATTATTCACCAAAAAATTATTTTTATCTCATTGAACCACATTTTACTTACTGATATCAACCGTGTCTGTTGGAGTTTCTAAATTCCATTCACATAAGCGGTAAAATTAAGTTTTATGCAAAATTCAGTTTTTAACCTACCACTTAGTGGTTTCACTATTCATCAAAAATTGAAAGTTTTCAGAAAAATACCAAAATTTCACCCTAGGCTAATTTAGGTATTCTGAATCCAAAAATGAAGTCCATTTTGAAAAATAAAATTTATAAAATTTCAAAAAGTGGTTATTACTATTCATAATGGCTAGTTTTAATAATATTTTAATAGCATATCGTTGTTTAGTGAAACTCGGTATTGCGTACGATGCAAGCTATCGAGGAAGGTCATGATTGCGTGTAAAGTAAGCCAAGCAAGTGTGTAGTGAAAGATTCATTTGAAAAAAATATTACTCATAAAAATCTCGGGTGTTACAATGTGGGTCCGGGTGATGTAGTGGAGGCTTGTGTTTTGTTTATTTATTTATTATGTATATTTGATCAGACCAGTGAGTGATCGATCCTTGTATGTTTGCATGACCATTAGTATGTATGCTTCTTCATTCATTTATTGTTGTTGGTTTCGATTTATTTATTCTTATATACTTTGTTTTTTACTGTAACATATGATTATTGGTTATTTGTTTATTACACATTCTAATATAGGGGTATATTCTCCTCACAATACCACCTTAGACCCCCACTACTGGTTGGTAGCCTCAAGCATATAATGACTTGTGCCTAAGTTCCCATACTGAACTAGGATATATGACTAGTCAACTGGCCTCCAACACAATGATTTATAAAAAACCTTGCACAAAATCCAATAGAATCGACTCTGAATTATGGTCTTAAAGTGCTAAAACCCTTGAATAAAATCTACCAACGGTATATGTCTTATATTTTTTATAACCATATATTTTTTCATTTTCTCACTAAAACCATTTATGGTGATCACAATTTCATCAAATTTGGTCAAATGGTCATTTATTATTTCATCATAATCTATCTTTATATCTTCATATTTCAACCACCAAACCAATATCTTGTATTAATCCACATTCTTATTTTCTTTATAAATATTTTTCAATTTATCCCAAATACCTTTTTTCATTAGGATCCCTATAACATTAAGATAAAATCCTTTTCTTAAATAGTTTATAAGATGTAATTTTGATCTCAACCATAATTTTCTAGAATATTTTAATTAATTATAATCATACAAACCCATTTAATACAACAAAAATCCATTAGTAATATCATGCAAAACGTCTAGGATTATTGAAAAAATATATGTAAGTATATAGTCATTTGAAATATATTAATTATTTCCATAAAAAGTTGGTGTCCCCTTACTATTAACTAAATTATTGTGATCTATATCCAACATATAAATTCATAACTAGAAACTATAAACAAAGAAAAACCCCTCTCTCTCTTTAATAGTATCCAAATAGTTGATCTTATTTGAATGTTACCTCAGAGATCTGACACCACATGAAAAGGATCCCACATAAACCATGAAAATTTATTGGGGGGTGAATTACTGAATTCAATTCCTTTAATGTTTCTATTCTCAAAAAATTGACACTTGTTATGATGTATAATAATATCATTGTGAATAAACCATATGGACTCTATGTCATGAATATAGTAGGAGCAATATATTTTTAAAAGGATCACTACTGAAAATAGGAAACATCATTCTCTTTATGATCTAATAAATATTATGATCAAACATTACACTAGAGTCACCATATTCATTATAGATTATTATAGATTATCCTTGAACTCATAATATACAATGTGTCTCCTAAATTGTGTATTAATCTCTCATGAAAATAAATATTAACAATATGGTATAGAAATAACTAGAAAAAATTAAGTAATTATACACTTCTATAAAGTTGTTGATTTTCTTTATAATCCTCCTATTATTATTATTCTACTACTTATTACACTTATTCCCCTTATTTCTATAAAATTCAATAAAGTTATATTGTTTTAAGTCTTATTCCTCTCTCTATTTTAAAAGTATGTACTGATAATAAATTCTAGATCCAAATTAGAGTAACTTCCAATTCAATCATTTCCACTTATTTTCCATTCATTGGATCTATTTGGGCCTTATTAACACCCTTGGATATGACCTATGGCTTAACGGATCAAGTTAGAGTGTCCTTTGAATCTCCAATTGGCCCACATTATCAAAACAACATGAAATCCATATTTTTCTCTTTATTAAAGTGTTAAATTACATATTTTTTCATGATTATCAAATTCACTGTACACCCACTATAATTCATAGAAAAAGTATTTATCATTTAACTACTAAAAATAATATCTTACATTATGATATTACTATCACCTATATAGAATCCTCATTTTCACATCCAATTCTAGAGATGAAGTGATTTATTATGACTTAATTGCTAATGTGTAACCCAATACTCCTTGGAGTGACCTATCTCTTCATACGGGAACCTTAATATTCTTGAACCACTAAAAATCCTAAACATGTATTTCTTATAGTGTGATTTTTATATCATGGAGAAAAAATATTTCTCTTAAAATGGTAAGAACATGAAAAATCACGTCCTCTAGATTTTTATATGATCTCACTAGGATGTGGCATCCTGAGTAAGAATCAGGATGGATATGGATTGTTAAGAGTGGATGGAGAGTGAGATAGAGACAGCATGAGGGCAATGGTGAAGTTGGGCTTGAGCCATGAATATACTTCTTACGTATCCCCATGGAAGGGAATCAGAGTCCGCATAGTTCAGTGGCGAAATGTTACACCTGGGGAGGAAACCTGTGAGAATGGACATATGGATGGACTTGGAGGAAGCGGAACCTCTGGGTTGGGAGATGACCTTCACGAAACACATAGGATTGAGGGAATGACTAGGATGAGACCTGGGTTGTGGGATTGAACCACCGGGAGGTTTCCTACCTATCCCTGTGGTAGGGAATCAAAGTCCACATAGTTCAAGATGGGAGTATAGAATCAAGGTGTACACATAGGACAATATCTCAATGATATATTGGGGATTACGCATGGTTATCATCCCAAGAGTTGGTTTAACGCCATGAGGGTGGACTAGATATGGGGGTCCCATAAAAGGGGACTACAATGACAAACCTCTGGATGGGGGAAAAAAACTTACTACTGAATAGGGATCACAATGGATGACCACTGGATAGGGATCACAACGGCTTACCTTCGATTGGTAAATCACAATGGCTTACTGATGGATAGTGATCAAAACATCTTACTATCGATTGGGGGATCACAATGAATTATTGTTGGATAGGGATCACAACAGCTTACCATTGGATAGTGATCACAACATCTTACCATTGATTGGGGGATCACAATTGTAACGACCCAATATTTTTGAGTAGTATATTAACTTACTCTTAATGATTTAATAAGATGTTAATGGTTAATGCAGAAAGAGGAGTCGACGGCTTCATCCAGTAGACTTGAACCTTATGAAGCCCACTTATCAGAGCTTGGGAAGGAGGTAGCATCTGTGGGCTTCGCTTTGGACCAAGCCCAATCTGAACTCCAACGTGTCAAGCTTCAAAGGAAACGCCTGCGGGAGAAGGTCAAGTTAGTAGAGATTACTACTAGCACAATGTTATCTGAGCCTCCCTCAGATTCTCTCACCATAGCACACCTTACACTTAGGTCATATGCCGGTGTTATAAGGGGCTATGTGACGAGACCCTAGCTTCTTTGTGTAATCCTTTAGGACGAATGAATTGAGATTTCTTCCTTTAGTGATGTTTGTTAAATTTCAAATGTCCGGATAATTTTAGGATGTATTTTATTGATGAATTTTGAAAAAAAGATATTTTAAAATATTTATGTAAACCCTAAATAATTAATAATGTGTAATGATTTTCAAAAAATGGTCTTCTACAAAATTGTTCAGTAAGGAATTTGGAGTCTAATAAGATCAACTTAATTTTTGATGAATAGTAAATTATGAATAGTGATTTTACGCTTAGGATTAGTAATGTGACCAAACGGATTAGTAATTTCACTCAAAAAAAGTTTTAAAATAATTTAGACACCTAGATTAAGTAATGTGATTCAATAAAATGGGTAAATAACGGTTTCATAAATTATTAGCCAAGTATTAGTTTTTTCGGGTGAATAGTGTTTTTTAATTATAAATTTAATGAAAAATAATTAGAAAATTATTTTTATAAAAAGGACTTTATTTTTGAACTCAGAGCATCGATATTATGTTATAGTAATTTTTAAGGATTTTTCTGAAAAAAATTAATTCTCGATGAATAGTTTCTTTATTTAAAAATTAAATTAAAAATATTTAGAAAATTATTTTTATAAAATGGTGTTCATAAATGTAATTAGAGCATCGATATTTAGTTAAGGTAAAATTTTGGGATTTTTCTGAGAAATATGAATTTTTCAGTGAATAGTAAAAATACAGTTTTAGGGTTTCGATATGTTTAATGACATCATAACTGTTTCATGATGATTTCATGAGATATTTTAAGGGTTGACCGGCCAAGGGTGATGAATTATTGTTTTGGTGGCCCCATGTGGCCTAACTCCATGGTAAATTACAAGGGAGAGCACATGGTTTTGAGAAAAACACTTGTGAGGTGTCCCTTGGCCATTAATGCCTTGTCCCCTCACTTTCCCTATAAAGACCCACCCTTTACTCCTTTAGTTTTCACTCCCAACTCTCCCCCAACGAATTTATGTTCTCCTTACCTCCCAAGGAGTCCTCTCAAAGTGCCCCCAAGCCCTCAAGGTCCAAACCTTTGAGTTTTAAGAGTTACGTTTTAAGGTAAGGGATGTGACCTCTCTCTTTCTTTTCATGTAATCTCTTTTATGTCATTCCTTTTATGCTCCATGTTCTTATGTGGGAGGATGTTCTTTTATATTCCTCTTACTGTCATTTTCATGTTTATATGATGAGATATCCCCTCTTACTCTCATCATTTCGTTTTATGAAAGTTTAAGTGAAGCCGTTAGGCTGCCGGATTTTTAAGGAATTCTTTCACCCTTCTCTTTTTCAAAGTTCTACTTTCATGTCAAGTCTTTCATGTTCCTTTCTATTATGTTGGGGTATGATCTCTATATCTATCATACTGTACTCTTATGTTCATATGATGAGAGACCCTATTTTACCTTGTCAATTCATTTTTGTTGAAGTTTAAGTGACGTCGTTAGGCTGCCGAATTCTCATAAGAGAAATATTATTTTTGTCTTCCTTTCATGTTCTTCATTTCATATGGTATATTTTCAAATTTCATTAACATGTTCTTAAATCCCTTATATTCTTTCCCTCTACTGTTTTATGGGTCATTTATGAATTTTTGACCCATGTCCCCTCTCTTCTCAATGTTTTCTAAAACCCCGAAACATAGTCGTTATGCTGCAGAATTTTCGTCTCAAAGTACCTCTCTCTCTTTTCTCAAAATTATTTTATGTTATAAAGTGAATACTCAAAGCTCTTATTTCTACAGGGGTATTCACATATATATCAAAATTTTATATTTTAAATTCTGGGATTTACATACATGAAACCCTCTTTCCCTCTCCGTGGGTTTAAAGTGACATAAAGATCATGTCTTTAAAGTAGTTTTTAAAACGTTATGATTATGAAATGAAACCCATTTCTTTTATGCTATATGGGTTGTTTATGAAATTATTGAAGATGATATATGTGGATCACATGATACTAAAGACATGTCAAGGGTGCGCTCAGATAGAGCTCCAATGCATTGGGTAAAGAATTAATCTCTAGAGATGACTTTTTAGACTGATACCTTGGTGAATAACCTTGGTAATTTTTAATGACACCTTGGGGATGGACCTTGGTGAAACGAAATGATTGTCAATATTGAATGTTGCAGCCACATCTTCAATTTATGAAAAATGTTATTTTTATTATGATGTATCTCATGATTCCTTTATCATGCCTTAAAGTTCTTCTCATGTCTTTATTGAAGTATCTCAAGTTCACATGTAAAATGCTTCTCTTGTTTCCCTTACTGGGCCTTCTGCTCACCCTTTCTTTTGATGTATGTCCCCAGGTTATGAGATGTAGTAATGAACCTAGGATTAACTTAAGGAGAAGCCTTTCAAGTGTTTAAGAATAATGTTTTATGTTGTTTTCATGTTTTATGTTCCTTGTTTCCAAGACACTAAACCTTAAAGATCCTCAGTTTTGTGTAATGTAATGAATGTTTATGTTATAAAAATACGGGATGCTATAGTTGGTATCAGAGGATTGTTTAGTTATTTGTGGAAATTAGGATATAAAAACTTTAGGAAGAACCCTATAGAAAAGTTTAAATATAGGAAAACTTCCTGGTATTTTGGTAAGTATTGAGTAAGTGGTTTATCAAACAAATACATCCCTGTATGGATACGAGTAGGTAGAGGTGGCTCTGGCACAGATGTACATAGGGGTAAAACCTGAAAACACTGCTTTGAGCTAGACTCGAACAGGAACTGGTGCACGATAATGGGCCTTGCTGCACTCTTGGTTACGACACTCCCGGGGGATATGTTTGGTTAATCACAAAATTTTTATGAATCATTATGAAGGAATTATAGAGAAGTGTAATTGTCTAAGCATGAAGTCTTAGTTAAAAGATTCATAAATGAAATAAGTTTCTCACTAAGGTTTTATTCTTTTAGAAAATGGCGGGTAATAGGATGAACCGTGCCGACGGTGACCACAATGCACCATGTGCTGACGGACCTCCGATGAAAGCAGGAATGGAAACATTCATGCGAATGGTGAACCAACTGACTCAAGTTATGAGTAATAACTTGAATCAAGCTAAGAGGTCGACCTCACCATGAAGGGAAAAACATCATGTTGAGTCCTTCATGCGTCAACGACCACCATCATTCAGTTGATATACTGACCCTTTGGTTGTAGAACAATGGATAAGCTCCATTGAAAAGATCTTTTCTATACTCCTTTGTTTGGAACAAGAAAAATTCACCCTTGCTGTTTATCACCTAGAGGGAGAAGCTGATCAGTGGTGGTCACTGGTCAAAAACACGAAGCCTAGAGGAGAGATGGAATCTATGGAGTGGGAAGAATTCCGGGGAATATTATTTAACAAGTATTTCCCTCGTTCCCTGAGAATGAGAATGGAGAAAGAGTTTCTCGAGCTGAAGCAGAAGGAGAATGAATCTGTCAGAAGCTATGAGATGAACTTCACCCGACTTTCACGATATACCTCTAGCTTTGTCATGGATCCAAGTGGGAAGGTTGATAGATTTTTCGGTGGACTGAGACATCATCTACAGAAGAATTTAGCCAACCGGGACTATGATAGCTATGAAGAGATCTTGCGGAGTGCAATGAAAGTCGAGATAGAGTTTGGTGAGACAGAGTGGTCTCGTAAATCCAATGAAAAGAAGAGATCGTTGGAGCCTAGTTTATGGAAGACTTTTGATCAGGGAAGAGGTGGAAAGCAAATGCAACTTACCACATGTAATAAATGTGGGAAGAAGCATCTGGGGAACTGCTTGGTCGGAAGTGGAAAGTGCTATAAGTGCGGAAGAGGAGGCCATATTGCTCAGAATTGTCATAGTGAGGTGAAGCCTCAACTCCCCAACACTACTGATAGAGGAAAGATGGTTCTAGCATTACTCGAAGTCCATTTCTTCAAGTGTGGACAGCTTGGGCACTATGTTAATCTCTGTCCAAATCCAAGGGCAGTAGAGGGAAATCACTATCAACCTCAGCAAAGGCCAGGGGAGCAAGGTCCTGCTTTTGCTATCACAACAACTGAAGTTGAAGCTCCAAATGATGTGGTAGCAGGTACTCTTGTTGTCCTCTCAAAACTAGCAACTACTTTGTTTGATTCTGGTTCTACGGATTCCTTTATTTCCTCCAAGTTTGCAAAGAATATAGAATCAATCCTGGAATTGCTTGAGGTAGAGTTGTCAGTCAAGACTCCAAGTGGGATTATCCATGCATCAACAGTGTTTAGAGACTCTAGTGTTTACTTTAGTGAGCACAATCTTATCACAAATCTAGTAGTAATTCCCATGTTGGAATTCAACGTTATACTAGGGATGGACTGGCTCTCAAAGTATAATGCTAAGATCAAATGCAGAAGTAAGGAAATATCAGTAGTATTGAATAAACAACCTACAGTTATCTTCCAAGGAGAGATATCCCGAACTGATCCCTATCTAGAAGAACCACCTATAGCTTTCTTTATGGAGTTAATCAGTGATGGTGAAGAAGGAAAAGGGAGCATACAAATATAAGATGTTCCAATTGTTCAGGAATACATGGATGTATTTCCTAAGGAGTTACCTGGACCTCCCCCCGAAAGAGAGGTAGAGTTCTCCATTGAACTCATACCTGGGTCTCAACTGATATCAAAGACTCCGTATAGAATGGAAAATGTGGAGCTAGAAGAGTTAAGGAAACAACTCCAAGACTTATTGGAGAAGGGGTTTATCTGACCGAGTGTGTCTCCTTGGGGTGCACCAGTTCTCTTTGTGAAGAATAAGGATGGATCAATGCGGCTATGCATTGATTATAGAGAACTGAACGGGATCACAGTGAAGAACAAATACCCTCTTCCAAGAATTGATGATTTATTTGACCAACTTCGTGAGGCTCAATTCTTCTCCAAGATTGACCTTCGATCTGGTTATCATCAATTGAGGGTGAAGAAGGAAGATATTCCAAAGACTGCCTTCTGATCAAGATATGGGCATTATGAGTTTACTGTTATGCCCTTCAGTTTGACTAATGCTCCTGCTATTTTCATGGATTTGATGAATAGAGTCTTTGAGGACTACCTTGATAACTTTGTGGTAGTTTTTACTGATGATATTTTGATATATTCAAAAAGTCGTGAGGAGCATGAAGATCATCTGAGGGTTATTTTGAAAACTATACGGAAGGAGAGGCTCTTTGGAAAGTTTAGCAAGTGTGAGTTTTGGTTACAAAAATTGGCTTTCTTGGGGCACAACGTAACCAATGAAGGAATCTCGGTTGACCCTGCAAAGACAATGGTTGTGGAGGAGTGGCCTCAACCCACAACAATAACTAAGATTCATAGTTTCCTTGGTTTAGCGGGATATTATAGGAGGTTTGTGAAAAACTTTTCACGGCTTTCTAATCCACTAACCAAGTTGACTCGAAAAGTGGTTAAGTTCATCTGGACAAAGGAATGCGAGGAAAGTTTCCAAGAGCTGAAGAAGATATTGGTTACTGCACCTGTGTTAACACTACCCTCTATCGGAGAAGGATTCATTATTTTTAGCGATGCATCTCTGAAAGGGCTTGGGTACGTCCTCATGAAAAATGACAAGGTAATTGCTTATGCATCTCGACGGTTGAAGATTCATGAGCAGAATTATCCTACGCATTATCTAGAGCTAGCGGCAGTTGTTTTTGCTCTAAAGATATGGAGGCACTATCTTTATGGGGAGAAATGTGATATATACACTGACCACCAAAGTTTAAAGTATATTTTCACGCAGAAAGAATTGAACATGAGACAAAGGAGATAGTTGGAGCTTATTAAAGACTATGATTGTTCAATTCATTATCACCCTGGAAGAGAAAACAAAGTCAAAGATGCGTTAAGCAGGAAAGATCTTGTTGTTCTGGTAACAATGAGGATCCTAGGAGATCCCTTGATTAAAGATCTAGTAAAACTGGACATGGGAATTGTAAGGGAAGGGACATCATCAACCTTATCCTAAATGATTTCTCAACCTTCATTACTAGAGAAGATCAAGAAGGCTCAAAAAGAAGATCCTTTGCTGCAGGAGAAGTTTAAGGCTGTAAAAGATGGGAAGTTCCCTGATTTCAATATTGATCAAGAAGGTGTATTGAAATTTCGTACAAGACTATGTGTTCCATCTATTCCAGAGATAAAGAAAGAACTGATGGATGAAGCTCATAGCTCTACTTTCTATATACATTCGGGAAGCACTAAGATGTATAGAGACCTTTGTGATCATTATTGGTGGGATAACATGAAGAGGGAGATTGCTGATTACACTACAAGGTGCCTGGTGTGTTAGCAAGTAAAGGCAGAACGACAACTTCCTAAGGTGGTATTACAACCGCTACCCATACCAGTATGGAAGTGGGATAATATTACTATGGACTTTGTAACTGGTCTCCTGAAAACATCCAAAGGAAACAATGAGATATGGGTTATTGTGGACCATCTCACCAAGACAGCCCATTTTATCTCTATTCGGGAAGATTTATCTCTGGATCAGCTTTCCAAGATATACATGAAGGAAGTGGTAAAGATACATGGGGTACCACTATCCATCATTTCTGATCATGACCCAAGATTCACATCAAAATTATGGAGAAGTCTTCAACATGCTCTGAATACTGAATTGAATTTTAGTACGGCCTATCATCCTCAAACTGATGGTCAATCTGAAAGGACTATTCAGACACTCGAAGACATGCTGAGATTATGCTAAATGGAATTTAAAGGTGGATGGGATCAACACCTCCCATTAGTTGAGTTCTCCTATAACAACAGCTTCCATTCGAGTATTCAGATGGCACCCTATGAAGCTCTGTATGGAAAGCGGTGTAGAACTCCTACTTGTTGGGATAAAACTGGTGAGAGAAAGCTTATTGGGCCTGATCTTGTGCAAGAGATGACAGAACAGGTTCATTCCATCCAACAACACATAAAGGCTGCTCAGAGTCGGTAGAAGAGCTATGCTGACAATTGTCGAAGGGACTTGGAGTTTGGTGTTGGTGACAAAGTCTTCCTTTGAATTTCTCCTTGGAAGAGAGTCATGCGGTTTGGGGAGAAAGGGAAGCTCAGCCCTAGGTACATTGGCCCCTATGAAATCCTTGATCGCATAGGAGCAGTGGCCTATCGTCTATCACTTCCACCGAAACTAGCTCAAGTTCATGATGTCTTCCATGTATCTCTCTTGGGGAAGTACATAGTCGACCCTTCGCATGTACTGAACCCAGAGGTGGTACAACTGGAACATGACCTCCTTATGAGGAGCAGACAGTGGAGATCTTGGACTGTAGAGACATGGTTCTACAAAACAAGACTACCCACCTTGTGAATGTGTTGTGGAGGAATCATAAATATGAAGAAGCGACTTGGGAGCCTGAGGAAACGATGAAGCAAAAGTACCCTCACTTTTTCGACTGGGCCTCAAGTATAAATTTCGGGGACGAAATTTCTTAAGGGGGGAATAATGTAACGACCCATTCTTTTTGAGTAGTATATTGACTTACTCGTAATGATTTAATAATATGTTAATAGTTAATACAGAAAGAGGAGTCGATGGCTTCATCCAGTAGACTCGAACCTTATGAAGCCCACTTATCAGAGCTTGGGAAGGAGGTAGCATATGTGGGCTTCGCTTTGGACCAAGACCAAGCCAAACTCCAGCGTGTCAAGCTTGAACGGAAACACCTACAGGAGAAGTTCAAGTTAGTAGAGATTACTATTAGGGCAATGTTATCTGAGCCTCCCTCAGATTCTCTCACCATAGCACACCTTACACTTAGGTCATATGCCGGTGTTATAAGGGGCTATGTGACGAGACCCTAGCTTCTTTGTGTAATCCTTTAGGATGAATGAATTGAGATTTCTTCCTTTAGTGATGTTTGTGAAATTTCAAATGTTCGGATAATTTTAGGATGTATTTTATTGATGAATTTTGAAAAATATATATTTCAAAATATTTATGTAAACCCTAAATAATTAATGATGTGTAATGATTTTCAAAAAATGGTCTTCTAAAAAAGTGTTCAGTAAAGAATTTGGAGTCTAATAAGATCAACTTAATTTTTGATGAATAGTAATTTATGAATAGTGATTTTACGCTTAGGATTAGTAATGTGACCAAACGGATTATTAATTTCACTCAAAGAAAGTTTTAATATAATTTAGACACCTAGATTAAGTAATGCGATTCAATAAAATGGGTAAATAACGGTTTCATAAATTATTAGCCAAGTATTAGTTTTTTCAGGTGAATAGTGTTTTTTAATTAAAAATTTAATGAAAAATAATTAGAAAATTATTTTTATAAAAAGGACTTTATTTTTGAACTCAGAGCATCGATATTATGTTATGGTAATTTTTGGGGATTTTTCTGAAAAAAATGAATTCTCGATGAATAGTGTTTTTATTTAAAAATTAAATTAAAAAAATTTAGAAAATTATTTTTATAAAATGGAGTTCATAAATGTAATTAGAGCATCGATATTTAGTTAAGGTGAAATTTTGGGATTTTTCTGAGAAAGATGAAATTTTCAGTGAATAGTAAAAATGCAGTTTTAGGGTTTCGGTATGTTTAATGACATCATAACTGTGTCATGATGATGTCATGAGATATTTTAAGGGTTGGATGGCCAAGGGTGATGAATTATTGTTTTGGGGGCCCCATGTGACCTAACTCCATGGTAAATGCCAAGGGAGAGCACATGGTTTTGAGAAAAGCACTTGTGAGGTGTCCCTTGGCCATTAATGCCTTGTCCCCTCACATTCCCTATAAATACCCACCCTTTCCTCCTTTATTTTTCACTCCCAACTCTCCCCCAATGAATTTCTAGTCTCCTTACCTCCCAAGGAGTCCTCCCAAGGTGCCCCCAAGCCCTCAAGGTCCAAACCTTTGAGTTTTAAGAGTTACGTTTTAAGGTAAAGGATCCGACCTCTCTCTTTCTTTTCATGTAATCTCTTTTATGTCATTCCTTTTATGCTCCATGTTCTTATGAGGGATGATGTTCTTTTATATTCCTATTACTGTCCTTTTCATGTTTATATGATGATATATCCCCTCTTACTCTCATCATTTCGTTTTATGAATGTTTAAGTGACTCCGTTAGGCTGTCGGATTTTTAAGGAATTCTTTCACCCTTCTCTTTTTCAAAGTTCTACTTTCAGGTCAAGTCTTTCACGTTACTTTCTATTATGTTGGGTATGATCTCTATATCTATCATACTTTACTCTTATGTTCATATGATGAGAGACCCTATTTTACCTTGTCAATTCATTTTTGTTGATGTTTAAGTGACGTCGTTAGGCTGCCGAATTCTCATAAGAGAAATCTTATTTTTGTCTTCCTTTCAGGTTCTTCATTTCATATGGTATATTTTTAAATTTCATTAACATGTTCTTAAATCTCTTATATTCTGTCCCTCTACTGTTTTATGGATCATTTATGAATTTTTGACCCATGTCCCCTCTCTTCTCAGTGTTTTCTAAAACCCCGAAACATAGCCGTTATGGTGCAGAATTTTCGTCTCAAAGTACCTCTCTCTCTTTTCTCAAAATTATTTTATGTTATAAAGTGAATACTCAAAGATCTTATTTCTACAGGGGTATTCACATATATATCAAAATGTTCTATTTTAAATTTTGGGATTTACATACATGAAACCCTCTTTCCCTCTCTGTGGGTTTAAAGTGACATAAAGATCATGTCTTTAAAGCAGTTTTTAAAACGTTATGATTATGAAATGAAACCCATTTCTTTTTTTCTATATAGGTTGTTTATGAAATGATTGATGATGATATATGTGGCTCACATGATAATAAATACATGTCAAGGGTTCTCCCAGATAGCTCTTCAATGCATTGGGTAAAGACTTAATCTCTAGAGATGACTTTTTAGACTGATACCTTGTTGAATAACCTTGGTAATTTTTAATGACACATTGGGGATGGACCTTGGTGAAATGAAATGATTGTCAATATTTAATGTTGCAGCCACATCTTCAATTTATGAATAATGTTATTTTTATTATGATGTATCTCATTATTCCTTTCTCATGCCTTAAAGTTCTTTTCATGTCCTTATTGAAGTATCTCATGTTCACATGTAAAATGCTTCTCTTGTTTCCCTTACTGGGCCTTCTGCTCACCCTTTCTTTTGATGTATGTCCCCAGGTTATGAGATGCAGTAATGAACCTAGGATGAACTTAAGGAGAATCCTTTCAAGTGTTTAAGAAGAATTTTTTATGTTGTTTTCATGTTTTATGTTCCTTGTTTCCAAGACACTAAACCTTAAAGATCCTCAGTTTTGTGTAATGTAATGAAAGATTATGTTATAAAAAGACGGGATGCTATAACAATGGCTTACTGCTGGATACGGATCACAATGGATTACCATTTATTAGGGGATCACTATGGATTACCTCTGGCTAGGGTTCCAATGGCTTACCACTGGTTGGGATTGACAACATCTTACTAGTGAAAGGGGTTCTAATGGCTTACTACTGGTTGGGATTGACAATGGATTAGCACTGATCGGGGTTCCAACAGCTTACCACTAGTTGGGATTGAGCCTCAGTGAGGCTTCCTATATAACTTGTCTATGAGACATGGATCAAAGCCCACATAGTTTTAATGGGTACAGTTTAACATCTTGCGGAATGAAAAGTGGCGTAAAGTATAACATCATGCAGGGTGAAGATAAACCGATGTGAACGGACTAGGAAAAGTAAGTATTGGGCTTGAACCACAGGGAGGCTTCCTACGTACCTTCCATAGAAGACAAGGATCAAAGTCCACATAGTTTGGAATTGTGGATACATTTTAACGTCGCGTGGGATGCAAGCAAACTGACATGAAGGGGTCGGGACAAGTAGGTGTTGGTCTTGAACCTCAGGGAGGCTTCCTATATACCTTTACAAGGGGAGGGAAAGGATCAAAGTCCATGAAATTCAGGATGATTTTTTGGATTACACTATATGTTAGTCTAGGAAGGATTCCATGGTCAATGATTACTCTAATCCGATGTGAGTAATGCTCTCTGTGAGAAACAAGAGGCAGCAAGACTTGATTATCACATGACAAAAGATGCATCTGTGGGAAGTAGAATGGGGATTACATGTAGTTAGCAAACCAAAGAGGAAAAAAGGGATTATTCATGGTTAGCATCCCAGACACATGGATATTGTGACTTATTCCATATTGGAGGCTTAGTGGAAACAAATCCTAGAGGGAGAGGGATAGGGTAACGAAGGTCCATGTGCATATCTCTCCTCTCATCTTTGGCACTGATGAAGAAAGAAGGATAATGGGTGCTACCTCCTATGATAAAGTCTAGTGGATTACACCAGAATGGTTGAACTCCCCCGATGAAATACGTCGCTCTGACAAAAAGGATCCCATTCCATGTGAGGAAGATCTCACTTCCGTGGAGATGAGAGGGTGTAGAGAATTTCAGAGATGGGGTGCCCGACGTGTGTTGCATGGAGTGAGGCCATAGTTTAACGTCATTTTTTGGGGATGATGGTACTTGGTAGTTTAACATATTTCGTCTCAGATGAGGTGGGTTCACTTTTCACCCCTTGTATGTACATAATCGACACGCTTAAACCCATGTTGAGGGGAAGGCACCGACAATGTCGTTGCATTGGGGGGTTGTAGAGTGATCCACTGAGGGGATCACATTAGAATGGCTATGAAAATAAGAAATATCCATTAGAGTTCCAATGAAAAGAATCATAACTCTAATCAATGCAACATGAAGCACCGCACAGGTGTCTCTAAGGATAACCAATGGTGGTTGGGGCTTACGCATGAAAGTTGTAAAGGTTCTGTTAAGGAGCGACATTGGTGGATGGGGATTATACACGGAAGTGTTCAATATGTCATTAAAGAGTTGAACTGGTGGATGGGTTTGTGCATAGAAGATTCTTGGATTTATTCCTCATATATAGACATGAGGTCATCCCAACTCTCTGTTGGGTTGAGGAATATAATTTAGGTCTATACCTATACACTAGTGCACAAGTGGGATAACGCCAAGGGCGTTGGAATCAGTCCAAACAAAGGGAGGAAAAAAATGTGAATCACATGGCTGACATTCGAAACATATTGATGGTGGTGTGATGATGGAGTATAATTGTTGACCATGTTTGAAACACACACTCAATATCACATTATCCTGAAATGGGGACAATCAAATTAGGGTCGAATGTTGAACGTGTTCAAAACACCAGAACTAACTCGAAGTTTCCCCCAATGCCTTCTAGGGCGTTGGCCTAGAATAGTAGTTTAGCCAAAGTGGCATGGGACAAGGCTGTTAGGGGGTCCCTTCAGACATGAATGACGATGAAGATCTGAATTTAGGACACACAAAGAAAGGTGTGGAGTGATGGAATTTTCTAATGGATTCCAACACTCTTGAAATTAAACCACTATAATCATGGTATGTTCCATCTTATGCTAAGCGCATAAGGCATCTCTTATTTGGAACAAGAGGCATCCTATTATGTAATTATAGGGAATACGATAGTTTATAGTCATGTATATAGGACTATTATCATCTTATTCATGAAACATAAGGCATCTCTTGTTTAGAGAAAGATGAATACTATATTTTTCATATAGGGTGTACTATAGTTTATAGTCATGTATATAGGACTATTTGAATATTATGCTTGGATCATAAGTCATCTATTTTTTGGAGAAAGGGGCCCTATATTTGTCATATATGGTGAACTGCAGTTTAAATTCATATAGATAGGTCTATTGACATCTTATGGTTGATGCATAAGGAATATCTTGTTTGGTGTAAGTGGCATCCTATATTTTTTATATAGGGTGCACTATAGTTTAAAGTCATATAGAAAGGACTATTGGCATCTTATGCTTGGCGCAAAATGCATCTCTAGTTTGGAGCTAGATGCATCCTATATTTTTCATATAGGGTGCACTATAGTTTAAATTCATATAGATAGGACTATTTTCATATTATGCCTAGAGAATAAGGCATATCTTGTTTGGAGAAAAAGTCACATCATATATTTTTCATATAGTGTGCACTAGAGTTTAAATTCATATAGATAGGACTATTGACATCTTATACTTGGTGCATAAGGAATCTATTGTTTGGAGTAAGAGGAATCCAATATTGTTCGTATAGGGTACACTATAGTTTAAATTCATATTGATAGTGTAGAGACCCGTATCTTGACGTACATGGACATTACATTACTTTTGCGGAATACTTAGTACATAACAAAAACACACACACAAGGATCGTAATAGTTTAGTGTCTTTGGAAACTCGGAACGTAATCTTCTAATCGTGGTGGAAGATCTTCAACATCTCCCATAATGATCTTCCTTTTTTATACCTAAAAACTTTCTTTATATCCTGGGGAAAAGAAAACATAAAAGGGTGAGCTCAAATGCTCAGCAAGGGCAAATAAAGGAAATAAAAATCATATCATATCTTTTTGAAAATTATAACCTGCAAAAGAGATCATAATATCTTAACATGGAACAAATCATAGAAGTGAAAATGAGATCCCCATAATCATAACTTAAAACATGAAACTTTGTGGCATTCACACATAATCATAGAGAATCATTTCTTGTTAGTCAAGACTCATTGCCAAGACTATCTTAGTGGACAAAGTCCCTTTCTGAATCGAGTAACCCTCGTTTCAGTCCTGTTTCACTGAACCGGTATAACCTACCGTTCCAGCCCTGTCTATCTCATGAGATATAAAATCTTTACCCAATGCATTGGAGGGAGATATAGGTCCCACCCATCTTATAATGAATCCTTTCTTATGTGTGCCACATAATCATACATCATCGCATAACACATGTAACAAAAATGGGATTTTTGAAACATCATGACATCATAAATCAATTCATATAAGATAAAGGAATTCATAAAAATAATTCCATCACAACATGATCAAATCAATGTAATAATAGGGATAAAAACATAACCCTTTATTATCTTAGATGGAAAATAATTTTGATAAAACACTTGAACTCCATTCTTGAGGAAAATATCCTTTCTTCTTCAAAAACATTTTTCCTTTCATAACATGTCATACGACTTTAAAATAAAAGAAGTTGATTAAAAATAAACTTGAAAACATGTAAAGGAAGCTTCTTGGATTTAATGTTTTAAAAATCCATTCATGCCGTATAAGTTAAAAAAAACATTCTTCGTACTTTTGTCGGAAAAGTCAAAAAGTACCTTGTATGAAAAACGACAAAAGATTCCTTTCGTACATATTACTAAAAACTCACCGAAGGGTAAAAATGGATTTAAAAAATTGTAGGTGGATGGAAATAATATTACATATTGATGAAACATGGATGTGGATGATAAAATACACCCCAGTAAATACTTACGAATAAACAATCTCGGATAAAAATGAGATTGTGATATTTCCCTTACCTTAGGTCCGATTTGCTTGTATGTGTCCGAACCTCCTGTATAATGATTTAAATTATGTCATTGACTTATTACAGAATCATATTCATTGTTATCATATCATATATGGTTCACTTATGACATTATATTACCTGTTCTTTTGTAAATTCCATGTTAAAGAAGCGTTTTGGGTAAAATCGTTTCATTTATCATAGGTGTTTTGACTTGTTGTTCTTGAAATTATTATTACTTATATCATGATTTAATTACTTCCAGAATATCAAATATGATTTATATATCATATATATTCAGTATATATATACATATATATAATAGATAGATAAATGAAATGAAAAACACCGTTCATGGAGACGGTAGTCCGTACGTACGCATGAACGCTGTTTTCCTTTCCTTATTGTCTTGAATGGAAGTAAGTAGATGACATACATATATACATAAATCCAGTATCTTTATAATTTCATATATTTCATTATTATTTCTTATATATACTTCTTAATCATTCTTAAATGGTTAACATGGAGAATGAATCTCATCGCGTCGTGGAGACGGTAGCCCGTACGTACGCACGAGCGATGATATCATTTCCATAAATATTGAATTGAATTGGAGTGGATTATACAATATATCAGAATCAATATGATGTTGTAATAACTATGTATAGTTATTCTTTACACCATTATACCCATCCTTGTAAGGTGGTGGTGGAAAATAGATTACACCACGGCGTGGAGACGGTATTCCGTACGTACGCACGCGCGGTGATTTCTTTTTCCGTAGGATTGATAGATGGTGAAATAGGGTTTTTTCATACTTATAATAACATATCAGTATATGAGTGATACTGATGTTATTACTTCATAATGAAACAACCTAAGAAGAAGAAGTGGAAGAAGAAATAAAGATGAAAGAATTGGTAACGGTAATTACCTCTTCTTTGAAGCGCCTCTTTGAGACCTCCTCTTAGGGCACTAAAATTGGTCTTTGAGGAATACCAGAACCTCTAAGATGTTGCTAGGGAAGTGGAGAAGAGATTTTGGCAGGGTTTGGCCGAGCTTGAGTGCTCAAATTGGTGTGAGGAGGAGGGGGAGGAGGTGTCCTTTTATAAGGGAGGAGAGGGGCACCTTAGGAATATCTCAAAATATTATTTTATATTAAAGTCAAAATCGGTTTATAATGGTTCCAAAGGGTCTTATTTCGAAGCTAAAGTGGGGATGGGTCGCAATACTATCAACCAATAAGATTTAGACAAGTTTAGGGTATTATTTTAACCTTATCAACTAGATTTAACTCTAAGTTAAATAATTTAACTTTTACCGTGTCTTTTTGTTTTCTTTCACTATATGGTTAATACACTTACTATAACATGCCAAACGAACCCCAAATTGAATATTATTAATATATATATCCTTATCTAAGTCATTTGGCAGAACCTTAGATTTTTAGGAATAAAATAACAATTAATAATATAATATTTGATTTAAAAACTATTTTTTGTCAATTTTGACACTATTTGATATATGATTTTTGTGAAAGTCATAATAGAATTACATGTTCGAAATAAGTTGATTAAATCAACAATAATATATCATAGTAACCTAGAAAATTAGTGGAATTCATAAAAAGTCTCAAATGACATTTATTTTGGTGTTTATAACATCAATTATGTCAATATTTCATAAATAAGATAAAAACTGCATCATAATTGTGTCATAAATAAATTAACTTATTTAATGTCTAAAAATTATAAATAAAATACCATCATGTAGGAAATAGTTTTATCTTTCTAATGAATATTTTAAATAGAATTTATCATATGTATAACCCTATATTAAAAATGTTTTATTAAATAAACTTTGATTTTAACTCTTTTAACTCTTCTTTGAATTAAATAATAATAAATGTCCTAATCTAATCCAAGTGGGCCTAAATGGTCATATTTTATTCCTAAGTTTGTTTTTGGTCGAATTACACTTATCAAATAGAATTAGGGCATGTGTTAGGGTAATAGTAATATCATATTTACCCTTAGTTACCCTATTTACTATTAACCGCGGTAAAAAAAGTAAAAAGTTACTATTCACCAAAAAATTATTTTTATCTCATTGAACCATATTTTACTTACTGATATCAACCGTGTCTGTCGGATTTTCGAAATTCCATTCACAGAAGCGGTAAAATTAAGTTTTATGCAAAATTCAGTTTTTAACCTACCACTTAGTGGTTTCACTATTCATTAAAAATTGAAAGTTTTCAGAAAAAAGCCAAAATTTCATCCTAAGCTATATTTCATATTCCGAATTCAAAAATGAAGTCTATTTTACCAAATTCATAACATAGAAATTTAATTAATTAATTTTATAATTAAATCCCGCTGTTAAAACAAATAGCGTGTTTTTAAGAAACAATATCTATCAAAAGATTGACACTTGATTATGTCTGGTTTAAATGTGAAATTACATCCAATGACCAACATTGTATTAAATTGTAAAAATATATTCTAAATATACTTTAAAACCACTCAAATTAATGATTTATCACTATTAATTATTTTGATTAAAAAAGTTGTTTTTAATTATAATTTAGTAATTTTCATTATTCATCAGAATATGAAAGTTATCCGAAAAGTACCAAAATTTCACCTTAGGCTAAATTCGATACTCCGAATCCAAGAATGAAGTTCATTTTGAAAAATCAGATTTACGGAATTTTAAAAAGTGGTTATTACTATTCATAACGGCTAGTTTTAATAATATTTTAATAGCATATCGTTGTTTAGTGAAACTCAGTATTGCGTATTACACACGCTATCGAGGAAGGTCGCGATTGCGTGTAATGCAAGGCAAGTCAAGGATGCGTGTTGTGCAAGCTCCTTTTTGTGTAGCGTACAACACAAGACATTAGTGAAATTAAAAAGAATATTTTTCATAAAATCTTGGGTTGTTACATTCTACCCCCCCTTAAAATGAATTTCGCCCTCGAAATTCATCGGGGTTATAAATAGTTTACTATTCAAAAGTTTCTTTAATAGAAACCCACATCGTAAAAAGGAATACCAAAACTTGTCTTTAAAAACTAAAGTATGAAATGTAACGATTACCCAAATAAACTAATCACTGGGTTTCCACATAGGTGAAAATATGGATATGGAAGAAAAATCTAACCATCCTGTTCTGATGGAGAGTGGTAGAGAACATGGCTATGGAAAAGCCAACAATCACAAATCCATAAATTTGTGACGATCTAAGGTACCATCTGATTCATCAGGTATAAGATCACTAGGACAACATTTTTGGTTTTCAAGATCATTTCCCTAAAGTTGAAAATTTGAATTAGAATAAATACTTTCTTTATTTTGGTAAAATCTCACTGTTGTTCATGCCTTGAACAATTTCCACTTCATCTCTTAAATAAATGAAGTTGAATTTGTTATTCGTGAAGTGTTAGCAGATCATGTGATAGAATGACGGGTCATTCCATCTGTCTCAAACAAAAGGTTAGCAAAAATTATATGCATAAGTCGATCTGTTGTGAGATTAATCATATATGGTTCCTAAAATGGACTTATAATTCATATATCATACTGCTTAATAAAATAAAACTAGTTTCTACTAAACAGGGACTTCCTGTAGGCCAGTGGTAGGTGATAAAGGTCAGTCGCACTTCAGTTGTGGGTTCGATTCCCACAGCCTTGTTCAAAGCGATGGGCTGTCGCCCGTCCTGCAGGTTGTCCCTTTTTCCAAAACTATATTACTATAACACCCCATCAATAATATCGAAAAAAAAACAAACAATACTAACTTGTGTCCAACGTAATCCATTCCAATCTTTAGGCTTATCCATAATACTGCAGTCGACTCTCATAATATAGTGAAAATGATTACCATAGATTTAACACCATCGTCGATCCCCATATATCATAAGATATGTTTTGTTGGTCACATTCCAAACATTCAAAGTCCTTAATCGTGTATTCTCTTGAATACCTTAGTGAAAACATGAATGCAGTTAAAAGTTAACACATTCCACATACCAAAATCCTCAAAATTCTATATACTCAAACCATGATATCACTTAGTCCTTATATCAATCATGAGCTCATGAATACTGTCAAACATTTCATTTTCTCCTTATCCCTTCATTATGCGCATATCATCTACATTCCAAAAATATCTGAATAACCTTTCATGGATACTGGTAACATTAATCAGACAACAATGTAACAATCCTTACATGTCTCTTTATTCCATAGTACCATGAGACTACTTATACAACATTACACATGATAAACATGTAATCATTCCACTACATTCTTAAACCATTGACCGAGCTTCAAAAATTCTTTCATCTCACATATCATTGGTAGTCTCTTCATCATCATCCACATAAATACTTCCCATACGACCATACTGATTATCTTCATGAGACTTTCCCTTAGGGCATTGGTTTGCATAATGCCCGTACATTCCACATTTAAAACATTTAACCATTGTTGAAGTCGTAGCAATAACATTATCCTCATCCCTGGTGTTAACTGAACCTTTTCCTTTGCACTTACTGGCTTTGTGTCCTTCTTTTCCACACCCAAAGCATCTTCCAGTTCCTTTGAAACATTCTCCTTGATGCCTATTCCCACATGATTTACATAGGGGAAATTGAACTTTCTTTCCTCTATGATCATCATGAAACTCCATCTTTCTCTTATTAGCCGAGTCAGGAAACTTACCAAATTTTACTTTATTGATCATATTATGAGATTGCTGATTCGGCATAATAATGATGTTTGGACTTCCAAATCCCATTTCATTTGGTTTCTCATGAATAATATCATTCCATTGTCCATCATTTCCTCCATTATCGTGAATCACCTTGTTTCCAGCCATTTTCTAAAACCCAAAAAGAATAGTGTGAGAGGAAAAAAATCATAATAAAGGGGGAGTAACTTAAATATCTAACATCTTTGGTTTAATCTAATATCGTTACCATAGTTCTAGGACTATATCCTATACGTATACTTATCCTTAGGGGCATCCCTAGACATACCTTATAAATATATCTAGGGATCTCACTAACGTTTTCGCATCCTAGTTTCCAAAGGTTGACTAAACCTTTCCTCTGATACCAACTGTAGAGACCCGTATCTTGACGTACATGGACATTACATTACTTTTGCGGAATACTTAGTACATAACAAAAACACACACACAAGGATCGTAATAGTTTAGTGTCTTTGGAAACTCGGAACGTAATCTTCTAATCGTGGTGGAAGATCTTCAACATCTCCCATAAAGATCTTCCTTTTTTATACCTAAAACCTTTATTTATATCCTGGGGAAAAGAAAACATAAAAGGGTGAGCTCAAATGCTCAGCAAGGGCAAATAAAGGAAATAAAAATCATATCATATCTTTTTGAAAATTATAACCTGCAAAAGTGATCATAATATCTTAACATGGAACAAATCATAGAAGTGAAAATGAGATCCCCATAATCATAACTTAAAACATGAAACTTTGTGGCATTCACACATAATCATAGAGAATCATTTCTTGTTAGTCAAGACTCATTTCCAAGACTATCTTAGTGGACAAAGTCCCTTTCTGAATCGAGTAACCCTCGTTTCAGTCCTGTTTCACTGAACCGGTATAACCTACCATTCCAGCCCTGTCTATCTCATGAGATATAAAATCATTACCCAATGCATTGGAGGGAGATATAGGTCCCACCCATCTTATAATGAATCCTTTCTTATGTGTGCCACATAATCATACATCATCACATAACACATGTAACAAAAATGGGATTTTTGAAACATCATGACATCATAAATCAATTCATATAAGATAAAGGAATTCATAAAAATAATTCCATCACAACATGATAAAATCAATGTAATAATAGGGATAAAAACATATCCCTTTATTATCTTAGATGGAAAATAATTTTGATAAAACACTTGAACTCCATTCTTGAGGAAAATATCCTTTCTTCTTCAAAAACATTTTTCCTTTCATAACATGTCATACGACTTTAAAATAAAAGAAGTTGATTAAAAATAAACTTGAAAACTTGTAAAGGAAGCTTCTTGGATTTAATGTTTTAAAAATCCATTCATGCCGTATAAGTTTAAAAAATCATTCTTCGTACTTTTTTCGGAAAAGTCAAAAAGTACCTCGTATGAAAAACGACAAAAGATTCCTTTCGTACATATTACTAAAAACTCACCGAAGGGTAAAAATGGATTTAAACAATTGTAGGTGTATGGAAATAATATTACATATTGATGAAACATGGATGTGGATGATAAAATACACCCCAGTAAATACTTACGAATAAACAATCTCGGATAAAAATGAGATTGTGATATTTCCCTTACCTTAGGTCCGATTTGCTTGTATGTGTCCGAACCTCCTGTATAATGATTTAAATTATGTCATTGACTTATTAAAAAATCATATTCATTGTTATCATATCATATATGGTTCACTTATGACATTATATTACCTGTTCCTTTGTAAATTCCATGTTAAAGAAGCGTTTTGGGTAAAATCGTTTCATTTATCATAGGTGTTTTGACTTGTTGTTCTTGAAATTATTATTACTTATATCATGATTTAATTACTTCCAGAATATCAAATATGATTTATATATCATATATATTCAGTATATATATACATATATATAATAGATAGATAAATGAAATGAAAAACACCGTTCATGGAGACGGTAGTCCGTACGTACGCATGAACGCTGTTTTCCTTTCCTTATTGTCTTGAATGGAAGTAAGTAGATGACATACATATATACATAAATCCAGTATCTTTATAATTTCATATATTTCATTATTATTTCTTATATATACTTCTTAATCATTCTTAAATGGTTAACATGGAGAATGAATCTCATCGCATCGTGGAGACGGTAGTCCGTACGTACGCACGAGCGATGATATCATTTCCATAAATATTGAATTGAATTGGAGTGGATTATACAATATATCAGAATCAATATGATGTTGTAATAACTATGTATAGTTATTCTTTACACCATTATACCCATCCTTGTAAGGTGGTGGTGGAAAATAGATTACACCACGGCGTGGAGACGGTATTCCGTACGTACGCACGCGCGGTGATTTCTTTTTCCGTAGGATTGATAGATGGTGAAATAGGGTTGTTTCATACTTATAATAACATATCAGTATATGATTGATACTGATGTTATTATTTCATAATGAAACAACCTAAGAAGAAGAAGTGGAAGAAGAAATAAAGATGAAAGAATTGGTAACAGTAATTACCTCTTCTTTGAAGCGCCTCTTTGAGACCTCCTCTTAGGGCACTAAAATTGGTCTTTGAGGAAGACCAGAACCTCTAGGATGTTGCTAGGGAAGTGGAGAAGAGATTTTGGTAGGGGTTGGCCGAGCTTGAGTGCTCAAATTGGTGTGAGGAGGAGGGGGAGGAGGTGTCCTTTTATAAGGGAGGAGAGGGGCACCTTAGGAATATCTCAAAATATTATTTTATATTAAAGACAAAATCGGTTTATAATGGTTCCAAAGGGTCTTATTTCGAAGATAAAGTGGGGATGGGTCGCAATCCTATCAACCAATAAGATTTAGACAAGTTTAGGGTATTATTTTAACCTTATCAATTAGATTTAACTCTAAGTTAAATAATTTAACTTTTACCCTGTCTTTTTGTTTTCTTTCACTATATGGTTAATACACTTACTATAACATGCCAAACGAACCCCAAATTGAATATTATTAATATATATATCCTTATCTAAGTCATTTGGCCGATCCTTAGATTTTTAGGAATAAAATAACAATTAATAATATAATATTGTATTTAAAAACTATTTTTTGTCAATTTTGACACTATTTGATATATGATTTTTGTGAAAGTCATAATAGAATTATATGTTCGAACTAAGTTGATTAAATCAACAATAATATATCATAGTAACCTAGAAAATTAGTGGAATTCATAAAAAGTCTCAAATGACATTTATTTTGGTGTTTATAACATCAATTATGTCAATATTTCATAAATAAGATAAAAACTGCATCATAATTGTGTCATAAATAAATTAACTTATTTAATGTCTAAAAATTATAAATAAAATACCATCATGTAGGAAATCTTTTTATCTTTCTAATTAATATTTTAAATCGAATTTATCATATGTATAACCCTATATTAAAAATGTTTTATTAAATAAACTTTGATTTTATCTCTTTTAACTCTTCTTTGAATTAAATAATAATAAATGTCCTAATCTAATCCAAGTGGGCCTAAATGGTCATATTTTATTCCTAAGTTTGTTTTTGGTCGAATTACACTTATCAAATAGAATTAGGACATGTGTTAGGGTAATAGTAATATCATATTTACCCTTAGTTACCCTATTTACTATTAACCGCGGTAAAAAAAGTAAAAAGTTACTATTCACCAAAAAATTATTTTTATCTCATTGAACCATATTTTACTTACTGATATCAACCGTGTCTGTCGGATTTTCGAAATTCCATTCACAGAAGCGGTAAAATTAAGTTTTATGCAAAATTCAGTTTTTAACCTACCACTTAGTGGTTTCACTATTCATCAAAAATTGAAAGTTTTCAGAAAAAAGCCAAAATTTCATCCTAAGCTATATTTCATATTCCGAATTCAAAAATTAAGTCTATTTTACCAAATTCATAACATAGAAATTTAATTAATTAATTTTATAATTAAATCCCGCTGTTAAAACAAATAGCGTGTTTTTAAGAAACAATATCTATCAAAAGATTGACACTTGATTATGTCTGGTTTAAATGTGAAATTACATCCAATGACCAACATTGTATTAAATTGTAAAAATATATTCTAAATATACTTTAAAACCACTCAAATTAATGATTTATCACTATTAATTATTTTGATTAAAAAAGTTGTTTTTAATTATAATTTAGTAATTTTCATTATTAATCAGAATATGAAAGTTATCCGAAAAGTACCAAAATTTCACCTTAGGCTAAATTCGATACTCCGAATCCAAGAATGAAGTTCATTTTGAAAAATAAGATTTACGGAATTTTAAAAAGTGGTTATTACTATTCATAACGGCTAGTTTTAATAATATTTTAATAGCATATCGTTGTTTAGTGAAAATCAGTATTGCGTATTACACACGCTATCGAGGAAGGTCGCGATTACGTGTAATGCAAGGCAAGTCAAGGATGCGTGTTGTGCAAGCTCCTTTTTGTGTAGCGTACAACACAAGACATTAGTGAAATTAAAAAGAATATTTTTCATAAAATCTTGGGCTGTTACAGATAGGGTTGTTAGGCATAATGTGCCTAGAAATGGTTGGTGTTGGGACTTATGCAAGAGATTCCCTTTCTAGATCGACCTACAATAGAAGTTACGTGATGGGGGTTCGATGAGTTCCTTGACGAATGGTTCGAATCTAGGTACACGGGGAATTGATGATGAGAATCTCAACTCCCAACATGAGAAAGGGACCAAGAGGAATATGTTGACTCCTGGATTGCAGAGGAGTATCTCAAATCTGGGTATTTCATAGGTGGAAGTTGGGTACACATAAGGGCACAATGTAAATTCTTGATGCGCTTCCTAAGAAATTCATGGTGCGACTCCACATTTTTACTGTGGGTCAGTGATGGAAATGAAGGGAATGGCCTGACACAGATCCGGAGCGGGGGTGCGGGGGCGTAGCCCCCGTGGTATGAACCAATGGGTGCATGCCTAGATACTATTGCGAGTAAGATGTGCTACATAAAGGATCAATTACATGAATAATGGGACTGTGCGGCATAACTGCACAAAATATTGGGCACCTTGGCATTGTTGTGCACAATATTGAAGTCTTGCGTGCAATATTGGAAGTTTTTCGCACAAGAATGGAATATTTCATGCACATGACTTAAGAAGAAAAGAGGTCGTGTGAAAGTAAAACCACTGTGGGCCTACGTGAAAGCAGACCGATATGGGACTTGTCAAAAAATATCTCACATGGAGGGTTCCATTGTTCTGCACGGGCATGAAAGTGGTGGTCTTACTCGTAGTAGAGTGGTGTCCAAACTCTAGAGACTTACCTGAAGGGGAGGGGTGCACTTGTATTTATAGGCAAATCCGGGAGTGGTTGCACGTACTATTCTGGGTGTGGAAGTGATCTTACGCACACCCTACAGGGGGAGCGCATGAAAAGGGGTGTTGGACGACGCATTGGGCGCATAAGAATATTTCGTGTGAATGCTAATCTTGCACGCACATGTCAAAACTTTTGAACAAGTTCCTTAGATGATTTTTTGGTGGCCTAGGTGGAAGATGACATCTCATTTGGTGCATAAAATTTTTTCACGACATGTTGTTGGAAATATTTTTTTGATTCATGAAAGAGTCCATTCTTGCATAAAATATTTCAATTTTTGCACGCAAAACCATAATTTTAACCAAAATTGTCCTGGATGGCCATTTTCAGCTGTCTGACTTCAAATGGCCATAAATTCTTATCTATGACTCTGTGGGCTCTACGACCAGTAAAATCGAAGCTTACAAAACGATCTATGCTTTTGGATCATGGCTAGAAGAATTACATGAAATACATGGATGTGTTTTTCAGTGCCAACAAATTCCCCCCTAAGAATGGGGTCCAATGAGGATCAGGAGGACGAGGCGGAACACATTCTGAGGAAACTACCAAAAAGAACACCTGCCCTAGGGGCCTATGTATCTCGATCGTATTGAGGAAATAACCAACTATGTCACTAAGCCCATGTGATTCACGTTCAGTGTGGGTAACAAGAGATAATAGAAAATCATTTACTTGTACAAGAGTGCCAAATAGAGGAAGCTTTATTGGGATAGGAATGAGACATCGATCACCTTTGGGAGTGCCTAGGATAAGATAGGTTGTGAATGGAGAATAGTTTTATCAGAACAAAAAAAAATTCATTTACCAACATGCTTTAGTACATGATCGGAGTAACTCCAGGTGAGTTAGAATCAATCTGAATATAGGGGAGTGGAAAGTGTGAATCACGATACCCAAAACATGGAACATTGTAGGGATGGCGTGAAAATTAAGGATAACTTTTGGACGTGTTTGAAACAAAGTATCCCTATTGTGATAACATGAAATGGGGATGAAAAATGAGGGTTGACCATTGACCACATTTGAAACACGGAGCCTAAATCAAAATTTCTTCTTTTAGTCTTCCAGAACATTATCCCATGATAGTAAGTGATCCACAGGCCAAGAATATATACTGTTAGGGGATTCCTTTAGACATGAAATAGGAAGAGGTTATAAATAAAGGACACCCAAATTGTGGTGGGTGGAGTGACAGGTTGTTTTACTAGAGTCCAACACTCTTGAAACTACCCCACCATAGTGGGAGCACATTAAGTGGGCACATCTTTCTGATCTAGGATCAAACTTACTTCTGAATTGGACCTTCCTGATAAGGACCTAGAGTGGATTGTAGTTTTATGTTATACCAATAAGGATAATAAATGTGTGTTTTAAACTTCGTATGGTGAGGACAGGGAACAATGTTTTAAGGTCATACTACCTAGACCAAGATCAAGGTCGTGGGGGCAGAAGGGTTAATGACCCTGGGGATGGGCCCATGGAAAATGACCCAAAAATCGCTACATACCCCAGACGAATGAGAATCAGGGAAAATTTATTTAATAAAGAATGGTGTGGTCATATACCAATGCTGGAAGGGATAATTCTTTATGGCAAGGAAACTGACGTATCCCATGATTAACATGGGGCATTCTGAACTTGTTCAGGGTAGAACTGCAGTTTAGTTTCATGCGTCAAGGACATATGGACTCGTGCAGTTTAACATCATAGGATATGACGGGAAGTGAAGGAGGAGTTCCCAAAAGGGAGTAGGTGTTATGGTAGATATAAAACTAACGTGAATGAGGACATAAGGAGTCCACAACACACCACTTATCCCTGAAGGAAGTTTTTTTGGTAAAGGGATTGAAATTGAAAGTTAGGCTGGGCCCGAGGCAAAGTTCCCAATCGTTCCTACGTATCCCAGGAGGATGGGAAACATTCTGCCTGTAGTTCTTGAATCATAGTTTAACGTCATGTGGGATTAAAATCCTATGTGGCATAGCTGCACCAATAGACGCCCCACCAACACTACTAATCCCACATGAGTCGTTCTCGATGTGAGAAACAAGGAGTATTGGTGAGATTTTCCTTGTACAGGAAGGTACAAATTTTGAGAAATGGTCCACTGGGTGAGTTACATTCCACTATTACTGACCCACATTCTTAGCACACCGAATAGAACCAATTGTGTTGGGATTCCACTTGAACATAGGGGGGGTGGAAATATGTGAATCATGATTCTTGAGATCTGGATTACAATGATAGTGGCATAAAGATAGAGGCTAACTTCTAACCATGTTCACAACACGGTATCTACTTCACATTAGCCTATAATGGGGAAAGACAAATGAGGATTGACTACTGACCATGTTCTAAACACAGGAAATATCATAAATGTTGTCTAAGGTCCCTAGAGGTGTTGGCCCAAGATTATTGGTGACACGATGTGACATTAGACTAGGCCATAAATGGGGTACCCTTCAGACATGGAAAAGGATGGGGATCCAAATAATGGGCTCATGAATACTAGATATGAAACGAGAGAACATCAATGTAAAAATTCCATACTTTGGGCTCTTTATCCCGATGCATTTGAGTACGACAATAAGACGCATCAGATAGAGGGAATCGAATCCCTTTCCAAGGTAAAGGGTCCTAGGGTGGAACGTTCCTAACTTAAGGTCATAGGGTGGACCATTAGGAGGGGACCTTATTTAATTAAATTCTCATAGGGTGGCGAAGTAGTCAAACTCGATGCGTAATTCCCATAGGGAGGTCTTAGTTTAGGTTCATAGAATATAGACCAGGCTAGGGAGAGATAAGGAAGAAGGATGGTGCGGTTTCTGTAAAACCTAACGCGAATGAGAACTCAAGAGGTGTTCTCCACACCACATGCTTCCAAAGGATCTTGGGCCAAGGGGCCTAAAACATGGAATGATTTAAGATTACTAGGGCTGGACCTACATACAGAATGTCTGGGTGTTCCTACATATCCCATGAATATGGGAATCGATCTACATGTAGTTCGGAAAAATGTCGTGCAGTTTGGTTTCCTATGACAAGGGTGGTTGGATATTAGTTTAAAAGTATTAGATCTCAAAACATATATAGAAAGGAGGGAGGGAGACACATGGTGCGTTAATTTCAAAACCCAATGTGAATAAGAATAGTAGGATTCTATATCACACCATGTGCTCCCAGAAGAGGTTTTAGGTCGAGGGACCAAGAATGAAAGTTGGGTTGTGCCCGAGGCAAAGTGTACAGGCATTACTATGTACCCCATTATGATGGGGATCAATACATACAAAGTTCTAGAAGTGGCATGGTAGGATACAAATTCTAGGAATAATACTATCGTGCGGGTTTGGCCCACGAACCAAAAGAAGCTGTACTAGATAGATCTTGTTTGTTCTTTAGGATGGATGTGTGTTTTTATTGTGAATAAATAAATAGAATATGGATATTCCAGGAGTCACTAAAGGAATCAAGCCATAGGTAGGCCTTCAAAAATGGTATGGTGGATGACCAATACTCAACATGATCTCCCCTTGAGTGAGGACATCACAATGGAGTGCCATTTTTCATCGTGCAGCCTGGATGATGACGTCATAGTTTACGATTATATTATAGGACCAACCAATGAATTTTAATGTCGTGAAATAAATATGCAATAGCTTAAAGTCATGTTGGACTGGGCAGAATGGTTTAACGTCCCATGGCTTGGACACATGCAGAAGAAACGAGGTTTTAGGGGGGGTGTGCATGGCATGATAAAGCATACCCGACGTGAATGAGGATTAGGTACACACCACACCACGCACAATTTCGAGGAAGAAAAATCTAGATGAGGGGACAAAAAAGTTCAAAGAATATGGGAATGGAACTGAAGACGGGACATCTAGGTGTTTCTACATACCCCATTATGTTGCGGATTAATCCATACATAGTTCTGGATGTGTAGTTTAATGTCATACAGGAAGTGAGGTGGGAGAGACCGACTCCTAGAAAGAGAGAACGAGGTGCGACTATTGAAAAAAACTAAATGAATGAGGAATTGGTTCCACACCACACCACGGAATCCTATGAATGTTAGGGCCAAAATTCCTAGTGGAAAATGTAATTAGGGGGAAACTGAGATGGACCCGACAACATGATTCCTGGGTGTTCCTACGTATCCCATAAGGATAGGAATCAATATGTATGTAGTTCTAGGATTTTCAGGCAGTTTTACATCTTGTAGAAAGGATGTATAATGATCTTAGTTTAAGGTCTTTGATCTTGGACCATATATAGAAAGGACACTCTTCCAAAAATGAAAAAACCTCGACTGAATCCCTAATCCAACGTGAGCTATGATCGATGAGTGAAACAATGGTGGAAAAGGTCATTGCAACACAAGGAATACATGAAAAGGGGAAATTGGTGTGGGGATCCGAATGATGCCTCACCGTGTCTTTGTCCTCTTAACATGAAAATTTTCACTGAGGGATAGTACCAAGAGTATTCAAATTCCACTTGGACATGATGGGGTGGAAAATTATGTGAATCACGCAACCAATATTTAAGTATTGATGGGGGTGGTGTGACAATGGAGAATAATTTTTGACCGTGTTTGAAACACAACATCCATATCATGTGACCTGAAATGGAAACAATAAATGAGTGTTGACTGCTGACCATATTCGCAATATAAGACTTGTACCAATTTCTCATTCAAGGACCTCGAGGACATTGGCTCAAAATGATAGGAGAGCCCTTTAGCTAAATATTTGTTCTGTTCATGGGACCTTTTAGAAGCGAAGGATGATGGAAGCCCAAAGGAAGAGGATCATGATGCTTGAGGATGGGCGATAACATGTCCATGTAGAATCCAACACTCTAGGTCCTAAATAAAAGTGCTCCTGGGCACATTGGTTAATTGACAATGATGGCCGAGGGGACCAACTTGAGAGAAGATCACTCAAAAAGATGAGTGTAGAATGGGGGGATAAAGATATCTCATAGGAAATAGGTATGTGGTGTGGTTGTTACAAACCTAATGGGAATGAGGAAATAAGTTCATACCACACCGCATGCCCCTCTCATGGAAGAAACCAGACCAGGGGAAAAGGAAGTTAAGGAGGTTTCTACGAAATGGGGATGGACCTAAAGGCTAAATTTTCAGGTGGTCCTACATATCCTATAAGGATGGGAATAAATTCATACACAGTTTTGGAAGATGCTATGTAGTTTTACATCATTCAGCAAGGACAAAGATGGGGGAAAGGTATCTAAACAAGGGATGTGTATGAAACAACGAGTAACCCGACGTTAATGAGAACATAATCCCACAACACATCGTACAATACCTAATGGGAACTTGGGCCAATGGGCCGAAAAGGTAGAGGAGTCTAAGAGGGGAATTCCCAGTTATTTCACAGTTTAATGTATTACATTGAGGAAGATGGTGCTCTTTGTTTAAGGCCATAGGGCTCGAACCACCTGTGAAATTTAACGTCATGCAGGACAATGAAAGAGGTAGAGATATCCAAGGAGAGAGATACATGGTGCGTTCATGATGAACTTGACATGAATGAGGGAAAAATCATCCACCACGCCATGTGCTTCAACCGAGGGGAGATTATGGAGTTTAGGGTTAGGCCTATGGATGACATGTCCAGGCATTCCTATGTATCCCATGAGGATGGGAATAAAGCCATACGTAGTTTTAAAATGGTCCATGTAGTTTAGCGTCGTGTGGTGATGATGTGGGATAATAAAATAATGAGGAGGGGCATGTGGTGTGATCATCGTAATCCCAATATGAGTGGGGGACAAAGAAGAATACACTACACCATGTAGGATCCTCCAAGAAAACTATACCTGGGGGATAGTCAGAGAGAAAATGTTTCAGGGCTGGATTCAAGACGAGGTGTCCGAGCATTCCTACATATCCCATGATAATGGGAATCAAGCCGTATGTAGTTCTTGATGTGGCAGTTTAACATATTTCAGGACAATGGATACATGGAGATCTTAGTTTAAGGTCATAGAGATCGGACCATCTTGTAGTTTATTATCATGTGGGACAACAAAGTAGCCTAACGTCATGTAGGACATAATAGTTTAAGGTATTTTAGGACTAACTTTGACTCAGTAAAAGTACTTCTTGGGGAATTTGGCATTTGTGGGAGGATTTATACGCTCGCCATCCATGGTAACTAAGGATTATGTTTCATTGGGGTAAACCTTGTGAATGATGTAAGTTTATTCCCATTTGGGATCCAACTTGGGTGGTTTCTATCTAGGTATCATTGGTGTTCAAAATGCTAACACCATTTCACCTTGCAAGAAAGAGAGAGGTTAAAATTTCTTGTTTAAAGCTCTATCTATCTTGTTATGATGTCCCTCTAGATTGTGCGGGGCATGAAGCATGTTCTCGTCGAGCACTTCGAATTTATCCAGATGGATTTTAGCTACCTTATCTAGTGCTTTCTGATCATAGATAGTTGTGCATAATGAAGTAAATTGAATCTCGATTGAAAGGATGGCCTCCATTCCATACACTAGGGAATATGGGGTCGCCTTTGTGGAATTACAAATCATTTTCAAATAGGTCCATAGGGTGTTGGGGAGTTTTTTTAGAAAACTCTTGTTGTTATGACCAATCATTTTATGTAGAATGTTAGAGAGGGTTTTTTGAACACATCGACATAACCATATTTTTGCATGTGATAGGAGGAGGTATGGTTAGAATAGATGTTTTACTTGGCCTACAACTTCTTCAACTCGGATGCCCCGAAGTGGGTGCCACTATCAGTGAGTATGGAGTGAGGGAATCTAAATTGATAGATGATGTTGGAGCTCAAAAATTCAATGATAGAACTGGACTTGACCTCCTTGAGCATAATTTACTCTACCCACTTGAAAAAGAATTCTGTAGTAGTTAGAATGAACATGCACTAGTGAGCTGTCAATGGCAGATATGGTCCCACAACATCGATTCCCCATACCGCAAAGGGAAAAGAGTACTTGGTTCTGTGAATGGGCTCTAGCGGCTGATTCACAATGTAAGAATAGATTTGGTGTGTGTGACACCTCTTGGAAAACTCGATACCATCGTGGATCATGGAGGGCCAAAAATACCCCAACCTCCAGATCAAGTGAGATATCTTTGGCCCGGTCTAATGAGCCATGTAGGAACTGGCATGAACCTCCTACAGGAACTAAGAAATCTCACCTCCTTTAATACAAAGAATGATATCCCCATTAAAACCATTCTTTTAGAGGATCTCATTAAGACCGAGACCACTCTAGAGGGTAAACCGTAATGCGTAGTGCCAAATTCACTAGCGCTCGGCTCGATCTATTGGGAGGATACCATGTTGGAGGTACTCAACAAAGGGTGTCCTTCAGTTGGGATTCACTTCTATCATTGCATAAAGGGGAACTAGAGGTCCTGGCATTAAGGAATCGGTGGTAAGGTGAGTTACCTTCGGGCTATCATCATTGTCTAGAGTGATGGGGGTGATGAATCTCTAGTGTGTAAGGTGGATAATCAATTCCTCCCGATTAGGCTTCGCAAGAGTTGCAGCTAGGCATTCCAAGGCATCAGATTGACCGTTATGGGATCAAGGAATTTGAGTAACCTCTATCTGAGATGGGAACTAGGTTATCAACTGGTGGGTAGGTTCCAACAGCAGTACAATCTCTGGATTTCTGATGACATAGTCAAAGTTGATCCTCTTGATGACAAGTTTGGAGTAACCTTTTACATGTAAGTGTGGGACATCAATCTTGAGGGCCAGCTCGAGGAAAATGATGAGATCCTGATACTATGCCTCATTGTTGGTACAACCTTCTGACAACAGGAATGAATATGATTGAACAGCTTGTACTAGAGTGATGAAGACGATACCCAGGCCCACTCTGTTGAGTCTGGGGTTATTGAGTCTTCTGGTGGTAGGGATTCAGGAAGTTCCAACAAAGTGCATTTTCTAGCATAGAATGGCTTGGTCTATAGAGAGTATTGCCTCATCCAGAAAATCAAGGTATAGGGAATGGTCTGTGGGAGCTGGATGGGTAGCAAGGAAGTCTATCAATGCTTGTCCCTTAATAGGCTTCTAAGGAACCAACCTGATGTAAAACTGTTAGAGGATCACTACCCACTGAGCTAGATTACCTGTCAACATGGGGCGGTTTAGGATGTACTTAATAAAATCCACTTAGGACACTAGTTGTACCTCTTGGTGCTACATGTAATGTGGCAATTTTTGCACTGTCAATACCAGCACAAGGTAGCTATTCTCGATGGATGAGTGTCTAGTCTCCGCATCGAGGAGCATGCAGCTAATATATTAGAGATTGTTATATGTTCCCTCATTTTTCTTCTAGGCAAGAAGGTCACCAAGAGATCATTCCATGGCTATCACATAAAGGACCATCGGATTTTCGAAAATGGGTGGCATTATGAATGAAGGATAGAGTAGATACTTCTTGATTTCCTCGAAAGAAGTCTGGCATTCCTCATCCCATCGATAGATAGTGCCTTTCTTCATGAGCTGAGAAATGGGCTTACACTTTCTGGACACATTTGTGATGAATCGTTGTATGTAGGCCAAGTGGCCTTGGAAACCTCACAGCTCCCAAATGTTGCTCGGAGGAGTCATCTAACTAATGGCCTTGATCTTCTCCAGATCGATCTTGATGTCTCTATATTTTACAAGGAAGTCGAGAAACATTCCGGAGGTGACCCTGAAGGCACACTTCAATGGGTTTATCTTCAGGTGGTGAGAACAGAGTAATTCGAACACTTTCTCAAGATCTTTGAGATGGTACTGAAGTTGGTGAGATTTGACCACCAGATCGTCTACATAGAATTCCACCAATGTTCTGAGGATTAACTTAAATATGTGATGCAAGGAACTCTGATAAGTGGAACCTAAATTATTTACACTGAATGGAATTACATGGTAGTAGAAATTATTATGTTTTTTCCTAATGGTTTTAGACTCCTCATCATTGGGGTCCATTCAGAAATAGTTATACCTGAAATACCCATCCATAAAAGAGAGGGAATGCAACCTAGTTGTGGCTTCAATCAACTGTTCTATCACACGAAGGGGAAAATCAGCCTTCGGATAGTGATGGTTGAGATCCCGAAAATAAATGAAAACCTTGATTTGTACATTTTATTTTTTATAGGAAAAATTTTGGATAACCATCTGGGATACTAGACCACCTTGATAAAATTGGCTCTGATGAGTTTATCAACTTCGGCCTCGACCCTGGCACCATCAGAAGGGTGCATCTTTCTGGGAGTTTGTTTGAACCCATGATGATTTTCTAGGAGACTGAGGTGGTGGATAGCTACTTGGATATCTAGTCCCGGCATCTCATCATAACCCCAATAAAATAAACCATGATGCTGCTTCAGGAAGTCCACATATCGCTATTTCTCTTCGATAGACATATAGCCACTGATCAATGTGGGTTTCAGGTCTGTCTTGCTACCGAGGTTCACCTATACCAATTCATCAATCGTGGTAGAGACGTCCACTTCAAATTTAGGAGGTTCATCTTCCAAATATTCTTCTTCACTTATGGAGGAGAGATAATTAAAGGGATGAGGTTTCTCTAAGTCAACATATCCTGATGGAAAGATGGTGCCAGCCTGAGCGGCAGTAGATAAAGCATCCGGGGACTCATGTGTTGTCGAAACCATAAAGATGAAGGTTGTAGACCCAATCTCATTTTGTCTTCAGCATTAGGGGAAATTCTTGATGATGTTGAAGCAATAGCGATAATTTGTCTTGAGCTAGTTTATCTCGTCCTGGTGGAACAAGGAAGTATGGCGTATTGTCATTGCGATGAGGCCGACATCCCGATACCTTATGGGAGTAGGGGGATCTGGGACCACCCAAGGCTAATTTTTGTAGGAATACAATGTGATCTGTGGCTTCTCTTATACTTGGCAATTTTCTTCCCCCTCATTCCAAAAACAACACAGCATTTCCCCAGATCTGGGGTCGTAGCCTCCAATCAATGGATTGAAAAAATGTAGGAATCATCAAGTCCTGTCCACAGGTCGGTCACATCCAATGCGTGTTCAACCTTGTTAGCCTGAATCTGCTTATCCTTACTCTTGTAATAATAGGAATCCATATAGTGGAATTCATAAGTGGAAAATGGATATGTGTCACCATTGATTATTCCCACTCGACCATTAAGGGAGTACTTAAGGCACTGGTAATACGATGAAGGGACCACTACATGCAGGCGAAGGCCTGGCCTACCCATCAATGTGTTGTATGCGGTGTCCTAGGAGAAAACCATGAACTCAATGCTGGAAACTAGACCACCAAACTAGGTCTTTAGGTAGATCGTTCCAACTGGTGTTTACTCATTCCTATCAAAACCATAGATTTTTTGGTCCGAGGGACTCAAATCATCCATAAACAACCCCATTTTACAGAGTGTCCGGGTAAGGATTAGGTTGATTCCTGACCCTATGTTGACAAGATAGTGGAGAACCTCCATGCCATTATTGTGTCCTGGGATGTACAGTGTGAGGATCTACCCCTATATGGGAGATTCTTAATCATCTCCAGAGAAGGAGATAATGACCTAACATTCAGTATGCTCGACTGTCTCAGCATGGAAGGCTTCAGTAGCTGCTACCTCCACCTCAAACTAGAGGGTGCTTCTTAAATCCTCGACAACGGCTTCATGCATATCTGCTGACAGTCGAAGTGCCTCAAGTATAGAGATAATTTATAGAATTATAGATGGATGCTTGGGGATATCATACATCAATCAAGTGTGAATTCCTACTTATTGGAGGTTGTTCTGCGACATGAGGCATGACAGTACTGGTCAGCTAGATAGGTGGCTGACTAGTTCTAGGAATGTCTTGAAAATCACTAGTTGAAGCTCTTGGAGTGACTACCATATGGGTCCCAGATGATTGAGGCCAGTCCATAGAAGCACATGGCTGATTGTAGTGAGGTTAGGGTGGCTATGCCCGATGAAGTGGGTCAGATACTGTAGTGGATATCTCATCCCTTTAAAGGGAGATAATATGGGATTTCTAAATCCCAGGGGTGTCGGTATATCATTAAACCACGCTAGATATGGATTCCCATCAAGTGGAATTGCCACCTGTCGAGTTTCCAACGCATCGAGGTGAGAAATGACCACCTCCATTAGACCATCCAGGTTGGTATTCCTATCTTGATGAGGATCCATGACCACTAGTTCATTGGTATGTTCTTCAAAATGATTAGTAGTCACGGAGGCTCATGGAGTGGCTTGTGGAATGATCTATAGAGTGGCTGGGGTAACCTAAGATGGGTCCCATGGATTATCACGCCGCTCAGGTGGATTTGGAAACACATATTGCGCCCTCTTCCCATTAGTCGCGACCTCTATTCTGTCTATGTGGTCAAGATAGTCAAGGTCACCCAGAGGAAATTCACCGGGGAACTGTTGTATATGCCCCTACTATTCCAGTCGAGGGTCACCATAGTCCGGTTGTTGCTTCGTGGCATGTTCAACAAGGAGGTCATTGACCATGTTCTTATGCTATGCGAGCTGTTGATGCAATTTATCTTTTTTGAGATCATCCTCCATCTTCTACAATGATCCAGATAGGTTAGAGGGTTTAACGGATCCAAGGTTCTCTTTTCCCTTATCGAGATTCTGGTCGAGGGATAATAACTTAGTAGGTACAATAATACTTAATAAATTTTTTTGATGGTGATTGATCCTTACTAATGGATTCAATAGTTGTGATACTCCCTCAGGGTGTATGTCCTCTCCAAATAGTTCTAGCTTGTTCTCTCCCATGGTAGGTCGGCCATGTTAACAGCAACTCTACCTGGAGGCATATCCTCAATATCACCCAGAAAGTCGGGCTGGTTCCAGATAGAACTGAAGTGGAGGGAAGTGTACTACCCCCATCCAAGGACCTGAATGTGGGGACAAGCCTCCTTGATAATTCTGTGGAGCACTTTAAATCTCTGAACACATCACTTATGGAAGGTCCGGTGGTGACCAGATGACTCAGGGAGGTAGGCCAAAGGGAGCGCGACCAAGTCGACCATACGAAATTATTGGTCAATATCTTCAAAGTGTACCTGAATCTTGGGATAATCCACTCGCTGATAATGGAGATGGAAGTGAGTTTCCCAGAGGGTCTGTAAAAAGCACATGACTTCCTCCTGAGTAAGGGATTCTGGGGCACTAAAGTTTGCAGTCACAATGGGCCAAAACATTTCTAGGAAATGATCCACTATGAGGATGTCCCAAAATTTCCTTGGATCAGACTCAAGATCTGGCCCTTGGATTCCCCACACATCAACTGGGGGTGGTTGTGGGACTAGTAATGGTACTGAACGAGACTGCTAAGATGGTAGACCGATCAGTGGATAATACGGTGGATAGGCAGACAATCCACCACAACTTTTTTGTCCTAATATTAATGAAATGAATCGGCTACCACATATCGGTAAGACGGGATGGCGACTACAATTTCTAGAACAAGGGTTGTGGTTACTAATGGTGGGTTTGTCTATTGTTCATCATTTATTAGTCCCCAGAATAACTCTTTGTTGTCTCTAGTAAAGGTAGAAAATGACCGTGTTGATGATAGGGAGGATTGCATGGTGAGACCCTAGGAAAGGGCCAAATATTCCTCCTCCTGGATGTATCTACGGAGGGATACGGGAATTCAGTGGACCTCACATTCCAAAAGAATGAGGATAATATTCCTTGTTCTTGCCCTGGCCATTGACATAGAGGATAAAGGTGAGGATTCCATTCCTATGTCACATTCCACCTCATAATCCGAGAAGAAGACATGCTTAATTGCATTTTTAATCTTCCTAACATTCTTCTTATGGCATTGGCGGCCCGCCCTCCTGCCCTGGGA
The DNA here is from genome assembly GCA_963277665.1 of Viscum album. NCBI lineage: Eukaryota > Viridiplantae > Streptophyta > Magnoliopsida > Santalales > Viscaceae > Viscum > Viscum album. The sequence continues at coordinate 1,478,028,863 of OY728166.1, forward strand.
TAACTCTTCAGGATAGGGTAGATTTTTGGATCAAGGTGGACCTTCAGCCAAATTGATTCTGGGGCAAAGAGGACTTCCACTTAGGTGAGTTGGGGTGTGATGAGCACCTGGGAAAATTTCAAAAGGAACACAGGGAGGACCACCACGTTCACTAGCTGATGCGTGGAGGGAATATCTGCAGGAAGTGTTGGAGTGGGTAGGACCTCCACTAGAGTTTGTAGGATCATGGGTAGTGCCTCAATGCTTATTTCCCTTGGCAGCGTCAGTGCGACGAGGGTCCTCATATTGGTCGAGCTGTACATGGGCAGGAACTCCATGTTGGGTACCCATGAGTAGAGGAAAACCTCTACTTCTCTAATTGCTGGGATGAGGATGACCTTCATCAGTTTCTGTAAGGACATGAGGAAGACCCCCACACTGACGGTTGATCATAAGGGCGGCGTCTTTGCATCAGCGACATGTTATGGGAGGAACGACTCCATACCTGAGGTCAAGGGTGTGGAAGAGGCATGTGCTATTATTGGTGATGATATGGGGAGGACCTCCGTAGTAGGTTTCATTGTCGCGGGTTGGCCTACGGTGGGCACCACCTGTATTAGAGACTAGTAGAGTCGACCCAGCCTGCCCGTGGGATGGTTGGGCCCTCGATCAAGTTCGGGCGTATGAGTACCCTTTATCAGCATAAACATGGGATTGATGGTATGTGCCAACAGTGGCATGGGCCATTGTAGTCGTTGATGCATACGCCCCTTTGCGGGTGTCCTCTGTAGCCTATGCCCGACTATGGCATTGGGTCAACCGGACAGAGGCCGATGGTGCAGGCGCATAGCTTACCTACTCCTCAGCTCGTGGGGCTAGGTGGTGGTGCTAATGCAGGCTGGTGGGAGCCCTCATTGGGAGCCCCTAGAATGGGATTCTGAATGATCTGACCTGGACATCCCTCACCTCATTGGAATAGGGTAGGGAGTCATAAAATCATTCTGAGGAAAGGCTCCTGAAATAAATATATGTTGGAGTGGGGAGCAGTGGCTCTTTTCGTAGACCTAGTGGGCGATGGTGGTGAAAAGGCACAAAATCCTCCAAGTCATGTCAGGCCATATCCTAGGTTGGGATAATCCCCTCCTCCTCATATCGTCAAATTAGGTCATTAATTACCCTTCATTGAATGAATTTAGATGGGGTGATGGGGTGTGGGAACCCAGCCGGCGTGGACATGGAGGCTTCAATAGAAGTGATCAGTTCGCGCTGAATTTCTGCATTGATGTTACCCCTACCCATGTGTCGATGGTTTTCTGGTGATTGATTTCCTATCATGACAACATGGGTCCTGAAAAGCAGGTAGATTTAACCATTAGTGATGAAATAAGGAACGTGACGTCTAGTTCCCCAACACTGTTCTGTCTTCCATGGTTGTTAATATGGATCCACACTGACAATGCCACAAACCGAGAAGTCCAAATATCAACTGCCCTAATTTCTAGTGAGTCTCACGCTAGGCCCACTATTTTCCTGGTGAGACCTGGTGTCGGATACATGCATCTAGTGAAATTTCTATCCACTAATGTCTTGAATACAGATGATCTCCATATTGAGGGGAATAAGTTCATATCAGGTTCACCGTTTCTGTTTTTGATGCTTTCACTGGGGCGCACATCCATCTCTTATTTGGAGGACGTGAAACTGTTTCCTTGCATTCCCTCTTTCCAAAGGCGGGTGGCATCCATCACTTATTCAGAGATGTTTACTCCTTGATCAAAACAGGGTGATGGGATGTTGGTTTCTCCTCCTGTGGATTCCTCCTCGGAACTTGTTTCCTAGTTCGAGTCTCCCTCATAGACTTAAGATATTATTTGTTAAACTCTTCCCAATTCCTAGTCTTCAGGGATTCCAGTTAATTACGTTACTTCTTCCAGGACATTCCATGGGGTTCGGTCAGGGCAGCAACCATCAGTTTGGGGAGTAGTCACGCTGGACATCGCCAGCGTGTCTGGATGCTGGAACACTAGTACATCTGGGTTTTTTCCCCATATGATAGGGCCTTTCGAGGGGGCAGAAGCCCAATTCATCCCACATAGAATGTAAATAATTTTATGCCATAGGAATTTATTTGAGGTTTTACTCAGATTCCCATGTTTAACACAGGGTATGTTGTAAGTTTAACATCTAGCAGAGACTGATCAGACTGATCATAACACTAATAAGAGTGGATCAGATGGGTGAAACCCTATGAGGGAACACTAATGTTGGATCCAATGCTTGGTTAGCTACCTGATTGCTTCTAGGAATGGTGAGAAAGTGGGTGGCATGATCTCACCGAGATGTGGAATCCTGAGTAAGAATAAGGATGGATATGGATTGTTTAGAGTTAATGGAGAGTGATATTGAGCTGAGGTGAGGGAGACAATGAAATTGGTATTGATCCATGAAGAGAATTTCTATGTATCACCATGGAAAGAAATCAAAGTCTTCATAGTTCAGTGGGGTGATGGTACACATGAGGAGGTGACCCGTGAGAATGGATGTATGGATGGACCCGGAGGAATTAGAACCTTGGGATGGGAGATGACCTTGCCGAAACACATTGGCTTGAGGGAAAGAATTGGATGAGACATGGATGATGGGATTGAACCTCAGGGAGGTTTCCTATGTATCACTGTGGTAGGGAATCAAAGTCCACATAGTGTCGGATTGGGGTATAGAATTAGGGTGTATATATAGGACAACAACCCGATGATATACTAAGGCTTACACATGGTTATCATTCTGAGAGTTGGTCTAACGCCATGGGGGCAGACCAGAGATGTGGGTCCCAGTAAAGGGGACTACAATGGATTACTGCTGGATGGGGGAAAATGACTTACCACTGAATAGGGATCACAACAGCTTACCACTGGATAGGGATCACAATGGCTTACCGTCAATTGGAAGATCACAATGGCTTACTGCTGGATAGTAATAACAATGTATTACCCTCTATTGGTGGATCACAATGGCTTATTACTAGATAGGGATCACAACGACTTACCATTGATTGGGGGATCACAACGACTTACAACTGGTTGGGGGTTCCAATGGCTTATCGTTGGTTGGGATTGACAATGTCTTACCACTGACAAGGATTCTAATGGTTTATCACTGGATGGGATTGAAAAAGGATTACAACTGATTGGGGTTTCAATGGCTTACCGCTGGTTGGAATTGATCCTTAGGGAGGCTTTCTATGTACCTTTTCTAGGAGACAAGGATCGAAGCCCACATATTTCAAATGAGTACAGTTTTACATCTTGCGGGATGAAAAGGGGCATACAGTTTAACATCATATGGGATGAAGGTGAACCGACATGGATGCATCAGGACAAGTAAGTACTGGGCTTAAACATTAGGGAGACTTCTTTTGTACCTTGCCTAAGAGACAATGATCAAAGTCCACATAGTTGGGAATGGTGGATACAGTTTAACATCATGGGGGATGCAACTGAACCGACCTGAAGGGGTCGGGACAAGTAGGTTTTGTTCTTGAACCTTAGGAAGGCTTCCTATATACCTTTCCTATGAGAGGGAAAAGATTAAATTCAACATAGTTTGGGATGACTTTGGGGATTATTCTCTAGGGAGACCCAGGAAGGATTCCATGGTCAATGCTTAATTTAATCCCACCTGAGTCACACACGGTGTGAGAGAAAATCTGCATAAAATACCTGAAGATCACATCGCAAAAGGTGCGTCTGTGGGAAGTGGAATGAGGATTACATGTGGTTTGCATCCCAAAGAAGAAACAGGGGCATATGTGTGGTTAGTGGCCTATGGATATGGAGATTGGGACTTATTCCAAGATGGAGGCCCCATGGTGACAAATCCCATAAGGAGAGGGACATGGTAAGGAAGGTCCTTGTGCCCATCTCTCCACTAGTCTTTGGAATCGAAGAAGAAATGAGGAGATGGAGTGTTCCATCCTGCACGAAAGACTAAGGGCTTACATCGAAATGGTTTCCCTTTCCCATGGATATATGCCACTTCGAAAAAGAGGATATCATTCCATGTGAGGAATATCTCACTCCCATAGAGATGAGCATGTGTAGAGAATGTCCAAGATGGGGTGCCATGTGTGGGTTTCATGGGGTGATTATATAGTTTAACATCATGTTCATAGGTTGATGGTGCTAGGTAGTTTAATGTTATACAACTCGGATGAGGAGGGTTCACTCTGCACCCCTAGGACTTACATAACTGACATGCTTTGACCCTATGTGAGGGGAAGGCACCGGCAATGTTGTTGCGTTGGGGTGTTCTGGAGTGATCCATTGAGGGGATCACATTAGCATGGCTATGAGAAGAAGCAGTATCCATTAGCGTGTCTATTCGAAGAAGCATAATGTTAAGAAATGCAATGTGAATCGCTGCCCTGATGTTTCTAATGAGCAACAATGGGGGATGGGGCTTATGTGTGGAAGTTTCCCAGGTCCTGTTAAGGACTGGAAATGGTGGATGGGGATTACGCATGGAAGCTGCCCAGGTGCCATTAAAGAGCTACAATGGTGGATGGGGCTTACGCATGGAAGCTTCCGGAATGTCTTCCTCATGTCTGGCCATAAGGGAATCCCAACATTCTGGTGGGTTGAGGATTATAATTGAGGTATACACCTATGCACTTGTGCACAAGCGGGATAATGCCAAGGGAATTGGATTCAAACCAAACAAAGGGAGATGAAAAATGTGAATCACATGCCTGAAATTCGGAATGAAGTGAGGGTTCCATGATGGTGGAGGATAACTATTATCAATGTTTGAAACACAAAATCCATATCTTGTTAGCCTGAAATGGGTAAAATCAAATGAGGGTCGACTGTTGACCATGTTTGAAACACCAGACCTAACTCAAAGTGTCTTCCAATGCCTTATGGGTTGTTGGCCCAGAACAATAGGGGAGCCAAAGTGGCATGAGACCAGGCTGTTAGGGGATCCCTTTAGACATGAAATATTATGAATATCCAAATGTAGGACACATGAAACATGAGGTGGAGTGATTGAATGTTCAAATGAATTCCAACTCTCTTGAAATTATTCCATTGTAATCATGGCATGATGCATCTTATTCTTATCACATAAAAAATCTTTTATTTGGAACAAGAGGCATCATATTATTGAATTATAGGGAATATTACAGTTTATAGTCATGTAGATAGGACTATTAGAATCTTATTCTTTGAACATATGTCATCTATTGTTTAGAGAAAGAGGCGTACTATATTTGTCATATAGGGTGTACTACAGTTTATAGTCTTTTAGATAGGACTATTGGCATCTTATGCTTAGCGCATAAGGCATCTCTTGTTTGGAGCAAGAGGCATCCTATACTTGTCATATAGGGTCCTCTACAGTTTAAATTTATATAGATAGGACTATTGGCATCTTATGATTGGCGCATAATTCATCTCTTGTTTTGAGTAAGAGGTATCCTATATTTTTCATATAGGGTGCACTATAGTTTAAAGTCTTATATAGAGGACTATTGGAACCTTATGCTTGGTATAAAAGGCATATCTAGTTTGGGGATATAGGAATCCTATTTTTTCATATAGGGTGCACTATAGTTTAAAGTAATATAGATAGGACTATTAGCATCATATGCTTGGTGCATAAGGAATATCTTGTTTAGAGAAAGAGGCATCTTATATTTGTCATATTGGGAGAACTAAAGTTTAAAGTCATATAGATAGGACTATTGTCATCTTATGCTTGGCACTTAATAAATATATTGTTTGGAGTAAGAGGCATCCTATATTTTTCATATTGGGTGCACTATAGTTTAATGTTATATAGATATGACTATTAGGCATAATGTCCCAAGAAATGGTTGGTGTTGGGACTTATGTAAGAGCATCCCTTTCTGGTTTAACCTGGCATAGGATTCAGATGATGGGGTTTGGATGAGTTCCTTGTGGAATTCTTTGACTCAAGGTACATAGGGAATTAATGATGAGAATCTCAGCTCCCAACATGAGAAACAGACCAAGATGAATATGTCGGCTCAAGGTGCTTCCTGGAGTAAGGAGGGGTATCTCAAATCATGGTATTCCCTAGGTGGAAGGTGGGTATGCATAAGGGTGCAATGTAAAATCCCGAATTCTATTACCGAAAAGTTCACGATGCGACTTTCCATTTTTCATGGCGGTCAGTGACGGAAGTGAAGGGACCATCCCAGCACTAATCCCAAGTGGGTGTTCAGGGTCGCAACCCTCTTGGTAGTGAAAAGCGGATGAATGGCTAGATACTGTTGCGCATGAGATGCGCTACATGCAGGATGGGCTACACAAAAAATTAGATTGTGTGGCACAGGTGCGTGCAAGATTGGGCACCCTAGAACTGTTGAGTCCAATAATGAAGTATTGCATGTAAGATTGGAAGTTTTTTGTGCAAGAATGGAATCTTGTGTGCAAATGGCTTAGACAAAAAATAGGGCATGTGAGTGTCAAAACATTATAGGCCCGCGCAAAAGCAGGCCCATATGGGAACTGTCACGAAATATCTCACATGGAGGTTTTCATTCTTCCATGTGGGCACGAAAGAGGATTTCTTATGCACAGTAGAGCGGCAGCTGACCTTTAGAGGCCTACATTAAGGGGAGGGGTGCACTTGTATTTATAGGTGAAATCGGGAGTGGTTTCACGTAAGATTCAGGGTGTGAAAGTGATCTTATTCATACCTGTGGTGAGTGCATGTGAAAAGGGGAGTTTGACGTCGCATTGGGTGTTTAATAATCATTCGCATGAATGCTAATCTTGAACACACATCTCAAAACATTCACGCACCTTCCTTAGACATTTTTTAGGTGGCCTGGGTAGAAGATGACATCTCATTGGGCATGTAGAAGGTTTTCATGACATTTTGCGTGACTGTTTTTTTTTTGCACGCAATATTTCATTATTGCACAAAAAACATCCATTATTGTGTGCAATATTTCAATTTTTTCACACAAATCCATACTTTTCCCCAAAATCGTGTTGGATGGCTATTTTCAGCGGTTTGAAGTTAAACGTCTATAACTTCTGATCCGTGACGCCGTTCGGGATCCACAACCAGTCAAATCGAATCTTGAAAAACAATATATGCTCTGAGATCATGTCTAGAAGCATTAGATGAATTACATGGATGTGTTTTCCGGTGCCAGCAATTCCCTTCCAAACATTTAATGAATCTTAAATTTACACAAAGAAACACCATTAATTTTATTTTTTAAATGATTTATTTATTGAACAATTATTTTGAGAAGTTAAAAACAAAAAACAACACTTATAATATCCACTATACCTCTAATTTACTTCTACAAGATCCTATATGGAAATAAAATTTAGTTCTTGGGGATTCATCTTCCATAATTATAGTATACTTAACCAACATTGTAGTCTAAACAATAACCTTTATCTTGGTCTTAACAATCCTCATTGATGTGATAAAGGTGTATGGTTCTGAACAACTACCATCCCAACCTATTATCAATCTTAAAGATAAATGTAATATATATTCCATTATACAACATATTATTTAAAAACTATCCCCTTTAAATGATTCAACATAATAGGTAAGTCTTCCTCAAGAAACGGTTTTCATTAAACAGCCAAAATATTCAAATGAATAAAAACAAAAGTGTAAAAAAAATTATCAATGTGTATTCCCTTGGTTTATGTAATACCCTTCTTGTTACCAAAATAATTTCTTAATCTAAATAAAAATATTATAAAGAAATTGGAAATATATCATTGATACCTTTAAAAGGTATAAGTTAGTATTCCTTTTTTGGATTTAGTTAAACAAATTCCTCACTGTGATAAATTTTTAATAGATATTTTCACCCATATGTAGTGATTGAATATGAATAATGGTTAACATTTTAAGGAATATCTAATCCTTTATAAAATTGATGATGCTTACCATATACAAGGATTTAGGTACTTTTATGATTCCTTTCATAATAGGGTACACATTATTTTCTCATGCAATAATCTATTTAGGTTATTCAATTAATATTATGACACATTATGTGTATACTACTTTATGAGGTCAATAGATCCAATCAATGGGAATCATACTGAAATATACAAACCAAATACCTACACATTTGATTAGAGTGATCATTCATATCCTCATTTGAGTTTATAATCACATATTTCTTATATAATTATATGATTTTGATATAGGAAATACCAAAATATATGTACATTCTACTCTCATACTTGGAATTCAATTTCATAAAATTATTAAAACAATCATCAATGTTCATAATGTAACATTTCAATGGAGTTCGAGGGAGAAATGTTAAGCTTTAATGTTCTGGATACGAATGAATCATCCAATTGTCATGAACTCCACTATTCAGGACTATTTGATGGAAGTAACATCTAATGACACACACTCACAACAATATTAACTTGACCCGCATTCTAAATTTTCTTCACTATTTGATAAAATGGGTTTTGATTCATGTTTTGATTATTTTATGGGCTTGGAAAAATGTAATACTTATATTTTAATTAAAGAGTGTCTTTATTTAAACATATCCATGATCTTATATGAATTGAAAAATCTCTTTTATATTGATTATATTTCTATAGATAATAATCACGAGAAGATAAATAGTTTCGTTAACCCCTCCAAATAACTTCCCTCAATAAAAAACAAATAATGTAGGAATTAAAACCACTTCCACTTAATCTAAAATATACATATCCTCAAAGTATAAAACTATTTCTTATAAAAGTTTCTAATAACCTAAATCAACTGAAATAATTAATGCTTCATGACATTTTTAGATAGTGTAAAAATTAAATAATATGGAAATAGGACAATATTCCTAGCATTAGATCATTTATTTTCATATATCACATAATTTTTAGGATGATGATGAAGCCATAGGGAAAGCTCCACATTGGATTAATCCCACCCTCCTTAAAGATAAAAAAAGAGAGGTGATAAAATTACTTACTATTGAGATCGTATATCCCATATCTGATAGAAAATGGGTTGTCATAATGTGAATTGTTATTAAGAAAACTAGAATAATAGTTGCATCAAATTAAAGGAATTAATTCATTTCAATAAATGTGAAAAATAGTTATCATGTTTATATTTACTACCATTGGCTAAATCAACCCATGTGAAAAGACCACACTCCTATATCAGTCATTGATCAAGTGTGAGAAATAATAGTTAGAAAGTCTCATTATTGTTTCCATGATGGCTATTTTGGTTATTTCAAATACTTAAATCATTTAAGGATTAAAAAAATATAACATTTACCAATGTATTCAATTAATTTTCATATATGAGGATACTGTTTGGCCTATGAAATAATCTAGGTACTTTTCAGTGTTTTCTGTTGAGTTTTTCTTGATTACCTTGGAAATTTTATGCATGCTTTCATGGATTATTTTACAGTTTATGGATCCTAATTTAATGAGTGTTTATCACACCTAAATTATTTCCCTAGTTAATGTATTAAAAAATAGGTAAATTATTATAAATATCATTTTATGTTAGAGTAGGGGATAATACTTGGTAATTCCATATCTAGGAATGAAATACCAGTTAAAAATTCAAAAACTGATGTAATATCCTAACTTTCATACCCAAAATGTGTTTATGAGGTGTGATGTTTCTTAGATCATACTTTTTTTTACAAATTATTAATTAAATACTTTAATAAGATCACACTTCCCTTATCTCTATTATTCCAAAAATATATTGAGTATGAGTTTTGTAATTATTGCATGAAAAGTTTCAATTTGATAAAATAGATTCCAACATCCATGCTCATCATCAAACCACTATTGTGGGATATCTTATTTAATATCATGCGTAAAACCTCTAAATATGTAGTGGAGGTAGGTTTATGAAAAAATATTTAGAAGGAACCTCATGTCATTTCATATGATTTAGATGCCTTAGAATCTACTGAAGAAAACTACACTACTACTAAAAAGATCTTCTTCTCATTATGTTTTCCTTAGAAAAACGTTGTTCTAATAATCTTGTGTGAATGTTCATTTTGTTTTATAATCATTATTCCCTTCAATTTTTTCTCATGAATCTTGAGTCAAATAAAATTGATTCTACTTATACAAGAGTTTTTATTAGAAATTGAAGACAAGATAAGAGTATAAAATATGGTAGCTAACCATATTAGGAAACATTTTCCACTTTAGGACCCTCTTATTGACTCCTACCTTCACAATAGATAGTTCCTACCTAATGAACACTTAGGAGATATAGTGGAACATACATCTCGGTATGTGGATATTTTGAATTTTTTAATATCATATAGGGTATCCAATGATTTTATCATTTCATAATCACATATTTTATAATGATTCAAAATGTTATAATTATAATTAACTATACATATAGTTCATTTTTAGTGGATAATTTGTCTAATGGTTTTTCCTCAATCGTTATTTCACATCTTATTTGAGATTTTCTGAAACCCTATCTTATGCGGGACAAATTGGATATCAAAAAACTCTAGTAAAGTCTTTTAATTTATAATTTATTTTCCCAAATTGTATAAGTATGGTCATCCATTTTTTAGGTCATGTACACATTTAAAATTGATTGGGAATTTCTCCAAGAGGAATGAAATTCCACAAAAACCCATGTTATTTTATGATATATTTAATGAATGGGGAATTGAAATAATATAGCCTTTACCAAATTAAATTTTATTTTCATATATATTATTAGTTATTCATTTTGTTTCTAAATATTTTTATGAAAATTCAATAAGGACTGATGACTCTTGATTGGTTATAGAATATGTGGGATCTCAAATATATAGTAGGTTTAGTTTGTTGAGGTTTATCATTAGTTATCAGGGTTTTTATTTCTTAAATCAAAATATGAATGAATTTCTATATAAGTATGGGGTTATTTAAAAATTGCCCACTCCATATCATACTCAAACTAATTGGAAACGTAAAATTTCAAGTCAAGAATTTAATTAAATCATGGAAACAATTGTATAACCCAATAAGAATTATTGAACTATTTTCCTCTATGACGAACTTTAGTGTTTCTATATACATTTTAAAAACACCATAGAAATTTCACCTTATATAATTTTCTTTAAAACTTACTTCCACCTCCACATAGAGTAAGAGAAAGGAATGTTGGTCTATTAAATCATGTAATATAAATCTCTCACATATAGGTGAGCATAGGAAATTACTTATTCATAATTTGAAATAAATTTTTCATGATTCATATGATAAACTCTTAAATATAGAAAGAGAATATAAAGGGTATTCATGATTATATGAATCATTAATGGAATCCATATATTTGTAACAAGGTCCTTATGTACAATTATAAAACTAAATATTCTCCCAGATAGGCTTTGTTCCTGATGGCTCGGTCTATATAAAATTAATGAAATTTATCCTTTTGGTTCCACAAAGGTTTTTCATGAGCACAGTGGTTGTTGGTTTTCAATAATTGGGTAGTTGATTAATCAAATTTATAAGGATTTCCCAAATAATCTAATAGAGGAACTCAAGATTAAGTTTTCCTCTTATATTTCCACCTAGATTGTTTTCAATCATCACTACCTTTATTTACTCAAATATTTATTCAAACTACTTACATTAAGGCAAATTTAATTTTTTTGTGGGTTAGGGAAAAAATATGTAGCTAAGATCTGGTTTTTCCAAAAAAAAAATACACATAAAAAAATCAAAATATAAAAAATGAAAAATAAAATTTTTATGTTTCTATTTTTTAAAATGTTCTTGGGTTGTGGTTTTTCAAAAAATTAAAATTAAATAGAATATCCAAAAATCATTTTACATACTTGAACAACTAATTTTGGATTTTCTATATTTTTTTTAAATGTATTCAAATTACTATTTATATAAATTAATTTTCTAGACCTTCTCTTTTCAATGAATGCTTAGGATTTTATATTAATTTTTGAAACCCATGACTTATAAGTACTAACCAATATTAATTATATCATCATGGTATATACTCTAATCCGATTTTCTATTATTATTTATAGTACCCTTCATTCTTGAGTGAACTAATATTTTGTTTGATATTTATAACTTTATCTTATTATTTATCAAAACATTTAATAATGAGGAAGTGTGTTATTTTGACTGAGGAATTTATTTTATATATAGATTATTTTATCAACTATTGGTACATTCTCATACATTTTCCATTGGGATGCCCTAGTATCCAAGAATGGCCTTATGGGTAGCCACATTATTAGCCCATTTTACCTAACTAACTTCACTCTTGTATTCATTTCAAGACCATAGTTCATTGTGAGTATTAGAGAATCGTATTATTTCATGTGTTTTCTAAGGGGTGAGTCACATTGTATGGTAATTTGGGGTGTATTTATCATTTTATATAAGTTTTAAAAGTCATGTTTATTTCATTTTAATTCATTTTATCCCTACTGAACAAAAGTAAAAAATAAAAAAAAATATAATGGGACTAAAATTTTTATTATGATCATTTGTATGACTCAAGATCCTAATAAAAAATCGAAAGGTATGATTTATTATGCATTCTATATATTTTATTATCATAAAATTATCTCAAATATATATATATATATATTGACAAATAAAAAAGATTAGAAATATTTCATTATAATTTATTTAATTTCACTTATTCCCTTAGCTTTAAAAGGGGAAAATTAAGTTGGGTGATTCATATTTGGGTACATTTAGTGAGGAATATATATTAGTTTTAAATGATTTATCATGGAATATTTCATAAAAGAAGAACCAAAACTTTGAGATATAATGTTTTTCATATAAAAACCACCATCCCAAATCCTCAATGAAACCCCCAAAAATACCCATGATTAGCACATAATTATTTTTCTATAGTGTAGAAAAGTTAGTATTTAGTCAAAATTATGGTATGAATTTCATGATTTTATATTGATTATAACTTTTCATATTATTCACACTTGATAAATTATTTAAAAATACTCTTTGTAATATATTTTGTTAAATGTTTCTTGGGTGAATAATTGAAATTAAATGAATTTGAAAATGTGAGAAGAAAAATGAATAAAAAATAGATTCCATAAATAAAACATAATGGATTTAATTTTAAAAAAAATCATGGAATTTTTATCAATTTTCATTTAGGTGTGGATTTTGGTTTGAATATATTATTTTTTTCCCAAAGTGGAAAAAGTAAGTGTCTGAGACTTAATGTATGAAATTTATTAATAAAATTTATCATATATAATATAAAATTTTTATCCATTATATAAATAAATACGGATTATAAATATGTTTTGGGACTTTAGAATAAAGTTAAAAATTTTCACTGAAGGTTCTATTTTGATTGTGGTTGAGTAATTATTTCATAATACTATTTACCTGAATCTAAATTAGAATAAAACTTATTGTATAAATTATTCCTTGGGATAAAAATTATTCAAATAATCTAAGAGTCATAACCAGGAACAATAGGCCTAATGGGGCTCACGAATAGAAGAAAATCTATGAGAGATATACTGAACGAACCTTTTATAATTTGGACCTATATTGGGATGCATCTCTCCAATTGGTATAATTCAATATCTATTATAAAAATGAATCTTAATTACATATATAAGAAAACATTAAATTTATAATTTTATTCTTAATTCATCAATATATATTTTGATAAATTGTATGAAAAATTAATTCCAGGACTACTCATATATACTCGTAGAGCATTAACTTATTTTGGATTTTTCCTGTGTAATTTATTAATTAAAAACTATATATCCCTCATTATCAAGAAATCCTCAACCATATGACATAGGAGGTTAATTAGGATGTATATATACACATTTTTTATTCCTTCAAATTTGATGGCATTATAATCTCATTGTGATCTCTTTGGGAAAGAACCTTGATGTGATCCCATTCTTAAACATGTAATCTTTTGAGTGAACTTATTAATTACAGCTTTTAATTCATTTTTTATTTAATTTTATCTTCAAATTATATTTTATTTGTTGGTATTCACACATATTAATCAAAGGAACAGGAATCCACATGAATTAATATATAAATTATATCGTGTTGATGATTTGAGCTCATTTATCTAATTTGGAAACTTTTAGAATTCTTGATTATTTTAGTGGATTGAATCATTTTATAAATCCAAAATTTAAATTTTATGAATATTAATGTTATTTTATAGATTTAATCATAAATAAAGATATAATAATATGCAATTAATCATGTTCCTCTTGTGTTTCCTTGATGAGTTTGGATTTTGAAATTGGATAAAAAAACTCAATCATCTCCAGTTTTCAATGAATCACCTTGCATTTCTGAACAAAACCTAGAGGGTATCCTAGTAAAAATAACATAATAATAAATTTTCATTTCATTTTAAATTATGGACTAAAATTACCAAAACACTTTCCATAAATTTATGAATGATGATCATCGAGTGAATTCTCTAGAGTTGATCATGATAAATTATCTCATTAAATTTTCATTTTTATTTAGTCTTTATTTGTGCAGGCTTGTGGCTTGATACACAAACCCCCAATTTTTCCAATCCATTTATATTTTCTAAAATTTAAATAGTATTTAAATGTTAATTATATAATTACATATTGAGTTAGAACCTAGGGTTTCTATTATACATCATAAATCCTAGTAAATACAAATATCTAATTTAACATGTTCAATAGGGAGATAAATAAGAGTACAATAAATTTTTACAATATTAAAACCAAATTTTGTTAACTATATACTTGTTATGTTTTTTAAATATATGATCAATTTTATTCACTAATATCATAAACCGAATACACATAGGGATGATATTATCCTTAACCATTGAAATATTTCCTAACAGTTTACTATCTCTCTAAAGGTTCTCTATATATGATCCCTCATATTAAAAAAATGTATTCTAACATATTTCTTAATAATGATATTCACTCTTCTTTAGGATATCTCGAATTCAATGGAAAAAATTTAATCCCATTCAAATAGTGAGATCATAGTAAAAATATATATCATACACAAGAAACCTTTAAACATACTCTATCTCAACAACCTTCAAGTCTTCAATAGCATCACATTATTTTCATCTTCAAAATAACCAAAGTAAAAAATATCATAGGAAACTAATACATAGACTTATTACTCAATAGTAATAAACCTTTAGATATGTAATAATAATATCATATATCATCGATATATAGTAATTAAACAACAATCACATGTCATTATATATCAATATATTCCCTTCTATATATTTTATTCTCCATATCATCTCCTCATTATAGACTCGACATGATCACATGTATTAGTTTCAACATTTGAACTTATTAACCTCCATGAAAAGCACTAGAGTGGCCTTTGTTCATTGAAATTATTCAAATATTCTTCATGGAAATTCTCCAAATTTGATACTCAAAATAAGGAAACAAAACATCCATTTAAATATATATAATCATTTTCCAAGGATCCAATCAAAATATAAATTTATTTTTATAATTTAATTTTACCCAAAAACATCATTTATGAATATAAACTCAAAAAAAATGAGTTGTAGAAAAATATTTCTTACATATAATTTTTTTATTGATACATAGATTACACTTAGATGAGACCGGGGTACTCATATTCTAGAATAGATTACTCATATGTAAGATTTTATTTTTTAGGAAAATATTAATTGAACTAAAATTTATTCATATATATCCTTAGAATATATATAGTTACTTATACATTACCTATGGAAAAATACAAAGTACACTTATATAACTATTTTAAAATTTCTACCAATCTCATAAAACATTCACATCCTTGGAGTTAATGTTCCATAACTTATGAGTTTATCTTATTTAACATTAATAATTTTAGATTTACCCATATGTATCCACATCACCATTATATTTTTAGAATTAATTATACATATAAATAATATTTTTAGATTTATAAATATATTTTCATTGTAATGTTTTACCATCCTTTTCCAAACATCTTCAAGAATCTAAAAGAATCTTAAATCATCCCAAAAAAAATCAAATCACTCGAAGACTTCATCATACTTCTATTTAACTATTCAGTTTAATTCTCATAGATTTGTCAATACATAAGAATCTATTATTCATGTTTCTGATACAATTTAAAAACAAGCAGTTCAATGATTCTTCAAATTCCTTAACTACTCAACTATTATCCAAAATCATAAAGTGAAATTATTTTAAAGTGATTCAATCAATCATACATAAATATGTATCCTTTCACATCTCAACATAAACTCATCTCTCATTCAATACCATCATCCAATTGTGTGATCCAAATTCTACAATATCCATCATGTTACTAACGCAATGATTAATTCTCATAGAAAATATCCTTTTTTAATAGATACATAATATCCATTATGGTATTCAATCTCTCTTAACACACCTTAACTTCTATATTTTAAATTATATTCATTATTAGTTAATTAATTCAGTCTATTAGCTTCCTTAGATTTATAAGCAACTTAGAATATTTAGTATTCTATAGTCCTCTTATATAATATGATAAACATTCTTTGATAAATATATCTCCTCAGATCCTTATCTCATCATACCATTAAACTTACTACCCATATTCTACACATAAAAACAAAAATCAATGGTATCATATTTTAAAAACATATCACCTTCCATGTAATAAAAATTTTCTATGATAGTATATAGTAAATTACCATGAGTAGAAACAACAAATCAATCATAAATTTCAGTCACCAATAGATGAATTGTCAACTTACCATGTGAATAATGATAACAGACCATTTTTAAATAAAAAATATACGAATAAAAAAATATAAGATGTATCTCATTCTAATAGTTTCCTTAATCTCTCCATTTATTGGTATTTTATATTTACCCTGCATATATTTAGTTTATTGGTTATTAATAATAAATAGACTATCACAATACAAAGGTTATTTCACATCCAAAAGTTTTTTAGGATATATTGGAAAATATAAATATTAATATAAATATAAATGTTTGATTTTTTTGAAAAATCATCTCAAAGAAAATGATTTGAATCGAAGGGTTGCAAGATTGTAATGATTAATGTGGAAAGGGTTATAAGTGTTGAAGTCAAAATAAGTTTTTATTATAATTATTTTAGATATTTTAAATTGATGAAGTTTTAATATTATGTTTAAATATTTTAATTATAAAATTATGAATCATAATCTCATAAGTATTCAAACATGCTTTATTCATAGATGTTAGCCCATAAAAAGTTTTTAGTGGGAGTAATTATAAAATAGTTACATATAGATGAGATATAAAGTAATTAGTGGTGTAGAAATCATAAAAGTGTAGTAAATATAAATCATTTTGAATGTTATATCATATAGGATATTATTATATTGTCACTTATGTATGAATTTTTTACTATTCTTAAAAGAGTTTAATAATATAAAATGTATCATGTTTTAAAAATGCAGTCTTCACTTTATCATTATTTCATGTTGGATATATATAATACATGAATTCAATTGATAATTAACATCTCCAATTTTGAAATTGATTTATAACTAATCAATGGTTATCATAAATTATAATAGGTTGTGATGAAATTTGAAGTTTAGAGTGGGTTGGGTTTCATAGAGAGATATGGAATTCACTTATGGGAATAAAAGGAGTTTTGTATACAGTATGATCCACTACATATACCATTTTTAGTGTCATGAACTATGTATTTGGTATACCATGGGTTTATATTTCATATTGAATCCCCATTACCTGAGGTTGACAAGATATATAACATAATAACCTTTATACATTCATACCTTTCTTATGTGATTCGTGAGGATAATCTAACATGAGAGGGTTGGGTATGTTGTTGATCATGTCATTAGTTAGGGTTTAACCAAGATAGAATTTTCTATCTCGTATAACAGGTTTAACATTTGGTCCCTCAGTTAAGATGGATCATAGACATGTATGGACAAACCTTGATACGTAACATGTGACATGCTTGTTTATTTGGGTAAGGGTCTTGTGATTTCCTCATCTATATGGGTAAATTACATGTGATGTGTTTATCCATATAGTTAGTTTATATATAGAGAATCAAAAACATATGATTAAGATATATGAGATTGAAAAACCTTTTTCACATGGTAACTAAGTTTTATAGAAAATGGATTCAATTATTATGCATAATTATATATGATATAATCATATCTATTTATAGCATGAGAAAAAACACCTCAAATATAATTTTTTATTAAAAAATCACTTTTGTAGAAAAAGTGGAAAAAATATCTGAGTCAAAACAAAAGATAATTACATGAAGAAAGAGATTATAAAATTATTAGAGAGTTCTCATGTTGTTATATATTATGTAAGATACGGTGAAAATGAATGATAAAATTTCCAAAAGGAGTTTTGAAAGTTATAAAAAACAGTTTTCGATATAGTTTCACAAGAAATTACATATGATGTAACATATAGTGAATGTGTAGTAAATCTATGGGGATTCAGTAAAATGGTTGAATGATAGAAATATTCACTAAAACTAAACCATGATTTCATTATGTAAAATTTATCATGGATTTATTTAATGTAAGCCACAACATAGAAATGGTCACTACACCATGGTTTTATATAAGGAAATAATTTTATTTTATGATAATTAAAAATTTAAATTATGTCTTCCACCAATGATATAATATTCAGTTTAATCATAAGTTAATAAATACTACAAGAGTTTTATTGGATAAATCAATTGATTGAACAATGAAATTATTGATTAAAATAAGGGATTTTTGTTTCAAAGTCATGATTTTTTTGAAATATATCATTAGTGGACAAATATTTTTGAAATGTTTGTATTCAAAGGAGGTTCCTTGGATGGATATATAAATAGGCTCGTGATTAATGATGCATGATTCATGCTTTGAAAATAACCTTGAAATGGATATCTCTTTATCTCTTGTTTTCTTCCATTATTTAATGATATGTTCTAATAGACCATGGGTTAAAGGAAGTCTTTCCCAAGAATTGGGAGATTCACATAACCCATGGATACCCTAGGATAAAAGAGACATTGGTATCATGTCAATGATTCATATATTTTTATTTGTATAGAAGCTTGAACAAAATTGGATCATCAAATAAAAAGTTACATGTTCTTTATTTTTATTGTTCAATTCAAATATATAGATAGATCATGTAGAAAAATTTGTTTTTGTTGATCTTTTTCATTTCATTTAAAAAAGAACGTTACCTTATAAAAGAATTAAATTATTCTATATAAACTAAATAATATTTAGTAATAAAAAAACAAATTTCATCTCAAATAATTATAAAAATAAATATCCATGACACATATACCCAATTCAATCACCAATTCAAAAGAATCACAATATCACATTTATTCATCTAATTTTTGTTAACTAATTTATTACTAATAATTAATTTAATTAAATAATTATTAAATTATTAATGATAAAAACATTTAAAATAATATTTACATCCATTCTTTTAAAATAATAGGTTTCTCACATGAATACACATATATTAAATTCTATTATATACTAAAAATAATGAATGAAACCCCCTCTAATCATCCCATCCAAAAGTAAATAAATAACCCCTGAAAACATTTCTTATAAATCTCTAAGAAAATTATCCCTCAAAAGCAATAGGTTGAATCTCAAACTTCACTCGTAACTTCAAATTAAACTCTGAGTGTATCGGTCATGATTATACACACAACTTATGTTTCAATTTTTTAATTTTATATAACCTTTATATTTTTTCCCACGTATAAAAAAAATTGGATTATATATTATTTTTTAATATCACCCCACGACTTGACCATTTTGAAAAGGAAAATATCATAAGGCTCCAAATGAACCCCTAAAACAATCAAGGATAAAATCTGTAATTTAGGGGAAAACCTGTTAATATGGGGAGAAATTCAACCTATAATAATTTGATCATAATTAAATTTATAAATGATAAATTTAAATAACCAAACATAATAGAAAAAGAAACATCAATAGTGGTATAATATTCAAAATGATCTGAAGAATGTATATTAATGTAATAAATTCTTGTATAGTAAAATCTAAATACTAAATAATATTATCCTATTAAAATGAAATAAAAATAAAAAAATAGGAGTTATGGAAATTAGGGAACAAAAATAGAATGTAGAAATATACCTAACATAATTATTTATGAGGTTTTGGAAATTTCCATGCATCTATGAAGAGATAATGGGGAACTTCACAATTGAAGGAGTTTTATAATCATAGAAAAAATCACTCTCTATCACCCCCACACCTAAATTATTTAATACCAAAATCAATTTTACATACGAATGAATTTTTCACTTGGATGAATTTTCACCTGTAGCATTTTTCACCTGAACGATTTTTCCCTCAAAGGATGAAGTAATGAATTATCCATGTGTAGTGCCATAACATCCTCATATGAGATACTACATGGGACGTAACCACCTTCAACCTTCTCTATTATAAGGCTAAATATTCACCTTTTTAAAGCATTGAAAAATTTTAAAAAAACAATTTATTGAAATCATTTTATCTCCCATATAATAATGGTATTCAAACCCATATCCTTTTTCTATTTAATTTGTAAAAAAACTTTTATTTCTCCATAAATGTTGGGAAGATTTCCCCCCTATATATTAGCTATTTTGAATATATTTTTCTCTCACCATTAAATTCCTTGAATATTTTTCCACACATTCATATTTTAGGTCAAAATCCCAAGAATCTCCACCTTGACTTAAAATATGAATGCCACGAAAGAATTGTACTCAACTTCATTTTATCCATTTTATCTAACAAAATAAAAATACTAGATCAGAATAATACAATCATATTATACTACTATCTTTTATCATCCGGGCATGTTTCTTGATTATCGGTGTACTGGGATCACTTTTTACATAAATCACCTTGGATCCATATACACCATCAACGTATTTTCAAGGTTAAACCAATGATATTCCATCCACAATGTTATTTATAATAGAAATTGATATTCACATTTATTTAATCCATTTCAATTTATCATTCAACTCTATGATATTTTGTGAAATATATTTTTTCAAATGAATTTAATCTTTTTGATATTTTTCATTACATGCAACAATGAGTTTAAACAAAACAAGACATACTATTAAAATCATATAATTTAATATAACAGTTTTCACATAGATATTAGAATGGATGGTATGAATAAGATTAAATAAATTATGAAAATATATGGTTTACACAGGAATATAAAATGAATTATTTGGTAAATAATTAATTATAAATTAAAACAAAAACTATTTAGAAAATAAAAGAAATATTTTTCTAAAAAACTACTTTTATGAAAACAAACACATTTTAGCTCCAGAGATTAAACGGACCAATTTTAATGAATTATATTAATGAAATTTATTTTTTTTATTTACAATAAAATTTTTAAAATTAATCTTATGTATTTTCTAGACAAGTGATAAGAATAAATCTAATTTCATGCTTAAAACTGTATTTTTTCTAAATAATGGTTGTGTCACATTTAGCGCACTTGTTTTTAAAATTAATTTTTGAAACTTTTATAATATTTAAAAAAAAAAATTCATTATTTAATTCATAAGAAAAATGTTTTTATAGGGACAATTTTTCATAATTTTATGAGAAGATAAATTTTTCAATCAATAGTGAAAATGGTGGTTTTTATTAAGAATTTTAATTTCATTTAATTCTTTTAAAAACATCCAAATTGTTTTGATATGTTTTTAATAGAATAATTAGTTGATTAATATATCTATTAATACAATTTATTTTATTTTAATCATTTTCATATTTAATTTTTATATAGAAACTTTTTAAACTTTTAAGCTTTTACTCTTTGAAAACTCGCTTTCTCGTCAGGTTTGTGGGGTACATTTTAAATTAAAATTTCCAAAATAGGTGAATGTATTTTGGAAAATTGGATTAAATATTTGGAATCATAATAAATTATATTAACTAATAATTTAAAATTAATATTTTACCATAATTTATAGTAAAAACAACAAAACTTATTTACCATAGTAAAGGTAAAAATGGGTTTATTAGGGGTTAAACTAAAGAGATAAGGGTTAAAAATGAAAAAAGGCATATAAAAACCCTATTATGGATATATTTTGACCTTATATATTATAATTTCAATAATTAATCATTTATTATTCTTTTTATATGTTCCAAATGTGGGTACACGTTTTTTCAAACATTACAAGTTTGTCACTCACCTAACTTATAAAAGGTCGCCCCCTCTCCTCTCCTCTTCACACTTCCAAAACCCTTTGGTTTATAAAATACCTAAAAAAATAACCTAATTAAATACATCTTATCATAATATAATCTTAATAAATTTCATAAATCCAACCTAATAATCATTATTGTTCAAACCAAAAGAAGTTGTCTCGAGAAGAGGTTAGATACCTAATTACAAATTTTATTTTATTCCTTCCTCCAAATAATTAAAATATTATTAAAATATTATTAAAATATTATTATATAATTATATAATTATTTTAAATATAATTACATGTTATTATGTTAATTTAATAACCTAATTCATTCTCGTATTCCATAAAATGGGTTGTGAAATCATCATTTGTGTGTACGGCGGACTACCGCCTCATGAATCGATGTTTTTAATTTTCCATAAACACCTCTCACATGTGGATATAATGATATATTTTTTTTATATGTTATTTTTAAAATATTAATATTTCTTTTAATCAATATATCCCATATTACTTCTCACTTTCCATTTTGTGGGAATATGACAACGTTGTTCGTGTGTACGATGGACTACTGTCTCCCGAAGCGTTATGATTTTTTCACGCTTTACATGGAAAGTAACAAGGATAGTTTTAATGAAAATATTTGATATGTATGACATAAAAAATATTATATAATCTTAATTTATTATTTACCATTCTTTCTTTATTTCCATAAGAAAAATGGATACAACTTTCATGCAAACGCACGACCTACCATCTCCATGAACAGTGTATTTCATTTTCTATCTCTAAATGACAAGGATCGCTATAAATAAATGTATACTTAATATATATGATATTTATATAATGTTTAATATTTTTTATATTAATCTAATATAATCAAAGTAAGAGGAATAAAAATCAAAAATCAAAACATACATGAAATACAAACCAGTTATTTCTTAAAATGTGAATTTAATATAGAATTGTTAATAATGGGAAATAAAATGTCATAAATAAATCATTTATGGTATTATATATATATTTATGTATCTTTAAGAGATATTTAAAAAAATTATATTTATTATACATGAAATTTAAATGCATACAAATGAAGTTAATACTTATGGTAAGAGATTTTTATCTCGCTTTTTTTACTTCAATAAGACACATTCCATATTCACTACTTATTTATTTTATGTGGTTATATACTGAATATTAATTTATTTTATTATTGTTATCATGAAAAATATAGGGATTTACATATCCAATTTAGGGTATCTATTTCATGGGGTTTTCAGTTCAAATGATACCAAAGCGGTAAGGGATTTTTGTCTCAATTTTCCTTCTTTAAGACATATGTTATGTTATGAACCAATATTATTGTATGGGGTTAATATACATCCCATTTAACATGTAATGTAATGAATTTATTTATTCTCATGATATTATAAGTTTAATTTAATGTTACTCTTTAATGGGGCATACAATTCAAAGTTACCAAAGTGGTTTGGGCTTTATGTTACAATCTCATCATTTATTGGGATTGCTCATGATTATGCTTCCAATGATGAAATAATATCATATATATCTCAATAAACAAATTTATTTTCTTCTTCTCTGGCAATTTCAAGAGAATACATGTTTTCCATTCATTTTCCTTTAATTTGTTTCTCAAGAGGTAAAAACAAATTAAGAAATTTTTTTTTACTTCTCTCTTCGATCAAAAGCCTATTTTTTCTTCCAAAACCATGTATTATAAAATTTTATTAAAAATGTTTCTAAAATGATTTATCAAATAAATTTTAACCCAATTTTTAATTTTTTACTAATTATTTTAAAATCAATCTTCATGTTGTTTTCCAAATAATGTTCATTTGGATATTGCCTAAAATTTGAAAGGAATATTTGTTTTAATGTATAAAACATTAGCAATATTTTCCACCATAATAACAAAATTATTATTTTAAATAATTATTTATATGTTTTCAATGTTTTTGTTCAAATAAAATTATTTTTAAAATTTTTTATTTAAAAAAACATAGTGGAAAGTGTATTTTCCTTAAAAAAAGTTTAATTATTTTTAAATCTTCCTTTATAAGTTCCCAATTTTATTTTCATAGAAAATAATTTTGAAAAGGTTTTATGTTTTAAAAAGATTAATTTATGGTTGAAAGGCTTATTTCCTTAATAAATTTTAAATGCAATCTTTCAAAATCATTTTCCATCTAATATGACATCCATTAGTGTTAATTATGTTTTACTAGGGATAAGATTGAATAATATCATCCTTATTATTTCTCTGGATAATTAATTTCTATGTTAATTTAATGGTTATTAAACTAATTAATTTTTCATGGTATATTCCATGGTGAAGTGATTAAATTTTAAAGAAACCTATATTCTTGACATGGGTTTTAACATGATGATATGATGAATGTTTAATGATATTTTGGAAAACATAAGTGCGGATTTCATTATTAGATGGGAGGGACCTATATATCCATCCAATTCATTGGGATAAGCTTTATATATTATGATATAACAATGTGAAGTAATTAAATGGGATTGATCCACTATGGAAAAAAAGTGAATCCTGATATACTATGTGAAATAGGTGTGTCCTGATCTACAATGGGAAATAGGTGATAAGGCCTGATCCACTATGTTGATGGTCTTGGTATATAACTATGACATATAAAATGGTTTTCTATATTTATGATGTTTCTACACTTTTATTACATTATAATGTGGTTCATGGTTAACTTTTGATAATTTATCACTCTTATGGACCATTTTTTTAAATGACATAGTTTCATGCCATGAATCATGTTTATGATCTATGATAGTTTGGGTTTAAACATCGTAATTTATGTTCATGACAACATAACCTTATTCATAACCTTGATTTAATATGATCATTGATAGATATAACATATTTTAAACCTTACTCAACATCTATGCTCACCCTTTCTTATGTTTCTTTCCCCATGTTGTGATGAATGGTTTTGGTAGGGTATGCCTAAGAGTAGTACAATACGAGAATATCTTTGCGGGATATGTTGAATATATTTCACAAAATAAAAAGATTGTGTTTATAGTATCTAAAGGCACTAAACTATTATGGTTCTAATTTATATGTTTATTAAATTTATTGAATATACATATAAAAAGATGTGATATTTATGTATGAAAAGTTTGGGTCACTTTCTTTGATATCAAGGGAAAGGTTTAATTAACCATAGGAAACTAGGATGAGATAACATTATTGAGATCCCTAGGGGTATTTATAAGGATATGTCTAGGGATGTATCTAAGGATAAGTCTATGTATGATTCAAAGTATAAGAAAATGTCTTCGAATATTGTTAAAGGATAGATCAAGTGGTTTACAAGAAATTACATCCTTTTATGGATACTATAAGGGGATATGGATCTTGAACATAAGTACCTAGGGGTAAAAACAATGAAAAGGTAACATTGATCTAGAATTGATCGTCACCTGGTGCATGAAAATGGTCCTCCATGCACACATAGTTTGAAACTCCCAAGGGATATGATTTGAAAATTCCTAAACTGTATAGGAATCATCATGAAAGATATGAATAATCACTATGAATTACATAGGATAAACCCAAGGTGTCATAAATTAAAAATAATTTTTCAATATTTAGACAACTTATAAGAGATTTTTATTGATTATGTGGTTCCCCACTATGATTATTATTGGACACACTATTCGTTTTTGTTTTAATCAATGGTAGGAACTAGAAGGAACTGTATAAAAATTGAATGTGAGAGATAACATGTTTACAAGAAACCAACTGGGATTATCAATAGAGTGAAGGATATCATGATTATTCTTAATCAGTTATCCTGATATATGATTACCAACTTTCAGTTAAACCAACTCTCAAGCTTACCAAAGAAATAAAAGATAGTGTGTCTTGAGATTTGGGGTGGTGGAGACAATAGAGTAAAGAATATTTAGTTCCATATATGTTGAGAATGTGTTAAGAATCACCCAAGTGGATGTCTTATAAGAACCAAAATATGTTTTGAGTGTGTAAAATAAGGACACAAATCATGTAATTATAGGAGGGAAATGAAAATTTTTCTTACAAAAATGGATGAGAACAATAGTATCCCTAAAATTTCATAGACAGTTGAATTTCTCAAATGTGGGAAGTATTAGCATTATGAAAATCGATGTCCTAAGGGGCAATATCATGAAGATAATCAGTAAGGAGATACAATTTATGGTTATACTGCTGATGATGAGGATACTTCAAATGACATATGAAAGGTATGGGTTGCTCTAAAATTATCATATATGTTAAATGTGAGAATCATGATTAAACTGATTTTGAGGAATATTAATACATGATTCAGATTTCATATTATAGGAAATATGTATTAAAGAATAATCTAATGAAATCTAGTTAAAGGTTTGATAAAGAAGTTGGATGATTAAAGTGTTTATGTATTCGAATTCAAGAATTATGTTATATGAATCATGAAGTATATAAGGATTGTTTAGTATAAGTTTTTCATTAAGAATTTTCAAAAATATATTGAATGGTGTTAATGACCTCTAAAGGTGATTTAATGGAATGGTGAAATATTTATTAAGGTAATATATCCCTTAAAATTTTTATGATTTTGAGAAAATGTTGTTTATATTGGATAAAGAGATAATTGATATTAATTAACTTCATTGGAAAATATTGATGGCCTTGGAACTGATTAATGATTTGTGGACAATGTGTTTTATGTTATCATTAATGGAGTTTAAATCATTATTATATTTATGTAATATATTCAATAATCTTTAATTTTATTCAAGTAATAAGGAAATAATTATACTTTCACTGATGTTTGATGGTATTTTGGGTAATTTCCATGATTCAATAAAATATAAGACTAAGGTATTCACATATTTTTTATGTGATAATCAAGAGATACTAATGATATTTAGTGGGTTTATATAATGAAATTTGGGAGCTTATTTATAAATTTTTAATTTTGGAAGGGTTATAAGGTTATCAATTTATGTAATAGTTTAAGTTGAGTTTTGGATGAGGTTTTAGAGATTAATGTGTTGTTTTACCATATGAATATTTATCCATAAGGTATTATAACCATTTTGATTTGAATAATAAATATATATTGGAGGAATGACTTTTAATTCTTTTATGAATCATATTTAGTGCTTCAAACAAGAAAAAATATCTCATAGGGTAAGATATGAAGTGGAAATTCATCAAGGTACAACCAAATGATGATATTGTGCTTATGAAATGGAATGATAAAATTAATTTTATATTCTCATAAAAAGTAACCAAAATAGGAAAGGTATATTGGGAAAACAATTCATATTATCATCTTTTTTATGAAATAAATGACCATTTTCACACCTCTTTGGTTTATTTAGTTTTTTTCATTAACTTTATCCTGACCATGTTCTATATCACTTTCCATCTATAATTGGGTGTTATTTTTATCTTTAATGTTTATGTTTTCACTTCCCACCTATTTTCTCTTATTTATAAACCCAATATGTGTTATTCCAAATGACCTTCACACATCTCTTTCTCTCTTTTCAAGAGAATTTTTTATTAAACCATTTAGGATGGGGGTTTCCTATAATGGGAATTTCAAATGTTAAACCCTTTATTACTGAGATCAAGTTAAAACTGAGAGGAATCAATTTATTTAATTGGGTAGAATATAACACTCTGATATTTTATGAAATATTTTTAAAAAATTTAATTTAATCTTTTCAATATTTTTCATTACAAGAAACACTGAGTTTAAATGAAACACGACATACAATTAAGATATTATTATTTAATATGATATTTATCCATTAGCCATTGGAATAGTGGGTATGAATATGATTAAATAAATTATAAAAATATATAGTTTAAATATATATATAAAATGAATTATTTGGTGACCAATTAATTAGAAATGAAAAAAAACACTATTGGAAAAAAGGAAATATTTTTATAAAAACTACTTATATAAAAGAAAACATGGGTTATCTAAATAAATTAAAAAACCAATTTCAGTGAATGGTTTTAATGAAATTTATATATTCAATAAAATTTTAACATTCATCTTATGTGTTTTATAGAAAAGTGAGAAGAATAAATCCAATTTTATGTTTAAAAATTATATTTTTCTACAAAAAAAATTTGCGTTCCCTTTTGTGAACTAATTTTAAAACTAATTTTTGAAACTTTAATAAAATTTATTTGAAAAAATAAAATTCATTTTTAAAATTATAATGTAAAAATTATCATTGGGTGAATTTTTGAGAATTTGCTTAGAAGATAAATTTTTCTATGAATGGTGAAAATACTAGTTTTTATAAAGAATTATCATTTCTTTTACAGATTTTAATAATTATAAAAAAATTAAGAATTTTATTTACATCCTAATATTTTAAAATAATTCTATGTTTTATAGCATATACAACATGCAACACCGAGCTTAAAATGACCCCAAAATATTAATATTTAAATCTGACCATTATATCCTATCTCTTAAATTAGTGGGTATAAATAGTATTAAAAAATTAGGAAATATATTTCTATGAACTGATAATTATAAATTTATTTATTAATTATTTTTTAATAACCAAATTATTGTTAGAAAAGTATTTATTTCTTCAAAGGTATGTTTTCTTCAAAAATGGGTTGTTTTAGTTTTTATAAGAATATTATAATTTATTTCTATAAATTTTAGAAATTTTATTTGAAAAAATTAATATAATTTTTGGATTCATAATTTCAAAATTATCATAGGATTAATTTATGATAATTTTCTGAAAAGTTTGAATTTTTATTTAATAGAGGAAAATACTGATTTTCATTGAAAAATATAATTTATTTTAAAGGATTTACAAAGTAAAAAATATATATTGGATTATTTTTAAACTTTAATCACTTTATTTTAATCTAATTTTTGATCTTTTAAATGAATTTTATACAAAAAATCAGTATAAAAATATTTTATTATTAAAAAGGTCATTTTCTGAAAATTTGTTTTTCACTATGATTTACCTGTTTAATTTTAAATTAAATTATATAAATATTATATATTGAATTTTGAAAAATTAATTCCATATTTTGAATGAGGAGGTCCAACTTTAGTAAATATTCCCCTTTTATTTTTTGTCAATATGAATAGTAACCATGGTAAACTTTATTAACACGGTAAAGGGTAAATTGGGTAATTAAGGTTAAAAGTAATATGATAAGGACTATAAAATTACCCAAACACTTGTTTAAATTTTATTTTATGAGTAATTTAGTTAATTATTATTTAAGTTTATAATATATGCCTTTTTCTATTTTGGAGTAATTATGATATTTATAATATTTTATTTAAAGAAAAGTCAAAGATGTCACACTCATGTTTTTAATAACTATAACATTTCAATATGGTGTTATCCAGAGGATATGTTTATCTATAAATATTTTTTAAAATCTAAAATATTTATCTTCCTCATGGTATTTTTTTATTTCAAGTGAGTAACTATTTACCTTAAATGCTTACACAACATTAATGCAGTAATTATTCAATTATTGGAAAGATCAAAAAAATGAAATTACAATATTAAAATAAATATAATTTGAGGAAATTAATGTGATGTTCTAATTTTATATTTGAACATGATAGGTTAGTTATATTATAAAATATTTGGTTTGAATTATAAGTGTTATATTGATATTTTTAAAGTCAAAGTAATGAATAGTTATGAAAATTAACTTTATGAATATTTTATAGTAAATAATATTTTATTAAATGATTAAAAATCCAAAAAAACTTATATTTTTCCAAATTAATGGTATATGGTTAATTAAAACTGTGATAGTCCATTTATGGGTCTTTTAATTTTATACCAAAAATATCGAACCTTATATAGTAGAAAATTTTAGTAGTATGGTAATTGTCAAAAGAGTTAATGCACTGTTAGAAAAACCGATTTTTTGGTAGTTTTTTCCTGGAGGTTTTTTAAACTACCGCAAAATGTATTTTAAATATTTTATTTTTATTTTTTTAGTCTTTCAAAAAAAATTAAAGGTTTTTTTTAGCAGTGATTTTTTTTAAAACCGCCAAGAAATAGAAGAATTTTTTTAAAAACGGCCACTAAATTAATGAAAATAATAAAAAAAATACCTATTTATTATTTATTGTTTAT
Organism: Viscum album; assembly: GCA_963277665.1. Lineage (NCBI taxonomy): Eukaryota > Viridiplantae > Streptophyta > Magnoliopsida > Santalales > Viscaceae > Viscum > Viscum album. Next base: position 1,478,059,363 of record OY728166.1, read on the forward strand.
TATTTATTATTTACTATCATATATAGTTTATTATTTATAATTTTAATTAATTATAATTTTTTAATTAATAAAAATTTATATTTATTGGTTAATAATAATTTGAAACTTAAAAAATATATTTAATTAGTTGAAAATCATATTTCAGTATCAAATGACCCTAAATTTTGATTCGGGAGCCTATTTTAGATCCACTACACAATCAGACTTTGGAAAAGGCTGGCCATTGATTTCGATTTCCAGGTCAGACAAAGTTCATGAGGGTTTTCCTAACTCAGACAATGGAAACTTATTTAACATAAACCATGGCTTGGGTTATCTTTTGTTCACTATTATTCATTTGTTCTGATTCTAAGGGGTCAAGTGACACTACCATTTGGATATGAGTATAAATAATTTAACATATTGGTGGCCTGGTGTCCGAGCTTGTTGCAGGTCATCAGTTGCACTACAATTTGATGTCAATCTAGACTCAATATGAAGTTAATGGTTACACTAATGACCACAAAAGCTACCAAATATACTAAACTGATGCTTCATCACTACGGAATAGATTTTCTTCTGAGTTAAAGAGGGAATTACTCACAAGTTTTTTGATGAATGGACTTTAGGTAGTCTTGTAGATGTATGAAGGTTTCTACTAGCTTCATGGATATATTGTTTCTTGTGATATGATCATAGGGGGTTCATGTGGCTATAGTTCAAGGTGCATGGATCTAGAACCATATTTCACCAAATGTCAGCCATTCGTTGCAACTTATGAGGAGTTGATTCCAAGTGGGTTAATTTAGCACACCAACCACTCTATGAAAATCTTACTGTATAGATTGGGCCTATGATGAAAGCTAAATTATGAAGAATTTGTGGTCTGAAGCCTAACTAGTGGTGACTCATATGATCCTTGACATGTTTCATACAATACCACTAAAAAGAGTAAGGATTGATCTAGAATAATATCATGGAGTTGTTATAATCCAAAGGAATATACCCTTATCATTACTTACAAATTGATAAAAACTTTAGAAGGTACTCATATTTTGTTTATAAATAGGATCGGAATGATTATTACTAATTGATTCCCCACATAGTGGGACAATAATGGGATTAGAATAGGGTTTTTAGTTATTTTTTTCTATTTTAATATATCACTCCATTACAGTTGGTTTATTTTTCCCCTTCATTTCTTCATTTGGTTTCTTTACAGTGGTGTTTCCTTCCCCATAGTTGTAATCTCATACCTCCATTCAATGTGTAGGGCTAATAGAGGTTCATAGATGTGGGGATTACTTATGTTCTCCATCTATTTAATCTTTTCTTACTTTGTTTTTACTCTAAGGATCAATATGATTAATGATCCCAAACTGATAAAATCAATGGTATTGGGCCTGTCACAAACCTTCATGGGCTACCCTTGGCCCAGATTCTCAAGAAAGATCATAACATGGCCCGAAGGGAATTCTTGGTCCCTATAGGCAGATAACTAATTTCTGGGTATCAATGATATAACTTTGAAAATAGTTTCAACAAATAAATCCAATAATCATCAAGACGTTCCTAACTGAGGACCTAACATACTCCATGTTGATAGTATTTTTTTGGTCTAACAGACACCCCCTTGATTTTTTTCAAGGAATGATGGAATGGCTGGTGGGGTGGGTGTACAAACCCACCCACATAGTCTAGGAAAGGAGATGTGGTAGGGAAGGCGATTTCCTATAAAAGGAAAATCCCTGTAACAGTTTTAGAATCATCTCATCAACTTCACCATTCAGTTATCCCCCTTTATATTTGACTACTATTATTGTGAGGTTTATTCTTCATTATTTAGGATAGATAAATTACAAGGATATCCTCTTTGTAATAGTGAGAGGAGAGTGTACCCACATTTTACCATAGTGAGATCCTTCTATTTGACTTTGGTTTTTTACTCATTTCATTTGGGAATTGTTCTTACGTTGCGTTTGGTGTCCACTTTTTCTTTATTTTATACATTACTTTTATCACACAATTATTATTTCACTAAAGGGAAAATTATTTTCAGTTCCAAAAAGTGGTATCAGAGCAATGTTATGGACTAGTTCTATTTATTATTTTTTGGGTATTAATAATTCTCATAAATTTCAGCATGCTCTATGATTATGATAGAGGTTGATATTTCACATCAAAATAAATTTATTGAGATTAATAAATTAATTTCTATTAAACAAATGAGATTTTGGACTAAAATTGTATCTCTATGGTGGTGAAATTTGAGATAAAAAAATCAACAAGAATAATTTTTCGTTGTGTAAAATGAATATTCAAGCGTTACTGTGGAAGGATAATTGTTTAATGTAAATTGGAGAAAGACTGGTGGGTGTGATAGAGGAGAAATAGAATAAAATTTACAATAATTATACTTCCAACAAACATGTCAATAATTTCAAAAAATATGGTCAAATAAATATTTTTATTTCTTAGTTAATAATAATTTGAAACTTAAAGAAAATCTTCAATAAGTTGAAATGAGACTTTGGAATCAAATGACCATAACTTTGTACCTAAGAGTCCATTTTGTCTCTACTACCAGTCAAATTCAAGATTATTAAATTAAAAAAATCTAAATTAGATTTAAACATTATAATAATTAAAAGAGTAAAATTTATTATAGTTTCAAGAAAAGTAGGAAATTAAACTTGAATTTCAATTGACCATAAATTTTGATCCGTGAGTTCGTTTGGGCTCTTCCATATATCAAATCAAACCCTATGACAATCTCTACACCTTGTAGAAATAAGAAAACCCTAATAATGTTTTTTAGGATAAAAAAGGCCTATAAGGCCTCAAAAACTGATTTTTTAGTTGGGGTATCCCAATTTTTTAACATTCGATGGAATTTCATCCACATTTAAGGGGAGTATTATTGTATTTTTCTAGGAGGACTTAATTTAATACCAAGTTTAAGATTAATATTGAAATTGTGGTTTTTAATTTTTAAAATTTTTCACAAATTATTTTTATTTATAATTAAATATAATCATATTTTCTTATATGTACTCATAATAAATCACTTGTACAAATACAAATTTACATAGAAATTTATTTTTTAACATATAAACCAGATGGAAATAAATATATTTTTTCATTTAATTTAAAATAAATAATTATTTATTTTATTTACCTTATAAAAATGCATTAATTTGTATATATATACATATATATAAGTGATGTTTATATAAAAACATGTGTGTGTCACTAAAAAAATATACATTTATGTGTATATTCTAATATATGTAGATAAATACATGTGTGTGTGTGTGTGTGTGTATTTGAGAAATATAAATATGTAGTTGTGTGTCAATAATATTGTGTGTATACATCATATTTAAATGTATTTTTATATAAATATATCATTATCATTAAATATATTATATAAATGAATTAATCGAAAAACTCTATGAATATATATCTATATATACATATATATAAATAATGTTAATATATACATATGTGTGTGTGTTGATAAACATATTTATATTTATATTTATATTCTAATATAGGTAAATAAATATTAATATATAATATATTTATATAAATTTAATTATGTATGTATGTCATTCACATTCGAGGAGATTTCGTCTTCTTTTACGAGTGTCTTCCTATGATCTTTATGTCATTTTTGATTTTATTCCATTGATTTACATTCCAATTAATTTGATGGTGTTGCAATTATTGTAATTTCCTCTATTTTCGTAATTTATTATCAATTATATATAAAGGTTTATATGAATTTATAAATATTTGTGTATATTAATATACATTTGTAAATATTTATACATATTTATGTATTTATATTTTTATATCATATGTGGGAATATATATATAGATATTATATTTACTTATATTTATATATATTCAATTATATAAGTGAGTGTGATTATATATAATTATGTAACATAAATGCATCTTAATATATATTTATAGATATTTGTATCCATTTTTTTATTTTGTTATTTATTATTTATGTAACACCCCGACCCCAGTTACCCAGAGTCAGTGCATTATTACATAACATTGGAATGATCACAAGAAAGATCAAATCTCGAAAGACCGATTGGTTTAGTAGCCTTGGAAGCACTAGATATATTCATAAATACTTACATTACATCATAAAAATTAAAACTACAACAACATATTTTCTTCATATTCCACACTCATATACCCACATACTATCCCAACAGGTCATTCATAAATTACTTCATCACATCCTGGGAAAAATAAAACATAGGAAAGGGGTGAGCTCAAATGCCCAGTAAGGATAACAATATAGCGGAAACTTTCAAAATTAAGAATAAACATTTAAGGCAATGTATAAATAAAACAAAAGGCTTTTAAACATGAACTTCAACATAGCATGGAAAAAATAAAATGAAATAATGCCACTTACTTATTCACATAGATATTCTACAAATCAAATAATCACATTCAATATCAATAACCACTTTCATAATGATGGAATGCATAATGCCAGACTATCATAACCACATAGCCAAGGCCTCGTTCCAAGACTACAAATAAGATTTTGTCAAGGCCTTGTGCCAAGACACTAGTTTGTCTCATGAGACCTACCGATGCATCGAGGAGCTATAGCGGGCTCCACCCGTCACTTACTAAGTCCAATGCATTCCCATATGAAAAGGTTTAAACATAACATAAACATTCGTATTAGAACTAGCATACGAAATTTCAATACTTTCTCCATAAACCATGAATGGTATACAAATAACACATCCATAGTCAAACATATCACAAAACCTTCAATACATTATGGAACTTTTGTATCATAATAAATCAACATCATATAATCATAAAATCCATCAAAGGATGTTGACATAGATGAAATCAAAACTATTTGAGAGAAATATCTCCTTTTTTTAAATCATTTAAAAGTCACACATTTATAAAGGAAGTAATTAAAAAGAGATTTTTGAATCAAAGTGTCCCATACCACTTTGATACTTTTGAAAGGAATTAACATTTTAAAAACATTCATGTCCATATAAATAAATCCTTAAAAACCATTTTGAATAAATGGACATTAATTAAAAAGATTTAGAAAGATAAATCTTTAAAATATTTAAAATTCTGATTTTGATAAAGAGAACCTTTCCGAAATTCTTAAAATATTAATTTTGAAATTATTTAAAAGTCACATAATTATAAAATAAAACATTTAAATTGAAAATATCCTTGTAAGCTTGTAAGGGAAGCTTTGAAAATTTTATAATGGCAGTAAATAGCCACACCCGTCGTATAAGTTAAAAAAACATTCTTACCTTAATTTTGTCGAAAAGGTTAAAAAGCACCTTGTTTGGAAAAAGACAGAAAGATTCCTTTATAAACCTATTATAAAAAGTCAAACAAGGGTATAAATGACTTTAACCCATATTCTATTAAATATTAAAAATGTTTTGAAATTCATTTTTAAGAAACGTGGATGTGGATGATAAAGAGATCCCAGTAGATTATTACGTATAAACAACCTCGGATAATGAAGAGATTGCGAAATAAACCCTTACCTTGTACTTTTCCTTGGTTCGGGTAGGTTAACCTCCTGTATAATGGTTAAATAATTGTTATTAAATTATTCAATAATCATATACATTAATATGATATCATATATGATCTTTTAACATTGCTTTGTTAATAATATCTTAGAATTATCGTCGTTTCGGGTGTTAACTTACTCGTTTTCTTTTATATGTTTTGTTACGTAAGCCATGTTTGTAATGGATATGTTGTATATTATTCATATACAGAATGATATCATGTCCTTAAACATCATTGTTAAATCAGAAAATGATAATTATACTTGAATGGATACGATGGAGAATGAATCTCATCGCGTTCGTGGAGACGGTAGTCCGTCCGTACGCACGAGCGACAATATCATTCTTTTGATATTAAAATAATATATAATTTGATAGTATATCATATATACAGAATCATTATCATGTTATATTTATTATTTACATGAGTTACACATTATTATTATACCCATCCAAATAATAATATATTGAATAACAATTACACCACGACGTGGAGACAGTAAGCCGTACGTACGCACGTATGGTGACATGTTATTAAAAGGGTGGATAGAATAATGAATATGGTTGTACCATATTTATAATAACATCACAGTATATATAATATACTTGAGTTATTATTTTAGAATGGTAATAAAAAATAAAGAATAAGTGGAAGAAGAAAGGAACTTGGAAAAGGGTGGTGAAATCATTACCTCTTCTTCGGGTTCTTCTTTTTGATTTGATCAAAAGGGCTCCATAGGTTGGCTTTATGATCACACTAAGGCCTCTAGTATGTAGTTAGGGAAGTTGGGAGAGTATTTGGGAAGAGTTTGTCCGAATCAAAAGGCTTTGAAGTTGTGAAGAAATGAGAAGGAGGAGTGCCCTTTTATAAGAGAGGTGAGGGGCACCTTTGGAAAAGCTAGAAATATTAATTTATAATAAATTTATATTCGGCTTATAATGGATCAAAAGTTTATTATTTAAATTTTCAGGTGTGGATGGGTCGAAAAAAACTCAACCAATAGAATTTATACAGCTTTGGGTACTTATATTAACCTTATATTTAAGTATTAACTCTAAGTTAATTAGTTTCACTTTTACAATGTCTCTTTGTATTTTTATATTATATGGTTAATAAACATACTATATACATCCAAGCGACCCCCAAGTGGTCCATTAATGATAAACCTATCATGATATAAGTCTCTTGGCCGAACCTTAGATTTTTAGGAATTTAATATCAATTAATAATATAATATTTTTTTTAAAAACTCTTTTATGACAATTTTGACACTATTCAATAGTTGATTTTTTTGAAACTCATAACAGAATGATTACTTCGAAAATATTTAATTAAATCATTCCTAACATGTCATATTAACTTATAAAATTATTTTAATTCATACAAAGTATCAAATTATATTTATTTGTGTATTTATAATATCAATTATTTAAATTTTTCACTATTATGGTAATTACTGCATCATTATTGTGTCACAAATAAATTAAATTATTTAAGGTCTAAAAATTATAAATATAATATCATTATGTAGAAAATATTTTTATATTTCTAATTAATATTTATAGTCGATAATCGAACATATATAACCCTATGTAAAAATTGTTTTTCTAAAAGATATATGCTTATGTCATTTTTGTACTTATTTTAACTTAATTAAAATTAAGTGTCCCTATCACCTACAAGTGGCTCCATGTTGTCCCAAAATTGACCCAAAGATGCCTATGGTCAAACATGTATAAAAAGATAAGGCTAGGGCACGTTTCAGGGTAATTTAGTATTATTATAATATTATTTTTTAACCCTTATTTACCATATTTATCCTTAACCATGGTAAATAAAATATTTACCGCATTAATTATTAAAAATGTATAAAAATAAAAGTTACCTATTTACACAATTTGAACATCCTGATTCCAAATATGGAATAAATTTTTCCAAATTCAAAACACAGAAGTAGCAGAAATTAATTTAAAATTAATTCTCATTGTTAAAACAAAAAGCGTGTTTTTGAGAGATAATAACTATCAAAAGATTGACACTTGTTTATGTCTAGTTTAATTGTAAAATTATGTCCAGTGACCAAAATTGTATTAAATGATAAAAATATATTCTAAATATACTTTAAAACCACTCAAATTCATAATTTATCAATATTAATTATTTTGATTAAAAAAGTTGTTTTTAATTAAAATTTATTAATTTTCACTATTCATCAAAATATTAAAGTTATCCGAAAAGTTCCAAAATTTCACCTTAGGCTAAATTCGATATTCCGAATCCAAAAATGAGGTCCATTTTGAAATGTAAAATATATATAATTTCAAAAATTATGTATTACTATTCATAACAGCTAGTTTGATTGGTTGTGGTGTGTGTTAGAACTCGAAGTTGCGTACAACACACGCTACTGTATTATTCAAAGGAAAGTGTACCGTGGAAGCTTGGGATGTTTCATTTTAAATTTTTGACGTCCCCATTTAGTCAAAAAATTTAAAATATTGTATTTAAAAAGGGTTCACTATTAAAATTTGATAAAAGTTCAATACTGAAAATGAATTTGTTCTTACCTTATGTCTATGAAACTCATAATATGGATTCTAAAATTATATGGATTATATAAATTTTAAAATTTAGTTAATACTATTCATAACCTCTTTTGAACGGTTTGTTTGGTAAGTCAGGGTGTGATTGAAGTCTTTGTTGCATGTAGTTCAAGTTATTGAATTATTTTTAAGAAATAACACACTATGAAATCTTGGGGTGTTACATTCTCCCCTCCTTCAATAAATTGCGTCCTCGAAATTTGAAATTGTTCTTCGAAAATAAAAGGTTGAAAATAGAAAATATCTTTGTGGGAAAACCCACATCGGAAATTAGGTTACTAAAATTTAGTCTTAATATGAGGAAAAGATAAATGAAAGGGTCACCACCAAATTATGATCTTGATTAGGAGAACATTGGTGGAAATTCGAGACATATAATTGGAGGAAAACCGTAAATATTTATAGCTAGTGATTGAGGTCATCAATCACAAACAAGTATAAAATTGAGGTCCTTAAATTCATCAATCTATGATGATTTGAAATACCATCGGTTCAACAAAACATAGGGTATTGGGATAACACATTTTTCACGTTTCAAAATATCTTAGTTGAAATCCCACATCGAAAAATGAATTAATGAGGCCTCTATTTAAAATAAAGAGTGGAAAGTATGAAGATTACCGAAAATAACACATACTAGGGTTCCATGTAGGAAAATATGGATATGGAAGAGAAATATAACCATCAATTATCTGATGGATAGTGGTAGAGAACATGGCTATGAAAAGGCCAACAATCCCAAAGCCATAAATTAGTGATGATTTAAGGTACCATATAGGAAAACATTTTTTATCTAAGTTCCTTTTCTTAATGTTGAGGAATTTATTTATGAGATTGGCTAAGATCATAAGGAGATATAATTACTTTATAATTAGTGTTTTATCCATTAATAAATTTCTACCACAAACTCATCTTTCACTCTAAAAGATAATAGAACGTAAAAAAATTCTATTTATACTATTCATAAAGGGTTCCAAAATAAACAAATTTATAATTCATCTACCAGATCTTTTAATAAAAACTACATTATTTAATCCAGGACATCTCGTGGGCCAGTGGTAGGTGATACACCCTTGTCACCCTTCGGTTGTGGGTTTAAGTCTCGCGGCCTTGCCGGCCGCGACGGGTTGCCGCCCGACCTACGGGTTGTACTTTTATGGAAATCCAAAATTAATTTCAAACTAGAATTTATCCAAAATACTTCTGTCCAAACTCACATTCCAACATTTATAAGGAAGGTAAACATAATGTAGATCATTTTTACCCCGTAATATCATATTAATACATTCATCATGTATTCTTTTAAAACACTGAAACATCCTGAATTACCATAATTCTTATTGATTACAGTAATGCTCCCTTATTCCATATAGAATGTTGGATATACTTCGTCAATCCAAAAATGTTTTAAACCCCAACAATGATGGAATATAAAAATCATTAATCAGCTTCAAGGTAGCCAAGAATATCCAATATAATTCATCCAAATCAATCATGTATTATTCTAAAAACACTACCTTGGTATCAGAACCATATTGTGGTTTATCTTTCTCTCAACCATATATTTTCCAAAAATTTAACCTGCTATTGAGTCACTTTTCTTTGTTCCACACAATCTCAAGTCCTTAATGAAATAGTACTGCAGTACAATCCTTATATACTCCATAACTATTATAACCAGTACATTGTTGATACAACACTCAAATGACATAATCAACATAAGAACTCTAATCATTCTTGTTCATCTGTGGTAGTATCATAACTTGATTATTATCCAATAGCATCATTTTCGGCATAGTCTGATGACTGGGACATAGGATCGCGTAGTGTCCAAACTCCGTGCAAATGAAGCATTGTACATTTGAAACCATTTTCTTACCCTTGCAGTCATGTACTTTGTGCCCTTTTCCTCCACACTTATAACAAACTATCATTCCTTTTAGGCTAGTTCCAGGGTGTTTCTTTCCACAGTTATCACATATGGGAAAATTCTTCTTTTCCCTCTTCCCTTTATCCATCTTTCTCTCTTCCATCCTTTTCTTCTCTTTCTTCCCTTCAAAGCCATAGGACTCACTAAACTCTTTACTTATCTAATCAACACATGATATTATTTCTTCATATGATGATAATACATGCGAGACTATTTCTCTTATAAATTCTGGCTTAAGACCATGAAATATATAATCCTTATTTCTCTTTGTATCATGTGCATTGCTAGAGTTCTCATTCCTTCTTCTGGGCGCCATTTCTAAAAAATGGCATACATTAGATTAGTTTATGAATAACAATACCTAATCCCAAACTTGTAAAACACATAACATAAATTAAATAGTTTATGGATATAATCCATAATCATAAAAATGTCTCCTTTGAGGAAGTATATACTCATAAACCCTTCATAATGATTTGTAAAGAAAATGAGAGTTATCCTAAGCATATCCCCCAGGACTGTTGTAACCAAGAGTGCAGCAAGGCCCATTTTCGTGCACCAGTTCCCATTTGATTCTAGCTCAAAGCGGTGTTTTCGGTATTTAACCCTAGGTACATCTGTGCCAGAACCACCTCTACCTGATTGAATCCAGACAGGGATGTATTGCTCAGAAAACTCACAAAATCTCTGCAATACCAAAATTCTAGGATGTTCTTCTATACTAATCCTCAAAGTCCATCTTAAATCTATGTGCTCTAATCAGAGTTTATCTAAATCAAGCTTCCGAGGTTTTTACAAAACTTCCTCTGATACCAACTGTAACGCCCCGACCCCAGTTACCTAGAGTCGGTGCATTATTACATAACATTGGCATGATCACAAGAAAGATCAAATCTCGAAAGACCGATTGGTTTAGTAGCCTTGGAAGCACTATATATATTCATAAAGTCTTACATTACATCATAAAAATGAAAACTACAACAACATATTTTCTTCATAGTCCACACTCATATCCCCAAATACTATCCCTGCAGGTTATTCATAAATTACTTCATCACATCCTGGGAAAAATAAAATATATGAAAGGGGTGAGCTCAAATCCCCAGTAAGGATAACAATATAGCGGAAACTTTCATAATTAAGAATAAACATTTAAGGCAATGTATAACTAAAATAAAAGGCTTTTAAACATGAACTTCAACATAGCATGGAAAAAATAAAATGAAATAATGACATTTACTTATTCACATGGATATTATACAAATCAAATAATCACATGAAATATCAATAACCACTTTCATAATGTTGGAATGCATAATTCCAGACTATCATAACCACATATCCAAGGCCTCGTGCCAAGACTACAAATAAGATTTTGTCAAGGCCTTGTGCCAAGACACTAGTTTGTCTCATGAGACCTACTGATGCATCGAGGAGCTATGGCAGGCTCCACCGGTCACTTACTAAGTCCAATGCATTCCCATATGAAAAGGTTTAAACATAACATAAACATTCGTATTAAAACTAGCATACTAAATGTCAATACTTTCTCCATAAACCATGAATGGTATACAAATAACACATCTATAGTCAAACATATCACAAAACCTTCAATACATTAATGAACTTTTGTATCATAATAAATCAACTTCATATAATCATAAAATCCATCAAAGGATGTTGACATAGATGAAATCAAAACTATTTGAGAGAAATATCTCCTTTTTTTAAATCATTTAAAAGTCACACCTTTATAAAGGAAGTAATTAAAAAGAGATTTTTGAATCAAAGTCTCCCATACCACTTTGAAACTTTTGAAAGGAATTAACATTTTAAAAACATTCATGTCCATATAAATAAATCCTTAAAAACCATTTTGAAGACATGGACATTAATTAAAAAGATTTAGAAAGATAAATCTTTAAAACATTTAAAATTCTGATTTTGATAAGGAGCACCTTTCCGAAATTCTTAAAATATTCATTTTGAAATCATTTAAAAGTCACATAATTATAAAATAAAACATATAAATTGAAAATATCCTTGTAAGATTGTAAGGGAAGCTTTGAATATTTTATAACGGCATTAAATAGCCGCACCCGCCGTATAAGTTAAAAAAACATTCTTACCTTAATTTTGTCGAAAAGGTTAAAAAGCACCTTGTTTGGAAAATGACAGAAAGATTCCTTTATAAACCACTTATAAAAAGTCAAACAAGGTTATAAATGACTTTAACCCATATTCTAGTAAATAGTAAAAAAAATTTGAAATTCATTTTTAATAAACGTGGATGTGGATGATAAAGAGATCCCAGTAGATTATTACGTATAAACAACCTCGGATAATGAAGAGATTGCGAAATAAACCCTTACCTTGTACTTTTCCTTGGTTGGGGTAGGTTAACCTCCTGTATAATGGTGAAATAATTGTTATTAAATTATTCAATAATCATATACATTAATATGATATCATATATGATCTTTTAACATTTCTTTGTTAATAATATCTTAGAATTATCGTCGTTTCGGGTGTTAACTTACTCATTTTCTTTTATATGTTTTGTTACGTAAGCCATGTTTGTAATGGATAGGTTGTATATTATTCATATCCATAATTATATCAAGTCCTTAAAAATCATTTTTAAATCAGCAAATGATAATTATACTTGAATGGATACGATGGAGAATGAATCTCATCGCGTTCGTGGAGACGGTAGTCCGTCCGTACGCACGAGCGACAATATCATTATTTTGATATTAAAATAATATATAATTTGATAGTATATCATATATACAGAATCATTATCATGTTATATTTATTATTTACATGATTTACACATCATTATTATATCCATCCAAACAATAGTATATTGAATAACAAATACACCACGACGTGGAGACGGTAAGTCGTACGTACGCACGTATGGTGACATGTTATTAAAAGGGTGGATAGAATACTGAATATGGATGTACCATATTTATAATAACATCACATTATATATAATATACTGGATTTGTTATTTTAGAATGGTAATAACAAAGAAAGAAGAAGTGGAAGAAGAAAGGAACTTGGAAAAGAGTGGTGAAATCATTACCTCTTCTTCAGGTTCTTCCTTTTGATTTGATCAAAAGGGCTCCATAGGTTGGCTTTATGATCACAATAAGGCCTCTAGGTTGTATTGAGGTAAGTTGGTAGAGTATTTGGGAAGAGTTTGACCAATCCAAAAGGCTTTGAAGGTGTGAAGAAATGAGAAGGAGGAGTTCCCTTTTATAAGAGGGGTGAGGGGCACCTTTGGAAAAGCTAGAAATATTAATTTATAATAAATTCATATTCGGTTTCTAATGGCTCAAAAGTTTATTATTTAAATTTTAAGGTGGGTATGGGTCGAAAAAACCCAACCAATAGAATTTAGACAGGTTTGGGTACTTATATTAACCTTATATTTAAGTATTAACTCTATGTTAATTAGTTTCACTTTTACAATGTCTCTTTGTATTTTTATATTATATGGTTAATAAACTTACTATATACATCCACATGACCCCCAAGTGGTCCATTAATGATACACCTATCATGATATAAGTCTCTTGGCAGAACCTTATATTTTTAGGAATTTAATATAAATTAATAATATAAGATTTGTTTTAAAAACTATTTTATGTCAATTTTGACACTATTCAATAGTTGATTTTTTTTGAAACTCATAACAGAATTATTACTTCGAAAAAATTAAATTACATCATTACTAACATGTCATATTGACTTAGAAAATTATTTTAATGCATAAAAAGTCTCAAATTATATTTATTTGTGTATTTATAATATCAATTATTTTAATTTTTCACTATTATGGTAATTAATGCATCATTATTGTGTCTCAAATAAATTAAATTATTTGAAGTCTAAAAATTAAAATTTAATATAATTATGTAGGAAATCTTTTTAGATTTCTAATTAATATTTATAGTCGAAAATAGAACATATATAACCCTATGTAAAAATTGTTTTTCTAAAAGATATATGCTTATGTTATTTTTGTACTTATTTTAACTTAATTAAAATTAAGTGTCCCTATCACCTACAAGTGGCTCCATGGGGTCCCAAAATCGACCCAAAGATGCCTATAGGCGAACATGTATCAACAAATAAGGCTAGGACACGTTTTAGGGTATTTTAGTATTATTAAAATATTATGTTTTAACCCTTATTTACCGGATTTACCCTTAACCATGGTAAATAAAATATTTACCGCAGTAATTATTCAAAATATCTAAAAATAAAAGTTACCTATTTAGAAAATTTGAAAATCCTGATTCCAAATATGGAATCCATTTTTCCAAATTCAAAACACATAAGTGGAAGAAATTAATTTAAAATTAATTCCCGTTGTTAAAACAAAAAGCGTGTTTTTAAAAGATAATAACTATCAAAAGATTGACACTTGTTTATGTCTGGTTTAATGGTAAAATTATGTCCAATGACCAACATTGTATTAAATGGTAAAAATATATTCTAAATATACTTTAAAACTACTCAAATTTATAATTTATCAATATTAATTATTTTGATTAAAAAAGTTGTTTTTAATTAAAATTTATTAATTTTCATTATTCATCAAAATATTAAAGTTATCCAAAAAGTTCCCAAATTTCACCCTAGGCTAAATTAGATATTCCAAATCCAAAAATGAATTCTATTTTGAAATATAAAAAATATATAATTTCAAAAATTAGGTATTACTATTCATAACGGATAGTTTGATTGGTTTTGGTGTGTGTTAGAACTCGAAGTTGCGTACAACACACGCTACTGTATTATTCAAAGGAAAGCGTACCGTGGAAGCTTGTAATGTTTCATTTTAAATTTTTGACGTCCCCATTTAGTCAAAAAGATTAAAATATTGTATTTAAAAAGGGTTCACTATTAAAAGTTGATAAAAGTGCAATACTGAAAATGAATTTATTCTTACATTATGTCTAAGAAACTCATAATATGGATTCTAAAATTGTAAGGATTATATAAATTTTAAAATTTAGTTAATACTATTTCTAACCTCTTTTGAACGGATTGTTTGGTATGTCATGGTGTGATTGAACTCGTTGTTGCGTGTGGTGCAAGTTATTGAATTATTTTGAAGAAATAACACACTATGAAATCTTGGGGTGTTACAATTTATTATGTATTATTTATTATTTTGATATTTATTTATTATTGATTTATTTATTAATTTATTTTTATTATTAAATTACTTTTAAATAACTAGTTAATACTCATTATTTATTTATTATTTATTTATTATTTACTATTTATTCATTATATGTTAAATTTTTATTTAATGTTCAATTATTGTATTTTAATTATTCATTTATCATTTATTTATTTTTTATTATTTACATATTTATTATTTTTTTATTTATTCATTTTTTAATATTTATTTACTCATTATTAATTAATTAATTAATTATTAATTTTTTATTAATTTTTTATTTTTTATTTTTTATTTTTTATTTTTTATTTTTTATCAATTATTTAGTATTTTATTTTTATTACATTATTATTTTATTATTATTTATTTATTTACTATTTATTTATTTATTTATACATTTTTATTTATTTATTTTCCACTATTATTATTTTTATTTATTTATTATTTATTTGTTTATTTTTTATTTATTTACTATTTGAATATTGTTTATATTTTAATTACCAATTTATTTTTAATTTTTTTTATTATTTTATTATTTCATTATTTAATTATTTTATTATTAATTTATTCTTAATTACTTACTATTTATATATTCATTATATTTTTTTTATTTATTCATAATATAATATTTAATATTTAATATTTAATATCTATTATTTATTAATTAATTAATTACTTATCATATATTACTTTAGTTTTTAATTAATTTATTATTTATACATTACTTATATATTATTAATTATATATTATTTATTATTTATTATTTATTATTTATTATTCATTATTTATTATTCATTATTTGTTATTTATTATTTATTATTTATTATTCACTATTTATTATTTAATATTTGTTATTTATTATTTACTATTTACTTGTTACAACTTTTTCCATATTATATATTTATTTATTTATTATTAATTTATATTTTATTTATTTATTATTGATTTATATTTTATTTAATAATTAGTAATTAGTAATTATTAAATATTAATAATTAATACGTAATTATGTGTTATGTGTTATTTTCTTTTTCAATCAATATATATGAGCATATTAATTTTTTTTATTCACCACATAAAGAGCTTACTAGAGTGGTAAAGATTATAGAGAATAAGTAAGAGCTAAATGGTTCATATCTCACCTATCCTAGAATTTCTACATATAGTATATGCATGCATGTTCATGTGCATGTGCAAAGTAATAAATAATAAAATAATTAATAACATAATTAATAATTAATTATGAGAATAACAAAATATGAAAATACAAAAAATAATGTACGATAATAAATAATAGTAATAATAAATAAATAATTAATAAATTAATAAAATAAAATAATTATAAAATATTACAATATTACAATATTAAAATATTACAATATTAAAATATTACAAAGCATAATTATGAAAATAAAAAAAACACATCTAAATGATTCCTCGATTTTTAAAAACAACTAATAAATCGTTCTGCAACTGTTTTGGAGAACCACCTCAAAATGAATGTCACCACATGATTTAGTGACAGTTTCCCAAAACCATCGTAGAAAAATTTAGTGGCAGTTTAAACCATCACTAAACACCTATTTGGGCGTAGTGATTGGATGTTAAAACAAAACGATTAGGGTATAACCATAACCTAAACATATCCAGAAATTATTAGATGATGAGTATTAGACAGTTATCTCCTTATTCTTGAATTTGAGTTTTTAAATGGACACGTTTCAAAGAAAATTAATTAGATATTATTTAAATAAAAGAGAGTTACATAATGTCATCCTCTTTGTTTTTAATAAAAATTTTGGGTCCACATGGGGACGAAATCAAGATTATAATGAAAATATATGTCTATTTTAGTGTTAAAAATTATATTCATTGCATAAATTTCTTTTTAATTTTAGAAATTATTTAATTACATTAGATGCTTGTGCAATACTAATAAATTATTTATTTAATTAACATAAAAATACAATAAATGATTTAAAATTTTTAATTTTGATATAATTTTAATTATATAATGTTACAATTGAATATTTCAGATCTATATGACATATTATAGAGGTGTGAAAGCATTAGATTTGATTTTCCCCTTGTCTAGATGTATTTGAAGTCAAATTAAATGAATAGTGTCAAAATTGACATTAATGGTAATTTATCAAAATAATATTTTATTAAATGATTTAAAAGTCTTAAAAAAATATTATCTTCATTCATTTTAATGTAATATAGTTTAACACATTATACATGTTCCATTTATGAGTCATTTTACCAATTATAATAACATTATTAACCCTTTATGACTGAAATAGTGGTTACAACAGTTAAGGTCAAAAATAACTTACCAAGGGGTTATTCAAAATGATAAAGTTTATAATGAAACCAAACTTATCTAAAATATATTTTTTGATGGTATTACAAACATATCTTATCTTATCTTTGAATACTTTTCCATTTAAAGACTTTTGGATTGATAAATTAATATATTATAATTTAATCTTTTGAGATATTCCAAAAGTGTCCCTCACCTCAATTATAAAAGGGTTCCTCCTCCCTCATGTATTCACACCACATTGATACATCAAGATAGACCAATATATGACAATTTCTCCTATAAATTTTCTTATCTATGTTCTTGGTATCATGTTCTTTCAAATATTTCGACCCTGGTGTCGCTAAGATAAGATCTAAAGGATGATTCTTTAAGAAATGGTTATCATCATTACAAACTCTTTCAATTTTATTTATTCTTAAGATATATATTAATTTGTTTTACTAATTATAATTAATAATTATAGTATCGTAAAAATAAATAGATTATATTATGTTTACATGATAACCATTTTCCATATTTTTTCTATCTTATGAAAATTGAAAACATCGCTCGTGTGTATGTTCGACTTACCTTCTCCATGTTGTGGTGTAATTCATTTTTAATTGCCTATTTACTCAGATGGTTATAAATATGTAAATAATGAGTATATGTATTATTTATAACATAAATATTATTCTATAAATATCAATTCCAATTCCAATTTCTTTCTTTCCATCCATAGAAAAATGGAAATAATGCTTATGCAAACATACAACCTACTATCTCCATTAATGGCGTTATTCATTTTTCAATCTATACCTTTTATGGATTACTATAAATAAAAATATAATGAATATATATGATATTAATATGATGATTAACATTCTAGATATGATGGAACCGTGATCAAATTACAAGGAATGTGACTTCTGAATCAAAACATACATGAAAAATGAAGCATTTCTCACCCACTATAGTAATTTAATAATTATTTGTTTAATAAATGGGTGAAAAAGGGGTATAATTAAATCATATACTTCATTATGTATATGATAACAGTTTTTTAATATATTTATAATAAAACTATATTTACCATAATGTAGGTTTGGACACATACAAAGAAAATCAGACCTAAGGTAAGGGTTTATTTAATAATCACATCATTATTCGGGATTGTTTTTGTTTATGTCTCCACTGATAAATATCTATCTTCCTATTCCATATTTTTTTTAACATTTTCAATTTTTTTCTATTCTCCTATGATTTTTTATAATTTTATTTTAACCATATCGTATTTTTTACAAAATGGTTTGAAATGAATCTTTTTGTTGTTTTCCAAATAAGGTACTCTCTGAATTTTCCAACAAAAATAAAAAAGGAATGTTTCTTTATTGATTATAAGGAATAATTGAATTTTCCCACTCTAATGACTCTTTTATTATTTGAAAATTCCTTTATATATATATATATATATAATTTTATTTTCAAATAAATTTTTTTTCATATATAAGTGCACGATTTTTTAAAAAATAAGTGATTTTCAAAGTGAAAAGGTTATTTTCATATATACTATTTTTAAAGACATTTTTATTGTATTTATATTCCTCAATAACAACAAACTTTATTCTACTTATGTTACATTGGGAATATGTTTTGATGATACCGTCTTTATGATCACTCTATATGGTTTATGATCTATTTTGACTAGGAAGGTACAATTTTGATACCATTCTCCATATTTCATTGGATGTTTTATGATTATGTTTATTAATTAGGGGAAGTTATTAACATTTCATATTCTAGTTTTAACATGAATGTATATGTGGGCTATGTCCCCACCCTTCATATTAGGAATTCATTGGACTTACTATGTTATGTGTGGGGCCCACTATAGCCCCTCGGTGCATCCATAGGTCTCATGAGACAAACTAGTTTGGCTATTGTTTGAGGTCTTACCCATTTATTTATAATATTTTGGTCAAATACATAATAGTATTTTTATGATGTCCAACATTATGAATTTCCTCATTATGAAATTAGGTATTGATATTAAATGTCATTATTCTATTAGTTATAACATCCATGGTTAAGTTTCATGATCATGTGATTTTCTATATTGCATTAATTGAACATTATTTATTCCTACCATATTATGATCAAGTTAGTGATTAAATGTAATGAGGTTAAGTTATTTACATTTATTTAATTTTTATTCCATATTTATTTATATATTTTGTTATATTTTTACCCTTACTAGCCACATGGTCTCACCCCTTTATTATGTATTATTTTACCTAGGATACGAAGAAGTGTTTTTTGATATCTATATAGGGAATACACTTGGGAGAATAATTTAATTCTAAAAGAAAATTATTTTTATGTTTTATGTTTTTAATTGTGATATTAAATTCATGTATGTATCTAGTTTACCAAGACTAATAACTATTTGGTCCTTCAGGATGTGATTCGATGTATCTAATTTCAATGTAAAAAAGTAACCACCAACACTAAGCTATTGGGATTGGGGTCATTATAGTTTGTATTATAGGAGGTTTATTAGAAACCATGGGAAATAAATATAGGTAAAAAATATTATGGGAATGTAATCTTGTAATAGTCTTTGATAATATTTCCAAATAAACCAAGCTTATGAGTTTGAGATCAGTTGTACATAAATTTTCAATTTAGGTTGTATGTTTTTCTACTTTTGATGTTATAAATTATGTTTTATAATGTTTTGATCTAATATAGTGTATTCCATTATTTTTTAGAATTTTTTCCTAGTAGAAGGAATAGAAACCATATCAATTCACTTAATCCAGAGTAAATGGTCATTTCCTTGGTGGTCTGAAGCTAATATTTTGATGGGAACTAGTCTCCCAAACATTATCAACATATAAGTACATAGTATCTTGTGATATCAAGAAAGATAAATAATTATATAAGTATTTTTCCTTTTATGTGTCATAAGAGAAGAATAGGAAGACATAGAAAAAAGGATAAATGGAAGAAGTGAAAGAAGGATTTTCCAACATGTGATGCATATAGAAGGAAACACCCTAGTACATACTTAAAAGGAAAAGGATTTTTCATAAAGTGTTGGGAAAAAGGACATCAGGATCATTATTTCAAGGGAAGGAAATAATCTAAAGATGTGCAATGCTTCCACTGTAAGGATATGGGGCACTATAAAAATGGATTTCCTAAGCATGAATGGATTATAACTCCAATAATGCAAAGGGATCAAGGTTTTACTTATGCTATTAATATAGGCAAGGTGGAATGATTAAGGTACTTGTGTAATTGGATTCAAGAATTATTATTTAATAGTATTTTATCAATGATATTCTGGTTATAAAAATCATTAAATGCATAAAGACTATAATGTGGTACTATTTCATTAAGGATTTGAGATCCTACGTTGAGTGTTATTAATGACCATGAAAAGTGATTCTGTGGAAAGTTGATATTTTTTTGTGAGTGAGAGAAGATAACCCTTAATATGTGCTTGATGTTGAGATTTTGGTGATAAATAAATGGTTATACGATAGCATTAGTGATCATGAAACTGGTTAGTAATTTTATGGTTTATGTTATCATTGTTGGGTTTATTATGTGTTTGGGTTTAAAAATATATATTCAACAACCTAAGATTTTATTATTAGATGCAAGTTTTAATTAAGGTTTTCTGGTGATTTAAGTTATAACCATATTTTAGGTGAATATGTGATCAAATTATTCACATGTTTGAAATTTGACATTATGAACTGCTTAATGTTCTCTAGGGATAAATTTTTTATCAAACTTTTAGATTTTGAATGTGGTTAGTAATATTTTTCAAGAGTATTAAGGTTTACTACTATTGAATGGATTAAGTTGAAATATGGATATTATTTTTTGGTGTTTATTATTTTATTTATCATATTGGATAACATGTTCTAGTCATTTTGGTTTCAATAAATGTTAGGTTGATGAAATTACCTAGCGATCTTATGATTCGTTAAAAGTGATTGAGGCATGAAAACTCCATCACGAATACTCATTTCTAGAAGTAGGATACTAAGTGGGAATAGATCAAAGAACAACTAAAATATTATATTATTCTTATGAAATGTAAATAAATTGAGTATGTTTTATAAATTACTTTTTATGAATATTAAAATAATTCCTCAAAATTAGAAAAATTACCTTGAAATAAATACATTATATGATTACGGTTCTTACTAAGAAATCAATGGATTTTAACCCGTCATAGATTTAATGTTTTTTATGTTTAAAATTCTTATGACTTGGTTTTCTATAAATATTTATTAATCCTTGGGTGTTTTTTTTCTCTTCTATTTCCATGTTTTCACTTCCCCCAAATGTTGTCATATTCGGTAACCTAGTTTTCTGGTAACCTTCGTATTTCCCTTTCCCAATTTTTAATAGAATGTTTTATAAACGATTTTTATGATTTTTGATTTCAAAAAAAGGTATTTTCATATTTCAAACCATTATTACCAAACACATGTTAAAATTACAATGATGCAATTTACTGAATGTGGAGAATCTGATATCCCGTGATTTTAAATAAACACTTTGTTCGATAGTGTATACAATAATAAACAATGAGCTTACACAAACCCAGAAAATATTATTATTTAAATATTACTATTCTAACATAGATATTAAATTTTTTGGGAATAAATAGTATAAAAATTTATGATATATATATAGGACCTATTATAACACCTGGATTTTTGTTTTCATCCTTTTCTCTGGTTCACTTTTGGACATCATTTTCTCTCTCGAGTTCTAGGTGTGACAAGTTTGAATATTGAGGTATTTACTTTTTTTATATTCAGTATATTACTTTTATATGAGTTTCAACCATGTTTTTTGATGAAAAATTGAGTTTTTTGGGTTGATAGCAGGTGGTGCACGGTTCGTACATGGTTTGGAAAACAGTGCGCCTTTCCCAAGAAACTGTGCGGCCAAAGTGACATTTTGGACAGTGGTTAACCACAGAGTCAGTGCATAGTTTGTAAACTATGTGGGATAAAAATATGGCATGTTCCTCTTAGGTATTAAGGTGATCATAGTTTCCACACTATTTGGAAAACCATGCAGACGAACTATGTGACTTGTCCAGGTCATTAAAATATTTGAAATTCCCTTTGTGTCATCTCATGATTTTGCCCAAAATCCCCCCTTTCTCACCCAATTAGACCTCTACAACCCTAGTTTCCTCCCTCTATCCATCTTGGCTCCCTTTTTATCCATTATTTTGGTGTTTTGGAGTGTATTCATCAATGAAACATCAAGTATCTGAGTTCATTTCTTTGTTTCTACTCTTTCCTATGTTTTCTCTTCCTCTTTCATTGGGGTTTTGTTTTCTTATGGGTTATATGACCTAAAGAAGATTTTTTCTTGTCTTATTGAGTGAAATATTGATTTTTATTTTTCAATATTTCTTTATTAGAGTCTCATGGTGGTGCGATTGTAGTTTTTCATCATTTTCTGGATGTTTTCAAGCTTGAGGTAGGTGGTTCCATACTCTAACATTTTTATATGATTTTGACATGGTTTCATGGATAATTATTTGTGCTATATGATTTATTTATGTGGTAAAAAAATTGTAAGGGTTTTACATAATTATGTGATGGAAGTGGATTTTATAAATAAAAATAGCTATGTTTTTGTCTGTACCTTATTTTGGTGCTTTATGAAAGTGTTTAATGCATTGCTAAAAGGTTGGAAATGTGTGTTCAAGGGAACTTCAGGTAAGAATTTATTTAAAGTGAGATTTTCAAAAGAAAAGGATTTTAATGGATTTAAGTATTCCTTATTGTGTTCGTTTAATTTGACTTGTGGATTTTTTAAATGTAGGGAAGCATGTTTTAAAGTGAAATTGGTTTATGCGTGGATTTCAAAGGGGATTTCCCCTTAGAAATGGTTAAATTTTTTATGTGATTTTCTTATGATGTTTCCAAATGGGTTTCAGGAATTGTGAAAGTGGTGTAAAATGTGTTTGTAAATTTTTTTGGTGTGAGTAAAATAAAAAGAGGTTTATTTTTGGAAATGTGTGGCTTTCATGTATTGGTTTGTGAAAGATGTTATTTTTTGTTGTGCTTATAATGTTTGGAATGTGTATATGAAAGTGATGAATTTCATTACATGTAAAATGTGAAATTGATCACAAAGGGGATCTTAAGAGACTATGTGGGCTAACTAGGACTGGTATGTTGGTTCGATTAGCAGGGTTGAGGCCTAGTTCTTTCTAGAGGTATCGATGATACAACACTGACTAAACTATCATGGTTGGAGACCACTAGAATTTTGGATAAATTCCCCTCTAGTGGCTCGTGCACAAGGACGATGATTAGTGTGGTTCATATACCACATTTCACTAAGATATGAGGTTCCTAGTGTTACATTATAGCTAGTGCCTATGGGTACTTCCCATGAGACAATTCTTGTAACACCCTGAGATATTTTGAATTTATTTTGAATTAATTTAACCTTTTTTGTATTTTTCATTTCACACAACACTAAAGATAGTTTATTATATTTTAAATCACTATGTTTTGCATGAATTATAAAAAACACCAAGTTAATTATGCACTACACACAAAATAAATTGTATTTTCTCTAAATAGAAGATTGAGGTCAGTTTGTGTTACACCCAACGATGACTTTCCTCGATGGCTTTCATAACATGCAAGACTGAGTTCTTCCGAACAACATTATATCATTAAAAAATTTATTAATTAATATAATATGATATAAAATTTATGTTAAATTAGATGTTATGAATAGTAATAACTAATATATGAAAATATATGGTTTATAAAAATATATGATGAATTCATAGGTTTCCAACTAATTAGAAATGAATCTAAAACCCGATTGAATATAAAGGGAAATATTATTAAGGTCACAAGGATGTTTTACCATAATAAATTAATTTAATTATAATTATAAATTGATTTTAATTTAATATATATGTTAAATATTCAATTAAATATTTTTTATATTCATATAATATATTTTATAGACATAAGATAAGACTAATCCCTATTTTATGCTTAAAATCCTATATTTTTATAATAGTAGTATTACTACCTTTTAATGGTAAAATTATTTTAAATCCAAATTTTTACAATTTATAGATTTAATATGTAAAAATAAACTTCATATTTGAAATTAAAATATAAAAATTAGGTTAGGATAAATTTTTGGAATTTTTCTAAATGGTTTTATTTTTTAATGAATAGTGAATAATACTGGATTTTAATTCAAAACTACTTTTTCACCTAATTTATTTATAATGTTAAGTTAAATTTTAATTTTGTTTAAAAGTTTTATTATATTATATATTTATCAATTAAAATAACTTAGGTAATTTTAACCAATTTCACATTGAAATTGGATATAAAAACTTAGTAAACTTTTGATCATTTATTTACTTTAAAAACCTGCATTGTCGACCTGACTCTAGGATTAATCTTAAACTAATTTCTGCTGCTTATATGATTATAATTTGGAAAAATGGATTCCCTATTTTTTAATAATAAAAATCTATAATATATAATAATTTATACTTCTTTTTAAAAGAAAAATATTAGTGAAAGTAATTAAAATTAATTACATCGATTAAGGTTAAATTAAGATTAACTAAGGATTAAACCATAAATTTAAGACCCAAATCGACCTAAAAAATTGTAAAAAGACCATTTTCATTCCATATTTATACCATATACTTCCTTTTATATAATTGTTTTTATTATTTTATCCACTTGAAACATGAAAAATGTGGGTGGAATTCTCTCTTCAATTATTTACAAGAGTGCCACTCCCCCTTCTCTATAAAAGGCCACCAACTCTCCCTCTTCTTCACACCTATCAACCCTAGTATTTTTTTCCAATATCTAACCAATACACTTCCCAAAATATATACCTTCTTTTTTGAAGTATCTATTTGTGAATAAAGTCTTCCAAAGAATAATTTTGGCACAAACCAAAAAGAGTTACCTAATTAAGAGGTAGCGCCTTATCTCCATCTCCATTATTTTATTTTCCTCATCCACCACCTCCATCTAACAGGTAATGAACATTTTGTTTATGTGTATAGAGAACTACCGCCTCACTAAACGATAATTGTTCATTTTTTCCTTTATTTCCTATCATGGTGGAAATTATGATGGAAACTATAGTTTTATATGTTATATATTATATTTATTATGTCTTTAATATTATTTATTTCTTTTCAAATTTATCTCTTTTTAGTTTCCATTTGAAGTAAATATGATAATTTCGTTTGAGGAAGTGTGGACTACTGCCCCCTCAAACGATGTGATTCAATTACAAACTACATGGAATATATTAAGGATGCATTTAGTGAAAATATATGATATACATAACATTATAATTATAATTTAATGATATTTTATACATATATAAATATATATCATTTTCTTTCTTTCTTTTAATATGACAATAAAAATGGAAACAACATTTATGCGAACATACGACTTACCGTCTCCATGAACGGTGTATTCCATTTCATACATATATATTCAATAGATTATTTTAATACAAATATGATTAATATAAATGATATTCATACCATTTTTTAAATCCTTTAATCATGATATTATTATAAGAACCAAATATATAACAAATTAAGACACATGCGAGGAATAAATCCAATATCACCTAAAGTGAAACCTTAACATATGATTGTTAACACGGGGGTCATATAAGGTCGTGATAAAATCATATATGGTATATAGATATGGTTCTATAAAATATTTATAATAAATTTATATTTATTATATAGGTGGTTTGAATGAGTGTGATGAGAGACAAGAGACAAGTTAAGAGGATTTCATCTCACTTTTTATATTCGTGAGATATATGCCATGTTCACCACTCTTTCATTTTTTGTGGTGTATATACTACCCATGAATGTATTAAATGATTATTATTAATAAATTTATTTATAATTACATATCCATTCTATGACCTTAATTTCATAGGGTTTTTGTTTCAAAAGATACCAAATCGGTAAGATGGTTTTGTCTCAATTTACCTTCTTTGAGACACATGCCATGTTATGATCCTATATTTTTCCATAAGGTGTATATACTTATTTGGAAATGTTATATCATGAATCTATTTATTTTGATGATATTTTAATCTTAATTAATTTAATTTTTTAGAATTAGTAATAAGGTTCACTGTTACTAAGTGGTGAGAGTTTATTGAGACAATCTCATCACTTTTTAGATTGTTTATGATTATGATTATTTTTATGAAATATTATGATCCATCTCTCAAAAAACATAATAATTTTCTTATACTATATTCATTCATGATATATTAATATATTGGTACCATTTTTCCATTCTTTGGTACACAATATAGTTAAGAAAGTGTTTTTAAGAAATCTTTGATTTACCCTCTCTTCGGTTGAAAATATGTGTTCCTTCGAAACCATGTTTTCTAAAAAGAGTTTCCAATAGTATTCTATTATTCTCTGATATTCATTAAAAGACATGTTTACCAAGTTTTTTTGCCAATGTTTTCAAAGGAATATTCTTTTCTCTTTCTAAACGTGGAATTTTTCTTACCTTTATACCATGAAAAGGGAATATTATTTTTTCCTCATTTGAAATGTATGGATTTACCCACCATTATTTCTATAAATATTACTTTTAATATTTAATAGGATAAATTTTGAAAAAACATTTTTAAAAGTAATTTTCAAGGAAGAAAATTTTCAAATAGTTTTCAATCTTCATTCATATTTTTTCTTGCAAAAATGTTTTCAAAAGTTTTTTAAGATTTCCTTATAAGTTATCAAATCATTTTCAAGAAAATGGTTTTTTAAATGTTTTCCATATTTCTTTTAAAGATTTCAAAGTATTGTCAATGAAAAATGTTACTAAAGTTTTTTATAAGATTCAAGTAAAAAAATCAAAATGATTTCATGTCTTCTTTATATGTTTTCAAGGTATTTTTTAAAAAAAATATTTTCAAATGATTTTATGCATTAAATATAATTTTTAAAAGATGAAAGGATATTTTCCATAAGAAATTTTTTTAAAAAATAATTCAAATTTATTTTCATATAATATGACATATTTTGATGTTACTCACACATTTATAGTAAACGATCTAATGGTTTCATTCATATTCTTTCACTGAATGGGTTATGCTGATGTCATAGTCTTTATTAAACCTGTTTCTCTTTCTCGGAATATATTTTTATAAAACCAATTTCTATTTCATGGGTTATATGTTTAGGAAATAAATTCCCCTTCCATGGGTTATATTCTTCTAAATACTTCTTATTTTCATGGGTTATTATTTAATGAAATTATTAGGAAACCTATATATTTTCTATAGGTTATGATGTGATAAAAGGTTAATGATTCCCATTTCATTTCAGGGGTTGTGATTGTTATTTATGAAACCCATATATTTTTTATGGTTCATGATATGATCCAATATTTATTTTCTTAGGTAAAATGTATGTATGATTTTGTTATGTTATGGGTGGTAACTATATCTCCATCCAATGCTTTGGGTAATGATAAATGTTTTCTGAGCTCAAAGGGTACAAGGGAGGGAGTCTCAAGCCCGAAACAAGAGGGTATATGAGAGGGAATCCCAATACTGAAACAAGAGGGTAAATGGGAGGACATCCCCTACAAAAAATAATATAGTACATAGGAGGACATCTCAAGCCCAAAATAAGAGGGTACACGGGAGTTCATCCCAAGCCCGAAGCAGGTACACAGAAGATTAACCCAAGCCTAACATGTTACAATGGCCTTGGTAGGACTCATTAACATAGGGTTATTATATACTTATTTGTTTTCCATAATTCCATGTTTTACTCATATGATATGTTTTCATAGATCATGTTCTTTATTTCGTTATTATTAATATATTATGAACTTCTAATCTTTTTTATGATCTCTAATATGCAAGATATGATCTTAAAATGTTATGCTCAAGTTACATACCATTTTTTTCAAGTTATGCTTATGCATTGCATTTATTTAACCTGATTGAGCATCTAATCTCACCCCTTTCTTCTGTTTAATTTCCCTAGGTTAGGAAGAAATGTTTTAGGTAAGTACTGAGAGTAGATATATTTATGGTAGATGTTGAAGTTATTTCACTAGGATATAAAATTTTGTTTCCACATTTACAAAGACACTAAACTATTATGATCATCAGGCATGTATTTTTCTAATGTAATGAATATTCATGAAAAATGATATAATTGAATTTTTACAAGGACGGAGGATTTTTTCACAGACGACGCAGATCCCACCCCTGGGAAATTGAGGAAGTAACCCTAATGTGATCTTGTGCTCCTTTGCAGATGTTGTTTCTGGGAGATCGATCAAGACGACTAATCCTAGTGTGGGTATAGATGTGGACACTGATTCATGAATTGAGCCAAAGAGATTTCATCATAGAGGCCTTCCGGAAATTTCTTTCTCTTCAAATGAGGTAAACATCCTCTCTTTGGATTTACGCTTTGTTCTTGTCGAGAAATTCATTCGGCGTAGACCATATTTAAAATTTTTAAGGAAATATCTTGATTCAATTGGTTTTACAGGCTTCCATATTGGATTAATTAATTCCTACAATGTCTTTTTCTAGCTCTCTTCAAAGGAAGAATACAATAGAATTTGGGCGAGATACTTGTGGGTCTTCGGGGGATGTTCCATGAAATTCCTAAAATGGACACCATCTTTTGATCCTCTCACTGAGTCACCTATTGTTCTAATATATCTCTCTTTTCCTAGGTTACCGCTTCATTTTTTTCAAGAATTATTCCTTTTTTCCAATTTCAAGTCTTATTGGTAATCCTTTAAAGTTAGGCTTCACAATGAAATCTCTTTCAAGACCCTCGGTTGCGAGGGTTTGTACTGAAATTGACATTTCCCAAGACCTGTCATCACAAATATAGATTCAGAATGGTAATTTTTCATTCTTTCAAGAAGTTTCATATGATAACCAGCCCAAGTACTGCATAGCTTTTCATAAACTTCGTCATTATTTAAAGGACTATAGAATTAGGGTAGTACGCACTCTGGATCGTAAATTATCTTTAGTTGAGAAAGAAAAAAAAATATTGACCCTAAAGAATGTGATATTAGTCAATCAATTATTTTTGGACCTTCTATGATTCAACATCTTATAAGAGGACATAAGGACGCTGATGAGAAATCTGATGTGGAGAAGACTCAAGATGTGAACAATGGTCAAACTGGGCAATCATAGAGTCATTCGTTAGAGAGTAATAACCTTTCAGATTTTGTTAATGTTGTACACACAAGACTAGGTGCTTCTAAAGATTCCCCAACACCTGTGGAGGATCAGTAGATTCCCACTGAATCTCATGATGTCTATCAAGAATAGAATAAAATTGTCCATTCAAAATCTTGTGAATTCTCCCATGATGCCTTTGATCATGCACGCCAGATTGAAAATTTCTACTTGAAATCTAATTCTAAAAAAGTTAGAAAATCATTTATTGATTTGGATGGTTTCATTATGCAAAACCATAAGAAGACTCAAAGTTGTATATATTACTCTAATATTGAGAGAAAAGTTTTTAATAGATCTTTTATAGACTCTAGGATAGTAAACACAGATATTCCCCCTCAAACAGAGGCTGTAGAAAATCTCACCACGACTTCTGATGAAAATAGTTCGAGTGACACTGATTCTAATAAAGACTCTGACCCAACTATTAGAGATGCTTATCAGTTTGAGGAGGTGGTATTAGAATAATTTCAATCTTGGATATATGAACAAGATGAACTAGTTTTCCAAAGGTATAAGGAAGGGGAAATCAATGCAGACTTTTACCTTTAAATTAGAAAGGGAATGTCTATCAAGTTGGTTGAGGAATTTAAGCCAAACCCTAACTATAATATTTTAGAAATTCCATGGAAATTAGTTCCTTTATTTTTCTCCTTTTTTAAGATTTCATGCTTGGAATTCAATGTTGATAAAGGCCTCTCACTCTGAATATGGTGACTTGATGATTTCTTGGCTGGTTTCTAGACTGTTTTTTGTTTTATGTGAGTGCCTCATATGTTGACTGTGGTTTTTTTTGGGAATATGATTTGATTGTTGAGTAAGGATATGTATGGAAGGATGTATGATTTTTTGAAGAGGATTATAACGACTCCCCATTTAAATAGATTTAGTTTCTTTTGCAGATTCATATACTTTTGTGTGGGGGTTTTTAGCTACATACTGAGTGAGAAGTGTCTCTTATTGAAACTTGATTTTAGTCCCTATACCCTTTCCATGTAGTGACCCAAGGGAGGTTCTTGATTCTATGATGAATATGGGTGAGGACACTACAAATTACTATTTTTTATGGGTTTTAACACTTTAATAACACTTTTACAGCATGTTATTGTGAGTTTTCTCTGACTTTACAACACACAAAAGTTTCAGGACGTGTTGAGATGTAGGTCTGAAAACTTCATTCATACTTGATCTTCATTGGGTCTGTTCTCATTGGTTTTTATCACTTCTAATTAATCTTCTTCTGGTGCAATCTCTTTTCACCTCATGAAAGCAATGTACTCTCTTTTATGTTTTAATAAATTCTTGTGAAGTGTGGGATGAGTTTCCATATCACACATCAATCTATTTAAAAAAATCTAAAATGATGTAATATCCTTGTATGTTAATCTTGGTTCTCTATAATTGGTATCAAATGGAAGGTTTAGTCAACCATTGCAATCTATGATGATAAAACTCTAGTGAGATCCCTAGGTATATTTCAGTGGATATGTCTCGGGATGTATCTAAGGATAAGTAAAAGGATGAACTAATGTTTAGGAAAATGTATTAGAATTTTGGTAAAGGATATAGTAAGTGGTTTCCAAGAAATAAATCTCTATCTGGATACTAAAACTGGATGTGGATCTGGAAGAGATGTACATAGGGGTAGCAACATTGACAAGATGTCTCAGGCCTAACTCATGGTAATCTAGTGCATTAAATGGTCCATGTAGCACACCTAGTTTGACACTCCCATGGGATATGCTTTGAGAATTCACCAAATATTCACAAACCATTATGAATTATTTAAATAGAATTTTGCTATGAATAACTGAGGATAAACAGAAGGTTTAATAGTTTAAGAAATGTGTCCTAATTTATGACATCATATAATTGGTTTTCATGATTATGTGGTTCATCGCTCTGATAATTATTCCTTAATATATTCTTTTGGATTTATTCAATGGCTAGAACCTGAAGGAGACATGTTAATGGTGATTAAAATGGATAATGCAGTGATTTTCCTACTGAGAAACCAAATTCTATGGGTATTGGAATGAAAATTATTGTTTCTATACACACCAAAATTTATCAATATATAAACCAAGCTATATTAAACAATGAGAAAAGGTGGGGAATACATTTTTTGGGTCCTTCATGAGGCAACACCCTTCTTCTTTCAGTGGGCCTATTAATCCACTTGTTGCAAAATAGAGAATCAATACCACTGAAAATATATTTGTCATTATCTAATGTTTGAAACATGAGAAATTCAATCTAGTTGTTTATTAGTTTGAAGTTGAAGTAGATCAGTGGTGGAAACTAATCAAGAATACGAGTTAGAAAGACAAAATTGACTCAATAGATTTAGATTATTTCAAAATATTATTTTTTAATAATTAATTTTCATGGATTCTTGACACGAAGATGGGAAAATAATTCATAGATCTTGTGCAGAAGGATGATGAATATTTTTGTGATTATAAAGAAAATTTTACAAGGCTTTTAGGTACTCTTTGGGTATTATCATTCAAACTAAAAGAAAACAATGATTGATTCTTTGGTGGTATGAAACCTAGTCTTCAAAATCCCTTAGCTATAAGATACTTTAGAAGCTATGAAAAAGTGTTTATATGTACTTTAAAGGTGAAAATTGAGGTTGGATTTGTGCGTCAATCTCATGATTTTGAAAAGAAAATGAATATGGAGTTCAAAGGAAAATCTAACAACAATTGAGAAAAGAAAATGATCACTTCGTTATGCACAAATTTTGGTAAGAAACATGGAGGGAATTTTCTTAAGGGGAGTAATAAATGTTTTAAGTGTGGATGGGAAATCCATCGAGTGGATGAATGTCAAAATGATGGGAGGAAGTTAGATAATGACGAAAATAATGAGAAATCTCCATAGAATGAACCTCCAACACTTCATTGTTTCAATTTTATTGAGTTTGAACATTAAGCTAACAAGTTCCCGAATCCAAGGACTAAAGTGAATGATAATCCACAAAAACCTTTGAAGATAATGGAAAAAGGGAAAGATTATACCGTCATAATGGATGAAGTGAACCAAGATAATTAAGAATTATTTATCCTTCCCTCCTTAATTCAAAATTTTATGTTTTATTTTGTATGAATAATCCCTATAAAAGTCATATTGTTCATCCTTTTGTGAGATTTCTTGTGATTATCTTTCCCCTATATAGATTATGGAATGATAAAATTAAATTTGATATTATATCACTACAAGGATGGAACCATGTTTCTAATTAAAATGTTTTTGGTTTGTGATAAGATATTATTTAAGGAATAAAGGGTGGATTATATTTTGGAATGGTTGCAAGATTCACAATTTATAGAATTCTTAAGTTAAACTTTAGATGAAGGTAGTAAGATTAAAGTGTTATCTTTCAATTTGAGGATTTATACATACTGGATATCTGGTTAAAACTACTATATGCTTATGATAACCAATGGGATGGCATATCATGGGTCTAATGATCTGTCAGTACTTCAGGAATGAAAAAGTGATCTTCCTTTTTAGAGAAAGAGGTGAAGTGGATTAACGAAACACCAGGGGTGAAATTTTCCTCAAATCATGCAAGTATATATTTTCATGAAAATTATTTAATTTTAGGAAAAAATATCTTCAAGCCATAAAAAATTCCTAGTACTTTAATTTATAATGAATTAGAAGGTCCCTTAGGTCATCACAGATTTATGGCCTTGTGATTGTTAACTTTATCCTAACCATGTTCTCTATCACTCTCTATTAGAATTTGATGGAAATATTTCTCTTCCATGTTGATGTTTGCACTCCCAACCAATGTTATCCTATGTGGAAACCTAGTTATATATTACATTAGGTAACCGTTATGTTTCTAAATTTCCCCTTTTAAGGGATGTTTTAGTATCCATTTTTATGATGTGGGTTTCTATGAATGAAGCTTTCATATATTAAACATTTTATAACCCAAAAGAATGTATAGGGTGAAATTTATATTTCGGGGCAATAATATAACACCCCGAGATTTTTTGAATTATTTTTTCCAACTTTATTTAACCTTTATTATATTTTTCATTTCATGCAACACTAAAGATCGTTTATTTTATATTAAATCGCAATTTTTTTCTTGATTTATAATAAAAAAATATAATATGTAACTAAATAGAACATAAATTTTAGTTTCTCTACTAAAGGGTGAGAAATAAATGAATGATATGTGGTGTCCCTAGTGATAGGATCCCTTATATACCTATATGTATAGGTATGTTATGAGATAAGACAGATGGCTTGGGGATGGACCATGTGGGAAACTTGAGATACCATAGAGCTTGGGACTGGTTGAGATAGGTTGGGAAGATTGTTCTTTTCCCAATTTGATTATAGTACCAGGGTAAGTGTTCCCTAGTTGGATTATAATTAGTTGGGTGTGTGAGTAATAACCTAGGTTTGACTTGGGAATTGAGATGGTATAGATGACATCTCTCAAGTGTGATGTTTATAAAGGTTACCCTATGAGGATAGTGAGGTGTTCTGATGATTATTATAAGGTTGAGGGACTTGTTTATCCTGAGTGATGTGAGTTATTTTTTGATTATAAATTTGATTAGGATAACTCATTTTGGGTTTTTACCCTATGACATTACCTAGGGGCAGTGATAGTTATCATGTGAGGTGTTTACCCAAGGGTTTTGTATGGGAATGGATGAAAATGATTATGTGTTTCACGTTAGAACATAAATCTAAGATGTGATCCTAGTATGGATATAGTTATGAGGTTGGATAGATGGGTACCCTTGTTTATTTTTATGGGATATGTTTTATGAGATCACGGGAGGGATATATTACCCTCAAGTTCTTCATATAAATAAATATTTTGTGTGTGTGTGGAATTTCTAGGATACATATTATTATTGGGTTATGATTCCAATTGAGATAGAATACCATGTAAAATTCCCTTTGATTTGAATATATGGTCTATGTGGAATGACTTAGGACCACCCTATTTGATTTAGTGATGATACCTTGAGTGATCCCATTGGTTACTATTGATATGATTATTGGTTGAGTGCTAATCCCCCTAGAAATATCATACACAACTATTGGGTTGGTTTTTTATTTCCCTAGATAGATTAAATATTTACAATGGATGGTTTCCTAGGATCAGACTTATTATGTGATTACACAATATTCCTAGTGTTGGATTATTCCAATAATCTCTAGTTATAATGATCTCAATAATGTGTATTTTTTGTCACATAATCACTATTTTAATGTTTATAATATTTTTTTAGTAAATTTATTAATGCATTCTTGAGATAAAAAAGTTTTCAATTATTCTGAGAAATTTATGCTACAGTTTAATGAAATTTTGATGTTGTGTGAAGGTTCTCTTAATTATACACTACCTTTGGAAAGGTGACGTGTTACTTTTGGAAGGGTAAAATGAAAGTTGGGTTACCTATGTAATTGTAATGTGATACCTATGGAATTGTAAAATAAAATATATGATACTAATGAAAAGGTAATGTAATAACTATGGAAATGTAAGATCATATGAAACTCAATAATAGAAAATAAAATGTGATATAAAAGGGTAGTTTTTAAACCATATATTGAATTCACTAACCATATGAAAAAATAACTACCCATATGAATTATATAATAGACAGTGAATGTTTACTAACCAAAAATGTTAATCTACTATATATTTTTTCTATAATAATAACATCAATTGACTGTGAATTCATCAATTGGCTGTAAGAGTAAATGACTAATCATAATGATCCATCATCCCATAAAGATCCAAATTTTATTAGTATTAGACTGACTATAAGAAGAAGATTAACCAACCATAATGTTTAATAAACCATAAATACAAACTGTATGATTAAATTGCTGACCTACCCTGATGATCTGACATACTATAACAAAGAACCTACTATAAAGTTGACTAACTATGTGAATGAAATTTTGATTGGTGAAAATTCACCTACTCGAAGAACATCCTACCATAATTACTAATCGATGAGGAATATCCACTTAACATGAGTTATTTATTTATTGTAGGGAATAAACTACAAGATGACTAACCTCAAGCATGGAATGACTATATCTTCAAACTACTACAAGTTTTGATATGTATAACCTATAATAAACAATCAATGATGAGCTAGAAATACATACCATGACTAAGAGATGATGAATGAATTATATTGGTTTATATTTAAAGCTTATAATGGCTATATTTTGTCACATTTTATAAAGTTAAACCTACTACTCAGTATAAGTAATTTTCTATTATTACTTTTTAAAGGTTGGTTGGAGAATAACATTATATAAAACAAGGAAGAAAAATTAGAAAAATTGTGTTGATATACACGTTCACTATAATGTGGGATTTAAAAATTTATTCTTCTCCATGATAATATATTTTATGCACTTAATCATAAAAATTGAGATAAAAAACAAAAATGATAAGTGAACATTGATGATCAACCAAACATGATCATAGTTTTTCCAACATTGATCTTTATTCCACTTTTTTCTTTCTCTATTCTCTTTAATTTTCAGTTATGATTATTATTATTATTGAATCTATTTAAAATGTACACTTTATTTATAAATAAGATTACTATATATGCTTTCTATCTTTGATTAATACATTTGTTCCCCGCATGAATAACTATGGAATAGGATTGGTTATAATCTTGTATTGTCTTTTGCATAGTTTTCTATCATATACCCAATCTAGTATGGGATCTATTTATTAATTTTAATTAAAATTATTGATAGTGGGGAACTCTCAAGTGGATAGGATTGAGTTATATCTTGGAACTCAAACTATTTTTTAAATTATTCGATGTGTTTTTATATTTTTACTCTATTATTAATTGAAATTAATTTGTACCATTTATCTCTTTATCTATTTTTCACTTAGTAACTATGTTTAGTTAAATCAAGCTTTTTAAAGAAACTAAAATAGTTAACACATACCACTGATATATATAAAATTTAGTATGTGTTAAATAGTTTTAAATGTTTATATTATTTCAAATTTTTTGAAATAAGATTTGATCATTCCTTTGAAAATTTGTATTAAAGTTTCAAATAATATATATCTACTATATTTGTTAATTAGGTTGTTTTTAATTGGTTGATTTAAAAATAGTGGTTTCTAAATAGAAACTTTTGGTAGATCAATTCCACCCCCTATTGAGTAGTCCACTAGGACCAATATTTAGTACTAAAATAATTTATCTTTAAGCTCTCCATGTTTTAACTGATTACGTAACCTTATTTAATTTTAATAATAATCAAATCCTATGGATAATATATTTTCCTTTTTTATTAATATTATGTAACTATGGACCCCTTTAGAGATGAAGGTTATTTTACCAATCAACCTCCCTATTTTAATGGAAAAAATTATGCTCAATGTAAAATTAAAATGAAAATTTTTCTAGAGATCATGGTTTTTGATAATTGGGGTGTAATAGGGGATAATTATAAAAAACATAAAACTAATAGAAAAGTTTGGGATTCACAAAATAAATATTTGTATGATTCTAATTATAAATCCATAAATGCCTTATTTTTTTCTCCATGTGAAGATGAGATTAATTTTATTTCTGTATGTGTCTCTGCTTAAGAAATTTGGGATACCCCTTTTGTGTCACATGCTGGAACATCAAATGTTAAATAGATTTGATTAAATACTTATACTGCTAAATATGATACTTTTAAGATGAAACCTAATGAATATATTACTAAAATATATTAAATATTTAATTATATCTTCAATACTATGATTACACTTGGTCAACCCCAGTATAACAAGAAGAAAGTGTTGAGACTTATGAGATATATACCTGATAGATGGAGAATTATTGCAGTTTCCATCATAGCATTTCATGATGTGAGTAAACTACCAGTCAAATAATTAATTATAAAAAGTAATTATGTATAAATATGAGCTGAAATCACATGATTTAGATGTTGAACAAAAGAAGAAATTTGTTTCATTTAGGGAATTTGATTCAAAATCAAAACAGGTTATTAAATATGATAGTTCAAGTGGAACTGAATCAGACTTAGATAGTGATGAGGAAATGGATTATTTATTCCAAAGTTTTAAGAAATTATAAAGGAATAAAAATTCCTTTAGTAAATTAAATTAAAAATTAAATTATACATGGAAAGGAAATTGGAAAAAGTATAACGTATCTAGATAAGTTACTTGTTGTAAATGTAAAAAAAAATTATACATTGATTTTGACTTTCATAAGAAAAAAATATCCCGATAAATATAAAATAATTAAGAAGTCAATAAATTACAAATAGAGTTCTCCATATTATAGTTCAAGTGATTATAATTTATGCAATAAAGATTCAAATGAAAAGGAAAATAAGTACTTCATACGCATTATATCTAAGATAAAAGATTTTAAATATTCTTTTATTTCTAAAATTAAAAATTAATCTAAAATTTCAAGTTAATAATTAGAAGAAAATTTTTTTAAGCTTGAATATATTATGAATGAACTAAGAGAGAGTTATAAGAATCTAAAAATATTACATTTTTTATGTTCTATTGATATATATTATCTCAGTGTTTAAAAAGAGAAAAATATCTCATTATTAAAAAAACAATGAGATAAAATTTTGAAATGAACATCATAATAAATATATATATAGATATATAATATAATGGAATAGATACTTTGACATGATTTTTAAGAAAATAGACTACATATAACTATACAATTAGAATTTGATACCAAGCTATACAAAGAAAGTTTTACAAAATATAATTTTTCCCAATTCAAAATATTCCAGTTATGGAAGTATTTTATATGAATTGGGACCTAAGAATATGTTTATTAATAATTATCTTGGAAATGTTTTGATTCTCGGGTCTTTATTTTCAAAATTCTATGGACCCAATAATGGTTGGTCACCAAAATAAATCCTTGATTGAATGTGTGGGATAATGATTTTGGAGTTAGAGTAAGGGAATATGGTTACTGGATAGTGGTTGTTCCATACATATGACTATAAATTACTAAACCTTAAAAAATCTATTGAAATTGGATTGTAGATATATCACTTTCGGTGACAATGGAAAAGGAAAAAATAATTGGTGTTGAAAAAATTTGTAACACTAAAACTGTTCTGATTTCTAATATTTTATTTTTTTATTATTATATAATAGATATATCATATTAGATGTTCTAAAACTATTCTATGTATAATTTTATTATCATATCTCAATTATGAGATGACGGTTCTAATGAAATTTGAGTATTATGCCTATAATGTTTTCAATTTTAAGCATGATTTAGTTTTTACTACTTCAAGAAATGATAATTTATATTCTATTGATTTAGTCTCTTTGTTATTTAAAAATATCTATTACTAGAGTGATTTTTATAAATAATCATAATTTTGGCATAGAATACTATGTCACTGTAATATACACTCTCTTATAAGGATTGTTGGGAAACATTTATTCAAGGATCTGCCAAAAAATTAATTCCCAAAAGACGAAGTGTGTAACCCCTATCAAAAGGGAAAGAAACTAAAAATTTATTTCCCACTAAAGAAGGATGTGTATATCACTCAACACCTTGAATTATTTTATATAGATTTTTTTAGACCACATAGAGTTTCTAGTCTATGTGGGAATCATTATGCCTATATCCTTGTTGATGATTATTCAATGATAAATTTGGTATTCTTCTTAGCTCACAAAATTAATTCTTGATATAATTTTTAAAATATATAAAATTTATAGATAAATATAGTGGATTACTATTAAGACCCTATAAAGTTAATATGGTCATGTATTTTATAATCAAGGATTTGAGAATCTATTTCCACAATATAGCTATAGATATAAATTATCTTCCCTTAGAACACCTCAACAAATACTCGCCTCAGCTCGTGCTTTCAACAAAATAATTCAATGCAACTTCATATCATCATAGGTTGACACTTGTGGCTCGATTTAGGGATATTCGACCCTCAGATGATGCTTTTGAAATATTTTTTTTTGATTCATGGGGTCTTCAAGATCGTGTGATGGTGGGTATTCTCGATCGGTGGCACTTGATGATCTGTTTCTCCTAGGATGATGATCTGATAGTTTCCTGGTATAGAACCCCTGATGTTTTCAATGAATTTGTTTTTCACCTCCTTCGATAGTCCCTTAATTTCTATATGAATTTGGGTGCACCTTGGACAGAGGTTTGGGTAAGCTTTCTTAATCTGCCTCTCCCTTTCTAGAACCCTTCAATTATCTGTACGTTGGAGAATATAGTAGGAAGGTATTTGTGCTCTGATAATCACACTTTTTTAGTTTTTCATCTAATCACCTATCAAGTATGTGTTGAGGTTAATGACTCAAAGGCATTAAAGGAATGTATATGGATCTCGGTTTGTGAAGAGTTCAGATGGAAGAAAAGAGTGGTATTTGATTCAGGGCATGTGTTCTGCCTGGGGTGTCACTAGTTAGGCCATATGGTCTCTAGTTGCTATCACAGTCATAGAGGTAGCCGAATCAAAATACCAGTGTTAAGTCCAAGTGAGGGGTATGAAGTTCAGGTGGATCCTATAGTCCTACAGGCTTGGGATAATTCTGGCCTGGGAAAGTGTGAGGAGTTGGGTGGGGATGTTCCAAAGGTGGTGGAATCCATTAGGTAACAAGACTGTATATGAGTGGCGTCCAACTCCTGGTAGGATCAGCTACATCAATGGACTTCATTGGTTTCCTTGGATGTAGTGAAGTTTGTGAAGTCGAAGGGGGCAGAGTCATGGGTGGTAGATGTTTTTTCCCATCTTAAAGATGATTTGGGTAAAAATCCCTTATAGGTGGGAAGAAAGTAAGCTATGTAGGGGTGGAACAAAAATGAAGGGTCCCATGGATTGATCTACAGTGGATATACCGGTTATAATCTATTGTCTAATAGAATGCTTGAAGGAATTGATAGCTAGTGATGTCCATAGTCCTATTGTAACTCATTGTAGTTGATGAGAAGACACTAATAAGCATCTGTAGTTCATGGGACTAGGATATGAACAACTCACTGCCTCATACATGGTGCATGGGAATACTATCTTACTGGATGAAATAGATACACATAATAGACAAGAGAGTCTAGACATAGTGAACGTATTGGGGACCTTAAACCCAAACATCATCAGTTCTAACCCTGAAATTTAGCTAAAGGATGGGAATGATGGAATAAGAATGTCTTGGATAACAAAGCATTAAAGGGGGAGTTTCTCTGTAAGCAGAGGGGAATCATGAAAGGTTATGGGATTAAGCTATGGAACCGATTTGAGAGTTTTAATGTTCAAGAAACCCACTAAACTCAATAGGAAGATACTTTTGGTGATGACATCTATAGTCAATTCGTAGTGGATAGCATGGACCACATTCAATGGAAAGGGCCTCATAGCCCTTGAAGGAAGAAGGGGAAAAAAGGAATTCGAGATTTAGGGAAATGTATAGTGGTCCAAGGGGAAAACCAAAGGGATATAAGGATTACTCCCATTTTCCAAAGCCGATGGAGTTGAGGTCAGCCAAAAAGGGTAGGAACAATAAAAGCAAAGACCTACAGAATGGGGTAAGTAAATAACCAAGAAGGAATACCAGAGACAGGGGAGTAGAGGCTGGGGAGTTTTTGAAACTGATTCTACACTCCAAGGAAGAAATATTAGAAAAAGTTGCCTCACCCAATGTATCTGAAGAGGAGATTAAAAGAATTTATGGAAGAAGGAAGCATTTTGATGCCAATAAGGAGAAAGATTTGTGGATAGATAAACAAGATCGAATATTGGACTAAGGCTTTAATCAGAGCATGATTAACTTAGAGGAATTCATTCAGACAATGGAGATGATGCTCACTCACCTTGAAGAGCTTATCAGAGTGGACACATAAATCCAGGTTAGTTCACTGCATTGGGAACATTATTGGGTAGTTGATTCAAGTAATCTAAGTCTTGTGTTTAATCATTTTGTGAGATCTTTTATCACATAGTGGTTTTGTCTACAAACTATGGTTTCCCATTTTTCCTAAAAATGTCTTAATAAAAATTATAAATTTGGATGGATGGATGGGTAAAAATTAATTGTTTAATTTTGTAAAGAATATATGAATAAAACTTTGTATATAATAAATTGGGTTTTGATCATACATATTTTAAAGAGAATCCCTATGAATTATGTAATAAATCCTAAAGTTAATTACTTTAAATTCTTCAGATGTATAGTATTTATTCTCAATAAAAAAAGAACCTTGAATATTTTTCTTCATACAATAATCATGATATTTTATTAGGTTATTCAACCTTAAGTAAATCATATTGAGTTTTAATAAAATAACCAATATTGGGGATGAACCTATTCATGTTTCTTATGATGAGAAAAACCCATATAATCATAAATATTCATTTGAAAACCTGTAGGATGATTTCTCAAATCTTAAAATTAATAAATCCTCACAATCCAGATTTTCATACAAAACATCCCAGTAGTGACCAGTCTAACAAACCTATCAATGAGTATGACTTGGAAGAACAAAGCAGTTATATTCAAAGAACTATTAAAACCAATAGAGATTATACTTTATATGTTGGTGTAGGTGATATTTCATGAGGAACTCAAGCTAGATACTCTCTTTGAAACCAGTTAGAAGATCAATATTTCTTATCTCAATTTAATCCTTAAAGTTTATAAATGATTTAGTGATGAAAATATGTCAAGTATATACAAAACGAGTTGTATAATTTTGAAAAAATTAAATTTATGGAGCTAGTTGAAAGGAACAAAGACTACCTTGTTGTTGGTTCTAAATGGGTGTATAAACAAATATTGATGAATTTGAACTATACTAAAAAACAAGGATAAACTAGTTTCACAAGGTTATATTCAAGAAGAAGGGATTTATTATAAATATGAATTTTCACCAGTAAGTAGACTTTAATCCATTGAAATACTGAAATCATATGAAAGAAAAATTAATTTTATATAATATCAAATGGATGTTAAGTATTTTCCTGAATGTTTATATTGTTGAGGATGTGTTAGTGGATATACCCCATGGTTTCCCAAACCCCCAATTTCTGACTCAATTTTTAAAACATTCTAAAGTTCTTTATGTTTTGAAACTAGCTCCTAGATCATGGTATTATAGGTTATGCTCTTTCTTGATTTTAAAAGGTTATTTAAAATGAATCATTTATCAAAGACTATTTATAAAAATAATTTCATAAGATGTTTTGGTTTTTCAAATCTATTTTGATGGTATTATATTTTATTCTTCTAAATACTATTTTTTTATTGAATCTTATAAAATTATTCAAAATAAATTTGAAATGAGTTTAATGGGTTAGTTAAAGTTATTCCTTGGTTTTTTGATTTTGTAAAATAAGTAATTAATTATTTTAAATCAAATAAAATACACAATATATAATATAAAATGTTTTGGGGTAGATATAAATAAATGTTATGATACAATAATGAGTATTAGATGTAAACTAGGCTTGGATGAAACTAGGAAATCGATAGAAAAATGGTTTACCGACGTTTGATTATAATTTTTTGGTATTAAACTTCTAATTGGCCTTATATTATGTATAATTTTTGTTTGTGTTCTTGTTTTGAAGAAAAACACAAGAAATATCATCTAAATCTAGTAAAAAATATTTTTCAATACCTTAAGAATATAGTTAATTTTGGATTTTTCTACTCAAGAAGACTAGAATTTTGAGTTAGATAATTATTCTAATACTGAATTTAGTGGTTCTAAGTTAGATATAAAATGAACCTCTAGAACATGTCACTTTTTGGGATAGTATCAAATATCTCGGTGTAGTAAGAAACAAAATTTGGTTATATTTTCTACTGTTGAAGCTAAGTAAATAGATCAAGTAAGTTATTATAAACATATTTTGTGGATGAATCACACATTAATAAACTATAAATATCAATTTCAACATTTATAATATGGAAATAAAAGTTATATTAATATTTTAGATAATATTATATCTCATTCAAGGATAAAACATATTGATATAAGAAATCACTTTTTGAGGGACCATTTTCGGAAAGGTGATATCATTATTGAGTTTATTAGAACTAGAAATTATCTTTCCAATATCTTTACAAAGTTATTGAATGTACAAATATTAAGCTATATCAAACATTAGTTAGGTATGATTAGTTATTATTTATCTTTTACAGATTTATCCCTATCTTTTGTAATGATTAAATTGATTTAATATTTTTATTTGATTATATAAGTGGTTTTTGATATAAAATTTTATGATTATTTGAATTATCTTAGTATTTTTAGTTATAATCCATTATTTTTATAATATATGTGTGGTGTGTGATTAATACTTGTAAAGTATAGTAATAAAATAATTAAGTGACTATAATTCAGTTATATAATAACCCATTCAAGTGGCAATAATTTAAGTGATATAGTAGGTCAACCAATCATAAATCCACTTAAGATATTCTGAACATGTCTTACGGTAGGTCAACTGTAACACCCCATGTAAATAAACAATATGAAATTTTTATATTTATCCCTATTTGTGAATAAAATATTAATATTACTTTAAATCGGATGCTATGATCGATGTCATACCC
This sequence comes from Viscum album, assembly GCA_963277665.1. NCBI lineage: Eukaryota > Viridiplantae > Streptophyta > Magnoliopsida > Santalales > Viscaceae > Viscum > Viscum album. The sequence continues at coordinate 1,478,103,976 of OY728166.1, forward strand.
AATACACAACAACGAGTTTCTTGGAAATCTTACGTTTCACTCTAATAATAAAATAATATTATTTTAAATGGTAGTTAACGCCTAGCCGTTGTAAGGGTGGGAATGAATAGAACTTACTAAAAAATGATTATATATGTTTGTCAAATATTTTTACTCTTTACAATAAATGTTAGAGGATTAAAAATGCGAATGAATCCAGTTTTTAAGCATAAACATTCTAATATTCTTTAAAAGGTCGATTAACCGCCTTTCGATGGCGAACCTATTTTAAATCCACTTTTTAATAATTTCATGTGTTATATTTGACAAAATAAAATTCTTCTTTAGAATTGGGACATCAAAATTTACTTTGTGTAAATTTTTGGTATTTTTCCGATAAAGTTCATTTTTTTGAATAGTGAAAAATGTTGTATTTTAATTCAAAACCACCTTTTAATATAATTTATTTATATTATTATATTATATTTTGAATTGGTTTTAAAGTTCAATTATAATATATTTTTACCATTTAATCCAATTGTGGTCATTGGAATTAATTTCACTTTGAAATCGGACTTAAACTACTGTCAATCTATTGATACTTATTGTTTCATAAAAACACACTATTTGCTCTGACAGCGGGAATTAATTATTAAATTAATTGATGCAACTTATATGTTTTGAATTTTTTAAAATAGGATTCATTTTTGAATTTGGAATATCAAATATATCTTAGGGTGAAGTTTTGGTATTTTTCTGAAGAACTTCAATTTTTGATGAATAGTGAAACCACTAAGTGGTACATATAAAAACTGATTTTCCGTTTAAATGAAATTTTACCACCTCTGTGTTTTGTATTTAAAAAATCATTACATACATGGTTTTCATTAATAAGTAAAATGTGGTTCAATGGAATTAAAATAATTTTTTTGGTGAATAGTAACTTTTAAGTTTTTAATCGCGATTAGAGGTAATTAGTGTAGTTTAAGGTAAAAATAATGTTTTAATAATATTAGATGAGCATAAAACATCTCCTAACATTATTGGATGTTTCATGGACGACTAGGAAAATCCATGGGTCAACTGGGGGACCCCATGGAGCCACTTTGGAAGGAAAATGACATTGTTATCTTTTTATTTAATGTAAAAGTAAAAATGACACAAACATGAGTTGTTTTACTAAAACAATGTTTAAATGGGGTTATACAAGTCATATTTTTGACTATAAATATTCCTTGGAAAGATAAAAAAATTTACTACATCATAGTAGTTTTTTTTATAATTTATAGACATTAAATAAATTAAATTATTTATGACATCATGATGATGCAGCGATTACCTCATTACTTAACAATTTAAATAAAATAAAAAGATAATGTAAAATCTAAGACATACACTTGTCAAAAACCTATTGGTTGGGTATATTTAGAAACCTCATCACCTTATCCTAGAATTATATCAATGTGGTATCTTTTAAATCCATAACTAATTTTCAAATAAAGTAACATTTCTTTACTTTCAAAGAGTACCCCTCCTCTCCTCTTATAAAAGGCCCCCACCTCTACCTCTTTACCCACACTTCCAAAGCCTTTGGCTCGGACAACCCCTGCCCATTTTGTCTCTCCACATCCCTCTATTACTCCTTGAGGCCTCACTTTGTGCATAAGTCTTCCCAATGGAGCCTTTGATCTCAAACCAAAGGGAGTTACCCGATTTTAAGGTAATATCTTCACTTGTGTTCTTTTGTTTTATTTTGCTTCTCCAACCCCCTAAAATCTTTTTATTAATTTCTTTTGTAACAACTCCAGTATATTCAATATACTAGGATGTTGTTATAAGAAGAATTCGAGCTACACCTACACACACCTACATCTAATGGCTAAAGAACATACTGTTTCTGTGGATGGCGACTTTCTGCCTCACGAAACGATAATTGTTCAACACTCATATAACACCTTCAAAGGTGAACATTAAGATGTCACTATATTTATATTTGATATATAATATGTTTATGTTTTACTTAAGCTTATGTATTTTTATTTTGTGGCATAACATTATGGTTTCCATTGTGGGTAAACATGATAATTTCATTTTAGGAAGTGCGGACTACCGCCCCCTCAAAGTGATTTGATTCGTTAATGCCATATTTGGGATGTATAAAGGATGGATTTAAAGTTATTATATATGATTTATGTTACATATAAATTATGAATATAATTCTTTAATTAAAATATACATACCTCTCATTTGGTTTTAATTCCATTAATATGACATAGAAATGAAAGTAGCATTCATGCGTACATACGGCTTACCGTCTCCATGAACGGTGCATTTCATTTATTACCTCTAAATGATTATGTAATATTTTAAATATATGTATATTCTGGATATAAATGATATATATGATATCCAAATCATGAATATAATTCTGGATATAATGATACTTTGACCACATGAACAAGATGTAATTGTAAGAAGTCCACTTTCGACTTAAGAACCAAATATCGACAAAACAAACATTATTAACATAAATGGTTACATAATGTTTATAACATGGAAATAAGTGATATAAAAGGAATGATTAACTTAAAATAGGTTCTTAATAAAGTGTAAATTAACTCAAGTTTATTATTCAGGACGTTAAAGAACGATCGGGTCAAGTCGGACCCGAGGTAAGGGATCCTACTCCTCTCTTTCTTTTTAAGTACACTCTTTTATGTCATTCTTTCTAAGATCATATTTCTTGTGATTGGGATGTTATTTTATATTACTCTTACTGTAATTTTTATGTTCATATTATGAGATACCCTATTCTCTCTCATCAATCCATTTTGGAAGTTTTGAGTGGCGCCGTTAGGCTGCCAAATTTACGTAAGAGATCCAACCTCTCTCTTTCTTTTTAAGTACTCTCCTTTATGTCACTTCTTTTAGGCTCCTCTTTTTTATTATGGGGTATATTATATTATATTCCTCTTCATTTAAATTTTATTTTAATATGATGAGAGACCCTATTTGAACTCATCAATCCATTTTTGGAAGTTTTAAGTGGCGTCGTTAGGCTGCCGAGTTTTCGTAAGAGATTTTTCATCTCACTTTTATTCTCGTGAGATTTATGCTACATTTGCCACAATTTTCTTTGAGTGGTGTATGTAATGACCATTATTTTACTCATTGTGTAATATAATTTCATTTATGAGTATTTAAATCAATGTTTTATTGTCCTTATTTCATGGGCTGCATGTTTCGAAAGATACCCATGTCGGTAAGGGAACCTTTCACCCTCCTCTTTTTAAAATAAGTCTTTTGTTATGTCTTTTAATTAACATACTATTATGTTGGGATATGTTCTTCTATATCTTTATTGATGTAAATTTTATTTCCAAGTGATTAGATACCCTTTTTATCTCTAATCAGCTAATTTTCTGAATTTTGAAGTGACGTCGTTAGGCTGTCGAATTTTACCAAGGGAACTTTTTAACCCAATTTCGATTTCTTTGGGTTCAACATGTAGTTATTGAATATGTCATCCTTTGAATATGTGTGAATGAAATTTTATTGTTTTACACTTAATATCCACTTATATTGGGTGTATTTATATTTGTCACACATAATTTTGAGATTGATTTATCCTTAATTTAATGATACCTTCTTTATAAGGGATTTCATCACATTTTACATTTCTATTGAGACTTCATTGTTGTTATGCACAAATTCACTATTACATGGTGTATATACTGTCCTTTGGAATATTATATCATGAATCCATTTATTCTCATGATATTATAAAGTTCTAACTAAATGTTATTCCTCAATTATTGTATTCAAGTGTCTCTAATTTTGGTAAAAACCCTTTAACCAGAATATCGCTTTAAATGTTTTAATGATTTGTTCTTATTAATATCCATGTTTTCCAAATGGTTTTAAGGGTTTATTTATATGGATATTAATGGTTTAAAATGTTAAAATCTTCAAGGTGGTATGGGACACTTTGATTCAAAAATCTCTTTATTAAATGTTTTAAATGGTTTTGAAAATGGGTTTTTTTGAATAGATTCATTATTTCAATATCCTAAAATGTTATATTGTGATGAGGAAATGTTATGTTTCCTTTATGCATGTTTTATGTGATACGTTTATGTTATGGTTCTTGGTAATTGTTATGAAAATGTGTTGTTCTGTGATAAACTAAGGGCGGGTGAGCCCGATATAGCTCTCCAATGCATTGGGTAACGCGAAGGAGTGAAACGTTAAGGTTTCTCCGAAGAGATTTAGGGGATATACTGTGATGGGTATTCCAAATGTAACCAATAGGGTTACTCCCTACGTAATAATGTTATGAATGTCTCAAGTTACCATTATTTCTTATGATTTCTATGTTTTATTCTTCATTTTATGAGGTATGTTAAAGTGCTTATGTTTTATGAGTAAAGTATGATTTCATTGATTCTTATTTATACATGTACTCATGTTTCCTTTCCATATTTTTATATCCCTTACTAAGATTTTTATGCTCATCCAAAGTTTTTGAAATGTTTTTCACAGGTCAAGGGAAGGGTACATGATATGATGATAGTGTCAAGGAAGTGTCAAGAAAGAATCCATGTTTTATTTTAAATCTGTTTCTGTTGATGGGAAGAATGAATACTATCTTTTATGTAACCAATTTGTTTAAATATGGAATGTAATGCAAGTTTTATTATCTAATTCTCTAAAACTCTAAACCTGAAAATATCCTCAATGTGTAATCTTGTAATAACTCAATATTAAGTAAGGTTAAGGCTGGGGCCTTATAGTTGGTATCAGAGGTTAGTTTAGATAACTTTAGAGGTTAGGGTATTCTTTAAGCATAAGTGACATTACCATAATGGATAGGATTTCAGAAAGAGTCATAGTTTTTAGATAAATTGAATGAGTAAGTATATCTTAGTGTTTATCTTACTCATTAGTACTTAATGATTTTGTTGATATACGCACACTGACATTTCTGTTTTTAGTAAATGGATGGATCAAGAAGGCACCAAAGTGACAATGGGTTTGATGGAAACTGTGGTGGTTCTCTGATTAAGAGACTGGAGGAAATGGGGGATTCAGTGAGGAATCTCATGGTTGTGCTAAACAAACTATCAAGGATTCATGATCAACCACTTGAACCTTGGTGAGTTCTCTAATGCATCATGTACGAGATGACCAACTCGATGTGGAAGTTCAGGTAATAATTATAAAGGTAACCATTAGGGTTTATATGATCCTTACTTTTTAGGTAATTATGGGTTACTCTATGATATGATGGAAAATTAAAGGCATGAGATAAACTTGAGGTTAAAATATGTTATGATAATTTTTGAAGATTTTATCTTGTTTTGGGGAATGTTTTAAGAATTATGTAGTTTTGGAAAAATGGAAAACACGTAGACCGTGTGACAACCCGTCGCGTCGGACAAAGCTGTGGGAATCGAACCTACAACCAAAGTGCCACTGGTATTTATCGCCTACCACTGGACTATGTGAAGTCCCCAGTTAGTTTGAATAATTCTTTCTAGTTAGATGATTTTAGGAATCAAGATTAATTTTATTTTGGGTTATCTATGGAAATGATTAACCTATCATGGAGGATATGTGATTAGGTAAATTACTTTTCAATGTGAGAATTTAAGAGAATCTGATGTTATTTGGAGATAAAATTTAATTTGTACCTTGGAAGACTATGTGATTAAATCCTTCAAATATTTAGGTTTCAATCTTAGTTTGGTTTACTTTGAAGAATTTTATGGACAATTGTTTATTGAATGGTCTTCATTGAACTTTGGGTTTTGTTGGAAAAAATTTGGAGATTAAGAATAGATTTTCTTTTTTATAAAGGATTATCCATTTGTGGATTATCTGATCTTGTACTTACCTTTTTGGTTTTGGTTTTGGTTAAAGTCTAAAGACATGGAAAATATATAGTTCTCTTTTGTGAATTAGGTGATTCTATAGAAGTTGATTATAGATCTCTTAATATTAGCAAGTCATCCTAAATACTCGTCTTTTGGAGAAAATATGAGTTTGTGTAAGAAATCTAGTAGGAGATGAGAGTCTACAAGACAAGTAAGTTTGTTTCCTTAAGATCAAAAATAAATTGCTCAATTAAAAGTAACTTAAAACAAAAATGTTTCCTATTAACTTTTCCTACTGGGGAATCGAATACCGTTTAACCCACCACAAGTTTGTGATTTTCTTATGGTTAACTTTATCCTAGACATGTTTACTATCACTCTCCCTCAGAACATGACCCTTTATTTTTTCTTCCATGTCCATGTTTTCCTACATGTAATCCTAGTATGGGTTAACTCAGGTGACCTTTGTAATTCTCTTTCTTTATTTTAACGTGTCTGTTTTACCGACTCTTTTTCCGATGTGGGACTTTCAATGGAGTTTCCAAGCCCAATTTTGAAATTGCAAGGACGCAATTCCCAAAAGGGGGGAAGGATGTAACACCCCAGGTAAATAAAGAATATGACATTTTTATATTTATCCCTATTTGTGAATAAAATATTAATATTACTTTAAAGGGGACGCTATGCTCGATGGCGTACCCAATACACAACAACGAGTTTCTTGGGAATCTTACGTTGCACTCTAATAATAAAATAATATTATTTTAAATGGTAGTTAACGCCTAGCCGTTGTAATGTAGGGAATGAATATAACTAACTAAAAAATGATTATATATGTTTGTCAAATATTTTTACTCTTTACAATAAATGTTAGAGGATTAAAAATGCGAATGAATCCAATTTTTAAGCATAAACATTCTAATATTTTTTAAAAGGTCGATTAAACGCCTTTCGATGGCGAAACTCTATTAAATCCATTTTATAACAATTTTATGTGTTATATTTGACAAAATAAAATACTTCTTTAGAATCGGGACATCAAAATTTAATTTTTTTAAATTTTTGGTATTTTTCCGATAAAGTTCATTTTTTTTAATAGTGAAAAATGTTGTATTTTAATTCAAAACCACCTTTCAATATAATTTATTTATATGGTTAGATTATATTTTGAATTGGTTTTAATGTTCAATTAGAATATATTTTTACCATTTAATCCAATTGTGGTCATTGGAATTAATTTCACTTTGAAATCGGACTTAAACTAGTGTCAATCTTTTGATACTTATTGTTTCATAAAAACACGCTATTTGCTCTGACAGCGGGAATTAATTATTAAATTAATTAATGCAACTTATATGTTTTGAATTTTTTAAAATATACTTCATTTTTGAATTTGTAATATCAAATATAGCTTAGGGTGAAGTTTTGGTATTTTTCTAATGAACTTCAATTTTTGATGAATAGTAAAACCACTAAGTGGTACTTATAAAAACTTATTTTTCATTTAAATGAAGTTTTACCATCTCTATGTTTTGAATTTCAAAAATCTGATATAAATGGTTGTCATTAAGAAGTAAAATGTAGTTCAATGGAATTAAAATCATTTTTTGGTGAATAGTAACTTTTAAGTTTTTAATCGCGATTAGAGGTAATTAGTGTAGTTTAAGGTAAAAATAATGTTTTAATAATATGAGATGAGCTTGAAACATGTCCTACCCTTATTGGATGTGTCATGGACGACCAAGACAATCCATGTGTCAACTTGGGGACCCCATGGAGCCACTTTGGAAGGAAAATGACATTATTATCTTTTTATTTAATGTAAAAGTAAAAATGACACAAACATGAGTTGTTTTACTAAAACAATTTTTAAATGGGTTTATACAAGTCATATTTTTGACTATAAATATTAATTGGAAGGATAAAAATATTTCCTACATCATAGTAGTTTTTTTATAATTTTTAGATATTAAATAAATTAAATTATTTATGACATCATGATGATGCAGCGATTACCTCATTATTTAACGATTTAAATAAAATAAAAATATAATGTAAAATCTAAGACCTACACTTGTCAAAACCTATTTTTTGGGTATATTTCGAAACATTATAACCTTATCCTCTAATTATATCAATGTGGGATCTTTTAAATCCGAAACTCATTTTCAAATAAAGTAACATTTCTTTACTTTCCAAGAGTGCCCCTCCTCTCCTCTTATAAAAGGCCCCCACCTCTACCTCTTTACCCACACTTCCAAAGCCTTTGTCTCGGCCAACCCCTGCCCATTTTGTCTCTCCACATCCCTCTATTACTCCTTGAAGCCTCACTTTGGGCAGAAGTATTTCCAAGGAATCCTTTGAGCTCAAACCAAAGGGAGTTACCTGATTTTAAGGTAATGTCTTCACTTGTGTTCTTTTGTTTTATTTTGCTTCTCCAACCCCCTAAACTCTTTTTATTAATTTCTTTTGTAACAAATCCAGAATCTTCAATATACTAGGATTTTATTATAATAATCATTCGATCTACACCTACACACACCTACATCTAATGGTTAAAGAACATACTGTTTCTATGGGTGGTGAATTTCTGCCTCACGAAACGATGATTGTTCAACACTCATATAACACCATCAAAGGTGGCCATTAAGATGTCACTATATTTATATATGATATATAATATGTTTAGGTTTTACTTAATCTTCTGTATTTTTCTTTTTTGGAATACCTTTATGGTTTCCATTGTGGGTAAACACGATAATTTCATTTTAGGAAGTGCGAACTACTGCCCCCTCAAAGTGATTTGATTCGTTAATGCCATATGTGGGATGTATAAAGTATGGATTTAAAGTTATTATATATGATTTATGTTACATATAAATTATTAATATAATTCTGTAATTAAAATATAAATACCTCTCATTTGGTTTTAATTCCATTAATATGACATAGAAATGAAAGTAGCGTTCATGTGTACGTACGGCTTACCGTCTCCATGAACGGTGCATTTCATTTCTTACCTCTAAATGATTATGTAATATTATAAATACATGTATATTCTAGATATAAATGATATATATTATATCCAAATCATGAATATAATTCTGGATATAATGAAACTTTGACCACACAAACAACATGTAATTGTAAGAAGTCCACTTTCGACTTAAGAACCAAATATCGACCAAACAAACATTATTAACATAAATGATTACATAATGTTTATAACATGGAAATAAGTGATATAAAAGGAATAATGAACTTAAAAAAGGTTCTTAATAAAGTTTAAATTAACTCAAGATTATTATTCAGGACGTTAAAGAACGGTAGAGTCATGTCGGACCCGAGGTAAGGGATCCTACTCCTCTCTTTCTTTTTAAGTACACTCTTTTATGTCATTCCTTCTAAGTTCATCTTTCTTGTGATTCGGATGTTATTTTATATTAATCTTACTGTAATTTTTATGTTCATATGATGAGAGACCCTATTCTCTCTCATCAATCCATTTTGGAAGTTTTGAGTGGCGCCGTTAGGCTGCCAAATTTACGTAAGATATCCAACCTCTCTCTTTCTTTTTAAGTACTCTCCTTTATGTCACTTCTTTTAAGATACTCTTTGTTATGATGGGGGATGTTATTTTATATTCCTATTTCTGTACATTTTATTGTAATATGATGAGAGACCCTATTTGATCTCATCAATCCATTTTTGGAAGTTTTATGTGGCGTCGTTAGGCTGCCGAGTTTTCGTAAGAGATTTTTCATCTCACTTTTATTCCCGTGAGATTTATGCTACATTTGCCACAATTTCCATTGAGTGGTGTACGTACTAACCATTATTTTACTCATTGTGTAATATACTTTCATTTATGAGTATTTACATCAATGTTGTATTATCCTTCTTTCACGGGGTGTATGTTTCGAAAGATACCCATGTCGGTAAGGGAACCTTTCACCCTCCTCTTTTTAAAAGACGTCTTTTGTTATGTCTTTTAATTCACATAATATTATGTTGGGATATGTTATTATATATCCTTATTGATGTAAATTTTATTTCCAAGTGATTAGATACCCTTTTTATCTCTCATCAACTCATTTTCTGAATTTTGAAGTGACGCCGTTAGGCTGTCGAATTTTACCAAGGGAACTTTTTAACCCAATTTCGATTTCTTTGGGTTAAACATGTAGTTATTGAATATGTCATCCGTTGAATATGTGTGAATGACCTTTTATTGTTTTACACTTAATATCCACTTATATTGGGTGTATTTATATTTTTCACACATAATTTTGAGATTGATTTATCCTTAATTTAAGGATACCTTCTTTATAAGGGATTTCATCACATTTTAGATTTCTATTGAGACTTCATTGTTGTTATGCACTAATTCACTCTTATATGGTGTATAAACTATCCTTTGGAATATTATATCATGAATCCATTTATTCTCATGATATTATAAAGTTCTAACTAAATGTTATTCCTCAATTATTGTATTCAAGTGTCTCTAATTTTGGTAAAAACCCTTTAACCAGAATATCGCTTTAAATGTTTTAATGATTTGTTCTTATTAATATCCATGTTTTCAAAATGTTTTTAAGTATTTATTTATATGGATATTAATGTTTTAAAATTTTAAAAGCTTCAAGGTGGTATGGGACACTTTGATTCAAAAATCTGTTTATTAAATGTTTTAAATGGTTTTGAAAATGGTTTTTTTAATGGATTCATTATTTCAATATCCTAAAATGTTATATTGTGATGTGGAAATGTTATGTTCCATTTATTCATGTTTTATGTGTTACGTTTATGTTATGGTTCTTGGGAATTGTTACGAAAACGGGTGGTTCCGTGATAAAATAAGGGCGGGTGAGCCCGATATACCTCTCCAATGCATTGGGTAACGCGAAGGAGTGAAATGTTAAGGTTTCTCTGAAGAGATTTAGGGGATATACTGTGATGGGTATTCCAAACATAACCAATAGGGTTACTCCCTACGTAAGAATGTTATGAATGCCTCAAGTTACCATTATGTTTTATGATTTCTATGTTTTATTCATGATTTGAAGAGGTATGTTAAAGTGCTTATGTTTTATGAGTAAAGTATGATTTCATAGATTCTTATGTATACATGTACTCATGTTTCCTTTCCATATTTTTATATCCCTTACCGAGCTTTTTATGCTCATCCCAAGTTTTTGAAATGTTTTTCACAGGTCAAGGGAAGGGTACATGATATGATGATAGTGTCAAGGAAGTGTCAAGAAAGAATCCATGTTTTATTTTAAATATATTTCTGTTGATGGGAAAAATGAATACTATCTTTTATGTAACCACTTTGTTTAAATGTGGAATGTAATGCAGGTTTTATGATCTAATTCTCTAAAACTCTAAACCTGAAAAGATCCTCAATGTGTAATCTTGTAATAACTCAAGATTAATTAAGGCTTAAGGCTGGGGCCTTATATCAACTTTTTATAACCTCCTTGAGTGAACATAAGCCTGAATTTATGGTAGGTGAACTTACCATAATCCTCACAAGATTCCATGACTATGTTTTGAATATTTTCAATCTATTTTTAATTTTATACCCTATATGACCTTAAAAAACTATGATTTGAATCTGAAACATATTTTACTCAAGAACTAAACCAATCAATAATATACCCTATTATCAAACCCTTTCTACCATTTCAAACTTCTACAAGCATGATGAGAGAGAAAAATCCTTAGATATCTCATCTCATGACGCACTACAACCTTAAAAGAAATCAAAAACTAGTTTTAGTGGTTCTATCAAGCTGTTGAACCTATATCTATTGAATCATCTAATAATTCATGAAAAGGAATTTGTTATAGAGCATATGTTTTCAAGAAAATATTCAATTTTAAAATTCATCTAATAAAAAATATATTAGAACTAGTTTCAACTAAATGATAGATTATTCTACACATGGATTGTAAAAGTGTTTTATTTGAATTTTATGTTTGAGTATGGACAAATGAAATATTCCATTCAAACATCTATTGGTGTAAATGAGTTAGTATATTATTCTACATAATGAGATATGTATTTAAAGGTGCCTCACAAAGGCGATTTTTTGAATTTATATAAAAATTATCTTATGTAGAATTCAATAATTTAATTTAAAATGGCCTTGGATGAACTGATCAGAAATAAGAATCTTAGGAGACCAACTACAATTGAAATGGATGGCGACTATAGAATTTTGATCAATTTTATTCCACATCTCATCTTCTCTAGGTATAGATACTTTATAATTTTAATATATTAGGACTTATTATCTATGTATCTTATAAATAAATAAGATAGGATTAATTTAACAAAATTTATTATTAGGCATATATAAGAAGAGTATAGACATGTATCACAGGTTAACACACTACGACACCCTAAAATGATCTCTTCTTTGTTGAAATTCAAAGGATTAGTTCCTGAAGGAGAGTACTACTCTATATCCTCTAGATAGATGTGTTTAATTCAACTAATTTATAAAAGTTTTAATGTAAATTAGAATCCATATAGAAAATTTTTTGTTGAAGATAATGATAAATTTTATGAGAATTATAATCATTTGAAGAACCCAGTAAGACCAAGGGATAATGATTCTCCTAGTTTTGATCCAGATGGAATTATTGAATATTCCTAGGAATAAGATGATTATAATGTTACTTTTTAAAGTGAAAATGAAATTGGTAATTTATATTAATAATATATGGGATATTATGAGGGTGTTAAAATTCCCTCTCCCCTTCCATTAATTGACCTTATTTTTACACCTAGAAGTGTCTTATATGGTTCTATAGACTCTCCAATTGATCATCCTTCAGATAGATAAGAATTAGAAGGTGTATAATTTATTGATACAAAACTATCCATGATATACCCTTTTTTAGAATCAGATAATGAGTGGACTTAGAGTCCATAAATTTAAAGTACATTTTTACCTAATGAGACTAAAGCACTAATTCCAGATACTTAATATCTTTAAGGGGGAAGTCTCCCAAATCATATCATATGGACAAAGAAGTTTCAAATTATATAACTCCTATGTGGGATAAATCCTATGAAAATTATATTGATGGAAATGATAATAATAATAATGTTAGTAGTCTACCTGATCATGGTGGAGATTCCATCTCAGTTACGCTACACCCAGTTGAAGGAGCCTGAATAATTAAGTCAATTTTGAAGATATGTATTAGATCAATTATGTTTTTTAAAGAAGGAATATTGGACTTATTTATTTAAATGGTTTTAGAAGGAATGTTGTCCCCAACTCTTAATAAAAAACCCAACATGGAAATATCAGTTGAACTAGAGTGTGTTGCACCTTTATTTAACTCTTTTGTGAAAAAAGTTTCAGAATCCTCATAAAAACCTATTTGAGATATTAATGTGAACTTTATTGATAAATAATATAGTGATAAATTAATCATCAATTTAGTCATATTAAGCCAATATACCATGAAAATGAAGTTATAGGTGACTAGTCTACTCCTATATAGATAGATCCCTCTTTTTCAACTCCATTTATTACCAAGGGATACTTAAATGAATTTAAGGTCGATCTGAAAAAATAAATGAAACAATTATTTTTGGGTTCTTTATTTATTATTTAACACATTATATATGAAGAAATAACCTTGGTTGTATCATCATTTTGTGATCATATATAGAAAAATATCTTTATTATATATTATCCTTTAAAAATGAAGTTGTGAATATCATATAAAAAGTTCAAACAATTCAATCGGAGCTCCATGAAATGAGGAGAACATTGGATAAATGTCACTAATATCAAATTGGGATACCTTCTTTATCCAATGCGCCTCCTCCTCCTATCTCTATTTCTATTGATGAAACTCTGATCAGATAAATGGTTTAATGTGAATTAAGATTTTGGGCAGATGGTTTTTCAGAAACTAGTAACTTGTTGAAAATGGATCTAGAAACCCATAGGTAAAAATGATCATGCTTTAATAAAATCTTATATGAAAAAGATTTCCAAAAATAAAGAAACCATCAATAAGTAAATTAAGTATTATTATTATAGAATTTCCACAAAGGATTACTTGAAACTTTTATTCTTATCTTTAGCTAAATATCTCTGGACACATCCTCTGACTCAAGACTTCAAGACCTAAATTGAATATATAATTCTTTTAGTACCTCTTTTGGACATAAATCTAAAGGGTAAAACTTAGTTTATATAGATTATTTGGAATAGATTTCAAGAAAAATGATTTTACCTAGATAATGGAACCATACCTATATGATACTCATACTACAATTTTTAAAACATCAACCAAGCTAATTTCTTTGGTTACTCAAAAATATATATCTATATATATTTCACCCTTTGTATTCAGACCAATACAAGATATCTAGCATATAATGTAATCTGTTAAATGAATTCTCATTCCTTTCCAAGCTCCTCCTCTACCTATGCATAAACTAGATCTCTTTACCAAAAATGAAAAATCTATTATTGATCATTCATTCATTAGAGATTCTAATTATATTTTTGATTGAAATAACTAATAGGGATTCTTCAATATTTTTTCTCATCTTACATTTTATTTTCTCATTTAAATACATATGATATATTAACTCCTCTTATTTATTGTGTTTTCCTTTTTCACTATTATTATCTTTGTTATTATCCTAAAAGGGGAGAATTTTTATGGAATCTAAAATTATTCCAGTTTATTCAATAGTTTCTATGTATTTTACCTAGGTTAGTTTTAGTTTTTCTTTAAGTATTTTTCCAACCATGATTTTTGATAATAAAAAAAAGGTTTATATTGTTGTCTTGGTTCAAAAATTCCCAGTTCTAATTATCTTAAATCATATTTCTTGTTCACATAATAACATATATGTTTTATGATTCTAATACAGTTTTTAGTAAATTTTATAAAGTATTCTTGATTTAAAGGATGTTTGGAATTACTCAAAGGGATTTTTGGTGTGATTTTAATGAAACATGTATGTTGCATGAGGGTAATATAAATATTATAATACCTATAGAGAGGAAATTTGATACCTACAAAAATGTAAAATGAAATTTTATTTACCTATAAATAGGTGATGTGATAACAATGGAAAGGTATAATTAAAGTTTTGTTTCTTAGGGAAAGGTAATCTGATACCAATAGATAGGTAATATTGCCTAAAACTAAGTTATGGAAAACAAAATGATCTATGGATGGGTAGTTTGTAATCTATGTTCTTAGTGGATCAATTGTATGAGAAACTGACCAACTATATGAATTCTGTGATTGAACATGAAGGATCACTGACCCTAAGAGTCAAGATACCATATAAACTGACCACAATAATAATTTCAATCAATTGTCATGTCCTCAACTGATCATAAGATTAAATGAATGACCGTAAATATCAATCATACTAGGCATAACATATTTTTCAATGTATTAGAATGACCCTAAGAAGAAGGTAAAATTACAATAATGTTTGATCAACCATAATCACTAACCCTGTAAAGAAAGGCATGGTATTCCATAATGATCAAACTTACCACATGATGTTTTAACCATATGAAGAAAATGTTGACTAACTGTAATCGACCTACCATAATAGAAACATATTTTAAGAATTAAACAATCATGAATATCATCTTACCATGAGTTCTTTATTTATTATAGGAAATTGACAGAAATATTACTAACTACAAACATGGACTACCCAAAACTTCAACATACTTAAAGTATTGACATGGATAGCCTACCAAAAACATCTAGTCGTGAGTTGAAAAGACTTAACATGAATAAGCGATGATGAATGAATTGTTATTTTTATATATTTTAAGATTCCAATGGAAATATTTCAACTCATTTAATGAAGTCAAACCTGCTACTCAGTATAAGGAATTTTTTGTGATTACTTTAAAATTTACATCTAGAAAAAATATTTATATTAATAAAGAATGGGGGATAAAATAAAAATGGTAGTGACATACACATGATGTATTCTAAGTACTTTCACCTTGTCTTCTTCTCCATGATACTCTATTTTCTACATTTCATCACAAAAACTGAGACATACAATAAAAAGAAGATAACCATATTAAAAAATTCAACATGATCACCAGTTGAGCAACATTGATCTTTATTCCACTTTTTCCTTTCATAATTATCTTTAATTTAGATTTGTGATTATTATTATTATTTATTCCTCTTAGAACATGCTCTGTCTTTGTAAACACGAGTAATAGATACTCATTATCTCTTTCATTATTATGGTTTTCACTCGTGAATAATTGTGGAAGAGTCTTGGTTTTATTCCTTGACTACCCTATTCATAATTGTTTTTTGTATACCCGATCTATATTTTTGGATCATTTTATTAATTTTAATAAACATTCTTGATAGTGGGTTATTTTAAAGTGGAGGGAATTAGGTACCATCTTGGAACTATACATCTTATTTTAATTCTGTAGTGTGCCTCTCCTTTCTTACTCTGTTTTAAATTAAAATCACTTTTTACCCTTTATCTCTTCTTCATTTTTCATTGATTTTTTAGTTAATTTGTATTTTTAAAAGTAACTATAATAGTAAAAACATATTAGTGATATATATAACATTTGGTGTGAGTTAAATAGTATCAAAAATTAATATAACTTCAAATTGTTTTAACTATGATTCAATCAAGATTTTGAGAAGTTTCTTTCAATATTTAAATTATATATATCTATTATATTTTTTAACAACTTTTTTTCAATTATGGGATTTTAAATTAGTATCTTTCAAATAGAAACATTTGGTTTCTCAATTGAACCCTATCTTGAGAATTCCACCAGGACTAACACCTGGGAGTCAGTTATGAGCCTCATATGATATTATTAGATTACCTATGACCATCCCCCTAGGAACTAGTTCTTATACCAGTTATGAAATGGTCTTTAGGCCAAGTTTTGGTTGGAACAGTTTTCTGATGTTCTCAAATTCACTCCAATATTAGATAAAGTGGTAATTTTTTCTCTCGAGTGACATGTTAGAACACAAGGAATGATGGTTATTATTTAATAATTCTTCAATGGGTATTTAAATTATTTAGTTGAGTATGTTATATACATGTACACAATATTTAATGGTTATGTATGGGACCATGTTGGTGGTTATCAATTAATTTTTACTCACACCATGCATGGGTGACCATGGAACTTGGGCACCTAAGAAACTCTCCTTGATTGCAAGAACAATTTGGATTGAGGCTCAGGGTTGTGATCATTCACCTGGTTAATTTGATGAGGTTGGGATATGGATAAGGTATCTATCATAGATACAGTAAATCCTCTTATTCTATTCTTTTATTTGTTATTGATGTGAGATCGGCCTAATGGATGATCATTCATTGTATTTTGGCATGATCGTGAGTCTATATGATTTCATTCCATTTGATATACCATGTAATGATTATTTTTTTCATAACATTCAATTTTTTTGTTAATTATTTTTATTAATTTATTATATTATTATGTACTATAATATGTGGGTATAGTATCCCCATGGTACCAATCTAAACCCTCACTTCTAATCGGAATCCTCTGGGTATGAGGTGGTTCTCTTGAGGTCATCATACGACCTGATATGGTTTCCATAGAGTGAACCGAGTGGGGATGTGACAAAGTGATATCAAAGAGTTTGTATTTTTCATACTATTTGGGGATGGTAGATAAGAGACACAGGAATGTGTTGGATCTTATGATGTATATCAGACTTGTGTGTCATGAACACCTTTTCTGATAGAAATTCCATGTTACTAAGGATGTTGGATTTATTGTTCTTGGTATTAGATGTTATGATTATATGATATACCCTCATGTGAAGTACTTATATTTTTATATTTTATGATTTATTATTGTTTTTCATATTGTATTATTGTGGAAATAGGTGTATCATGCATCATATTTTACACATAGGATTCACACGACCTTTGCCTTCTTGTGTTTAATTTTACTGATGATGGGATTTTAACTATTTAAAGTGTTAGCAACAAATTCTATTATTTGTTATTGTATATTTTATTGGTGGAATTATACTAAACTAGACCAATGTATACTTCCTTATAGTGACAATTCAAGTGGATCTTATGGTTAGGTTCTCATTGATGATGGATATGATGTCCCTCAGTGTAAGATATGTGCAGTGACCTTAGTAGGTATATACATTCATTTGATTCCTTGATTATGAACCACTTGTCTATGATTAAGGAGTTGCTTCATTTTTTTTAAAGTGTTATAAAAACATATATGGTGTTTTCCCATATAGATTAGTGTTTCATTCTACTTAATTGAACTATATGACTATTGTTACTCGACACAGATCATTTAGGATTATGTTTTTGTGTAAATAAATGTTAATAGATAAGAATGTGATCCTCATGGTGTGACTTCTGTATATAGAGACTGTTGGCGCCAAAATATTGGATGAAAAGGGAAGAAGGAATAGCATCCCACACACTGCCTCGCAAAGCCCCGACGTGGAGCCCCCCTGAGCAACGCGTCCATCGCGAAGCAAAGGAGGTGTTAACGCTCCGCAATCGCCCTGATGTTCACGAACCCGCCGCGAAGGCCCAGAGGCGGTAACGTTCCACGAGCCCCCTTGAAGTTCGCAACCCGCCGCAAAGCAACCGCGGCCCCTTCGCACCGCGTGAGCTCTGCTTTGCGGCGACCCTTGCCTATAAATATCGGGCTCCCCCTGAGCCCAAAGGATGGACAATCCGACTTTTCGGCTTCTCAACTCCCGAATCGCGAAGCTACCTTTGACCCGGGAATCATGAGCTCTGCGAGGTATTTTTGCTTCATGAGAGGCCTTCACCTTGTCTCGTTTTGATCCCCTCTTTTGAGAGGGATTTCCTTCGCAAAGCCTAAGGGCATTCACGAAGGAAGGGGATTCCCAAGGGAACCCGGGAAGCCGCGGAGAATTTATGCTTCATGAAACACCCATCATGTACAAGTGATCCATATGCCAAGGAAGGGTCGTTGTACTTCGCGAAGCACACTGATTCATAGCACCTTGCTTCACGAGGAACCTCTGCTTTGCGAGGAAGTGCTCCGCGAACACTATTCCACATCGCAAAGCACATCCCATTCGCACCCCTCCCCCATGCTAAGGCCAAGGCACTCCACTCCATGAAGCACACCCCTTTGCTTGTAAATTCATCTTCCCATGCGACCCTCTAGGTTTGCATGATGTGATTTCAAAGTCTCATGGACAACACCACTCGTAGCGTTACTTCGCCTAATTATTCTTCTCATAGGCACGCTAACGGCTATTGCTTTTTCGCATGGCCATGCTAACGTGGACCCCTCGATGGTTCGCTCTGCGACCCCCCTTCACCACGGCTTTGCTGGTACCTTCCCTCCCCCAAGGGGCAGAGGGTACCGGTCATGTAAGTCCTTGGGGTGTGGAGTAAACCCACCTCATCTGAGCTACAAGACGTTAAACTGCCAAGCACCTCATCCTCAACACATGACATTAAACTGTGATCTGACCCCATGCCTCGCATGTAGGGTCCCCACGGCTCGGACATTCTTTAAGCCCACTGGTATCCACGGAGATGGGATAACCCCTCCATAGGGGATGATATCCTCCTTCTCGGAGTAGCGTATGTCCGTTGGGGAAGGGAAACCACCTTGGTGTAATCCCCCTAGCCTCTCTTGCGGAAGGTAGCACTTGTGTACCTCTATACTTCCCCACTACAAAGGTAAATGGAGGGCACGATAGGGAACAATGCACCTTCCATATCTGGTCCCAAATCCCTCTCCTGCTACGCTTTGCCGCACTTTGGGCCTCCATCCTGGAGTAAGTCCCAGCACCATTGTCCGCCTAACGCGTAAGCCCCTCTCCACTCCCCACGGACGCACCCTTAGCGACGTTATCATCGGGTCTCTGGTCCCTCTTGTTTCTCACACCGAGCATGACTCACGTGGGCTTAGAGTAAGCATCGAACATGGAAACACCTCGTCCAGCATGATGTTAAACGGTATGCCCTCATCCATCATGACGTTAAACTGTACATCCACGTCTCTCATGAAATTAAACTTCACATCCATTTGAACTATGAGGCATTTGATCCATGTCAAGGAAAGGTACGTAGGAATCCTCCACGAGGTTCAAGCCCACCACCCGTCATTTCTTCATGCCAGGTTCCACCTTCGTCTAGCATGATATTAAACTCCATTCTAGTCTGACGGCAAGCTGTTGTGACCAACATGAACTATGTGGTCTTTGATCCATTCTAAGGCATGGTATGTAGGAAGCCTCCATGAGGTTGAAGCCCACCTAGACCCATGGTCCCTTCACGTCGGCCTCCCAGTGTCCAATTTTAACTACATGGTCTTTGATCCGTGCTAAGGCATGGTACGTAGGAATCCTCCATGAGGTTCAAGCCCACCTGGACCCCTAGTCCCCCCACGTCAGTTCACCGACACGATATCCTTGGGAAAACTATAGTGTAAGACCCACACCACCTGGACCCCTGGTCCTCCTTCACATCGGCCTTCAGGCGTCCAACCTGCACTACGTGGTCTTTGATCCATGCTAAGGCATGGTACGTAGGAATCCTTCATGAGGTTCAAGACCATCAATCATTGGTCACCCCGACCTCCTTCACGTAGGTTCACCAGCACTTGGGCAGCCTAGAGTGTAAGACCCACACCACCTGGACCCCTGGTCCTCCTTCATGTTGGCCTTCCGGCGTCCAACCTGAACTACTTGTTATTTTATCCGTGCTAAGGCATGGTACATAGGAAGCCTCCATGAGGTTCAAGCCCACCACCACCTGGACCCCGGGTCCTCCGTCACGTCGGCCTTCCACCATCCAACCTGAACTACATGGTATTTTATCTGTGATAAGGCATGGTACGTAGGAAGCCTCCATGTGGTTCCAGCCCATCACCCGTTGGTGACCCCGACCTCCTTCACGTCGGTTCACCAGAACTTGTGAATCCAAGAGTGTACGCCCCACACCACCTGGACCCTTGGTCCTCCTTCCAATCGGCCTTCCAGTGTCCAACCTAAACTACGTGGTCTTTGATCCATGCTAAGGCATGGTACGTAGGAATCCTCCACGAGGTTCAATCCCACCACCATCTGGACCCCTGGTCCTCCTTAACGTCGGCCTTTCGGTGTCCAACCTAAACTACGTGGTCTTTGATGCGTGCTAAGTCATGGTACGTAGGAAGCCTTTATGAGGTTCAATCCCATCACATGTTGGTCACCCTGACCTCCTTCACGTCGGTTCACCAGCACTTGGGCAGCCTAGAGTGTAAGCCCCACACCACCTGGTCCCCTGGTCCTCCTTCACGTTGGCATTCCAGCATCCAACATAAACTACGTGGTCTTTGATCCGTGCTAAGGCATGGTATGTAGGAAGCCTCCATGAGGTTCAAGACCACCACCATCTGGACCCCTGGTCCTCCTTCACGTCGGCCTTCCGGTGTCCAACCTAAACTACGTGGTCTTTGATCCGTGATAAGGCATGGTACGTAGGAAGCCTCCATGAGGTTCAAGCCCATCACCCGTTGGTCACCCCGACATCCTTCACGTCAGTTCACCATCACTAGGGTAGCCTATAGTTCAACCCCACCACCATCTGGACCCCTGGTCCTCCTTCACGTCGACCTTCCAGCGTCTAACCTGAACTACGTGTTCTTTGATCCATGTCGAGGCATGGTACATAGGAAGCCTCCATGAGGTTCAAGCCCACCACCACCCATCGGACCAAGGTCCACCTTCATGTCGGTTCATCGGCACCATCCCGAATGACGCAGACTTTGATTCCCTGCCACGAGGATACGTAGGAGGTCTCTTCGAGGCTCAAGCCCAACTTCTCTATCACCCTTGATATGGTCCCATTTCATTCCCCCTCCACTTCATTCACCCATCCATAATTTATCATGATTCTCACCCGGGCCACCACATCCTGATGAGATCATGCCACTCCACTCCCCCCCACATCATCCGGGAAGCCGCCCACGGGATGACCCCGATATCGACATCCCTTCAAAGGGAATTCCTCAATCTGATCCGCTCTATCTACTGTTCTGATTAGGCCGATCCATCTCCGTTGGACGTTAAACTTGAGGCATACCCTATGTTGAACATAGGAAGCTGAGGAAAACCTCAGATACATGCCTATGGCATATGATTCCCCACGCTCGATGTGGGATGCCTAGGGCCTCCACGCCCTCATGAAGCCATATAATAAGGGACAAAAGATAGACACACCAATTCCCCAGCATTTAGAAATGTTACTGATGCCTCGACATGACTACTCCCCCGACCGAAGGTTTCTGCCGTGACCGGACCCTTTGGAATTTCCTAACAGAAGTAGTGTAATTAACAGGCATCCATGGAAACATGGAACTGGAAAGAGTTTCACAAACAACGTATTAAATCTATGAGGGAGACCCGGAATAGGTGATGAGTTCTGAGGAGGAATCCACGTAATGAAGAACAGACATCCCATCATCCCGTTTTCGATCAAGGAGCAGACGTCCCTGAATAAGAAGCAGATGCTTCCCACATTTGGAAAGCGGGAATGCGGGGCAACACAAAAAGTCGCGCCTGTCACACCCAAGCGGATGGAAATGCCCGCCCCAGCGAAAGCATCAGAAACAGAAATGGTGAACCTGAAGTGAAGTTATTCTCCTTAATATGAAGATTAGTAGCGCTTGAGAAATCAGTAGATTGATGTGTTACCGGATTCAGATATCCGGAATTGGGTTCCATGAAGCAAATAAGGGGCATGGCGTGAAACTCACAGGAAGTTGTGGCAGTAAAACATGGGGCATTCCATTCTGCAATGTCTTGGTGTGGATTCCTCTCACTGACCATAGAAGTCGGAATGACATTAGGGAAAGGGTTTTTGATCCTTTTTCTCATAGTGTTGATGAGTTAACCTCCCTACTTCTCAGGAACCAGGTTGCTGCTATGGAGACACGATCCCCGCCCTCTCACCTATGCAGGGGCGAGGGAAATACCCGCACAACTGCTCCACAAGGAACCACTGCCGTTACAACATCCTCTACATCTGTGAATAAGGGACGCCCACGTCCCCTCTCCCTGTCAAAGATCATCCAACGAAGGGTGATCAACAACCTTGTACGTAGGTACGAGGAGGAAGGGATCATCCTAACTCAGGATATGACCTGCCTAGACCTGGAGGCATCAAATCCCCACCGTCAACACCGCCCTCATAGGCAGAGCAGGGAGCCCCTGCTCCCCACCCCAACGTTCAATCATTTTGGGAGCCTGTCCCCAGAATGCCTCGACGACTCCTCACCTTACACTAATGAGGTGGGTAATGTCTTGCTCATCCCAGTCAGAGTCCCAATTCAAGGACTCTAGGCAAGGGTCCCCATTCATCCCCATCAGCGCCACCGTCCGGCTTCGCCAGAGGAGCAGGTAAGCTATTCCCCTGCACCACCTATGCCAGCTCGTCTGACCTGACATCAGCATCGGGCCCGAGCTGAGGAAACTTGTCAAGGGGAGTCGACGTCAACATCTACTGTGGCCCGAGCCACTGCTGACATGCATCATGGAGTCCCTACATACACTGATCAGGGGAACTCCTTCACCCGACCAAGACTGAGGCCCCAACTGCCCCATGGGAAGGTTGGGTTGACTCTCAGGGTCGCAGGCCTGAGTGGTGATCGCCGCGAACCAATTCGCGGTGATGTCACCCCCTAAGGAGGGCCTCCCCATACCACCATTCCATAGAGCGTGGGCCTTCCCCACTCCGAAGATCATCATGGAGGTATGCCTCGTGCTACCCCAATCCCGAATGAAGACCTTCCTCGCGACAGTGATACTCGGCACGGAAGCCTCTCCTGCGCCCACCACACAGGGAATGGAGTTCCTCCTCCTTTCCCGGACTGTTGATGTAAAGGTATTGCCCAGCCGGTTCCTCTCTAGTGTGGGGATCCTCCCTACGTCCTCTCTACAACTAGTGAAGGTCCTCCTCGCCCCGTTAACCTGAGGGGTGAAGGTCAGCCTCACTCCACCCGCATCAAACATGGAGGTCCTCCCCATGCTCCAGCTGGTTCCAACAGAGGTTTTGTCCACACGAGTATTGTCTATGGAGGTCCTCCCCATGTACCCTTCGACATTTTCCCTGGTTCCCCTCGCACCCCGGCTGTCTCAACCAGAAGTCCTCTCCACCACGGCACCAGTGCGGTCCCGAGACTATATGTCGTGCATCAGCCTTGTCCCGAAGAGCCATCCAGGGGAAGGAGAGAGGGTCTTCACCGCCACAAGAAGAATCCGGGGAAAGCCCAGGTGGAGATCAAACCAGCCCGCTTCTTAGATTCTGAATCGGAATACGACTTAGCGATGGAACCTTCTCCCCACTCCTCCGTGTCAAGGATCGGGGCAGGAACAAGGTGTGTCAGTCTCATTCTCCCAAAATGAGAAGTCCACCAGATTCCCGCCTCTCTCTACAAGTACATCCAGGGGAGGAAATTGTGGAAATCCCATAGGTTCCGACCATGCAATCACCACAATCATCACCAAAAGCGCCCTCTACCTCTACCAGAGATCATAGAGAGCTATTTTGGGGACCAACAGCGGTAGAGCAACGATGTGACCCATTTCCAGTGACGACAATTCCTGCACCAGAAGCTATGGCTATCATCCCTTTGTATCGTCACATAGTGGTCAGGTCACCTCACTCTTCAGAGGACGGCCCGGAATTCGGCGGCCAGTCAGCTCGTTCGCCGTATTCTCTACTGCCCAGTTAACTGTCCCAGTGGTCCTCTTCAATACCTCTATTGGTCCCTTAGCCGCCCCCAGTTGACGAGTGGGGAAATATGGGCCCAGACCCCGAATCCAATCCCAGGAGTTTCTGGAACATTCTTGCAGCGGACCACTTCCCAGAGAAGTTCTGTCCAGTGGCAGCATTGAACTTTTGTGCGCTGGAATCCCTCACCCCGGGGGAAGTCGAGTGCTTTCGCCAAACCCTATGGGTGACGCACTTTTGCCTTCGTTATGAGTGGGTAGTGTACCCCAGGAGCCGAGAGCACTTCAAGGAAATTGGCGAGCAATGTCGCCTGATCGATTTGGCTTCCCTCCATGTGTCCCAGTGCCCTGAGTCACCAGGCCGCCAGAACACCCTTCAATGGAAATGCGTTCAAAGTTTCAAAGTACTCCACAAAATCATCAGGAAAGTTACCCCCATGTGAAAATCTATGGTTGGGGATAGTATGCCGCCATCCTCTTCAGTCCCATCCGACGACAGCCCGATTCGTTATGCGACATTGAGGACATACCCCCAAGAAGGGTCACGTCCACATGGCTGACGTAGTGGACAAGGAGGACGAGCTTGAATTTCTCGACGGAGGATTTCCCATCAGCAGAGGAACCTTCTAGGCCTCCCTGTACCCACCGAGTCGCTGATACTCAGCCGAAACGCCGGTAAGGGTATGGAGCATGTTGGAACCGTCAAGCACTCCGACCCATCTACCTCAGTGCAGAATATGGACGAACAGCCCGAAAAGGCCACATTGCACCAGCATCTCGATGAGCAGAAGAGGTTGGTTGACTAACTTCTGGTCGAGCGTACTACAGAGCGGCGACCCGACTATGGTAATCCCAAGCCGGGGTAGGAACAATTTCCCCCCAATGAGATGCCTCCAGGAAACCTTGATCATGCTACTCCTGCAGACAGGGTAGAGGCCGGAACACACAGAAAGAGGGCACGATACGTCTTGCCAAACCCTCTTGAGTGATGAGGAAATCTGAGTAATCCAGCTCATGTTCCCCCAGCCACCCCAAGGGTCGTTCCGCTAGTCACTCCATGAGCTGATGAAGCTATATACCATGTCAAAGAATCTGGCAATGCACATGTGATTAGGGACCCCCGTCAAGACAGGGACCCCCACCTGGATGATCTTATAGTGTCACTCGTCGCCCACCTCGAATAATTGGAAACATGGAAGGTGGCAGTCCCACCGGATGGTAAGCCATATCCTATGTGGGTGGATGATATGCCCGCACCCTGGGTTTTGGGAACCCCACTTTCTCACCCTTCAACGGGATAGGGGACCCGCCGTAGAACTTGGCCCATTTTTCTTCCATGTGTGTCCCCATGTTGGGGACCCCGGCCCAGCAAGAATCCACCAAGCCCTGATGTTTCTTGCAGATAATGAAGGGCCCTGCATTCGTCTGGTACATCAAACTCCCTATCGGATCGGTGACCAGCTGGGAGGATCTCCACCGGAAGTTCCTATACGAGTTCAGCTCCACCATGCGAAAGACCAGCATCACAGACCTCTTCAAGTGCAAACAAAGGCCTGATGAGTGATTCGCGGACTTCATCACCTGGTGGAAGGGGCTTACATACTCCCTCGACATGCCATTGACTCAGGATAAATTGCTGACGATGTGTGTAGGGAATTTTAAAACAGAGCTGGTTCCTTCCCTGATCACCCAGAACTACCCTGGAGGGTTTCGGGATTTCTCAGAAAAGGCTCAGCGCCTCGAGGAAGCTCTACAACAGACTAGTCAGGCACGTCTTCTACCCTCTGTCATCCCATCCATGGGGGCTTCTAGAGCCGAACCTACCGTATATCATCCCGTCTTTTTATAACATAACTTTCATTTCATTACACAGAATTGAGGATCGTTAAGGTTTAGTGTCTTGGAAACAGGGAACATAATACATGAAAAAAAACATAAAACATTCTTCTTAAACACTTGAAAGGATTCTCCTTTATTTCATCCTAGGTTCATTACTGCATCTCATAACATGGGGACATACATCAAAAGAAAGGGTGAGAAGGAGGCCCAGTAAGGGAAACAAGAGAAACATTTTACATGTGAACTTGAGATACTTCAATAAGGACATGAAAAGAACATTAAGGCATGAGAAAGAAATCATGAGATACATCATAATAAAAATAACATTTTTCATAACTTGAAGATGTGGCTGCAACATTTAATATTGAAAATCATTTGGTTTCACCAAGGTCCATCCCCAAGGTGTCATTAAAAATTACCAAGGTTATTCACCAAGGCGTCGTTAAAATGGTCATCTCTAGAGATTAAGTCTTTACCCAATGCATTGGAGCGCTATCAGGGCGCACCCTTAAATTTGCCTTTATTATCATGTGAGCCACATATATCATCATCAGACATTTCATAAATAAACCATATAGCATAAAATAAATGGGTTTCATTTCATAATCATAACGTTTTAAAAACTGCATTAAAGACATGATCTTTACGTTACTTTAAACCCATGGAAAGGGAAAGAGGGTATCATGTATGTAAATCCCAGAACATAAAATAGAACATTTTGATATATATGTGAATACCCCTGGACATGGTGATTCAATTTCAAGGACATACCATTTGAAATGAAAAACATGGAAGGAAGACAAAAATTTGATTTCTCTTATGAAAATTCGGCAGCCTAACGGCGTCACTTAAACTTCAAAAAAAATGAATTGAACATATCAAATAGGGTCTCTCATAATATGATCATAAGAAATCAGTATGATAGATATAGAGATCATACCCCAACATAATAAAAAGGAACTTGAAAGATTTGACATGAAAATCGAACTTGAAAAATGAGAAGGGTGAAAGAATCACTTAAAAATTCGGCAGCCTAACGGCGTCACTTAAACTTTCATAAAAAGAAATGATGAGAGTAAGAGGGGATATCTCATAATATAAAAATGAAAGGGAAGTAAGAGGAATATAAAAGAACATCCTCTCACATAATAACATGGAGCATAAAAGGAATGACATAAAAGAGATTACATGAAAAGAAAGAGAGAGGTCGGATCCCTTACCTTAAAACGTGACTCTTGAAACTAAATGTTTTGGACCTTGAGGGCTTGGGGGCACCTTGGGAGGACTCCTTTGGAGGTAAGGAGACCAGAACTTCGTTGGGGGAGAGTTGGGAGTGAAAACTAAAGGAGGAAAGGGTGGGTATTTATAGGGAAAGTGAGGGGACAAGGCATTAATGGCCAAGGGACACCTCATTAGTGGTTTTGGAAAAACCATGGGCTTGCCCATGGTATTTGCCCATGGTATTGGCCACTTGGGACACCTAATACCTTATATTACTATTCATAAGTCGACCATATTGATTACATACTTAATACATCATTTAATGATGTCATTAAACACCCGAAACTTAAAAACTATACTTTCACTATTCATCGAAAATTCAACTTTCTCAGAATAATCCCAAAATTTCACCTTAACCAAATATCAATGCTTTGATTTCAAAAATGAAATCCATTTTATAAAAATAATTTTCTAAATATTTTTAATTAAAAAAACACTATTCACCGAAAATTCATTTTTTTCAGAAAAATCCCCAAAAATTACATTAACATAATATCGATGCTCTGAGTTCAAAAATAAAGTCCTTTTTATAAAAATAATTTTCTAATTATTTTTAGTTAAATTTTTAATTAAAAAACACTATTCATCTGAAAAAACTAATACTTGACTAATAATTTATGAAACCGTTATTTACCCATATTATTGAATCACATCACTTAATCTAGGTGTCTAAATTATATTAAAACTTTCTTTGAGTGAAATTACTAATCCATTTGGTCACATTACTAATCCTAAGCATAAAATCACTATTCATAATTTACTATTCTTCAAAAATTAAGTTGATCTTATTAGACTCCAAATTCCTTACTGAACACATTTGTAGAATACCATTTTTTGAAAATCCTTACACATCATTAATTAATTAGGGTTTACATAAATGTTTTAAAATATCCCTTTTTCAAATATTCATCAATAAAATATATCCTAACATTATCCGGTCAAAAGAAAATCCACAAACATCACTAAAGGAAGAGATCTCAATTTATTCACCCGAAAGGATTACACAAGGAAGCTAGGGTCTCGTCACATAGCCCCTTATAACACTAGAATAAGACCTAAGTGTAAGGTGTGTTATGGTGAGAGAATCTGAGGGAGGCTTAGATAACATTGCCCTAGTAGTAATTTCTACTAACTTGAACTTATCCCGTAGGCGTTTCCGTTCAAGCTTGATACGCTGGAGTTCGGCTTGGGCTTGGTCCAAAGCGAAGCCCACAGATGCTACCTCCTTCCCAAGCTCTGATAAGTGGGCTTCATAAGGGTCGAGTCTACTGGATGAAGCCATCGACTCCTCTTTCTGCATTAACCATTAATATCTTATTAAATCATTAAGAGTAAGTTAATATACTACTCAAAAAGATTGGGTCGTTACATTCTTCCCCCCTTAAGAAATTTCATCCCCGAAATTTGTACTTGAGGCCTAGTCGAAAAGGTGAGGGTACTTTTGCTTCATTGTTTCCTCAGGCTCCCAAGTCGCTTCTTCATATTTATGATTCCTCCACAACACTTTCACAAGGTGGGTAGTTTGTTTCGTAGGACCTTGTATCTACGGTCCAAGATCTCCACTGGCTGCTCCTCATAAGAGAGGTCATGTTCCAGTTGTACCACCTCTAGGTTCAGTACATGCGAAGGGTCGGGTATGTACTTCCTCAAGAGAGATACATGGAAGACATCGTGAACTTGAGCTAGGTTCGGTGGAAGTTCTAGACGATAGGCCACTGTTCCTTTGCGATCAAGGATTTCATAGGGGCCAATGTACCTAGGGATGAGCTTCCCTTTCTTCCCAAATCGCATGACTCTCTTCCATAGAGAAATTCAAAGGAAGACTTTGTCACCAACACCAAACTCCAAGTCCCTTCGACGATTGTCAGCATATCTCTTCTGCTGACTCTGAGCATCCTTTATGTGTTGTTGGATGGTATGAACCTGTTCTGTCATCTCTTGCACAAGATCAGGCCCAAGAAGCTTTCTCTCACCAGTTTCATCCCAACAAGTGGGAGTTCTACATCGCTTTCCATACAGAGCTTCATAGGGTGCCATCTAAATACTCGAATGTAAGATGTTGTTATAGGAGAATTCAACTAATGGGAGGTGTTGATCCCATCCACCTTTAAATTCAATTGAGCATAATCTCAGCATGTCTTCGAGTGTCTGAATAGTCCTTTCAGATTGGTCATCAGTTTGAGGATGATAGGCCGAACTAAAATTCAATTCAGTACTCAGAGCATGTTGAAGACTTCTCCAGAATTTTTATGTGAATCTTGGGTCACGATTAGACACGATGGATAGTGGTACCCCATGCAGCCTTACCACTTCCTTCACGTATATCTTGGCAAGATGATCCAGAGAGAAATCTTCCCTAATAGAGATAAAATGGGTTGTCTTGGTGAGACGGTCCACAATAACCCATATCACATTGTTTCCTTTGGATGTTTTCGGGAGACCAGTTACAAAGTCCATAGTGATATTATCCCACTTCCATACTGGTATGGGTAGTGGTTGTAATACCCCCTTAGGAAGTTGTCGTTCTGCCTTTACTTTCTGACACACCAGGCACCTTGTAGTGTAATCAGCAATCTCCCTCTTCATGTAATCCCACTAATAATGATCATGAAGGTCTCTCTACATCTTAGTGCTTCCCGGATGTATAGAGAAAGTAAATCTATGAGCTTCATCATAAGTTCTTTCTTTATATCCGGAATAGATGGAACACATAGTCTTGTACGAAATTTCAATACACCTTCTTGATCAATATTGAAATCAGGGAACTTCCCATCTTTTACAGCCTCCAACTTCTCCTGCAGCAAATGATCTTCTTTTTTAGTCTTCTTGATCTTCTCGAGTAATGAAGGTTGAGAAATCATTTGGGATAGGGTTGATGATGTCCCTTTCCTTATAATTCCCATGTCCAGTTTTACTAGATCTTTAATCAAGGGATCTCCTAGGATCCTCATTATTGCCAGAACAACTGGATCTTTCCTGCTTAACGCATCCGCGACTTTGTTTGCTCTTCCAGGGTGATAATGAATTGAACAATAATAGTCTTTAATAATCTCCAACCATCTCCTTTATCTCATGTTCAATTCTTTCTATGTTGAAATATACTTTAGACTTTGGTGGTCAGTGTATATATCACATTTATCCCCATAAAGATAGTTCCTCCATATCTTTAGAGCAAAAACAACTGTCATCGGCTCTAGATCATGTGTAGGATAATTCTGCTCATGAATCTTCAACTGTCGAGATGCATAAGCAATTACCTTGTCATTTTGCATGGGGATGCACCCAAGCCCTTTCAGAGATGCATCGCTAAAAATAACGAATCCTTCTCCGATAAAGGGTAGTGTTAACACAGGTGCAGTAACCAATCTCTTCTTCAGCTCTTGGAAACTTTCCTCACATTCCTTTGTCGAGATGAACTTAACCCCTTTTCGAGTCAACTTGGTTAGTGGATTAGAAAGCCGTGAAAAGTTTTTCACAAACCTCCTATAATATCCCGCTAAACCAAGGAAACTACGAATCTCAGTCACTGTTGTGGGTTGAGGCCACTCCTCCACAACCATTGTCTTTGCAGGGTCAACTGAGATTCCTTCATTTGTTACGATGTGCCCCAAGAAAGCCACTTGTTGTAACCAAAACTCACACTTGCTGAACTTCCCAAAGAACCTCTCCTTCCACAGAGTTTTCAATATAACCCTTAGATGATCTTCATACTCCTCAAGACTTTTTGAATATATCAAAATATCATCAATAAAAACTACCACAAAGTTATCAAGGTAGTCCTTAAAGACTCTATTCATCAAATCCATGAAAATTGTAGGAGCATTAGTCAAGCTGAAGGGAATAAAAGTAAACTCATAATTCCCATATCGTGATCGGAAGGCAGTCTTTGGAATATCTTCCTTCTTCACCCTCAGTTGATGATAACCAGATCGAAGGTCAATCTTAGAGAATAATTGAGCCCTGTGAAGTTGGTCAAATAAATAATCAATTCTCGGAAGAGGATATCTGTTCTTCACTGTGATCTCGTTCAGTTCTCTATAATCAATGCATAGACTCATTGATCCATCCTTCTTCTTCACAAAGATAACTGGTGCTCCCCAAGGAGACACACTCGGTCAGATAAACCCCTTCTCCAACAAGTCTTGGAGTTGTTTCTTTAACTCTTCTAGCTCCACATTTTCCATTCTACATGGAGTCTTTGATATCAGTTGATACCCATGTACGAGTTCAATGGAGAACTCTACCTCTCGTTCTGGGGGAGGTCCAGGTAACTCCTCAGGAAATACATCCATGTATTCCTGAACAATCGGAACATCTTCTATTTGTATGCTCCTTTTTCCTTCTTCATCATCACCGATTAACTCCATAAAGAAAGCTATAGGCGGTGCTTCTAGATAGGGATCAGTTCGGGATATATCTCCTTAGAAGATAACTGTAGGTTATTCATTCAAGACTACTGAGATTTCCTTACATCTGCATTTGATCTTAGCATTATACTTTGAGTGCCAGTCCATCCCTAGTATAATGTCGAATTCCATCATGGGAATGACTACTAGATTTGTGATAATATTGTTCTCACCAAAGTAAACACTAGAGTCTCTAAATACTGTTTATGGAAGGATAATCCCACTTGGAGTGTTGACTGACAAGTCTACCTCTAGCAGTTCAGGGATTGATTCTATATTCCTTGCAAACTTGGAGGAAATAAAGGAATGCGTAGAACCAGAATCAAATAAAGTACTTGCTAGTTTTGAGAGGACAACAAGAGTACCTGCTACCACATCATTCGGAACTTCAACTTCAGTTGTTGTGATAGAAAAAGCACGACCTTGCTCCCTTGGCCTCTGCTGAGGTTGATGGTGATTCCCCTCCACCGCCCTCGGATTTGGAAATTGGTTAGCAAAGTGCCCAAGCTGTCCACACTTGAAGCATGTGACTTCGGGTAGGGCCAGAACCATCTTTCCTCTGTCATTATCATTGGGAAGCTGAGGCTTCACCTCACTATGACAATTCCGAGCAATATGGCCTCCTCTTCCACACTTGTAGCACTTTCCACTTCTGTTCAAGCAGTTCCCCAGATGATTCTTCCCACATTTATTGCATGTGGTAAGTTGCATTTGATTTCCACCTCTTCCCTGATCAAAAGACTTCCCTAAACTGGGCTCCAACGATATCTTCTTTTCATTTGGTTTATGAGACCATTGTGTCTCACAAAACTCCAGCTCGACTTTCATAGCACTTCGAACTATTTCTTCATAGCTATCATAGTCCCTGTTGGCTAGATTCTTCCGCAGATGAGGTCGTAGTCCACCAAAGAATCTATCAACCTTCCCACTAGGGTCCATGAAAAAGCTTGACGTATAACAAGAAAGCCTTGTGAAGTTCATCTCATAGCTTCCGACAGATTCGTTCTCCTTCTGCTTCAGCTCGAGAAACTCTTTCTCCATTCTCATTCTCATGGAACGAGGGAAATAATTGTTAAAGAAAATTCCCCGAAATTCTTCCCACTCCATAGCTTCCTTCTCTCCTAGTGGCTTCGTCTTTTTGATCAGTGACCACCACTGATCAGCTTCTCCCTCTAGGCGGTAAACAGAAAGGGTGATTTTTCTTGTTTCAAACAATGAAGTACAGAAAAGATCTTTTCAATGGAGCTTATCCATTGTTCCGCAACCAATGGGTCAGTAGATCCACTGAATGTTGGCGGTCGTTGACGCATGAAGGACTCAATAGAGTGTTGTTCCCTTCATGGTGAGGTCGGCCTCTCAGCTTGATTCAAGTTATTACTCATAACTTGAGTCAGTTGGTTCATCATTCGCATGAATGTTTCCATTCCGGCTTCCATCGGAGGGTCGTCAGCACATGGTGCATTTCGGTTACCATCGGCACGGTTCCTCCTATTGCCCGCCATTTTCTAAAAGAATAAAACCTTAGTAAGAAACTTATTTCATTTATGAATCTTTTAACTAAGACATCATGCTTAGACAATTACACTTTTCTATAATTCCTTCATAATGATTCATAAAAAGCTTGTGATTAACCAAACATATCCCTCGGGAGTGTCGTAACCAAGAGTGCAGCAAGGCTCGTTATCGTGCACCAGTTCCCATTCAAGTCTAGCTCAAAGCGGTGTTTTCGGGTTTTACCCCTATGTACATCTGTGCCAGAGCCGCCTCTACCTGCTCGTATCCAGACAGGGAAGTATTTGTTTGACAAACCACTTACTCAATACTTACCAAAATACCAGGAAGCTTTCCTATATTTAAACTTTTCTATAGGGTTCTTCCTAATGTTTTTATATCCTAATTTCCACAAATAACTAAACCTCCCTTTGATACCAACTATAGCATCCCGTCTTTTTATAACATAACTTTCATTTCATTACACGGAACTGAGGATCGTTAAGGTCTAGTGTCTTGGAAACAAGGAACATAATACATGAAAAAAAACATAAAACATTCTTTTTAAACACTTGAAAGGCTTCTCCTTTAGTTCATCCTAGGTTCATTACTGCATCTCATAACCTGGGGACATACATCAAAAGAAAGGGTGAGCAGGAGGCCCAGTAAGGGAAACAAGAGAAACATTTTACATGTGAACATGAGATACTTCAATAAAGACATGAAAAGAACTTTTAGGGATGAGAAAGAAATAATGAGATACATCATAATAAAAATAACATTTTTCATAACTTGAAGATGTGGCTGCAACATTTAATATTGACAATCGTTTTGTTTCACCAAGGTCCATCCCCAAGGTGTCGTTAAAAATTACCATGGTTATTCACCAAGGCGTCGTTAAAATGGTCATCTCTAGAGATTAAGTCTTTACCCAATTCATTGGAGCGCTATCAGGGTGCACCCTTAAATTTTCATTTATTATCATTTGATCCACATATATCATCATCAAACATTTAATAAATAACCCATATAGCATAAAATAAATGGGTTTCATTTCATAATCATATCATTTTAAAAACTGCTTTAAAGACATGATCTTTACGTTACTTTAAACCCACGGAAAGGGAAAGCGGGTATCATGTATGTAAATCCCAAAATTTAAAATAGAACATTTTGATATATATTTGAATACCCTTGTAGAAATAAGAGCTTTGAGTATTCACTTTATAACATAAAATAATTTTGAGAAAAGAGAGGCATTTTGAGACGAATATTCTGCAGCATAACGGCTATGTTACAAGGTTTTAGAAAACTTTGAAAAGAGAGGGAACATGGGTCGAACAATCATAATTGACCCATAAAAAAATAGAGGGACAGAATAAGAAGGATATATGGACATGGTGATGCAATTTAAAGGACATAACATTTGAAATAAAAAACATGGACGGAAGACAAAAATTTGATTTCTCTTATGAAAATTCGGCAGCCTAACGGCGTCACTTAAACTTCAACAAAAATGAATTGAATAGATCAAATAGGGTCTCTCATAATATGATCATAAGAGATCAGTATGATAGATATAGAGATCATATCCCAACATAATAAAAAGGAACTTGAAAGATTTGACATGAAAATCGAACTTGAAAAATGAGAAGGGTGAAAGAATCACTTAAAAATTCGGCAGCCTAACGGCGTCACTTAAACTTTCATAAAATGAAATGATGAGATTAAGAGGGGATATCTCATCATATAAACATGAAAGGGCAGTAAGATGAATATAAAAGAACATCCTCTCACATAATAACATGGATCATAAAAAGAATGACATAAAAGAGATTACATGAAAAGAAAGAGAGAGGTCGGATCCCTTACCTTAAAACGTGACTCTTGAAACTCAAATTTTTGGACCTTGAGGGATTGGGGGCACCTTGGGAGGACTCCTTGGGAGGTAAGGAGACCAGAACTTCGTTGGGGGAGAGTTGGGAGTGAAAAATAAAGGAGGAAAGGGTGGGTATTTATAGGGAAAGTGAGGGGACAAGGCATTGATGGCCAAGGGACACCTCATTAGTGGTTTTGGCAAAACCATGGGCTTTCCCATGGTATTTGCCCATGGTATTGGCCACTTGGGACACCTCATACCTTATCTTACTATTCATAAGTCGACCGTATTGATTACATACTTAATACATCATTTAATGATGTCATTAAACACCCGTAACTTAAAAACTATACTTTCACTATTCATCAAAAATTCAACTTTCTCAGAATAATCCCAAAATTTCACCTTAACCAAATATCAATGCTTTGATTTCAAAAATGAAATCCATTTTATAAAAATAATTTTCTAAATATTTGTAATTAAAAAAACACTATTCACCGAAAATTCATTTTTTTCAGAAAAATCCCCAAAAATTACCTTAACATAATATCGATGCTCTGAGTTCAACAATAAAGTCATTTTTATAAAAATAATTTTCTAATTTTTTGTAATTAAATTTTTAATTAAAAAAAACTATTCATACGAAAAAACTAATACTTGACTAATAATTTATGAAACCGTTATTTACCCATTTTATTTAATCACATTACTTAATCTAGGTGTCTAAATTATATTAAAACTTTCTTTGAGTGAAATTACTAATCCATTTGGTCACATTACTAATCCTAAGCGTAAAATCACTATTCATAATTTACTATTCATCAAAAATTAAGTTGATCTTATTAGACTCCAAATTCCTTACTGAATACTTTTGTAGAAGACCATTTTTTGAAAATCATTACACATCATTAATTATTTAGGGTTTACATAAATGTTTTAAAATATCCCTTTTTCAAATATTCATCAATAAAATATATCCTAACATTATCCGGTCAAAATAAAATCCACAAACATCACTAAAGTAAGAGATGTCAATTTATTCACCCGAAAGGATTACACAAGGAAGCTAGGGTCTCGTCACATAGCCCCTTATAACACCGGCATAAGACCTAAGTGTAAGGTGTGCTATGGTGAGAGAATCTGAGGGAGGCTCAGATAACATTGCGCTAGTAGTAATCTCTACTAACTTGAACTTCTCCCGTTGGCATTTCCGTTCAAGCTTGATACGCTAGAGTTCGGCTTGGTCTTGGTCCAAAGCGAAGCCCACAGATTCTACCTCCTTCCCAAGCTCTGATAAGTGGGCTTCATAAGGGTCGAGTCTACTGGATGAAGCCATCGACTCCTCTTTCTGCATTAACCATTAACATCTTATTAAATCAATAAGTGTAAGTTAATATACTACTCAAAAATATTGGGTCGTTACATGCCGCAGTGGCCCAAAAAAAGCCTCCAGGCAGCTAGAATTACTGTCAGTGGCACCACCCCCGCAACCCCGCAGAAGCCCTCCACCTCAAGAACAGGCTCCTGCCCAGTAGAGACCACCCCAGAATCGACAGGTTCCCCACACAATGCGCCACCACCACCTAGGAGGGACAATCAGGCACTGCCTCCTCGGCAGGCCCCTTCGGCCCCTCATCAGGGCCAGGCTCCCAAAGATCCCTTTCTGGAAAGAAGGCACCATACTTACTCGTTTGACGAGGATAAGGTCCCCGGTTACTTCTGAAGTGTTCTAGAGCAAGGGATCGTGCGCTTACCCGAGTGCAAAAGGTCGGCAGAGGAAAATCTCACCAATCACCCCAACTACTGCCCCTATCACCGGATCCTAGGGCTTACCCTCAAGCAGTTCTTTGTGTTTAAAGACTGGCTCCAAGACCAGCCGTGGGTCCTAGAGGTACGATGACTGGATGGATCGTAAAACAATCACTCGTGTCCATGGTATCATCTAGGCATGCCCGAATTAGCCAGAGCCTATGGAGGAAGAAGCTAGTACCTCTGCATCGTCATCCTAACCGGCCTCTTCTCAAAAGAGTAAGCAGCAACGACGTAAGAAGAAGAATCATGCTCCCCCACTACCATCGTTATCCCGTTCTCTTGGTGACTTTATGCCCCCTAAAATGGGGATTCCTCCTAGAATCCACCCAGTGGTGGATGATTCGTCAAGAAACAGCTGGGGGTATGCTTCAGTTAATACCATAGAGCCGGTAAATCCCTACATGAATACCGATGAGGGGGAACGTCGGGCGAGCCTCCCCAATGTCCCCAGTCGACATCAACGTCGGTGGAATTACCACCACATGGGTTGTCGAGTCACATCAGTGGGAAATTTCAATAAGGCCGTGCACACTACTGAAACCAGAAAGCAGGCTCATCACAGAGCTCAGCACGCACCACCTCATCTAGTGCCCTCAGATCTACCTCCACCGTCGTTTGTGCTACTAGACCTGGTAGAGCTGCCCCATCTGTATCGCGGTTAGTCTTTCCCGGCTGCAGGCCAAACTCTGTTGTCTGGTCCTAATTCGGTGGCTACTCTCCAGGCCGCAACTAGTAGGCAGCAGGATGTACCCAATACCAGCTAGCCGTCGGTTCAACCGGCAGGACCCGTTATGCCTCTAAATGCGGAACGACCTCCTGTAAGCAGAGGCACGCGTTTGGCACGAAAGTATGATGTCATGAAGCACCTTGTCGGCATTCCAGCAAGGCTTTCTATCCTCTAGGCTCTTCGCCTCTCATCTGAAATGTGTGAGGCACTTGCTGATGCCCTAAGGATCCCCCTCCGGTTTGAGACTGAGGTACCAGCTATAGAAGCCTCCCATGCTGAGGCAATTGAGAACGCCGAATGCCAGGCAATTATCTCATTCTCTGGTGAAGACGAAGACCCTCCCATACATGGGCATATTCTCCCACTGTACATCACCGTCCAGTTCAATGGCGTGGAAGTCTACCGCTGTCTTTTTGACACGGGTTCTGGGATCAACCTAATTTTGACCTGGACACTAAGGAAGATGGGTTTGTTAGAGGATGATCTAACTCCCTCTGACCTCATAATTCAATGATATGATAGGACCGAGCAGACTCCAGTTGGAAAAATCCACTTGAAGACCCAGTTCGGTGGCCTAATTGCCAGCACTGAATTCATGGTTGTCTCCCAAGATACCGCGTACAACGCATTGATGGTCAGGCCATGGATCCATCTGCATGCAGCGGTCCCTTTTTCATATCACCAATGCCTCAAATACTCCCTCAATGGTTGAGTAATCGTGCTCCAATAAGATGCATCTCCTTTTTCCTCTTATGAAGCCCATTATCTGGATGCTGACTATTACAAGAGAAGAGACAAGAAAATCCTAGAAATCAATGTTGAACCCGGCCCAGCCACAAGTGATCCCTAGGAAGGTATGGATGATGCCTACATCTTCCCAATCCATCAGTTAGAGGCCACGACCACCGACATGGGGCAGTGTTTTGTTGTTTCGGGTAAAAGAGGAAGGCATGTTCCCATGTTTAAGAAACGGTGGAAAATCACCTCGTACTCCTACACCAATAAGGCTCAGGTGATCCCGGAACCTCCTACCCCTGTGCGGTATCAAAGGGCCAGGATTATGGAAACGGTAGTATGTCATACCTTTCTCTTCCGCTGGGCTGGAATCAACTGGCTCAGGCCAACGTGCCACTACTGCTTTGATGTCATCAAACGTGGACCCTTGGGCCGTAGGCCAGATGGGATAGGATCGACTGCCTTCATCGCTATGGTCTCAGTGGTGCATGGTGTAACACCCCGAGCTTCCACGATACTCTTCTCATCCAATAATGCAATAGCTTGCATTGTACGCAACTTTGAGTTCTAACACACCACAACTAATCAAAGTAGCCGTTATGAATAGTAATAACCACTTTTTAAATTTATAGAAATTTTATATTTCAAAATGGACTTCATTTTTGTATTCCTAATATTTAAATTAGCCTATGTTGAATATTTTGTAATTTTCTGAGAACTTCCAAATTTTTATGAATAGTGAAAAATACTTAAAACAAATTTTTTAATCAAAATAATTTATAGTGATAAGTTATACTATTGAGTGGTTTTAAAGTATAATTAGAATATATTTTTACCATTTTATCCAATGGTGTTCATTATAATTAATTTCAC
This sequence comes from Viscum album, assembly GCA_963277665.1. Lineage (NCBI taxonomy): Eukaryota > Viridiplantae > Streptophyta > Magnoliopsida > Santalales > Viscaceae > Viscum > Viscum album. The sequence goes on from OY728166.1 coordinate 1,478,143,663, forward strand.
TTTGAAATTGGACATAAACAATTGTCAATCTTTTGATATAAATTGTTTCTTAAAAACACGCTATTTATTGTGACAGCGGGAATTAATTATAAAATTAATTAATGCAACTTATATTTTTGTAATTTCATAAAATAGACATCATTTTTTAATTTGTAATATCAATTATAGCTTAGGGTGAAATTTTGGCATTGTTCTGAAAAACTTCAATTTTTGATGAATAGTGAAACCACTAAGTGGTAGTTAAATAATTGAATTTTCGTTTAAATGAAATGTTACCACTTCTGTGATTTTATTTTCAAAAATCTGACATAAATGGTTTTCATTAAGAAGTAAAATGTGGTTCAATGAGATTAAAATAATTTTTGGTGAATAGTAACTTTTAAGTTCTTAATCGCGATTAGAGGTAATTAGTGTAGTTTAAGGTAAAAATAATGTTTTAATAATATGAGATGAGCTTGACACATGTCCTACCCTCATTTGATGTGCCATGGACGAACAAGACAATCCATGGGTCAACTTGGGGACCCCATGAAGCCACTTTATTTAGAAAATGACATAAATACCTTTTATTTAATGTTAAAGTAAAAAAATGACACAAACATGAAATGTTTTACTAAAACAATTTTTACATGGGGTTATACAAGTCATATTTTTTACTATAAATATTCATTGGAAAGCTAAAAATATTTCCTACCTCATAGTATTTGTTTTATAATTTTTATACATTAAATAAATTAAATTATTTATGACATCATGATGATGCAGCGATGACCTCATTATTTAACGATTTAAATAAAATAAAAAGATAATGTGAAATCTAAGGCTTACACTTGTCAAAAACCTATTGGATGAGTAGATTTATAACCCTTATCACCTTAGACTTGAATTATATAAGTGTGGGACCTCTAAAATCCGAAACTCATTTTATAATAAAGTGCCTTTTCTTTACTTTCCAAGAGTGCCCCTCCTCTCCACTTATAAAAGGCCCCCACCTCTACCACCTCATTCACACTTTCAAGCCATTTGGATCGGCCAACCTCTGCCCAAATACTCTCCCAACTTCCCCCTCTTACTCCTAGAAGCCTCAATTTGGGAATAACTCTTCCCAAGGAAGCCTTTGGCTCAAATCAAAAAGAGTTACCCGATTTTTAGGTAATGTCTTCTCTAATGTTGTTTTGTTTTATTTTGCTTCTCCAACCCCTTAAACTCTTTTTATTCCATTATTTTGTAACAACACCAGTATCTAAAATATACTAGGATGTTGTTATGATAAGGATTTGGTTTACACTTACACACACATTCGTCTAATGGTTAAAGAACATACTGTTTCTGTGGGTGGTGAAATACTGCCTCACGAAACGATGATTGTTCAATATTCCTTTAACACCTCTAATGGTGGCCATTTTGATGACACTATTTTCATATATGATATATATATTATTTTTATTTCTTCCTTATGCTTCTTTATTTCTCATTTATGGCATACTTTATTATTTTCCATTATGGGTAAATGCGATAATTTCATTTTAGGAAGTGCGGACTACCGCCCCCTCAAAGTGATTTGAATCGTTAATGCCATATGTGGGATGTGTAAAGGATGGAGTAAATGGTATTATACACTATATTATACTGGAATTATATTATAAATTTATATCTTTATGATTTCATTCCATTAAATATGAAATAGAAATGAAAGTAGCGTTCATGCGTACGTACGGCTTACCGTCTCCATGAACGGTGCATTTCATTTCTTACCTCTAAATGTTATGTAATATTATAAATGAATGTATATACTGTATATATATGATATATATGATATCTACATCATAAATATAATTCTGGATATAATGGATATTTCACCACATGAACAACTTGTAATTATAAGAAGTTTATTTTTGACTCAAGTACCAAAGATCGACAAAACGACCGTTATTAACTTAAATAATTACATAATGTTTATAAAATGGTAATAAGTGATATAAAAGGAATAATGAACATGAAAAAGGTTCTTATGTAAATAGAAATTAACTCTAGTTTATTATTCAGGAGGTTAAAGAATGGTCGAGTCATGACAAGACGCAAAGTAAGGGAACTTCTTAACCCAACTTCTATTCTTTGGGTTAATATCCTACTTTCAAGTTATGTCATAATGTTATTATGTCCTATTTTGTATTTTTACTTTCTTTATGTGTACATATAGTGAATACACATAATAGAACTATTTTATTTTAAAAATGATCTTTTTAAGGACTTCGTCTCAATCTCCTTTCATTGAGGCATATTTGGTTTTATACACAACTTTCATTTATACGGTTTATAAACCCATTTGACTTTTAAGTTTATTCAAAAGGATTATTTTTATACGAAGCGTTTTACTAAATGAAAAAAAGGGAATGTTTTTCTTTCCGCACATATGCGGCGACAATGACTTCTCCGCCGTCGTGACCATTATTTGAGTTTCGGCTTCCTCTACAAGCCATCTTTTTTTTAATGAAAAATAAATACAAAGTTTTAAATTTCTTTTATTTTGGTATTTAAAATGGTTTTTAAAGAGTTTTTATTATATCAACGTGTTGTATTGATATCTTGTGATTGAAATATGGAAATGTTATGTTTCATTTATGAATGTTTTATGTGATACGATTATGTTATGGTTTATGATATGTTTAAAACTATTCATATGAGGAAGGAATTGGACTTAATAAGTGACGGGTGGAGCCCGCTATAGCTCCTCGATGCATCGGCAGGTCTTATGAGACAAACTAGTGTCTTGGCACGAGGCCTTGACAAAATCTTATTTGTGGTCTTGGCACGAGGCCTTGACTACGTGGTTATGATAGTCTAGCATTATGCATCCCATCATTATGAAAGTGGTTAATGATATTTCATGTGATTATTCGACCAGTAGAATATCCATGTGAAGAAGTAAATGGCATTATCTCATTTTACTTTTGCCATATTATGTTGATGTTCAAGTTTAAAAAGCTTTTGTTTTAGTTATACATTGCCTTAAATGTTTATGTTTATTTATGAAAGTTTCCGCAATATTGTTATCCTTACTGAGCATCTGATCTCACCCCTTTAAATGTTTTAATATTTTCCAGGATGTGAAGAAGTATTTTATGAATGAACTATAGGGATTGTTATAAGAGGATATGAGTGTGGTCTATGGAGACTTTGTTATTATAGTTTTTCACTTTATGATGTAATTTAACGTTTATGAATGTATCTAGTGTTTCTAAGGCTACTAAACTAATCAGTCTTTCGAGACTTGATCTTTTGTGATCATGCCAATGTTACGAAGTAATGCACCGACTCCGGGTAGCTGGGGTCGGGGCGTTATAGTTGGTATCAGAGGCAGTTTAGTAATAACCTTGGAAGCTAGATTTAGATAAACTCTGATTAGAGCACATAGCCCAAAGATAGACTTTGAGGATTAGTATAGAAGAACTTCCTAGAATTTTGTTATTGTAGAGATTTTGTGAGTTTTCCGAGAAATACATCCCTGTCTGGATACGAGCAGGTAGAGGCGGCTCTGGCACAGATGTACCTAGGGGTAAAACTCGAAAACACCTCTTTGAGCTAGACTAGAACGGCAACTGGTGCATGACAACAGGCTTTGCTGCACTCTTGGTTACGACACTCCTGGGGGATATGCTTAGGATAATTCTCATTTTCGTTACAAACCACTATGAAGGGTTATGAGTATATACATCCTCAAAGAAAACATTTTTATGATTATGGATATGTCCATAAATAGTTCAATTTATGTTAAGTATTTTACAAGTATGGAATTATGTATTTTGATTCATAAACTAATCTAGTTTATTCCATTGTTTAGAAATGGAGCCTAGTGGAAGGAATGGAAACTGTATCAATGCACGCACTCCGTGTAGGGATTTCCCTCCGGCTCAAGATAATTATTGTGGATCTGGAGATACAACTGGTGCTGATCAACTTATTACCATACTGGGACAACTCACTCAGGTTATGAATAATAACCTTACTCGTATGGAGCACCCTGATCCGCAACGTAGAGGATCAATGTTAGACCGCTTCATGAGGCAACAACCACCAACATTTAATGGGGGTACAAATCCATTAGTATCTGAGCAATGGATAAACTCCTTAGAGAAAATATTCCACGCTATGGGGAGTAGTGAAAGGGAAAAGGTTATCATGGCAGTTTACCGCCTCACTGGAGATGCTGATCAATGGTGGCCATTGATTCAAAACACAAAGGAAGATGATGACATATCGAATATGGAATGGAGGGAGTTCAAAGATCTTTTCTTAGAAAAATACTTTCCTCATGACCATCAAGCAGATATGGAAAGGCAATTTCTGAGTCTGAGACAAAAGGAGGATGAGAATGTCGCAAAGTAAGAGGCCAACTTTACAAGGATGGCGAGGTATGCTGCAGATTATATACGTAACCCAAGAGGTAAGATTGATCATTTCTTTGATGGGTTAAAACCATTTATCCGTAGAGCTTTAGTATCACAATCTTTCTCAACATACGAAGATATTGTCTCATGTGCTATCAAGACAGAAAAGGAATTCTCTAAGTCTTATGACAACAAAGTAAAGCAAGAGAAGAAGAGAACGGTGGAACAAGAGACAGATAAAGGGAAAAAGGGAAAGAAGGATTTTCCATTATGTGATAATTGTGGGAAGAATCACCCTGGTACTTGCCTAAAAGGAATGGGAGTTTGTTATAAATGTGGAGAAAAAGGTCATCAGGTGCGTGATTGCAAGGGAAAGAAAGAGGCTATCAATGTTGAATGCTACAATTGTAGGGAAATGGGGCATTATGCAAATGAATGTCTTATGCTTCAGGGAAACTTACCTCATAAAAGGCCAAGGGATCAAGGAAAATCTTATGCTGTTACTATAGTTGAAGCAGAATAATTAATGTATTGGTGCTTTTGGACTCATGGATTATATTCTGGTTATTAGAATAATGTGATATAAATATATATAAGGATTGTACTGCAGTACTTGTTGTTTCAGTAAGGTTTTAATATGATGAAGGTAATCATATTTTTAGTATGTGACAATAAGAGAAACATTACTTTGTTTGGGGAATCTGATAAATTGATTTTGGAATTAAGAAACCTTTTATAGAAAGTCTGGATAGAGGTATTTTGGATAACTATAAAGGTTGGAGTGGATTAAGTTGATCTTTGGATAGTATTGTTTAAGGTTAAAAAATTTATGAAGATTATTTTTGGAATATTATACTACTATAGTTTTAGGAAAAAGACAACCTGTAGGGTGGGGCATAACCCGTCACGTCGGACAAAGCTACAAGAATCGAACCCACAACCATAATGCGACAGGCCTTTATTTCCTACCACTAGCCAACAGGAAGTACCTGGTTATTACAAAATAATTTTACTAATCTAAATGGTATGTGTTAACAGTTGGAACCTTATACAATTAGGATAAGTATAATATTTTTGAGTTCTATTATCTTTTTGAGTGAAAGATGAGTTGAAGGTTGAAACTCTAATTGTCAAGCATAAATATATATATACCTATCTCTTATTCAATGAATAAATTAATTATTAAACTTTAGTAAAGGGATATTAAAACAAAAAAATGTGTTATCCTAATACCTTATGTCTTTTTGAACTGATGATATTTTAAATCAACATAGATTGAAGGCTTTGAGGCCCTCAATTTGACAGTTGACTGTGATTGATGACCTCAATCACTCCCTACAAATATTTACGTTTTTCCTCCAATTATATGCCTCTAATTGCCACCAATGTTCTCCTAATCGAGATCATAATTGGGTGGGGACTTTTTTATTTCCCTTTCCCTCTTATTAAGGCTAAATTTTATTAATCTTATTTCCGATGTGGGTTTTCCACAAAGGTATTTTCTATTTTCAACCTTTTATTTTCCAAGAAAAATTTCAAATTGCGAGGACGCAATTTATTGAAGGAGGGGAAAATGTAACACCCCGAGCTTCCATGATACGCTTCTCATTCAATAATGCAATAGCTTTCATTGTACGCAACTTTGAGTTCTAACACACCCCAACTAATCAAAATAGCCGTTATGAATAGTAATAAATACGTTTTAAATTTATAGAAATTTTATATTTCAAAATGGACTTCATTTTTGTATTCCTAATATTGAAATTAGCCTATGTTGAATTTATTGTAATTTTTTGAGAACTTCTAAATTTTTATGAATAGTGAAAAATACTTAAAACAAATTTTTTAATCAAAATAATTTATAGTGATAAGTTATACTATTGAGTGGTTTTAAAGTATAATTAGAATATACTTTTACCATTTTATCCAATGGTGTTCATTAGAATTAATTTCACTTTGAAATTGGACATAAACAATTGTCAATCTTTTGATATAAATTGTTTCTTAAAAACACGCTATTTGCTGTGACAGCGGGAATTAATTATAAAATTAATTAATGCAACTTATATGTTTCAAATTTCATAAAAATAGACATCATTTTTCAATTCAGAATATCAATTATAGCTTAGGGTGAAATTTTGGCATTGTTCTGAAAAACTTCAATTTTTGATGAATAGTGAAACCACTAAGTGGTAGTTAAATAACTGATTTTTCGTTTAAATGAAATATTACCACTTCTGGGATTTGATTTTCAAAAATCCGACATACATGGTTGTCATTAATAAGTAAAATGTGGTTCAATGATATTAAAATAATTTTCGGTGAATAGTAACGTTTAAGTTCTTAATCGCGATTAGAGGTAATTAGTGTAGTTTAAGGTAAAAATAACGTTTTAATAATATGAGATGAGCTTGACACATGGCCTACCCTCATTGGATGTTCCATGGACGAACAAGACAATCCATGGGTCAACTTGGTGACCCCATGAAGCCACTTTAGTTAGAAAATTACATAAATAACTTTTATTTAATGTTAAAGTAAAAAAATGACACAAACATGAAATGTTTTACTAAAACAATTTTTACATGGGGTTATACAAGTCATATTTTTGACTATAAATATTCATTGGAAAGATAAAAAGCTTTCCTACCTCATAGTATTTTTTTAATAATTTTTATACATTAAATAAATTAAATTATTTAAGACATCATGATGATGCAGCGATGACCTCATTATTTAACGATTTAAATAAAATAAAAAGATAATGTGAAATCCAAGGCTTACACTTGTCAAAACCCTATTGGATGAGTAGATTTATAACCCTTATCACCTTATCCTTGAATTATATAAGTGTGGGACCTCTAAAATCCGAAACTCATTTTATAATAAAGTGACTTTTCTTTACTTTCCAAGAGTGCCCCTCCTCTCCACTTATAAAAGGCCCCCATCTCTACCACCTCATTCACACTTTCAAGCCATTTGGCTCGGCCAACCTCTACCCAAATACTCTGAAAACTTCCCCCTCTTACTCCTAGAAGCCTCACTTTGGGCAGAACTCTTCCCAAGGAAGCCTTTGGCTCAAATCAAAAAGTGTTACCCGATTTTTAGGTAATGTCTTCTCTAATGTTGTTTTGTTTTATTTTTCTTCTCCAGCCCCTTAAACTCTTTTTATTCCATTCTTTTGTAACAAAACTAGTATCTAAAATATACTAAGATGTTTTTATGATAATTATTTGGTTTACACTTACACACACATTCGTCTAATGGTTAAAGAACATACTGTTTCTGTGGGTGGCGAAATACTGCCTCACGAAACGATGATTGTTCAATATTCCTTTAACACCTATAATGGTGGCCATTTTGATGACACTATTTTCATATATGATATATATATTATTTTTATGTCTTCCTTATGCTTCTGTATTTCTCATTTATGGCATACTTTATGATTTTCCATTATGGGTAAATGCGATAATTTCATTTTAGGAAGTGCGGACTACCGCCCCCTCACAGTGATTTGAATCGTTAATGCCATATGCGGGATGTGTAAAGGATGGAGTAAATGGTATTATACACTATATTATACTGGAATTATATTATAAATTTATATCATTATGATTGAATTCCATTAAATATGAAATAGAAATGAAATTAGCGTTCATGCGTACGTATGGCTTACCGTCTCCATGAACGGTGCATTTCATTTCTTACCTCTAAATGTTAAGTAAAATTATAAATGAATGTATATACTGTATATATATGATATATATGATATCTACATCATAAATTAAATTCTGGATATAATGGATATTTCACCACATGAACAACTTGTAATTATAAGAAGTTTATTTTTGACTCAAGTACCAAAGATCGACAAAACGACAGTTATTAACTTAAATAATTACATAATGTTCATAACATGGTAATAAGTGATATAAAAGGAATAATGAACATGAAAAATTTTCTTAAGTAAATAGAAATTAACTCTAGTTTATTATTCAGGAGGTTAAATAATGGTCGAGTCAGGACAAGATGCAAGGTAAGGGAACTTCTTAACCCAACTTCTATTCTTTGGGTTAATATCCTACTTTCAAATTATGTCATAATGTTATTATGTCCTATTTTGTATTTTTACTTTCTTTATGTGTAAATATAGTTAATACACATAATAGATCTATTTTATTTTAAAAATGATCTTTTTAAGGACTTCGTCTCAATCTCCTTTCATTGAGGCATATTTGGTTTTATACACAACTTTCTTTTATACGGTTTATAAACCCCTTTGACTTTTAAGTTTATTCAAAAGGATTCTTTTTGTACGAAGCGTTTTACTAAACGACAAAAAGGTAATGTTTTTCTTTCCGTACATATGCGGCGACAACGACTTCTCCACCACCGTGACCATTATTTGAGTTTCGGCTTCCTCTACAAGCCATCCTTTTTTTAATGAAAAATCAATACAAAGTTTTAACTTTCTTTTATTTTGGTATTCAAAATGGTTTTTAAAGAGTTTTATTATATCAACGTGTTGTATTGATATCTTGTGATTGAAATGTAGAAATGTTATGTTTCCTTTATGAATGTTTTATGTGATACGATTATGTTATGGTTTATGATATGTTTAAAACTATTCATATGAGGAATGCATTGGACTTAATAAGTGACGGGTGGAGCCCTCTATAGCTCCTCGATGCATCGGCAGGTCTCATGAGACAAACTAGTGTCTTGGCACGAGGCCTTGACAAAATCTTATTTGTGGTCTTGGCACGAGGCCTTGACTACGTGGTTATGATAGTCTAGCATTATGCATTCCATCATTATGAAAGTGGTTAATGATATTTCATGTGATTATTCGGCCAGTAGAATATCCATGTGAAGAAGTAAATGGCATTATCTCATTTTACTTTTGCCATATTATGTTGATGTTCAAGTTTAAAAGGCTTTTGTTTTAGTTATACATTGCCTTAAATGTTTATGTTTATTTATGAAAGTTTCCACAATATTGTTATCCTTACTGAGCATATGAGCTCACCCCTTTCAATGTTTTAATATTTTCCAGGATGTGAAGAAGTATTTTATGAATGACCTGCAGGGATTGTTAGAAGAGGATATGAGTGTGGTCTATGGAGACTTTGTTATTCTAGCTTTTCACTTTATGATGTAATGTAACATTTATGAATGTATCTAGTGTTTCCAAGGCTACTAAACTAATCGGTCTTTCGAGACTTGATCTTTTGTGATCATGCCAATGTTACGAAGTAATGCACAGACTCCGGGTAGCTGGGGTCGGGGCGTTACACATGGGTCTCCTAATATGATGATCACTACCTCCCAGGCCGGCACCAGCTGCCCATCAGGGTTTGATAACTCAGAATCAGCTCCCCCTACGGGAAATCCCTCCACGGGTGGAGAGGAGGATTTGGAGGATACTCCCCCACCATTGAAGAAGGCGTCTCTACCACGATTGATGAACTGGTACAGGTGAACCTTGGTAGTGAGGCAGATCCGAGACCCACATTGATTGGAGCAGCCATGCCCCTCGAGAAGCAGTAGTGGTATGTAGACTTTCTCAAATAGCACCGTGATGTGTTTTCCTGGAGTTATGGAGAGATTCCAAGACTAGATCCTTGAGTATCCGTTCACCGCCTTGGTCTCCCGAAAACCCATCATGGGTTTAAGCAGCCTCCCAAGAAGATGCACCCTTCTCACGGTGCCATGGTTGAGGCTGAAGTTGACAAGATTATCAAAGCCAGCTTCGTCAAGGAAGTCCAGTACCCCAAGTGGCTTGCCAACATTGTGCCAGTCAGGAAGAAGAATGGGCAGATCAGATTCTGCATCGACTTCTTCGATTTCAATCGCCACTTCCCAATGGATGATTTTCCCCTCCCGGTGACTGAGTTATTGATTGATGCCACGACCGGGTTCCAAGCCCTCTCTTTCATGGATGGGTATTCTGGGTACAACTAGATCCAGATGGCCCCTGAGGATGAGGATTCCACTGCCTTAAGGGCTCCCCAAGGTAGTTTTTGTTACCAGGTTATTCCCTTCGGCCTGAAAAATTTCGGTGCCACCTATTAGCGGGTCATGCATCGCATATTCAAGTCGATTCTCAGGACACTGGTGGAATGCTATGTGGATGATCTAGTGGTCAAATCTCGCCAGTTCCAGGACCATCTCAAAGACCTTGAGAAAGTGTTCGGTTTCCTCGGTTCCCACCACCTGAAGATGAACCCGTTAAAGTGTGCCTTCGGGGTCACCACCGGGAAGTTTCTTGGCTTTGTTGTTAGATACCAGGTCATTGAGATCAACCCTGAGAAGATCAAGGCCATCATATAGATGCCTCCCCCGAGAAATATTTGGGATCTTCGAGGTCTCCAAGGCCACTTAGCCTATATACGCCTATTCATTGTGAATCTATATAGAAAGTGTAAGCCCTTTTCTCGGCTCATGAAGAAAGGCATCGCCTATGAGTGGGATGAAGAGTGTCAGACCACCTTCAAGGAAATAAAGCAGTATCTGCTCTAGCCTCTAGTTTTGATGCCACGCGTCTCTAGAAATCCACTGGTCCTTTATGTGACCACCTTGGAAGAGTCCCTTGGTGCACTTCTCTCCCAAAAGAACAATGAGGGGATAGAGAACAGCGTCTACTATCTCAGCTGCATGCTCCTCGATACGGAGATCAGATACTCCCTTATCGAAAAGAGCTGTCATGTGCTCATGTTTTCCGTAAAGAAGTTGCGGCATTACCTACAGTACCATGAGGTACAGTAGGTCTCTCGGGTAGACCCACTTAAGTACATCCTGAACCGCCCCATGTTGACTGGCCGACTAGCGCGGTGGGTGGTGATCCTCCAGTAGTTTGACATCAGGTCCATGCCTCAGAAGGCCATCAAGGGACAGGAATTGGAATATTTTTTAGCTGATCATCCAACCTCCGTAGATCAATCCCTGGATTTGGATTTTCCTGACGAGGAAATCCTCTCAGTCGATCATGTCGTCTCATGTTGGAAAATGCACGTCGACGGTGCCTCCCGAAGCCCCACTGGCAGGAGGATCAACAATCCTAAGCTCAACAGAGTGGGTCTGGGTTTCGTCTTCATCACCCCGGCACAAGATGTCCTTCCATACTCATTCCTATTGTGAGAAGGATGCACCAACAACGAGGCAGAGTACTAGGCTCTCATCACCGGCATCGAGTTGGCCCTTGAGATCGATGTGCCCCATATACATGTGAACGGGGATTCTGATATGGTCATCAAGCAGGTCAATGGAGACTATGTCGTCCAGAAGCCATAGCTTGTACCATTGCGGTAGTGCACCCTCTGTCTAATGGCCCAGTTATCTTCTCAAAAAAAGGTTACCCATGTCCCTCGGTCACAGAAAGGTCGAGCAGACGCTTTGGCCAGCTTAGGTGCGTCTCTTGTAGAACCCGAGCAAGATGATTTGATCATACATGTGGCACACCGGAGAGTCATTTCCCCCATCACCCCAGAGGACAACAACGGTCTGCGGGTAGGTCATCTTACCACCGGACCTTCTACGTCAGAAGTCCCAGGTTCATCAGACACAGTGGTTGAGGGCACTCCCGACTTGAGAGCACCTTTTGTCGAGTATCTCCAAAATGGTTGCCACCTGGATGACTGGGCTGAGCGCGAGAGAATCCGACGTCGCGCACTATAATTTAACATCCAGAGCGGTCCCAGTCTTGAGAAGATCCTCTATAAGCAGAGCTTCGATGGTGTTCTCCTCCTTTGCATTCAAGGAGTCAAGATTTCTCAGGTTATGCAAGAGGTTCATGCCGGTTCCTACGGTACCTACAATGTTGGGACAAAGCTGTCCCATCATATCTGGAGGTTGGGGTACATCTGGCCCTCTATGATCCATGATTGCATCGAGTTTGCCAAGAGATTCCACGCGTGTCAAGTTCACGCTAACTTCTTACATCGGCCACTAGAGCCTCTCCACTCCACCAAGTACTCTTGGCCATTTGCGGTGTGGGGACTCGATGTCATGGGACCATATCCACCGGTGACAGCTCGCCAGTGTAGGTTCATCCTAACTGCTACAGATTTCTTCTCCAAGTGGGCAGAAGCAGTTCCACTCAAAGAGGTCAAGGCCCATTCCATCGTCGACTTCTTGAGATCCAATATCATCTACCGGTTTGGAGTCCCTCATGGTGTCCTCATCAATAATGTCACCATCTTCCGAGCAGCCGAGCTGAAGAAATTATACACCAAGTACAATATCCGTTCGAACCACACCACTCGTCATCATGCACAGGAAAATGGACAGATCGAGGCGTTCAACAAAAACCTCTCTAACATTCTGCAGAAAATGGTTGTTCAGAACCAGAAAAGTTGGTCGGACAAGATCCCCAATGCCCTCTGGGCTTATCGGACGATGACTCGCAATTCCACCCAGGTGACCCCCTATTCCCTGGTGTATGGGGCAGAGGTCGTCCTACCCATTGAGATCCAGCTGCCATCATTACGCACTATATTCTATGACCAGCAGGCACTAGATAAGGTTGCCAAAATCCATCTAGCTGAATTGGAAGCACTGGACGAGAACAGGCTTCATGCCCTGCACAATCTGAAAAGGCGTCAGAATAAGATATCCAGAGCCTTCAACAAGAAGGTTCGCCTTCGATCTTTTTTTCAGGGCGACCTAGTGTTGGCCCTTCGAGCGCCAATGATTCCCGGTAGGAAACCGCCCAAGCTAGAGCCCAAATGGTAAGGACCTTACATCATCCATAAGGTTTACCCCAACGGAGCATACTCCTTGGTGACCACGGATGGTGAGAGCATGACTCCTCCCACCAACGCCAAGTTCCTCAAGCAGTAATTTTCCTAGGCCTATTGGTCTTACACGACCTTAAAATGTATGGTCCCGCACAACCCTAAACTGCATGTTACGGTCCTACATGGCACTAAATTGCACCACCATCCTGCACATTAAAACTGTGATATCGTCCTGCAAGATGATAAACTGCAAAATGGTCCGATCTCTATGACCATAAACTAAGAACTTCCCCGTCCTCACTGCAAGACGTTAAACTGCAAGCCAGTCAGGCCTTCCTGACCGAGGTTTAGCCTCATGCCCTTTGGCCTCTTCAGGCCCCTGGCCCCCATCCTTACTGTAAGACGTTAAACTGCAAGCCCGTCAGGCCTCCCTGAATGAGGCTCAGCCTCAGGCCCCTTGGCCTTCTTCGACTCAGGCTCTCTTATGGGATTGTACGGTGTGGTGTAGATTACATCCTCATTCACTTTGGGTTACCCGTCGTACCGTACATATCCCCAAATGAGACGCATCTCTCATCTAGCACGACATTAAATTGAGCTTCAAGAACTACGTATGGCTTGATTCCCATCCTAATGGGATACGTAGGAACGCTCAGATGCCTCGTCTTGAGCCCAGCCCCGAGCTCTTCTATTTGACTGTCCCCCCTGGGTATAGTTTCCTTGTAGGATCCTTTCATGACGAGGAGTAGGCTTTCTTAGCCCCACTCATACAAGGATTATAAGGGTCACACCATGTGCCCACTCCCGTTCTTCTATCCTCCCACGTCCTCACCACATGACGTTAAACTTCATGGCCTTCAGGAAATATGTATGGCTTGATTCCCATCCTAATGGGATACGTAGGAATGCCCAGACATTTCATCTATTGGCCCAGCCCAAAAGCCAAAATCTTCCCCTTGGGTCAAGACATATGTCAGGATGCACACTTTTTCCCCTACTCATGTTGAGAAAGCCTCGACCCGACTGTGCGCCCCCTCCCCTGGAGATGTTCGCCTCTTTGGTGGATGGGTACAATGATGCTTCACCCACTCCTTGACTGGGATTCCATCACTTTCCTCACCCAAAAGGGACCCCCAAGAATGGCCTGGATACAACGCCCATGGGTTCTCCTACCGATACGGGCCAACGCCGCCGAGGGTTTCCGAGCAACAAGCCGATACATGTTCCATGTTGCGAATTTGGTCAACGGTCGACGCTCATTTGTTGCTCCCATATCGGGTCACCATACGGACGTTGTGTTTCAAACATCGTCAACAGTGGCCTGGATCTTCGGGTCCACCAAGAGATGTCCCAAATATCGAGTGCAGTGATTCATTCTGCCCCATCCCGAAGCGACAAAGCTCCCTCCGGGTGGTGCCAGCGGTCGGGCCCACGGCCCCAATTCTCTTATAAGGGATGTACGGCGTGGTGTAGGATTACGTCCTCTTTCATGTTGGATTACTTTTCATGCCATACAAATCCCCAGATGAGATACAATTATCTCTTTCCCTGTCCTCATTTCAAGACGTTAAACTAAAAATTGTTCAGGCCTCCCTGACCGATGCCTAACCTCAGGCCCCTTGGCCTTTCCGAGCCCACGGACCCCATCCTTGCTGCAAGACGTTAAACTGCAAGTTAGTCAGGCCGTCCTGAACGAGGCCCAGCCTCAGGCCTCCCTCACCGAGGCCTACCCTTAGGCCCCTTGGCCTTCTCAGTCCTTATCCCAGGTTCTTACTCATAGTGTATGGTGTGATGAGGGATTATGACCACATTCACGTCGGTTTGTTCGTCATACCATACACCTCCTCTGTCTAGGTATTCTTATTCCCTGACCATTGTCCTCACTGCAAGACGTTAAACTGTGAGTAGGCCAGACCTTCCAGACCAAAACCTATCTATCAGGCCCCTTGGCCCAGGTTCTTTCCTATGGGACTGTGCGAAGTGGTGTGGGATTATGTCCTCATTACTCGCTACGCCGCACATGCCCTCGTTCGGGTGTCTTGCCCCTGGGTATCTTCTAGAACTATGTGTGGCTTGATTCCCATCCTTATGGGATACGTAGGACCACCCGAATGTCTAAGCTTCAGGTCCAGTCCCATCTCTCAAAAATCTCTATCCCACCTTGTCCCCTTGTCCTACCTCTCATGAGTCACTTCGTCGACCCTTTTCGGCGGTTCACCGATATGCCTAAGGGTACTCTGGTTTAAGTTACCTGGAATGTCGTATTCTACTCGAACACGTCCGAACCCTCCTTTTAGGCTTCGTGTCTCCCTTTATCAGGGCTTTCGTCACCTTTCACACCTGGAGGGACCCCAAAGAACTACCTGGATACAACTCCCAAGGGCTCTCCTACCGTTATGGGCCAACGCCCCCGAGGGTTTTGGACAACAAATCGATAAAAATACCTCATTACGAATATGGTCAGCGGTCGATGCTCGTTTGTTGTTCCCACCTCAGGCTAACACGATATGGAGACTGTTTTTCCACCATGGTTAACAGTTATCCTCCATCGCCATGCCAACCCCATTAAGCCCAAAAAGTCGGTTACACGATTCACATCCTTCTCCATTCTCATCATGTCCAAGTAGAGTTTCAAAAATCTTGGTACTATTCCTCAGTGCACATCTGCGCATTAGGAGAACAAATCCATGTTAAAGGTGTCCTTCGGGGCTCTTTACTGACTTCCCCTCGATGGAAATTTCAGGTATTGTGATAAGGATCTCCCCCCTTGTTTACCACTTCGAGTTTAACTCACGTGGGATTAGGGATCGGGTTGAGGTCTGCGCTTACCTGGAAAGTTGTCATCCACTCATGGTCCGAGCTCTAAAGACCATAAACTAAGATCTCCCAAGAACTATGTATGGATTTATCCCCATCCTGATGGGATACGTATGAACGCCTAGACCTCCTATCTTTGGGTCCAGCTTGAGTTCAGCTAATTTGTCCCTTCTGTCCTGCCTTCCGGAACCTGACTACGGGACTGCGTGGTGTGATGTGGGATCAGGTCCTCATTCACGTTAGGTTTGTAATATCCGCACCACACGCACCCATTTCTCAGAATTATCCCTCCTATTTCATGTCCTTCATGACATTAAAATGCACCTTCAAGAACTATGTATGGCTTGATTCCCATCCTTATGGGATATGTAAGACCACCTGAATGTCTAGCCATCAGGTCCAGCCCCACCTCCTAGAGATCTACCAATCTCCCGATCACCTAGGCCCCTTGGCATGTCCCTCTCTAAGGGGGGGATATAGGGATGATACAAGTTTTTTGGAACTATGCCCCCTTTCCCGGTAATTTTCCATCTCTCGAACGCCCTCAAGTTGAGTCCCTCGACCCCTTGTTGTGGTCCTCCCATGTGTTAAGAGGACTCTAGTCTAGCACCATGAGTGTCAGATTCAACTTTGTCAAGTTCCTTCCAATTTTCAAGCTTCGTGTTCCCCTTCATTCGGGCTGCCATCATCTTTCACACCCGGAGGGACCCCCAAGAATGGCTTGGATACAATGCCCAAGGGCTCTCCTATCATTACAGGACAATGACCCCGAGGGTTTTAGACGAAAATTTGATACAAATCCCGTGTAAGACCGCTGACCATATTCACAACGCGGGATTTGTATCAATTTGTTGTCTAAAACCCTCAGGGGCATTGGATCGTAATGATACGAGATCCCTTGGTCCCATGTGTGACCGCCCGAACGTCTTGTTTTTGGGTCCAAATCGTTTGGGAGCTAATCTCTCCCCCTTCACCTATCACCTCTATGTGGGCCCCTAGGCCTGAGGTTCCTCTCACGGAATTGTGTACGGTATAATGAGGGATTATGTCCCCATTAATGTCGGTTATGATGCATGACACCATACACATTTCCTACCTAGAATCGCCTCTACTACGTCTGCATTGCATGACATTAAAATATATCCTTGGTCCTATCACACGACCCTAAACTGTGACATTATCATCCTGGCCACACGTTGAAAAATGGCACGGCATTGTGATGACCTCATTGTAGAGGACATCACGTTGGGTATTGGTCACGTGTCATGCAATTTTCCAATGCCTATCATGGATTGATTATTATGGTGACACCAGGGCTTGCTACCCTAGGCCTATCGATTCACAAAAAAACCACTCGCCTTAAAAGAAAAACAAGATTTCTCAAATTCCGCTTCTTTTAGTGCAAGGGCCACGCCCGCACTCCCCTTTTTCCTGGAACTGGTACCTTATCGTGCCACCTTCAAGAACTACGTGAGTCTTGATTCAAATAATTATGAGATACGTAGGAGCACCCAGGAACTTCCCCGCGGGCCCAACCCAACTCTCATCTTCAGTCCCTCGACCTAAAACTTTCCGAGAAGCACATGGTGGTCAGAACCCCCGGTTCCCATTCACGTCAGGTGTCTGAGTTACCCCACCGTGTGCCTCCTGTGTTTCCTCCCACCCATGGTCTGAATTCTACGACCCTAAACTAAGATCTCCCTATAGGACATGACTCTTCTCCCTCTATCTAATATGTCTCGTTGTCGTATTCAGATGTGTTTTTGACAAAGAGCCCAAAGTGTGGGATTTTCATGGGGACATTCCCCTCGTCCCATGACCAAGCTTCGTGAGCTCTCTATTTGGATCCTCATCCTCTTCCACATCCAAAAGGACCCTTGTATGATGTGGATTCTAGGATTAAGGGATCTCCATGGATGTTGGGCATAAGGGATCTCCTATTATTTTAGGCCAATGTCCCTAAGGATCTTTGACGACATTTGTGACATGGTCCCATGTTTCGAACATAGTCAACAGTCGACCCTCATTTTTCTGTCCCTATTCTAGGCTAACGTGATATAGAGACTGTTTTTTCCTCCACGTTTAATAGTTATCCTCTATCATCACCCCATCGTCATTGTGATCCAAATCTCAAGCATCGTGATTCACACATTTCCACTTCCTCATGTTCAAGTGGAATTCCAACATACTCGGCTCTATCTCTTCACGCATCTAGGTGCGCCACATGATCGTGTTAGTATCATGGGCTTGGTATTCACTGAGCATCCCTTCACCCTAACATGCCCCTTTCTGTGTGATAGAGATAATATTTTCATAATTTTTTATATGTGTTTCAATGATTTAACCCCTTCCAATTAATCAATTTGAGCTGATTTTTATCATTTTAGTATTTTGGTGAATTATGGGCTTAATTGTGGAAATTGGTTAATTCTGGAAATTTAGCAGTTTTTTGGAGCTTCTGTATTTCGGGCATATCTTTTATATTTTTGATCCAAATTGTATGGTTGCTTTTTTGTAGGATTTCTATGCTCGTGTTATTAATTTTATCCTTCTGGACCCAAAGCTCAATCCATCATTTGGAAGCTCAAATTCATCTCACAAACCAGGCCTCGAAAACTATGTACAGATTTGGAAGGTTTTAATGATGAGCTTTTATCTCGAAGCTGAGTGATCCAATGGAGCTGATATTCGACAAGGAGCTGGAAGAGGAATTATTGAACATCTTTAATTAAGGAGGACACGTCTGAATCGGCTGTTTTCAAGGTCTTAATGTCATGGGAAGTTGGAGTTGTGGAAGACGAAGAGTCACCTGGACAGAATTAAATATCCGGAGTAATGTGACCATATATCCTTCATACGTGGACCCATTAGGCTCAAATGTTGTGGGTCAACCGAAGAGATGGAGGGGAACAACTTTCAAGAAGTAACAATTCTCAAAATCGGTCATTTAATATGCCAACCGGACTCAAACTTTCGGGGGAGTAATTTTGGAGGGAAATTTTCTACTCCCCAATCCTATAAATAAGAGTATTCACTTCCATTCAAAGGGGTTGAAGAAGGTGAAAGAAGAGCTGTGCTGGAGGATTGAGTTCTTGATGTTATTTGTATTTTCTATTTTCTTTTTACTTAGTTTTATTATTCTCTCTTCTTCCCCTTTCAACTCTAATACCCTTCACATGGAGGGGTAAAACCTTTGAGTGATTGGGGAAGGGGGAGTTTCTCTTTTGTAATGTCGGGGTTTTGTGCTTAAATGTAAAACCTTATCTTTCTTCTGAATGACATCTATTATCAGTGTTTCCCAATTCTCTTAATGCGATCGTGTTTTGAGTTTGTTGTATTCATTTTTAATAGCTTTGGTTAAAGACTTTTTATCTCCCTCTGCCTAGTGCAATTTGTCTCGATCGAGCAGATTGTGTTAGGTAGTGAGTGTCTAACGATCGTTGGCACGTGTGTGGAACTAGTAGACTTTTTCTAGAGTTATAAGGAGAAACAATTACCGATTGGGACTTGCCTTAGTTGTTTAGGAATTGTTTATGAACTTCCATGCACATAGGAGTGAGTTCTATTTTCTTCTCTAATCAAGGGTGATAGATGACTCGATCGAGGAGTCTTTCATTTGTCATTCAAAAGGAAGAGAGGTGAGATGATCTTTGTGACTATGATGACATTACAAAAGGTGAACCTACCCTGACCCCATTACTCTCTTCATCCATTAGTGTTCAAACTTTCTTTTCAATTGCTTGTTTATTTTTCAACTCAAACAACTTTCAAAAAAAACCTCTTCTTCTTTCTTTAATTTAAGTGACAAACGTAATTGTTGTGCACTCCTCTCTGGAGACAACTTAGGTTACCCAATTTGCTACATTTTAACTTAGGTTTTATTTGTTTTTGTCACACCACACGACAGGCACGTGTCAAAACTTGGCGCCGTTGCCGGGGAGGCTGTGCCAACAATCTAATTCTAACATTTTGTAAATATTTTCATTTATTTTATTTAAAAAAAATCTAAAAAAAATCCATGATGTATTCCAACTGCAATTATTCTTCTTGGATTGATTACTCATAGTTTCAGGGGGAAATGGTTTATAATGACGAGGAATCCCTCTTTCAAAAGCTTGATGAACTCACTATTTTGGCCAAGCAAATGATGAATGGCCATGTCACAGGTATCTCACTTCAAGAACTGATGGACATGGTGATTCAAGTCAACATTGATTATCAAAGATTGAAGTCCATAGAGAAGGTTACATTGGATCAAGAACCTCAACCGGAACCTAAACCTGATCTATTGGTGGAAGTGTATTCCCCACTCATCCTTGATGTTGAAGAACCAGTAAGTACAGGAGATCAACAAGATCTGGATATGTTCTGGAAGGAGTGTGAGGAACTACTTGATCCCCCAGTTCCTCATAATGTAGAAGATCCATCATCATTGAAGGAATACACCACCAACGTGTTTGAATTTGAAGAGAATGTTGAGGAGCCTGACTAACCTCCTCCATCTGTTACCACTCTACTTCAAGAGGAACTTCCCACTGAAGAAGCAAATGAAGTCGAGAAACCTCAGGGAGATGATCTTTTCTTGAACTCATTATATTCTAATTTTATTGAATCTGAATTGAGTATCACCTCCCCTTGCTTGAAATTTTCAGATTCGAACAACTCATGTATTTTGTTGGCAGACATGGAAGAAAAGGAAGATGCGCTTAAAGAGGATAAGTTGGATCTCCCCAAACATGTTGATAATTTATTGGAGGGAGTTCAAGAGGGAATCCGAGTGGATTTGGAAAAGGAAAAAGTGATGCAAGATGATTACTTTGAAAGGGAAGAATTCGATATTGATTATTCATGCTTTAACTTTGTTCAAATAGAATTAAACTCTAACATTTCATTTGATTTTTTCAATGATGCAACATACCTTCAGAAATCACTGGAGAATGAAGAGATGGTTGTGAAATTGGAAACCAAGAAATATGGGGACTCATTCTTTATCCTACACCCACCAAGAAAATTGTATCTTATTGTACTAGGGGTGGATTTGGTGTACTATACCCATGGTGTCCTCAACAAAAAGGATGAAGCACATGATGTGAAGAAGAAGTTTTGTTGGTTCATCATAAAGAAACTCAACCCACCTTCAGATTGGGGATAACCAACTGAAACTGCCCATCTGGAGGCAGTCAAAACCCAGGGCCCACTTGGGGGATTAAACCAATATCTATCCTTCTTTTCTCATCCTATTTCTATTTTAATTTTTTTAATAAATTTCTTATGTTTTCTTTTGTTCTTTTTATTGTAGGTTTTTAGTGTGCAACACATAGGAGATTAACTCAATGTTGCATTACCAATAAGTCAGGTTGTACCTCTCCTTTACACTTTCTTGCTGTTGTGATTCATTCTAAAATCTGCTTACATGTTAAATCCAGTTAAATGCATTGAGGACACTGCATCATTTAAGTGTGGGGGAGGGAACCTTTGTAGTTTTTTATTTTCATTTGTTGTCTGTTTAAAAAAAATTGTGATTTTTCGAAAAAAAAATTGTGTGTTTATTTTTCAATTTTTGGTGTGTTTTTTAAACTTTTGAGCTGAAATGATTATCATTTATATTTTTGAAACCCATGTCATTGAGTGAACCAATTTATTCCATGAAACTGAGCTTAAATGAATGCTGAAAATGATTTTGTTTCAAGTTCAATTCTTTGGGAATTTCATGAAAAGTAATCAGGTTTTTGAATCCTATGCCACATCTCACTGTCATTATCTTTAAAATAATTTTTTTGTGAGGCTTCTAAACCATTATTGTATATTCTTTTCATTCACCTCACTTCTTGAGAGAACCAGACCATGCTTGTTTTAACCAGAATTTGATTCATTCCTTTCAAAACTTGAGGGTTTGGGGTACATGTGTTTTAAATGATTGAGGCGTTTCTTTGGTTTGAAAGCCCCCATTTCAAGATAATCCCTTTAATTATGGCCTACCTTGTAAATTAATCCTTGTAGCCAATAGAAGCCATGAATAGCCTGTTAGTTTAGCCACATTACAAGCCAATTTTCCCTTTCCAACCTGCTCTTGAAGTGAAATTGCATGATCTAGTTGAACTTAAGTGTTGGGGAAGCTGTCTTGTGTTGTGCTACCTCATTTGGTGAAACTTTGGGTGGAAATTAAAATGCTGAAGAGATGTGTGTGCTGATGAAAAATCATTATGTTGAAATCTGTGCCTTTTCTGTAGCTTTCATGATAAAAGAAGTTGTGCCTTTCTGGAGCTTTTAATGGAGGAAGAAAGTTGTGCCTTTTCTGGAGCTTTCAAGAAAATCATGCTTAAGAAGATTGAAATTTTTTCTGAAGAAATGCGGAGATATTTGAAAATTTCTTGATATTTCATGATGATGGAGCTGAACTCCTACTAAGTGGAGTGAGGAGGATACCATACTTGAGTGAAAATTAGAATTGTGCAATTTTGCTTCAAAAAGAGCCAAGCCATCCTCATTCAGCCTCAGAATTTTTTCACATAAAAATCCTACCAACCAAAAGCCACATAACAACCTTGAAAATTCCTCATGATAAAAAAATGTCATTGAATCACATCGGGTGGAGAAGTAGGAGTTTTTCAAACCTATGGTGACCCTTTCATTGGTTTGGATGAGAAAAACTTTGTTGAAAATTGATATTTGTGAGATGAGAGAAAATTAATGTGAGGTAGGTGTCTTGTGTTCATGGGAGGAGAAATGAAGAGGAAAAATATTGAATGATCTGATTTGAGAACTTGGAATAATGGTTATGGATGAGGCATGATAAATTTTATTTCATGGTGTGGAATTGGTGGATCTCAATGGCATGTGTTTCGAATTTGGTTTGATTCGATTTTGATTTTGACTTGTCCGGGAGTCCAAGTGCTAAGTGTGGGGGAATTGATAGAGATAATATTTTCATAATTTTTTATATGTGTTTCAATGATTTAACCCCTTCAAATTAATAAATTTGAGCTGATTTGTATCATTTTAGTATTTTGGTGAATTATGGGCTTAATTGTGGAAATTGGTTAATTCTGGAAATTTAGCAGTTTTGTGGAGCTTCTGTATTTCGGGAATATCTTTTATTTTTTTGATCCAAATTGTATGTTTCCTTTTTTGTAGGATTTCTATGCTCGTGTTATTAATTTTATCCTTTTGGACCCAAAGCTCAATCCATCATTTGGAAGCTCAAATTCAGCTCACAAACCAGGCCTCGAAAACTGTGTACAGATTTGGAAGGTTTTAATGATGAGCTTTTATCTCGAAGCTGAGTGATCCAATGGATCTGATATTATCCAAGGAGCTTGCAGAGTAATTAATGAACATCTTTCATTAAGGAGGCCACGTCTGAATCGGTTGTTTTCAAGGTCTTAATGTCATGGGAAGTTGGAGTTGTGGAAGACGAAGAGTCACCTGGACAGAATTAAATATCCGGATTAATGTGACCATATATCCTTCATACGTGGACCAATTAGGCGAAACTTTTGTGGGTCGACATAAGAGATGGAGGGGAACAACTTTCAAGAAGTAACTATTCTCAAAATCGGTCATTTAATATGCCAACCGGACTCAAACGTTCGGGGGAGTAATTTTGGAGGGATATTTTCTACTCCCCAATCCTATAAATAAGAGTATTCACTTCCATTCAAAGGGGTTGAAGAAGGTGAAAGAAGGGCTGTGCTGGAGGATTGAGTTCTTGATGTTATTTGTATTTTCTATTTTCTTTTTACTTAGTTTTATTATGCTCTCTTCTTCCCCTTTCAACTCTAATACCCTTCACATGGAGGGGTAAAACCTTTGAGTGATTGGGGAAGGGGGAGTTTCTCTTTTGTAATGTCGGAGTTTTGTGCTTAAATGTAAAAAATTATCTTTCTTCTGAATGACATCTATTATCAGTGTTTCCCAATTCTCTTAATGCGGTCGTGTTTTGAGTTTGGTGTATTCATTTTTAATAGCTTTGGTTAAAGACTTTTTATCTCCCTCTGCCTAGTGCAATTTGTCTCGATCGAGCAGATTGTGTTAGGTAGTGAGTGTCTAACGATCCTTGGCACGTGTGTGGAACTAGTAGACTTTTTCTAGAGTTCTAAGGAGCAAAAATTACCGATCGGGACTTGCCTTAGTTGTTTAGGAATTTTTTATGAACTTCCATGCACATAGGAGTGAGTTCTATTTTCTTCTCTAATCAAGGGTGATAGATGACTCGATCGAGGAGTCTTTCATTTGTCATTCAAGAGGAAGAGAGGTGAGATGATCTTTGTGAATATGATGACATTACAAAAGGTGATCCTACCCTGACCCCATTACTCTCTTCATCCATTAGTGTTCAAACTTTCTTTTCAATTGCTTGTTTATTTTTCAACTCAAACAACTTTCAAAAAAAACCTCTTCTTCTTTCTTTAATTTAAGTGACAAACGTAATTGTTGTGCACTCCTCTCTGGAGAAAACTTAGGTTACCCACTTTGCTACATTTTAACTTAGGTTTTATTTGTTTTTGTCACACCACACGATAGGCACGTGTCACTGTGTCAGGAAATTCCCACCACAACTTCTTGTTTCCCACACCGAGCATGAATCACTTGGGCTTAGTAGTTTTGATAGGAAGTGTACCAACACGGTCAGGCTTCTCATCGTCCCCTCAGAACTATATAAGGCTTGATTCCTATACCCATGGGGTATGTAAGAACGCCCCACCACTCTACTTCGAGCCCAGCCTAATCCTCACTCTTGGTCCCTCGACCTGAAGAGTTTCCTCCGGGGGTACATGGTGTGATTTGGACACCAAGTCCTCATTCACGTCGGTTTCATAACTATCACACCATATTCTCCCTGGGCTCTTCCCTTTCACTCCATGTCCTATCGTATGATGTTAAACTATAGGAGTCCATAAGTCCTCAACACACGACACTAAACTGTGGTCCTACCCTGAACAAGTTTAGGATGCCCCGTGTTAATCATGGGATGCACCAGGGCCTCTATCAAAGAGGATTTCACCTTTTAGTGTTGGTTTATGACTACACTGCACTTCCAGAACTTCCTGTGGCTTGATTCCCATCCTCATGGGATATGTAGGGACACCCTAGTATTTTTCCTAGGTTCTAGCCCATAGGAATCATTAATCCTATTCTTCCCCTTTCCGGCCCCCCTGACCGGACCCCGAACAAGTTCAGGATGCCCCAAGATCCCATTGGGAAGAGACAGACCCCCTCGCCAGAGAGGCCCTGTCCCAAAGAAGGAATGATCCATGATCAAACTGATGCACCCATCTAGCATCCTCCCACCACGGTGGTGAAATTACATGAGTGTTGGATTCTGTTCGGACAAACCATCACTCCATATTCCACACCTTGTGTGCCCCTTATTCAGACCCTCATCCCCTTTCATGTTTGAAGGGACCCCCTAACGGCCTGGTCTCATGCCGCATCGGCTCACCTACCGTCCTGGGCCAACGTTCTAGAAGACTGTTCATGTTTGGAAGGACCCCCTAGCAGTATAGATGCTCGACCTAGGGTCCACCTACTATCCTGGGCCAACGTCCTGAAGGATTGATTGACAACATTTGTGACATGGTCCCGTGTTTCGAACATGGTCAACGGTCGACCCTCATTTGTTGTCCCCATTTTATGCTAACGCGGTAAGGATACCATTTCTCTCCCACAATTAATGGTTGTCCTTAATTGTCACTCCATCCCCATAGTGTTCCGAATCTTGGGTATCATGATTCACATTTCCCATTTCCATCTGTTCGGACCGATTTCAGTGCCCCTGGCATTGCACCGTTTGTGCATAAGAGCAAGCTGAAGAAATGGTAATTAGGCTATTTTGAGAACTTCCTTCTCCGTCCAGGTCTCTCCTATTTTTTGGAAATCCGGACTGTTTATCCAAAACCTGGATTCTTGAAGCTTGGTTTCCACTCTTATGTTGGGTGGGACAATGAGGCAACTATCTCTTGTTTCTCACGTCAGGCCTGACCCACGTGATCTTAGGGAATTGTTGTCGGACGTCCCGCAAACATTGTAGGGATGTAATGAACCGATGAAAATAGTGGAAATCATGCATGATACGGTATTCAAATAAAGAAGAATGTCAATGCACAATAGTACCATTAAAAGGTTATTAATTGTTACAGTACCGAGGGGTCGACCCCCCCCCCCCCATGGACAGATTGAATCCGTCAAAAGAGCGTTGCAGATCCGCCACCCTTCGACTAGTGGTGTCCAAGAATTAATGCCGCTGACTCAGATCCCACTCTTTCTCAGCAGTGGCAGGGCGCAGTTCATCATCCTTGGCCCTGGCCCTCTCTATGTTAGCCTGAATGGCATCCATCTCTCTAGAAGCCTGCCTCATATGCTCTTCTACCTCTACCAGCTGGGCCTTGAATCGTGAGATCAGCTCATATTGTGTATTAAGAGAGGCTGAGTGCTCATCCGCTTGGTCTTGCAACTATTTAAACCTACTTCCAGCCTCCTGGAGCTTCTTGATGTTTGTCGCCTTCCTCCTCTTTCTGCCCCGCACGCCCTCTTCGCGAGTCGGCATCGCAAAATGCCGATAATTTTGGCGATTTTCCCTCAGAATTTGACCCTTGATCCCTTCACGAATCCAAGTATAAGGGGGGGGCATTTGTTGGAACCAAAATATTGGATGCAAAGGAAAGAAGGAAAAGAATCCCGCGCACTGCCTCACGAAGCCCCGACGTGGAGCTCCCCCAAGCAACGCGGCCACCGCGAAGCAAAGGAGGCATTAATGCTCTGCAAACGCCCTGACGTTCGCGAACCCACCACGAAGCAATCACGGACCCTTCACACCATGTGATCTCTGCTTCGCGGTGCCCCTTGCCTATAAATATCGGGCTCCCCCTGAGCCCAAAGGACGAGCAGTCCGACTTTTTGGCTTCTCAACTCCCGAATCGCGAAGCACCCTTCACCCCAGGAATCATGAGCTTCGCGAGGTATTTTTGCTTCACGAGAGGCCTTCGCCTTGCCTTGTTTTGAGACCCTATTTCTAGAGGGATGCCCTTCGCGAAGCCTAAGGGCATTCGCGAAGGAAGGGGATTCCCAAGGGAACTCGGGCAGCCACGAAGATTTTATGCTTCGTGAAACACCCATCATGTACAAGTGATCCATATGCCAAGGCAGGGTCGTTGTACTTCGTGAATCACACTACTTCACAGCACCTTGCTTCGCGAGGCACCTCTGATTCGTGAGGAAGTGCTCCACGAACACTATTCCACTTCGTGAAGCACCTCCCATTCGCACCCCTCCCCCATGCTAAGGCCAAGGCACTCCACTCCGCGAATCACACCCCTTTTCTTGTAAATTCCTCTTCCCGTGCGACCCTCCAGGTTTGCACTATGTGATTTCAAATTCCCATGGACAACACCACTCGTAGTGTTGCTTCGCCTAATGCTTCTTCGCATAGGCACGCTAATGGCTATTGCTTCTTCACATGGCCATGCTAACGTGGACCCCTCGATGGTTCGCTCTGCGACCCCCCTTCACCACGGCTTTGATGGTACCTTCCCTCCACGAAGGGGAAGAGGGTACCAGTCATATAAGTCCTAGGGGTGTGGAGTAAACCCACCTCATCCGAGCTGCGGGACGTTAAACTGGCAAGCACCTCATCCTCAACACATGACGTTAAACTATGATCTGACCTCGTGCCTTGCACGCAGGGTCCCCCGGGCTTGGACATTCTTTATGCCCACTGGTCTCAACGGAGATGAGATCACCCCTCCACAGGGGATGATATCCTCATTCTCAGAGTAGCTTATGTCCATAGGGGAATGGCAACCACCTTGGTGTAACCCCCCTAGCCTCTCTTTCGGAAGGTAGCACCCGTGCACCTCTGTTCTTCCCCACTGCCAAGGTCAGTGGAGGGTGCAATAGGGAACGAGGAACCTTCCATCTCTAGTCCCAAATCCCTCTCCCACTAAACTTTTCTGCACTTTGGACCTCCATCCTAGAGTAAGTCCCAGCACCATGGGCCGCCTAACGCGTAAGCCCCTCTCCGATCCCCACAGAACACCATTCGCGACGTGATCGCCAGGTCTCTACTGCCTCTTGTTTCTCACACCGAGCATGACTCACGTGGGCTTAGAGTAAGCATCGACCATGGAAACACCTCGTCCAGCATGACGTTAAACTATATGTCCTCATCCAGCATGACGTTAAACTATACATCCATGTACTTCTTGAAATTAAACTGCACATCTATTTAAACTACGATGCCTTTGATCCATGTCAAGGCATGGTACGTAGGAAGCCTCCATGAGGTTCAATACCACCGCCCATCATTTCTTCATGTCAGGTTCCACCATCCTCCATCATGACATTAAACTACATTCCAGACCGACGGCAAGCCGTTGTGACCAACCTGAACTACGTGGTCTTTGATCCATGCTAAAGCATGGTACGTAGGAATCCTCCATGAGGTTCAAGCCCACCTGGATCCCTGGTCCCATCACGTCGGCCTCTCGGCGTCCAATTTGAACTACGTGGTCTTTGATCCGTTCTAATGCATGGTACATAGAAAGCCTCCACGAGGTTCAAGCCCACCTGGACCCATGTTCCTCCCACGTCGGTTCACCGACCCCATATCCTTGGGCATCCTAGAGTGTAAGCCCCACACCACCTGGACCCCTGGTCCTCCTTCACATCGGCCTTCCGGTGTCCAACCTGAACTACATGGTCTTTGATCCGTGCTAAGGCATGGTATGTAGGAATCCTCCATGAGGTTCATACCCATCACTCACTGTTCACTCCGACCTCCTTCACGTCAGTTCACCAGCACTTGGGAAGCCTGGAGTGTAAGCCCCACACCACCAGGACCCCTGGTCCTCCTTCACGTCGGCCTTCTGGCATCCAATCTGAACTACGTGGTATTTGATCCATACTAAGGCATGGTACGTAGGAAGCCTCCTTGAGGTTCAAGCCCACCACCACCTGGACCCCTGGTCCTCCTTCACGCCGGCCTTCCGGCGTCCAACCTGAACTACGTGGTCTTTGATCCATGCTAAGGCATGGTACATAGGAATCCTCCATGAGGTTCAATCCCATCACCCAATGGTCACCCCGACCTCCTTCACGTCGGTTCACCAGCACTTGGGCATCCTAGAGTGTAAGACCCACACCACCTGGACCCCTTTTCCTCCTTCACGTCGGCCTTCCGACATCCAACCTGAACTACGTGGTCTTTGATCCGTGCTAAGGCATGGTACGTAGGAAGCCTCCACGAGGTTCAAGCCCACCACCATCTGGACCCCTGGTCCTCCTTAACATCGGTCTTCTGACGTCCAACCTGAACTACATGGTCTTTGATCCGTGCTAAGGCATGGTACGTAGGAATCCTCCATGAGGTTCAATCCCATCACCTGTTGGTCACCCCGACTTCCTTCACATCGGTTCACCAGCACTTGGGCATCCTAGAGTGTAAGCCCCACACCACCTGGACCCTGGGTCCTCCTTCACGTCGACCTTCTGACGTCCAACCTGAACTATGTGGTCTTTGATCTATGCTAAGGCATGGTACGTAGGAAGCCTCCACAAGGTTCAAGCCGACCGCCATCTGGACCCCTGGTCATCCTTCACGTCAGCATTCTGGCGTCCAACCTAAACTACAGGGTCTTTGATCCGTGCTAAGCCATGGTATGTAGGAAGCCTCCACGAAGTTCAAGCCCATCACCCGTTGGTCACCCCGACCTCCTTCATGTCGGTTCACCAGCACTTGGGTAGCATAGAGTTCAAGCCCACCACCATCTGGACCCTTGGTCCTCCTTCACGGCGGCCTTCCGGTGTCCAACCCGAACTACATGGTCTTTGATCCATGTCAAGGCATGGTACGTAGGAAGCCTCCATGAGTTTCAATCCCACCACCACCCCTCGGACCAAGGTCCACCTTCATGTTGGTTCACCAACACCATCCCAAACTACGCGGACTTTAATTCCCTACCATGGTGATATGTAGGAGGTCTCTTAGATGCTCAAGCCCAACTTCACTGTCACCCTTGATATGGTCCCATTTCATTCCCCCTCCACTTCATTCACCCATCCATCATCCATCCTGATTCTCACTCGGGCCACCACATCCCGGTGAGATCATGCCACTCCACTCCCCTCCATAGCATCCGGGAAGCCGCCCATGGGCTGACCCCGACATCGGCATCCCTTCAAGGAGAATTCCTCAATCTGATCCACTCCAGCTAGTGTTCTGATCAGGCCGATCTTTCTCCGTTGGACGTTAAACTTGCGGCATACCCTGTGTTAAACATAGGAAGCTGAGGAAAACCTCATATACATGCATATGGAATATGATTCCCTATGCTTGATGTGGGATGCCTCGGGCCTCCACGCCCTCTAGAAGCCGTATAATAAGGGAAAAAAGATATACATTCCAATTCCACTGCGTTCAGACACGTTACTGATGCCTCGACGTGACTACTCCCCTGACCGAAGGTTGCTGCCCTGACCGGACCCTTGGGAATGTCCTGACAGAAGTAGTGTAATTAACTGACTTTCATGGAAACATGGAACTGGGAAGAGTTTCACAAACGAAGTATTAAATATATGAGGGAGACCCGGACTAGGTGATGAGTTCCGAGGAGGAATCCACGGAAAGAAGAACCGGCATCCCATCATCCCGGTATCGATCAAGGAGTAGACGTCTCTAAATAAGGAGCGGATTCCATCCACCTTTGGAAAGTGGGAATGAGGGGCAACACAAAATGCCACACCTATCGCGCCCAAGCGGACGGATGCGCGTGCCCCCGTGAAAGCGTCGAAAACAGAGACCCTATGAGGATTTTCTTGAGATCATTATTCTCAAGGGGTAGTATCACTTGAATATTGTAGAGACCCAAATCTTGAAGTACATGGACATTACATTACTTCTGCGGAATACTTAGTACATAACAAAAACAGACACACAAGAACCGTAATAGTTTAGTGTCTTTGGAAACTCTGAATATAATCTTCTAATCATGGTGAAAGATCTTCAACATCTCCCATAAAGATCTTCCCCTTTTTTTCTTACCTAAAACATTTCTTTATATCCTGAGGAAAATAAAACATAAAAGGGGTGAGCTCAAATGCCCAGTAAGGGTAAACATAGAGAACATAAAACAATCCATAAACATTTGAATGCAAAAACTTGAACATAAAATCTAAACATCAAAATCTTGAGAAAAGACATGAATCTTGGAAGTACGTAAGGCATATATCATAATGGAACATCAACCATGATAAATTATAATGGGAATAAAACATTTAATTGTGGCAACCATTCAGGAAATGTTATGATTTCCATAGTAGCCAAGGCGTTGCTGCCAAGACCATCTTAGTGGACAAAGTCCCTTTTTGAATCGAGTTCACTCCTCGTTTCAGTCCTGTAACACTGAACCGGATTAACTTACCGTTCCAGCCATGTCTATCTAATGAGATATAAATCATTACCCAATGCATTGAAGGGAGATATAGGTCCCACCCATCTCATAATGAAATAATTCTTACTTGTTGCATAAAATAAACTTAAAACATTCATCATAACCCAAAGAATAAAATGTGTTTCATAAACATCATCCCATCATCTCATAATCCATATAAAAAAAATGGACGTTTAATCATAAGAAAAGTTAAACCATATAAATCATAGAGACATTAAAATTGAAACATACACATATCAAATAATGTCATCTTAGATGGAAAATGGTTTTGATAAAACATTTGAAATGAATTCTTGAGGAAAATATCCTTTCTTCTTCAAAATCATTTTTTTCACAAAATTCCATGCACTTTTAAACTAAAAGTATTTTGTTGAAAATTGTCATAAAATCTTGTAGATTAAGCTTCATGAAAATGAGGTGTTATGAAACCATAAAAATCCATTCATGTCGTATAATTTAAAAAAACATTCTTCTCGTACTTTTTCCAGAAAAGTCAAAAAAAATTACATCATAACGTAAACAAAAGAAATATTCCTCACATACCATGAAGTAAAAGTCAAAAATAGGTAAAAGGGACTTTAAACATACATGAAAACACTTTTATAAAACATAGACATGGATGATAGAAATAACCCCAATAAATACTTACGAATAAACAATCTCAGATAAGAACGAGATTGGAAGAGTTATCCCTTACCTTAGGTCTGATATGCTTCGTATGGATCTGAACCTCCTCTTATTTGAAGCGCCTCTTTGAGACCTCCTATTAGGGCACTAAAATTGGTCTTTGAAGAAGACCAGGACCTCTAGGATGTTTCTAGGGAAGTGGATAAGAGAAATTGGCAGGGTTTGTTTGAGCTTGAAGGCTCAAAGTGGTGTGAGGAGGAGAGGGAGGGGGTGCCCTTTTATAAGGGAGGAGAGGGGCACCTTTGGAATAACTAAAACTATTATTTAATTATCAAGTAATATTCGGTTATTAATAGCTCTAAATTGAGTTATTTTATAACTAAGGTGGGTATGGGTCGAAATCCTCTCATCAAATAGAATTTACACAAGTTTAGGTTTCTATTTTAACCTTATCATTTAGATTTAACTTTAAGTTAAATAATTTTTCTTTTACCGTGTCTTCTTGTTTTCTTACAATATAAGGTTAATAAACTTACTATAACAAGACAAACGAACCCCAAGTTGTTTATAATTAATATATATAACCTTATATAAGTCATTTGGACGAACCTTAGATTTCTAGAAATAAAATAACAATTAATAATATAATATTTGTTTTAAAACCTATTTTATGTCAATTTTGACACTATTTGGTAATTGATTTTTGTGAAAATCATAACAGAATGATTAGTTCGAACAAAGTAAACTAAATAAATACTAACATGTCATATTAACCTATAAAATTAGTGTAATTCAAAAAACGTCTCAAATTACATTTATTTGGGTATTTATAACATCAATTATGTTAATATTTCATTAATAAGATAATTACTACATCATAATTGTGTCATAAATAAATTAAATTATTTAATGTGTAAAAATTATAAATAAGACTCCATTATGTAGGAAATATTTTTATCTTTATAATTAATATTTATAGTCAAATTTATCTTATGTATAACCCTATATTAAAAATTATTTAGTTATTAAACATTAATTTTAACTATTTTAACCCTTCTTTAAATAAATTAATAATAAATGTCCTAATCTAATACCAGTGGGAATAAATGGTCATATTTTATTCATAAGGTTGTTTTGGTCTAATTACACTTATCCAATAGAATTAGGACATGATTTAGGGTAATAATAATATAATTTTTACCCATAATTACCCTATTTACTTTTAACCGTGGTAAAAAAAAGTAAAAAGTTACTATTCACCAAAAAAAATATTTTCATCTCATTGAACCACATTTTAGTCCTTGATATTAACCGTGTCTCTCGTATTTTTGAAATTCCACTCATAGAACCGGTAAAATTAAGTTTTATGTGAATTTGCAAATTCTCCTAGGAGGTGGGTAAAAGACGGTGAAAAGTTCAATAAAATTTTTATATATCTAAAATTATTATAAAATGTCTCCACTGACTTAAATTGAACCTATATAGGTATTATGTATCAATTTTGACCTAAAGTAAATTTAAATAAAATAAATAATTATTTAAATAAAAAGTCGATTTTTGAATAGTAACCCAATGTTTTCACTATTCATCAAAAATTGAAAGTTTTCAGAAAAATACCAAAAATTCACCCTAGGCTAATTTCGATATTCTGAATCCAAAAATGAAGTCCATTTTGAAAGATAAAATTTATAAAATTTCAGAAAGTGGTTATTACTATTCATAACGGCTAGTTTATATAACATATCATTGTTTAGCGAAACTCAGTATTGCGTACAACACACGCTATCGTGGAAGGTCATGATTGCATGTAATGAAAGCCAAGTCAGGGATGCGTGTTGTGCAAGATCCTTTTGGTGTAGCCTACAACACAAGACATTAATGAAATTAAAAAGAATATTTTTCATAAAATCTCAGGGTGTTACATTCTACCCCCCTTAAAATGAAATTTGCCCTCGAAATTCATCGGGGCTATAAATGATTTATTACTCGAAAGTTTCTTTAATAGAAACCCACATCGTAAAATGGAATACCAAAACTTGGCTTTTAAAAACTAAAGTATGAAACGTAATGGTTACCCAAATTAACTAATCACTGGGTTTCCACATAGGAGAACATAGTTGAAAATATGGATATGGAAGAGAAATATAACCATCATGTTCTGATGGAGAGTGGTAGAGAACATGGACATGAAAAACCCAATAATCACAAATCCATATATTTGTGATGATCTAGGGTACCAACTGATTCATCAGATATAAGGGCACTAGGACAACATTTTTTGTTTTCAAGATCATTTCCCTAAAGTTGAAGAATTTGAATTAGAATAAATACTTACTTTATTTTGGTATAATCTCACCGTTGTTCATGCCATGAACAATTTCCACTTCATCTCTTTAAGAAATGAAGATGAATTTTTCTTTCGTGAGGTTTTAGCATAACATGTGATAGAATTATTGGTCATTCCATCTATCTCAAACATAAGTTAGAAAAAGTTATATACATAATTCCATCTATGGTGAGATTAATCATATATGGTTATAAAATGGACTTATATTTCATCTATCATCCTGTATAATAAAATAAAACTAGTTTATAGTAACCAGGGACTTCTTGTAGGCCAGTGGTAGGAAATAAAGGCATGTCGCACTTCAGTTGTGGGTTCGATTCCCATAGCCTTGTCCAATGTGACGGGTTGTCGCTCATTCTGCAGGTTGTCCTTTTTTTCAAAAAAATATAATACTAACTTATGTCCAACATAATCCATTCCAAACTTTAGTCTTATCCATAATATTGTAGTCCATTCTCATATTATAGTGAAAATGATTACCATAGATTTCATATAACAATCATGTTAATACCATCGTTGATCCCCATATATCATAAGATATGTCTTGTTGGTCACATTCTAAACATTCGAAGTCCTTAATCATATATTCTCTTGAAAAATGAATACCCATTGAATCTTAGTGAAAACATGAGTGTTGTCAAAAGTTAACTCTTTCCACATACCAAAACCCCAAAATTCTATATACTCAAACCATGATATAACTATTTCCTTATATTAGTCATGAGCTCATGAATACTGTCAAACATTTAATTTTCTCCTTATCCCTTCATTATGTGCATATCATCTTCTTTCCAAAAATATCTCAATCACTTTCCATGGTTACCGGTACTATAAAATTTTTGAAAACCACAATAGACCAATACATAAATATTCCAATATTCCACGATACTATATACAACATTATTTTGGAATCCCATTATATAATCACTTAATCATTCTACCACATCGTTTTCATATTCAACATCGCCAATAGTGATCGCATGTGACTTCCCTTTGTCCTTTTCCTTAAGTGGTTGTCATGTCAGTGATCAATAACCCTTGGATTAGGGAATTTATTAGCATAATTCCCCATTTCTTTACACTTGAATCATTGATGTGTTGGTGGTACGTTCTCTGCAGTCTTTTCTTTATTTACATCATTAGCAACCCTTTTTCCATTACTTCGACACTCAGCTGCTCGATGACCTTCTTTTCCACACTTAAAGCATTTCTAGTCCCTTTAAGACAATCTCCACCATGCTTCTTTCCACACATTGAGCATAAGGAAACATTCATCTTCTTTTCACCATTATTTTGATATTTCTCCTTGAACTCCATATTTCGTTTCTTGTCAAAACCATGAGATGGATATGTAACACCAACTTCCATTTCTACCTTGATAGCACAACGCACAATTTATTTATAGATACTGAAGTCTCTTATAGCTAATTACCTTCGAAGATTTAGTTTTAATCCACTGAAGAATCGATCAACTTTACAATCAGGTTGGATGATAAAGCCAGATTCATACCTTGCAAGCCTTGTAAAATTCGCTTCATATATACCAACAGATTCATCAATCTTTTTTGTTAGTTCAAGAAACTCCTCCTCCATCTTTGTTCGAAGAATATGAGGGAAGTACTTATTGAAAAATAAGTTCTTGAACTTCTCCCATTCCATGGACTCAATTTCATCTCTTGGCCTCATATTCTTGTTAAGATCCCACCATTGATCAGCTTCACCTTCCAAACGATATACTGCTAAGATGACTTTATCATGTTCAGAACATTGAATAACTGAAAATATCTTTTCAGTGGTACTTATCCATTGTTCAGAAACAAGTCGATCAGAAGACCCACTGAAATAAGGTGGACGTTGCCTCATGAAGGACTCAATATAATATTGTTCCCTTCTATGCTCATTTGGAAGTCCATAATGATTCATAGCTTGTGTAAGTAT
Organism: Viscum album; assembly: GCA_963277665.1. Taxonomy (NCBI): domain Eukaryota; kingdom Viridiplantae; phylum Streptophyta; class Magnoliopsida; order Santalales; family Viscaceae; genus Viscum; species Viscum album. The sequence continues at coordinate 1,478,179,967 of OY728166.1, forward strand.
AGAAATAAGATTTTTCACTCCATCTCCCATAAAATTTGTTTGTTCAGGAGGTCAATCATTGCATTGTCCATTACATTGATCAACACGGTTCCTTCAGGTTCCATCCATCGTCTAAAACCCAAAAAGAATAGCGTGAGAGGAAAAAATCAAGCTAGGGAAAACAACATAATAAAGGGGGAGTAACTTCAATATCTAACATATTAGGTTTAATTATAAGATCATTACCATAATTCTAGGACTATAACCTATACTTATACTTAACCGTAGGGACATCCCTAGATATACCTTAGAAATATCTCTAGGGATCTCACTAAAGTTCTCGCATCCTAGTTTCCAAAGGTTGACTAAACCTTTCCTCTGATACCAACTGTAGAGACCCAAATCTTGACGTACATGGACATTACATTAATTTTTCGGAATACTTAGTACATAAAAAAAAACAGACACACAAGGACCGTAATTTTTAGTTTCTTTGGAAACTCGGATATAATCTTCTAATCGTGGTGAAAGATCTTCAACATCTCCCATAAAGATCTTCCCCTTTTTTTCTTACCTAAAACCTTTCTTTATATCTTGGGGAAAAGAAAACATAAAAGGGGTGAGCTCAAATGCCCAGTAAGGGTAAACATAGAGAACATAAAAAAATTCGTAAACATTTGAATTCAAAAACTTGAACATAAAATCTAAACATCAAAATCTTGAGAAAAGACATGAATCTTGGAAGTACGTAAGGCATATATCATAATGGAACATCAACCATGATAAATTATAATAGGAATAAAATATGTAATTGTGGAAAACATTCAGCACGTGTTATGATTTCCATAGTAGCCAAGGCATTGCTGCCAAGACCATCTTATTGGACAAAGTCCCTTTTCTGAATCGAGTTCACTCCTTGTTTCAGTCCTATAACACTGAACCGGATTAACTTATCATTCCAGCCATGTCTATCTCATGAGATATAAATCTTTACCCAATTTATTGGTGGGAGATATAGGTCTCACCCATATCATAATGAAATCATTCTTACTTGTTCCACAAAATAAACTTAAAAAATTCATCATAACCCAAAGAATAAAATGGGTTTCATAAACATTATCCCATCATCTCATAATCCATATAAAACAAATGGACATTTCATCATAAGAAAATTAAAACCATATAAATCATAGAGACATTAAACTTGAAACATACACATATTAAATAATGTCATCTTAGATGGAAAATGGTTTTGATAAAACATTTTAAATCAATTCTTGAGGAAAATATCATTTCTTCTTCAAAATCATTTTCTTTTCACAAAATGCCATGCACTTTTAAACTAAAAGTATTTTGTTGAAAATTGTCACAAAATCTTATAGAGTAAGCTTCTTGAAAATGAGGAGTTATGAAACCGTAAAAATTGGTTCATGTCGTATAAGTTAAAAAAACATTCTTCTCATACTTTTTCCGAAAAAGTCAAAAAAGCAACTCGTAACATAAACAAAAGAAAGATTCCTCACATACCATGTAGTAAAAGTCAAAAATGGGTAAAAAGGAATTTAAACATACATGAAAACACTTTTATAAAACATGGACATGGATAATAGAAATAACCCCAGAAAATACTTACGAATAAACAATCTCGGATAAGAACGATATTGGAAAAGTTATCCCTTACCTTAGGTCTGATATGCTTCGTATGGATCCGAACCTCCTCTTCTTTGAAGCTCCTCTTTGAGACCTCATCTTAGGGAACTAAAATTTATCTTTGAAGAAGACCAGGACCTCTATGATGTTTCTAGGGAAGTGGAGAAGATAAATTGGCAGGGTTTTGCCAAGCTTGAAGGCTCAAAGTGGTGTGAGGCGGAGAGGGAGGAGATGCCCTTTTATAAGGGAGGAGAGGGGCGCCTTTGAAATAACTAAAAATATTATTTAATTATAAAGTCATATTTGGTTTTTAATAGCTCCAAATTGAGTTATTTCTAGGCTAAGGTGGGGATGGGTCGAAATCCTCTCATCCAATATAATTTAGACAAGTTTAGGTTTCTATTTTAACCTTACCATTTAGATTTAACTTTAAGTTAAATAATTTTTCTTTTACTGTGTCTTCTTGTTTTCTTACACTATAAGGTTAATAAACTTACTATAACAAGCCCAAAGAACCCAAAGTTGTTTATTATTAATATATATAACCTTATCTAAGTCATTTGGCTGAACCTTAGATTTTTAGAAATAAAATAACAATTAATAATATAATATTTGTTTTAAAACCTATTTTATGTCAATTTTGACAATATTTGGTAATTGATTTTTTTGAAAATCATAACAGAATGATTAGTTCAAAATAAGTTAACTAAATCAATACTAACATGTCATATTAACCTATAAAATTAGTGTAATTCATAAAAAGTCTCAAATTACATTTATTTGGGTATTTATAACATCAATTATTTCAATATTTCATTAACAAGATAATTATTGCATCATCATTGTGTCATAAATAAATTAAATTATTTAATGTCTAAAAATTATAAATAAAACCCCATTATGTCGGAAATCTTTTTAGATTTCTAATTAATATTTATAGTCGAATTTATCTTATGTATAACCCAATATTAAAAATGACTTAGTTATTAAACTTTGATTTTAACAATTTTAACCATTCATTAAATAAATTAATAATAAATGTCCTAATCTAATCCAAGTGGTCCTAAATGGTCATATTTTATTCCTAAGGTTTTTTTGGTCGAATTACACTTATCCAATAGAATTAGGACATGTGTTAGGGTAACAATAATATCATTTTTACCCTTAAGTACCCTATTTACTTTTAACCATGGTAAAAAAAATTAAAAAGTTACTATTCACCAAAAATTATTTTCATCTCATTGAACCACATTTTAGTCCTTGATATTAACTGTGCCTCTCGTATTTTCTAAATTCCACTCACAGAATCTGTAAAATTAAGTTTTATGTGAATTTGCAAATTCTCCTAGGAGGTGGGTAAAAGACGGTGAAAAGTTCAATAAAACTTTTATATATCTAAAATTAGTATAAAATGACTCTGATGACTTAAATTGAACTTATATAGGTATTATGTATCAATTTTGACCTAAAATAAATTTAAATAAAATCAATAATTATTTAAATAAAAAGTCGGTTTTTAAATAGTAACCGAGTGTTTTCACTATTCATCAAAAATTGAAAGTTTTCAGAAAATACCAAAAATTCACCCTAGAATAATTTTGATATTTTGAATCCAAAAATGAAGTCCATTTTGAAAGATAAAATTTATAAAATTTCAAAAATTGGGTATTACTATTCATAACGGCTACTTTATATAACATATCGTTGTTTAGCTAAACTCAGTATTGCGTACAACAGACGCTATCATGGAAGGTCATGATTGTGTGTAATGAAAGCCAAGTCCGGGATGCATGTTGTGAAAGCTCCTTTTGGTGTAGCGTATAACACAAGACATTAATGAAATTAAAAAGAATATTTTCCATAAAATCTCGGGGTGTTACAAATATGTCCTGTGAGAATCAACTTCCGAGTATGGGATGAATATTTTGTATGTAATTCCTAATATGTGTGAGATACTAGAGTGGGTGTTTTGTCACTTTAGTTTTCATGTGATTTTTATATGGTAATAGAGGATTTGTCCTATGATTTATGAGCTTATATGAGGTCTCATGTACATTCTATGGGGGATAGCCTAGTTCCCTTGAAATATGACATAGGATAACATGGATTCAGTGTCTAGTGAGATGAAAGGGTAACCCCTAAAAGGTGTTAACATGGATTGTTTAATTCCCTAAGAACATGAATCATGGGTAGATGTTTTAGTTTTTGAGATCATTTCATGTAAGGTTCTACTAGTTATATTTGATAAGAACATTTTATTCCTTCTATCTTATAACGAAATCACCTAGAGTTCTAGTTCTTTTGAAATCAAATATGGTTTTTATGGTTATGAGTAGTCGAGTACCTAACCATGTTAATTATGGATGTACTTTCGAGAGTGTGGTGAAACCATGGGTAGGAACTTTCGATTTTGGAATGATTCCAATTGGCAGGTGATCATGTGGAATATATAATATGTGAAATTATTGATTTTAAAATTAATTATCACGGGTTATATTAAGAGATGGAATTAACATGTCAAGAGGTAAGGTTGGATATTTTATTAGGCACATTAGCCTAGATTCAATGATGTGCGACTCAGGGAACCATGAGTTGGTGGAACAACCCAAGTAATTTCAATATTAAATCAATTTCATTACTTATTAATATTAATAAATTGTATTTTATATATTTATATTCATTATTATAATGTTAGGTAATTTTTCAATCCAAAGTAAACAAGCTTAATTTCTAACCAAATTGGGTTTTCATGCATTATATTTTTTTATTTAAAATTACAATTTCCAAATTATATAATTTGAATTTCGAAAAAAAGATCATTATTTTTTAATTAATCATGTAAAATTTATCTTAAGAATTTTTTAAAAAAATATTTCTCTAAAGAAAAATTATTCAATGAATAGTAAAAAAATACTGATTTTAATTGATTTTTTTTTCTTTTCATGTATTTAAAAAGTTACATTCTATTTTAGATTAGTTTAAAATTTTAATTAGTAAATTATTATTAAACATAATCCAATTATTTTTATTTGAATCAACATTATACTTTAATTTGATATAAGAACATTTTTATACTTAAAATTTCATTTTTCAAAAACTATTTTTTTACTAAATTTTGGGGATTTAATTTTAAATTAAATATGTAAAATTCTATGAATTGAATTTGATAAAATTTATTACATAATTTCAATCATAATAATTAATATTAGGTAATAAAATCAACTTAATGTTTTTTCATAATGAAAAATAAAAACAATAAAAATATGTTATCATGGTTAAGGTTAAAACAAATTTATTAGGGGTTAAACTAAATTTATGAGGATTAAAATGACTCAAAAACATGTATAAATACTATTTTATGGACATATTTTTACCCTATCTCATCTCATATTCAGAAATGGCCCATTTAGAGCCATTAAGCTTGAGTATGAAATTAATATATTTGAATCTGTTAAAAAACTAGAAGTGTGTCCTAACCCCTATTTATAAAAAGACACATGATTTCCTCTCCTCTCCACACTTCAAGAGAATTTTAGTTCATCCATTCCATACAAAAAACCCTTCCTAACATCCCTCTCCACATCCTAGATTCCATTTTTAATCAAAAAACCTACCTAGAGAGGGTTTATCTATAAACCTAAAGAGATTTTCTGAAGAATAGGAAGATAAATAACTTATGTGACAAGTTTCACTTGAAGGTTTTAAGGATGAGTATGGATAAATATGAGGTTAAAAAGAAAAATTACGAGGATATTTCATAAAAATAAAACTTTTTATATCTTAAATTTGTTTATGTTATAGGAAAAATGTAAAGTAAGTGGAAGTGTCCACTTTGTGATGTAATATTTATTTATGTAAGGGCGATGTCCAAATTCTCTAAAACTATAAACCTATGAGATATTTAGGAATGAAAGAAAATTAATTCTTTTCTAAATATAAAATTTGTGTATTTTTATTTTCGGGTATTTATAGATATTATTAGAATAAAGTTATAGATAATTTTAAAGGATAGAATAATTATAGTAAATTCCCTTAAGAGATTGTAATTTATAGTTATCATGATATAGAATTTGAAAATTACCATGATGCTTCATCTAAATAATGTCTATTTTGAACGATTTTACATAGAGAAAACAAGAAATCTAAAGTACGAATGAAATAATAGAAAAATATCCTTCCAAATTAGCAAGCTAAAATGGTTGGAATTGGTACTTAAGAGTTAGTTACTATGGTGTCTCAGTTGATGCAGGCTCTAAATGGTGGTGGTATCCATGATAGAGAGTAACTAGATCTATAATAGAGGAACATGTCTATAGTGGATCATATTATAAGATAACACCCTACACGATTTTTTGTTTTTTCTGAATTTGTGGTAAATGAGGGATGAATTAAATATCTAGAAAGTATATTCGAATTCATGGGTTGATTAGAGAATCAAAAGTAAACTCTTCTTATTTACAATTTTTAAGGTGAAGTCCATCAATAGTGTTCAATGATTAAGAATACTAGGGAAATAAATTAAATTTATGCCATGGAATGAGATAAATTTAAGACTATTTTTCTTGGAAAATATTTTCCTAAGTTTTTTCAACTTATGATGGAAAAGAAATTTAAAAAAATTTGGGAAGATTCAGTGGTCTCTTATGAAGAAAATTAACACCATTGTAATAGTATGCACTAAATTGTATTTGGGATCTTCATATTAAAATTATTCAGTTTTACTCTAGATTGAATATAAGATACAAAAGATAATTGGCCTCCAGTGAATTTAAAAGTTATGAAAAACCTGTTTATTGTGCTGAGAGGGTGAAAATAGATTTTTCTAATGATCATGTGTCCTACAAAAACAAGTAGAAAAGTTTATTGGGGTTAGAAAAATATGAAGAGTCCATCAAATACATCTAAAGGTAAAAAAAGTTTTCTATTTTTGTTAGGTGTTGTAAAAACCAGTGGAATGACTTTTGAAATCTAGTAAATGTAATAAGGTGATTTAAATGTAATTTAATAGTACATTATGTGGATGATTTTCTGAATATGAGATTGAATTATGGGAAGCAAAATTACTATAAGAATAAGGTTGTGGTAAAATCCTTCCAAAAAACATTGTCATATGTTGGTTCATTGAATTAAGTTGTAATAAGTGCATTACTTATTTATTTAAATTATGCTAATGTCTTGCTTCATTAGTGGTTTACACATTAATTAATTTTATAGAAATTTCTATTAAAATGAAAATTTCACCTGATGAAATGAATTTGATAATTTTGTAAAAAAAATATTTGGGTAGTAATATAGAAACAATAATTTAGAAATATCTTCCTATTATTGTTTTTTGAAGGGTTTACCCTGTAAATATTGTATCCTTTCCCAGATTTAATATGATGTTATCGTGGGTATAGATTGGATTTTAGTTTATCATACTAAGATGGATTACAGATCCAAATAATTTATTTTCTAAAATGAGTTTTAATTTGTATATATGAATCCATTAATATATTTTATAATATACTATAAAGCTATGAAACTACTAAATAATGTAATTTAAAGTTATCTAGCTTATATTGTTAAAAATAAGGGAACTATTCAAATTATTATTGTGCTAATAGTAAAAAAATATCTGGATGTTTTTCTTGATGAGTTTCCTAGTATTATACCTGTTCAAGATGTTGAATTTACTATTGAATTATATCATAAAACTAAACCAATTTCAAAACCACATTATCAATTTGATAAAGTAAAACTTCTATAATTGAAAAGTCGGTTACATGAATTACATTATAAACGTTTCATTCATTATAAAAAATCCTGATGGGCTGATCCTATTTTATTTTTCAAAAAATAAATATAGTTCTATGAGGATATTAATTGATTATAGAAAATTTAATGAATTGAATATTAAGAATAAGTATTGGTTTCCTTAGACCAATGACTTGTTTGATCACCCCTAGGGAGCTCAGTTTTTCTAATGGTTGATCTCAATCCTGAGTACAATCAATTGAAGGTAAATGATGATGATATACATAATATAGTGTTATATACTAGGTATGGGTATTAAAAGTGTGGTTATTACCATTAGGTTGATGAATGTGGAAGATATATTTAGGGATCATATAAATAGAGTTTTACATGAATATTTGGATAAGATTCTAGTTTTTTTTATTACTGATATTTGTTTTTATTCTAAAATCTACTAGGATCAAGAAAAATATATAAGGATTATTCTGAAAACCATTAAAGAAAAGGGTTCATATGGAAAATTTAAAATATGTGATTTGTGGTTACAGAATATTTCATTCCTTATAAATATCATAAATAAATATGAAATAACTATTGATCCTACTAAAACTAATGTTCTATATGAGTGGAAAAGACCAATAAATGTTACTAAAATTTATATATTTCTTTGATTAGTAATCTATTAATGATTTTTTTGAGAAATGTTCATAGTTATCTATCCCAATAACTAATATAATTTGATAATGAGTTAGTTTCATTTAAAAAAAATTTACAAATGTTTTGAATAATTTAAAATAAGATCAGTGAATATGTGAATTTTGGCCCTGCCATCTAGAAATAGGGTCTATATTATCTAAAATGTTTCTTTATTATATGTACTATTTTTCGTTTTAAAACATAATTATTTATCTTTCATGTTAATTAAAATATCATGAGAAGAATTATCCTACACATGACCGTGAACTAGAGGATGTAGTATTTTCTTTAATAAATTTGAGACATCATTTATATAGAGTAAAGTGTGAAATATATACTAATCATAAAATCATGAAGTATATATTCACTCATGAAGATTTTAAAATGAGACAATGTAGATGGATTGAATTGATAAAATATTACGACTACATAATTCTTTACTATTTAGGAAACACAAAACGAGTATCTAATAATTTGATTCAGAAAGATAATGCATCATTAGTTATTATAAGTCTAGAACATGATACTTTGGTTAATGATTTGAATTAATTTTTTCTTAGAAATTATACATATATAAATTCCTTAGGGTTTGTTTTAGCTATTAGTAAAATCAACTTTGTCATACAATATTAAGAAAGCTCAAAAGTAAGACAATGTTATACAGGAAAAGGTAGATTTTTTTAAGAAACATAAGTTTCATAAATTTAATATTTAAAAATAAAGTGTTTTCAGATTATGAAAAGGTTTGTTTGATTCATTTAAACCCCATTTGAATAAATAGCTATTGATTAAGGCTCATATATCACCATTTTTTATCCACCCTGGTAGTAAAAATGTGTATAAAGACCTTCAAGAACGTTTCTAGTGGGAAGGAATGAATAAAAGTAATTCTGATTTTACTATGAAATTTTTGACATGTAAATAGGTTAAATCCAAATGATAATTAAAAAAGGGGATAATCCATCATTTTCCAATGCTAGAATGTAAATAGATAATTTATCCGTGGATTTCATGGTGGGATTACCAAAGAAAACTTGATGTAATAATGCGATTTGGGTAATTGTTGATCAATTAACCAAATATTCTCATTTCCTTCCAATTCAAAATAATATTTATTTTTATTAACTTTTTTTAACATATATTAAATATATAATTAGATTAAATGGAGTCCCTATTTCCATTATATATAATCATGACCCTAAACTCACCACTAATTTTTGGGAAGGACTTCATAAGTCATTGGGTACTAAATTAATTTTAAGTGCATATTTTCATCCTAAATATGATATATAGTTAGATAAAATGATTAAAAATTTAGTTGATATTCTTAAAGATATTTCAATAGATTATCAGGTAAGTTAGGATCAATATATTACTTTGGTTAAGCTTTCTTATAATAACATTTTTTATTATAGAATACTGATGACACCTTTTGAATCATTATATAGAAATTGGATTCAAACTCCCTATTGTTGGTATGAATTCAGGGAATGAAAGTTGTGAAATAAAATTTTAAGAAGGTGAATATGATTCATTATCACAATAGTATAGCTTAGATTAGGTAGAAAAATTATGCAGATAAATGAAGAAAAGATATTTCATTCGAGGTTGGCGATCATGTTTTTATTAAGGTATCTCCACGAAAAAGTGGTATGAGCTTATATAAAAAAGGAATTTGAAGCATATCGTTCATTAGAAAATATGAAATTATATAGATTATTTGATTTTATTTTCACTGAGTGGACTTGACTTTGATTTTATCTCAAGTACCTGATGTATTTCATCTTTATTAAAAAAAATTAAGTTCTATTCATCTCATTTTCTTATCCTCGAAGTAATTTAGTTGGAAGAAAACCTTTCTTATAAAGAACAACCAATATATATTATTGAACATATAAAAAAAGTGTTGTGGAATAAATTTATTTACTGGGTTAATGTTTTATAGAAAAGTTATATCATTAAAGAAGTGACATGGGAATCAAAACAAATTATGATAGAAAAATATCTCTACTAGTTTAAGTAATGGATAGAATTGTAAGGATGTAATTTACAAAATGGGGGAGAATTTAAAAACCTATGTATGCTAATAGTACATCAATTTTATGCAATATTAATATTCATTAATTATATTTTATATATTTATATTCATTATAAGAATATTAGGAAATTTTCAGTCAAAGGGGAAAGGCTTTATTTCTTACCAAATAGGGTTTTCATGCATAATATAGTTTTATTTAAAAGATTGGTTTAAATATTGTATAATTTTAATTTGGAAAAATTCACTTAATTTTTGAATTATACATGTCATAATTTTCTTAGGATAATGAATTGATAATTTTCTAAAAAGTGTTATTTTTTAACGAATAGTGAAAAATATTGATTGTTTATTGAAAACTACCTTTTTTCATGTATTTACAAAGTATCATTCTATTTTGGATTAGTTTTAAATTATAATAAGTTTCTATTGATTAAAAATAATAAAATAAATTTTATTTTAATCAACATTATACTTGAATTTGGTATAAAAACATTTTTATACTTAAAAAGGAATTTTTCTATTTTTCGTCACATTTTTCGGGTTTCATTTTAAATTAAATTATATAAGTAATGTGAATTGAATTTGATAAAATGGATTCCATATTTTACATCATCATAATTAATATTAGGTAATATGTTAAAATTAATTTTTTTCATAATTAATAGTGAAAACAATAAAAATATTTTACCATGATTAAGGTTAAAAAAGATTTATCGGGGGTTGAACAAAAGTGGTAAGGGTTTAAATGAACTAAGACCCTTTAGAATTCATATTTTCTTGATATATTTTGACCCTATATCATCTCTAATTTTTTAATTGTCCATTTTGGATCTATTTTTCTTGTTTAAGATATTAGTATATTTTAATATTTAAAAAATTAATAAAGTGTATCATATCACATATTTATTAAAGGAAAGCCTCTATATTTTCTTCTCTGTATAGAAATATCATTTTTTCAGGAAATTATGACCCAAATACCTTCCAAACATCCTTCCCCATGTTCTAGAGTCCTATGTTTGATCAAAAAAACTGACCTAAGAAGAATTTAGGTATATACCTGAAAAGGAAATCTGAAGAAGTTGAAGAAAATTAATGTACGCAACTATTTGAGCTCAAGGGTTTTTAGGATTGGTAGGGAAATGTAATAGGCCAAGATGAAAATTTTGAATATATTTCATGAAAGGAAAGAAATTGTATCTTAAATGTTTTTTATTGTGGTAAAAATGGATTCTAAGTGGAAGTGTCCACTTTGTGATGTAGTATTTATTTATGTAAGGGTTATGAATTAATTCTCTGAAACACTAAACCTAAAATGTATTTTCCAATAAAATAAAATTAATTATTATATAAATATGTAATTTATTAATTGTTTAAGTCTATTTCTTTACATTCAGACTCCAAAATTAGCTGGCCTAAGAGCATACGCCTATTGTGGTGAGATGAGATCATGGTGGTATATGCTAGTTACACAAGGTGGATTTTATATTATGAATTGGTGATTGGTCATGCATGATTCAAGAATAGATTTATTTTATGATATGTTTGAGGGAATGGTGACTTGGGGGGTATTATGGGAATGAGTAGTATCTTCTATTTGATTATGATGATATCATGAATTACATGATGCTAGGAGTTCATAGTAGATGAGTGTGTCTTGGGAGGAGTAACATGATTGAGTTTATCAAACCCATTAGGATTATTCTTGAGGAGTCATATAAGTTAATTTGTATGGTGGTGAGTGAACCACTAATTTTTTAATGTTTTGAACCTCATTATGAAGGGTATTTTGGCTGGTACCAGGGCTAATGTTCATGTGGGTAGGGAAAAGGCAGTAATTTATGTTTCTTATGGGTGCTCTACTTTGATATAGATAGCCACATCCACCCATTATATGTGAAAAAACATTGATTATGGGCTATGAAATTTGAATTTTTTATTTTCTAGAGTTGCGAACTTTATTATCGAAAGGTCATGGATGCATATTATTGATTGATGGATGGTCATGATTTTAATCAAGATACTAGTGTTTGATGAATTTGATGTTATCTTGATTCCTCAGTGAATCCTTTATATAGATTTTAAGTCCAAAATCTGATTAATTATATATGTGGACATCGATCTTGGGATGATTTTGAGATGATCTAAGTGTGGATTGGATTAGGGAAGATTCAATGTTAAGAGTTAGAGCATGTAGTTTGATATTGGTAGTTGATGATTCAACCATGGAGTTACAATTAAAGTCTTCTTCAGACATCCGTGTGAATTTTTTAACGATATTAGGATGTCTCCAAGGTTAAGGGAGTGATATCAGATAGTTTTACTGTACAAAAAATTGAGTTTTTTAGAAGTAATGACCAAAGGAGGTATGAATAGTGTTTTACATGTAATTTGATATGGTTCACTAGAACCTATTTCAACAGTTTCATTGGGGATATAGATTTTGTGGTTCAAGGATCAATCTAGGCTTCAAGGAAAATATGGTGTACTTCGAGGTCCATGCTTGGATGGTGGAGGCTCATCAGATTCAATTCAGAATTGGAGGTGAGGAGAAGTATCATCATTCAATTGGTGTTTTGAATATGATTGGGTTCAATGTGTTAGAAACCTCAATGATCATGTTTATGGATAGGTTATAATTTGTTTTGGATAGGTTATTCTGATGGGGGAGAGAATTGTGGCTTATAATCAACCATTGTGAGTAGTCTAATGGTGAGGATCACAATAATCTTGGTAAAAATTTAGTTAATGACACAGATGTTTCTCAAGATATATGGACTTAGTGTATAGTTGTCTTGATGATTTAGTGAAGATAATAGGGGGATTGAGTTCTAGTGAATTATGCCAATTTTTCTTGAAGTTTCATAGTGAAATATCATTTCTAGTTATTGGGTAGAACATGAAAGGTTGATGAAAAATTGATGACTGAGATAGGTTGGAATGTGTGATTGTAAAATCACTGAGGGTTTTGGAAGATGATAATTGTTATTGTTGGTAGGTTATAAAGAACCTTGTATAAACAGGTTATAAAATTCTGAATGAATTTTAATTTTCAATCATCGAGGAGTTGTTAAATGGATAGGTGTTTAAATTTTAATTCCAAGAGTTGGATTATCTTAGAGAGATGTTTTTAGACATGTTATGTGGCTCGAAAAATATATCGGGTGCTCAAGTGAGTTTTGGGAGCTTTGGGTGAGAGTTGGTGTATTTGGAAGGGTTTCTATAGAGGTTCTCGGTTTGGGTCACATGGATTAGGGAAAATAGTATGGTTAACAATACATGGGGGGTTTCTAGTGAATTTGTTTCATACATGGTTGGTTTTCATAGTTAATGTATGATTAAGGATTTACCATATATAATATCATAGTAAACTTTGAATGGTTTCTTAGACCGGGGGCTAGGTGCACGGTTGGTGCACAATTGAAAAACAAAAATGTGAAATGTTATAGATAGATAAAGTGCAAATTTTCATGATTGGTTCATGTTTTGGTAAAATGTTTGACCCAACCATGAAATGGGGTATGCTTGAGTAGTTCTAACCACGTTGTTTTTTCATGGTTTTAAAAATAATGTGACTCATTATAAGAGTCAAACTAATTGTTTTCCCCTATAACATTTTATACCCATCTCTTTCTTTTCATTCCCTTTTCATCCATGGGTTTTTGATTCCTCTCTCCCCTTATTACTCCTTCAATCCCCATCTATTTTGGATGTATTTTTGTGAACTTGGAAGTAATTTAAAGTATTAATGTCTATTTTTCATCAAGTTGGTTCCCTTATTCATTCATCATTAATTTGGTTTCCCTAGATTAGTTTTTCAGTGTTGATTGCACCAGATCATGGTGTAATCGTCCAATTTAGATGGGTTTTTACTGGCTTAGCTGGAGGACTTCCTAAGATGATGTATACACATTACTTGCACGGTTTCAGTTTAGTTTCATCACTCATTATAGTTTTATATGGGTTTTATATTGATTTAATTAATTTCCCCATTATAATGCTAAAATAAATTGAATATTTGACCTAGTTTGGGTTTGGGGGTGTGTAAGGAGTGGTTCATACCCCATTTCTCTAGGTTTCAATGACCATCCATCATTCAGTTAGATTTTAGACAATATTACTATTTGTATTAAATTGATTAATAAATATCCAATTGTTTAATTAATTATAAATTATTATAATTAATTAATTATTATATTTTATGGAATGATTTGGGTCCTTAGGTGTTCATAAAATGGCTAGAAGGATATGGGGGAACCTGGGTAGAGCTATTGAGCTATGAATAAAAAGAAATTGTTTTTTATGAGGTAGGTGTTCCATATTAATTCCTCTATGGTAAATTTGTTTATTTATATGCATTTGATATGAGTGGTATCTTTAATAAGGGTGATTCACCCTTTTAATAAAAATAAATTTTTTTAATTAAAATTTAATTCCTCTAAATGAAATATACAAAGAACCAAGGACACGATTGGCCTTGTGCACTAGCTCAATTATTAGGCCATTTATGGTTGAGGCTCTGAATATAAATGCTCACTATTTGTTAGAAAAAACCCTAAGGAGTGAGACATAATTGAATGTTCTCAGTGATAGGTTCCCTTAGATACCTCCAGGTATAGGTGAATAATGAGATTAGGTGGATGGTCTAGGGTTAGTCCATGTGGGAATCTTGAGATACCTTTGAGCATTTTGGTGGGTTGAGAGGAGTTTGGATGAGTGTTCTTCCCAAGATATGATAGGAGTACCTATTTAGGTGTTCCTTAGGGGGATTATAATATGTTAGATGTTTGATGACCTACCAGGTTTGACCTAGGAATTGAGATGTGTATGGATCCATCTCCCTAGTGTGGTGCATGTATGGATTTCTCTATAAGGCTAGTGAGGTTGTACAAGGATCATGATTATGTCTAGGGACATGCTACCCCTGATTGATGGGCATTGTTTGGGGATTATGAATTGGATGAGTAGAACCTATGTATGGTTTCTATGTTATGATTTGACCTAGGGGTCATGGTAGTTTCCCTATGAGGATTTGACTCTAGTTGGTGTGTATGGGAATTCATGTAAATGACTATGGGTTCCACATAAGAACTTGAGTTGATAATGTGAGTCTAGCATGACTATAGTGATGAGGTTGGGTCCTGCTTCTTGAAGGAAGACTATGTTTTTTTGTATGATGAGTTCAGAAGATAGAAAGCCTTGATTATTTATATGGGACGTGTTTGTAGGAGATCATAGGAGAGGCATACTACCCTATGTTATAAATATAAATAAAGGTCATTTTGTTTGTGTAATTCCTAGGAGACTTTCTAGGATTTAGATGTGACACCTATTGAGATATAATTCCCTAATAAATCCCATCAAATTTGGGTTTATTGTTTTTTAGAATGGATTAGGGAAATCCCCCTTGGATTTGGTGGTGATACCTTATGTAACATCCTAGGTTTTCTTACATAGAAAATTAACTAATTTTTTAGATTCAAACCATCAAACCTTTAAGAAGGGTAAAATAGTCATTTTCCCTTAGAGAGTGAACATGAATTTTTTTGAAGATTCCATTGTATTGTGGATGGACATTTACCTTAGGGTTGGAATTTGGAATAATTCCAAGATGAGAAAATTATTTGGGATATTTAATATTTATAAAATAAATATTATTTATTATCGGTGTTTTAGGTCATAGATATCTCTTCAACAATGCCTCATATTGAAATTATGGATTCACTTTTAGGTCAAGTATATACAGTTTTACCTTAGTAAGGTATAAACTTTGTTTAGACATAGATCTCCAGTCATGCCCAAATTAATAGATATCCATTTTAATTCTCATTAATTTTTATTTATATCTTTGACCCTTCCTCTCCCATATAAACTTAAGGAATGTAACTCCATTTACATTGGGTTGATGATGCAGAGGATGAGAGGGGAGATTGAAGAGGTTATTCTGAGGTATTCACTACAAGATGTGATCAAATGTGATAATCTAATAACAATGATCATGAATCAGGAATCAGGAATGCATGATAGTGAAGATATGGGGATAATCCATGAGGTATGGCATTGGGATTTCATTAGTCCCCTCATATTGATACATGTATCATTTTTTGATAATTCTTTATTATTATTTTTTCACTCTCCTCATATTTTTATTTATAGAAGTTCATTTTTTTGATATTTTTAAATGAAATTCGGGTTTGTAGAGGCTGTGGATTTGGAAATATAGACTATACAGAATGTAATGTAAAAAAACATGTTGTGTATCCTTTTAGAAAGATACCTTATTAAATATTAATTCTTCAGGGATTGTAATCCAGATGTACACATCGTGTAGGACCTCTGAACACATGATGCGGGTTCTATCCATGTACACAGCCAGACAACTATGTGGCATGTTTGGAATATATAAGTACATGTCCAACCGGGTTACATAAAACACTTGGTCTAAGGTACACTACCAAAAAACCCATGTAATCTATATTTCATGTAGATGAGGGCATGTTATGTACCGAAGAATTACACATCGATATAGATTGAAGAACACATTAAGTGTAGAACCTTGGCATACATGTCGTGTACTCCTTAGTGCATGTCATGTATGATCACATTGAAGGATTATTTTCAACTTATTTACCTGAAGATATATTTAGAAAATTTATTAGCTCATTCTATGTATCTTTCCATATAGGATGATAGGGTGGGGTCCTCTTCCCCATTAGAGACTATTGGTGGGATGATTCATGGTGGTTCATGGATTCTTGGTCCTTTGGCAATGACAACAGGACCTAGAGATGGTTGAATATAACCAATAAAAAAGTAGAGGAATCCCTTGATCCATGATAATACATTGGATATAGAAATCATTCACATCAACATATATTAGTACTCTTTAAGAGCCATTAGTAGATTTTAGATTTCCCAATTGATGGAGTATTGTGAACCATGGTGTTTAGTTAGATGTGTGAAACATTGTAACAACCCAGAAATTTCAATCCTAGTTTTATTAAATATATTTTTAATTAAAATCAACTAATAATATTTTGGATAATATTTTCTCTAAAAATAAATAATTGAAATTTTGTGTTTTAATTATTTTTATTATAAGTTAATTATAATAACTATAATTAATTATAGTTTTCAAATTTATTTTAAATTAATATTCTAAGGACAAATATTGTTTTGATTTTTTAAAATAATATGATAAAATAGCTATTTTCATTTAATTATTTTTTTTAAATATATTTTATTTATTAGAATTTTTTAAGTGATAATTATATTAATATATGAATATAATAAATTTATATATAAATATGTAAATGAAATATTAGGAAAATTAATATTATTATTTTTATCTTAAAGGAATATATATATATATAATTATAAAACACACTTTATATATGTGTGTTAAAAAATGAATTTTATATACATATATATTTTTAAAAAACGCTTCATGGTAGCCTAAAAACGATTTTCATATATAATTTTCAAAAAATGAAAAAAATATATAATAATATATTAAAAAAGTAATCATAACTTGATAAAAGTGGGAGAGAAATGTGTGATATAAAACAATAATAAAAAATGTACCTTTATAAAAATGGGCAAAACAAATAAAGAAAAAATAAATACAAAATGAATAAAAAATGGATAAAAAAGAGAGAGATATAGAGTCCAATTTCAGGGGTTGGGGTCTCATTTGGGGTTTAGGGGTTTGAATCTTTTTGGGTTAGTGGTTCGAGAGTGGAGTCACGTAGTAGGGGCTCCCAAGGAGAGGTTCGGCTGCAAGCGAGTGTTAGATTCGTGTTGTGCCACTCCACTGGGAGGATTCAGGAGAGTCTAACCAAAGTTCTGGTGATATGAGCTTTTTCATGGTGGTCCATTCATAGTTATGGTTCTGGAAATGCACATCGTAGTATAGATCTGAGGATTCCGAGTAGGTTAGTTGTTCTTCATCTTTGGTCTTAGATCTATGCGATGTAGGTTTTGTTTTAGTTTGTTGGTGTCAAATTTTCATTAACTCTGTTGTCTGTCACTTCTATTGATTTTTATCTTCTTCTGTTTGTCGATCTTTATTGTCATATATAGTATTGTGTTGAATATTGTTTTTCTTTTGGAATAGAAAATTGTGGGCCATTTATTTTTGTTTTCCAGTTTTTTTTTGTAATATGAATAAGATGTTGTTTGAATTTGGTACACAAATTTCTATTTCATTCCAATTTTATATCAAATATTCCCTGTTATTTTCAATTTCAAACTATTTATTTTGACAATGTCTTGTGTATGTTACCAATTTTTCTTTTGGTGAATAGTTCACAGTAAATATATGTATATGTAGTGATATATTATTTTTTGATTACCAGCCTACACTTCAAGCTCATTCTTTAGTCTATAGCTATAAAAGACTCAAATTTATATGCAATGAATTTTGTAAAACCATGTGTTTAGTCTAGATAAGTAGTATGCACCAATAAATGGTCTTCTTTTCAGTTCCAAAAATTATGGTAAGGGAAATTATTTAATTTCAAACATTTATATGAAGTTTTATTTTTGTAAGGGTGATTATATATTGTGTTTTTTAGTGTTCAGATTTTAACTACAATGATTTATTTTAAAGTTTCTATATATTTTTTGTGTAAGTGTGTATCAATTTTAATTTCATATTATAGAAGTAAGGAATTATATTTGTATTATCAAAAGTATATTTAATTGTGATTTGTTGTGATGAAATGAATAATTATATATATAACAAAACTGTATTCTAATTTGTGATTTTAGTTTATTATTTAAGTATATAATTTATGTATATATGCAAGGGTTTATTATTTATTATTTATTTTAAGTACAAATTTATTTTTGTAAGGGATATTATCAATTTGAATTCTAGATTTTATTAATAAGGAGATATATTTATCTTCATCAAAACTATATTTGAGTTTTTTTCTACCATAAGGGATCATTTTATTTCAATAACTTAGGTTTTACGTTTATCGAAATTATGATTTGAGAATATCAAGGGTTTCTTTTACTTTTGTCAAACTTTTTTTATCGTAAAATAAATATAAAAATATATGTATATATACGTATATATGTATATCAATCTAACTAAGTATACTTATTTTCATAACTAATAATGAAATGTTGTATATTTATTTGGTAAAAAATACATTTAAATTTAATATATTTTGGTATAACGTGTTGCTTCATTAATAATCTAATTATTTTCAATAATTATTAATTCTATGTATGATTTCAAAACCATTACTCCACTAATACATATGAATTTAACATATTTTATCTTTTAATTTGATTTCATATTAATTCCACCAATGGAGATTCTCATTTGTTGATGTTTTGCACAAATGTGAATTTTATTTCACGATGATGAGTATTATGATTTTAATGTCATATGTATATATATATATAATGATGAAATTTTTAATATATATGATTGTAAATTCATGTTTATAGTTTTATTATAATGTTTCTAAAAGTTTTTGCATAGCATGTTACCATGTTATATTGAAATTATAGACATTTTATTTGTATATAGTAAGGGCCATTTAGAAATTTATTACATAAGGGATTTATTACATAATTTTAAGGGATTGATTTTAATTTCAATTTATCATCCTATGTTCGATTTATAAATATATGTTTAACTATTTTCATTTGTTTTAAATATTTACATCATTTCTGACCTTATCATTTTATGTAAGAGGATTGTTTATGTCTATTTATCAAAGAGTTTTGGAATTGTTTTCAATCCATCCATTTAAGTTTTATTTAAAAAGAAATATGTATATATTTTTCAAAATGAAACAATTTTATTTAAAACACACAGACATACAAATATATATATATATATTACTCTTGATGTTTATATATGTATGTATGTGTATAAGTTATCCTATATAAAATAATTATTATTTTTAAACATCGTTATACAAGCATGTGAGTATGAAAATCATCTTTTATAAAAATTTATGTAAAAAATGAATATATGTAAGTATCTTTTATGTAAAACTGTTATATACATATATATGTTTGATTTCATGAAAAACTATTTTTGTCCTCACACATGTTAGCCAACAGATTTCCTTTTACATTATGAACATTGAAGCTCACAAATTTAAAGAAGCTTGATGGACCATATGATGGAAAATGAAAGTTATAATGTTTTTAATTATAAAGAATCATACCTGGATATTATGTAGATAGTTTATGGGGAGTTAACTAATAACCCCTATGGGACTTTTTCCCAATTACGATGGGTGCACCCAGATAGTGCCCTAATGCATTGGGTAATCTGTTAATCTCATGAGATGTTATGTATGGTGCACGAGAGGTTTATCCCAAGCACATTATGGTGACTAGATGTTTATCCTAAACACATTATGGGATTAGGAAGTTATCCTTATCCATCGTGGGACTATGTCCACCATGTCTTAGGAGTGAAATGAGATTCCATGTTATGATCCAAGGTGCCATTAAAAATTAATTTTTATTATTTTCCAAGAGAATTTTCTATAATTTTAGGAATGAATGTATTTTATTTTCCAAATTTTATATATATCAAAAACCAATGAATTTTTTATAAGTGTTATTATTTTTAGAAAATTATAGTTTCCAAAATTACATGAGAATTATTATTATTTTTCAGTGAGTTGAAAACTCTCTTCTAATCATTCTTTTTGAAAAATTAAATAATTTAAATTTATTATTTTCCAATAATATTTTTAAAACCCATTACTAGGAATTTTTCATTCTCATCTCTTTAAATTATTTTTCTACAGGTTTAGGAGTGTGTCAGGTGGCTTTCTCTTCAATTAAGGAGTTTGTTCACATGATACCTTTTCATTTATATCTTTTTATTTTGTTCTGTATGATTTTAATTCATATGTCAAATTCTCTAGAACCAAGACTGGTAAAAGTTCCTAGTATGTAATGAATATTTTGTATTTTTTTGGTTTATTTTTATTTAAAAAAACACACATCTTTTAAAAGGTCAGACTTTGGTAGCTCAGGCTCCGAACGTTACAGTTGGTATCAGAGAAACGGTCTAGAAAACTTTTGACATTAGATGTTGTCATCTAAGTGGAAGAGTACAAGTGTCTAGCGGTTCCAGTTTCCCTTAATTCTGAAGACATAAATTCAAAATTTTTTTTAGTCTGATGAAAAAATTGTGAGGATGCAATTTTATTGAGGGGGAATAATGTATTAGCCCAGAAAATTCTAACCTAGTTTTATTATATACATATTTTGTTAAATGGACTTTAAATTAAAATCAACTAATAATATTTCTAAGATGATTTACATTAAAAATAAATAAACAAAATTAGGTGTTTTAATTAATTTGATTATAAGTTAATTACAATACTTATAATTAATCATAGTTTTCAAAATTATTTTAAATTAATATTCTAAGGATAAATATTGTTTTTATTTGTTTAAAATAATATAATAAAATAAATATATTCATTTAATTATATTTGTGAAATATAATTTTTTTATTAGAATATTTTAAATGATAACTATATTAACATATGAATATAATAACTTTATATAAAAATATGTATATGATATATTATGAAAATTACTGTTGTTATTATTATCTTAAGGGAATATATATTATTATTATTATAAAACAAACATTATATATGTGTGTTAAAAACAAGAATTTTATATACATATATAATTTTAAAAACAAAAAAACGCAAAATGGTTTCTTAAAAAATTATTTTCATATATGATTCTTATAAAAAGAAATCAAATATAATAATATATTAAAAAATTAATCCTAACTTGATAAAATTGGGAGAGAAATGTGTGATATAAAAAAATAAAAAAAAATGTGACTTTAGGAAAAATGGGAAAAGAAAATAATGAAAAAATAAAGACAAAATAGATAAAAAAGAGAGTTCTATAGTCCCATTTCATGGGGTGCAGGTATTTTTTGGGTTTTGTGGGTTAAAACCTTTTGTGGGTAACAGTTCGGGAATTGAGTCACACAAAGGGGGATCCCAAAGAGAGGGTCAGCCACAAGCAGGTGTTAGAGTCATTTTGTTATACTCCACTCGGAGGAGTCAAGGGAGTCCAACCAAAGTTATAGTGATTCAAGCTTCATTATGGTAGTACATTCATAGTTAGGTTTCCAGAAACACATATCAAAGTCCAATTTTGAGGATTCTGAGTAGGCCAGTTGTTCCTTGTCTTTGGTCTTCGATCTACGTGATATAGGTTTTCTTTTAGTTTATAGGTGTCTGATTTTAATTAACTCTATTGTTCATCGCTTCTATTGATGTTGATCTAGTTTTATTTTTCAATATTTGTCAACATCTATAGTGTTATGTTGGATATTGTTTTTCTTTTGGTTTAGTAAATTGTGGGTTGTTTATTTTTTGTTTTATGGTTTGATTTTGTAATATGAACAAGCTATTTTTTCACTTTGGTCTGAAAATGTCTATTTCAATTCAATTTTATATCGAATCTTCCCTATTATTGTCAATTTCAAACTGTTTATTTTAATAGTGTATCATGTCTGATACCATTTTTTGGGTGAATAGTTCATAGTGGATGTATGTATATGTAGCGATATATTATTTGATGGTTATGATCTTTCACTACAAGATTATTTTGTAGTCTGTGGCTATAAAATCCCTAAACATATATGAAATGAATTTTTTAAAACCTTGTGTTGAGTATAGAGAGGGAGTCTACACCAATAGATGGTCTTCTTTTCTGTTATAGTAATTCAATTAAGGGAAATTATTTAATTTGAAACATTTATCTAATGTTTTATTTCTTTAAGGGAGATTATATACTGTGTTTTTTTAGTGTTCAAATTTTAACTACAAATAATGATTTTAAAGTTTTTATTTAAGTTTGTGTAAGGGTGTATCAATTTTATTTTCAGATTTTATAAGTAAGGAATTATATTTTTTTTATTAAAAGTATATTTAATTGTTAATTGTTCTAATGAAAGGAATACCTACATATATACTAAAACTATATTCTAATTCATGATTTCAGATTATTATTTTAGTATATAACTTATATATATATAAAAGGGTGTATTATTAATTTTGATTTTATGTAAAAATTATTTTTTTAAGTGATATTATCAATTTTATTTCAAGATTTTGTTATTAAAGAGATATATTTATTTTTATTATAACTATATTTTAGTTTTTTTTCTTCAGTGAGGGATCATTTCATTTAAATAATTTCAGTTTTGTGTTTATCTAAATTGTTTTTTGAGAATATCAAGGGTTTGTTTTATTTTTGTCAAACTATTTTTATTTTATAATAAATGTATATATATATACGTATATCTAACCACCTATGTATAATTATTTTCATAACTAATAATGAATTGGTGTATATTTATTTTGTCAAAATTTCATTTAAATTTAATTTATTTTGGTATAACGGGTTGCTTCATTATTTATCTAATTATTTTGAAGTTCTAAGTACAATTCCAAAAACATTATTCCACTTATATATATATATATATATATATATATTTAAAAAAATTTATGTTTTAATTTGATTTCATATTAATTCTACCAATGGATATTCTCATTTATCAATGTTTATCTCCAACATTAGTTTTCTTTTGCGATGATGAGCATTATGATTTTAAGGTCATATGTATATATATAATGATGAATTTTTTAATTTATATAATTGTAATTTCATGTTTATAATTTTATTATCATGTTTCTAAAATATTTCACATAGAACGTCATCATGTAATATTGATATTATGGATGTCGCATTTGTATATAGTAATGGCCATTTAGAAATTTATAATTTAAAGGATTTATTACGTAATTTTAAGGGATTGATTTTAATTTCAATTTATCATATAATATTTGTAACAACCCAATGTTTTATAAATGGAAATTCCTTTCTTATAAATATTTCATAAACTCACATGAAATCACTACATAATGAACTGCTAAGTGTTTTATGACCATTAAACATAATTTTTCCCTTATGTATTTGGAATTTCCAAAATTTGACATACACGGCTACGATCAGTAAGTTATTTGGAGTCTGATAAGAAAAACATAATTTTTGGTGAATAGTAACCAACCCTTATGAACAGTAATATACCCTTATGAATAGTGATATACTCTAATTAATATTAACCTATCTATGATAGTATATAAATAAGATTCATGTGAAAGTATGTTGTACCTATATTTTAGAATAAGTAAATGAATGTTTTAAAACAAGATTTTTAATAATAAATTATGGTTTTATTTAAATATTAATATAATCATATTTATAAAAAAAATTGAAAAATGGACTTCATTTTTTGATTCTACTCGTCAAAAAATTGTTAGGGTGAATTTTTGAGATTTTTCTAAAAAATTGAATTTTATGAATAGTAAAATACGATAATTTATGATAAATACTAAATAATGGATTTATTGAGTCATTGATGATGATCTGATGATGTAATATTAATTAGTTCTAAGTCACATTCATTTATTACTATTTTTATCCATGAATCATCACTATTACTGGTCATGAGAAAAATTAATAAACTAATGATTATAAAATTATGAAAACCCTCCTCTCCTCCACTATAAAAACCCCCCCTCACTCCCTCTTCTCTTCACTCCTCTCAAGCCTTGTTACTTTCCAATATTCTTCCGAAATCACTCCCCAATCTCCTTATCCACTTCCCAAGGCCCATAGTCTCTTCATTATACCAAAACCTATCCCTTTAAGAGGTTCTCAAAGGAGGAAGACTCAAGAGGTAAATTCCTCTTTCCAATTCCTTCATTTGTTTTAAGTTCTTTTTTTTGTTTCTTTCCTCACCTCCCTTCACCCAAATGGTATGATAACTCCAGTAACATACATGTACTGGAATTCTATTGTGGTAATGGTATACTTCATTATCTTCTCACCTTTCCCCCCCTTTTATTTGAATGAAATGAAAGCACCGTTTGAGAGTAGCTAATTTAGCACATTCAAGGACAACAATTTATCAATTTTTATTGTAATCTTTAATTATGGTCATCAAACCATTTTTGTTATGGTCGAACTAGATTATTATATATGTAATATATCCTTTTTATGTTTCTTTAATCCTTTTGTACTAATTTTATTAAGTTATAAAGAAAAACATATTTATTATAATCAAACCCACTGATTAACCAAAATGGTAATCACTAAGGTTTTATATATAATATTTTGAATTCACTCTAAGTAACCAAATTAAAATTGTAACCATGTAATATCTTTTATTTTCACTAATAACTTCTGACTCCAATTCTAGAAAATCACTTTCATCATACGTGTTTATCCGAACATGAACCGATCATTAAAACCAAGGAAGAAAACGAACCTAAACAATGAAATTGAACCTTATAACCAATCAAAAGGGTCTTGAATGAACTAAATAGGGTTACACTAAATCAATTACTTATATAAGGGGCTCTGTAATTTTTAATTAATAATCCTAATTATTTTATTCAGGTTATTAATAACAAGTGGGGAACACCACTGGATTTAAGGTAAGAGATCCTCTCTATTTCACTTTTAATCAAGATTATCCTCTATGATATGCCTTTTTATGTGCAATCCAAAATGATGGGGGTATGTTTTTTCACCTCCCCCATACTTCCCTCATGATTTATAAGTTATTATAAACCCCTTTTCTCTATCATCAAGCATTATTAGGTACACCTAACACCATGCCAATAAACCGTAACGAATTCTACCTGAAACCTTTTTATTCATTCGGGTTGCCTTATCTTTATTTAAATCAAAATGGATTTATCTAATATGTTTATATACATGCTCTAAATTATGTTTTGTTTTGAAAAATTAATTTATGAAGACCCTTTCATCACTCTCTTTCGAGAATATACATGTTTTTAAAAGATTCCCTCCTTAGAACTTTCCGATAGGCAAACCTGTTTTAAGGGAAACTTCCCAAATTTTTTACTCAATTTCAAGGGCACTCTACCCTCTATTTCAAGCCACCATTTTCTTTATAAAATCAATATTTTATTCTGAAAACCTTCTTGGTTTAATTCAGGTTTTATATAAATTATTTTCATCTTTTCTATTTTAAAAGCTCTGTAGTATTTTCCTTAAAACCTTACCAAAATGTTTTAATGCTAATGTTTCTAAAATACATTTCTTATATGTTGTCACTTTGGTTTGACACAACTTACCATGTTATATTCCTATTTTACCTTATTAATATCCATTTATGTTCTAATCCCTTTATTTCTTGTACACTTTCACGATACACCCATTGGTTATGCTTTATGTCATGATTGTGGTACCCAATTCTTTCCTTGGGTACCCTTATGTTTATGTATGGTTGATTATGTATGATTTTTTATGTTGAAATAATATTCATGAAAATTTTGAGATGGGTGTACCTAGATATAACTCCAATTCATTGGTTAAAGTTAAGTCTTAAGAGATGCGATGTGAAACGAGATTGGTGGTTAGCCTTGACCCGTACTAAAATGGGAATCGGGATTGGGGGTTAGCCTTGACCCATACTAAAATGGTAAATGGGGTTGGCATTTAGCCATGACCCGTACTAAAGACATGTTTTATGATTCTTCCAAATTTATATGATTCCATGTTAATATGATCCTATTCTTATATGATATGATTTCATATGTTCCACACTTTGGATATCATTATGTTATTCCTCCTAACTCATGTGATTAAGATGTATCCTTATGTTCTTTCCCTTATTGGGATTTTTAGCTCATCCATATATTCATGTGATCCCTAGGGGACCCTATGTATATGTAATGGTTCAAAGGAAGTTAGGAACTCTTGATGGAGATTAATTAAATATGTGTTTTTTAGCCCCATGTTTTATGTTTTATGTACCTAGTCTTCCAAGACGCTAAACTTAATGATCCTTAGATTATACTCTGATGTATAATTATTCTTAAAATTAGGTAATGTTATATGTAAAAGTCTTGGGTCTCTATAATATTCGATTTATAAATATATATATATATATACTAATTTTCATTTGTTTTTAGATTTTAAATTCATTTCTAACATTATCATTTTATGTAATAGGATTATTTATTTATATTTATCAAAAAAAATTGGAATTATTTTTAATACATCCTTTTATGTTTTATTTACAAACAAATATAAATATTTCTTTCCAAATAAAACATTTTTATTTAACACACACACACACACACACATATATATATATATATTACTCTTGATGTTTATATATGTATGTATGTGTATATGATATCATCTATAAAATAATTATTATTTTTAAACATTGATATACATGAATGTGAGTATGAAAATCATGTTTTATATAAATTTATGTAAACAAATTAATATATGTAAGTATATTTTATATAAAACAATTATATACATATATATTTATGACTTCATGTAAAACTATTTTTGTCCTGACACATGTTTATCTAAGATATTTATTTTTATGAAATGGATATCAAAGCTCAAAAAAAAAGAATCTTCATGGAAATTTTGATTAAAAATTAATGTTATAATGTTTTTAATTCCAAAGAATCACACATCGATATTATGAAGATAGGGTATGGGGAGTTAACCCATAACCCTTATGGGACTCCTTTTTAATTACGATGGGTGCACCCAGATAGCACCCCAATGCATTGGGTAATGTTTTCATCTCATGAGATGTTATGTATGATGCGCATGAGGATTATCCAAAGAACATTATGGTGCACGAGAGGTTTATCCTAACCATGTTATGGGATTAGGTAGTAAACCTAATCCACCATGGGACTATATACACCATATCTTGAGAGTGAACCAAGAATCCATATTATAATCCAAGGTGCCTTTGAGAATTATTTCTTATAAGTTTCCAAGAGAATTCGCTATAATTTTATGAATGAATGAAGTTGATTTTCCAAATTTTTTATATATTTAAAACCAAAAAATTGTTTAAAAGTGTTATTATTTTTGGAAAATTATTGTTTTCAAAATTACATGAAAATTATTATTATTATTCAGTGAGTTGAAAACTCTCTTCTAACCATTATTTTGACAAAGGAAATATTTTAAATGTATTACTTTCCAATAATATTTTCAAACCCCCTTACTGGGAATATTTAATTCTCACCCCTTAATTTAAATTATTTTTCTTTAGGTTTAGTAGAGTTTCAAGTGGACTTCACTTCCGTTAAAGAGTTATTACACGTGAAGTTTTTCATTTATCTCTTTTTATTTTGTTTTGTAATGTTTTAAGTCATGTATCTAATTCTATAGAACCTAGATTGGTAAAAGTTACTAATATGTAATTTAAATGTTGTGTATTTATTATGCTTCTTTAAAAAAAATAAACAAGATTTAAAATGGTTGAGTCTGGTAGCTCGGGCTTGGGGCGTTACCAACACACTCTTCATGATAGAGTAATGCAATGATATGTAGATACCGGTAGGACCTATATATGTTTCCCTTACTTCTATGATCCATAGAGTTGGGTCGATGCATGCAAATCAAATATAGCTGACTAAGGAGTCATTCATATGTTTCATTTATATAACAACCTCTATAAATGGGTTTAACTCAATTGATATATGTCTTTTATCTCTTTATATTTTATTTATAATTATAACTATTGGAGGTGGAGTAGTGATTTCTAAGAATTCTTGATGGCCCCTTTGATCAGATGGACTATCCTGATGTTTGTGTGGCATCAGTTGT
Source organism: Viscum album (assembly GCA_963277665.1). Classification (NCBI taxonomy): domain Eukaryota; kingdom Viridiplantae; phylum Streptophyta; class Magnoliopsida; order Santalales; family Viscaceae; genus Viscum; species Viscum album. Next base: position 1,478,208,774 of record OY728166.1, read on the forward strand.
GTGGAACCTATCAATTCAGAATATTCCTTGAATGCATGAGCTAGTTCAAGGTGTGAGTTTAGAATTCATTGATGGGTTTGGTACCACCCTATGGGGAAAGGTATGGGTCCTCCTTTCATGTTTATAAGTTCTAAAATTCCACTCTGATGAGGTGTGTTTTTTTTTCTAAAATCGATAGTGATAGTACCCTTTATGGCAAGTCTTAGCTCTTAGTGCAGAACGAGATCCCAAACATAGTTGTAGTGTCACCCAGGTGATGAGAGAGATTTAAAAGAGATATATCATGGTCTTAGTTTGGTATCCCATTAGTTGAGTTGGGTTTTACGGTTAGTCATGGGTCTCCTATGATGATCATGGGTTACATGGATTGGTGATGACGACATTTTTTTATAAAGGATGGATCATGTAAAGAAGATATAGAAGCATAGGGTTCTCTAGTTCATTCTCTCAATGTGATATCCCTAGAGAGGAGTGGGTTCATATAATTTCTCTCTTCTATCAATGATTAATTCCCCCTTCATGTGAATTTGGAACATTATGATTTTATCTTTCATGGAAGTTGGTTTTGGTGTTGTGTTTCTCCTATGGTAATCTAAAACATTGATTTACACTATAGTGTGGGAATGGTCTACTTTTCTAAAGTTTTCCTCAGTTTTAAGAGCTAAGGGTTGTATAATTTGGTATGTTTTTTATAACTTAAGGAATCATTCATTGAATTATTGTGGGATGATGATTTCTGTTATATTCCATACAAGAGGGGAGTGCAGTTCGAAGGAGGTGTGTAGATCCTATGTAGGTGTTTGACTATTGACTAGGGGTCTTCCTCAATAAATCTTTGAGGTGTATTCTCATGTGTACAGTGTCGTGGTCCCCATTTTAGTATTGAGGGTGAGTAATCTTATTTATGGAGGATGAGTAGTGATTATTTTCCTTCAAGGTGATATATACCGAGGTGTGGGACCTGTATGGGTCTCTCAGTGATGTAGTTGAGTGTACTTATGATAGTTGTCTCTAAATTCCCCTACAAGATAGCGTAGCATTATTGATGGTATTTTAGTGGTGGTTCCTACTGATATGGGTTTTCCTTGGTGTGTGTAGGGTGGTTTTATGTTTTTCCCCAATCTATGTGCTAGCATGAGGACTTGTTTCCCTTTTGGTTTTTGGGGAATCCAACTGGGTATATTCATACTCACCCATGAATGGGCTATGTTACACACACTTATTATGTATATATAAATTGTTTATAGGTTATTAATTCCTTTTGAGAGCATGAATATAGCAAGTCTAGAAAAGCCCATAGATCCAAATCTTGGGAGTGTATGACAAGGTTCGATGTAGTTGATACTCGGAGTAGTGGTACACAAGCATATTTTACAATCTAGTTAGTTATGTGTATCCTATGGGGTTATAATTTTCTTTTTTGATGGATTCATGGTATATTCTATTGTAGTATGTTTTGGTTAAAACCTCCCATATATTTTTAATGCCCTCTTGGTGCTAGTCACTGTCTGTTGGCCTATTGGAGGTGGGCTTGGGGTGCTACGATCCTCCAATCACTACCTAAGAGGGGTCCTAGTGGGTCAAGTCATGACATAGTGGTATCATAGTAGTCAAATTATAATGAAATGTTTTTTATATATATTTCCTTTGAGCTAGGGTTTAGGAAAAGTGGGGAAACAATGCTCAATGGTTCTTATATTTTGTTATCAGACTATAAAACCCATCTTCGGTGAGACAACTGGCACATTACTATTTAAGGACTCTAATAATATGGGTGAGTAACTTGACTAATTAGATCATTAGGTGAGACATACAATTTCATAGGTCCATGAATCATATACGATTTTGTGTATTGTAATTTCCTGGATTAATTTCGATCCTTCAAATGTTGGCATCATTCAATGAGAAGGATTGGTTCCCCTTACGAGAACACTTTCTAAAGAGGTGTGCAATGGGCCTTCTATAGATGACACCATCCAATAGTTTGGTCATAGATACTGGTTTTTATTTGGAGGAGCTCACCCTAAATTATTATCGTTGATACCATCTTCATATAGGGTTAGTATTTAACCCATTTTTTCCCAGGGCATCAGATAATCTATTTGTGGAGTCAGTATTTCCTCTATCTAAAGAGATTCCATGGGGTATAGAATCATCCATTATGGTTAGTACTATCAGGTCGGAATGGATATTAAAAATATAAAGATACTATAAGGGTGAAATATGCTTTAAAAATACTTTGAAATATTCATAACATCTCTCTTGTTATGCAGTGATCCATTCCTTATATCTAAAAGTGAAGTGAGTAGTGGAAATAAATATATAAGAGAACACAATGATGTATAATGGTTCATGGAAAAAATGTCCCACAGTCCACCCCACCAACTCTATACTCCATGAGATTTTTGATTTTCACTAGTAGTTACTCTTATATGAAGACGTATTAACAACTGAGTACTGAAAGTTGGCACCTTACAATGATTTTATCGGGCCTTATGGTTCTTTTATAGGGAACCAAAAAACCATAGCTTTGTATATGAAGTTGACACTTAAAAAAACCATGACTGAGTTTGGGCATCCTAAACTCTAATAAATCAATAGAGATTAATTTTATTGAGAATGAAATATTGAATTCACAGTTACAGCAGCAATAAACAAATGTATTAAGATCTTCAATAATTCTCAATAGAAAATATATCTTCAACATTTCACAGGGTTTCTTCAAAGAGTGATAGAGAGAACATGAGATATATGTGTAAACATATCTATCAAAAATTATATGTTTAACTTTAAAAATAAGATGTAATAATAAGATATAGCAATAGTGATTCAATTAGATATAGAAAGACATGTATGTCTCCAAATTGTAGCTTTGAAGTCAACTAATACACTTTTTATTTTCATAAACAACTTTTCCTTATTTATATTCCTATTATGTATCTCCTATCTCTTTTTCTGGTGAATATTGATTTGATATTTATATCATCATCCAAGCAGATTCAGGTCGAACCAGCTTCAGAAATATCACATAATAAATTTTAATATCAAATTAAAAATCATTCAAGAGAGTCATAACATCCTGTAGGAATATAAACGATTTAATCCATTTAATTTGAGCCTTTGAATCGGTCATAAAATAGCTTTAATACAATATTAAATTATTTCAATAAAATTTAAAAACTCCACTATTGAATAGTCAAACATAGCATTCCTTCATGTAATTAAAAAAAATATAAACATAGGTTTGACAATGTATGGATGTTTACAAATGTATGTTTGATAACGTATGGTTGTTTACAAATACTGGGTTGGTAAAAAATAATTTACTTTTCTCAAACGTAGGGTTCCTTCCAAACATAGAGTTTCTGAAGCATTATTTTCTAACTACATAGGATACATGATCAATACATGTTATTTCAAACATAGGTTTTCTGAGCCATATGTTATTCATACAAATGTAGGGTATGAATATTGTTTCCAAAATAACACATCAAAAATTCTTCAACAAATATTTCATTCAGATCAATGACTTGAATATATTTCCAGAATAAATATTCTACCAACAATTATCTTCTTGAAATTAATTTAATATCAACTTCATTAGTAACATAAATGTGGGTGTTTGTGAGATTCAAAATTAAAAAGAAATTTACAATCTTTTTGAATCAACACATTCTCAACAATATCCCCTTTTTTGATGCTCAAAAAACCAATAACATTATTCATAAAATATAAAAACAATTTTTAGAAGAAGAAATTACCATAGCCATAAATAAATTAAAAACAAATTTATCCCCATATAATATATGTTTCTTGTATTTTTTTCTAATAAATTATTCCCAAATTTCTGTATATATCATCCCTCTGATAAACACGTATATTTATTCATATATAAACTTCTCCCCATATGATAATCATAAATAAAAATATAAATTTCCTATATATAAACTTCTTCCTCTTTTTTGATATCAAAAATAAAAGATGAGAGTAAAAACTAGTTATATAAACTCCCCTAATATTAATGTTTCCAAAAATGTAATCAACGACTATATAAACTATTTTTATGGAATAAAATGGGTTTCATTCAACATATTAAACAAATTAGATATCTCTTCGATAAAAATAAATCTAAATAGTTTCTAATAAATCCCCCTAAATCATAGCATATACGATATTCAATGAATTTAAAAATATTAAAAACAATACTAATTTTTTCATAAGTCATATTTAATAAAAATTATTTATTACTTAGACTAATTTACCACATGTAATTATATAATGAAATATTGAATACATGATTATGTATATTAATCAATAAAAGTGTAAAACTTTACAAATAAATTATGAGGCAACTTATTTCATATATTCTAAAAAAATAAGATACATACAATATTAGCTTTAAAAAATCTATAAAAATCAGGATGTTTATGAAGGATTAGACGATTCATCTAAAATTTCCCAAATTTAAACTTCTTCACTTAAAATAGCTAAAACTCTTGATATTCCTTCTATTCTTCTTTGATCGTCTATTGTTCTTCGATATAGTGAAGAAGATGAACATTTTTCAACTAAGAACACTTATAGTTTTTCAAGATAAAACTTAGTAATAGCTTCTCTTCTAAGCAACTCCATCTCAATTATAATTTCTACTTTAAATACACAAAATTATTCTTTTAAAAATTAACATTTCTTCAAAACCTAATTTCCCGCATTTATTTTTTCATACTACTTTCTAGAAACATTCAGTTCATCTTGTAACTTCTCTTTTTCATTATTCAAGGTACCAAATTTGAACAGAATATTTTTCTAAGACATTTGAGAAGAAGAGAGTTCTATTTATTTAGAACCATGATCTTTCTTATTTCTTTAAAAAGATTTTACAAATGAATCTTTAACATATGAAACTGATAGTTCTTTTGAAAAATCAGAAGGATTATCTTTTTTTCTTTTGTGAGAAACTATTTCTTTTGAACCTGAAGTTCCCAAATACTTCATCTTGTTGTGACTGGTTTTCATAAGTCTTTGAACAATATATTTCATAAAAGCAAGAAAAAATGGTTTTAAGAAGAAGAAAAAGAATCTTATAGGGTTTTAAAAATGATATGTTTTCTATGACACATTGTAGATGATTCTTAGCATTCTCGATAAAACAAATATAGAATAATCATTATAGATTTTTATTTTTGAAAATATGTTTTTGTAAAATAAATTATTTTTAAAAAACTATAAAATAAAATAAGAATTTTAAATAATGAATGAACTTATTTGAATAATTTAACAACTTGATTCAATGAGTAAGAATCATTCATTCTCTCTATATGAATTTTCTTTTTAAAATCTGAAATAGTAATAAAATCATTCTTAAATTATATATTCCAGCTCTAAGGATTTTTATTTTGATAATGAACTACTTAAAATTTGATCACTATTTTGTTAAGATAGATATTTCCATATAAGAAATAGACAAAAACTCAATGATTTAATGATATTTTAGTGGTGTATTCCTGCAAAACATAAATAAAAGTACCCATTGGTACCCACATGCTTTCGAGTCTAGAAGTGTTAGAAATTAAATTTTTAGGTAACAAAACTTATCTATTTTTAGTATATATTCTACTATTTAAGATAAACAATTATTTTGAACAATAAAAATTTTTAACACCAGAAATTTGAGTTTTTCAAAATAAATGGTCATTTTCATAATATTCATTAATATATTAATGAAAACATTTTATATTTGACATGTATTTTCTATTTGAACCAAGAAAAAAATAATTCTTAAATTATTTTGGTCTTTCACCATCAATTTTAATTACACGTTTTCCATTATGAATTTTATTTTTACCATGTATTTGATTTACATATATTTCTATATTTATTAATATAATAGTAGATTGTTTTAATGTATAAACTTAGACCAATAGTTCTTTAATATTAGTTTCATAAAGATCATAATAATTTTTAGAAGAAATATATTTTAAATCTATAATTTTTTTTGATAAACTTTATTTATCTAATAAAACAACATCAAAAGATTTTATAATTTTTCTATGATATTTCTTTAAGGATTCATTTTTTTCTTGTATCATATAGAAATACCTATTTTATTCATCATTAGAAATTTATTCACAATTAGATTTTTTAGAGTAATAAGATTTTACTTCATCGGTATGATCCATAATACATTACATTTTTTTTATGCTCATTCTCATAATCTATAGAAAATTCATCAAGTAAACCAGAAGAATAACTCCAAGTAGAATTCATAATTTTCCTTCATTTTTTCTTATCAATGGATTTCCTTTTATCTTTATGAAAAGTAAATTTATCCTTTATATGAATTTTTTTCTTCACATTTTCATCATCTATTTTCTTCAATCTATTTCTTTTCCTTATTTTACATTTTTTCAAATATTTTAAAAAGATATGATAAATCATTGCCTAAATCTAGATGACTTGAGTCTAACGATTCATACATAGTAATTTTGAGAGCATCTTATTCATGTTTTATATTATTTTCAGATTCATCCTTCATATCAACTTCATACATCATTAAAGTTCCAATAAATTCTTTCATATATAAATTTTTTTACTGGTGTATATTGATATGTAGATATAGATATTCCATTCCACATAGAGGGAAGTACTCTTAGTACTTTTAATGCAAGATCTGATCATGTAATTGGATCTCCCAATGAAATAACATTATTAAAAAAAATTATCAATCCCCCTTTAATTTGAGAGATTGTTTCATCCTAGTGAATTCCAAAAGTATCCAAATTTAACTCTAAAATAGTGTACCTTAATTGTCTAATATTGTTAGTTCCTTCATAGGAAACAAAAATAGTCTTCCAAATTTCATATGTAGTAGAACATTGAGAAAATCAATTAAACTCATCATTTCTTAAACCAATGACAATAGCAATCATTACTTTGTAATTGAGATCATATTCTTTTTATTTTTCATCTTCCCATTTTTTTCAAATCTTCCTTAGGAATTTAATAAGGCTTGAAAACCTTTAAATACACCCTTATTCTGAGATTTTTTCAAATAAATAATCATATAAGATTTCCAAAATCCATAATTATCACCATTAAAGTATGGATCAAATAACAACAACATTCCTTCTTTAAGATCATCCACTTTGATATTTTTTCTTCATATGTATCTTTATCTCAAGCTTGTTATAGATTTTGATATAGAAATTCTTCTGATATTTCTCATAGGTATTGAGTATAACTATAAAGTCCAACCCACTAATACTTTGAAACATTGATACTATTTTTGTAATCAAATTAATAAGAAAAATTAATGATTTGTAATAATATAATATATCCCAACATGTGATACCACTTGTTAGGTCAGAATATCTCTGATAAAGATAAAGACATAAGAGGGGGTGAATTTTGTTTTACAAAAACATTGATAGATTTATAAAATGTATCTTTTTATCTAGTGAACATTTCCTTTTCTATTAAAGATGAGTGAGAATTGAAAAAAAATAAGGAAAATAACATAGTGATGTATAGTGATTCAAGGAATAAAGATCCCCTAGTCCACTCCATCAATGCTCCAGTCCATGGGATTTCTAATTTTTACTAATAGGTCCTCTTATCCGGAGACCTATTAACAACTGGTTGTAATTAGTTGAAACATTACAAGGATTTTACATAGCCTTATGTTTCTTTTATAGGGAACCAAAAACCACAGATTAGTACAAGAATATGACACTTTACAAAAACCACGACTGGGTTCGAGTAGTCGAAACTCTAATAAGTCAATAGATATTGATTTTATTGATAATATAGTATTTAATTCAATAGTTATAGTAGAAACTAAAATATTTATTCAGATCTTCAATAATCCTCAGCAATAAATAGATCTTTAACTTTGCACTGACTTTTATCAAACAATTATAGAGAGAACACCAGAAATAAGTGTAAACAGGTATGTCTATTTAGGTTATCTCTGAAAAATGAATCATCAAACTTTTAAAAGAAGTTGTAACAATAATATGTAGTATAATTGATAATATTGAGTAAATTAGATAGAACAAAACATGCATGTCTCTAAAGTGCATCTCTTAAGGAAATCGACGCACTTTTTGTTTTCAAATACATCTTTTCCTTAGGTATATTTTGGTTTTGTATCTTCGCTCTATATTTCAAATGAATATTGATTTGATATTTATATTTTCAGTGGAAAAACTTTAGGTAAAATTGTACCCAAAAATATTGCACAATAAATTTGAATATTTGAATTCAAAACCATTCAAAAAAGTCATAAATTCCCATAATAATAGAAAAAATTTATTCCGTTGAATGAATGCCATTGAATTTTTCATAAAACAACTTTAATACAATATTTACTTCCTTTGAGACTCTTACAAAAGTCATGGATAATATCCTAAATTTAAAAATTCTGTTTTTGAATATTCAAACATTCCATTCCTTAACGTAACAACAAAATCCAAAAATAGGGTTAATAACATATGGTTGTTCACAAATATAGGGTTGATAATGTATAGTTATTTAAAAATGTAGGTTTTATATAAAAAACTTTTCTTTTTCATACAGGGTTCCTTCCAAATGTATGGTTGATAAACCATACATTTCCAACAGTGTAGGGTACATGATCCATATGTTTTATTTAAAATATATGTTTGTTGAACCATGAATTATACTTACAAATGTAGGTTATGAAGAGTGTTTCTAAAATAACATGTCCATAATGCTTTAATAAATATTTCTTGTTGATCAATGACTTGAATATTTTTCCAGAATAAATATCCTACCAAATATTATTTTCTTGAAATTCGCTTAACAGAAACTTCATTAGTAACATAAATGTGGGTGTTTGTGAGCATAAAAATATAAAATAAAGTAATGAAATTGTTGAATCAAAACATGATCAACATATGTCTCCACATATGATGTGTTTTCCAGTGAGTTTTGGGTCCCCCATTTGAGATCGTAGAGTATGATACTCTCCCATAGATATTGGGTCCATGACAACCATTCTATTGTGATTTTCTGATCATAAAGGGAGATGAATGGAAGATTAAAACAACCTTTTATTTTATAAAGAACAAAGGTTTCAAAATAACCCTCTCACACCTCCCTTTTTCTCAAAAATGGTTCCCTCATGGATCTCTCACCATATGCAATGAGTTCTCTCATTTCAAATTGTAATCCTTGAAGGCTCCACATTCCCTCATTCTATAAGCATAGTGGGAGGTGTCAAGTATTGTATAATTCCCACTAATCCCCCACTAATAACCATATACCTTGAATCCTACACATTCAAAAAGTGTAGCAGGAAATCTTAATGAAACCAATGGGCTAATGGGGTTGGTACACTATCCACTTACTATGGAATCTAGAAAACCTCCATAAATTATACCCATAGTTTCAATCCACTAGATCATTTAAAAAGGTCTAGCTTATCCTGAGTAATAAATTTTTTCAACATAACTGATGGGTTCTCCTTCATGTGGATCTTTACAAGTCTTAACAATTGTCAAACCATCACCTCACATATACAATGATAGAAAATGTTGATGTTATTCATCCAGGAATGCTACATGGAGTTCTTTTTCAAGTAAAAAATAATTTTACTGTCACAATTAACCTTTTACTTTGATTATTTCATGGATAAAGTGACGCACTTATGAAACCTTGAATGCCATGATATAGATCCTCCTAAAAAATTATAGTTGTATCCTATTGTAGAATTCTGACTATTAGGATATCCATCCATATCTACATTTGTATAGCACTCTAAGAGAGGCTCAACTCCACCATATTAAAAATATAGATTTGAATTACCCTTAAGTTACCTCATAATTCATTTAACTTCATCCTAGTGTTGCCTCACGGGATTGGAGAGAAACCAACTTATGATCTCCACTACTTAGGCAATTTCTGGTCTCATACCCACTATAGAATACATAAAGTTTCCAATGGATGAGGAGTATGGTATCATCTCCATCACCTCAATTTCTTCATTAGAAGATATACATGATATCATTATCAGCATGAAATGGTCTAAAAGAGGAATTCTCACTAGTTTGACTTTTTTAATGTTGAAATGTTTAGACCACATTCAATATAATTATCTTGAGATATACATAACAACCAACTATTTCTATTGTCAATAATCTATATCACAAAATTTGTTGAGCGGTTACCATATCCTTCATATCGAAATACATGGATAACTTCTTATTCAACTCGTTAATCTCTACTAAATCCATCCCAATGATCAACATGTCATCAATATAAAGTAGAATTGAAACAAAGTTATCATCCTGAAATCTCTGGATGTAAACATATTCCTCCTCCTATGTCTGCTTATATCCATGACTCATCATGTATGAGTCAAACTTATTATACCACTATTTGGGATCATGATTTAGTCATTATAATCTCTTCTTCAATTTTCAGATTATTTTTTATTATCCAGAAACCTCAAAACCTTTAGGATTCTTTATATAGATCTCCTCGAAGAGGTTACCATGATGAAAAAATTTCTTTACATCCATATTTTATATATCCAAGTCCAAGATATCCAATAATCTGAAAATGAATCATATTAAATACATATTTACCATGGGTGAAAATATCTCATCAAAGCCAAATCCTTTCTTCTGAAGGCATCCCTAAAAATACTAACCAAGTTTTGTGCTTGCCTGCCTTTTTACTTCCATCCTTCTTCATCCTAAACACCCATTTTTTCATAATTACCTTCTTTACTTTGGGTAGTTTAACCAAATCGTATGGATATTTCTTCATCAAAGACTCCATATAATCATCCATCGCATGTATCCAATTGAGTTTTTCAAGATGATTCACTACTTCCCAATGTTTTTATGCCTCCATCTCATCAGTCAGTAATAGGTACTATGTATCCTAATGTTTTATTGATGGAATTATTCCTCATGGAGATCTTTAAACATATGAAATGTTAGGTTTAGGAGGAACAACATCACCTAGCTCCTATGATGGTTCTGTAACTTTTTGTGGAGAGGATTTAGTCTCATTCTACTTAATATCCTCCTCCACTTCCTCCTAATCGACTTCTGATGATTCTTCATAAACCACTTCCTATTCATGGATAGGTGGTGTTGGTATTAGTGTCGGATAAATAATTTATTCATCACTAGATTCTAGTATTTTGAATTCCCTTGATTCTCTAGTTTTCATGGAACATGACATCACCAATTTTGATCACATTATTATAATTTAGGTCCCAAATATTGTATATCAACTCCTCATCTCCATAGATGATGAACATACTAGAGTATATCTCCCATATAGATTCTTCCAGGGATCCTTGGATATATTTAAAAATTCCAACATCTAAATTATCTTAATGAGAGTAAGATGGATGTTTATTGTACCATCTATTTTGTGGAATCTCAAAATTTATCGGGAATGATGGTGTTATGTTGATGATGTAGCATGAAACCTGAACAGCTTCTCCCCAAAATGGATTATGCAGCTTAGCTAAACTCATCATGCTTCTTACCTTCTCGATGATTGTTTAATTCATCATTTTCACAACTCCACTATGTTGTTGGGTGCATGGGACTATCTTATCATGACAGAATCCCTAAATCATGGAATAAGAATCACATTACCTCGATACGTACTATCCTTCATTTTCTAAATGAAGACACTTAATTTTCCTTCTAGTTTCATGATCCACCATGGATTGTAACATATTTAAGTAGTTTATTAATTGGTCATTCATCCTCAATAAGAACACCCACACCCTTTAAGATGCATTATCAATAAAGTATAGGAAATATTTTTTACCTCATAGTGAACCCACCTCCATGGGTCTACATACATCAGAGTGAACTATATCCAACAACTTTGATATCCTTGATGAAACAGTATTGAATGAGACTCTATATTACTTCCCATAGAATCAGTATTTACAAGGATCAAGTTATGAATCCTTGTTACCAACAATTTACTTCTTCTTTATTAGGTTAGATAACCATATTTCACTCATGAGGTCGAGTCTCCTATGACACATATTATATGACATCTCTCCTTCCACCATTTTTAGGTTTTCTTCACATATTTTCACATGATATTTGAATAAAGTATCGCATATGTGTCCTCGGGAGATGAATATGGATATTTTTATTATCTTCAATGATCCATTGCTAAAGATGTTGTCATAGACTTGTCAGTCAAAGTTTATTCTAGATAAAATTTTGATCTAAAGGCTTGGAACATGTCAATCCTCCTTTAGGGTGATTATGTATGCAAGATTCATCTTAACATGTATATCAACTATTCCAAAAAAACTCTCCTCTAAATTGGTATTCCCCATCATGATAGCACCAAATTCACTGGATTGATATGTTAAAAAATTCTAATGATACAGAGTGACATGGTATGATGATGAAGTATCAACCATGCATTGTGTGTCCTAGATTTATGTGGGATATCATGTTTCTTCTTAATCTTGGTAGAAAATCATGATTTCTCTGGAAATTATCACGTGAAAGTCTCCATTTATTCTTTGTAAGTTTTCACTTTGGCCCTTTTCTTGTATAAACCTTTAGTCATTCCTATTCATGGATCCCTTCATGTCATAATGGTAAAATGTTTGTGATAGTTCCTTCCATCTATAGACCTTCCACTTATCTGGATTTGGTGTTCATTTCTAGGCCCTAAACCACCTCCCGGTTGTCTCCCTCACTTCTCCTATATAAGAGATTGTTTCTGCTTGAAACTCGCATCCTTCCGTCAAGCCTCCTCATTGAACAGTGAATTCTTTTCCATTATTATGGTAAGTATTCCTCCCAGAGCTGAGTTTATGAGTGATCCCATAAGTGTATCCCAACTATTTGGAAGTATTCATAGTAGGTGGTTCTCCAAATCTTTATCAATCTGAGTCTTTCCTGAAGCCACAAATTAATTCTCTAATATTTGGAACTAGTTAGGGCATTTTTCTATAGAGTTCCCATTTTGTAATCAAAGATATATCAACTTATTTAATATGAAGATATTTTTCTAAGTTTTTTATGATTGGTATTTATTTTCTAACTTAATCCAAAGTTCTTACATGTGAATATCTTGAGCCACATGGTGGTAGAAGCTCTGATTAATCCATTAGTGGATTTGACTAATCATATTCTTATTTAACCTCCTCTTCTTAGCTTCATTGGTGGAATCAAGGTTGACTCTATTCTTAATTGGTTAAAAAATATATTTATCATCGAGAATATTTTCGATTCGAGACTTCCAAATGGAGTAGATTGAAAAATTAAACATGATAATCCCTCTCATGGATAGCCCCTCCATTAAATCTCAATTTTTTAAATATTTTTTAAAGAATCACGAAAAATAGATCTAACTTATGTGTCCATAATGGTTGAAAATGGTGGAATCGACTTGGGGATCATAGAAATTGGACACTTATTGATCAAGATATGACAAAATTAGTATCAACATTCTAGAACAACCAATGATGTGGCATTGATGGGGTGCACAAGAGTAGCTACCAAAATATCACTAGAATTGTTTTCAGTGATAGAATAGTATCTTCTCTCCATCAAGTGGGTACTATAGGACCCAAACTTTGACCAAACATTGATCGAGTCTAGGAATATTTTTTTTAGATCTGTTTTTACACTGTTTTCACTGTTGGATTCACCTCAACCGAGAATTTTAGAATATGATTTCAAAACATGATTCCAAGAAACATGTATTTTTATGATCACCAGTAAAACTCCATTTTCTACCACTATTTTTCTAAAACAACCCTAATTCCACTTTTTATAAATCACTAATCACAAGGAGAGTTGAATGTATGAGGAAAAAAAGACTTTTGTTTCAATAAGAAAAAAGGTTACAAAAAACCCCTCCCACACCTCCCTATTTCTCACACGTAGAGATCTTAAGGCTTTCTAACCAGATATAATGAGAACACTAATTCTATAGTGGGATCAATACCCCCTTTCAGGTAGGGAATTGGTCCTCGATTTTTATATTTTTTTGTTTGTGAAGAAGTGGGATATGATACTTTTTTCATCTGAGTCGGTACCCCCTATCAGGTAGATGTGGATCCTCTGTGGGATGGGTAGAGTTCTCCTTATATGAAGCACATGTCATTTAGGAATGGGATCAATACCCTCATATTAACAGTGAGGTTTCTTCCTCCAAACTATAGTGGGTTTGGTTCCCTATGAGATTGGGGTGGTTCCTCCATCTATATAGGTCATCATTCAATGTAATACACGGAATGATTGGTCGGCCCATTCTTGATTCATAGTGTGAGGTCCACCACTAGTGTGGTCGGTACTCCCTTGTCCAATTATAGAAACTCATAATGGAATGGACAATTAATATATATTAGTGATCTGTGTGAGTTATTCTCATTAAGATGTTTGGTTGTGATCTACTAGCTGGTAGAGTTTTCATGGATGATCCTTGTTGCAGGTTATGCTTCCCATCAGGTTCTTTCTTTTGGAGAGTGTGTGTATGAAGAGTTGGATGTCAGTTTCAGAAGCCCATGTTGGATTTATGTTACCCTTCATTCATGTGGTTTATTCATTTTCCTTTGACCTTCTCTCATGGTTTGGAGGAATGAATAGTGGATATTATTGGGGTAATGGGATTTTAGTGGTATGTGTGGATGGACGGGTCAGGTAGTGCCAGTGGTGGTTGAGATATGATCCATGACCCATCTTTAGTATGATTATATCTATTGTCTCACACACATTATATACACTCAATGACGCATTACCATTTTTGATTCCAGATATTTCAATATATCATCTTCACCCTCACAATGTGGTTGGGGGAATATCTGGGAGGTAATGGTTTATCCTTGTCTATTCGGATGGTGAGAGGATATTTTGGGTAGTGAGTTCCCTGGAGGTTCTGTTGTAGCGGGGTGAGACTTGGAGAAGATTTCATTGAAACATGCAATCACACTTTGACTAAGTTTAAATAGACGGTCAATGTTGTGGGATGTGTTGTGATTGAGTGTACTGGTTTTGTTCCTCTTCACCGGAGGTGAAGTTTATTGGGTGAGAAGTTTTAAACCTTGGAGGTTGTAACTAGTACCTTTAAAGTTTATTAACCATGGAAACATATACTATTGTATTTTTTAAAGGATTAGACCTATAATTATATAGGAATGGATGGTGTCTTCTTCCTTGGTGATGTTATTGATGAGGACGGTAAAATAATCACATATTTATTAGTTATATCTCTATCCTATGAATTTTTAGAACTAAATTAGATTTTATCTACACTTATATTTTTTATTAAACATGATTTAGATCCTTTGTGATTTTGCTTATTTCTTTATTTTGATTTAATT
The DNA here is from genome assembly GCA_963277665.1 of Viscum album. Taxonomy (NCBI): domain Eukaryota; kingdom Viridiplantae; phylum Streptophyta; class Magnoliopsida; order Santalales; family Viscaceae; genus Viscum; species Viscum album. The sequence continues at coordinate 1,478,224,126 of OY728166.1, forward strand.
ACCATTTTTTCTCTATGATTCACCTGATGATTTCATTAATTCCTCTAGGAATGGATCAAATTATAAATTTATATTAAACCCAAACCGTACTAACTACAAGTCATAGTATAGTAGAGGTGCAGGGTCGAACCCACAGAGAGGGGAGTGCAGCGATGAGATCTTTTAACTAAAGGTTATTTCATTCAATTTCCTAGTAGATTTTATTAAACTAATGATGAAATTTAAATAAATTAATTCAAATAGAGAAATAGAAGATAGGGGAACCAGTTTCTAGGGATAGTTTTGTTAAATAAATTAATTAAAATTGACTTGAAAAGCAATTATATCAAATATTTTTTCATTCAGAAAATTTCATCAATATAAGAAATGGTCCTTATCTATCAAAATACCATAGAATCCCAATTCTTCATGGTTATATGAATCAAAATAAATAATGTTCACTATGTTTATATTTCCAAAATCCGAAGAGTAATTATATTAAATGGTCTTGAATAAATCATCTCAATATTGTTGGGGATCATTCATTAATGATGGCATATGTTTAATGGATTAATTATGAATAAAATAGATATGTACTCACAAAATGATAATTTTGAATAAAAACATCTTTATAGTGAACTAAAATCAAACAATTATGGTATGTACCCCCCCCCCCCCCCCAACTGATTTCTGTCTCCCATATGGGTTTTAGCCAACAATCATCGGGTGATCACCAATGATTACTAAACCCAAATCCATAAGAAATATATTAATAATGAAATAAATTCAAGGAAATTAAGAATAGAAAAAGTAAAATAGAATGATTGGAATTAAACTAAACACTATTTGAGGTTATAAGAAAGAAGAAGAAGAAAAATAAAATAAAAATAGAATTAAAACCAATCTATGTTAGGTTATAACCCGGCGATAGCCTCTCGGTGGTCACACCTACAGCATGGAATGGAATTCCTGAATTCCTTGGATTGAACCCATATTTATAATCATATAAGTCATCCCTCATATTTTTTGGGACAAAAGCTATCGTCAATGGCTTCTCAGGTCACACCCTCATAAATACTTCATCGACAATATGTAGAAATCTCTATTTTTTTATATGATTGGGAAATTTCAGGTCATGTAATGTTTTACATGATGTGAATTGTGTTGGGTTTTCCACATCATGTAATATTTACCCAGTATGTATCTTCAACTTCGAGCATTGAAACCTCTATTTCATCCTTCTTCTTCAATTTTGTTGCTTCATAACCTATATTTTTTGTTTTCCTTCAATAATCGACCTCAAAGTCATCTTCATTTTCCATTACCACACTATTTCTCTTCATGGTTCCATGAGCACTAACTTTTTTTTCCTTAATTACCCTTTTTTCCATCATATCATCCAAATGCTTGTCCTCAACAAAACATCAATATCAAATCATCATATAACATTAAATCAATTCATATCCAATGGAAACACATATAAAAACCCATCGAAGTATAGATAAAAAATAGATTTAGCAATCACCTTGTGGTTATTATTTCTATATGGTCATATTTCTATTGTTTGAAGTTTTTTTGGGTATTTTGGGATCAAATTAGGTTCCACAAAGGATTTAAGTTCAAAAATTGTGACTAAACCACATGTAATCTCAAAAACACACACTATGTAGCCTTATGTGAATATCCTAGGTTCAATAATAAGTCTACATGGTGTGCAATCCAGATATACATGTCATGAAGGACCTCTATGAAAACGACTCTGGGTATGGCCATATACATCGCCAGACAACTGTGTAGGGTTCTCGATGTGTATAAGTAGATGTCGAGATATTTTACATGACACATGAAGGTCTACGGTACATGACCATAAACCCATGTACTATACATGACATGTAGACAATGACATGTCATCTAACAAATAATTACATGTTGATTCAGGACAAAGTACACAACCAGTACGAGACCTTGGGTGTATATATTGTGTAACCCTTAGTGAATGTCATGTACTCTCTCATTGATAGAGTGTTTTACATATTATCAACCTGTATATTGATTTGAATAGTTTAATATTCTATTTTGAGGTCATGGGAATGATGATTCAATTTATTTTGAGGATTCTTCATCTTCTAGTGATGATGACAGGACCTAGAGAAGGTGGTGAAGAATTGATGAAAATGTAGTGGAATCCCTTGGAGTGCGATCAAACATAAAATGTTGAACCCTTTCAAATATTTAAATACCAATACTCTATAAGAGTCATTATTATATTTAAGATTTCAAAAAGGGTGTACTTTCATGTATGCTAGTGTTTGGTTAGACATGGGCAACTCCTAATTCACAGCAGTCTAGTATAATGTGATTCAAATGATGGTGGGACCTTAGTAGGTTTCCCTCACTCTCATGCACATCAAATTTGGGTCGGTTCATGTGTATCAAATGTATAAGATTAAATATTTGGTATTACATTTCCATTACATAATGGATTCTATGGTCAGGTTTCATTCAACTAATAGATATAATCTCTCTCCTATCATTGTATGGAGAATTACAACCAACCGATCACACCATTGAGAACAGAACCATGGAAAACCACACAACCCTGCTGGTTTAAACCATCGTGAACAGAGGGACCCTCTATGTCGCAAGAGATCAAATGTACGTAAAGAAAAACAGGGGCACGCACAAGGGGCCCACATGACGTGTGGCCCTATATCATCTCCAAACCATGTACAAAAACATTATCGGGTACAAAATACAACATTTACCTCCAAGAATCCCCATATACTCTCAGAGTATACCACATCTCTAGCCCAAAGGCTATCGTGCACATGACACCCAACGTCAGTGCGAAGGGAGAAAATGTAATTTCACCAACCTACTTCCTTCATGGCCCTAGAACGGCCAACCGTATCTCTTAAAACATAAACTTCACTCACACGGGAGTGAACGCGATCAAACACCAAGGGTTCGCTTCCAAACACAGTAAGAAGAACCGCCACCGGAGCACCTTTCATGCATCCACATTTAATGAGATCTCGAATGAGACTCTGCACATCCAAACGGATCGTACCATTGTAATCCTCACAGAAATAACATGAGATATACTATTTACTTGCCTCCAATAAGAATTCGACATCAAAGTCATTCAACACTACTTTACGCCCGAATGGCTTCCCGTGGTCCTGATCCTCAGTCCTGAAAATAGTCGGGTTCATTGCACCATTGCGATCCCCTCAGAAAAACACGTCAAATTGACCGCTTACATGCATGGAATTGATGTCCGGAGAAGAAGATGCATTTTGCCGCACTGCACATGAGCGGTGCTATGTGAGACCCGCATCACAGTCCTGAAATGCATCAAATAGATCGCACTATTGCGATCCTCTCAGAAAAGTACACAAGATTGACAAATCACTTGTCCAAAACAGACACCTGGTGATAAAGATGGAAATCAAAGCCAACTCCCAAAATGGACCTCATGGGGCCTCAACCATTGTGCAGAATTAAAGTGGGTGGATTGCTCCATTGCGATTCCCTCGGAAAAACACTCAGAATCGACTTCTCGCACGCCCCGAACGGACGTCCGATGAGAAAGTTTTGAAACGCTGCTTGCAGTTTAAAAGACGGGTCATGGGGCCCACTCCTCCACTCTATCTTCAACACATTAAACCATACTAGAAATATTTGTCTCGATTCCAGGGTCACAACGCCGCTGACGTCACTCAAAATGGACTCCGGATGTGTCTACGCCGCCCAAAACAAGAACCTCGGAGAAACACGCCAAACCACTTAACGTATGTGTCGCACCACCGAGCCCCCGTCTCGGGATTTAAAGACTCCCGAGACCATCTAAAAATGTCTGTCTCAAGATGAGGATTGCACTGTCGTAGACGTAACACAAAACAGACACCCGTAGTGAAGATTACAAGCGTCCGAAGTCGAGGGGAAGAATCCCCTTAGGCTGGACCGGACTGGGTTGGCCCACCCAGGCCCGCGGCTCAGCCGCACGGCCCGGCCGCGGACTCGTGGTCCGCCAAGAGTTGACTGAACCTCATGTTTGGCCGTGGTCTCACGCGGAGTACTGCCAAAGGCGGGTCCTTTTCCCCGCACAGGGTCGCATGCCGCGTCCCCGCCCCGTCGCGCCCCCGGCAAGCTCGCTCGGCCGCTCGCCGCCTCACCCAGCCAGTGCCGCCTCACCTGGCAAGCACCACCTCACCCAGCTAGCGCCTCTTTACCCGGCCGACGTCGCCTCACCTGGCCGAAGACCGCCACCACTTCGGAGCCCCCACGCCGCCGCCGCTGAAGACCGCTGCCGCCAGGAGAGCCGCCGGAAAAACACCCAAACACACCTGGATCTTCGTCGGAAAGATGTAGACACCTCGCGACTCGAAATTAAAATCTAAAAGATGCATTGCAAATCTCAGAACATATACTACGCATTCATGGGTTTTAATTGAAAATTAAATATAGATTTAATTCTGTAAATCAAGCTCAAAGTAGATGCAGTAATTGAAATATAACGCATGATCCTACCTCGGGGGCTTAGCTCGTCGCTTCGCAAGCGATCCGCTAGAGCCACAACACCTTAGAGAGGAGGAGGAAATGGGGAGCTCGATGTAGAGATCTTCAGTTGCTTGAGGATTCCTTTTCCAGATAGAAAACAAATGGGAGAAGGTGAGGGGTGTGTTTAGGTTTAAATAAAGAAAAACTAATTAAAATTTTAGTTAATTTAAACTCCCAAATTAACCCGCATCTGAAACTCTCGACGGGGTCGAGGTTAAGCCTCCCCTAGGTTAAACACCACCTCCCGAGCACAACGGAGGTCTCATAATTTTAATCCAAGGACAAGTTCAAAAGTTATAAAATTTAACGTCTGAGGCCACTATATTACGAAAATGCCCCTAGTGGCATTTTTCACAGGAGGCTCACGCCCGCTAAAATTACACCCCTCCTAGGGTAAAAGGCATGCTCGGGACTCAACGGTGCCCTCAGTTTCCCAATCGGAGTTACTATTTAGGATTTATTCCATTTATTTTGTGTACCCAGTGTGAACGCACTGAAAATTTAATTCCGGACACACCGGGGCTCGGAATCGTACACCGTCTGAAGGAACTGCTCCGGAATAACATCAACAATTTTGAAAAGTCTTTTATAGAAAAAACTGGGTTCTTACAGGATGGGTTTGTAGATTGAACATGGTGTGTAGCTCTATGATAAGTGTGTCCTTATTGATCAGGTATCTTTTTTATCAGATCTCTGAGGTGTTTTCTAGTGTGTATGATGTTATGGTCCCCCTTCTTAGCACTAAGGGTGTGTGGGATTTTTCATGGAAGATGACTAGGGAGTTTTCCTCTGAGAGTGATATACTAGGAGGTGTCTTCCTATAATGTTTGAAACATGTTTATGTATCCAAAGGATATAAATGATTTTGCTTGTGGTGGTTTTCTATGAATTACCCCTACTAGATAGGGTGTCATTCCTGTTGAGAGTCAATTTCCATTTCTTCCTTGTTTGGTTTTCCCCTAGTGTGTGTTGGGAAGTTATACGGTTTGACCCAGTCTGTGTGCTGACCTGCAGCCTTATTTACCTTTTTATTTTTGGAACTTCCTACTAGGTATGTTTATACTCACACATGCATAGGCTTCATGCCCCATACATGGTGTGTCTATTAAAATTTCATATAGGTTGGTGGCACCTTCATAGAGTGTAAAGCTAGTAGGGCTCGTATACCCTGTGGGTCAGGAGATTGGGAACAGATGATGGGGTTCAATTCAGTTGATGCTGAGAGTAGAGGTACATGATGGCAGCTGAAATTTTTAACATTTAATATCTTTTATTCATTGGAAATATACCACATTGTAGTTTAAATCCAAATTTAATAGTAATTTTTTGTGACTTTATGAAGTTTGAACTTAATTAGAAATTGGCTTTAAATATGGTGTTTATTTTTGTGTACATATTTTGATATAAATTGTTGATCCATGATTTGAAGGAAATTGTTTCTTTTTGAATTTTTATAGTGGAATTTAATTTTTGAGAAATACTACACTAAGAAAAAAAGTTAACTTTTGCAGGTTAGAAAATTAAAAAGGCCAGGAGTGACCATCACATCCACAGTCATTATGATTACTATGGGTACAGACTATATGCAACCCCTTAAAGAAATTATTATCACATTGTAGGAATGATGATTATGCCTTCAACTTACCATAGACATTGTGCGTAGTCACCTTTCCACCTTACCTCACCACATACTCTTAGTAGGTATACCTATCATGAGTTTCATTAGTTGACCATGTTTGAAAAAAATCCACAAAATATAAAACAGCTGATCGAATGAAAAAAAATTATTGATCATGCTACAAATCTCACGGTAGGCATACCTACTATTATCCCTAAATCTTCATCCACAATCTCATGATCAGTACACTAACCAGGACCTTCACAACATGAATTATTACTATAATATTTACCCACATCTCCCTACTATTCCTTTTCCATGAGGCCATCAATAGACTCGAGTCCTCTAATTCCCTTGAATAAGAAGATCCATGTTGATTAATTCTTGAAGGATATCCATGGGTTGGGTTCTTATCCAAGAATTTTTCACCACCATTTATTTACCACCTCGAGGTAAAATAGGATGCCACCCACCCTATCGGCACCACCTTCTTCTACCAAATCTGGATTTGAGACGACAATAGAGTGAAGACACTTTACAAGGAGACACACAGAAGTACTCCTCTTTAATCTGTGATCTACTTTGACTATGTGTGAGATCCATCAAAGTGTGCCATGAGAAAAGTATCTCTACCTATAAAACCTTTTCGGAAGATCTACCATTCCACTCTATCACATTTAGACACTATATCCACATGAAAAGGATTAGTATCCCATGAGAATCCAAAGGAAACAAGGAAGTAGTGTTGAATTTTTTTTTTAGAATCTCCCTTCACCATTAAATATAACCACCTATGGGTGTATTATTCAAACCTGAGGTAACCTAGAAAATAAAGTTTTCGAAGAAGCTATGCTTCCACTGAAAAATGGTTGGACTTCTTCATCCAATTATATGATAATTTTTGTTGTAGATACTGGAATAATATGATGTTTCATAGATAAAAACAATTATAACCAGGTGCCAAACAAATAAACAAGGCCCATTAGCTATGTCATGGTCCCAATTTTTGCCTCTAAACATAATGAAGACACTCACTATGCTACAAATCACTAGATCACACCACCTTAAAAAGGATACTGGGTTGGATCATGGAAGAGAATTAATTCCTTATAAAAGTCATCCAAACCCTCCATTCTGAAAACGTGTCAACCATCGATCTAAAATTTAACCTTCACCCTTCTCAAAGAATTCATTATAGAATTAAATGAAGAAGCATGTTACACTAAAAATGGAGAGAACCTTTTAAGATGATATTTCTTATATATAATAATATAACTAATAAAAAAATAAAAAATCATGGATGGACACTTGGACTCTTAAATGTGAGAGAAATTACTCTAGAACGTTACCCTCAATCACCATGGGCCACAACTCTTGTGTAATTTTATTATAATTTTATAAACCTCTAATGATTATACACTATGAAATATTTGGGTAGGATGATGATAATACACTAATCTTCCATGTTCAATAATTCTATTATTCCAATTCTATTACTAACTCCTATATATAATTTAATGGGTTGTAAATAGAGGGTTCTTCTAATTTTATCTTTTAAGTTCTTATACTTATTTTTGGCATAGAACACACAAGACACTTGGATTAAACCCACCACATTTGATAGAATGTATTGGATTAATTCAAGGGTGAATGGAGGTATCCACTCACTAGGCTAGGTAAAGGTAGGAAATACAGTGATAATTGTATTCCCCTATTTAAAATGAAATAGCCTGATAAAATCAATTAGTTGTATTAAATTTATTAGGGTATGATTATAAACTAATTCAATAATGATTCAACAGGTGAATGAGAGAATAATACAAGGTATTACCATGAATTCTTTAATTGAATTTAAAAATAACCAATTTTACATGTTTTTTCTTTAAAAGTAAACCGACAAAATAATATTTCAACACACACATGACATTGTCTTATCCAGATACAATCTGGGACCCAATTTTTTTTTCATATTTCTCATGTTAAATTTTTTTTTCTGAGTTCCCCATGACAGGAATGCATCAAACCTAGAACCATTGTTGGGGAGGCTAGTATTTGTTTAAGTTTTGTTTAAAAAAAATTAAATGACCAGATCCAGTTCTTCCGACTTCACTGGCTCTAATCCAAAGGTGGAGAGAATTTTTCCAGCAAGACCTAAAACATTAAAGAACACATAACAAGAAGAAAGATATTTTTTCACCATTACATTGGCTGATTATCCATCCTAAGTTTCATCTTCCTCAAAACCTAAAAAGGGTGTGAATAAATGGACGGTAATATAGATCAAGTAAATATACATTTCATAGAAATGTATTCACCCAATTACAATACTGACAACCGATAATTAAAATTAAATGATAAAACATATTGTGAACTCAAAACTGTAATGATTGGGATTCTACATAAGTTTCATGGGCTATCTAGTGAATACCCCAATAAGAACATAATATAATTTAAATTATTTTTTAGTGGATTTATTACTATAGGATTCACTGAGGCATAAATCTTCGAGAAGGATTTTTTGTTCTCACATGAAGGTGTATTCGAGGAGTGGCTCAACAATCTATATCCTGGAGAAGTCAACTCATGGGAGGAGCTATAGAATATTTTCATCTATAATTTTTTTTACTATTTCAATAATTTATTAACTTTGAGGGGAAATTTATTACATCAAATAGGAAACTAGATAAACTATCTATGAGTTTTGTGATATATTCATGAAACTAACCACATCCTTCCCATTCTATCCATTTTTAGAACATCAATTCTTGGTATTTTTCTACCAAGGATTGGGGGAAATTAATAGAAAACTACTCGATTCTTATTTAGGAGTATAATTGATTGATAATTCACTATATAAGGTAAGATAACTCATTTAAATTATATCACAAAATTTACAAGAGTTTGGTACCAGAACTGAAACCAGAGGAGTATATGAGGTAAAAAATATCCATATAACCATTATTAGAAAATAAAATTAAATAATTGAATTTCCTTATGAGAAACTTAGTTTGGTAAAAATTACATGAATCATTACCCACCACACACCCATGGGCATGTCAACTGTGCTACTCCAGGGAGCATTTTAATGGTAGATGGCCTTGAGTTCAAGGAACTAAAAGTTGTGATGAAGTGTTCCAAAGAAAATTCCAAAACCAAAAAAGTCGAAACCAAGGATGTATGATATTTACCACTAACCAATTTCAATATGGAATCCAATATAATCAAAGATAATTAATTCAATAAGATTCTAAACAACCTTTTCTAGAGGTAGAAACTCAAACCACCTGTAAGATACCAAAAAGGAAAACCACAAGAATATTACATGAATGACATTATGAGATAGGTAATAGAATATAAAAATAATAAACAAAATACCCTCACCACTAATGGGTAAGAATTAAAAGAATTAAAATTAAAATTTGGCCAGCTAATGACCACCCTGAATAATATATTCTATCAAGTCTCATGTAAGCTTCCTGCTCAGAAAATTCAAAATCCTAAGGGAAATTTCAGTTCCATTACATTAAAGAGTGGAAAATAACTAGAATATATAAAAGTATTACCCCAGAAAATTGTAATTGTAAGTAAACAGAAGATAATTTATAATGAATCTTACCTAGAGAAAGAAACTAAGGATGTGGTAAGAAAGGAACCATCAAAAGAAAAAAAGATAAACCATGGAAGATACAAGTCAACCCCCACCTCCCTTACCAATAATAATTCAAGAACCAAGATTAAATAATTAGTAATAATTACAGTAAGATATTCTAGAAGTTTTCAAAAAAGTGGAGATCAATATCACTCTATTGGAATTCATTCTCTAGATTCCAAGGTATTAAAAATTCACTTAGGAAATTTTCATTGGTAGAAGGATATAAAAATTAAATGAAGAGGTGTGACTAGGTAATAATGATTCTAATATTTTTGACCCTAAAATACCCCAAAAATTCCAAGATCCAACTACTTTTTATATTCCATACATAATTTGTAAGCTCAATTTTTACAATGAATTGTGCAACTTGGGAGAATCAATTAATGTAATGCCTTATTCAATTTATTATTATTTATATATGGGAGATCATAAACCTACTTGTGTGGTTTTATATATTTCCAAATTATCCACTACTTATCTGGTAGGTGTCTTTGAGGATGTCCTAGTAAATTTACAAGGTTTCCTATTCCCTGTTGACTTCTATAGTCTCAACGTGGAAAAAGGAAAAGGTAAATATCATTCTCGAATTATTCTTGGTAGTCCATTCTGAAATACTTATAAAACTATTATAAATGTTAATTAAGGAAACCATTATATGAAATTTTTTGAGAATATAATAGATTTCAACATTCTTGGATCAATGAAGCATCCACATGAAGAACAATATGTTTTCACCTTAAAACATTTTGAACACCCATGTTACGCTAGGGAGGGAGTTGAAATATTTTATAACATAATTAAACTAAAATAATCTTTGAAAACACCAAACCTTAATTGAAAAATATTCTTTTGAAAATAATCTTAATCTGGATAAAATTTAAAATGTTGATCAATTTGAAGAAATTAATGAAAATTATTTTGATGAGTTAATAAATTCTAACACTAACATTTATTTTTTCCATGAATAGGTAGATATCATGGAGAACTTTGAAATGAAAACATCTCTAAAAACACCATGAATTGGAATTAATGATACATCCCTCAAATTTAAAATATTTTTTTAAAAAGAGAATAAGAAATTTTCATTCATGTTTTCTAATAATGTTGAACCTGAATAATAAATCCAACTAAGGTGGACTTTGAAGAATAATTATAATGAAATAGGATGGAAATTTAGAGATATTCCAGGAATAATCCCTACCACATTCATGAATATAATTTTATAGGAAGAAGTATCCAAATTAGTAATAAAACTCTAGAAAAGGCTTAATCCAACCCTTCAATAGGTAGAAAAAATGGAAGTTGAGAAACTTTTAAAAGATGAAATAATGTATCCCATCTTAGACTCCCAATGGGTGAGCCCCATTAAAATTTTCCCAAAGTAAACTAGTTACACAATTGTGTGGAATAAATATAAGGAACTGGTACCCACCATAATTTAGAATAGTTGGAGAGTTTGTATCGACTGTAGGTGATTAAACCATGTAATAATGAAATACCATTTATTCATACCCTTTGTAGAACAGATGCTAGAAATTCTAGCTGGTAAATGACATTATTTTTTCCTTGACATTTTTATGATATTTTCAAGTTCCAATACATCATTGTGACCAAGACAATACCACTTATACATGTACATTTTGTACATTTTCCAACCAAAGGATTCCTTTTGGTGTCTTAAATTACCCAGGTACCTTTTAACATTTCATGGTATGTATTTTCCCATACTATATTGAGTGTGGCTTAGGGTTATTATTTGATCACTTCACTATGTATGGAACCTACTTTAAAAACTATTTGGAGAGTTTATAAAAGGTTTTATAAAGATTTATTGAGAAACATCTGGTTTTTAATTTTAAAAAAAAAATATCATTTTATGGTAGAAAAAGGAAATATTTTATGCCATTTAATTTATAAGGAATGAATTGAAGTTGATAAATCCAAATTTTATGTCATTTGGACACTACCCTACCCCACCACTATCAGTCACATTAGATCATTTTTTGTCCAAGATGGTTTTTTAATAAGGTTTATTAGTGAATTATAAAAATTGATTTCTCCCTAACTAACTTACTCAATAAAGAAACTAATTTTTTAATTGATGATTAATGCAAAATATAATTTAAAAAATTGAAAGAATGTTTAACCACTTCCCCCATTATCTTTACACTAAACAAGAGTCACCCCTTTGAGATATTTTGTGATGCTTCCAATAAACTTGTAGGGTTTTTTCTACCCTAAAATATTGATAATATTTAGTGAGTGATAGCCGATATTTCAAAAACCTTGGACACTGCCCAGATTAACTACACAACAATAAAGAAGTATTTTTTGTCTATTTTCATTTATTTATAAAAATTACATTCTTATCTCTTTGGAATAAATGCAATAGTTTATTATAATCATGAATTATTAAGATATATGATCAAGAATAATGATACAAATCATAGATTGGTATGATGGATGTTTTTACTACAATATTTTGACCTCGAGATTAATGGTAAGTTGGGAAATGAAAATATTATGGTTGACTAAATTATTAGGTTTCTTCAAATTGTTAAGGTAGAACCAATCCTAAAGACCAGTTTTCATGATTCCTTCCCTGGTGAGAAATTATATAGCCTATCCCAAGTACCCCAGTATGTTGACATGGTAAATTTTCTAGTTAAAATAAAGGTTCATTCCATCTTCTCTAAGAATCAAACTGGTAAATTAAAATTAGAATCAAAATAATTTTTTTTTGTAAAGACCCATAATTATGGAAAATTTATAATGACTAAGTGATTAAAAGGTGCATTCCTGAGGAAGAAATAATTTTTTTGCTTTATTTCTGTCATACATTTCCATGTGGAGGCCATTTTGGACCTCAATGAACCACAAAAAAATTGGTAAGATGGATTATTTTGGAATTCCATCTTTACAAATTCTCATTATTTTTATTAAAAATCCCAAAATTCCTGTTTCTTGATGGTTTTTCTAAAATACAATAAATACCACAATAACATTTACTATTTTGAGATATTTGAAGTATGGGGAATTGACTTCATGTGTCAATTTCATGTGTCATTTGAATTTTACTATATCTTATTTGTATTATACTATGTGTCAAATGGATTAAAGATAAATCCACTCGATGGATGACTCAAAAAAAATTGAATTTTTAAAATCAATTATATTTTGTAGGTTTGGAATGCCTAGAGGTATAATCATTGACTAAGGAACCCATTTCTATAACAAGAGCATGGAGGATCTCATGATAAAATATGGAGTGCACCATAAAACATCCATTACCTACCAACCATAGACAAATGGACTAGAATAGGTTTCCAACAAAGAAGTCAAAATAATCTTAGAGATGATAGTATAACCCAACCATAAGGATTGGAGTAAGAAAATATAAGATACGCTATGGGAATAAAGAACTCCCCACATTACTCCATTAGGTATGTTTATTTTCCAAATTTTTTTGGGTAAAAATTCCCACTAACCTATTGATATTCATCACAATGTCTACTCGATATTTAAATGAGTAAACCTGGAGTTTTGCATGGCTGGATAAGAAATAAAATATAAAATAATGAGTTTGGGTAATTGAGAGGAGAGGTATATAATAACTCACTATTATACAAGGAGAAAACCAAATCTACCCAAATAAAATCAATCCAAAAAATTGAATTTCAAACTGGAAACATAGTAGAATTATTTTCTTTAAGGAAGAAACTTTTACCTCGTAAGCTTTGTTCCAAATAGACTGGACCATACCTAGTAAATAATAATTATCATTTTTGTGCAATTGAGATTTAATTATAATGTTTAAATAAACTATTCAAGGTGAACATCCAACAACTAAATATATACCAAGATAAATTTTAGAAAGAACCTATGGAAGATTCCAAACTCATCCCTATAGCCAAAAAATTAGCACTTCCAATTTGTCTCTTTAATTCATTTGGTTCTAACTGTTTATTATATTTTTCAATTTATTTCGTAAAAAATCATACTGAAATTCAATTGGGGAAGTATTAAAACCAAGTGTGGGGGAATAGATCAACCATAATTGGTAAAAAAATGTTTTGTATATACCATTTTCTATTTTAAATATATTTTTATCTTTGATTAAAAAAATGTGTTCTGTAAAAAATATGTGTTATGTAAATATATTATTTTATATACTTTTGTACTATCTTATGCTTTTATTTTTTTTACCTTTTCTTGGCCCTCATTTATGCCCTATCTAATTTGAAAATATTATGATATAGTTGAGTAATTCATTGGTTTTGGAACTATAAGACATTAAATTATTGTTCATTTAGTTAGTCACTAGACTCATGTAATTCTAACCTTAGAACTCGGTGATGGAGTGTGAGTGAATATATTTTTGTGGATTCAATGTTATAACTGTAAGTCGCTAGAGTTTTAACTTGATCTGAGGTAATCTAACCTATGTGAGATACAACACCTTAGGGATCCAACTTAAATGATAACGATATAAGTCCTTTGAACCAATAATAAAAATGGAAAATTGGGAACCCATAATGTGTCTTTGGGATAAGGTCAGTAGGTGTATTTTTTTAATTAAATATATTTGTTTCAATAAGTGTTATGCATAATTATTTTCATAATATTATATATGAAAAAAATATGGTAGTTTTCAAAAATGAATCCATTTAGGTTATTGGAATATCAAAGAAATAGAAATATGGTAAATTGACTTATAACACATTCAATTAAGTTGTACTAATAAAGTGGAAAATCAAACATTGGTTTGAGGAAACTTTATAAACTGGGGTAAATGGAGTTTCTTTTTGTTAAAATTTTGATTCCACAAAAATATAATTTGATCTAGTCTAGAATGAAAACTTTGAATAAATTTAATTGATGTAGTATATTTATTCACATTTGATGCGTGATGATTTTTTATAGTGGATAGGGCCCAATTTAATTATTCTTTGATTGATAAATTTAAATGTAAGAAGGATGAACTTATTTTTGAATAAATTTAAAATCAATGATAATATTTCTCATGAGTGAAATATTTTAAGTGTGGGTGATTTATTTAAGATGGAATTTTCAAAATTTACTACAATTTATTTATTGAAAATACTCTACATTCTAGTTTAAATCCCATGTTAATGTAAATTTTTGTTGACTTGTTGAAATTGGAACTTAATTAGAAATTGGATTTAGATATGGTGTTAGGTGATGTTTACATCCTTTTATATAAATTGTGGAACCATGATTTGAATGAAATTATTTCTTTTTGAATTATTAGGGTGGAATTTAACTGTAGAGAAATAATGCACTAAGAAAAATGTGAGCTTTTTCCAGATGGAAAATTACAAAGTCTGAGAGTGAACATGGAATCCACGATCACTATGCTTACCATAGTTACTAACCATATCCTACCCCTATATGAACCTAATATCACATGTTAAGCATGGTAATAATGCCTTCAACTTACCCTAGAAATTTATCATAGTCACCTATCCACCTTAACACACCTTATACTCATGGTAGGTATACCTAATGTGGGTTCCACTAGTTTTCCGTGTGTTCAAAAATTATGCCAAGGAAAAAATAGTTGACTGTATAAAAAACAAATTATTGAAAATTCCATAACTCTCATGGTAGGCATATCTAATGTGAGACCTTACTCTTAATCCACCATCTCATAGTTAGCACACTAATTGTTACCTTCCTGGTAGAAATGTTAACCAAAATATTTACCCACCTCTACTTATTGTTCCTTTCTATGAGGCCATAAATAGTCTATAGGCCTCCACTTACCTTAAAGAATATAATCCCTATTCATTAATGCTTTAACAAGATCCATAGCATGGGTGATTCTCTAAAAAGGTTCCACCACAATTTATCTACCACCTCAAATAAAAACAGGATGCCACATACCCTGTTGGTGCCACCTTCTGCTACCACCCCTGGATTTGACATGACAATAGAGTGAAACCACTCCATCAGGAGACTCAAATAAGTAATAAACTCTTATATGGGATCTAATTTAACTAAGGGTGAGATCTAGGTGATCATTCCATGTGTGAATCCACCATACATGCATAGCATTTTAGGGATATATTCCATTATACTCTATTATAAAAGATATTATTTCTTATTGACACTATAGTTGCACGACAAAGGACCAAGATCCCATGAGAATACAAGGGGAAGGGGAGAGTAGTGTTGAATTGAGTTTTTTGAGAAGCTACCTTCACTATTAAATAGAACCACTATCAGGTGTAATTTTTGAACTTGAGGTTGTTGAGTGGATCCTTTCAATTCTCATCTTAGTGTGGTTTTGATAATTACTTCAACCCATCATTCTTTATTTTCTAGTAAATTTGTTAAGTGTTTTAGATTTAGTATTCCATAATATTTATTTTATAAATGAATAATTAGTGATCAGATTATTATGGATTTTTTCCACAAGAAAGATAAAAATATTATAATCATTCCATATGTTTAGGTTGAAATCCAATTCAATTGTTTTATGGTTCAAAAATTCACTGAAGTTTTTACAAGTTTTTCAAGTTACATTTTAGTTATCACATTAAAGTCACCTATAAATTATGATGATATATCAAGATACATTGAACTAATTCATGCGATTATTATAGCATTGTATATATAAAATATTTATATAAGCTTCATTAGTTTATAAGGAATCCTTAAAAGGCTGTTTTGGTACTCTAAAAATTCATTGAAGTTACTGCAGCATTTTTGGAACTCTACAGTTTATATATTAGAAAAGTTACAATATTTGATTTATTGAAAGTGATATAGATATCTAAATCACTTAAAAATGGTGGGATAGAAATCCAATAAGTTTATCTTTCTTTTATAAGTTTACATTGAAGGCTAAAAAGGACTTTTGGATGGCCAATAAATTGTCTGAAGTTCTATGATGGTTATATATAACTACAATTTTTTTAGAATATTTTTGCTTCTATTTTTTCAAGCTATATAGAGATGTGGATATTAGATTGACTCAATTATTGATACATTATAAATACATTAATATTTAATAAATTTAAGTCTTATATTCTAAAGTATGAATTGAAAGGGCTTTAAAAAATCATTGAAGTCTATAAATGTAATTTGTTCATTTTTTCTACAAGTTTAGTTGAACCCTATATCCTGAATAGTGAAACCCTACTTTTTATACGAAATTATGGTTAGTATACCCTATGTTTTTAAGAATTATCCATACACTAATTTTTAGAAACCATACTTTTCATACAAAAGTATTGTTCTTGTACCATAGTTTTGAATGAAATGAACACTACTTTCAGGAACCCTGCATTCATGAACCCTACATTCATGAAACCTACTTTCAATGAACACTAATTTCAATGTAAACTATATTGATACAATTTCCATTTGTTATTTTGTTTGTAAAAAACTCAAACTCATCCTATTTTACATCTCCTAACAAGATAAAACACTACATCCAAAGAGATTAAAATCACATCATACTTCTATAAATAAAATGCAGAATCGTGACCTATTGTGAGCTAATATTTTAGAGTGCTTACTAGAGATATTTATGTTAATTAACCTGATGTATATTATAGTAGTTATCTTCAGGTGGAAACTTCACCAGCCAAGCCGGTGGTCTGTTTTATGATGCACAATTTGAGGTTTAGATCCACTGTTTCAAGCTGGAAACTAGTGTTGTGTTTCCTCCATGGTTACATGATGGAACGTTGCATGATAAAAGTTTATTTGTTGCATCAAACTGCTAGCAGATCATGCATGCTGAACTATTTGAATGAAACTAATGATTTAAGAAGATGAATAGTACCTTAGACATGTAAATTTCTATATTCAGTTTGCTACATCAACTTGGTCGGAGGAATGATAAGGGGTGTCAACCAAACATATGATATATTTTTAAAATGAAACTAGAGGAAGTTTTTATTCGAATACAGTATAGTTTCATGCACCTACAAAAACACAGACTTTGAGTAGAAATGGATGATAAATTGGTTTTCTGCATATTCATAATGCTGGAACTTAATGTAACATAATGAACCAAGGAGGATGGATGTGATCACCATGTCTATATAATCTTATATATATTGGTGCATTGTCGCAATATTTATCCTGCAGAATATTTTCACTGCATAAATTGTTCTCTCAAAATATAGATAGTGTCTACATTGAGAAACTCATACTGTCACTAAAATTTTGGATGGAATAAATAAAAACTGTAGAATATATTCTGTTGAAAGTAGAGCATGCAGTTTGAGTAAATTATGATACTCTGTTTTATATGTTTCTTGGTATTTTGAATTTCAATGTTTTTATCTAGAATTATATCAGTTATTTATCTGGGGGATAAATTATAATACAGCTAATGGATTGCAGTTTAAGAGATTACATAGATTTTGGTCTTGTATTTTGTGATAAAAATGACTAGTTTATTCTAAGATAAATTTTCCAGTGAATTCGAAAGACAATAGATTATTAGAATTAAAATTTTTCAATTATTCTAGAGATTTTGATTTTAGTTTTTAGGAAATGTTTTCAAAATATTTAAAGAGTTTTCAGTGGATTTAAGTGGGTGTTTGAAATTTTTCAACACTGATATTATTCTAGATATTTTATCAAAAGATCTGTTCAACTTATATTGAATGATTTTATTATATATTTATTCTATAGGAAGAAAAAAAATGGTGTTATCCTATTCATAGGATATTTATGAAGGATATTGACTCTATTTATTTTGAATATCTGAAGGAAGATGATAGTTTCATCTACTGGATATTTATTCTACATATATCTATCTATGGTATAAAAAAATATACATAGAAGTGTAGAAATGTGAATAATCTATGAAAAGAAAGTGTTGAAAATATTCGTATTGAAGATCGATGCTCTTGATGAGAGAATTGAAATATTCATTGTACATACTTATACTATCATTGTGTAAAGAAGAAGTAAGATCACACAACATTGTTTGATCTATTTTTTGTTCTTTAAAGAAGATGAAGAAGAAGACTACACGACATTGATGACTATTTTCTATACTACTATTCATTATTGAAGATCAAATACACATGCCAGTTGTTGTTACAACTATAAATAAAAAATTCTCAATCAAATCAATATGTGTTGATTTATTGGAGAATAAAATTCTCAGAATCAGTCATGGTGGAGTGTCAACTTCTCAGACTAAACTATGGATATTTTGGTTCCCTTTAAAAGAACCAAAAGTCCCTGTAAAATACATGTAATGTGTAAATTTCATGTAATAAATTATAGAGGTATCAAGATAAGAGAACCTACTAATGAAAATCACCAAGCTCATGGATTAAAAAATTGGTGGAGTGGAATAAGGGGGTTTTGTTTCCTAAACCACTATACATCGTCGTTTTATTTTATTTATTTATTTCCACTGCTCACTCATATTTAAGATAGGTGGGAGGGATCGATTCATTTCAAAAGTGTCATTTTAATATTTTCAATATTTTTAAAACTAAAAAATTCACTCTCCCTCTTATGTCTTCTTCAAAGAAATTCTGAAACAACATGGGTAAGAAAGAGAATCCATTCTTTTGAGAAATTGTAGTTCCATGGAAAAAGAAATAATTATACTTTATTCTACAATGATGGGAGAATATGAGTTCTATATAATGGTAGAATATTATGTCTCTAATGTAAAAATAATTATTATTAGGTTCTAAAAAAATAAATATGGCCTATTTTATAAAGCGAAGGACTAATTTTTTCCTCCAAACATAAGGAAGACATCCATTGTTCTGTAAAGAATTGGATCAATCCACATTAAAAAGGATACTATGCTAGATCATGGAAGAGAACTAATTCCTTATCGAAGTCATCCAGACCCTTCCTTCTAGACACATGTCAACCATCGATCTAAAAGTAAACCCGAACCCTAGTCAAAGTAGAAAATCCATAATTCAATGAAGAATCATGTGTCCCTCACATTGAGATATCCTTTGAATCCTAGAATTATTCAATATAAGAAGATCACTAGTGGTAAAATAGTAGGGAATGGTGGAACTATTAGACTATAAGAAGGGTATGAACTTACTCAATAATGTTTACTTCAATAAACAAGAGTCGTGATTATGGATTTATTTTATTTCCATTTTGTAAACCTATAATATTAAAACACTAGGCCATCTGTGGTTTGGATAAAGAGAATCCCATCACCTCCCTTGATGATGAATTTTGATCTTATAATGTTATTACTAAATCCTTTATAGAATTTAATGGTTTTTTAGTAGAGTTTTCTTTTGATGTTACCATTTAATTTATTATTCTTATTTTCATCATTGGACACATAAGATACTTGGATTAAACCCACCACATCTGATAAAAATAAGAAGGGTAATTCCATTTTGAATAGAGATATCCACTCACCATGATAGGTAAATGTAGGAAATACATTGATTGTCGCATTCCCCTATCTGGACTAAAACAGCCTGATATAAGAAATTACTTGGATTCAATTGATGAGCGGATTATTAGAAACTAATTTAATAATGATTCAAAAGGTAAATGAGGTAATAATACAATATTGAATCACTTATTATTAAATTTATTTTAAAACCATCCAGTTTAATTACTATTTATTTAAAATTGAAACCAAAAAATAATATTTGAACACACACACAACACTGTCTCCTCTAGAGACAATCTGAGTCCCACTTTTACAACATATTTATGAGGTTCAAAAATTGTTTTGTTGAGCACCCCTAAATAAGTGTGTGTCAGTACACATATATATTTTATATTCTATATAATTATGAATATCTTGTGTGGTTATGTTTTCTATTTTTCTTGGATTGGTATAATATTTTTATTATGGGATGTTTAGGCTAAGGGCTCTCATATATTTATTATACCTTCTTGGTGCTAATAATTAGTCCAAGGACTATTAGAGGTGGGCTTGGGGTATCACACCTGACCTATCACCACCCAAGAGGGGTCTCGATGGGTTGGGTTGAGATACCTCAAGAAATCCCCATGGTTCTTCTTGATGAGATACATTGGGGTGTTAATCCCCCTATACAGAATATAAATTACTACCGAGTGAGTCATTTTTATTCCCCTAAAATAGATTAAAAATTTACTTGGGCTAGTTTCCTAGGATATGAATTTAGTATATAATTTCCCATAATACTTGGGAATTGGTTTTGAGTCTCATATGATATTAATGGATTGCTTGGGGTCATCCCCCTAGGAATTAGCACTTAAACCTATTGTGAAATGGCCATTGGGAAAGGTTTTGGTTAGAACTATTGTGTGACATGGTTAGGGGCACTCTGGTTCTTTCCAAAGTAGTTATTGTTGATCCCAGGCAGTATGTTAGTACACATGGGTTAATGGTGGTTGTTTTATAATTCTTCCATAGTTATTTTTATTATCTAGTTGAGCATGTCATATGAATGTACACTACATTTATTGGTTATGTATGAGACCATGTTATATTTCCCTACTAAGTTTTACATTAACACTACTTGGCCGACCGTGCCAAGTGGGTACCCAAGAATTGCTCATTGATCACAGGTACAAGTAGTGTTGGGGCTCAGGTTTTAGATCATTATACTGGATAACTTGAAAAAAGTCATGAGACAGAAGAGGTATGGCTCAAATATATAGTAGATACTTCTATTTTATTCTTATATTTATTTTTTATGTGTAATATTCTTAGCGGGTGATCAGTCCTTGTATGCTGTTATGACTTTTAGTTTATTTAATTGCATTTCATTTGATATAGCATGTTATGTTTATTTTCTTCTACACATTCTTTTTATTTGTAGTGAATTATGTTTAGTTATTTCTTCTTATATTATGCACTTTGATATAAAGGGTACAGTGTTCCTGTGGTACTAAGGTAGACCCCCAATACTAGTTAGAAGCTTCTGGAGTATATAGAGTCACGTCTGAGGTCATGTTATGGCCTAATCTTGTTACTGTAGAGTGAACCAATGTGGGGTTGTGACATTTATCTTTCTATTTAATGTGGTAAGAGTTTATTATTTTTCTTTTAATATTGAGAAGACTTCCCCTCTCTATATTAACTCTTATGAAAATATTTTCCTCTCACCATTAAAATCCATGAATATTTATACATGAATTCATATTTTAAATCAAAATCCCAAAAATAAGGTAGTAAAAAAGCCCCTCTTGTAACTCAAATGACTCATGAATCAACCCCAAAACTCTTTCAAACATCTCTCATATACAAAGGGTTTTTATCATGTGGTGTAATGATGAATAAAATAGATGTGTATATGTGATTCACTATTATAAAACCCAAAATAAATAGTGTTGGCCTTTATCCGCACTGGATAAAAGTATTGAAAAAGGTTTTCCCCATGTGACTTCATCCCACATCGTACTTTTTCTATGTTTGTGTAGTGCTTTATAATCCTCGACATTCCATCATCACAGTTTTTCATGGTTGTGGGGGATCGAAACCCAAATACATTATACCACACATAAGCCTCATGGTCCTACCCTTACAAGTGCATGCCCAGCAGCCTTACCGAGTCCATAAATATAGGGCTTATCACTTGTGGGCCAATACACAGCCCTCCAACCCATCCTCCCTCAATTGTTCTAAATTCCCTAATAAAAAATAAAAAATAAAAAAGATAAATAGTAAAAAAATATAAGAAATTAAACTATTTAAACAAATAAAAATTAAAAATGCATTAATAAAATAATATAAAAAACTTATAATTGGATAATATATATATATATATTATAAATATAAATAAATAGTATATATTTAATATAAATATATAAAATGAATAAATTTTAATAATAAAACAAAGAAAATTGAAAAATATCCTTATCCCAAGCTTGTTAAAAGAATAATAAAAATTTAAAATTTAAAATTTAAAATGAATAAATTTCAAAAATATAAACAATTTTTTTAACAAGTTGGGGTCAAATACCCTTTATTAAAATCAAAAATAGTGACATAAAGAGAGAATTAGGTCAAACAAAAAACCTACACTCATACAAAAAACCAAAGGAAATACAAATTACACCAAGATCACAAGTCAAAAAGCGTCCAAATATTAGGGAAAACCAAGTCAATGGAAAACACCTATTACCACATCTGGAAAAAAACTTTCAGCCCACAAAAAACTGGGTTCACATGCTCTGATGACAAATCCTTCCACCCCTTCTAGGAGGATTTCATCAACTTCTCCATGATTTAGCCGGCTACCATGGTCCCCCTCCATCATTAATACATTCATCATCAAAAATAATAAAAACATTCTCCTGTTTTAGAATCATCAATATCTTTGTTGGACTCCTCATGTGTTAATCATGTTTTAATGATCACAAATCTCATTACTATTAATTAATCTCAATCTTCATTGCACATCTTTCTAGTGCTCTTCAATCTCAATAATAGCTACACATCATGTTTTTATGATAACAAATCTTATGATGTTAATTACTCTCTTTATTATTTACAAGTCTCATGCATGATCACAATTCTCACATATTTTATCACACCTTTATCTTTATGATTCACATTATCGTACTCTCTAATGATTAACCTTAATCCGTATTCTGCATATCACTGTCTTAGTCCAAATACAAATATTTGTCTAAGTATGGAGACACGGTGAAGGAATCACCGTGACCAGACACTGTGAAGGACTCACCGTGACCAGACACCGTAACCAGACACCGTGACCCAGACATCGTGACCCAGACACCGTGACCACTCATCGTGACCAGATACCGTGAAGAAGACACAGTTTCCATAATCATGGTGACACCGTTTCTTAAGCTTTTGTCAATATTATTTTAAATAATGCTAACGGTCATATTTATTGTTTTTAATGCAATTAATGTTATTTAATGATAGTTGTTGGCATGTCAGGAAACCGTATCTTGAACCTATGAAAAGGGAATCATTCCTACTGCCATAACTTTTGGAATATAAGAAAGAATGAGATGCAGTACACGTGTAACAAAAAAACGAAACAAGAAGAGAAGCGGTGCACAAGTGTGAATATACAATGACAATACACCGAGAGAACTACAAGAAGAACAATCCTGATCAAGAAAGATATTTCCAGACCTTTAAAGAGTTCTCATGAATGAAATCCAATACTGCTGAGGAACACATGACGAATCATGACATATTTCTCACTCCTAAAGAAGACAAGCTGAACTACGACACTTTGTTTTTCAACAGAAAATCCAGAGAAGAATTCAGAAGCATTCCTACTGAATCCAACGAGTCCAGAGCTACATTGATAATCACTAGAGCTTACTAAACTCTCATATATCTTCCTTACGTGATTTATTTATTAACTTTCGATCAGTGTGGTGTACTCTTTATATCTTTACACACACTGTCTCCTGCACTGAATTGGAGGATATCAAAATCCTCACTCAAATTATCTTAACTTCTGTTTACCCATGTCAACTATGGAAGAGGTCCTTGTGTGACCTAGTCTTTGTTTAGTTTCCCACAAAGAACAGTGGTAGAGGTCCATGCGTGGCCTGGACAGTTTTTTTAAAACTGTTGTTAACCCCGATCCAGGGTGTGGATCAAATTAATATATATATTTGAGAGGACTAAGTCTCGGCTTGAGACTGAACCTCTTGTTATATCTGTTGTGCATATTTTATTTATGTTTAAATTATACTACATATATCTTATTTATTCCGCTGCTATTACGTTGAAATAAAAAACTATTTTGAAGCTACTTTGATAGTTAAATTAGCAAGTGTTTACACTTATTGTAAATAAATAGGTTAGCTTCAAAAGTTAGTTTGACCTTGTGGTTAAATTAACTGAGACCTAATCAATCTTTGAGAAGCTAAGTGAACATTTACAATCTGTATAAATTCACTATAGTTTAACTTATTTTATAAATCGGGGGATTTTAACTAGACAATATTTTAACAAAATTTTTAATTAGAACTCAATTCACCCCCCTCTTGAGTGTCCACTCCGACCAACATTTGGTATCAAAGGATTAGTTTTTGTTCAAAGATTTTTCAAATAATCTGTTTTTCAACTGTGATTTTAGTTGCATCTTTAAAGATCTTAAATTTCTGTTAGTTCTAAATTTTTATCTCTTTAAATTATCATTCTAAAATCTAGTTATGGATAATATACTAGAGGGTGTTGCTACTAACAGGCCACCTTTATTCAATGGTACAAACTATGCTCAGTGGAAACGTAAAATGAAAATTCATTTAGAAAGAATAGGTTTTGATATTTGGACTACAATTAAATTAGAATATAAACTTCCCACTACTGCTAGATCCACTTGGGATGAACCTACAAAGACTACTTACAATAACAATTGTAAATCCATGAATTCCCTATACTGTGATTTAGGAGATGAAGAGTTTAACAGAGTTTCTGCTTGTAAAACTGCTTTTGAAATTTGGGATACTTTGGTTGTTTCTCATTAATGAACAACCAATGTTAAATAAATGAGATTAAATATGTATACTATTAAATATGATAATTTTAAAATGAAAACTGATGAACCTATTTTTGACATGTATCTCAGGTTTAATGAGATTGTCAATACAATGAATTCAATTGGAAAGGTTGTTCCATCAAAGGAGAAAATTATGAGAATATTGAGATGTTTACCCGACCAATGGAGAGGCACCTCTGTCTCAATCAGAGAGTCATGTGACATTGCGGCTCTACCTATCAAAGAACTCATTGGTAAGCTTATGATGTATGAGGAAGAACTAAAGGTGAATAGAGAGGAAGATGATGAACCTAAGAGGAAATCAGTGGATTTCAAGACTACTACTTCAAAGAGCAAGGACAAAGATAAAGCTCAACTACCTACTGACAGTTCAACCAGTCAAAAATTCAGATTCTGATAGTGATGGTGAAATAGATCAGATAGCCAAAAGGTTTAAGAAATTTTATAGGAAGAAGAAATTATTCAGAAAATCAAATTACAAAGGAAAGTATGACAATAAGGGACATTGGAAGAAGGATTGAAAAAAAGTCAGATAAAGGTGATGAAGTTGTCTGTTATGAGTGAAAAAGAAAAGGACATATTAAAAGCAGACTGCCCAAAGCTCAAATTCAAGAAGAAATATGATTACAAGGACAGTAAGTACAAAAAGGCTATGAAGGCTACTTGGAGCACATCTGAGGATATCTCCAGTGAATCTGAAGCTTCTGAGACTGAAACCAAAAATAAGACAAACATGTGTTTTATGACAAACACATCTGAGGTAACCCTAGATACTCCTACTTTAAATTCTTATTATTCTGAAGATAGTGTAGAATCTGATTCTGATTCTGAAAACATGACTAGTGAGGAATTTTTTGAATATTGTAATATGCTGGAAGAGACATGCAATGAACTTAAGGATAAATACAAATCATTAAAGAAACAGCATGCTCTCACTACTAATTTTAAAACTGAACTTACTATTGAAAAAGAGAAAAATGCTCAACTGTTATAGGAGAACACTGAACTAAAAATGTCTAATGAGAAACTCAGAAAGGATTTAGAGAAATTCACAAATGGAAAGGATACACTAACTAAAATTCTAGGAAAGAAAGTCGCACCAAAATACACTACTGGAATAGGCTACAAACCTGGACAGAGACAGTTTACTAAGAATAGATTTATTCCTAAATCTGGACAGAATACTGCTAGTTCTAGTTATGGAAATTTATATGCTTCAACTAGTTATATTCATAGTTATGGATCTAATAAGGTTTATAATTAAAATTATGTTGATTCTATAAATTTTATGAGACCCATAAGAAAAATTTGGGTACCGAAAGCTTTGATTGCTAATCTGTCTGGACCCAAGAAGATCTGGGTACCAAAATCATTTCTTATCTAAATCTATTTTGTAGGAAACCTTCTTGAAGATCTCCTGTAGGAAGACATGGTACTTGGATAGTGGATGTTCAAGACATATGTCAGGAGACTTCTCATGCTTTAAAATCTTAGTCATAATTTATGGAGGCTTTGTCACCTTTGGTGATAATTCTAAAGGGAAAATCATCATCTTAGGACAGATTGGTAACACTAACACAGTATTAATTTCTAAAGTTTTATTCGTTGATGGAATTAAATATAATCTGTTAAGTATTTCTCAATTATGTGATGATGGTTTTAATGTTAAACTTGAAAATGATTCTTGTAATGTTTTTAATTCTAAAAATTCTTTAGTATTTTCTGCCCTGCGAAATGAAAATGTTTATGCTGTTGATTTAAATTATTTATCCATGCAAAATATTTCTTGTTTAAATGATTTTCATAAAGAGTCTTGGATTTGGCACAGAATATTAGGACACTGCAATATACACTCACCTAGAAAACTTACTAGGAAGAACTTAATGAGTGACCTGCCCAAACTTGAGTTTCCAAATGACAAAGTTTGTAATCTCTGTCAAAAGGGAAAGCAACACAAAATCTCTTTCAAACCAAAGAAAGAAGTTTCAACTTATCAACCTATCGAGTTGGTTCACATGGATTTGTTTGGACCATCTAGAGTTTCTAGCTTAAATGGGAAGCACTATGTCTATGTTTTAGTATATGACTATTCTAGGTATACTTGGGTATATTTTCTAGCTCACAAAAGTGAAGCTTGTTCTTACTTTGTTAAATATTCGATGTCTGTAGAGAACCTTAGTGGACTTAAGATTAAAACCTTGAGAATTGATCATGGTCATGAGTTTGAAAATCATGAGTTTTAATCCTACTGCTCACACAATGGATGTAGTCACAATTTATCTGCCCCTAGGACACCTCAACAAAATAGTGTAGTATAAATAAGGAATAGAACCCTTCAGGAAATTTCAAGAACCATGCTCAATGAGTATGACCTACCTGTTTATTTTTTGGCTGAAGCTGTCAATACAGCTTGTTATATTATCAATAGAGTCTTGATCAGAATGTTCTTAAGAGGACCCCTTATGAGTTGTGGAACCATAGGAAACCTAAGGTTAACTACTTCAGAGTCTTTGGCTGAAAAGTCTTTATTCTTAATACCAAAGATAATCTTGACAATTTTTCATCCAAGAGTGATGAAGGAATTTTCCTAGGTTATTCTATTTCTAGTAAAGCCTATAGAGTTTTCAATAGAAGAACCAAGTGTGTGGAAGAATTTGTTCACATCAAGTTTGATGAAACTGATCCACATGATCCTAAAACCTCTCTTGAAAATCTTGAAGAAGACTTATCTATTCTGGACCTTAATGAAAAATCAAATGAACCTTCTGTAAAGACAACCAGTTCTGGAAATTTTCCAGAACCCGCTTCTATTGATTCCCAACCTGTTGATAAACCTGAAATTTCTAGTCCTACCTTTACTAGATCAACTAGAATTCTAAAGAATCATCCTTTAGATGCTGTTGTAGAAAATCTTGATAGAGGGACACAGACTAGAGGTTTTCTTAGAAATCAGGTTGAACATCAAGCCTTCTTGTCACAGCTTGAACCTAAAAAAATTGATGATGATACTAATGATGAATTTTGGGTAATTGCTATGCAAGAAGAACTCAATTAGTTTGAAAGAAATAAAGTTTTGAATCTTGTTGAAAGACATAAGGAATCTTTCTCAATAGGCACAAAATGGGTGTTTAGAAATAAAGTAGATGAATCCGGAAACATAGTTAGAAATAAATCTAGACTAGTTGCACAGGGCTATAGTCAAGAAGAAGGTATTGACTATGAGGAGACTTTTTCTCCAATAGCCAGATTAGAAGCTATTAGGATTTTACTTGCTTATATTGCAAATCTAAATTTCAAACTATATCAAATGGATATCAAGAGTGCATTCTTAAATGGATATATTGCTGAGGATTTTTTTGTTGAACAATCACCTGGATTTTCAAACCCTCATTTTCCAAATCATATTTTCAAACTATCAAAAGCTTTATATGGTTTAAAGAAAGCTCCAAGAGCATGGTATGATATATTAATTACTTTTCTGATTTCTAAAGGTTTTACAAAAGGAATAGTTGATCCTACTCTATTTATAAAACGAACTTTTAAAGATGTTTTAGTTGTACAAATTTATGTAGATGATATTATTTTTGGATCTTCAAAAACTACATTATGTACAGATTTTTCTAAAATGATGCAAAATGAATTTGAAATGAGTTTAATGGGTGAACTTAAATTCTTTCCTGGTTTTCAAATCTTTCAAAATAATGATGGAATTATTTTAACTCAAAGTAAATATACTATAGATCTTTTAAAACGTTTTGGAGAGGATAGCACAAAAAGTAGTGACACTCCCATGAGTACCACCTGTAAGATGGATCTTGATGAAAATGGTAAATCTGTTGATCAAACCAATTATAGAGGAATGATTGGAAGTCTACTCTACCTGACTATTAGTCATCCTGATATTATGTTTAGTGTGTGTATGTGTGCTTGTTTTCAAGCAAACCCTAAAGAGTCACATTTAAATGTTGTAAAGAGAATTTTCAAATACCTCAAGAATACTCCCAATTTAGGACTGTTCTATCCAAAAGGACAATCATTTTAATTACTTATTCATTATGATGCTGACTTTTCTAGATGTAAGATAGATAGAAAAAGAACCTCTGGAACATGTCACCTTTTAGGCAAGTCAATAGTATCATGGTGTAGTAAAAAACAAAATTCAGTTGCATTATCTTCTGCAGAAGCTGAATACATACACTACTAAAAAATAAGGTTATACCAATGATTAAAAACCATTGGTATAGGCTGGAAAACCGTTGGTATACCATATACCAATGGTTTTCCAAACCGTTGGCTAGTAAGCCTTGAGGAAAGCCTTATACCAACAGTTTGATCCAAACCGTTGGTATATGGGTTATATAAATTTAATCCATTGTATACCAACGGTTTATAACCATTGGAAATGAATTTGAGGAAGTCTTATACCAACAATTTAAAACCGTTGGTAATGCGATTTTCAGGAAAACCTATACCAACGGTTTAGAACCGTTGGTATTGGTTTTCCAGCAACACCTATACCAACGGTTATAAACCGTTGGTATTGGATTTCCAAAAATCTAGACACCTATACCAACAGTTTAAAACTGTTGGTATAGTGTTTTTTCCAAAATCCCAACACCCTTATACCAACGGTTTATAACCGTTGGTATAGAGTTTTTCCAGAACTGCACACAGTAGCCCCCCTCCCTCCAGTATCCCATCCACTGTACACCTGCACACAGACTTGAAACAGACTTGAAAATGGATTTTTCAGCTCATGTAAATGAAAAATCCATTTTCATGAAAACCCATTACAAAACCATCTCATGTTATGCAATTACATGAATGCAAACTAATTTTAAAACCAAAATGAACATGTTGTATTATCAATGCAAACTAATTTTAAAACCCAACTCACTAAACTAAATGACAATGTAGAAAAACACAACATCCAATATCTTATCACCTCAATAATACTCCTTAGCGTGAAATATTAAATAAAATAATTTTAATGTAATATTAACAAGTAATGATATATTGAATGTGAACAACTAATTGATACAAGAAATAAAAGTTGGAACAAATAATTTACACATTATTAAAGATATTAACCTTTAGTTGAGGTGTAATGAGAAAATCTATAATCAAATGCATTATGAAGCTGAATAAAACCTGAATGTGTGAATATTATAATGCGAGACTGAATAAAACATGATAAAAAATCATTATTTAGAGATTCCAAGCCAAATAATGACAAAAAAGAGAGAAATAAACAAATTTGGCTTGCTTCAGATCTATCATTGATCCGTTACATGGGGCCGATGAAACATAAGGCTTTATTAAGATCGTAATGTGATATTATACCATTAGATTGAAGAAACCAATGATTTTGGTGCTTGGTTGAGATAGAAACAAGATATATGGTGTGATAATCAAACTTTAAGAACCCAATTCCCCATTTCCATGCATGGATTTTGTATTCCGGTTGCTTTGAGGAAAATGTAACATTGATGTCCTTTCTAGACCACGTACAGGTCGTGTCTCAGCCATGTACCAAGTCATGTTGTGTCGTGGTCATGCCTCTTAAGGTGAGGCCCAGTAAAAGCTTATACACAGTGTGTATTGTTAAAGGAAATGTTGTGTATTTTATTTTTTATTTAATATAAGGGAGAGGGGTCATGTCTCATTTACAGAATTAACTTCTTTTGACCTTGGTTCATCCATGTTCAGCTAGGAGCGACAATTATTCTCTGAGCCACTGATTCTCCTATCAATGTCTAATCAAAACTCTGGAAGGTGCATTGGGATCCCACCAATGAGTTCTCCCTTCACCTTAATCCTATCCTCTTGATTCCTCTCCTCATTTTATAGATATAGATTTGATAATTTATGAATCTTTTGTGGATTTTCAATGATCTAGGATGAATCAAGATCTGATATTAAACAATATTGTTCTCACCACTACGAGGTAGGTGGGTTGTGCCTATATGTTGTTTTATCAAGAATTATATGTGCCTAAAACTCATATACCCATGTTTTTGGTATACATGACTTGGAATTATACCTTGATTATCATATGATATTGGTTGATTAGGTTATTAAGTTTATTTCTTTGAGATAGGGAACCACAGGGTTGTGTTTCCCTTGATTAATTTGTTTGAGCTATTGGCCCATGACGCCTTAGATGCATACTGCTTTCCATGACTTTTTTTTGTTTAGGATGGATTATTGACTATTAAAAAGTGATGTGATAGTAAGATTACATGAGGTGATTTGATTATTATTTTTCCATGTAATAGTTATATTAGATGAGGTGTGTTGATAATAGTCTATGATGTAATAATTTAAATTAAATGAGGTACTTATTTTTACCTGTTAATAGATTAATTACATATGATACATGTGGGTGAGATTGTGATATGTCTGAGGGAGAGACTGTGATGCATGAGGGAGAGGATGTGTTTTTTTCCTGAGGTCAAGATAGAGACATGCGTTTAGGTAAGATATTGATGTCTCTAAGGAAAGTTTTTTCTATTCTTTACTTCAATATTTAATGGATGTTGACTTCTTTATACTATGTTTACCTCTTTACTTTGTTTTTATACATGTATATTCACTAAAATTTGGGCACAAATCTTGTGCTGGTTGCCTACTGGTATTATGTCTCACAACCTGTTTGGTTCATGCTTTGGGACCAAGCAGATTAGACTGAAAAATCCATTTTCACTTTCATGTAAATGAAAAATCCATTATCATTTGTGACTCATGCACGTCACAAATGACTCATGGATCGTTTTCCTAAAGTTTCAACAGAATCCGAATGTGTTTGGTCGGTTTTCCGTATGCCGGTAGTTGTTTTCACTTAAAATCATGTCCATTTCAAATAAAAGTGAGACCGTTTGAGTGGTACCGGCCACACTGTGCCCTAGATTGAGGTAGGGTTGACTCGTACACGACAAAAATGACCCATGGATACTTTTCCTAAAGTATCAACAGAATCCGAATGCATTTGGTCCATTTCCCGTATGTCAGTTGTTGTTTTTACTTAAACTGTTGTCCATTTCAGAGAAAAGTGAGACACTTTGAGTGGTTTTGGCCACACCGCACCTCAGATTGAGGCGAGGTTGACTCATACACGTCACAAATGACCCATGGATCGTTTTCATAAATTATCAACACAATCCGAATGCGTTTGGTCAGTTTTCCGTATGTCGTTTATTTTAATTAAAAGCGCATTCATTTAAAAAAAAGAAACTTTTAGTGGTACCGGCCACACCGGCTCTCAGATTGAGGCGGGGTTGACTTTTACACGTCACAAATGACCCATGGATCATTTTCCTAAAGTTTCAACAGAATCCGAATGCGTTTGGTCGGTTTTCCGTATGCCGGTAGTTGTTTTCACTTAAAATACTGTCCATTTCAAATAAAAGTGAGACAGTTTGAGTGGTATCAGCCACACCATGCCTCAGATTGAGGTGGGGTTGACTCATACACGACAAAAATGACCCATAGATACTTGTCCTAAAGTATCAACAGAATCCTGATGTGTTTGGTCTGTTTCCCGTATTTCAGTTGTTGTTTTTACTTAAACTGTTGTCCATTTCAAAGAAAAGTGAGACACTTTGAGTGGTGTCGGCCACACCGGCCCTCGGATTGAGGCGGGGTTGACTCTAACATGTCACAAATGACCCATGTATCGTTTTCCTAAAGTTTCAACAGAATCCAAATGCGTTTGGTCAGTTTTCCATATGTCTTTTATTTTAATTAAAAGCGCATCCATTTTAAACAAAAGAAAGACATTTTTAGTGTTACCGGCCACACCGGCCCTCGGATTGAGGTGGGGTTGACTTTTACACGTCACAAATGACCCATGGATCGTTTTCCTAAAGTTTAAATAGAATCCAAATGTGTTTGGTCGGTTTTCCGTATGCCGGTAGTTGTTTTCACTTAAAATCATGTCCATTTCAAATAAAAGTGAGACGGTTTGAGTGGTACCAGCCACACCGTGCCTCATATTGAGGCGGAGTTGACTCTTACACAACACAAATGACCCATGGATACTTTTCCTAAAGTATCAATAGAATCCGAATGTGTTTGGTCCATTTCTCGTATGTCAGTTGTTGTTTTTACTTAAACTGTTGTCCATTTCAAAGAAAAGTGAGACACTTTGAGTGGTTCCGGCCACACCGCACCTCAGATTGAGACAAGGTTGACTCTTACACGTCAAAAATGACCCATGTATCGTTTTCCTAAAGTTCCAACAGAATCCGAATGCGTTTGCTCAGTATTCTGTATGCCGGTAGTTGTTTTCACTTAAAATCATGTCCATTTCAAATAAAAGTGAGACAGTTTGAGTGGTACCAGCCACACCGTACCTCAGATTGAGGCGGGGTTGACTCATACATGACACAAATGACCCATGGATACTTTTCCTAAAGTATCAACAAAATTCTAATGCGTTTGGTCCGTTTCTCGTATGTCAGTTGTTGTTTTTACTTAAACTGTTGTCCATTTCAAAGAAAAGTGAGACACTTTGAGTGGTGTCGGCCACACCGGCCCTCAGATTGAGGTGGGGTTGACTTGTACACGTCACAAATGACCCATGGATTGTTTTCCTAAAGTTTCAACAGAATCCGAATGTGTGTGCTCAGTTTTCCGTATGTTGTTTATTTTAATTAAAAGCACATCCATTTTAAACAAAAGAAAGACACTTTTAGTGGTACCGGCCACATCGGCCCTCGGATTGAGGCGGGGTTGACTCATACATGTCCCAAATGACAATAGAAAAATTTCTCAAAATTAATCAATTTAGTACATATAAATATTATAAGTAATTGGATATTTTTTGTTTGTAAATTATATTCCTAATCAATGAAAATATATAAAATAGAGAATAAAAATGTTAAATATAAATTTTTTAACCAAAGAAATTAACCAATATTTCATTATCATTAAAATCCATTTATCAAAATCAAAAAGTCACACACTTATTTATATTTTTTAACCAAGGGAATTCATCACCTAATAAATCATTTTCCACCTCAAAAACCATCATTTTATTATTTTTAAAATGAACCCCCAATATTACCCATGAATCTAAAACACATAATTTTTCATGTCATGTCCTTAGGCCCTAAATCTTACTTATGGATGACCATATGTCCTTAGTCCCTAGAACACCCATGACCCTACCCGACCCGACCCGGCCCGGCCCATGGACACCCCTAATTTCAAGTGATTGTTTTTGAATATTAAGATGTCCATATTAACTTATCAAACCAGATATCATACAGGGAATCACAGTACCAAGGAATACTAAAGGTATAGGTAGTAGACTAATCATACAATAAGAATCAAGTGAAAAAAAGAGATCTGATAACAACATCCCTATGAAGAAGAGGAAGACCCCGGAGTGGAAAACCAGGTTCAAAAATAAAGAGTTATACAGAATTAAAAAATGAAATGGATCAATCTGCCCCTGATCACCATCATCATCACCACTATCATCATCTGCCTCATCCATTCCACCATCTCTGTCCTCGTCATCATCCTCATCATCATCCCCTTGCTCATCGTCGGCCTCATCCTCGTCCTCAGCCCCATCCTCACCCTCAGCATCCTCGCCCTCGGCCCCATCCTCACCCTCGTCCTCATCCTCATCCTCGCCCTCATCCTCTTTAGCATCCTCTCCATCTCCAGGAACGTCATGATATCGATCTCCACCAGATCTGTCTCCTGGTGCATTGGATAATGCACCCATCAATGACATAAATGTCTGAAAAGCCACGCTAGCCTCTGGTGGAAGTGATTAAGATAAAGCTTTCATCAGTTTCATAAATTCTTTGTCCCTCATTTGAACTTGTACTTCCAACTCTGTGACCCTTTTATCAGATTGTCTTGCTTGCTCTTTGACCTGTTCCAACTTAGTCGTACTAGAATGGATACCTGGAGAGGACCAATACCTCGTCGGGACTATATTCTTACCAGGTCGGTAGCGTACTCGACCAGAGTGCTCCTCTCCCAAAACCTGATATAAATGATTGTGTGGCCCAAAATTGTCAGGATCCTGGGCATCAAGAGCCTCTGAAGCAGCCTGTTAAAAATATTAATAGATTAATAAATTTCAAAATAGATATTAAACTTTGAAATAAACAAATTAAAACTTACAATCTTTTCTTGGGTTGATTCATTTACCGCAGTTCCATCTTTTTTTCTTCTACTCGAGCAAAACAATTTTGCTCGAGGGATACGTCCTTCAATATTCAATTTGTGATTCTGTAATGACATTGAAACAATATAAAGTGTAGGTATAATCATATATTCAATATTCAATAAATCACATAATTTAAGCAAGAAATAATAAAAAGGGAAAGTCCTAAAGAAAAATTATAAACAACTATATCGTACCAGCTGTCTCTCATGATCTGACATAGTTGTGCGGCCCAAAGTGTGGAGGTATTTCTTTGAATCATTTTTTTTGTTTTTCACAGAATATTCCTAAATAATGTTTAATAATAAATAATATTATATTAATGAAAAATATGAAAACTCTGATTTAAATACCTCAAATGAGATTAATACCTTAAATTTGGCAGTCACCCAATGGGTAATCATTTGGTGATATTGCTCTATTAGGCAGTCATCCACGATAGGTAAATTCTCTAAATCTGTGCCCACCCTCTCACACCAGCCAACATACAGGTCATTCTTATAAGCTCTCCAAAGCTCTCCCAACTCTTTTAAACGCGTTGGTCGTGCACCTTCGCCATCAGGGAAGTTAAACCGAAGCTGAAACCCAATAGATTAGTTCATATAAATACAAAAAATACTACATTAAATCCAATAGATTTTTTACCCATATTTGTGCCCACGCGTTATCTATGACTTTGTGTGGCAGTTGTCTCCAAGAGAGAGGGCTAACTGGAATGATATCGGAGTATTTGGCTAGCGTCGCCAAGAAACCCTGACATTCCTGCCCAGATTTCTCAATCATTTGTCCATCAGCATTATATTCAACCATCAACTGTGTCTGGAGGTTCCATACCACACGCAAGAGAGTACGCCCCCTCCCCCGCCTCCTATCTGTAGATGAATCTGTTATTAAAGAAAAATAATATCAGTACAAGTTATAATAAAATAAATTTTGGTATAAAAATTTGATAGAGTCAGATAAATATACCTGTGGTAGTCAGATCAATGGGCATCACTGGATGTGCAGAAGCTGAAGGAATATCCTGTACAGGTAGAGTGTCCCTCAGTGTACACTCCTCTGCCGCATACTGTGTCGCATCAAGAGTCTAAGAAGGTGGAATATAATAGCTCGGGGATAATGAACCAGATGCAAAAGATGATGGCATAGACATCTGGCCAACTGGTCGTGTAAACATCGGAGGTCTAAATATCCCGTGTGTCCCTGGAGACACACCAGGATCAAAATGGGGTGAAGAAGATACTTATGTGGTGGTGGATCATCTAACTCTCGCCCCATGAGCTCTCGTACCACCGGCCTCAGTACCAGGCCCACTAGATGATCGTCCATCTCTGACACCACCCCTCCTCCTACCACCAGCCACTCTACTGGGATCAATATTAGGCTCCTCGTCAGATATATCTCATCTAGGGGGTCGATCCTGAAAAAATGTTTAACACATAAGTAAGCACATGATATTATAAGTTATTGAAATATTTATATTTTAAATAAAATACTCACAATAGGGATGAGCGGAGGAGCACCCATCTGTATCATGCGATGATTATTATCTGTCATCTTTTTCTGTCTCCTCTCTTCAATGGGTGTCATTTCCTGCAATGAAAACAAATATGGAAGTAATTAAAAACAGATAACTAATGTGTAACCCAAAAAAATATAGAAAAACCATTCTGATAAAAAACATAAAGTAAAAGAAGATTTATGGTGGTTTGAAGGTAAGCACAAGGATACACACTCTGAATAATGTAGGTGAAACATGTAGGTGAGAACACGACTGTATGATTCTATATATTTCCCACCACAACTTCAGGTTCACAATCAACTCTGACAATTGAGTTATTGGCATCATCATTTGTAATAAACGGATTTCTTCTAATTGCAGTAGGGATAGTGTCAACTTCATCATCACTATCATCAAAAACATGTCTGGGATTTACTTCAATAATTACACCAAATTTAGGATGACGATGATCTTTGACATAAAAAACTTGTTTCACCATTGATGCCAATACATATGGTTCATCGGTGGCAAGAGTGTGAGTCATGTCAATAACTCGAAATCCACAATCATCAATAAAGGTGCCTTTCCACGTCATTGAATCAAACCATTGACATTTCATCATCGTGACTCGACCATGTGAGTAATAATCCAAACTTATTATTTTATCCACAACTCCATAATAAGCAACATTTTCAGAATGAGGTCTAGTATCCGACGAACTGGCATAACAGTCTGTTGTGGCAGTTAGCATAACACCATTATGCTGTGTTCTCATGTTTCTTGCTCGTTCAGTGATAATAAATTTGAATCCATTGATCACAAGTGATTTACAAGCACGAACCATGGTATTAGGACCAAAAGCCAAAGCTCTTGTTTCCTCAGAAACAGATTCAGCAGGCAAACTCGATACCTGAAATATAAACAAATAGTAAACTTAATTAAATATTATTTTTATTTAGTTATTACAGAAATATTTTTACCTTCAATTTCAACCAAGCAGAAAACCATTTGCTATGAAAAGTCTCTTTCCTTCTCAAAGATAAGGAACGATGCTTTATATATATCAATTCTATATGTTCTATGTAGATAAAAATAATAATAGTTTAACAAATATTTAAAATTACAAGAGATAATATAAGAGATAAATGTACAATTTACTTACTTGATATACTCATCGAACAAATCACAATTGAACAACACTGTGCGATGTGTCATCTCTCGCTCTTCAAGGCTTAATGTCGTCAATGTATATGATCCCGTAATTCCTCCTGTCTGAGGAAGTGATGGAAAACTGGGTTCAATTTTCCCATACTGTTCTTCTTCATTTCTCATTGGTCGGTTTACTCTCGTAGTAAGATCAAACAAATACATTTCACAGAAATCCATACATTCTTGAGCCAAGTAACCGTTCACAATAAAACCTTCAGGATAATTCCTATTCTGAACATATGATCTCAATGTGCACATGTTTCTTTCAGTTGGATACATCTAATGGAAAGCAACGGGTCCTCCAAGAAGTATTTCTGTCAGAAGATGGACAGTCAGATGCAACATGCATGTAAAAAATGATGGAGGGAATATTTTCTGTAACTCGCACAAAATTAATGGTGTCTCTGCCAACAGTTTTTGCAAGAAGGATTTGGATAGCCACTTAGCACAAAGATCTCTAAACAAATAGCACAACCGAATAACTGAGACTCTAACATTATTGGACAAGAGATGACGGATTGCTATTAGAATCAACTCATGCAAAAGGATGTGATAATCATGAGTCTTCAAAGATATTAGCTTCAACTCTTTTCTGTTGACCCGTTTTGATATATTTCTTGAATAGCCATCAGGAACTTTAATAGTCTCTAGAACTTCCATAAATTGATTTTTTTCAGAAGGTGTCATCACATAAGAAGCACATGGAACTTTCCATTTATTTTCACTGATACAGACAGGATGCAATTCTGGTCTGATCCCCCAATCTACCAAGTCACGCCGAGATCGTAAATCATCTTTTGTCTTCCCCTTGACATTTAGAAGAATCGAAAGCAACATTTCACATATATTCTTTTCAATGTGCATTACGTCTAAGCAATGACGTAACAAGTTGGTTGACCAATACGGCAACTCAAAGAATATACTTTTCTTCTTCAAATTGTAACAAGTATCATTGGAAACATTTTTCCTCTTTCTAGATTTCATTACACCCTTCCCAAATGAATAACTGAAACCTTTCAATTCATTAAGTACATCAGTTCCAGACATACGCTGAGGTGGAGCGTCATTCTCTATAGTATTGTCAAATCTTCGACGATTGTTTCTATATGGATGGTTCATTGGCAAGAATTGTCGATGTCCCATAAAACTAAAACTACGACGATATTTCAGTCTTCTCGATCGATTATTCTTCATACAAACAGGACATGACAATTTTCCTTTAGTGCTCCACCCAGACATCATTGCATAAGCAGGAAAATCATTGATCGTCCACATAAGCGCAGCATGCATCTGAAATATGTCTTTCGAACATGCATCGTATGTGGGCACACCCACATCCCAAAGAAGTTTCAACTCTTTTATTAAAGGTTTCATGTATACATCTATATCATTGCCGGGATCAGAAGGGCCATATATCAGTATACTCAACAAAGTGTAAGGCTTTTTCATACACAACCAAGGGGGAAGGTTATAAATGTGTATGAAAACCATCCATGTGTTGGGCGAAGTAAGAATTTTCCCAAATGGATTAAAACAGTCACATAAAAGACCTAGTATCACATTACATACATCGGCTGCAAATTCAGGATATCGAGCATCAAATCTCTGCCATGCAAATCCATCTGCAGGGTGAACCAACCCTTCATTATTCTTTTTTCTCTCGGTGTCATGCCATCGCATTTTTTCGGATACTTCATCAGACATGAAAAGGTTATGTAATCTGGGTATCAATGTAAAGTGACACACTACTTTTTGTGGCACACGAGATGGTGATCCATCATCTTTTGGCTTCCATCGGGAGGTTCCACATTTGATACAATAATTTCTTTCAGTAGTTTCCTCCCCAAATAAGTTGCAATCATTCGAGCAAGCATGAATTTTTTTATTAAGAATCCAAGTTCATCAACTAACTTCCATGCCATATAGTGGTTTGAGGGAATATCTGCATCATCTGAAAGTAAGTCCTTCAAGAAGGTAAGAATGTAATAAATTGCAGTATTTGAAATCCCATACATAGTTTTCCCATGAAACAATCGGATTAAAAATTCCAACTTTTTCATTTTACCACATTGCCGATATACTGGAGTCGTCGCAGCATCATTCAATTTTTTTACCCTATCAACATCATCATTTTCATTGGACGCATCATGTGTGATTGTATCAAAATCTTGTTGGATGGACATACTTTCCTTCTCATGATACCGAATAAATGGAAACCGATCATATATCAAACTTTCCAATTCAGTCTTATCATTTGGATCATCAACATTTTGAGATTCCATTTTCTCTCCATTGTGATACCACACATAATAGTTTGTTTGGAAACCATATTTGGTTATATGATAGCTAACTGTGTCACGACTCAACCAAGGTCTTCCAACATAATTAAAACATGGGAAGTGTATGCGACCACTATCTGAAGCCTTGTCAAATGCAAAGTCTAGAAAGCTGTTCAAATTATTTTGAAAATCGGTTGAAATCCGATCAGTTTCGTACATCCAACTTCTGTCCATTTTGTAAAAAAAATGCAATAATTCATTTCAAAGAAATTCAATAATATTGAAGTATAATCAAAAAAAATATTTAGGTAAATGACAATTGTTTACTTTATATAAAAGCATAACTGACACATTACTCTATATGAGAATCATATTAAGAAATACAACAAAATACAGTGTATATAAGAAAATAAGATACATAATTTCTAATGCCTATATTCAAGGATTTCCCAGTAAGGGGTGCGGGGTGTCTAGGGGGGTGGGGCCGTCCGGGGGGTCGGAGGTGTCCAGGGGGTCGGGGGTGTCTAGGGGGGTCGGGGTGTCCAGGTGGGCGGGCTGTCCGTGGGGGTGGTCAGGCTGTCCAATGGGGTAGGGGGAGTCCAGGGGGGTGGGCGGGCTGTTCAAGGAGGTGAGTGGGGTGTCCAGGGGTTGGGTGGGGCTTTCCGGGGGGGGTATAGGGTGTCCAGGGGTGGGTTGTCCAAGGAGGTGAGCAGGCTGTCCATGGGGGCGGGCTGTCCAAGGAGGTGAGCGGGTTGTCCGGGGGGTACAGGGTGTCCAAGGGGGGTGCGGGGTGTCCAGGGGGTGGGCGGGTTGTCCAAGGAGGTGAGCGGGGTGTCCAGGGGGTGGGCGGGTTGTCCAATGAGGTGAGCGGGGTGTCCAGGGGTTGGTGGGGCTGTCCAAGGAGGTGAGAGGGGTGTCCAGGGGGTGGGCTGTCCAAGGAGGTGAGCGGGCTGTCCGGGGGGGCGGGCTGTCCAAGGAGATGAGCGGGCTGTCCGGGAGGGTACAGGGTGTCCAAGGGGGGTGCGGGGTGTCCAGGGGGGTGGGCGGTCTTTCCAAGGAGGGTACAGGGTGTCCAGCGGGGTGGGCGGGCTGTCCAAGGAGGTGAGAGGGGTGTCTAGGGGGTGGGTGGGGCTGTCTGGGGGGTACAGGGTGTCCCGGGGGTGGGCTGTCCAAGGAGGTGAGTGGGCTGTTCGGGGGTGGGCGGGCTATCCAAATAGGTGAGCGGGCTGTCCGGGGGAGTTACAGGGTGTCCAAGGGGGGTGCGGGGTGTCTAGGGGGTGCGGGGTGTCTTGGGGGTGGTGGGGCCGTCTGGGGGGTTGTAGGTGTCCAGGGGGTCGGGGGGTGTCTAGGGGGGTCGGGGTGTCCAGGTGGGCGGGCTGTCCGCGGGGGTGGTCAGGCTATCCAATGGGGTAGGGGGAGTCCAGGGGGGTGGGAGGGGTGTCCAAGGAGGTGAGAGGTGTGTCCAGGGGGTGGGGTCCCATTTAAATATAAATTTAGTGAAATATTAGTAGAAACATTTAAAATTAATTGTTAAATATGATTTAAAGTGTATAAGTTAAAATGAAATATCAAATAAAAAAAATGAATTTGAATATTGAATGTTTAAATTAAGTATCGACCCAGATTAATAGTTTTAGTGGGAAAAATGAAGTGTCACTAGTTGTTTTTATGATTATATTCCATTAGATCTCTAGTTTTAGGAGAAGTTTGTGTTTAATAACCTGGTTTAAAGTGTGAATGAAATGTCCTATAATTTTGAGATACAAACTATGATATTTTTCACTAACGTACATTTTTTATGAGATATTGTGAGAGAGACACTTTAAGGGAAGTCATTTAAATGTTGTATGATCCATGGATGACGTGTTAATAATGACCTATAATACTGAAATTATGAAGCAGACACTATTTATATATTAGAAGCTGAGGGAGGTCATGGGCGAATAGGATAGAATTATAGACTATTGAACTAGTATACCGACATCATGTGGTAGGATTTTTTTGGGGATTCCTATGAGATGAGTAACGGTCATGATTGAAGTATTGGTTTCTCAGTTTTCCTACAACAGTGTGGAAGAGGGGGGCATTAAGAACATTTCATGTGATCATGACCCAATAGAGTCTCAACCATGTGGAAGGATAGTCAACATGAAGTGTTTCTGCTGGACCATCCCTCTAGCAGTGACTTGTGATAGAAATATTCGAAAACAAGTTTTGGAATTGTTTTAATAGCTCAATATCATAAATGAAGATATATAAGTGATGTTTGATCATGTTGTTGATGTGGTGGTTGTGGTTGTGTCATCCACGCCATAATTACACTGAGAAATCAGTGTGTTACTATTCCAAAAATGAGGTTTTATTACATGTCCATGGTTCATGAAATATCTATTATGTAAAACATACCCACATGGAGGAGGGTGGCATACGATCTAGAGTGAGAGGTAAGATCAAAGTAGCCTCTACTAGTAAATCCTCTCATTCTGATACGGATGCATCACATGGATTCATATCCTCACATGTGGTGAAAATCCTATGTCTCATTATACTATCTTCAATGAGTGTAATGATTCTAGAAATCTAAAACTGAAATATTAGATAAAGAAGAAGAGGAACCTAAAGGAGGTCGAAGATCCAAACTGTTCCGGCAGAAGGAGCTCCAAAATCGCCTAAATCGGCTGCTACTCCTCCCATTTAGGGTTCTGTATCCGAATGGGGGAGAGGATGCGCGGATGGCAATTTTGGGGAAACTTATGCCAACGGTTTTTAAAAACCATTGGTATATAGATCCCCAACCACACCTATACCAACGGTTTAATAAACCGTTGGTAAAAACCTCCCCAACCACATTTTTTCCAACGGTTCTCATTGAACCGTTGGTAAAAATCACCTTAAACACATCATTACAAACAGTTCACTATAACCATTGGTAAAACCTTCTGTAAACCATCCTTTACCAACGGTTCTATGAAACCGTTGGTATGTAAGTGTGGGGAAAAACCCACATTCCAGTAGTGATACCTGCTGGTAGCTGTTGTGCACAAATTTTGTGGATGAAACACACATTACTGGACTATGGATATCAATTCATACATGTCTCAATAAATTTTGACAACAAAAGTGCTCTTAATATTTCTATCAATCCTGTTTCTCATTCTAGGACAAAACATATTGATGTAAGACATCACTTTTTGAGGGATCATTATCAAAAAGGTGATATCACTTTGGAATTCATTGGTACTGAATATCAACTTGCTGACATATTCACTAAACCATTAAATTTTGAAAGATTAGACTACATCATACATGATCTTGGTATGATTAATCATAAATGAATATCTTACTAATCTTAATGTTTAATACTTTACTGTACTTTACTTTACGGTTTCATACTTACTGTTTATATGTTACTGTTTTATGCTCACGATCTGACAACTCACTGTCTCACTGTGACTATATAAAATGCTCACTGTCTCACCGTGATGACTAGTTTTCTGTCTCACTGTAATGCCTACTCACGGTCTCACCGTGAAAACTTTTTTTTTATTCTTATTTTTAACCCGTATCACAGTAATTTTTAATTCACAGCTATTTGATTTCCCGCGTTTTTGTTTTTATGACGTTTGACATTCTCAAATGATAAAACTTAAGGGTTTCATTCAATTCCTTACCTGAAATCTCTCCTGAACCTTCTTTTCCCTCTCGCCTGAACCTTTAGTGAATGCCAAGGATGAAGCGTCCATCTTCACCCTCGTCTGAGAAGCGCCGCTCTATGAAATAAAAGAGGATACTGAGGATAGCTCTTGAAGTACCTCTAAACCCAAAACTGGTAAGTCGTACCGTTGTACCTGAAAAAGAGGTTTGCCCGGAATGGTTTCTGTCTAGTAGATCATTAGTTTTGAAAGTTTTAAGTGAACAAGGATGACTTGAATGGTTCACTGGATAGAATAGACCGATTTACCTGAGATCAGTATCTCAATTCTATCAGTATGTGAAGTTTTCTATTGAGTTTGGAGAAAGCTTTATGGTGACCAACTGGATCGATGGTCAGAAGTTCTCTTTCTCTTCAAGGTTGTGGGCTGCATGCCTAAGAATTCCACATGAAGGAGTTTGTAAATATTACCAGAGAGACCCTCCTCCAACAACCGACATCTTTGACCTGGAGACTACTTTGGTAAGTCTAACTAGAAATGGAACCAAGCGAAGGGCCATAGCTGCTGAACTAAATGGGGAGACATGACTTCTGTTCAAGTTTGTTCAGAATTTGGTTAGTCCAAGAAAAGGGGATCTTTCCGTGATGAAGTATCAGGATGTGTTCCTGATTCACCTATTGAAGAATGGCCATAAGATCAATCTATGTAAGTATGTTATCAACCATATCTGTGAGTTGATCAAAGTAACTTCCAAATCCACATCTTTGTTTTATTCAAGGATGATTTCAGCTATGTTAGTTGCAAAAGGGGTGGTTGGACCGAATGAAGAAATGTTAGAGGACCTTGATTTCTTCCTATCCAT
Organism: Viscum album; assembly: GCA_963277665.1. Lineage (NCBI taxonomy): Eukaryota > Viridiplantae > Streptophyta > Magnoliopsida > Santalales > Viscaceae > Viscum > Viscum album. The sequence goes on from OY728166.1 coordinate 1,478,269,113, forward strand.
TCCTATCATCAGAAGGATGAAGATAAGATGGAATCCCTAGAAAAAGCAGTGGGTTGAGGATAGTGATCAACTGTATAAAAAGTTTAATCATGTTGACTATCCAAGAAGGCTAAGAACCTAGCTGATCCTGGTTTGGAACCAGATGAAGTGGCTGAGTATTCAGAAGAAGAAGAACAAGAATAAGTAATAGCTGAAGTACCACCTAGAGAAGAACCTGTAATACCTCCAATGGAAACAGTTCCTGTTGAAGAGAAAAGGGTTGTTGTCCCTGCTGTTATCCCTGCTGAAATACCTTAAGGAGAGGAAGGTGTTGTTGAAAAGGAAAGTACTAAGGATCCTTCGGTTGTTCTTCATGAGGAAGAAGCTCATCCCAATGCTGCAAGGAAATTGGTTTTTCCAATTTCAGAACAGTAAGCAACCTTAGAGTCAGGTCTTGTTGAAGAGACTCGTTCTGTTGAGAAAGAAGAAAGTCTGGAAGCTTATCTAGTGAAACAATCGGTTCCTGAGATTATTCCATCTGCTGATGAAATAATGGAAATTTACTTTCAGCTGGCAAGGCAAGAGTTTGATGAAGAGGTAAGGGATGATCCTGTGGATCTTGTCAATGTTCCTGAACCTCAATAATTTGTAAGGGAAACACAAGTTGAGGGGGAGGAACCTCAAAACCTTGATATTGTGGAAGTTGGATCTGCTGAAGCTTCTCAACCTTCTATCACTTACTCTATGCACTCCTGGTATGAGTTCCCAAGATTTTATAATGTGAATGAGTCACAGCAAGTGACTGCAACTGGAATGGATCTTTCTTCTCTGTTTTAACTAAAGTCCTTAGCTCATTTAGAACCAGAATCAGAGCCACAGCCTCAATCTGAATCAGAATTTGAGTCTGAAGATGAATCTGAACCTCAACCAGAATCTGAACTTCTACCTTTACCTGCATCCTTACCTAAGCTTCACTCCTTTGTGACCAAAGATGATCTGAAAGATTTTGGGGAGACTTTGTTAGCTGGAGTTGAGAAAATTATCTCCACTCAACCTCGCCCAGTGACTCAGTTAAGTCAAGAAGATGCATCAATTCTCTCGGAAAATATTATCTTGCATATTCAACCAAGGATGATCCAAGAAATTCAAGAAGTCAGAGTAGAGAATAAGCTGCTGAGTTCTGATGTTGCAAATCTGAAAAGTATGCTAGCAAGTCTGCCGAATGAGTTATCTTTGAGATCAGAGCCTGATCCTGTTTTTGCCCCTGCACCTGTTGATGTTTCTCCTGAGTCTTCTGATTCCCTCTTTGCTAGGGAGATTGTTTCTCAAGTTCATCCATACCTAATATCTTTTGATGAAAATATTGGAAAAAGGCACACCAAGATGCTGGAATGCATGAGAGAGCTTGTGGAAAATCTGAATAAGCTTACAGATGAATACACTGGATGTCTGCAAAAAGTTCTGAAACAGCTCAAAGTTCTAACTGAAGCTTTCAAGGCTTCACCGGTTTCTGTTCAGACCTCCACACCTTCTTTGGATAATTCTATGCTAAGATCCTTAATTAAAGAAGAATTTCAGAATGCCTTCTATGGCTTGGATCTATCTTCTTTGTCAGCAGTGGTTAAGAACAGTGATAGAGCATTGGACTTGGTTAGAATTCATTCTAAGATAGACAATGATGATCAACAAGATATCTCCAAGAAAATAGATTTGTATCTTTCCCAGATTTTCTCTAAAAGTGATATGACAGATCACTTTAGATATCTTGTGGAAAATTTGAGAATTCCTCCGATGACTCAAGCTTTTAAAGCTCAAGTTCAGAAACTTTCAGAGTTCACCAGATTGTTGGATAGATTTCTGGAGAATAAGGATGATTTTGAAAAGTCTATGCAGTATGTTGGTGAAATCATTACTGATTTCATCCATCTTTTGAAGTCGTATCTTCATGTGAAGAGTACTTCCCTAGTTTCTCTAGCTGTTTCACCCCTTAGACCTAGCCTACCTACCATAGCCTCAACTGCCATGACAGTTAGCCAAGCTCTTTCTCAGATCCATCCAGTCTTTCTTGTTCAACCACAACCTAGATCTTCTACTGCTTCTACTTTGGCTCCATCTGTTTATGAAGGTCTACCCTTACCCTAGTTGTCTACAACATCTATGCCTTCTTCTACTTCTGCACCAGCTCCTGCTGCTGATAAAGGCAAAGACAAGGTGAATCCCTAAAGAGTCTGTGGACTGTTTTTCTTTTTGATGGGATGTCTTTTGTTGTTTCATGTTTTATTGTATTCTGAACCCTTAGTTTAATGCCAAATGCAGTGTTTCATTTCCTTCTCTCGACTTTTTGATAATCTCAAAAGGGGGAGAAAAACTACAGCTGTCAGTTCTATAATAGTATAAATGGGGGAGAAAAACTACAAGTATCAGTTCTATAATGTTTTTTCTAGGCTAGTATCTTTAATATTACATGTCATTTATATTCTGCCTATAAATGATTTGTGATCATCAACAAGGGGGAGATTGTTGGACTCCTCATGTGTTAATCATGTTTTAATGATCACAAATCTCATTACTGTTAATTAATCTCGATCTTCATTGCACATCTTTCTAATGCTCTTCAATCTTAATAATAGCTAAACATCATGTTTTTATGATAACAAATCTTATTATGTTAATTACTCTATTTATTATTTATAAGTCTCATGCATGATCACAATTCTCACATATTTTATCACACCTTTATCTTTATGATTCACATTCTCTTACTCTCTAATGATTAAACTTAATCCATATTCTGCATATCACTGTATTAGTCCAAATAAAGATATTTTTCTATGTATGGAGACACCGTGAAGGACTCACCGTGACCAGACACCGTGAAGAACTCACCGTGACCAGACACCGTAACCAGACACCGTAACCAGACACCAGGACCCATACACCGTGAAAGACTCACCGTGACCCAGACACCGTGACCCAAACACCGTGACCCATACACTGTGAAGGACACACCGTGACCCACACACCGTGACCCATACACCGTGACCCAGACACCGTGACCACTCACCGTGACCAGATACTGTGAAGAAGACACTGTTTCCATAATCACTATGACACCGTTTCTTAATCTTTTGTCAATATTATTTTAAATAATGATAATGGTCATATTTGTTGTTTTTAATTAAATTAATGTTATTTAATGATAGTTGTTGGCATTTCAGGAAACCTTATCTCAAACCTATGAAAAGGAAATCATTCCTACTGCTAGAACTCGTGGAATATAAGAAAGACTGAGATGCAGTACACATGTAACAAAAAAAACAAAACAAGCAACAACGAAACAAGAAGAGAAGCGGTGTGCAAGTGTGAATATACAAATAGAATACACCGAGAGCACTACAAGAAGAATAATCCTGATCAAGAAAGAGATTTCCAGACCTTCAATGAATTCTCATGAATGTAATCCAATACTGCTGAAGAACACACGATGAATCAAGACATCTTTCTCACTCCCGAAGAATACAAGCTTAACTACGACACTCTGTTTTTCAACAGAAAAACTAGAGAAGAACTCAGTAGCATTCATGCTGAATCCAACGAGTCCAGATCTACATTGATAATCACTAGATCTTACTAAACTCTCATCTATCTTCTCTACATGAATTATTTATTAACTTTCGAGCAGTGTGGTGTACTCTATATATCTTTACACACACTGTCTCCTACACTGAACTAGAGGATATCAAAATCCTCACTCAAATTCTCTTAACTTCTGTTTACCCACGTCAACTGTGGAAGAGGTCCTTATGGGACCTGGTCTTTGTTTTGTTTCCCACAAAGAATAGTGGTAGAGGTCCCTGCGTGGCCTGGACAGTTTTGTAAAACTGTTGTTAACCCTGATCCAGGGTGTGGATCAAATTTATATATATATTTGAGAGGACTAAGTCTCAGCTTGAGACTGAACCTCTTGTTATATCTGATGTGTATATTTTATTTAACTTTAAAGTATAATACATGTATCTTATTTATTCTGTTGCTATTACGTTGAAATACAAAACTATTTTGAAGCTACTTTGATAGTTAAATTAGCAAGTGTTTATACTTATTGTAAATCAATAGGTTAGCTTCAAAAGTTAGTTTGACCTTGTGGTTAAATTAACTGAGACCTAATCAATATTTGAGAAGCTAAGTGAACATTTAAAATCTGTATAAATTCACTATAGTTTAACTTATTTTATAAATTAGGGGATTTTAACTAGACAATATTTTAACAGAAATTTTAATTGGAACTAAATTCACCCCCCCTCTTGAGTGTCCACTCCGACCAACAATATTTATGTCTACCCTCTTCAGTATTATTCTAGTAAAGAAACTCAAATAGATTGTATGTGTGAAAATTACCTCTATCCTAGTTATGAACTTCTCTTTATGGTCTAGTAACTATAGAAAATATAACAAAATCATTCTCCTTAACTATGTCTTGAAAATACTTATCAGACAAATCAACCAAGAGGCTATTCATCTTGAAGGTAGTTGCTTCCATAATATATTCTTTTTGGACATAAGGGGTGGTACTCACCCCACCGTATTTATCCACTAACCATAGATAGTTTTCAGTACCAATACATTACCTTGTTGGGATAGCAGACACCAAAACAAGCCCCCTAGCCTTACTTTTGTGATTCACATGATCTTATTTAGTGCATTGAACACGAACAACAATAGTATAAGTGAATAGATACATATTATAAATTATGGTGGTAACCATGTCACCAGTCATATCCAACCATCCACTATGAACACTAGAATTCCTAGCTTCTTATGCCATAGATTCACCAGATATTGAGTAAGGTATTTCCATAGAATTTTTAAAGGAGATTAATTTTTTAGGCTCAATAGGCTAAGACACATGACATGACCTATCCCTAAACATATTTAGAGATGTCACTAAATCCATCTTTATTTTTCCTTTTATACTCTTTGAAGATATATTTTTGTGCTCCTTATATATTTGTAGGTTAGCCCCTTATTGTGCTTCAATCTTAAAATATGTCTATCCATCATCAACCCCACTAGTTATATCCACTATATCTTTGGCATTAAGTATATCCTTCTCAGACATAAGGTCTTCCCATGACCTTGTAACATTATTCAAGGAAACCCCATGCAAGATACTTCCACGTGGAGTGATATATTTAGCTCAAGATTGAGCTAAAGTACCCACTACAGAATTTGAAATAGAACTATTCTTAGAAGGAACCTATGATGGTTCTACAAATGGAACAACACAGTCAGTGGAATAAGATGTGCACTCAGGTTCTTTAGCATCATCCTGCTCCAATTCACACTCCATCAAGGACATTCCCTTATTTCTCCTTCAATCCTTATATAAATTTCCTCTCAAATAGAAAATTCCACAAACAATTTTCCAGCGACGCACTTATTTAGAGTGAGAAACAGCATTAAAATCCACACAAAAATGGGGATATTCTTTATACTCTACATGCAGGTTAATATAATAACTATGAGTTGAGAGAATTACCTTCTTAATAAGGGTGGTGATAAGGTCCACCTACACTAGTATTATTGAAAAATGAGTGAAGTTCACCTGATCGGTCTCTTTGTTAAGTCTGATCGGGAAGCCTATTGTCATGAAAATATCATGTAGTGTCTTTAGTTTCTATAAGATCAGATTAAGCCAATGATTACTGATCCATACCTATGAAAAAACATTTCTAACACTTGACAGGTTAAAATCCAAGCTCCATTCAAGAAAACTAAGGGTGTTAGGCCTGAGATATAGGGTTCCTAAACTCCAAGAATTCTATCTTAACTCATCTAAGGGAAACAAATAGGGAAAAAATACCTTCCAAATTGAAATGAATTTCCAATATGAAGAACCCTGAATTTGTGAAACCCTGTGAACTAAATCATCTATCCAGCATGGCCTTTCACCTTTGGGAAGTGCAAGCATAACAATAAGAGAGTGCTTACCCATATCCATCCTTTCTAAAATGGCATCTTAGTAAGCCTCGGAGAGATCCAAAGATCCTTTTATAAAAATCTGACCTATATATGAATCTATGAAAGAGGTAAGATGGTGCACTCCTACTTCAGCCGCGAATGTCCTACCTTAATCAGAAATCCCATCCAAGAATGGAGGGCTAACATGTTCAGTGAATGTGATTCTACTATATCAGATCTATTTCCTCCAATGAATTGCCACCAATGTCATCTGATACCCAGAGAAACCCCCTCCTCCATCTCACCTCCTTTATTATCAAAAATAACAAAAACATTACAAATGAAACAATTATTAATAAAAATGAATAAATTTAATGTATATATATATATTTTTTTTAAATATTAATAAATAGTATATATTAAATATAAATATATAAAATGAATAAAATGTAATAATTAAAAAATAAAAATTAAAAATGAATAAATTTCAAAAATATTAAAATTTTAATCAATGAAACAATTATTAATAAAAATGAATATGTTTAATATATATATATATATATATTCACTGTAAATAGTAATAAATAATATATATTAAATATAAATATATAAAATAAATAATTTTTAATAATTAAATAAATAAAAATAAACTAATAAACAGATAACAAATATATTAAGAAAATTATTAATGAAACATTTATTAATAAAAATTAATAAATTTAATATATATAAATAAACTATTTATTTATTTTTGAATTTAATATCTATATATATATATATTAATTTTTATATTTTTAATAGTTTTTAAATTTTAATCATTTTTAATATTTATTCATAATTAAACTATTATTTAATATGTAGAAATATATAATGATATATATACACATGCTATTTATTTATTTTTAATTGATATATATATATATATATGTATATATATATATATATATGTGGTCTGTGCCTTCGCGAAAGTCGTCAGGTTCCCGTTCGTCCTCATTGACATCCTATTTCTTCAGATATGGTTCCGATCTAGTTTTACTCTACCTGTTTTGAGGTTTTCATTATCCTTGTGGTTTTGTTGTATAACATTTACTAGGTGGTGAAGCTGTACTTAGGTAGTTTATTCTTCCTTCAGGCGGTATTGGGGGTCTGTTGGGATTATATCGCTCAACGGTCATCGTTGGGATTGTCCTGGAATTCTGGATGGATGATTGTGGTTTCTTGAATTGAGGTTTATAGAAGATATAGGCCATTGATGCTACTCTGGTAGGAATTGGGTTCTGGGTCTATAGTGCTACTCAATGGGTTTTTTATTCTTTGGATTCATTTGCAATTTAGGGGAACCTATTCGACATTTTCCATGTAGATCTGCATTTTTGACTGGTTGTTGATGGATTTTCGAGCATTGGATTCTAACTCATTGAATTTGGATGTAGTTTATGTCAGGTGGGGGACCTTGAAATAGGAATGGGTGTGATGACACCCATCATCACTCATTTGTTCATTTGGATGGATGGGAACCTTGCTAATCTTTTTCACTATGATTTTTGTCTAGTTTTTCTTCGTATTAGGTTAACTATGGAGGTATCCCTATATGAAATTTCAAGTGGTTGACTCTAAATAGATATAGGTTTGCAGGAACCTATCATCTAGTCATACTTCCACGTGTTAGTGTGGGTTAGAGGACTCCTCTGACATGTTCTGTTGTTCAAGTAAGGAACTGCTTCTTAGTAGGGGGAAAGGTATCTCCATCGGCTGATCACACGTTTCATGGTTTGGAAAAGGGGTGTTGAGGATTTTTCTTTTTCTTGTATTTGCATCTTCTTTCCTTTTGACATTTAGCTCCCTTTAAGGCCTTTGAGTCATGTTTTTAAGTCATTTGTGCCTCTATCATCTAATGGGTTCCCTCTTCTCCCAGTCTTCAAAATAGGTTTTCATTCCTTTTTTACATTTAATAAAAGTTGGCTTGAAACTCAACCATTTCAAAAAAAATATGTATATATATATATATATAATATTTTTTAAAATTTTATCAATGTAATATTCTTTTAAATTTATTCATTTTAAATGTATATTTATATTTATTTAATAGTATTTAATATTGTACTAATCGGTAGATTTTATTAATTTTTTATATTTTTATTCAATATATAATAATTTTTAATTTTTAATATTTTTTGAATTTATACTTTTTAATATTATTTTTTTCATTAATAATCTTGATTTTTTTCTATTTTTTTTAATTTATTCAATTTAAAAATTTAATTGTTTAATATTTTTTTAATTTTATACATTTTTAATATTTGTTCATACATCTTTATTAATTAACATTTAATGTTTTTAATATGGTTATAATATATATATGTTCTTATTTATTTTAATATATATTTATTTTAAAAAAAATTAATACTCTATATAATTAATAACACTTGTTCATTTTTTGTAATATTTTTTCAATCTACTAAATCTTTAATTATTAAAATTTCAGAGTTTATTAACATTCAATAATTTTTATTTTTATTAAAAAAGTTAATTATTGAAGGCATGTTTATTAGATAAAATCAAAAAATAAGAGGAGGAACATACAAAGCCTCATATGTAAAAAATTGAAACCATAATAAAAAGACAAGAAGAGATCAAGTAGCATGCGATCTGGTACTCACACAATCGTGAAAGATGTGTCCACCCCAACCATGAGGATTTCATCCCCTTATCCATGTTTTAACCTGAAACCATATCCCTCCAACATTATTCGATAGTTAATCATCACTAAAAACCTTTATTTATTTTGTAATAGGTTTAAATTCGTTATTTTTTTATCCTTCTCACTGCTTTTGGAGGCAAAAAAATGAAAAGTATTGTGTTTACTCACCTTTGAGTGAAATTTGATCATAGGTTGAACAAAATTCATTCCAATAGGATAAGGTCCATAAAACTTCCTAATAGTAGCCACAATATAACCAACCCCCTCAGTATAGAAGCCAAATGAAGTGCAACAGTAGAAGTTGAGACCCCCTTTCCCTGAGTAGGATCAGAAAATAAACCAGTCTTCTACTAAACAATAGGGAAAGCAGGGGACCCCTTTCCACCATCAGCATACTATCTTCCAACATCCATGACATTACTTGTCTCCTCAATAGGATCAATATTTGAGGCCAAGGGTTTGACATCAGCAAAATTTGAAACTTCCCTTCCATTCTTGGGTTCAGAAGCTAGTTGAGGTCTTTAAAGAACTAATGGAATAGTGTAGGCTAGCACAACCAAAGTCCACACTCCACTTCTCATATTAGATGGAAAATCAAAAAAATAGGGTTCTTGTTTTCTAAAAGGGGCATAAACACATTTCTCAGTAATGGAAGGTAACAACACCTCACCTTGAATAGCCTTAAGAGGCATTCCATATCCTTGATTATTTTATTACGAAACTAGGAACATAAAGAAAGGAATTTTTCTACTATTTTTTAATGTCAAAACCACTATCCACAGATTGTGTAGATTCATTAAAAACCATTGATTTGCTGTAAGTAGAATACCCCTTCAGGGATTCAGAGGTAGGATCTATTTCAGATAAAGACATTTATTTTATATCTAGAGTATGCACAAGTAAAGAAGAAGTCTTCTTGGGTAAAGATTTCATGAGGTTGGTAGTTATAATTTTTTATTTTCCTTTTTAATCATTGGAATCAATCATTTTATGTTCCTTAAACATGTTAAAATCAACAACAAATTGAGTTGATGTTTCCCCTGCAGCCTAAATTTCATCAGAATCATATTCATCATGTTCATTAACTAAACATTTATACAATGCACCCTTAAAGAAAACAACAGTAATATGATAATGATTATCATTACCCGAATCAGCCCAAGTCTTTTTTGGATTAGGTAAATCCTCTGATCTGCCATTAACCCGATGGATGGGATCATTCTCATAATTTGAGTTTCTAGTTGTAATAGAATTATCATTTAGACCTTCTAAACCAATCATTGGCTCTAACTACAAATGATCTTCAGCAATAGTGTATGTTTGGGCCAATGTGGGAATATTATCAATTTGATCATTGGGTTGTTCTTCCGAAACCAGGACAGTCCCACTATTTTTTATTCTTCAGTTGTGAGAGAGATCATTTAATTTAATGTGACAATTGGAACAAACAGGGTTATCCCTATAAACATTGATTAAGTTCCAAATTATGTTGTAAGAGTCATAGAATGGTGGGACATTTTCAAACTCACTTTTCAATCATACCTCATCATGAGGAATAGATAATATCACTCTATCAATAAGAGAATAACTAAAACTAATTTAAACCAAAACTAGAGAATAGTATCTAAAACTAACCATATCAGTAGAATTTTATATCCTAATTTGGATTCCAGTAGCAGGGGTAATATCGAACAAAATTTTTTGGTTCCAAAGAACCCAATTCAAGACATAAATTTTATCCCAAACCTGAGCATGGGTTTTCTTAAAGTCATTCAAATTAAAATTCAAGCTCCAATTATGAATTCTCAATATCCCTAGATTTGGATTTACCGATCCCATGCTCCAATCTCTTCCCTTAAAATTATTAGAAGGAAAAATGACATAAAAGAAGCCTCAGTCGAGTGAAGTGCACTTGAAATCAGAGAAACCCCAAACAGAGGCAAAATGAGAAACAAGTTCATTGAATTTACAAGGTTTCATACCATTTTAAAAAGATATTCAGGTAAAGATGGGAAGCTTACAAAGCTCCATACTCTAAAAAATTGCACCATCCAAGGCCAAGACATGTGTGGTATTGCCTTTCCAGACTATTTGTTGTGAAAAATTCTCCTTAATTATGGAAAACAAGCCACCTGAGAAGCTAGATAAAGACGAATGACCAGCCAATGCTTCCCCAACTTTCTTCTTGGAAGTCCTAGATTTTAGATGCTCTATGTAGTTCCTGGCGACATAGGAGAATAGGTTTAAGCTTCGTGGATGACCATGACTGACATAATATTCAGGAAGCTTTGAAGCTCTCCTATATCATTCCTCCATTTTAACATTCATTCATTTATTATCATTTAGTATTGTTTATTAACTAATATTTTCCTAGTGTCTAGGTGAGTGGTAGCAGTCTTATGGGGTCTCAACGAGGTCTCAGGTTTGACTCTCACTGATTACTTCCCTATTAAATTAGTGTAGTGTTTTTGATATATTCCTCCCCCTCATTGAAACTAATTTCATTATTTATTCACTAATAATGTTACTTACTTCTTAATTTCATTATAATTTGTTCAATTTTAATATATATTCTTTTAATATTTTTTTAATTTCTTAATTATTTATATTTATTTATGAATATTTATTCATTAACTTTTAGGGTTTTTAATATGGTTATAATGTACATATTTAATATGTATCCATTTATTTTTATATTATATATTCATTTTTATATTTTTAATAATTTTTATAATTAATAAAACTCATTCATTTTTTAAACATTTTTTAAGTCTATTAATTTTTAATTATCAATCTTTACTAATTTATAATATTCATGAATTTAAGATTATCTATTCAATAATGATGTTAATTAATTTTTAACTTAATATTAATATATTAATTTTTAATATGTATTCAGTTAATATTTTTTAATGTATTTGACATTGTTATTATCATTATTTTTCAAAGAGAGTTGAAAAATATAGGTTTTTTAGTGCTAATATATATCCATATTTTATTTTTGAATAATTTGTATAATTAATAAGACCTGTCCATTTTTTTAAGTATTTTTTAAAGTTTATTCATTTTTAATTATTCAATTTCACTCATTTTTTAAAAAATAATTTATATAATTATAAATAAATAATTATATATTTAAATAATTGTTAAATTATAATAAATATATTTAAATAATCAATATATTTATTATATTTATATATTAATAAATACATTTAATATATTTATATATTAATAAATATATACATAATTATATAGATATATATATATATATCTATACAAATATATCTATAATTATATACAAATTTTTAAAAATATATTTACAAATATAAATATTTATAATTATAACTATAAATATATACCAACAATTATATTTATAAATAAATATTTACAATTCTTATAATATATTTATAATTATATAAATAATTATTTATTTATAATTATATTTATTTATATTTATTTAAAAATAAATATTTAGAATTCTTTAAATATATATATAATTATATACATTTATGTTAATTTATTATTATATAAATTTAAATTTTTTAATTATACTATTTATATTATTAAAAATTAATTATATAGGTTTTTATCAGTGCCTTTTTAGTGCTGATAAAGATATATCTCTATGAGCACTGATAAATATTATCTTTATTATTGCTAAAATTTAGCCCTCATAAATATTGTTCTTTATCTATGCTCAAAAGGTGCTGATTAAAATAGTTTTTTCGAGTGCTTTTTATTTTAGAACTCACAAAATCCTTATTTATTAGTGCTTTTTAGACAGAAATGTTAAAACATTTATGATCTTTTAAATAGAACCCCAAAAGGGTTCTTAATCTCTCACGTCATTCAAGCTCTCATAGAACTGAAGCTCTACTCTCTCTCCCCATCGAACATCTCGGACAAATCATCACTTTCAAAACTCAAGGCATTTGACTTGTTATATACCATTCAAACTATTGCATTATTTCAAAAAAATTATTTATTCTTTGTTAGTTTTTAATTTTTCCAAGGGGTTTCAATATCACACATGAATGCTATTATTTTTCCTACATCCACATACATGACTCTCCACCCAATCTCCCTTCTGTCATGTGCCTAGTCATCTGCTTCTTTTCTAGTTTTGATCCATGCTTAGGATTTGCTCCACTATCGACTCCTCCTGCAATGGGCCTCTCTTGTGTGGTTTCCTTGTCCATATTTAATCCCCCACTTAAAATACATTTTTTCAATTTATATTTTCTTTTTTTTATACAAAATAAATTAAATTTGAATTTATGTATTTCCTTCTAATTAAACATCAAAACCTTCTCCTTCTCACATGTTCATATATGCTTCATATTCGCTCTATAATCCTCCATACCCTACATCCTCAATCCACTGCTCTATATAACTCCAATTGACCCTTAAAATTGGGCAGTTATTTCAAAATCCAAAAATGTTTTATTAGAGATAGATTAATCCAGAGAGTTAATTCATTTTAGTTTCTTTACAATGTTACTATTTACTTTAACTATTGATATATTTAGAAAAATGTTTTACAAAATCCTATAAGAATATATATAATATTAATAATGTTTAAAAATGTTTCCAACTATTATATATATCATATTAATTTAATTTATACAAGTTAAAATATTTATAGATTACCCCATCATACATTATTAAAAAATAGTTTTAAATTTCTATTTTTCCAATTTATATAGAGTGAAACTTTAAATAGAATGAAAATTACTTTTTAAAATAATGTTTATTAATTTCATAAGAAAGTTTAATATCCTTATTATGTAGGTTAATTCACCTTATTTTTCATTATAGTTCCCTAGTTATATAAATTTTCACTTGTGGTAGTTTTTCCTCTACTGAACCCATTAAGGATTTATTCCACTTTCATTTCAACATGAGTTACAATTAATAAGTGGGACTTTTTTTCATTACATCATTTATTTTCACCCCACTTTCATTCATTCTGACCACCATTTTAAATTTATCACTCTGATTATACTATAAGTAACCTTGGAAGATATTTATATACAAATAATTTATGGGAATAATTCTAGTTGTGTTTTTAAATATTGAAAATAATAAATGAAATAAAAAAAGGAAGAGATTGATAGATTAAAATAAGAGGTTGAAATACCAAAAACCTTAAAATATAAAAAATAGAGAAATTTATAAAATTAATACTAAAAATATAACAGTATGATAGAATCATTGATGTATTGACTTCAATTATTAAAAAAAGTGTAATTGTAAATAAGTTCTAGGGTATGAAGTGACTATAACAAGAAGAAAAGTTGATTATCAAATAAGACTCTCCACTCCTCTTATGAAATATATAAAAGTTAGAAAATTTATAATGATATCCAATGAAAAGGTGAATGTAAAAAAATAAAATATCCTCAAGGTTAATTTAAATTCAACTCCTCCCAATTTTTTTACTCCCACCATGAAAAAGTTATATAAATTTTTTTAGAGTTAGTGAGTCAAAATGGTATGATTATTGAGAAACATTTGATAAGATTTTGGTGTGGGAATACTTACATTCAAATAAAAAATTTGAATTGTAACAAGCATTATTTTGATATGAGGACTCCTATAACTATATTTAAATCTATAATAAGACTGTACTTCACTATTTAAATTATTATCATAACCATCACTCAAAAAATTCATATCTTATTCCATATTTTCTAAACCTCACTCTCAGTTTCTATTCTAACATTTTTTCAAAGTATATTATCTCTATTAGTACCACTTAGGTTGCATTTTATTTTTAGGTGATACGATAAGTTGGGATTATGCTCCAATCATTAGTTTTAGATGTGGATTTATACTGATCCCATTGGGACACTACTTCAATTTGTGTTCAAGTTAATGTTTTTATCATTTGATAAATTTCCATCAAATTTGGTTCCAACTAACCCTATCAATGAAACATTTCCAATCCCACCACATACTATGTTATTAAGTGAATGAACACCAAATCCTACCTCTTATTTAACTCATACCTACAAAGGTTATAGAAGAAATCCTCGAATTACTTCATTTTTGTCCAATACTACATAAAATTGAAAACCTAGACCAACAACCACCTGTTTACCCCAAGTTTTTTCTTTTCATGTTACCCTTATGTAAAATGATAACTTTTCAGGAATCATCATTGATAACATTCAAATTATGGGTTCCCCTTATTAGAATTATCTATAAATTTATCCTTTAATTATGAATATATTATGTGTATTTATTTATTTATTATAAAAAAAATGAATATTTTATGAACATAATATAATGGATATAAATTGAAAATGAATGGATGATAATTATATGACAAAATATTTTAAATACGGAGTTAAAGAGTTCTTCAAGTTTGAAATAGGGCATGCATTTGACCCTCCTCAAATCCTTTGTTAATTTTTATGATGTTTTTATTCAATAAAAAAAATTGTAAGAGTTGGAAGAACGTTTAATTTTTTGGGGAATAGATTAGAACTATAAATGTTGAACTAGACATGGGGAAAACTTAATGTGAACACTGATTGGGATGATACTACAGTTTACAGGTCATTTGATATGAATAGCGGTTAAAATGATAATTATTATCATGTAGAATAAATAAAAATTGGAATTTAATATGACCTTTGTGATTTTGTAAATTTGTTTGAGAAGTTAAATAATTATTCTAAGAGACCATTTTATAATTCTTGTAGTAAATACCCAACATTTTTAGCCATATTGATGTTATATAATTTGAAAGCTAATAGTCTATGGAGAGATTCCAAATTTATTGAACCACTTGGTCTCCTAAATGATATTCTACCAAAATAAAATTAACTTCCTTTTCGAATATATGATGCTAAATGAATTATACATTCAATGGGCATGATCTCTAAAAAATACATTCTTGTCAAAACTATTTCATATTATGTCACATGGAATATGAATCACTCATAAAATTCCTTAGGTGTGGTTTGAATAAATACAAGAAATATTAAACAAGTATTCTGAAATTTTTATGGTAATTTACTATCATTACATGGTTTAGGTGACTTTATGAGTTTCAGGAAATTGTGAGATAGTTAACATGGATTGAAGATACAAGAATTGAATATGGGAGTATCCTAAATTTGGAAATGAGTTGAGAAACTTCCATCTTCTGTTATCTACATATGGAATAAATCCTTTTGGTGTACAAAGTATTAATCACATTACATGGATAGTTATATTGGTAAATTATAACTTTACACCATGGTTATTCATGAAGTGAAAATATATTATGTTGTATCTGCTTGTATCTAGACCAAAACTATTCATTTATGATATTGATATCAATTTGGATCCATTGATTGAATATTTGAAATTGATGTGGGATATAGGTGTTACAATATATGATGAACATAGAAGTGAAGAATTCATATTAAGGTACATGTTATATGGGAAGACAAATGTATTTCCAGTTTATGGAAATCTATCAGGATATATCCTTAAGGAAATGTTGGGGTCTCTCTTTATGAATAATTTACACTCAGTTTGGTTGAAAAATTCCTGAAATATTGTGTTTATAGGACATTTAAAAATTTTTCCTCGATGTCATAAATATCGATCTTGTATTATAGTATTCGATGGGAATACCAAAAAAGGTAAAATATTATCTCCACTAATGGGTAATCAACTATTAAATAAATTAAAAGATATTGACACTGTTTTTTGAAAACCATTTTTAAAAAACCATAGAAAATTAGGTGGTACAAGGAGATGAATTCTCTTTTAATTGTCATATTAGACTTGTTTGTATGTTAGAAATTTTCTTGATTTCATGAATATATTAAAAAATGTATTTTATAGTGTTATTGGAATGTTATTAGATTATCCTAGAAAAAAATATGGAATCAAATCTAGGTTGCACATGAATGGCATGGGGATAAGGGAGTATTTGGCACTGGTGAAGGGTGAAAAGTGGACTTTTCTTCCTCCATCACCTTACACTCTATCCAAACAAGAAAAACTGTTATATTTCATTTTCCTTAATGGTGTAAAATTTTCATAGGGGTATTCCTCAAATATCATAATGTCATCTCAATGAAAAATTTGAAGTTACAGTGTCTAAAATCACACAAATTTCATGTTTTGATGAAATATTTAATTCTTGTCACTTTATGTTTCATTATGTCAAAAAATTTATTACATACATTAACCCAGATCTACTAATTTTTCAAATCCGTATGTAGTAAATTTACATCCACTGTGAAGTTTCTAATCATGAAAAAGGATATTGTAGTCATATTATGTGAAGTAGATATGTTTTTTTCACCATCATTCTTTGATATAATGGTCCACTTGATGGTTCACTTGGTTAGAGATGTTTAACTATGTGGTTTTATCCATTATAGATAAATTCACCCCACTGAATGTTATATTGAAATTTTGAAATGGTATATAAATAATTGAAGTCATACAGAAGTTTGTATTGTAGAACAATATATTATTAAAGAAGTTATTGAATTCTGTATTGATTACCTATCAGATGTTGATAGCATAACTTTCCCAAAGTCTTATCATAGTCAATTCCTTATGGGATAATGGATTTCTAAAAGAGGTGTTTCTACAATTACCATCACAATGCAGTAGTAATCTTGCCTTTTCATTTTACATAATAGTGAAGACTTTGATCCATATATTAAAGCTTAAATTTAATTCATATACATTTCAATCTATCAAGGGATGAAGTATGGATATAAAATAACATAATAAATAGTTTATAGGATGGTTATGATATCCTATTTATAAGGAGTTATCTAAAAATATTAATTCAATTGTCTAATGACATAGAAGGCTACTTAGCGGGACTAAATGAAAATGTTATATCTTAAACTTGTTTTTCAATTAATGTTTATAAGTTATTTACATTGTAACATGATGAACACAATACGATGAAAAAAGTGGAGTTACTATTGTAGAGAAAGTGATGCACATTTCTAGTTCCAAGGATGGAAATCCAATTTATAAAAATATTTCATATTTCATCATCATTGTACATATAAATGAGTTGTGTTATAAAATATTTTATGTGATGATTTTCCATTAAAAATGGGTTGACAATAAGAGTGTTGTGGAATTTGATGAAATGGGATTCATTAGGGTGAATTTCAATGTGGAAGGGTATAAGGGTGAACAGTTCATAATGGAATCACAAGAAATACACGCATTTTATGTCTTAGATCTAGAAAATAAGAATTGGTCAATTTTCCTTTTGGTGACTAAAATAATGGTAAGGTTAGATAAAAATTTAATTGAGGATGACCCTTTCATTGAGAAATCACAATCATTTCATGGTGATACCAATATAGACAATGTATTATACATTAGATGGGAACACAAAGAGGGGATTTGGATACTTGACAGAGGATCCAAATCCCTTCAACCTTTAAAGAAAATAAATAGAGGTCAATAACCAGGTTAAAGTTTGTTTTAATACATTATTCTTTTCCTTAAAATATTATGTTTTCTCTACTGTATTCATGTAATATAAATTAAATGTTTTACTACTCATGCGGATAATCACTTATTCACATGATGATGTTACCAATCTCATGTAAGAACATATGGTTGATTCTAAAACTACAAAATTATTAGGGGATGAACAACATGTTGATGAAAAACAAGAATGAAATAGAATCACTGTGTTGACTAAAATTATCAAGTCAAGAAACAAGGGTATAAATTTTGTTATATTAGGGTAAAACCCAATAAGGTAATGTTTAGTAGTTATATTGGAGTATCAACAAGAATGAGTTTTCCTATTGATACAGATTTGTGGCACCATGTCCAGCATGTAATGAAGTAAACCCTTTAAGAATATATTAATAAAATGTTATGATATACTTTATCTATTTTACTAAAAAATTATATAATTAATGTTGATTTAATTTTCATTATCTCTTGCAGAGTATGTTTATTTTATATGATTTATATAATAAACATGTATTAATGGCCAATGTAAAAGCTCATAGAGGCTTTTAGACACTTATTACCAAGCTTCATCTCAGGGATGTTGATGGGAAAGTAAATCCCCACCCACCATTTATATATGTAAACATTATAAATTAGGAAACATGGAATAATTTAATCATTCATCATGATGAGAAATCATTTTAGGTACATTATAGTTTATAATTATTTATTTTACATTATTTATTTTATCCAATTTAATTCAAAATTGTAAATTTATAAAAAATTAAAGGAGTGATGAAAACAAACAACATACATAAAAAATAATGTACCACTATCACAAAGTAAGTATGGGATATGCTTCACTAGAGAAGAAAATAGTATGTATTTTAAATCTAAAATAAATTCTTTTTGTGATATGAAACAACATATATTTCTTTGTTTATATGCAGATTGATGAATCGAAATCTAAAGTCACTTCCATACCACAACACGTGCTATGGAAGGAGAACTACATAAATATAGAGGGAAAACTAGTTGATGAAAAAACAAAAGTAGTTTGGAAATAATGTGTAAGTGTGACATAATAGTAATTCATAATGCTTTGTAATGGTATTATAAAAAAATATATATTTATGTTTGTATTTTTTTATACAGTTTAGTCATAAACATTAGTGGTGACCTTACCTAAATAAAAGTTACTTTCATAATATTTTAAGAGACTGGAACAATATGCTCACGTTATAGGTGTAGGGTTTTGAGTGTAACATCAAATATATTTAGAGAAGACAAAACCACAAGAAGATACATATTAGAAGATGAAAGGAATTAAGGTGAAAATATATTCTTTAAAATGTATTATTTTCCAATATAGTTTGGCAGACCAATATATGAAAAAGGATCAAAGCAAACCAGTAGTGGAACAAATATCAACACATGAAAAGCTAAATAACCCCATTAGTTATTAGGCCAACCACTCCACTCAAGTACATAACTTACCTGAGGTGATAATTTTTTTTCATTAATCCTTCTCCTAAATATGAATCAAACAACTTCCGATAACATTATATTACTAAAATTATACAAGATGAAGCTGTATGTGACTTCTATGTATCAACACCTACACACCACCTAATTGTAAGGGGTATAGTGTATAATATCCCAGGAGACATGATACATAAAAAAGAACTCCAAAAATATCACATGGGAGTGGGGATTAGAGTAGATCAGGAACTGAGCAGAGAGTATCATATTCCACTTGATGATCTAGATATTACAACAGTAAATGATGTTATTGTGACTTTCATGTAATGTTTATATAATATTATAAAGATACATGAGGAATCTCATTAATAAATTTTTCAAATAAACAACCAATAATGGTTGATGAAAAATGTTCTGAAATTAGTTATGGTATTACAGACAGATAAAACAATGGGTAAGAATATGTTCATATCAATATAATCAAGTTAATTGACCAAGAAAACAAAAGGAACTTCTGAGAGTACCTTATCCCCACTAGTTCCATTAAAGCATATATTAATATTACAAGTTAATATAGACACAAAATTCAAACATGGAGATGTGTACTACATTTAATATGAAGAATAAATATTTGGATATTTCATTGCATACATGGTTAGTCTCAAGAGTATAAATGATATTCTCAAGTTTGAATGGTTGTGAGTCTCAGTTGTGAATACATACATGAGGTACATTTTCATAATTCGTCTCTCCAAAAAATAATCTACTATTTTCATTAAACTTAATAACTATTACTATTTTATATAGAAATTTATATTAATATTATATAAAGGTAAAACCCAGTGAAGCATGATTTGGATTCATTAATCCCTATATCATTTCTACGAAATAAATTTCTTTGGAGTAGGATGAAATTGATAATAAAAAAGATGAACTAAGTGAGTCATTTGAGAATAAAATAATAGATGTAAAAATATTCTTGATGCTGATAATGTAGGGGTAAAACTATTTAATCAAATCATGTTAAATATATTTTTATTTTTTCATTACTTATTTGTTTTCTAGGAAGCCCTAGATGATGATCATAATCAATTTGGATACCCCAAAATTTTATTTTTTGGATATAATGCATGGATTTTCATCAAACCAAACACACATGGTATGTATTGTTAATTTATAATGCACTGGAATCAACATTTCACAGATACAATTCAAATTATATATTTCAATTTGTGTTTTAATGATAAATTTTTTTATGATATAGATATATATAAATATAGGATAAATCATGTTATGAGTTCGATAACTAAACATAAGAAGCTTAAATATTTCTTCAAATGAAAATATATTAAGGTATATATAGAAATATTGAACTATCAAAACCTATTTGAAAAACAATTTACTCATTTTGGTCAATGTTTCTGCAATATCCAAAGCATGATTATAGAAACTATTTTTGATATTAAATTTGAAAATTTATAAAAGGTATCACATACCATCAAAATACTATCATCCCTAAATAGGTAGTTTATGAACGTAATTACACTTTCTTTAAAATTATTTCTTAATATTTTTCTGTCTATATTTTCTCAGTACTACCAAAATTTAAAAATATATATATACTCAAAATAATAAGTAAATTTGTTTAGAGATGATTGGTCAGAGTACATGGTGTCATAATGTTTGCAGACATCAAATTTAGGTGAATACCTATCATGTTTGTGATCTAGTACGGGTGATGTCCTTAGAGATACATTTGGTATGTGAAGCATTAGTAACTTAAGGCTTATATATTATTTTTTGATTATTTCTAAATTATAAGTATAATGGAGGGAAAAATTTTAGAAATGAAGGATAATAACACATGGTGTCAGAATGTATACATACATCATTAAGAGGAGACTTCCTACTACTTATTTAGTAAATTTTATCATCATTTTATCTACTTTATTAGTTAATTAATTTATAATTTTTATTTGATAATTATTTATTTAATTTTCACATCATTTTATCTACTCTTTTTAGTTAATTTTCACATCATTTTATCTACTCAAAGTTCATGTTTTTAGTTCAAAAATGACATTTAAGTTAAAAACGTGTGACACTCACTAAAAACCTAGAAAACATGCTCATATTATCTTGATACTTAAGAACACAGATCCTTAAGGAATTTTTGAAATATTGGAATCAATTGTACCTAAATTTAACACATAGTGTGACTAGTATGACTCAAAGAGTGTGGTTTTAATATATAAGTGTTATTGTAATTTAAAACATGTATCACATAGCTAGAATTAAGAAAAAGATAATTGATTATTTCCAAACATTAGGAAACCAATCCATATTTTATTTTTTATGTGTATTAATTGATTTCATATCAATCTGATACCCAATGTGGTCAATATGACTCTAAGTACCTGTTTTCAATTTAAAAGTGTCATTTTAGTTTAAAATGCATGTCGTATATCTGAAATTAATATAACGAGCCTAGATTGTATTCAAAATCTATAAAAATGATCCATAAATAATTTTTTCACATTTAGGAATTAAAATCCTGCCAATTTTACACATTATGTGGTCGGTATGACTTGATGTCTGTGTTTTCAATATAAAAATGTGATTTTAGTTTAAAAGGCATAAAATATACAAAACTGAGAAAACAGCTAGGATTTTTTTTAAATATTAGTAAAATGACCCATAATTAATTTTTGACTTGAAGTAATCAACCACACATCAATATAAATTCTAATATGGTTGGTATGACTCAAAATGATTGTATTAAATATAAAACTATCTTTTTAGTTTAAAACATGTGTCATTATCCAAAACTAAGAAATGGGATCTAATTGATTTCAAAATTTATTACGAAAAATCCATAATTCCTTTTTTATGTGTAGGAATTGGCACACATCAATATTAAAAAATATGTGGTCAGTATGACTCAAAGTATGTGTTTTCAATATAAATGTTCCATTTTACGTTAAAATGTATGTCACATCAGTAAAACTGATCAAATGAGCTCATATTGTTATCAAACATTACTAAAAATTATATAATTATTTTTTATGTGTAGGAACTGACTATATGATAACCTAATGTAAGGTGTGGTTGTTATGACTTGAAGTGTGTGTTTTCAACAAAAATAATCACATTTGAGTTTAAACCACACATAAAATTTCCAAAACCAAAAAAAAATGAGCTCATATTATTTTAAAACTTTAGTGAAAATTTCAAAAATTCATTTTTTTGTTTAGGAATTAATGACATGTTAATATGACACCTGATGTGGTCGGTATGATTCAAAATGCATGTTTTTAGTATAAAAATGTCATTTTAGTTTAAAACATGTGTTAAATATCCGAAACTAAGAAAATGAACTATAATTATTTTCAAACTTTAGGAAAATAATCCGTAATTAATTTTTTATGTGTGGTAATTTACTACACATCAATCTGACACAAGATGTGTTTGGTATGACCCTATGTTTTTTTTGAATAAAAAATGTCATTTTAGTTTAAAACAAGCCTCAAATATCCAAAAAACTAAAATGAGGTTGTATTGTTTTTAAAATTTATGAAAATGGTCCATAATTCATTGAATATGTGTAAGAATCAACCACACATCAATCTGACACCCGATGTGATCGGTATGACTCAAAATGGGTGTTTTTAATATAAAAGTACCATTTTATTTTAAAACATGTGTCACTAAACAAAACTAAGAAAACAATATTGGATTTTTTTTTGAAATTTAGGAAAACAATCCATAATTCATTTTTGATGTGTATAAATTAACCTAACATCAATCAGACACACAGTGTGGTCAGTATGAGTTGAAGTGTGTGTTTTCAATATAAAAGTACCATTTTACTTTAAAATGTGTGTTGCATTACCAAAACTAAGAAAATGAGCTCATATTTTTTTTAAACTTTAGTAAATTTATCTATATTTAATTTTTTAATTCAATCCAATACACGATGTGGATGATATGACTTTAAGTACATGTTTTCAATACAAAAGTTCCATTTTAGTTTATAAAACACATCAAACAGTCAAAACTAATCAAACAAACTGATATTGTTTTCAAACATTAAAAAACAAACCCATAATTCATTTCTAATGTTTTTGAATTGGCCACATTTCAATCTTACTCCCGATATGGTCGACATAGCTCTAAATGTCTATTTTCAATATACAAGTGTCATTTTTTTAAAATGCATGTCACATCACCAAAACTGAAAAATTGATCTTTTATTATTATTAAATTTTTTAAAAATGATCCATAATTAATTCTTGATATGTATAAATTGACCTCACATAAATATGAGACACGATGTGGTATATATTACTCAAAGTGTGTGCTTTCAATACAAAAGTTCCATAATAATTTAAAATGTGCATCAAATATCCAAAACTGAGTAAATAGGCACGGATTATTTTAAAACGTTAGGGAAATAATCCATAATTAATTTTTAATAAGTAGAAATTTATCATGCATCAATATGACACCCAATGTGGTTAGTATGACTCTAATTAAGTGTTTTCAAAATAAAATTGTAATTTAGTCTAAAACACGCATCACATAGATTTAACAGAGAAAATGATATCATATTGTTTCCAAACTTTAGTAAAATGGTCTATAATTAATTTTTCATTTGTAGGAATTGATTGTACACCAATCTGACACATGATGTAATTAATATAACTCAAAGTATGTGTTTTAAATATAAAATGTTCATTTTAGTTTAAATACATCACATTTCCAAAAACAATAAAATAACATTGGACTATTTTTAAACTTTAAGTAAATTATATATAATTAATTTTTGATTTGTGGGAATTGACTGCATGTCACTTCAAACCCTGATGTGGTCAGTATGACTTGAAATTCATGTTTCTAATATAAAAGTTTTATTTTAGTTCAAAATGTGTGTCACATTTCCAAAACCAAGAAAATGAGTTTGTATTATTTTAAAGCTTTATTAAAATGGTCCATAATTAATTTTTGACATGTATAAATGGACCTCAAATAAATCTATCACATGATGTGGTCGGTATAAATTGAAGTGCATGTTTTCAATACAAAAGAGTCATTTTAGTTTAAAATGAGCATCAAATATCCAAAACTGAGAAAAAAAATCATATTGTTTTCAAACTTTAGAAAAATGATCCATAAATAATTTTTTAGGTATATGAATTAACCACACATTAATATGATACACGATATGACTGATATGACTCAAAGTGCATGTTTTCAATATAAATGTTTCATTTTAGTTTAAAACATGCATCACTAGAAAAAACTAAGAAAATGGGAATGGATTGTTATTAAAATTTTGGAAAACAATCCATAATTCATTTTTTATGTGTAGTAATAAACTGCGTGTCAATGTGATACATGATGTTTTTGGTGTGACTCAAGGTGTGTGTTTTCAATATAAAAGTTCAATTTTAGTTTAAAACACATGTCACATTTCCAAAAATGAGTAAATGAGCATGTATGGTTTTCAAAATTTAGGAAAATAATCTAAAATTAATTTTTGATGTATAGGACTTGACCACACATCAATCAGAAAAATGATGTGGTTGGTATGACTCAAAGTGCATGTTTTTAATACAAAAGTTCTATTTTAGTTTAAAACATATATCAAATATCCAAAACTAAGAAAATAGATCAGATTATTTTCAAACTTTATGATAATTTTCCATAATTCATTTGTGACATGTAAGAATTGACCACACATCAATCCAACACATGATGTGATTGATATGACTCAAAGTATGTGTTTTTAATATAAAGGTTTCATTTTATTTTAAAACACACTTTACTATCCAAAACCAAGAAAATGATCTTGGTTTGTTTTAAAAACTTAGTACATCGATTCATAATTCGTTTTTGACTTGTAGAAATTTACCGCACATCAATATGACATACGATGTGGTTAGGATAACTCAAAGAGTCTATTTTCAATATATATTTGTCATTTTAGTTTAAAACACACATCACATAACCAAAAATGGGAAAAGAATATCATATTTGTTTCTAATCATTTTATATATTATTTGTTAATTAATTTATGTATCATTTTTATATAATACTTATTTAGGTCATTATCACATAAATAATGCTTAAATATGAACAATAATTGGTGTGATAATTAAAGACTTGTTCTCAAAAGCAAGTTCCCTTGAATAGTCTCACATTTTTAGTTGGTGTTTTTTCTCGCCACAGATATGATCTAATTCAAGCACACCTACTTTTGAGAACAACCAAAAATAGTGTGACATGTAAGAATCAACTATAACTCAATTTGATATATGTTTTTTCACATATGACTCAAATTATATATATTTTAAAAAAATTGACAATTTATGTTTAATTTATTTATTTATATTATTACTAACATAAAAAAATTCTTATACAAGTGAATTTTTTAACTCAATATGGGGTGGTTTTTTTGGTAACTAATATAATGACCATGGTTTGAGGGCCAAAGGCAATGTAAGATTGATGTTTTTGAATGTTTGTGATAAATTGTACTTACTAATGTAATTGTATAAAACTGTAATGATATGACTCACCATGGAACACCTATAAAATAGAAGATCAAGACACTACAACCCCAATACCTCCTCCATAGGCTAGGGACTAGAGACAAGCATGGATAAAAAATAACTAATATTGTATGCATTTTCTTATTGTAATTCTATGCATGCACCCAACCATATCCATGAAGAAGTGTCGAATAATAATAATAAAATACAATAACCTCTTGAGTAAAAATCATGCATATAATAATATCTAAGGAATACCAAAAATTGTGACATAGTAAACTAAAATGAAAAGGGATAAATAAATACCCACCCAGAAATGATGTCCCAACATGAAAACAACTAGAAGTGAAATGATAAGAGAGGTTGGCTCCAAATCTCCAAGCCTGAACACCATATGTTGTAACGCCTCGACCCTAGTACCCAGAGTTGGTTCATTATTAAAAAACATTGGCATGATCACAAGAAAGATCATGTCTCGAAAGACCGATTAGTTTAGTAGCCTTGGAAACACTAGATATATTCATAAAGTTTTACATTACAACATAAAAATGAAAACTACAACAACATAGTATCCATATTCCACACTCTTATCCCCTCATACTATCCCTGCAGGTCATTCATAATTTACTTCTTCACATCCTGGGAAAAATAAAACATAGAAAAGGGGTGAGATCAAATGCCCTGTAAGGATAACAATATAGCGGAAACATTCATAAATAGGAATAAACATTTAAGGCAATGTATAACTAAAACAAAATCCTTTTAAACTTTAACTTTAACATAGTATGGAAAAAAATAAAATGAAATAATGTCATTTAATTATTCACATGGATATTATACTAATCGAATAATCACATGAAATATCAATAACAACTTTCATAATGATGGAATGCATAATGTCAGACTATCATAACCACATAGTCAAGTCCTCATGCCAAGAATACAAATAATATTTTTCCAAGGCCTTGTGGAAAGACACTAGTTTGTCTCATGAGACCTACTGATGCATCGAGGAGCTATAGCGGGCTCCACCCGTCACATATTAAGTCCAATGCATTCCCATATGAAAAGGTTTAAACATGAAATAAACATTCGTATTAAAACTAGCATATGAAATGTTAATACTTTCACCATAAACCATAAAGGGTATAAAAATAACATATCCATAGTCAAACATATCACAAAACCTTCAATACAATATGGAAGTTTTGTTTCATAATGAATCAGCTTCAAATAAGCTTAAAATCCATCAAAGGATGTTGACATAGATGAAATCGGAACTCTTTTTAGAGAAATATCTCTTTTTATTTTGAAATAATTTATGTGTCATATAAAATAAGACATTTTATTTGAAAATATTCTTATAATCTTATAAGGGAATCTTCAACGATTTTATAACGGCGGAAAATAGCTGCACCCGCCGTATAAGTTAAAAAAACATTCTTACCTTAATTCTGTCGAAAAGGTTAAAAAGAACCTTGTTTGGAAAACAACAGAAAGATTCCTTTATAAACCTATTATAAAAAGTCAAAAAGGTTATAAATGACTTTAATCCATATTCTAGTAAATATTAAAAAAAATTTGAAATACATTTTTAAGAAACATGGATGTGGATGATAAAGAAGTCCCAGTATATAATTACGTATAAACAACCTCGGATAATGAAGAGGTTGTGAAATAACCATTGCCTTGTACTTTTACTTGGTTGGGGTAGGTTAACCTCATGTATAATGGTGAAATAATTGTTATTAAATTATACAATAATAATATACATTAATATGATATCATATATGATCTTTTAACATTGATTTGTTAATAATATCTTAGTATTATCGTTGTTTCGGGTGTTAACTTACTCATTTTCTTTTATATATTTTGTTATGTAAGCCATGTTTGTCATGGATATGTAGTATCTTAATCATATCCAGAATTATATAAAGTCCTTAGATACTATTATTAATCATCAAATGAGAATTATACTTGAATGGATACGATGGAGAATGAATCTCATCGCGTTCGTGGAGACGGTAGTCCGTACGTACGCACGAGCGACAATATCATTCTTTTGATATTAAAATGATATATAATTGGATGGTATATCATATATACAGAATCATTATCATGTTATATTTATTATTTACATGAATTACACATCATTATTATACCCATCCAAATAATAATTTATTGAATGACAATTACACCATGACGTGGAGAGGGTAAGCCGTACGTACGCACGTATGGTGACATGCCATTCAAAGGATGGATAGAATACTGAATATGGTCATACCATATTTATAATAACATCACAGTATATAGAATATACTGGAGTTATTATTTTATAATAGAAATAAAAAAATAAAGAAGAAGTTGAAGAAGAAATGAAATTGAAAAAGGGTGGTGAAAACATTACCTCTTCTTCGAGTTCTTCCTTTTGATTTGATCAAAAGGGCTCATTAGGTTGGCTTTCTGATCAAACTAATTCCTCTAGGATGTAGTGATGGAAGTTTAAAGAGTATTTGGGTAGGGTTTTTCCGAACCAAAAGTCTTTGAATGTGTGAATTGGTTTGAAGGGGGAGTGCCCTTTTATAAGAGGGGTGAGGGGCACCTTTGGAAAAGCTAGAAATATTATTTTATAATAAACTCATATTCGGTTTCTAATAGCTCAAAAGTGGATTATTTAAAGGTTAAGGTTGGGAGGGGTCCAAAACCACTCAACCAATAGAATTTAGACAGGTTTGGGTCATTATATTAACCTTATCTTTTAGTTTAAACTCTTAGTTAATTAGTTTCACTTTTACAATGTCTCTTTGTATTTTTATATTATATGGTTAATAAACTTACTATATACCTCTAAGAGACCCCCAAGTGGTCCATTAATGATACACCTATCATGATATAATTCTCTTGGACGAACCTTAGATTTTTAGGAATTTAATATCAATTAATAATATAATATTTGTTTTAAAAACTCTTTTATGTCAATTTTGACACTATTCAATAATTGATTTGTGTAAAAATCATAACAGAATGATTAATTCGAAAAAAGTTAATTATGTTAATCCTAACAGGTCATATTAACATATAAAATTAGTGTAATTCATAAAAAGTCTCAAATTATATTTATTTGGGAATTTATAATGTCAATTATTTTAATTTTTCACTATTATCGTAATTACTGCATTATCATTGTGTCATAAATAAATTAAATAATTTAATGTCTAAAAATTATAAATAAAATATAATTATGTAGGAAATATTTTTATATTTCCAATGAAAATATACAATCGAATTTATCTTATGTATAACCCTATATTAAAAATGTTTTAGTAAATAAACTTTGATTTTAACTCTTTTAACTCTTCTTTGAATTAAATAATAATAAATGTCCTAATCTAATACAAGTGGATCTAAATGATAATATTTTATTCCTAAGGTTGTTTTCGGTCGAGATAAACTTGTCCAATAGAATTGTGACATGTGTTAGGGTAATATTAATATCATTTTTACCCTTAATTACCCTATTTACTTTTAACCGTGGTACATAAAAGTAAAATGTTACTATTCACCAAAAATTATTTTCATCTCATTGAATCACATTTTACTACTTGATATTAACCGTGTCTCTCGGATTTTCGAAATTCCATTCACAAAAGCGGTAAAATTAAGTTTGATGAAAAATTCAGTTTTTTTGACTGCCACTTAGTGGTTTCACTATTCATAAAAACTTGAAGTTTTTCAGAACAATGCCAAAATTTCACCCTAAGCTATAATTGATATTCTGAATTCAAAAATGATGTCTATTTTACAAAATTCCAAACATATAAGTTGAATTAATTAATTTTATATTTAATTCCCGTTGTCACAACAAATAGCGTGTTTTTAAGAAACAATATATATCAAAAGATTGACAATTGTTTATGTCCAATTTCAAAGTAAAATTAATTATAATGAACACCATTGGATAAAATGGTAAAAATATATTCTAATTATACTTTAAAACCAATCAATAATATAATTTATCACTATAAATTATTTTGATTAAAAATTTTGTTTTTAAGTATTTTTCACTATTCATAAAAATTGGAAGTTCTCAGAAAAATACCAAAAATTCAAATTAGGATAATTTCGATATTCCGAATCCAAAAATGAAGTCCATTTTGAAATATAAAATATATGTAATTTCAAAAATTAGGTATTACTATTCATAACGGCTAGTTTGATTGATTGTGGTGTGTTAGAACTCGATGTTGTGTACAACACACTCTATCGCATTATTCAAAGAGAAGCGTACCATAGAAGCTTGGGGTGTTACATTCTCCCCTCCTTAAAATAATTTTACCCTCGAAGTTTCTAGAATACTACCGCATGAAAAGACTCGGGTGGTTCTTCATCATAAGTTCCTCGGGTTCCCACGTTGCCTTTTCCATCTTATGGTTTCTCCACAAAACTTTTACTAGATGCGTCGTCCGATTTCTCAGTACTTGTTCTTTAGTATCAAGAATCCTGACGGGCTCTTCGCAATAAGACAGATCAGGTTCCAGTTTTAATTCCTCATAGGTGAGTACATGCATTGGTTCAAGAATGTATTTCCTCAACAGAGATACGTGGAACACATCGTGAACTTTGGAGAGACTTGGCGGCATTGCCAATCGGTAAGCTACAACCCCAATTCGTTCTAGAATTTCGAAAGGTTTGATGTTCTTGGGACTCAATATACCTTTCTTACCAAAACATATGACTCCCTTCCATGGAGATACCTTCAGGAAAACATGATCACCGACTTGAAATTCCAAATCCTTCCTTCGATTATCAGCATAGCTCTTCTGCCTACTTTGAGCTGCTTTGATGTGATTTTGGATTACCTTCACCTTTTCCATTGTTTCCTCTACCAGTTCTAGACCAACATGTTTTCTTTCACCAACGTCATCCCAACAGTTTGGTGTGCGACATCTCTTTCCATATAATGCTTCATATGCTACCATCTGAATACTCGAATGGAAGCTATTGTTATAATAAAATTCTACCAAAGGTAAATATTGATCCCACATACCCTGAAAGTCAAGTGAGAAAGATCTCAACATGTCTTCTAAGGTTTTAATAGTCCGTTCTGATTGTCCGTCTGTCTGAGGGTGGTAGGCAGTGCTCAAATGAAGTTCAGTATCCAGGGATTTCTGAAGAATTTTCCAGAATCTTGAAGTAAAACGAGGATCACGATCAGAAACAATCGATAGGGGTACTCCATGAAGTCTCAAAACTTCATCAATATATAGTCTTTCTAGACGTTCCAGTGGTAGATCTTCTCTTATAGCAAGAAAATGTGCTGACTTGGTAAGACGATCAACAATAACCCATATTGCATCGTTCCTTCTAGGAGTCTTTGGTAGTCCCATGACAAAGTCCATCGTGATATTATCCCATTTCCACTCAGGTATGGGAAGAGGTTGCAATACTCCACTGGGTTGTTGCCTTCCAGCTTTCACTTGTTGAGAAACTATACATCTTGACACAAAATCAGCAATCTCCCTCTTTATGTTTTCCCACCAAAAATGTTCCTTCAAATCTCTATACATTTTGGTGCTCCCAGGGTGTATAGAGAAATTGGAACAATGAGAATCATCCAGAAATTCCCTTTTTAGATCAGGTATATCGGGAACATAAATTATCTTCCCAAATTTCAAAATTCCATCTTTATACACAAAGTCTCTCAATCTCCCATCATTCACAGCTTTAATCTTCTTTTGAAATTCTTCATCATCGGTCTGAGAACTCTTAATCCTTTCTAGTAAATTTGGTTTAGAAACCATTTGAAAAAGAATTGATGTTTCACCTTCCATGGTTATTCCCATGTCCATCTTCACTAGATCCATGAAAATTGGATCCCTTTCAATTCTCATATTGTACAAAACTCCATGATCTTTTCTGCTCAAAGCATCTTCCACTTTTTTTGCTTTCCCCGGGTGGTAGTGTATCATACAATCATAATCCTTGAGTAATTCAAGTCATCTCCTTTGCCTCATGTTGAGTTCTTTTTGTGAGAAAATATACTTCAAACTCTTGTGATCAGTATAAATCTCAAATTTTTCACCATAGAGGTAGTGCCTCCATATCTTCAAAGAAAAGACCACAGCTGCTAACTCGAGATCATGAGTAGGATAGTTTTGTTCATTAATTTTCAACTATCGTGATGCATAGGCAATAACCCTATCATTCTGCATAAGGACACAACCAATTCCTTTCTTCGATGCATCACTATAAATAACGAACCCATAATTCCCCGATGGTAGATTCAATATAGGAGCATTGACTAATCTTCTCTTCAGTTCTTCGAAACATTATTCACACTCTTTTTTCCAAACAAACTTAACCCCTTTACGTGTGAGCTTTGTTAATGGGTTAGCCAACCGGGAAAAATTATGGACGAAACGTCGATAATATCCTGCTAAACCAATAAAACTACGTACCTCAGTTATACTCATTGGTGCATGCCATTCTTGGATTCCCTTGGTATTAGAAGGATCAACAGAAATTCCATATTTAGAGACAATATGTCCAAGAAAAGAAATCTCCTAAAGCCAGAATTCACACTTTCTAAACTTCCCATATAATTCATGTCTTCTCAGAGTCTTCAGGATAATGCGCAAGTGATTTTCATGATCTTCGTAGCTTTTGGAGTATACCAAGATATCATCAATAAATACCACCAAAACTTCATCGAGATATTCCTTGAAAACTCTATTCATCAGATCCATGAATACAGAGGGTGCATTAGTCAATCCAAAAGGCATTACTGTAAACTCGTAATGCCCATACCTGGTTCGAAATGCTGTCTTCGGAATGTCTTCCTTCTTCACACACAACTGATGGTATCCAGATCGAAGGTCAGTCTTTTAAAAGTATTAAGCTCCATGCAGTTGGTCAAATAAATCATAAATGCGAGGTAGGGGATACTTGTTCTTTATTGTTATAGCATTGATCTCCCTGTAGTCGATACATAACCTCATAGATCCATCTTTCTTTTTAAAAAAAAGAACAGGGGCTCCCCATGGATAAACACTAGGGTGAATAAATCCCTTATTACTCAATTCCTATAGTTGTTTCTTTAGTTCAACTAATTCTATAGTGGACATTCTATAAGGGGTCTTCGATATAGGCCTTGATCCAGGAATTAAATCAATGGAAAACTCAACTTCTCGTTCTAGAGGATGTCCAGGTAAATCTTCCGGAAACACATCAACATATTCTTTTACAATAGGTAAATCCTCTATTTGAACATTACTTTCCTCATCCACATTAATTTCATTCTCT
Source organism: Viscum album (assembly GCA_963277665.1). Lineage (NCBI taxonomy): Eukaryota > Viridiplantae > Streptophyta > Magnoliopsida > Santalales > Viscaceae > Viscum > Viscum album. Next base: position 1,478,302,545 of record OY728166.1, read on the forward strand.
TCCTCCCCAATAAATGAATTTAGTTGAGCTACTAGGGGTGGATCTAGATAAGAATTAGGTGGTGACGATTCTGCTCTAATGATAAGGTGTTCCTTATCATCATCATCAAAAATCGTAACCTCTTTATTCTTAAAATAAATCTTTGCATCATGGTCCGAAAGCCAATCCATACTGAGGATTATATCAAACTCAATCATAGGTATGACGATGAGATCAGCAGATAAAGAACATTTATGTTCTCTAATGGGGACTGATTCATAAAACTTTGTTGCAATGATACTTCCCTTAGGAGTTCTAACTGACAACTCCCCTGTTAAATTAAATTGGAAATATCTAATTTTCTTAGCAAACTGGGAAGATATGAACAATGCGATGATCCAGAATCAAATAATGCATTTTCTAAACTTGAGGAAACCATTAAATTACCTGCCACCATGTATTTTGGAGCTTCTACCTCAGCAGTAGTGATAGAAAAATCATGGCCTTGATCCCTTGGCTTTTTCTGAGGTAAGTTACCCTAACGCTTAGGAAATTCATTTGCATAATGTCCCATCTCCCTGCAATTGTAGCACTGAACATTGTTAGCTTCCTTCTTCCCTTTGCAATCACGAGCTTGGTGGCCTTTTTCACCACACTTGTAACAGACACTCATTCCCTTCAACCAAGTACAGGGGTGTCTCTTACCACATTTACCATAGGATGGATATTCAACATTTCCCTTCTTCCCCTTATTTCCATTCCCAGATTGATCATCATATCTCTTCTTCTCTTGCTTTGCTTTAAAGTCATAAGACTTAGAGAATTCCTTTTCTGTCTTGATAGCACATGAGACAATGTCTTCGTACGATGAGAAGGATTGTGAGACTAATGCTCGACGGAGAAATGGTTTTAACCCATCAAAGAAACGATCAGTCTTACATCTTGGGTTATGTATATAATCTCCATCATACCTTTATAACCTTGTAAAGTTAGCCTCATACTTTGCGACATTCTCATCCTCCTTTTGTCTCAGACTCAGAAATTGCCTTTCCATATCTGCTCGATGGTCACGAGGAAAGTATTTTTCTAAAAACAGATATTTGAACTCCCTACATTCCATATTTGATACTTCATCATCTTCCTTCATGTTTTGAATCAATGACCACCATTGATCAGTATCTCCAGTGAGGCGGTAAAATGCCATAATAACATTTTCCCTTTCACTACTCCCCAAATCTTGAAATACTTTCTCTAGGGAATTTATTCATTGCTCAGCTACTAAGGGATGTGTACTCCCATTGAACGTTGGTGGTTGTTGCCTCATGAATCGATCTAACATTGATCCTCCATGTTGTGGATCAGGGTTCTCCATACGGGTAAGGTTATTATTCATAACCTGAGTGAGTTGTCCCAGTATGGTGATTAGCTGATCGACACCAGTTTCATCACTAGATCCACTATAATTGTCTTGAGCAGGAGGGCAATCCCTACATGGAGTGTGTTCATTGATACGGTTTCCATTTCTTCCACTAGGCACCATTTCTAATCAATGGCATAAACTAGATCAGTTTATGAATAAAAATACATAATTCCATACTTATAAAACACTTAACATAAATTGAACTATTTATAGATATAATCCATAATCATAAAAATGTTTTCTTTGAGGAAGTATATACTCATTAACCTTTCATAACAATTTATAAATAAAATGAGAGTTATCCTAAGCATATCCCCTAGTAGTGTTGTAACCAAGAGTGCAGCAAGGCCCGTTGTCGTGCACCAGTTCCTATTCGAGTCTAGCTCAAAGCGGTGTTTTCGGGTTTTACCCCTAGGTACATATGTGCCAGATCCTCCTCTACCTGCTCGTATCCAGACAGGGATGTATTGCTCAGAAAACTCACAAAATATATACAATACCAAAATTCTAGGAAGTTCTTCTATACTAATCCTCAAAGTCCATCTTAGGTATATGTGCTCTAATCAGAGTTTATCTAAATCTAACTTCCAAGGTTTGTACTAAACTTCCTCTGATACCAACTGTAACACCCCGACCCCAGTTACCCAGATTCGGTGCATTATTATATAACATTGGCATGATCATAAGAATGATCAAGTCTCAAAAGACCGATTAGTTTAGTAGCCTTGGAAACACTAGATATATTCATAAAGTTTTACATTACATCATAAAAATGAAAACTACAACAACATAGTCTCCATATTCCAAACTCTTATCCCCTCATACTATCCTTACAGGTCATTCATAATTTACTTCTTCACATCCTGGGAAAAATAAAACATAAAAAAGGGGTGAGCTCAAATTCTCAGTAAGGATAACAATATAGCGGAAACTTTCATAAATAAGAATAAACATTTAAGGCAATTTATAACTAAAACAAAATCCTTTTAAACTTTAACTTCAACATAGTATGACAAAAATAAAATGAAATAATTCCATTTACTTATTCACTTGGATATTCTACTAATCGAATAATCACATGCAATATCAATAACCACTACCATAATGATGGAATGCATAATGCCAGACTATGATAACCACATAGTCAAGGCCTCGTGCCAAGACTACAAATAAGATTTTGCAAAGGCCTTGTGCCAAGACACTAGTTTGTATCATGAGACCTACCGATGCATCGAGGAGCTATAGCGGGCTCCACCTGTCACATATTAAGTCCAACGCATTCCCATATGAAAAGGTTTAAACTTGACATAAACATTCATATTAAAACTAGCATACGAAATGTTAATACCTTCACCATAAACCATGAAGGGTATAAAAATAACATATCCATAGTCAAACATATCACAAAACCTTCAATAAAATATGGAAGTTTTGTTTCATAATGAATCATCTTCAAATAAGCTTAAAATCCATCAAAGGATGTTGACATAGATGAAATCGAAACTCTTTTTTGAGAAATATCTCTTTTTATTTTGAAATAATTTAAGAGTCATATAAAATAAAACATTTTCTTTGAAAATATTCTTATAATCTTGTATGGGAAGATTTTACGATTTTATAACGGTGGAAAATAGCCGCACCCACCGTATAAGTTAAAAAACATTCTTACCTTAATTCTGTTGAAAAGGTTAAAAAGCACCTTGTTTGGAAAACGACAGAAAGATTGCTTTATAAACCTCTTATAAATATTCAAACAAGGGTATAAATTAATTTAACCCATATTCTAGTAAATAGTAAAAAAAATTGAAATACATTTTTAAGAAACATGGCTGTGTATGATAAAGAATTCCCAGTAGATAATTACGTATAAACAACCTCGGATAATGAAGTGATTGTGAAATAACCCTTACCTTCTACTTTTCCTTGGTTGGGGTAGGTTAACCTCCTGTATAATGATAAAATAATTGTTATTAAATTATACAATAATCATATACATTAATATGATATCATATATGATCTTTTAACATTGATTTGTTAATAATATCTTAGTATTATCGTTGTTTCGGGTGTTAACTTACTCGTTTTCTTTTATATGTTTTGTTACGTAAGCCATGTTTGTCATGGATAGGTTGTATCTTAGTCATATCCATAATGATATCAAGTACTTAGATACTATTATTAATCATCAAATGAGAATTAGACTTGAATGGATACGATGGAGAATGAATCTCATCGCGTTCGTGGAGACGGTAGTCCGTACGTACGCACGAGTGACAATATCATTCTTTTGATGTTAAAATAATATATAATTAGATGGTATATCATATATACAAAATTATTATCATGTTATATTTATTATTTACATGAATTACACATCATTATTATACCCATCCAAATAATAATTTATTGAATGACAATTACACCACGACGTGGAGACGGTAAGCCGTACGTACGCACGTATGGTGACATGACATTCAAAGGATGGATAGAATACTGAATATGGTCATACCATATTTATAATAACATAACAGTATATAGAATATACGGGAGTTATTATTTTAGAATATAAATAACAACTAAAGAAGAAGTTGAAGAAGAAATGAATTTGAAAAAGGGTGGTGAAAACAGTACCTCTTCTTCGAGTTCTTCCTTTTGATTTGATCAAAAGGGCTCCTTAGGTTGGCTTTCTGATCAAACTAAGGGATCTAGGTTGTATAGAGAGAAGTTGAGAGAGTATTTGTGCAGGTTTTGGCCGAACCAAAAGGCTTTGAATGTGTGAATTGGTGAGAAGGGTGAGTTCCCTTTTATAAGAGGGGTGAGGGGAACCTTTGGAAAAGCTAGAAATATTATTTTATAATAAATTATATTAGGTTTCTAATGGCTCCAAAGTGGATTATTTTAAGTTTAAGGTGGGGATGGGTCAAAAACCACTCATCCAATAGAATTTAGACAGGTTTGGTTCATTATATTAACCTTATCTTTTAGTTTAAACTCTTAGTTAATTAGTTTCACTTTTACAATGTCTCTTTGTATTTTTATATTATATGGTTAATAAACTTACTATATACCTCCAAGAGACCCCCAAGTGGTCCATTAATGATACAAATATCATGATATAAGTCTATTGGACGAACCTTATATTTTTAGGAATTTAATATCAATTAATAATATAATATTGTTTTAAAAAACTATTTTATGTCAATTTTGACACTATTCAATAATTGATTTTTCTGAAAATCATAACAGAATGAATAATTCAAAAAACTTTATTTACGTCAATCCTAAAATATCATATTAACATATAAAATTAGTGTAATTCATAAAAAGTCTCAAATTATATTTATTTGGGTATTTATAATATCAATTATTTTAATTTTTCACTATTATCGTAATTAATGCATTATTATTGTGTCATAAATAAATTAAGTTATTTAATGTCTAAAAATTATAAATAAAATATAATTATGTAGTAAATCTTTTTTATATTTCTAATGAATATTTAAAATTGAATTTATCTTATGTATAACCCTATATTAAAAATGTTTTAGTAAATAAACTTTGATTTTAACTCTTTTAACTCTTCTTTGAATTAAATAATAATAAATGTCCTAATCTAATCCAAGTAGACCTAAATGATAATATTTTATTCCTAAGGTTGTTTTTGGTCGAGATACACTTGTCCAATATAATTAGTACATGTGTCAGGGTAATATTAATATCATTTTTACCCTTAATTACCCTATTTACTTTTAACCGTGGTAAATAAAAGTAAAAAGTAACTATTCACCAAAAAATTATTTTCATCTCATTGAACCACATTTTACTACTTGATATTAACCGTGTCTCTCAGATTTTGGAAATTCCATTCACAGAAGCGGTAAAATTAAGTTTTATGAAAAATTCAGTTTTTTTGACTGCCATTTAGTGGTTTCACTATTCATAAAAAGTTGATGTTTTTCAGAACAATGCCAAAATTTCACCCTAAGCTATAATTGATATTACGAATTCAAAAATGATGTCTATTTTACAAAATTCCAAACATATAAGTTTCATTAATTAATTTTATATTTAATTCCCGCTGTCACAACAAATAGCGTGTTTTTAAGAAACAATATATATCAAAAGATTGACAATTGTTTATGTCCAATTTCAAAGTGAAATTAATTCTAATTAACACCATTGGATAAAATGGTAAAAATATATTCTAATTTAACTTTAAAAACACTCAATAATATAATTTATCACTATAAATTATTTTGATTAAAAAAGTTGTTTTTAAGTATTTTTCACTATTCATAAAAATTGGAAGTTCTCAGAAAAATACCAAAAATTCAAATTAGGATAATTTCGATATTTAGAATCCAAAAATGAAGTCCATTTTGAAATATAAAATATAAATAATTTCAAAAAGTAGGTATTACTATTCATAACAGCTAGTTTGATAGATTGTGGTGTGTTAGAACTCGATGTTGCGTACAACACACGCTATCTCATTATTCAAAGAGAAGCGTACCATAGAAGCTTGGGGTGTTAAATATGTGGTCTATGCACCTAAGTATCACTAAGCTCAACCAGTAACATCATTGACTTGTACATCATTTTTATAATTAATGAAACATGCTGGAAAATCCCACGTAGGGTTTATTATATACATACCCAATATGATTCCCCAAAAACAAAAAAGGTAGTAATAGAAGACACGAAATAAGTAGTCATCTCAATCCCAAGAAATAAGGAAATTAAACCTGATAGCATAGATATGTGCTCATATAAGAAACCCAATTGAAAGAGAAAGGGGATCTTCATCTCATATCCCAACCTAGGTCATTGATTCTTCATGAAACTCCAAATTTATATGATTAATGTCCAATATCTTGTGTATATGTATGAAGAAGTAACTGCATGGAGGACCCACACATCACCTTTTTCCTCATTTTAGAGGGGGAACAATCTCAAAATAGAGGACCCACTCCTCTATAATATAAGGGGTGACACTCAGTAGATAGATAGAGGACCCATTTCCTAGTGAATCAGTGGGTTCTACTCAATAGGTATTGGACCCATGCTCTAATCTATCAAGGGGTTCCACACTGTAGGTAGAGGACCCTCACCTTGTTCCGTTTGGGGAATTCACTCAATAGGTAAAGAACCAAAGACCTAGTGCATCAGGGGGTTACACTCAATAGGTAGAGAACCCATGCCCTAGTCCATTAGGGGGTTTCACTAAAACCAGTGTGAGGAGTATGGGGGACCCACACCCTTATATGATAATGGGGTATCCAACCCCGGCCTCTCTCTAATGACCATGTCTGATCATTGTTGTCATCGAGCATTGCCTAAAGATTTTTCATTATTATAACATATCGTATCATATCTCAAAAGTTACTACAATGTCCACCATCATGTTCTATATGGGAAGACACTTAGGATAGGCTACTCACAGGACAAAATCCAATTAAAAATAAAGGAGATACGATATGTCGAAATTTTTGGGAATAGTACAGGACGTGTACCAGGGGTCACATGTTGTGTGACCTCAATTAGCCTCCTAGGTGTGTCCTCTACAGTAAACAATTCACTATCCATATATCACTACATGGAATCTAAGGGTACTACATGCTATTTCCTAGCCTCCCATGGTCAAGTTGTGTGCTCCTGTTCATTCCCTTGTCCCTCGGGTCATGCTCATGTACCTAGCCATGTACTTGGTATAGTCCCCTCCTGGGTACCTAGATATGTCCAATCCCAAGTATTCAAATCATTTCATTATTTTTTGTATGTGTATAAGTCTATGTATCAACTAGAGTAGCTGGCCAGGCCCAACCTGTGCATGTGTACTTGGTCATGTACCTGGTCATGCCCGGTTACCATCCCATGCTTGTGTACTCCAAGAGTACATGTCATTTCCCCCCACATTGGGTCATGAATGAGTTCATCTAGAACATTTAGTGGCTACATAGGGAGGGTCACACAGTGTGTTTCCAATTCATAAGGAAAGTGATCCTTATCTTTTTTTTTTGAAACCCTGACTGTCATAGTTGGGTGACTACACGACCAATATTTATCCCAGTATACGCCATGTAGTCAGGATTTCCATAGAAAGTCTAATACATCATGAATTCACTATATCCCATTTTTATCCATGAATCACACCTATTTAATTCCCTATATCGAATGTAGTCTCCTCCATCCATTTTTTCCTAACCTCCAATGGCCAGAAAATGGATTTCCAATCCTCCGCTCATAGTCGACACCCACCCCATGTGCCTCTCATCGTCAGTGCTGCTTTGGATCCCAAATCCAAAAAATATCACCCATGTTTCATGCCTATCTATCCAAAAAAACACTAATCCATTCAATTTTCACACTTCCACCATGCATATGGAGGCCTAATTACACTTGGACCTGCCCGACAATGTCAAATTATGGCCCCATAGCCCAACGGTGAGGAACACAAATAACAGGTCGGGGAAAGAAACAAGAAAAATGGTAAATCAATCATTTTACAAGAATTATTTGAAAATGATCATGATTCAGGGATATTCAAGGTTAGAAAAATGTAATAATCAAGAATAAATTGAATAAAAAATTTAATTCATTTCACAGGCTCATGCGAAGGATTTAATTAATTTCATATCACAGAATAGAAGATAAAAAGTGTTCAATATTTTAATCAAGGGTTGAAACCATAATTGAAGAGCCCAAACTTGATTATGGATCAATAATTATTGAATAAAATGTTCTCTAGTGATGTGGAAGAACTTCTACATTCGCTATTTTTTAATCCACCACAATTTGAACATCGGTCGTCGTCTGATCTTGATCTTCCAATGAATAACTATGAAACCACCTCTCAATAATCCTAGTGTTATATGGATAACCATATAAATTTTCCATAAAAATATATTTATATAATAAAATACGTTTTATGTATTAAATGAATTTAATTAATTAATTAATTAATTAATCCACTTATTATACCCGCTAATGGTTTCCTCATCCGAACAACTAACGTCGACTAACTTTATGTTGTCATTAGGGTAATCCCCACAATATCGATTCAACCATAGTCTCATATTTCCAATTCAAGACATATTTTTGGAGATATTACATTATTTCTGATAAAATGTATGTGTGTGATAGAAAATATATTTAATATTTATATAAAATTAATTTCAGGCTCACCGATCCTTAGAATCTCGTATCATCTCAGGACCTAGCTTTGATAATAGTCCATATATTTCAAAGTCTTACAAGGAAAAAAGAGTCTTGAAATTATTCATTTCTTCAAAGATATTCATCCCTAAAAAACACAAAATAATAAAAAGGTGGGGATGTTAAGCATGTGTCTGGCTGTCCCTCTCCTTGAAGCTCTCATGCATGCTCCCATGCTGCTACAACACACGAACCAAGAGAATAGTCCATCCACATAGGATACCCTCCTACTGATCCCCAGTCACAACTAGGTACCCCAAGAATGTTTCTCCATCCTCAATGTCCAACTTTCCCCAATCAATAAATTTTTTAGTATCATGATCATATCTCCTCAAATACAACACATAGAAGTCTTCATGCACCTGCAATAACTGTGGGGGTAATGCTAGGAAGTAAGCAACCTTGCCAACCCTCAGTAGCATCTTGAACAACCTTATTAACCTTAGGAATATTTTTACTCCCAATTCTAATATATTCAATCCTGATTATGGAGATACTTTCAAGGAAACATGGTCTCCCTTATTAAACTCCAAGGTACTTTGATGATGATCTTTATAAAATTTCTTCCTGCTCTAGGTAGTCATCATCAACTCATTGATCACCTGGACCTTCTCCATCATCACCTATATCATCTCTATCCCAACAATAGATGCCTTACCGGTCTCATTAAAACATAAGTTTGACTTGTAGAGTATCCTATATAGATCCTTGAAAGGTTTTATGTTGATATTAGAGTGATAACTATTATTATATGAAAACTCTACTAAACTTAAATGATCCTACCAGCTCTGGATGAAGTTTAATATGAAAGATCTCAGAATATCCTCCAACGCCAAGATGGTTTGCTTGGTCTTCACATTAATCTAGGGGTGAAAAGATATACTTATCCTCAACAAGGTCTCGAGTTCCTCTTGTAGGCATCTCCACAACTATGAGGTGAACTACACATCACAGTCAGAGACATTAATCGTGGTAAACCCACGAAGTCATACAATACTCTGTAAGTACAACTTCCCAAAACTCTATACCAAACTCTTCTCTCTAATAGAAAGGAAGTGCACTGACTTGGTAAGTTGATCATCTATAAACCATATAGAATTATAGCCTCTCATTATTCATGGAATAATTTTCACAAAGTCCATGTATATGTCATCTCATTTCCACTCTGGGATCTCAACAGGATACAAACCTGTAGAGACCTAGGGCTCAACCTTCACCTGCTGGTATGTGAGACACCATGAAATGAATTCAGAAATAGTCTAAATCATTCCAGCCTGCCAAAAATAATTCTAAAGGTATATGTACATATTCACTACACTAATATTTACAAACAAGGGATAATCATGACACTACCTCATCACCACCTCTCACAATGCGATCAAAACCACCATTTATCCCTAGAAAAAGATAACATGATTCTCTCCTTCATAGAATCCATATGGTGAATCTATTAAGTATATATGTTCTTGTAGTACCTCATAGTAGATGTCTCATAACTAATCCTCCATCATTCAATGGAGAATCAGGAGAGTCAACAATATCAACTAAAGAAAAGTTTCAATGGTCTCCTCTACCAAGATCAGATATAAAGAAGCTAACTACTCGGAAATTTTGGGACCAAGTTGGATTGATTTTGTTTTCAGATGCTGGAAGAAGTTTTTTTTATTATTTTGTATTTTATCATTATAAAAGCTAAATTCACTTCATAATATTTGTTAATTATATGGAAGGAGTATCATACTCATAATATTGAACACAGTTTTGATATGAAATTTCATCAGTTTTGGTTTTCTTTTAGGAAGAATTTTTCTAAGTGAAGTGGTTTTTGGAAGAAAGTTATGTCCGGATTGAATGTTTCGATCGGATTGAGTAATATGTATTAGAGTCTCAATGTATTTTAAGAAATTTTATACCAAATATGATGATGATTTTTTTATTAGTTCTCAAATATCGTAAGTTTTTTGAAACACTTATGATGAAATATTTGTGAAATAATGGTGGGGAAGATGTGTTTAGTAAATTAAATTAGATGATTCTATGTTGATACTAATGTTCTCGAAGTCATGAAGAATTAATGATATAAGTATAAGTCTATATAAAAATAAAGGTGATCAGTTTTTAAGTATATTTAATGTAATTATTGATCGATCCATCAGACTAACTGATCCATCAGACTATCTAATACACAGAAAGAACCATTACATAGGAATGATCATCATGTAAGAAGAATTATTTGCTGACACTGTTTTATAAGATGTGGTATGACAATGTTTCATTGGAAAATATCTAAAACTGATTAGTGATTTGGATTTATTTGAAATAATTAATGATAAAATTTAATAGACATATCCATCAAATAAAATATGATACCAATCAATCATATGGTGTTCAAAAATGTAGTAAACCATTTTCATAGAAAAAAGTGTTACTTTTTTCAACTAGGTCAAGAACCATTGAACTAGTCTTGACACTGATACATTATAAGTAAATAAAGATCAATCCATCAAACACATTCTAACATTAGTAATTCATCAGACGCTGGACTTCATTGTATGTAGGATCATCGGTCTAAGTATTTTTTTGATCAATTAAAGAAAAAGAAAATTATTTTTAAGATATATTCCAATGTTTTTTCAAGGGGATGCTGGAATATTTAGAATTTTGAATAATGTTTATGGAAAAATAAAAGTAACTGAAGTATAATAAAGTTTCAAAAATGTTTAAGACAGGTTGTTTTTAAGGTTTTTAGTTTGTATGGAGCTCTGGAATGAGAATCCATTCATATTTCAATTAGTATGGAGCATTAGAATGATAAATCCTCATTTATTAAGTATTTTAATTTGGGTCAAGAAAATTAGAGTGAATATATGTTTCATTGAAATGATGAACTATATTAGAATATCTTTTGAATCAAACTGATGAAAGTTTATAATTTTTATGCAGGATGAATTTTTGGGAATATTAGAGATGTTTCTAGAAGAATTGGGAAGGATTGAGATGAGATAAAGTGGTCAAAGATGAAATCAACATGAAATTGAAATTCAAGATTCTAGAAAAAAAATTGAGTAGGAAAGTGAAATTGGTTTCCCACCCATACCACTTTTGGCCCTCCTATAAATAGAATTACATACTATGTACATTCAAACACTTTCATTTTTCACATGTGGAAGATAGAGAGTGAAAGTGATAAAGTTGTAAGTAGAGAGAATAATTTTTTGGTTATAGTTTTTGTAAGGAAGTTTACCAGATAGAATAATTATTAGAAATATGATAGTTAGAGTTTATTCAAATTAGGCTAATTCATCGGACTGAAGTTTCCAATAGAAGAGAGAAGTTGTTTAGATTTGTTTCTAGAGTATTATTTTTTATCTATTTTCTAGACTGATGAATTAGATAGAGGAATCATACTGATCCATTAGACTAAGTTTTTATACAAAGTCCAGAAGGGTTGTTTCCACCCGTTGCTGGGTAGGAAATTAAATAATTGTGTTTTGATTAATTACAAATGTGGAAGTTATTGGAGCATCACATGGACTTTTTTTGAACTATCTGGTGAAGGTTTCTTAACTTTTTAAATAAAATAATTTTACATCATTTGTGCTAGAAGAAGAACATGCACTATTTTATTGATCATAGTGTTACACAAGTGTAAGAGTAATTCCAACTTGTTGTATCCAATCAAAAGTATTGTTTTCTAGTTGACTGTGTGGTGTTGGATTATTTCCAAACCATTCCAAGTAGTAGATACTATTTTGGAGTAGTAAACATTGTAAATACTTGTGTTCCTATGGATGTGTGGATGTTTTTTTTCATAAAAGTGATAATTATTTAATAGTAGGTGAATATTGTTATATAAGAAAGTTAGAAAAAAAATTATCACTGATTTATCATCTCCACCTCTTAGTGATACATTGATCCAGTTTGGGATATTTTAGTTGGTATCATAGTGAATGTTCCCTTCATTTTCACTTTGATGAAATTTTTGAAGAGAAGTTGTTATGGAAAATTTCAATTGTGTGAATGGTAAAAGGATTCCAGTCTTATATGGAAAGAAAAATCATATCTGGAAATATAGAATATTTCCATATCTTATGTCTCTTGGGTATGATGTTTTGGAAGTAGCTATAGATAGATTTCCTCCCCTTGATGAAAAACATTATCTATAGATAAGAAGAACCTAGATAATTCTGGGAGAACAAATAAAGTTTTACTCTCATACCTTTATAAAATTGAATTCTTTAGAGTGAAGGGTGTTGCTACTACCAAAGGTATCTGGGAAAAGTTGAAGAACATATATGAACAAAATAAAAAGGTGAATAAATTCAAGTTACAAATCTGGGGACTGAAGTATGAAGATATAAAAATGGGTGATTATGAATCTATTGGTGACTTCTTTACGAGGGTAAATTATATTTTTATCACTTTATGATGTCTTGGTGAGAATCTAGAAGATTCAACTATTTTTTAAAATATATTTATAATTATTCCTGATAAGTTTGAATCCAAAGTTTCATATTTGAAAGATATAGATACTAAAACTCTATCTTTATATCATCTTTATAGTACTCTAATTACTTATGAAATGAGAAGGGAGAAAGTTTTTAAAGGAAAAAAACAAAAGTTAATCATGAAATTTCCTTCAAATATGCCAAGAAATCAAAGTATAAGAAGATTCATGAAGCTAAATAGGCTGATAAATATAAATCAAAAACTGATGTTAGTAAAAATCTTGATTTATTTTTATCCTTTTTGCAAAAAGAGGTACATGAAATTATAAAGGGAAGCTACCCCTGAAATGTTCTTAATGTGGAGTCGTTAGGAACTTTTATATGAATTTTCCTTGAAAAACGAATGAAGAACATAGTGATAAATATAATAGAATACCAAGAAGACCATGGAATAAACATGGGGATAAATCAAAATCTAATTCCAAGGATAAATATAAAAATTTCTCCAAATCAAAAAAGAAAATCTTTTTGTCTAAAGATGATGAAGAAAAAGATAGTGAGTTTGAAACTGAAATTTTTAATAAAGTTTTTGAAGAAAATACTATCATTTCAATAGTTAATGATGAAGAGTTTCAAAGTAGTAGTTATAAACAATAATACACTGAGTTATAATTTCATCTGAAAAGGGAGCTAAAATAATTTCTCAAAAATATTGTAATATTTGAAAGAAATAACAAGAACGTGAAGAAGAAAAATCCTACACTAAGAATCAAGGATGTCTTCCTAAAGAAAAATGTATATTTTTGGAAGATATTTATTCTACATATAATTATCTTGAAAAATAAATGAATAAAAATTAACATCTTGAAGTATACTTTAATGAAAAATAATAATAGTAGGAAATTTTTCAACAAAAGATATCTAAAGATGAGTAGGGAGTTAAAAATTTCAAGAACTCTATCTCTAAAGTTGGTGAATTTTTTGGGAAGGTAAAACTTGAAACGGATCTATAAAATTTACCGTCAAAGGTTGAAAATAAATTTGAAAATGTTCCTAAGAAAATGAAGTCTGAGAAAATCATATATGTGGCCAAAACCAACAAACTTGGAAGTTCAAAAGTTTATAAATATTTTGATCCTAAAAAAATAGTTTCTTCCACTTTTTATTATGATAATGTTGGGAAGAAATATTAATTTAATAAGAATATTCTGGGTGATAATAGAAAGTATGGGGATAAACAAAGTTCTGATATGAAAGATAATAAAGTTGTTGGAAAAAATATCCACAACTCTGAACAGTATAAAAGTTAAAGATGTAAATATTATTTCTATGGTTATTGCTGGTATTGTTGTAGATTTTAGAATATGGTAAAGATGTTTTGGTTTAACCAACAAAATTACAATTATATTTTTAGTTACAGAAGGAAAATATTAAAAGGGATCCAATCCTCTCAAAGAAACAATTATAAGTAGGATGTTTTTAATGTTGAGAATATACTCCAACCTTTAGAAACTGTTTTTAAAAGTTGTGAAAAACTTGGACATCTTTCAAAAGGATTTCTTGTTTTTTTACTGGCACAACAACATGTTTATAATAATTATAGTAAGTATTATATAAAGAAAGATAGTGTTAAAGAAAAATTTATTTTTGTAAAAACTGGTCTTAAAGGTACAAAAGAAGAAATATCCTAGATATTGGAGAGTGGTTGTTCATCTCATACTAAAAGAGATTTAAAATTTTTGATGAATGTGAAATATTTAAAAGAAGTTTTAGTGATGTTTGGAAATGATTAATCTCCCAGAATTAAATGTGTTGGATCTTCTATAATTGAGGAACAAGACTTTAAATCCAAGAAATCTCTGTTTTTTGATGGGTTGAAGCACAACTTGTTTAGTGTTTCAAAACTTTTTGATGAAGGTAATAAAGTTTTTTATAAAATTTGGTTTTGTTTTGAAAAGATAAGAATATGGAAAAGTTGTTACAAAAGGACAATATACAAAAGGAAACTTTTTCGAAGTTAGTGAAGTAAGAAATTTATGTTACATAAACATGATGGAAGAAAATTAGTTGTGGAATAAAAGGTTGGGACTTATTTGTAAAAGAAAAATGATAAAGTTGTCAAAATTATAAAGTGTCTGAGATATTTCAGATATGTAAAGAATAAGATATTGGTGTTTCTCTATTTTTAAGAAAGGATAGATAACAAAATATTTGCATAATAAAGTTTATATTCATTCAACTGAAGAACTGATTAATTCTGATATTTTTGGTATAATGAGAACTAAATCGACTTTTAGAGAAAAGTAATTCATTTCTTTAATTAAATATTTTACTCTCATTACTTGTATTATGTATTTAAAACATAAATCAGAATCCCTAAGTGTGTTTAAGAGTTTTAGGAGAATATCTAAGAAGGAATGTAGGTATTCTATGAAGAAGTTGAGCACTGATAATGGTGGTGAGTATAATAATGAAGAGTTCAGAAGTTATCTTAAAAAACATGTAATTTAGCATGGTTTCAATACCCCATACACACCATAAAAAATGGTGTTACTGAAAGGAATAATAGAATTTTCATTGAAACAGAGAATACTATGTTACTTAAATAAGGTCTCTCTCATTACTTATAGAGTCAAGAAATGAGTTTAGTTGTTTATATTCATAATTTATGTTTCTAGAGTACATATTATGATATGACTCCATATGAAATTTTTTATGATAAACCTGCAATTTTGAAAAACTTATGTTTTTTTGGAGTCCCTAGATCATAAATAAAAAAGGTGGAAACCTTGAAAAGTTTGATCAGAGAGGTGAAGATGGAATCATTCTTGGATATTCTCTTGATGGAAGAGAATATAGATGTTTCAACAAAAAAATAGGGAGAATTATTGATTCTATTAATGTAAAATTTCTTGAAAAATATAAGGAATATTCTATACATGCACATGCAGATGAGGAATATTAAGAGGAAGAAATAATTGTTGTTAAGAAATATGAGAACGATTCCAAAAATTGTGATATTAGATAGATAGAATAATTTGACTCGACTATTTCTATTAATAAGGAAGATTTTGTGCATCTCATCCTAGACCAAGGAAATAGGTGGAAGCTCAAAACATTTATTGGTGATTAGCATCATAAGGTTTAAATTATAAGAACATAAAAAGTTTTTACACATATTTATTTGTATTCAAAACTTTATCTAAAAATATGTGAATGAATATTTTGATCATTTTGAATGGATTCAATCTATCAATGAAGAGTTGGATAAAATTTAGAATAATGAAACGTTGAAACCTGTACCTGAGAGAAATTTTATTGGTACAAATTGGGTGTTCTATAACAAGATTAATGAATACGGTGAAGTGATAATAAACAAAGGAAGATTAGTTTAAAAATGATACTCAATAATTGAAATCATTGATTTTGATGAATGTTTTTCTCTAATGGAAAGGTTAGAAAAATATTAGAATCTTTATTTCAATTTCTGCACAACGAAGTTGAAATTGTTTTCAAATGGGTGTGAAATTAGCATTTTTGAATGGAGAACTTGATGAATAATTTTTTGTTGAACAACCATGTGGTGATTTTATTGTAAATGATGAAAGTTATGTTTTTAAGTTAAATAAATCCTTGTATGGGCTAAAGCAAGATCCAAAGGAATGGTATTCAAAATTGGATATTTTATTAAAGAATTTCAACTTCAAGAAAGAAAGTGTTGATAGTAATCTATACATCAAATAAATTCCAGTGATTTGAATCAATGTTATTATATATTTTTATGATATTATCTTTGTTATATATGATGAAATATATTGTAGAATATTTATAAAATAAATGAAGGATTTGTTTGAGATGTTTATTCTTGGTGAAATGAAATAATTTCTTGGTTTACAAATCTCCCAAAAGAAGAAATAAAATTTTATTTCTTATGGAAATTATTTTAAGGAACTTCTTAATGATTTGTAATGGAAAATTTGAAACTTGTTTCCACACCAATTTCAGTGGGAACCAAGTTAAATAAAGATGTAGAAGGCAAGTTAACTCTAAATAGTTTTAGAAGTTGATTGGATGTTTTTTTGTATCTAACTACCCCAATACCATACATTATCTATGTTGTTACATTATGTGAAATATTCCAAATTTCTCTAAAAGAATCATATCTATTGGATGGGAAAAAAGAATAATCAAATATATCAATGCCAAAATAAATTTCATAATTGGGTATGATAGCTTGGAAAAAATTGATTTTCTTGGTTATAAAGATTATGATTGGGTAGGAATATTGATGATAGATTATCCACATCTGGTAAGGATTTCTTTCTGGGAGAAAGTTGTGTAAGTTGGAATACTAAGAAACAAAATTCAGTAAATATTATCATGACGGAAGCTGAGAATGTTTCTTCCAATCAAGATATAACACAACTTATGTGGATGGAGACTCAATTGGAAGACTTACTTATTGAATTGAAGTTACATCTTATCTTGATTTGTGATAATTAGAGTTCCATTAACAATATAATAAACCTTGTACAACATTCTCATTTAATACATATTGATATAAAATATCACATCATCAAATAGAATGTAGAGAAGAACGAAATCCATTTGGAGATACATCAGAATAAGTTGTTGATTTATTCATAAAACCTTTACCAAATGAAGTTTTTTACAAATTGAGGTTGAAAATGGGAATCCAACCTCCTTCTATTCAAGGTTGATGTATGTTTTTTTATCCCATATCTTGTATCTTCTTTTGGATAGTGTTGTAAAAGGGGGAGAAAATGATGTTTTATAAATCTATCCATTGGTATGGGTTAAACCTTTTAAGGAAGCATGTATTTAGGTGGAGTTATAGGTAAGATGTGAACACAACATGTAATTGTGTGTTCTGTTATAAGATTTTTTTGATGGGTTATAGGAAAATTGTTTTCTTTTTGGGAAGAAATAAGTTGTTAAGAGATGGAAAGTTTGAATGTTTGAAGTTTCAAGTGGTAGTTTTTTAAGTCACTATTTATAGATTCTATGGTTTTTTAATGATTCTTGTTTTCTATAATGATTTTTCACATTTGGGATTAAAATTGTTGATTAGTGATCCATATATTTAGGTTATAATGTTCAGTGATTTATTAATCTTGGTTGAAAATAGAATCCAAAGGGGGATATTGTTGGGACCATGTTGGATGGAAGTTTTTTTTGATGTTGAAAGAAGTTTGTGTCTATTGTTTATTATTTTGTTTTCATTATGAAAAATCAATTCACTTTGTAAGTTTTGGTAATAAAGAAAAAGTAGTATCATACTTAGAAGATCGAACATGGTTTTTTATAAGAAAATATATCTCTTCTAATTTTCTATTACGAATAATTTTTCTAAGATAAGTAGTTTTTAAGCCCATATTATGTCTGGAATGAAAGTTTCAACTAGAGTGAGGAATATATATTGGAGTATTACTATATTCCTAGAAATTTGATACTAAATCTGATGATTTTTTATTAGTTCACAAATATCATAAGTTGTTTGAAACACATGTGATGAAAGCTTTTTGAAAGAAAAGGGAAAGATCTATTTGGTAAATTAAGTTAGAAGACACTACGACAACCTTAATGTTATCAAAGTCATGAAGAATTTATGATATAAGAATAATTTTGTAGAAGAAAAAATGTTATCTTGTTTTAAGTGTATTTGATATACTGATTGAATGATCTATAAGACTGATTTATCCATCAGACTGTCTGATACACTAGAAAAAACCTTTCTATAGGATTAATAATTAGGTAAGTAGAATTAAATTATGACATTGGTCCATCAAAAAAGGTATGCGACTATTTCATCAGATGATTTTTAACACTAATATGTAAGTTGGAGTTATTATTACTGGTGAATGAGAAGAGTTCATCGATCGATCCATCAGAAGAAATCTGAGACAGATCAATCATATGAACTTAAACAATGTAGTCAACCATTTTAATAAAACAAAATTGTGAATTGATTCAATTTATTGAAGACTCATTAGACAAGAATTGAAACTGATACATCATAATGAAATAGATATTGATCCATCACATGATTACCGAAACTGATAATTCATCAGACGTTGGACTTCATTATATGTAAGATCGTTGATCTGAGTGTTTATTAATTAATTAAAGAAAAGTATAATTATTTTGAAGAGATTTTTTGCAGTTTTTTCAAGGTGTTGGTGGAATATTTATAAGTTTCAATGACCTTTATGGAAATATAAAATAAACTGGAGTCTAATGAAGTTGCAACAATGTTTAGGATAAAATTGTTTTAAGGTTATAGTTGGTCCGTAGCTATGGAATTAAAATCTATTTATACTTCAGTTGGTATGGATAATTGAAATGAGAAATCCTTAGTTATTATTTATTTTCATTTGGGTCGTGAAAATCAGAGTGACCACATGTTTCATTGTAATGAAGATCTATATTGGAAAAAAATTTAAATGGACTGAAGATAAATTTTAAGTTCGAAGCAGGCTGAATTTTCAAGAAAAATTGAGAAGAGTTGAGAAGTGACGAAGTGGTCAAAGATGAAGTAAAAATGAGAGTAAAATTTGAGTTTCTAAAAATTTGGTTGAGTAGGAAAGTGAAATTGGTTTCCCGCCCAGACCACTTTTTGCTCTCCTATAAATAGAAGGAAGTATTATGTACTTTTGGACGCTTTCATTGTTCACGTGTGGAAGACAGAGATATATAGAGAGAGAGAGATAATTTTAAATTTTTTAGTATAGAGAAGAAGTTTCTAGATAGATTTTTTCTGAGGAATTTTACTAGACATAAGAAGCATAAGGAAGATATTTGTTGAAGTTTTTAGGATCGGACTGGTTCATTGGACTGAAGTTTCTAGAGGAAAAGATAAGTGGTTCAGATTTGTTTCTAGAGTATTATTTTCTTATCTTTTTTCTTGACTAAATAATTGGATAGAGGAATTATATTGATCCATCAGATTGAGATTTTCTATGAAGTCCTATAGGGTTATTTCTACCTACTGCTGGATAGGAAAGTGAATAATTGTGTTTTGAATAATTAAAAAAGTGGAAGTTATTGAAGTAGAATAGTTACTTGTTTTGAACCAATTGGTTAAGGTTTCTTAAATTGTTACATAGAATATTTTTACATAATTTGTTCTAGAAGAATCACATGGATAGTTGTATTGATCATGGTGCTACACAAGTGTAAGGGTATTTCTTAATTATTTTATCCTCTCAAAAAAAATTCTTATATATTTAGTGGTAATGAATTATTTATAAACCATGATAAGGAATAACTACTCTTATTTAGTAGTGAACCTTGTAAATAATTTTGTTCCTATGGATGTGTGAATGTTTTTTTCAACAAAGTGATAATTATTTAACAAGTGTAAAAGGTTTTTACACAATAAATTTAACATAAAATAAAAATTTATCACTGATTCACCCCTTCCCCCTCTTAGTGATATATTGATCATGTTTGGGACTTTCCAAGACACCCCCTCTACTAAGTAGAAAATGTACTTACTAATAAGGGCATATGTCGCCACATTTCCATTCCTAGGAGTATACACTATATCAAATTTATAGTCCTACAGGAACTCCAATCAATGACTTTTTCTCAAGTTCATATCTCTCTGTGTGAAGAAATACATTAGCCTCTAATTTTATGAGTAAAAAATAAAGTGCTCCCATAGATGATTGTAGAGGCCCGAATATTAACGTACATGGAAATTACATTACTTTTGCGAAATACTTAGTACATAACAAAAATACACACACAAGGACCATAATAGTTTAGTGTCTTTGGAAACTCGGAATAAAATCTTCTAATCGTGTTGAAATATCTTCAACATCACCCATATCAATCCTCCCCTTTTTGTTTCCTTACCTAAAACCTTTCTTTTAATCCTGGGGAAAAAGAATGCATAAAAAGGGTGAGCTCAAATGCTCAGTAAGGTTAAGCATGGATAAAGTAAAACATATCATATACATTTGAACTTAAAAACATGAACGTAATGTTTAAACATCAAAAGCTTGAGCAATGACATAAAACATGGAAGTACGTAAGGCATAGATCATAAATAAACATCAATAAAAATAAAATAGCATGGGAATAAAATATGTAATTATGGAAACCATTAAGCACATGTTATGATTTCCATTGTATCCAAGGCATTGCTGCCAAGACCATCTTAGTGGACAAAGTCCCTTTCTTAATCGAGTTCACTCCTCGTTTCAGTCCTGAAACACTGAACCAGATTAAATTACAGTTCCAGCCATGTCTATCTCATGAGATATAAATCTTTACCCAATGCATTGGAGGGAGATATAGGTCCCACCCATCTCATAATGAAATCATTCTTACTTGTGCCACAAAATAAACATACATCATTCATAATAACCCAACGAATAAAATGGGTTTCATAAACATAATCCCATCATCAAATAATCCATATAAAATAAATGGATATAATTTCAAAATAAGAAAATTGAAACCATGTAAATCATAGAGACATTATACTAGAAACATACAGATATGAAATAATGTCATCTTAGATGAAAAATGGTTTTGATAAAACACTTGAAATGAATTCTTGAGGAAAATATCCTTTCTTCTTCAAAATAAATTTCTTTTCACAAAACCTCATGAAATTTAAAAAGAAAGAGATTTTGTTTAAAATAGTCATGAAATATTTTGGAGTAAGCTTCATGAAAATAAGGGTTTATAAAACCGTAAAAATCTGTTTGTGTCGTATAAGTTAAAAAAACATTCTTCTCGTACTTTTGCCAGAAAAGTCAAAAAGTACCTCGTAAAAGAGAGATTCCATACATACCATGTATTAAAAGTAAAAAATGGGTAAAAATGACTTTAAACATACATGAAACCATTTTTAGGAAACATGGACATGGATGAGAACAACAACCCTAGTAAATACTTACGAATAAACAATCTCGGATAAGAACGAGATTGGAAAAGTTATCCCTTACCTTACGTCTGATATGCTTCATATGTATCCTAACCTCCTGTATAATGATTTAAATAATGTCATTTACTTATTACAGAATCATATTCATTGTTATGATATCATATATGGTTCAATTATGACTTTATATTACCCATTCTTTTGTAAATTAATGTTAAAGTAACGTTTTGGGTAAAATCGTTTCATTTGTTGTTCGTGTTTTAACTTGTAATTATTCATATGATTACTTAGATCATGATTACTTAATTCAAGAATATAAAACATGATATATATATAATATATATTCATAATCTACATATATATAATAGATCGATAAATGGAAACAAATACACCATTCATGGAGATGGTAGGTCGTATGTACGCATGAACGTTGTTTTCGTTTCCTCATTGAATTGAATGGAATTAATTGGATGACATAAATATATATATACATAAATCCAGTATAATTATTATGTCATATATTTCATTATTACATATTATATATACTTTATAATCATTCATTAATGGTTAATCATTGATAATGAATCTCATCGCGTCGTGGAGACAGTATTCCGTACGTACGCACGAGCGATGATATCGTTCCCATGATCATGGAATTTTATTGGAGTTTATGAATAATATTATAGAATCAATATCACTTTACAATAAAAATATATAGTTATTTTTTACACCATTATACCCATCCAAGTAAGGTGGTGGGGGGAAATAGATTACACCACGGCATGGAGACGGTATTCCGTACGTACGCACGCGCGGTGATTTCGTTTTCCGTAGGATGGATAGATGGTGATATAGGGTTGTTTCATACTTATAATAAAATATCATTATATGAGTGATACTTATGTTATTACTTCATAATGAAACAACTAAAGAAGAAGAAGTGGAAGAAGAAATAATGATGAAAGAATCGGTAATGGGCATTACCTATTCTTTGAAGCGCTTCTTTGAGACCTCCTTTTAGGGTACTAAAATTGGTCTTTGAAGAAGACCAGGACCTCTAGGATGTCTCTAGGGAAGTGGAGAGAAGAAATTGTCAGGGTTTGGCCGATCTTGAAGGCTCAAAGTGGTGTGAGGAAGAGAGGTAGGAGGTGCCCTTTTATAAGGGAGGAGAGGGGCACCTTTGGAATAACTAAAAATATTATTTTATTATAAAGACTAATTCGGTTTTAAATAGCTCCAAATTGATTTATTTCGAAGCTAAGGTGGGTATGGGTAGAACTCCTCTCATCCAATAGAATTTAGACAAGTTTAGGTTCCTATTTTAACCTTATCATTTAGATTTAACATTAAGTTAAATAATATTACTTTTACCGTGTCTTCTTGTGTTCTTACACTATAAGGTTAATAAAGTTACTATAACAAGACAAACGAACCCCAAGTTTTTTGTTATTAATATATATAACCTTTTATAAGTCATTTGGAATAACCTTAGATTTTTAGGAATAAAAGAACAATTAATAATATAATATTTGTTTTAAAAACTATTTTATGTCAATTTTGACACTATTAAGTAATTGATTTTTGTGAAAATCATAACAGAATGATTAGTTCGAAAAAAGTTAATTAAATCAATAATAACATGTCATAGTAACCTAGAAATTTAGTGGAATTCATAAAAAGTCTCAAATTAAATTTATTTGTGTATTTATAAGATCAATTATGTCAATATTTCATTACTAAGATAATTACTACATCATCTTTGTGTCATAAATAAATTAAATTATTTAGAGTATAAAAATTACAAATAAAATACCATTATGTATGAAATCTTGCTATCTTTCTAATAAATATTTATAGTTTATTTTATCGTATGTATAACCCTATATGAAAAATTATTTACTTATTAAATTTTGATTTTAACTATTTTAACCCTTCTTTAAATAAATTAATAATAAATGTCCTAATCTAATTCAAGTGGGCCTAAATGGTCATATTTTATTCCTAAGGTTGTTTTTGGTCGAATTACACTTATCAAATAGAATTAGGACATGTGTTAAGGTAATAATAAAATCATTTTTACCCTTAATTACCCTATTTACTTTTAACTATGGTAAACAAAAGTAAAAAGTTACTATTCACCAAAAATTATTTTCATCTCATTGAACCACATTTTACTTACTGACATCAATCGTGTCTCTCGGATTTTTGAAATTCCACTCACAGAAGCGGTAAAATTAAGTTTTATGAAAAATTCATTTTTTTAACTACCACTTAGTGGTTTCACTATTCATCAAAAACTGAAAGTTTCCATAAAAATACCAAAAATTAGGCCTAAGATATATTTGATATTATGAACTCAAAAACTATGTCTATTTTTTCAAATTAAAAACATATTAGTTGCATTAATTAATTTAAAAATTAATTCCCGTCGTCAAAATAAATAGCGTGTTCTTAAGAGATAATAACTATCAAAATATTGACACTTGTTTATGTCTGGTTTAAATATGAAATTACATCCAATGAAAAAAATTGTATTAAATTGTAAAAATATATTCTAAATATACTTTAAAACCATTCAAATTAATAATTTATCACTATTAATTATTTCGATTAAAAAAGTTGTTTTTTAATTAAAATTTAGTAATTTTCACTATTCATCAGAATATGAAAGTTATCCGAAAAGTACCAAAATTTTACCCAAAGCTAATTTTGATATTCCGAATCCAAAAATGAAGTCCATTTTGAAAGATAAAATTTATAAAATTTCAAAAAGTGGGTATTACTATTCATAACGGCTAGTTCATAATAATATTATAATAATATCTCGTTTAGTGAAACTCGGTATTGCGTACTACACACGCTATCGAGGAAGGTCATGATTGCGTGTAATGCAAAGCAAGTCAGGGATGCGTGTAGTGAAATCTCCTTTTGGTGTATCGTACAACACAAGACATTAATGAAATTGAAAAGAATATTTTTTTCATAAAATCTCAGGGCGTTACAAAGATAGTACCTCTACATCCTCTGAATGAAAACTATCACTTATAACTCCAAGTCATGAGTTGTGTAGTTTTTCTTATGGGGTATCAACTACCTCAACCCATATGTGATCACTATCTGACTCTACATCATCACACAAAGAAGCCTGACTTTAGAGGCATCTCAATACACTTTGTACTCCATGCCCTCCTCCAGTGGTATCAAAACAGAAGCACTAGTTAGCCTCAGCCTCTACTCCTCAATGCATCTCTAACACTATTTATTCTAGATAAATAGAATCCCCTTACATATTAGAGTGATCAAATGTGATTTAATATTAGATAATTATACCATGAACATCCTGTAGTACCCCACCAAACTAAAAACTCCAAACCTCTAACATTATTTTGAGTGGATCCTAATAAATCATTAAATTGATCTTTTTCAGGTCCACATCTAATCCATTATCAAAAATGGCCTGCCCTATAAAGAGAACCTTTTAGATACATAAATGGAACTTTGAGATCTTTCCATAAATTTAGTGCTCTTGAAAAAAAATATAGGACCACCCTGTAGTTCTCTGCATGCTCCTCCTATGACATGGAGTACATGAGTATGTCATCAATGAAGATAATAAAAAATCAGCCCAATTATGACTGGAAGATCCAATTCATTGGATCCATAAATGTAGTGGTAGATTTTTTCAAATTGAAAGGCATCACCAGGATCTCATAATTCCTTTATTGGAATCATAATTCTAGATTCAAAATATCATCCATTTAAACCTCCAAATGGTGGTAGTCAAACCTGATATCAATATTTGAGAACCATATTACACATCACCATTGATCAAATAAGTCATAAATCCTCATAAAGGGGTACTTTTTCTTTAACTATAATATCCCAACCCACCAGTGTTTTCCTGGCCAGTGGAAGACCGGGCCTCCACAACCCCAAGCCCACCTATATAGTCCAGTTGCTGGAAAAAAGAGTTGAGACGGAATAACTAATATGGGAGGCATTTTCCTAATGTACCTATATGATTGCACCCAACCATCTCTATAAAAAAGTGAAGATGAATAATAATAAAAGATAATAAACTCTAGAATAAAAACATTGCATGTAATAACCTATAGGTAATATAAAAGAGTGTGATAGAGTAAACCAAAATAAAAAGGGTAAAATACACACCCACCCAGAAAAGATGTCCCATACTGACAGCAACTGGAAAAGAAATGCTACGAGATCCCAACTCCAGATCTCTAAGATCAAACACTATATATGGTTTATGCACTCGATTATCCCCAAGATCCACCAATTCCACCACTGGAATATCCATCATATTCTTAAGACATGACACATTTGGGAAAATACCATGTAGGGGTGAGTATATACAAACTCATTTGTTCGCCATAAAATAGAAGAGGGAGAAATAGAAGACATGAAGAATTATCCCGCTCAAACCCAAGAAAGAGGGAAACAAAACCCAAGAAAATAAATAAATGCTAATATAAGAAACCCATATGAGAGAGAAAGGGGGTATTCATCTCATAGCCTTGTCCAGTGGGGTTTCACTCAGTTGGTAGATGACACATGCCATATTCTATCATGGGGTGAAACTAAATAAGAAGAGGGACCATTACCTAGTCTGTTAGGTGATACCACTCAGTAGGTAGAGAAACCATACCCTAGTACATCAGGGGGTTCCACTCAAACTAGTGTGAGGGGTATGGGTGACCCACACCCTGGTACAGCAGAGGGATTTCCAACCCCAGCCTCTATCTAATGATCCCACCCAATCACTGTCATCATCGATTGTTTCCTAAAAAGATCATAACATCTCTCCTCACATATTAAAAAGTCATTATAAATACCACCATCACATTTTACATGGAAAAACACTTAGGATAGGATACACACGAGACAAAATCCAAGTCAAAATGAATGAGAGGCAGAAGTTCCTTGGAATAGTACACAGTGTGTACTAAGGTTCACATGGAATGTGACCTCACCTTTCCTTCTGGATATTCCATTATTATCACACTCATAACTGTACATGTAGTACTACATGGCATGTAATGGTACTATATAGAATGTCTCAACCTCTAGGGGTTGAGTTGTGTGACCCTGGTCCTACCAGTGTCCTTCTGATTGTGCCTATGTAACTAGTTGTGTACCTGGTTATGTCCTAGACCGAGTACCTAACCATGTACAAGCCCATGTATTTGGGGCATGTTCATATTCTTGGTTGTGTACTTGATAATTTCGCAACTCGAGTACCTAGATATGTTCAAGTTGTGCCCATGTACTTAGATGTGTATCTGGTCGTCCCCAGGTACAAGATCATGCCCATGTACTCCCAGAGTACATAGAATATCGTCCCATATAGGGTCATGGGCATGCGCAGCTAGCACATGACCTAGCTACCTGAGGAGGTTTACATGGTTTATGGATCATACACATGGTGTGTGATCCTTATCTTTATCCCAAAACCCTAGATGCCATATTTTGGTCACTACATGGCATGTGTTCATCCCAGTACACTCTATATAGTCAGGATTTTTTTATGAAATTCAGATATTTCATGTGTTCACCAGATCTAATTTCTCCACCACTAATCATTCTTAGTGACCAACTAAAATTGATGGTAGTCACCTCGATCCATTGTTTCTTATCCTCTGGTGTCAGTAAAACATATTTCCAAACTTTCGCTTGAAACCACCACATGCTTCATCTACCTCCCATTGTTGTTGTCACTTCAGATACTAGATCCATAAAATATCACCCACATTCCATCCCAATCCATCAAAAAAACACTAATCCAATCATTGTGTACACATCCACCCAAAATTTATGAATCTTATCACACTCGGATCTTCCTGCAAATGTCGAACTGTGTCCCTATAGCCCAATTAAAAAGAACACAAAGCAAATGAGGGGAAAAGTAACAAGAAAAAATGTCAATCAATCATTGTCCAAGATTACTTGTCCAGTGATCATATATCAGGGATATTCAGGGTGATAAACATGGAATAATCAAGAATAAATAGAATAATAAATTTAATTCAATACATGTGTTCATGCAAAGGATTTAATTAATCACAGATCAAATAATAAAAAATAATAACATGCTCAATATTTTAATCAAGGGTGAAAACTATAATTGAAGAGATCTATCTCAATTATGGATTGATCATTTGTGAAGAACTTGTTCACCCGTGATGGGTAAGATATGTTGTGTCTATTGTCTATCAATCCACCTTGATCTAATCACTAGTTGTCATCCAATATCAGTCTACTAATGAAGAACAATGAAACCTCCTATCAAAAATCCCAAGGTTATGTGGCTAACCCTGGTGATTTTCCATAATAGGATATTTAAAGAGAGAAATAGGTTTTGGATATTAAATGAACTAATTTAATTAATTAATTAATTAATTAATCAACTTAATGTACCAACCATCGTCTGACTCATTTTAGTTCCCAATGACAACCAACTTTAGGTCGTGAAAAGGGAAAACCCCATGATTCATACTCAATTGTGGTCTAATATTTATGATTTGAGACTCTATTTGGGAGATATTCTATTATTTCAGATAAACTGTGTGTGTGTGATATAAAATATATTTTATATTTGGATAAAATTAATTTTGGGATGACTGGGCCTCGTAATCTCCCACCATCTCCGCACCTGGCTCTGAAAGTATTCATTGATATATTTCAAAGTCTAACAAATAAAAAATAGAGTCACTAAAAAACCAATTTTTGATATTTCTATATTATAGTGGTTTTTTTGGTATTTTTGTTGTAAATTTTATTTCAATTAAATTGTGTATTCTCTCCCTGTATTTTCTCCCTATGTTTTTTGTTGTAGTGTGTTGTAATTTTAACACCACACTATAATAGTATGCCCATTTATCAGTGCTAAAAATTACACCCATAAAGTATCCCTTTATCAATGCTAGAAAAACCATTGATAAATGGATCTTTTATTAGCACTAAACTAGTGATGATAATGGATCGCCATTATTAATGATAAATAAAATCATTGATAAAGATGGACCTTTTCAGTGTTATTTCTATCACTGATAAAGGATGAGGGAATTTATAGACACTCGGATTGTCGGTTCTTTTTTGCACTTTTAAATCCATATTTCAGCGATGTTAAAGGCCTAATGTGTAGTAGTGACTTCTTTTGTATATATAATGTTTTGGAATAAACTCAGTAAGTTCACTACTATATATCTCACTTTTAGAAAGCATTAGAAATAGGCTTTGTTAGCACTAAAAAATCATCGAGAAGATCAGGGCCCTTAATAGCCACGGACTTTATCAACACTGAAAAAAGAAATAATAAATGGTGTCTTTATCATCACTAAAATAGAAGGGTTGATAAAGGGGACCTTTATTAGTGATTTTTTAGCAATGATAAAATTTGAAGAAAAAAATATTCAACTGATCGTCCTCCCCCACCCTTTTGTCATCACTTGAACCCTTACAGCCACCCTCAAACACCCCCTCTTTTAGTGCTAAAAATGACTCTTTTTCAGTGATTTTACACTGTCCAGTTGGATGTTCACCTGTGTGTGTGCTTAGACTCGATCCTGTGACGTCACTTGTGAAATTTGAACTCCTTTACCATTTTCCCAATCTTTTTTTATTCTATGTTTGGAGATATTTCTATTTATTTGTATATATTTATATATATCTTTTTTTATTCATATATTTATATAATTATTTTTGAATAAATTTATAAAATATATATGTGTGTGTATATGATATATATATATATATATATATATAATTATATTTATTTAAATATTTTCTATATTAAGATTCATTAAAATATATTAAAATATAAATATATATATCTCTCTCATTCTCAATACACACATATATGTATATATAAACATTATATATACATTTTTTAAGTATATATATATATTCATGTATTTTTATAGTGTAAAAAATGGTTAGATATTATTTTAAATAAAACATATAATAATTATTTCTATGTGATTTATATAATTATTTTTAAATACATTTTTAAACTATGTATATATATTGTATATTTGGTTATAAATTTCATACATTACATATATATTTATGTGTCTATATATTTACATATACATTTTTAAATATTTTCATATAATTTTATATTTAGATATAATTTTATTATAATATATTTATAAATATTTATTGTAAATATATTTATATACTATATTTAATCATAATGATATTTTAATAAAAAAATCCATTTATACATGATGTATTTACACAATATTAGCACACACCCATACACACATATTTACACACGCATGTATACATTTATATTTCACACATATACGCACTAATATTTTCATATATGTGTTTATTTCCATATATTATAATATAGATATAAATATATATTTGTTTATTGACATACACATATTTATATATAAATATTAATTGTATAGGTACATATATATATATATATTAATGAATTTTTATTAGGTAAATATAATGGAAATTTTTTTATTTTAAATAAAATGAATAATAACTAATTATTTTCATATGGTTAATACATTTAAAAATACATTTTTTATGTAAAAATGTTATACATTCATTTTTATAATTGATTTATTATATGTAAATATAATAAAAATTACATATATTTAATTATAAATAAAACTATAATATGAAAAATGATAAAATTTAAAAACCATAATATCTATAAGAATGTAAGACTTGGGAATAAATTCACTCTCCACTAAAAAGGGATGATAATACCTTCCTAAACGAAACTGACACAACAAGAAGAAATGTGGATTAGTGGCAGTTTAAACTGTTGTTAAATTATGTGCGATGCTTTCTAAAAGTTATGTGTATTTGCATGTCAGGAATATTTTCACGCTTTTTTTCGTGGAATTTTTTTATTTAGTGATGGTTCATTTCACAATGGTTTAAACTACTACTAAATATTTAGAAGTAGTTTTTTTTTGGTTTTTTATTATTATTATTTTTTTATATTTTTTATTATAATTTTTTATTTACATAATTAAATAGTTTTCTATTAATTTTATTTATATAATTATTTATTTTTTTAATTTTTATTTATTACGTATTTATCCTACCATGAATCCATATTTTATACATGTCATGCATAAATCAAGTATGTATATGTGTTGGGAGAGATTCGAATCACTTACCTCTTGGTTATTCTACAGCGGAAGCTCATGCGAAGGGCGGATCTATGAACAAATTTGTTTCAGATCTATTGTTTCTTTGGCAGTGTATGGTAGTCCTCGGTGACGTGGTAGATGGTTGGGTGTGGAGATCTGGCTATGGTGGGTGTGGTGTAGATTTGGCTACGACGGGCAGTCGGCGGCGACCCTTTGTGCAGATGGCGGCGGGTTCCAGATGGTTAGGGTGGCTTGATAGTGGTGGATTTTCTGATTCTTTTGTGGCTAGATGTGCTTTGTATTTTTATTGGCCTTTGGTTTTCTAATGGGTATTGTTACACTAGGGTCTTAGGCCACTGAATTTTAAGTTTACGTGCCTTTGGGCCTACGAGCATGTTATGGGTCTTCTCTTATCCCAATTCAAAAGGGGTTCCAATTTTCTTTTTTTCTTTTTAATAAAGGGGATTTCCCCCAACTCTTTTTCCAATAAAGGAGTTCAATGAGGGGACTTTGAAGGGTTTATACTCTTTCTCTTTTTTTAGGAGTATTATTCACCTCGCTCACAAATTTTTCTTTGAATTGAATTATCAGGAAAGGTTCCACTAAACATGTATCATCCTTAGAAGATTCCATCTCAGAATGTATTGATTTACTTAAGTATTCAATTATTGCTCATATTTTGTTGATGAATGGTTCAAAACCTTGGAAAGTTACAGATCTTGTATATAGATTAGCTTGTATATGGGGATTCACAGAATTAAAGTACATCTCACTTGGATATGGTTTTTCCTAATTTTATTCCCTTCAGTAAATTTGAAAGGAAGAGCCTAGAGTTTAGGGTCTATGAATATTAAGTTAGGTACTTTGTGGATTCATGATTGGAAGTTAAACTTCAATCTAATTGGATTTAAGGATACTTTTTCCTAGGTTTGGATAAGAATTCATGGTCTTAATTGGGTATTATGGTATCCTGATATATGACATTATATTAGTGATTGGCATTCCAATTAGGATGGACAATTCATGAAAATGGTTAGTGTTGGTCATTATGCACAATTTTTTGTGGAAATTGATTTAAGTTGTAACTTGATTGAAAAAGTTGTTCATTCCACTATGCAATATAAAACCACTCTTAGAATTGAATTTGAAAAAAACTTCTTTTGTTTTTTGATTATTGAAGAATTATTGGTCATTCAAAATCTAAATGTAGAGGGGATTTGGTTTAATCTAATTTTTAGATTCAAGTTCATTTTATATCACAATGTTTAAAGCTAGGAAATCAAGGGACTCTCCAAAAGTATGGTGCTACAATCCATAATCAAGTGGTAAATAATGCTGGAATTGTTCACACTCACAATCCCTTCAATTCTCCAAGAGTACATGCCCTTGTTGATAAAGGATATTCTGAGATGAACCATAGAGCTCATACTGAATATATTTTGAAAGACATATGCATATATTTTCCTATTATTAGATCTTTATATTCTTCTAAAGATGCTCCTAGAATTGTTTCTCTATCTTAGGGGAATGATAAGAGCCATTTGTCTTGGGCTGACATTACCGAGTAGAGAAACTTAAAAATTATTGGTACTTATTTAAAAGATTATTTGAATAAGGGAATTATTGATGAACTATTAGATATGAGTCTGATGATAGTATAGTTTCCATAGATATTGATTCATAGGATGATGTGGACTTCAATTTTGGAAGGATCAAAGAATGATTTATTCAAAATGCTAAAAATGGAAAGAGAAAGTAGATGCTTCTACTTCAATGAAGTATAAGAACAAAAATAACTATACTCCTTCCCATTTTGAAATGATTCTATTATCCTACTATGGATAGGGATTATTCAAGTAAAAATATGGTTTCCAAAGAGTATTTGAAAAATTATTTTCCTAACACTAAACACAAAATTGATATTTCTATGGGCGATCCTTCATCTCTGAAAAAGCTGGACCAGTTTAATAATGTAGGTTTTGAAATCCATACTAACATGGCTACTACAACTAGTGAAGATATGGTTTAAATGGAACATGTTTTTTCATTAAATATTTCTCAAGGAATGGATTCTTCAAATGTTATTGTTATACACAATTTGTCAAGAACTCATGACTGTCGATATGCTAAGGTTGGATGGAAAAAAAATTGAAGCCTATTTGTAGTGTTCCATCACATCAGGGACCTAGATTAGTACTTGAACCTATTTTTATCAGGATGAAATGTTGTTCAGTAGCTATAGAATCTCCTTATTTGAATATTTCTAATGGTGGTGTACCGAAAAAACCTCTTGGTGGATAATTTTCATCTTCTATGTAGAATCTTGTCTTGATTTAAACTCCTGATAAGTACATTCATCATATGGATTCTACCTTCCTTCCCACTTATAGTGAAAAATGGGATGGGAAGACATCTAGTTCAGTTTCTATGTCATCGTCTACCTTGAAGAGTGTGGATGGTGGTGCACCTAGAACTCATGTTGGTGGATTGGTTTCAGATTCTGTGTAGAAACATGTATTTAGATAAAATCCTTAGTAGGGAAAATATTACAAGGCTTCTTGTCCCTTGACCTTTGTTTTAGATAGTTCAAAAGGAGATTGGAAGGATGAGTCATTGCTCTGAAAATAGCATGTCTATTCTAATTTTAATCCTGAATGAGAGGATCTTTGGGAGTCTTCTATGATGGATATGACAAAACATGCATCTTCTTCTTCAGGTTTGGATCAGAATCAAAAGGTTAAGGGTAAATCAATTTTGAAGGATTTCACCCATAAATCCTTTAAGTTACCTACATCAGGTAGTAGTAAAGAGGATGGTCAATACAATGAGTGGGTTTCTAGATTGGAGGAAAAAATGATATCCAAGATGTTGGACTTCTAGATGATAGAGGTGGGCCATGGCTTCAGGTCAAAATATGGAGGAGAGGACAACATCCTCATAATCGTGTTGGGTGCTCCTCTCACAATAGCATGAGAAGTCAATATCGAGTAGCTTAATTGATTGTTTTTTGTTTTTTTATGTTTTTCATGTTCCTCCATAATACTTTTTTTTTTATATTTTATATAGGCGCTGTTGTGCGTCACCTTTAAAAAAATCAATATATAATAAATAAGTGATAAATGAATAACTAATAAATTAATAAATAACAAATGAAAAAATAATGAATGAATAAATAATAAATTTTTAAATAATAAATTAGTAAATAATAAATGAAAATAAATATTGATATATAAATATACGTATAAAAATTTATATAAATATATATAAACTTGCATTTATGTTAAACATGTATATATATAAACACACACACACATAATTATATATTAATATCAATATATATATACATAAGAAAATATGAATATCTATATATATCCATATAATATATAAAAATATATATACATAAATACATATAAATATTTACAAATGTATATAAATATTGATAAATATTGATAAATATTGATAAATATAGTTAAATATTCATAAATACATATAAATTTGCATGCATATATACAATTATATATAATTTTAAATAAATATTGATAAATATATGTAAATTATAAATAAATATACCTAAATCTATAGAAGTAAACACACACACACACAGAGAGATGTATATATATAATAGATAATAAATCACCAAAGAGGGAAAACCACAATAATTTCAACATTATAAGATCAATAGAAATTTAAATCCTAGGGAAAATCATAGACGGCATAAAAATCATATGAAGACGCTCTTAAATAAAGATTAAATCTCGTCAAATGTTTGAAAATAATGGTATCCAAACAAAAAAACCCATTTTTGGAGGCCACACGGGACTTTTTTTACTTCCAAAAAATAGTGATTTTGGTTTTTCAGTCAAAAAAATATATTTCTTTTCTGGAATCAATTTGATATCTGGTAGAGTCCAAACAGACACCGGGATCAAAAGTTATGGTAGTTTAAAGTTAAAGTTCAAGTTTCAGCCTTTTAAATACTAGAGTAAATTTTATTCTATTAATTATTATTAAAATATTATCTAATATGGTTTCACCTCAATTCATAAGTTTATATTTGACTACTCTTGGAGATAAAACAGACACCAGATCAAAATTTATGATCATTTGATGCTGGAGTGTTATTTTTAACTTATACAAGAATTAATTTAATCCAAAAATAACTATTAACTAATAATTATATATGATTAATAATTAACACATTATAATTAATTAAAATCATAAAAAATAAAAAATAAATGAATACAAATATTAAATAATTATTTTTAATAATATATCATAATTAAATATTTAATATTTAACATTTTTCCATTAATTTAGCGGAGGTTTTATGAATATCACCTCTAAAAGTAAATTAATTTTTTTAAAAAGTAAGAAATATAAATTTTGGTGGTTACTCAATAACTACAGATAAAAAATAAAAAAAAACACATTTAGAGGTGGTTTTAGTAACCACTGCTAAAAAACTGTTGTGAAATCGATTTTTTCTTGTAGTGTGAAATCCCAACGAATATTAAAAAATTATGGTATCCTCGATAAAAAATCCGTTTTGGAGGCCTTTAATGCCTTTTTGGACCTTCAAAAAATAATTATTGGGGGTCCCCTCAATTAATATGGCGTTTATCCCTTTATAGGATTTTATTTGATATGTGGTAGATTCTAAATGAACACTCAAATCAAAAGTTATGACCATTTAAATTTCAATTCATGTTTTCAATTTATCTAAGATTGTTTATTGATTTATTGAATTTTTATGTCATCCAATTTTTATTAAGTTACTTTTACTCAATAATAATTGGAAATTTATTAATTAATTTTATTTTATAATTATTTTATAATCTATTTTTCACTAAATATCTTATATATTAAGTGTAAATTCCTATTTATTATTATATAAATCATATTTAATATAATATAATATATTAATATTAATATATGTTTTTTAACGATATATCATTTTTTATGAAATATACCTTTTATCAGTGATAAAAAATAAATGATAAAGTTGTCTTTCATTAATGCTTAGAAAATTTCATCAAAGGAGTGTTTTTATTAGTTTTTTTAGCATTTATAAAGACACCCCATTTATCATCACTTTTAGCTAGACTAATAAAAACACCCCCTTTATTAGCACTTTTAGCTGGGGCTGATAAAGGATAATGTTGAATTTTTTCTGATCTATAGTAGTGGATGAAACTTGAAATCCTTAAACATCTCTTGACATTTAATGTGTTTACATGTAAATTATGAAATGAAATACAATGATCGTACAAATTTTAATTCAAACAAACCAAACATTTATGTGATTACCAGTCCATGCCAATATTTAGTATAAATACTTACAGATGATAACATAAACAAACTCATTACATAACCCACATATATTTATAACATAGACAAACACATAGATTCTTCAATATCCCATAATATCATAGTCAAACACATGGCTTCACTCACGTATTATCATACCATATAAAAACATATGGCTTAACTTGGATCATATTATAACCATTTACATGACACTATATCTCATCATATGGTTTCATATGGACTAAAAACACATATTCCTATTTATTTGGTCTTATATATTTTGTAATGAAAATCTATAACTATTACAAGTACTATATATGATATCTTTAAAGATGATTGTTACGGTTCAAAAATAAAAAAAACCAAAAAATAAGAAAGAAATTGCAAACAATTATTAAATTTTAAAAATACAATAATAAATGAAATATGATGCGCAAGATAGAAAATAGGGGGAAATGGAAGCGATAAATGAATGAAAACGAATTAGGTCCAAGTTGGACCCACTTGCACTGCCAAAATGACATCCATATATCAAGAATCTTCATGGAACCAACAATTATCATGTGAACAGGATGAATCTGAACTCTTTTTCTTGGATCAAAATCCTCTCTATTTCCCACATGAAATGGTGGGTTAATTTGGGGCTTCATAAGGTGATGCGTGGATAAGAGGGAGGTGGCCTAATCTCCTTAATTTTAGATTTTTTTAAATGGAAACAAAATTAATTACCTCAATACCCCCATCATGAATATGTCTAGTGCTTAACCCCAAAATCATCTTCTCTCTAATCCTTATATTTTTTTCCACCGAAAATCATTGATCTAATATGTTATTATCGAATGGTATGAGAATTTCAATTTATCAGCACCAAAATAATCGTTACATCAATATGAATAATTCTAGACCCATATATTATACTTTTTAAATTTTTATTTTTTTCTTAAACAGGTATATCTTTGAATTTTAAATTTAATTATAACATATTTTTTAAAAAAATTACTTATTATTTGTTTATACAGACAAAATACAAAAAAAATTCAAATAGATGATTTTTTTGAAAATTAATGAATATACATGTATATATATTAATGTATTAAAGTATATACATATATATATATAATTACATACATTAATATTTCAATAATTATTTAAAAATATACCTATCTAGGAGTACATGACAATATATTGTATTTACATGCATACATCCATGAAAATATAAAAGTATTTATAAATATAATTATTTATAAGTATATATAAATTTAAATATATATAAACTTATATACATATATCACATAATTATATGTATATATACATAAACATATTTATAATTCTACATACTACAAAATAATTGTTGTAAATGATTTAGAATGTGTTTTTATTATACACTTTTTGTAGAAAATAAATTTTCTATACCAATATTAAATATATCTAAGAAATATTGATTACATAAACACAAATATATATAAATCAACTAATATGTGTATATATATATATAATGTATTCTTACATAATTATGTACACACAATGTAAATATAAATATATATACATTATTCAAGTTATTTACCTTTCAAAAAAAGTACATAGATACAAACATACATATACTTTTATTAATATAAGTACATAAATATAAATATATGTATGTATGTATGTATGTATATTAAACTATATACATAAATATATATATTATTATAATTACATACATACATATTACTATAATTATTTTTTTCAAATAAAAATATGTGATCTAATAATACTTCATATTGTGCTAAAGACAATTCTAGAAAAAACCTTTAATAGTGCTAAAAATGTGTTATTGTCCTAAGAACCTTTTAAAGGGGGCCCTTTATCAACACTAAAAAAAGAACGGATAAAGGTGGGCCCTTATCATTGTTATCTTATCATTGATAAAGGGTCTCATTTATTAGCACTATTTCTAGCATTGATAAATGCCATACTACTGGAGTGTGCTATTGATATTACAACACACTACAACAACAAACAAATATCAAATAAACGATGCAGTGATAGAAAATACAAGATATGGAAAATTAAGAATTTAATTATAAAAAAAATTTAATCACAAATGTAAAAAACACTATATTATAGACATTTCAAACATTGTTTTGTACAATTACATTTTCAAGTACAATTTATCACAAACATTCAAAAACATCAATGGTTTCATTCTCTTTGGCAACCGAACCCCTATCAAAAAGCCTGATCATGGTATTCGTTTTCAATAAAACCACCCCAAATAGAGAAAAAGAATCCACCTATATAATAAAATAATTCTTTTTTTAGTAATACTATAAAGAAATAAATTAAACATAAATATGAAACAATACATTATTAAAATTTCAATTTTAAAATGATAACAGACACTTTGTGTCATACCAGGCACACCATGTATCAAATTGAGGTACGAATAATTAATACACATCACAAATGAATTGTGGATCATTTTCATAAAGTATCAAAACAATATGATTGTGGTTTCTCTATTTTTAGTATGTCACTTGTCTTTTTTAATAAAATATCAATTTTAAATAAAAATACACACTTGAAGTTTTTTGACACTCTCTTTTGTCACATGGATGAAAAGATATCAAAGGAAAATTACCTAAGTAGAAAAGAAGAAGATAATAAATGAATTCTAAGGGTTGTACACTTTTCTAAAGGCTCTCCATGTAGGTCCCCCTAGAAAAGTGTCAGCGCGTTGGGTCGACCTGCGCATCCAGCGGTGTTGTGTAGGCCTAATAGTCGAACCACCCAGCACACCATATAAGAAACATATGCACATTATCCTATGAAACATACCTATATGATCCAATAATTTTATCCAGGGTCCCATATTTTCTTATAAATAGGACTCTAGGTATCTTAATTTGGACAATGAAAAATCCTAAAGAAACCTCAAAACTCTGATCGCACTAGTCCATCAACCAGGTCCTCAAAAACCTTTTAGGTTGCTCTCCAAAACCTAAGAGAATAGGTAATTAATGGGTATATCATAATTAAATTCCCTAGGGGTCAGAAGTATAAGACACCTACATGAGTAAACTTGTCCCCCTAATTGTAAAGAACTTGTGTGAAGCTCCCTCACTAAAATAGGGACCTATAAAAGATCCTTCTAGGAACACCTGAGGAGTCCCTTAGATCCAAGAGAAAGGAATCTCCAAGGTGTTGTTTCCCAGGTGATCCATCACACAAAAAACCTTCATCTCATGAAGGCCTCCCTGCATGAATCCCTTCCAGTCTGCATAGGTTCACCCAATATGAGACCTCCTTGACTAGCCCAGCCTTCACCTACGAGATATATCCCCCTAACCCTCTTTCAAGCCACTAATGGTAGGGATTTGCATCCTTTGGATCCCTCGTTTGAGGAGGACCAAATTGAAACCTCCATCAAATCCTTTGAACTTGTAAGACTGTGGTATGAGGTGTACCAATGTGTCTCTCATTTGGATATGCATTCCTTCGATTAAAGGTGTCTCGAACTTGTCCTGTCATATGGGTAGGGCCGTCAGGTTCATGTGGATATGCATTCCCTTGGTCATGAGGACCCCAACCCTAGGGGCAGTGTCTGAGAACTCCCAGTCTCGGATACTAGGGTTAGGAACATGCTCTTACCTAGTTGTCTATAATACCAGGGACATCTGGTTCCCTACAAATAGGGAGAGAATCAGTCTTTTCTTTCCCTTTAAGGTGTAGTATATTATTATCCTCTCTTCCCTAGGAACTAGTCACTAGGGAATCCCTCCTGGTGTAAGCCCTTATCCTTTATTGTGAAACCTATCCAGTATAATTCCTTCTAACATCTCCATGTATGTGGCTTGTATCCATATGGGAATTCATATGTGATTATCTAGGGTGAAATTATGGGAGGAGACAAGCACATCAAATCCATTTCTTATTCTCCCATCACCTCAGACTCATCCACTAGTGAAAGGAGGATCATGTGGTTTTCCAGATCTATCAATTTCTCTTGTTTCTCACATTTGATCCTGAATCATGTGGGGTTATATTTCATCTATGATCTTGAAATCCACATAGTCATATTCATGTCTCGATAGATAATCTTTTTCCAGATCTTCCACTCACCTTCCCTCAGAGGGCCTCTATAGGCGTGGCTCCTCAATGACAGGTATCCAATCATAGGGAATCCTCCTATAAGGATTAATCCCAAACTGAACCTTCTTAATGGGCCTTATTCCCAACCATAAAAACCTTTAGAGGGCCTACATAGGTTTGGTTTCTCCCAACCAAACTACATGGGCTTTGATTCTAGTCCAAATGGGATATGTAGGAAGCCTTTGTGAGGTCCAATCCCAACACCCCAAAACAACATGAATTCTCTCTGGGCCATGTCCCTAGTAAGGTTTTATCCAACATGGGAGTCCATATCCCTTCTAGGTTTCCCAAGATACTCTGAAATTATTCCCACACCAAACATTGACTAGGAACTTTTCACTTAGATGTCCTTATCACATGACGTTAAATTTAATTGTTTGGTCCTTATCACATGACCTCAAATGGTATGATATGTTCTATTAAGTTTCACCAAACTACGTGGGTCTTGATACCTCTGATAGATCACTGTCGTGGGTGCCCTCAAATGATTAGTGTGATTTGGGGTACTTAGGTGCAGCAGAGTGGCTGACCAAGGTCGTCTCTCAAAGGAGGAAGTGAATTTAACAACTTATTAGAGGTATTATAAAAAGAAATAAAATAGAATAGAGTAAAAACACTACTTTAAAGGATTTTGGTTTGTTGTAGTTTATGAATCTAGAATAAGTTCTCTAGAAGAAGATTGTATAATTTTTTTTTGTTTTTAGTTTTGAAATGAATTTCGATTTAAATGACACAACAAGAAGATGTTTTTTTTTAGAAATCCATTTAAAAAGCGTAATAGATCTAACTCTACCTCTTCACTTTATTATTAATCATTATCATTTAAATTAGAATTCACTTAATTATGATCCCTTAATTTGTTAAATCCCGAACCCTACAAGAATTAACCTTACCACGAAGATGATGTGAATTTAAACCTAGGCTAACTTCGGAACATGCAATCGCAGCACCCTGCTTTGATTGATGTTCTAAGATTAGCTTATGGTCAGTGGTAAATTAAGGCACATATCCATTCTGGAAATGAGGATTAATTGTGTTTAGGGATTATATTTGAACTCTATAAATTTATCATGTGTGGTCTTGTATTACCGATTAAGATCGCGCTCTCACAATTTAGACAAAATCCCGACCTCGCGTGTTTTTGTGTTAATTGTTCAATTGCTTGCTTAGTTTCTTAAAATTTAAAAACACAATTCATGGATCATATTAAATGAATTAAAGTAGCTCAATGATTAAAAATAATTAAATGAAGAGGGTAGAAGATAGATCGATTACTAAAAGACTACTCTTCTATGGGTGGCGTAATCATCGTAGAAGCGTTTTGCATGTGCAAAGGTTTATAATGGGTATAACCCAATAACGCTTCTACTCAAGAATTCCATCCCAAAGAGGAAGATTAAGAGAAGAAGAAATTTAAACAAAACAGAAGAAAAGAGAAGAAATAAAAGAATAACAATGAAGTTTATTACACAAATGAAAACATTACAAAATGAAGAAGAGAAGGAGGCTTCGATGAGGGGATCCTTGCTTCAAGAGCTACCCCTCTTACAATGGCTGGAGAATTTGGGTGAAACAAATTCTCCTCTTCCTCCAATCTCCTAATTCACGTCCCAACCCCTCCAAATGATAAAAACTCCAATTTATAGAGGGGAGGGGAGGAGAGGTTACAAGTGGTTTCAAGTGTGAATGTGGAAATTCGGCCAAATATTTTATGCCAACTTTCACTGCCCATTTGACCACAAAACGCGTGAATTGTCCAGCCTTCCAGAAGGATAAAATGTGCAGATATGGGTTCTCTATCTCCTCTCCAAAGTTGGGCTCAATACAGGCCCATATGAAGGCATTATGGCCGAAATACAGAAGCTTCTCCATTCTGGAGAGCCCAGCCCAACTTTGACTTCATGGCCCATTTTAAACAACCAAATGAACTCTTTAGCTCTAGTATCCTGAATAACATTTTTAGATAATTAAGTTAGGAAAACTATTACAAAATTTCAAATTCAAATAATAAATATAAAAATATGTATCTTTGAAATACTACAGTGAACTATAAAGGGTAAAACTGGAATTTTCATCAAATATTCAAATGAATGATCTAATCCCAAATACTTTATAAATAAACATATTTAACACAATGTGAGGAAATTATATCATTTATTATCAATGAAATATTCAATAAAATAGTGTTTTATCAACTCCCCCACACTTACCCTTTTGCACTCCTGGGCAAAACCTCATATCAAGTAAATATCAAATCAAAACCAATTTTAAAACACATATCCTTGAGATCAAACAATTACACCCCAAGAAACAAAAGATATCATGCCTCATAAAAAACCATTATTTCAAGTTCTTCATTTATATCATTCAGTATATTTCCACTTTATTTATCCTCCCATGCACAAAACACTTACCTCGCTTGAATTTTCTCTCATCACTCAAATATCAATTTTTTTTGCAATGTCTTTCTCATCCAAACTCATACAAGGGTTACCATAGGCTTGATAGATTCCTACATTGCTACCCGGTGTGATTAAAGGACATATGTTTATCATGAGGACTTTTCAGGGTTGTTCTGTGGCTTTCGGTTGGTAGGATTAAGATGTGAAAAACTCTGAGGCTGAATGAGGAGGGCTTGACTCTTTTGAAGCAAAATTGCATTAATCTAATTTTCACTTAAATATGGTCTTCTCTTCAATCCCCATAGTATCCATTCAGCTCCATCATCATGAAAAGTCATGAAAGGTTTACACCATTCATCATTTCAGCATAAAAAATGTCAATCTTCGCAAACATGATTTTCTTGAAAGCTTCAAATGGGCACAACTTTCCACCTCAATTAGAAGCTCCAGAAAAGGCACAGCTTGACTTGTCATGAAAGCTCTAGAAAAGGCATAACTTTCAA
Source organism: Viscum album (assembly GCA_963277665.1). NCBI lineage: Eukaryota > Viridiplantae > Streptophyta > Magnoliopsida > Santalales > Viscaceae > Viscum > Viscum album. The sequence continues at coordinate 1,478,346,007 of OY728166.1, forward strand.
TATAATTAATTTCTTTAGCAGCAAACACATCTCTTCAGAATTTAATTTTCCACCCAAAGTATCACAGAATGTGGTGGAAAAACACAAGACAACTTCCCCCACACTTAAGCTCAACTAGATTATGCAATTTCACTTCAAGAGTTGGTTTGATAGGGAAAATTGGCTTGTAATGTGGCTAACCTAACATGCTTTGCATGGCTTATAAGGGCTAAAAGGATTAAATATTCAAGGTAGGCCATTATAAAAAAGGATTCTTTGAAATAGGGGCTTTAATACCAAACAAAAGCCTCAATCATTTAAACATAAGTACCTCAAACCCTCAAGTTTTGACAGGAATAGATCAAATTATGGTTAAATCAAGTATGGTTTGGTTCTCTCAAGAAGTGAGGTGAATGTAAAGAATATGAAAATAATGGTTTAGAAGCCTCACAGGAAAGTGATTTCAAATATAAAGACAGTGAGATTGGCATGGGATTCAAAATTCAGCGTACTTTTCATGAAATTACTAAATATTTGAACTTAAAACAAAGTCATTTCAGCATTAATTTAAGCTTAGTTTCAAGGGGTAAATTGTTTCATTTACTGATATGGATTTAAAAATGGCGATGAGAATCATTTCAGCCCAAAAGTTTCAAAAACACACGGAAAATTGTAAAATAAACACACAAAATTTGAAAAAACCCACAATTTTTTTTGGTTTTTTTTAACAGGAAAGCAATCGAAATTACTAAACTAAAAGGTTCCCTCCCCCACACTTAAAATATTGCATTGTCCTCAATGTGAACCTATGATATGATATATGCACATGAAATGAAGAATTTTTAAATAGGATAAATAATATAAAAGTGAAAGGGTTAGGAACAGCCTGATGTGCTCAAGTGATGATGGGGTCATGTAGTGTGATAAAATCCACTGCATCAGTACGAAGTCCCTCAATGTATCTCTTCAAACATTGCCCATTGATTGTAAAGCTCCTTCTAGTGTCCTCTTGTGTGATCTCCACTACACCATAAGGAAAAACATTAGTCACAACATAAGGACCTAACCATCTGGAACACAACTTACCAGGCATCAACTTCAGTCGTGAACTGTAGAGAAGGACTTTCTCTCCAACATGAAACTCCCTTTGTTGGATCATTTTGTCGTGAGATGCTTTTGATCTTTCCTTGTAGAGCCTTGAGTTCTCATATTATGATAATCTAATCTCCTCAAGCTCTTGAATTTGCAGCTTCCTTTGGATTCCAGCTTGGGCCAAATCCATGTTGCATTTCTTTATAGCCCAATAAGCCCGACGCTCGACTTCCACTAGGAGATGACATGCTTTCCCAAAAACAATCCGAAATGGGGACATTCCAATGGGGGTCTTGTATGTTGTTCTATAAGCCCACAACGCATCATCCAAGCGCTTGCTCCAATCCTTCCTATTTGGCTGCACGGTTTTCTCCAAGATTTGTTTCAACTCACGATTTGAAACCTCAGTCTGGCCATTTGTTTGGGGGTGGTATGGTGTTGATGTTTTGTGTGTCACCCCATAATTTAGAAGGAGGGAAGCAAAATTCCTATTGCAAAAGTGTGTCCCTTGGTCACTGATGATGGCCTTTGGTACTCCAAACCTGCAGAAAATTTGAGCCTTGACAAAATCCACTACAACATGAGAATCGTCACTCCTGGTGGCCTTGGCCTCCACCCATTTACTCACATAATGAACAGCAACCAAAATATACAAAAATCCAAATGAACTAAGAAAAGGTCCCATAAAATCAATTCCCTATACATCAAAAATCTCACAGAATAGTATGGGTTGTTGGGGCATCTCATGTCTCTTAGAAATGTTCCCAGTGTGTTGGCAATGAGAGCATGACTTACAAAACACATGGGCATCATGGAATAATCTAGGCCAATATAATCCAGAGTCCAAAACCTTCCTAGCTGTCCGTTGGGGTCCAAAGTGTCCACCACAAGCAAGTGTATGACAGAAATGCAAAACAGACTCAAACTCATGATCGAGAACACACCTCCTAATGACTTGGTCACTACACATGCGCCATAAGTATGGATCATCCCAAACATAAAATCTTGACTCACTCTTTAATTTTTAGACTTGATGTTTCTTTAAATTTGTAGGGATTTCAGAAGCAACAAGGTAGTTAACTAAATCAGCATACCAAGGATGCGTACCTAAGATGGTATAGAGATGCTCATCAGGGAAAGTGTCCCGAAGTGGTACCTGATCCAAGGTGGCATCCTCTAGTGTGTGAGTAAGCCTACTCATGTGGTCTGCCACCATGTTTTCTGAACCCTTTTTTTCCTTTATCTCGATGTCAAACTCTTGAAGAAGGAGCATCCAACGGATAAGTCGTGGCTTTGCATCTGGCTTCTTCAGGAGGTACCTCAAAGATGCATGGTCAGAAAAAACAACTACTTTAGAGCCCAATAAATATGAATGGAATTTATCTAAATCAAATATGACAGCAAGAAACTCCTTTTTCGTGGTTGTGTAGTTTGATTGGGCTGAATCCAATGTCCTTGATGCATAGGCAATCACATGTGAATGTCCTTCCACCCTCTGAGATAAGACAGCTCCAACTGCGAAGTTGGAGGCGTCACACATAAGCTCCAATGGAAGGTCCCACCGTGGGGGTTGTATGATAGGTGGAGTGGTCAGAAACTTCTTTAACTCATCAAAGTAAGTCCTACAAGAATCATCAAACACAAAATCAGAATCTTTTTGAAGTAATCGTGACATAGGAAGAGCGATCTTACTAAAATATTTGATGAAGCGCCGATAAAATCATGCATGCCCTAGGAAAGATCTAACATCACGCACACATGAAGGATAGGGTAAGGATGAAATAATGTCTACCTTAGATCTATCAACCTCTATCCCATGTTTTGACACTACATGCCCTAAGACAACGCCATGCTCTACCATAAAATGACACTTTTCAAAGTTCAGGACCATATTCTTCTCAATAAAAAGATTCAACACCTTTCCCAAACTACTTAGACATTCATCAAATGAAGACCCATACACTGTAAAATCATCCATAAATACCTCCATGCAGGTCTCAATAAAATCAGAAAAAATACTCACCATACATCTCTGGAAGGTACCTAGGGCGTTGCAAAGTCCAAATGGTATCCTCCGGTAGGCAAATGTGCCAAAGGGACAGGTGAATGTAGTCTTCTCCTGATCCTATGGAGCTATAGAAACCTGAAAATATCCAGAAAATCCATCCATGAAACAATAGTGTGTTTTCCCAGCTAGTCTCTCGAGAATTTGATCAATAAATGGGAGGGGGAAATGGTCCTTGCGAGTGGTCTGATTTAGTTTCCTATAATCAATACACACATGCCAACTATTTTTCACCCTCATTGGAACTAAATCATCTTTCTCATTTTTAACAACAGTAAAACCAGTTTTCTTAGGCACAACCTGAATTGGACTTACCCACTGTGAGTTAGAAATAGGGTAAATTATACCTGCCTCGAGCAATTTTTTAACTTCTTTTTTAACAACTTCCAGGAGGGTGGGATTAAGTCTCCTTTGTGGTTGTCTCACCGGTTTAGCCCCATCCTCCAAGAGAATCCTATGCATGAAAATGGAGGGGCTAATACCCGATATGTCAGCCAAGGTCCACCCAATCGCCCTGATGTTCTCCCTCAAAATATTCAAAATCTTTTCTTCATGTTCAAAAGGGAGATTGTTAGCAATGATAATAGGTAATCTCTCACCACTCAACAAGTATGAGTATTTCAGATTTGGTGGCAATTTCTTGAGTTCTAATGAAGGAGGGTGTAGTATGGATTGAGAAATTGATGAAACAAACATATCTGTACAATGAACATCAGTATCAGAATAAAAATCATCACAATCAGAGAATAAAGCACCAAATCCATCAGCATACTCAATAGCCATGTCATAATCAGAGTTCACATGATCAAAATCAGAATATGATTCCATTTCAAAATCAAATCTTAGAGAGTCTTGTTCCTTAAAAATGGGTGGAGAAGTACTCTTAGACATCAAACTAGAACCAATACTCATAATCTCCCTAAGCATAGGACAATCCAATTCCATGATGTTTTTACTTGGTGGTTCAAAATGGGAGATAACAAAAGCAGAATGGTCCTCTGAGGGGTACTTCATGGAATCCATAACATTAAATATCACAACTTAATCTCCAAACTCCATAGAAAGTGTACCCTCATTGACATTTATGATAGTTTTTGTAGTTTTGAGGAAGGTTCTACCTAAGATAATGGGGGCATGAGAACTTACCTGACCGTCCTCCATGTTAAGCACATAGAAGTCTGCTGGAAAGATCATGTCTCTTACCCAAACAAGTACATCCTCAAGAACTCCCTCTGGATATGTCGTAGCTCTATTCGCCAATTGCACCACTACTCTTGTTGGCTTCAACTCACCAACCAGCAAGGAAGATAATATAGAGTGAGGCATCACATTTATTGAAGCTCCTAAATCACAAAGAGCATCAGAGAAGTGAAACTCCCCTATGGTACATGGGATGGTGAATGTCTCGGGATCCTTTCACTTTGTTGGCATTGCTAGAGTTGGTGTAATGAGTGCCGAGACATTCCTTCCAATATTTATACTCTCATTTCCCTTGAGCCCTCTTCGATTGGTACAAAGTTCTTTTAAGAATTTCGCATACCTTGGAATTTGCTTAATGGCTTCAAGTAGAGGAATGTTGATCTCCACACGCTTGAATGTGTCCAAAACCTCCTTTTTCATTGCTTCTTCATCCATCTTCTTGGTTTGAACAACCCTGTTTGGAAAAGGAAGGGGTTTAGGAGGTACATCATCAATCCTTTTCTTACCTTTATCTTTCTCCTTGGATTGCTCATCCGTTGGTATGGAATTTGGATTCTCTAGAGTAGAGGTGAATCTCGGTGGAATGGTAGGTCCAGATGTATCATTCATTTGCTTCCCACTTCTCAATGTGATGGCACTAAAATTCCCCTTTGGATTTGGAGTGGGTTGGGAAGGTAGATTTCCAGAATTCTTACTCACAAGTTCATGGAGGGTGGTAGAAATCTGACTCATTTGAGTCTTCAACTCTCTCAGCTCCAAACCTTGACTCTTCATCTCATTCTGTTGATTAAGAACAATTTATTTCAAAATATCATCAGTGTTAGAGTCTACCTTGTGTTGGATATTCCATTGTTGCTGAATCGTTGATGTTTGAGCTTCGAATCTCATTTGGGGTTGTTGGAAACCCTATTGGTAAGGTGGAGGCTGCTGGAAGTTTGGTTGAAAAGGGGGCCTTTGTTGTTGTCCAGATCCATACCTCATGTCTGACTGATCTTTCCACCCTTGGTTTTATACTATATCAAACTTCTTTTGGGGATATGGTTGTTGTTGTTGCTGCTGAAATGGTCTCCTAGGGAACATTGCAGCACAATCTTCTGTCTCTTGTAGTTGTGGGCAACAGTCAGTTGGGTGGCTTGTCTCAGTGAAAATGCCACATGGCCTTGAAGGAGGGGGTTGGGATTTCTTTTGAGCCAATGCAATCTTCCTCACCATAGTTGTCAATTCTTCTAACTTAGTATCAATCTAATGACTTTCAAGAGAAGAAGGACTTACTTGATGTACTCCTCGAACATGTGGTGTACCTCTATCACCAAATTGTTGAGAGTTTTGGGCCATTTTGTCGATCAATTCTCGTGCAGCTACTGGTTTCTTGTCCACCAATGCTCCTCTAGCTGCAGCATCTACCATGATCCTCTCCATGGGTGTGAGTCCTTCGTAAAAGTATTGGATGAGGAGTTTCTCACTGATTTGGTGATGCGGACAGCTTGCGCACAACTTCTTGAATCTCTCCCAATACTCATACATTGACTCCCCTTGTGCTTGCTTGATCCCTGATATCTCCTTTCGAATAGATGTGGTCCTTGATGCTGGAAAAAATATCTGCAAGAAAAGACGTTTCAAATCGTTCCAACATGTTACATATTCAGGTTGCAAATAATACATCCAATCTTTTGCAGCTCCATCAAGTGAGAATGGGAATGCTCTTAATTTGATTTTATCTTCAGAAACATTTCTTGGTTTAAGGGTTGAGAAAACCACATTAAATTCTTTCAAATTATTATTAGGATCCTCACCAGAGAGGCCATGAAACTTTGGAAGTAAGTGAATTAACCTAGATTTTAGTTCAAAGTCTGATTCGAGATTTGGGTATGCAATACAATTTGGTTGATAGTTAATATCAGGTGCAGCCAATTCTCGAATGGTTCTATTAAGTTCATTTCCATTGTTTTCAGCCATTGGTTCCTCTTTTATGTTTGAATTTGAATTGATTTCAATTTCAACGTTTCCAGAAGAGAGGAATTCACCAACTAGTTGAATATTGAAACTTCCCGTAGACTGAGAATTTCTGATTCGAGCCCTAAGGCTACGTTCAATCTCAGGGTCAAGATCTAAGAGATATTCGGGATTAGTTCGTGTCATAGATCAAATAAAAATGAAAATAAAGAAGGTGGACCATAGTAAAATAAAAATGAGAATTTTGAGTTGATGTTCCAAAAAGAAGTATAAGAAAATAAAAGAAGAGGAAGAAAAATCAGATTGGGTACAGAAGGAAGAAATAAGAGAGGAAGAGAATAAAATGTAAAATAAAATAAATACCTCTAATTGGTTGAAATAATTACTTGCCTCCCCAGCAACGGTGCCAATTTGATAGAGCGCTGTCGTCGGCGCCCTCAAATGATTAGTGTGATTTGGGGTACTTAGGTGCAGCAGAGTGGCTGACCAAGGTCGTCTCTCAAAGGAGGAAGTGAATTTAACAACTTATTAGAGGTATCCTAAAAAGAAATAAAATATAATAGAGTAAAAACACTAATTTAATGGATTGGGGTTTGTTGTAGTTTATGAATCTAGAAGAATTTTTCTGGAAGAATATTGTATAATTTTTTTTGTTTTTAGTTTTGAAATGAATTTCGATTTAAATGACACAACAAGAAGATGTTTTTTTTAGAAATCCATTTAAAAAGCGTAATCGATCTAACTCTACCTCTTCACTTTATTATTAATCATTATCATTTAAATTAACATTCACTTAATTATGATCCCTTAATTTGTTAAATCCCAAACCCTACGAGAATTAACTTTACCATGAAGATGATGTGAATTTAAACCTAGGCTAAATTCGGAACATGCAATCGCAGCACCCTGCTTTGATTGATGTTCTAAGATTAGCTTATGGTCAGTGGTAAATTAAGGCACATATCCATTCTGTAAATGAGGATGAATTTTGTTTAGGGATTATATTTTAACTCTACAAATTTATCCCGTGTGGTCTTGTATTACCGATTAAGATCGCGCTCTCACAATTTACACAAAATCCCGACCTCGCGTGTTTTTGTGTTAATTGTTCAATTGCTTTCTTAGTTTCTTACAATTTAAAAACACAATTCATGGATCATATTAAATTAATTACAGTAGCTCAATGATTTAAAATAATTAAATGAAGAGGGTAGAAGATAGATTGATTACTAAAAGACTACTCTTCCATTGGTGGCGTAATCATCGTAGAAGCGTTTTGCATGTGCAAAGGTTTATAATGGGTATAACCCAATAACACTTCTACTCAAGAATTCCAGCCCAAAGAGGAAGATTAAGAGAAGAATAAATTTAAACAAAACATAAGAAAATATAAGAAATAAAATAATAACAATGAAGTTTATTACACAAATGAAAACATTACAAAATAAAGAAGAGAAGGAGGCTTCGATGAGGGGATCCTTGCTTCAAGAGCTACCCCTCTTACAATGGTTGGAGAATTTGGGTGAAACAAATTCTCCTCTGCCTCCAATCTCCTAATGCACGTCCCAACCCCTCAAAATAAGAAAAACTTTAATTTATAGAGGGGAGGGGAGGAGAGGTTACAAGTGGTTTCAAGTGTGAATGTGGAAATTCGGCCAAATATTTTATTCCAAAGTTCACCGCCCATTTTACCACCAAAACACGTGAATTGGCCGGCCTTCCAGAAGGATAAAATGTGCGGATATGGGTCCTCTATCTCCTCTCCAAATTTGGGATCAATAAAAGCCCATATTAAGGAGTTATGGCCGAAATACAGAAGCTTCTCCATTCTGGAGAGCCCAGCCCAACTTTGACTTAATGGCCCATTTTAAACAACCAAATGAACTCTTTAGCTCTAATGTCCTGAATAAACGTTGTATCTAATTAAGTTAGGAACACTGTTACAAAATTTCATATTCAAATAATAAATATAAAAATATTTATCTTTGAAATACTACAGTGAACTATAAAGGGTAAAACTGGAATTTTCATCAATTATTCAAATGAATGATCTAATCCCAAATACTTTATAAATAAACATATTTAACACAATGTGAGGAAATTATATCATTTATTATCAATGAAATATTCAATAAAATAGTGATTTATCAACCTCTCATGGGGATATGTAGGAATCCCATATCATGGGTCTGATCCCGACATAAAAAACAACTCGTATCACCATGCATGATGATAAACTCCATAGTTCCCCACTACGTGGCTTAAAACCAGCATCATGATCATAAACAACAAAAGAGTATATAATCCATTTATAAAAGGGTACCATTTATGGACAACCTCATATACATTTAGATATTTGTATTGATGAATAACCTTAGATACATATAGATGATTCTAATCTCCACGTGTGCTAATAATTAATTGTTAATTAAAGGGTGGATTATGTTATACTTGGGAATTAATGAAGGATTTTCAAACATATCTTAAATCTATAACAGAGTACCATTTCAAGAAATAATTGCCACAAAAAGGGTGTGATGATCCCCACCTACCATCCACTTGACCAATGTGAGTTCTTAAGTATCATTGGCCAAAATTCCTAATGAGCACCTACCATTGGAAAGCAGGTCTGTGATTCATCAAGGATATAAGAACTATTGGGTGTTTCTGGTTCCATAAATAAAACCCATTGGAAACCATCTAAAAAGTAGGTTGGTGTATGTGTCTAGCATAAAGTTTGTCCCACTACCACCACAAAACTTTATTCCATACCCACACAACATTTGGGGATGGAACAAAAATGGTGAACCCGACATGAATCCTTAACTACGATGATGGTGTCACCCATCTTTCAACCCCCTTTTTCTCTCAAAATAGAACAAATACAGACAAGACAATCAATTATGCATGTGTTCTTTTATTGAGATACTTCTTTGATCAGGTTTTCCCATTTACATGTTTCACCTATATTTCAGTCACTTCCAATAATATATCCATTCAATACAAATGATGTCACACCATATTTAAAAAATGTATTACATGTCTTATACTCATGTTGTCCCCTCATCCGTGTAGAGGAAATCATTGCCAACCCAGCATCTCCAATACTAGGTCTCAAACGCACTGGTTTGGGAGTACTGCCAGAATGGTGTTATCCCAACCCTGGAGGCTTCCTGATAGGCCCTCCATCTCACAAATCCCTTTTAGTCATCCACTCAGTGATGACCAGAGGTCAAGAAGTAGACAACATTGATCACTATCTCCAACTATTTCAGGGGATCATCAAAAGAATTAAACAATCAGATCCTCTCTTAACTCGGGGAGGTAGATTAAAAGGCCATAGATAGCCTTGTCTAGAAGACACATCGGTCCTTCTAAAGGGATCTGGAGAGTATATTTCACCACCAATTCCATGCAGCATTGAATCCTTAGCATAATGCTGGTGTTTTCCTCAACATTTTAGCCCTGTTAACCCAGACCTTGGCACGCAAGACAACCTTTCAAGGGAAATAATCAGTCAATAGGGAATAGGGTTGCGCCTCTATCCCCTCCAAAGAATCCCACCTATCACATTTGGTGTAAAATGGTGAGAAGTAAAAAAAACACTCCCAAACTAATCAACACTAACGAAAGACTCATCTAGTAGCATCTAGAGAATCCCACTAGAAAAATATGGTAGTGAAAAAAAAGAGAAGAAACCAACACCTGCCTACACCCAGAAAGCTCATCATTCAAATTTAGTGGAAATCCATGAGCGGGTAAAAACAACTACCCACATAAACCAAGCCTACTAGAAGAATCATATTGTAGTGTGTAAATAATCCTGTTAGATAAATTCATTTTTAAACTAAAAGAAGTTTCAGACAGCTACCCATATTTATCGAGCATTCCAATAGTCTTGTCAGGAGCCACCCAGAGAAGTCATTCGGAAAATAATGATGATAAACAGGGTGTAGAATCAAACCTTTGTACCTACACCTAAGTAATTCTAGTATCCACTAGTATTAAATGGAGGATAATATTAGTCACACACCCCTAATCCATCTATATAATGGTCATGAATCCCCTTTGCATTCATTGAAGTCACCAAACACATCTTGACAATTGTGAAAGGGCAAGTGAAAATTCTTTCCCACATCCTACAAACCTTTCAGGATATCATAATGTATAAAGAAGTGGTAGAGGGGTGGATACAAAACTCTAACCCTAAAAATGGTTTGACTGATAATTATGTCACTCCAAAGAAGATATACACCTCCATTCCCATCTAGGAGGATCGTGGGGAAAACTCCCCCATGATATATTGACAATTGGATCAGGTCCATACCCCCTTTCCAACTGGAGGTAATCGGCCTATTCCAATGGTCACTCCAAGGCAGGCACAAAACCCTACCAAACTTCCAGAATCCTGTCAACAAATTCAAATAGTAATATTGTAGCTATTCAAGAAATATTTCATACTAGAAAAACACTTTCCATAGTAAGTGGCTCTAGTTTCTCACAAGGAGTCCAAAAATAAGTCTCACCAGAGATGGATGGAAAATGAAGAGCTAATATATGATCCCACTCCAATTAATTTTGGAGTTATTGAATCCCTCATACATTAATATACGGAATATCAAGATCCTACTCTCTTATTACCAAATTATGGGGATAGTAACAGTAATTCCAGAGGTCCTCCCTAGATGCTTCACCTTGAAAAATTTCTTCATGTCCATAATCTGATCGATCTCAAGATCTCATCTCCTAATGAGATTCACATCTTCCCTCTGCATGTCTAGAAGATAAAATAGTAAGAGTGTCTCCACCCACTTTAGTCCACCTTGAAGGTCCTTACCATGGAATATACTATAGGGATTCTCCTTTCAGTTAGACTTCAAGCCACAGTGGTAGTCCTCCCCATTATGAAATTCACTATGAAAGTTCAATTCGTAGTAGCATTTCACTTCATCAAGAAGGTTATCCCCTTATAGATTTTATGATAAGGACATACTACCATGAGGAACTTGTAAAAAATATGCCATTCATGTTTGATAACTTTTCATCGATAAGTGAAATCCTTTCTCAATCATAATACATCCCAAAACGGCAGTCACTCTCCAAACCACCCCTATATCGCTTGTCTAAAAACATAATCAAGGAATTCCCCACCACTCTCACTACTTATTAAGGCCATAGGAAAGCACCTACTTTGGTCAGACTAGTCAATGATCTTCTAGTAAAAGATGAAGAGGACACATTGAACATGAGAAAACAATTGGCTAAAGATTATGTTCTGTTTATGTTCTAGTTGTTATTTACTCATCGGTTCATCATTCTTTAGGCATTGTTAGAATGTTTTTTGCATGATATCCACCTCAATATATGGAACAATCTTCATCACTTGAGAGTTAAATAATTATCATATGATAGGTTTTAAAGTCACATTAAGGTAATAGAAGGGATACAATTCCAAATTTATTGGGTGGCTATCCTAGTAGTGCAACATCCAAAATTAGGGAAACAGAAAGGATCCCTTTAGTGTGCATGACTAATCACATTAAAATAATTATTTCAACTGATAATAGGTACCCCATTGGGTGTTCATATCAAGGGATGGGGTTAACAAGTAGCATTTCATTTTACTGGGCTACCCAATCAAAAAATCCCACCAAATATGGGATCGTGCAATGTTATAGATTCAGGCTGGTTACAAAAAACATATTATATTCCCAAAAAATGATATTATTGAGAAAACTAGGCTCCAACTACCTCTCACCAACATCGATCCATAATAGAGCAATACCTTGAGAGGATTTTTTATCAAGCATCTGAAAATATTGATAAGGCCTCCTACTTCAGGTAATTCCACCATTAGATAGCACAAATGCCAGAGATAGTGAAATGGTCTATATAAGAGGATGGTTCAGATAAAAACCAAATGATTAACCTATCTCATGTTTGAACAAGACTCCATAAAATTAATAATGAAGTCACAGTAATAGTATCCATAGAAATCCAAGAGAAACCCTAGCCTACAAGGCTGGGGGCTTTTTCAACACAACCTTCGAGGTAAGAAAATCATGCTTGAAGAGTGATGAAAATGGAATAGGAATAGATCCATCCTACAAGGATGGGGGTTTTTCACCTCAAAAAACACCTCCTAATTAGAAGTAAATCATCTCCTAATTGGATGGAGTTCCACATAATTAATCCTACCAATTTTTTCCTTACCATGATTTGGTATCCTCGTTGGGAATAAACACTACCTAATTATCTGTAGATTCCATTCGGATCACCATCCATCAAAATACTCCAAGAGAACTAGTTAAGGAAGGGAAAAAATCTTTGAGGAGGGTAAAAACATAGTAATTCTCACACAGTGACTGATGAAGTGCCTACAATGTATTACACATCAGTGAATGTCATTAAAATCACCCATGCAGATCCTATATAACATGTGGAAAATATAAATGAGTTTTAGGAGGAAGTTTATGTTCATAATATAGTACATATTGAAATGAATTAAAGAGGTTTTCATACCTGAAACCAAAGTCTTTCCCTAAATTTTTTAATTTTCTCAACCACCCCATCATTACATCCTTAAAGATAAACTAACAAATAAAAGGGAAAAGGTATGTTTTAACCTCACCTGCTTCCTGAAAAGGTTGGACCCCTTACACTTGAGTAAAGTATTACTCAGTAAGAGTAATAAATGAAGGAATTGAGAAGAATCAATGAAGAACTAATCTAGGGAAACATTCCTCTTAGATATGTTCTCCAAACAGATTCTCAACTCGCACTCCCAACCTACATACCCCAACAAAGAGGGTTTTCCACAATAATCAAATTGGATCTAGAACATCCTCTCAATACCAACAACCAATATACTTGGATCCTATAATAGCATATTGGGAGTTCCATCCATTGGGATCACAACCATAAAAAGGCTAGTAACGTCCTTACAGAACTACCCCTATAGGTTACCTATTTTAGATACTAGTAGGGCCGCCATAGTATGCCCAATATATTGTTTCCCTTGTTGAAAATCCTACTCTTCCATACATTCCTCAAGGGATCATCAAAACTATTGAGACATTAATGGCTTGATTGGAAGCTATGGAGGAATGGCCTGTGATGGTACAACTGAAAAATAATACTTACCCCCAAATGGTTTGATCCGTCTCTTCCCTCGCCGAACTTTGTGAACCCTACATTTCCAATTTTCAATGGATCAGGATAATCAGAGCAACATTTGACACATTTCTTCACCCACTTTGACCCCATGATGGGGAATTATGAACAACATAATGTAAGGAAACTCAGGTGATTCATTCAATCACTACAAGGACCAACCTTTGTACATTACACTATTTTACCATCTTGGTCAATTATAATATGGGAATATCTCCACTAGAAGTTTCTCTTACCATTCTTCTCGATGCTACAAAAGACAATAGTCCTTGACCTCTCAAACTAAAAACAATGGGATAATGATAGGGTATCATATTTCATCACTCAGTGGAAATGGTTTGCATACTTCCTAGGCTTACATCTTCCCCAAGAAGATTTATTATCCATATGTATAGAGAATCTTCATGATGAGTTGTGAACACAACTCATCCCTATGAAATACATAGGAGGGTTCTAGATCTTGATGAAATTTATCAAAAGGATGGAAGACTCCAACAAATGAACTAAGGCTAAGTCTTGAGTAATTCCATCAGCTCAATTAAAGAGAATGAGGAGAGTAGAGGTTGCAATTATTACACTTAATATGGCCCATTCACTTGCTCTAGATCCAAATCCTACACCATATCGTGTGGTTCCCCATCCTAAGAATTTGAAACAATTACCACCTCATCGAGATGAGAAAAGGGAGAATAGGCATAAACAATTTGAGGAGATTAAGAACAAGGTTTATTATTTATGAAACAACCAAGTCCCTAGCTACTTCACATCAGAATTATAAAACAATTAGATCAAGTTTCTAAAGCCCAAGAAGCACCACCAGGATGGTGATGAAAATCACCCACACTATTTCCCTTTCCATCAAGAATTGGGAACAATATCCAAGAATTATTTATTTTGAAATAAATCATATAGAAAATGGTGGTCTCTAGGAAGGTGAATTTGGAAAAGTCACATGTGCAAGTAGCATACATTTCTACCACTGATTCAGAGGAAAATAGTGAATGGTAGGAATTTTACAACAAGGGTATGAAAATTTTCAGTGATTATATGGTAAGAAATATGATCAACTGTACTCATTCTATCCTCCAGGAACATTTGAAACAATCGAATGTTCCCTCATCCACTTTCGCTATGGTATATCCAACTCCATCAGTAGATCAATCCTTTGAATTCCATTATCCCAAAAAAATAACATGTACAAAAGAGAAAGAAGAAAACTCAAAAATATTAACTTGTACCAAAGATGAAGTTAGATTTAACTCTATCGGACTTCATGCCTTCAGTCCAAAAAACACGGGCATCACCCCATTAAATGGTACCACAATAATCAACCCTCCATATGGATTCCACATCATATGAGCAGTTTATCTTAGGTTTCATTAATGTTATCTACATAATGGACACCTACTAGGATGATAAGTGTGACTGTGAACCCATATTCCCTACATCTGATTATCGAATTATGAGAAGAGACCTCCAGGGATGAGGATACAGGGGAATACATGGTTATACAAGAAGTAAATACTCTATTCATGTCCTCACTCAAACTGTTTATATAGCCGAAAATAATTTGAGATCCCTCCCATGAGCTCATTAAGAGTAATAAAGTTCCCCCATAAAAGATAGATTTTTTCATAACTTGATATTTCTTGAATATCGACTAGAGGAGGCACCGCTATCCAATCAATCGCAGCACGTATAAAGACCTTGTCGACCTAATCCATCAAGGATTGAGGTACCCTAAACTCTTATTCTAAGGATTGTCCTACCTACATTAATTACTTCAATTCCTAAAGTTCCTATAAAATATCATCCTTATGTTGGGAAGTACAGGAATTTAGACTATAAGTATTAAATTTTAAAGTAGTTTCCCTATTTTTATCCATGTTCTCAATCCTAGATTCTTTGAGTCTATCAAAATACCTTCAAGAAGAACTCATAGAGTCTTTCAATCCATCGAGAATTTATAGCTGAATGTTTTTATACTAAATTATATCATACATACACAGAGCCAATAGAATGACACACAATCATCTCTTTCATAGAATAGGAAAAATATGTCATTATAAAAGAAAACATGAGACTTTTTTATGTATATGTTAGGATAAATGAATTTTATATCTAATGAGACTTCACTGATACAACTTAGGGTTCAACCTCATTATGGTCTGAACACTTCATAAACTAGGTTACAATGAGTTGCAACTATCCCCCTATTCTCTAACACTATAGGGTTGTGAAAAGAGTGAGAAAAATCCTCTTGAAAAAATTAAGTTCATGACTCATTTTGGGGATCTCATATCTAACTTAGAATTCTTAGCTATTCAGAAATATACATCCTTTAACATTTTGCTGGGAAGGCCTTGGTTACATCAGTATGTGATTATTCCCTCATCAAACTGCAAATTCCTCAAATACTACATTAATATAAAAATTAGGAAATTTCATGGTGATAAATCCACATTTAAATACTATGAATCACAATAAACTAATTTTTGATTCTATCATAGGTAATGTAAATAACCTATGATTGACAATGTTTCTCAGATAAATTCCCTGAATGGTAAGGAGATGACCTCGGATAATACCTTTAAGGAACTCAGATCAATGTATGTGATGTCCATAAATTAGATTAATGGGATGGGTCCAAGTTCAATTTCTTGTTCATATACTTATATGATATCATTCATGGAAATAAAAACTAGCAGTGATAGATAGGTCATCAACTCTCTATACAATGATGAAAGAATGAGTGATAATTCTCATATTCCACCCTATGAGATTCAAAAAATCGCTATCTCAATAGTCAGATCAAAATTAGTTGTTTTTTCCTATGAATGTCAAAATATTGACTCCTTGGACTCTAATAAAAAAATTTCATCAACTAATTCCCATAAGATTAAGTTAGAAGTGGAAGAGAAAAAGTAAGAGTAGGACCACAGGGATTCCCCTCCAATATTTGAGGAAGGTGTCTCTACCTCTGCTGATGAGCTTAGAAAAATAAATCTGGGTATGGTAGAAGATCCATGACCCACTTTGATCAGTGCGTCCATGAATTATGAATAACAAGATGTATATACCTCTTTCATGAACAAACATCAGGATGTGTTTTCATGGAATTATATATAAATTCCATGACTTGATCCCAAGGTGTCCACTCGTCACTTGGTCTTGCATGAATACTGATGAGGATTCAAATAGGTATCCATAAGGACACACTAACTCATACCTCCAAAATTGAGGTTGAAGTGGATAATATTATCAAAGATGACTTCATCCAAGAAGTATATTATCTAAAAGGGTTGGCCAACATCATCTCAGAAAAGAAGAAGAATGGGAGAATTAGTATCTTCATTGACTTCACAACTAGTACAGTCTATAAGATGATTTCCCAATCCCAAAAACAAAACTATTGATTGATGAAATTGATGGTTATAAAGACATCTCCTTTATGGATGTCTATCCAAGATAAAGCTAAATTCAAATATCCCCATAATATTAGAAAGTAACTACCTTCAAGGCCCCCTAGGTATTATTTTTCTATTGGATAATTCCCTTTGGCTTGAAGAATGTTGTCATTACATACCAACGTGCCATAAATTCCATCTTCAGACCCTTCCTAAGAAAGTTTGTTGAATATTATGTTGAATACATGGTGGTAAAATATTGACATCATTCTAACCAACTGGATAATCTTGAGGCCATCTTCAACAAATTACAATAGCATAACCTGAAGGTGAACCCCTTGAAATGTGCCTTCGGCATAGCCTTGAGAAAGTTTCTAAACTTCGTTGTATGCCATTGAAGCATTGAA
This sequence comes from Viscum album, assembly GCA_963277665.1. NCBI lineage: Eukaryota > Viridiplantae > Streptophyta > Magnoliopsida > Santalales > Viscaceae > Viscum > Viscum album. The sequence goes on from OY728166.1 coordinate 1,478,363,283, forward strand.
GTCAAACTTGAGAAGAAAAATGCTATCCTTATAATATCACCTCCTAAAATCCTCAAAGAGTTGAGAGGACTTCAAGGATACCTATCATACATCTAGTGCATTATATTTTACCTCACAAGAAAGTTTTTTTCCTTCACCAAGTTGATGGATAAGGGGGTCACATATTAATGGACTAGTGAATGTCAAGAAGCATTTTACAACCTCAATAAATATCTCCTGATCCCACCAGTGATAATGTCACCCATTGAGGTAAATTCACTCATTCTATATATGGAAGAACTAGAGTGATCACTAGGAACATTCCTTTCATGAAAAAATGATGTTGGGAGTAAAAATATCCTTTATTATCCTACTCGAACCATGCTCGATAATGAGAATAATTATTCAGATATCAAGAAGAGTATTCTAGCATTAATCATTTCATTTTAGAAACTGAGGCACTAATTAAAGCACCATGAAGTACATTTTTTCTCTTGTAATAATATTCTCGAATATATCCTTAGTCATCCTATGTTTATAGGACATTTTTTATGGTTGGTGGCTATCCTGTAGTAGTTTTATATAAATTTTGTGCCTTGAAAAGTAATGAAAGGCTATGATTTCGTAGATTTTCGTACAGAGAACCCATATATATAAACAACATTGTTAAATACTTAATTTCCCAATTAAGATATTTTTCTATTCAAGATGGACCCCCAAAATTGGGAAATGTACTTTAACGGTGAATCCAGGAGCCCAATGGGGAAGATAATGGAAGACCTCAAACTCAAAAAGTTAGGCTAGGAGTCATACTCATCTCTACATCAAAGGAAGTTTTATTATACACCTTCCTATTGTAAGAATGATGTACTAACAATGAGGCAGAATACTATGCCCTCATTGTACACCTAGAACAGGCCCTCCTAATACCAGTGGTCTACTTAGAGATGAAAGTTGATTCAAAGTTGTTAATCAAACTGATCAATGGGGATTATGCAATCATAAAATATCTAATCCCCCTTCTTGGCTATTTATAAGGGTTAATGGTATAGTCCCCTTGAGATCCAACATTGAATCACATACCATGATCATATAATGACTAGGAATATTCATTTTCAAATGTATTTTTTTCTTTGTAATATCCAAACATGGATGAAACAGTCATCATCATTGTGCATTGCTGAATGGTCTGGCCTTTTTCTCATGTCAGCATGGAAGAGATTGATAAAATTATTCTTATCCCCAACCCATATGGTACTACCACTAATTAGATGATACTCATTATACGTTACCTTTAAAATTGAGTACACCCATCAGAAAAAATCTTGGAAAAGGGAAAATCTAATGGAAAGAAACCAATTTCACTATTTATGATGGCCCAAATCACTATAAAGTCCTCCATAAATGAGTCTTCGATGGATTCTTTCTCAAGTGAATTGAAAGACTATCAGGAATGAAGTACACACAATATCTTATGGTTCCCACTAGTTATGTTTCAATATCTCTCATAAAATATAGAGGTTGGGGATTATTGTCCCACTATGATACAATATTGCACAAATTTTACCAAAAAGTGACATTCCTTCTAGGTTCATGACAACTTCATCCATCAACCCTCAGAGTTTCTACATACATCCAGATACTCCTAGTTATTCTCAATATGGGTAATGGATGTCATAGGACCATATTCTCCTATAACTCCCAATCAATGAAAATATATCCTAACTACTACTGACTTCTTCTCCAGATGAGATGAGGAAATACCCCTCAAATAAGTCAAGGATAAAAGCATCGTTAGTTTTGGGAAGTCCAAAATCATTACCATATTTGGTGTCCCTCATACAATACTAATGGAAATAGAACTAATTTCTATTCTTATGAGTTATAAAAGATGTATCATGAGTATAATATCAAATCCAACCACTCATCCCACTATCATGTAGCGACTAATGGAAAGATAGATGCCTTCAACAAGGCCATATCAAAAATACTCTAGAATATGGTGGGTAAATATAAAAATTCTTGGACTGACAATCTCATGCAAGCCTTATGGGATTACCAAACTAGGGAAACCCCGTATTAACTTGTTTTCAAGAAAGAATAGGTACTTACCATTAAGGTCCAATTTCAATCACTCTTCATTTCCATCTATGATCATTTATCCATGGGTGAGCAATCCTAGAAACAATTGGATGAGTTTGAGTGACTCAATGAGAGATGATTTGACACATTTCATCATTTGGAGGTCCATCCAAATCGAATAGTGTGAGATTTTAAAAAGAAGGTATACCTCCTCCCATTACTCCAAGAAAAACTCATATATGTCCTCAGAACTTCGATGATACCAGTATAGAAGCCTCTAAAGTTTGATCCAAATTGGGAAGTAAAATATTATTCTATACATAAGGTCCATTATAATATAGATTATTCCTTTATCTTGATGGATGAAGAGCTCATTACGGCCCCACCCAATGCAAGGTTTCTCAAAAAGTAATTCATGTGACAAAAAAGTGATACATCTCAACTGTACGATGCTAAACTATATAGTTGGTCTTTGTCATGTGACCATAAAAATAATGACATATTGTCCATGTTGCAAGACAATAAACTTCATGACACTAATGTTCTTTTTGTATGGAATTAAACTACATAACATCATGTTTATATATGAATGACCTTAAAAGGAACACTATATGGCCCTAGTAATATGACTCAAAACAACATGATAGCATAGTCCAAGCTACAGGACTTTAAACTGCAAAGTATAACATCCTAGTCACAATACATTAAACTGTATAACAAATTCCTTTCCTTGTGACATAAAAATACATGGTTCACATCCTTTATACATAACAAAACAATGTATAGAATTTTGATATGTGTTCGAGAAGGTCACAATTCTTTGTATCGGTATCCTATCACACCTTCATTCTAGAACTACATGTGGCCTGATTCTCATTCCAAATGAGATACATAGTGATGCCTAGACCATATGTATTGGGCCCAGATATCATTCTATAAATTACAAAATTCCCCATATCCCTATGTCAAAACATGATTGATGTGGGGAACTATTTTTTGAGAACTATGTGGGGCTTGATTATCGCCTTCATATGATACATAGTGACTAATAGATTTCCATTCTTGGGCCCAGATTCAACATTATCCCCCTTTCAAATCAATCCACATTTGACCTCACTTTATGACGTTAAAATAAAAAGGATTCCAAAACTATGTATAGCTTGATTATCTTTTTTTGATTAGATATGTAGGTGTGCCTCAATCTTATATCTTGGGTTATCCACTATTTAATACAAAATTTTCTTATCCTATACTTTATTTCCTATACATGGTAAGGGGAACCATTTACTTTCCTTGTTTCTCACACTGATCATAGCTCACATGAGCTTAAGAGTTTCGGTAAGGGCATCCCCTACAAACAGAAATATCAGTTCATGATAGAGTTATCATGCTCCTAGATTCAAGGCCTTAACATTAACACCATATCATCTACACCACATGATATTTAACTTCACGGTCTCCATCCCTTGCATGACATAAAATTTCACATAATTGTGGGCCTCTCCCAAGAGGACTGATATCTTTCGTGTTGGTCTCCCACCACACATCCATTTTAGAAATATGTATAGATTGATTCTCATTTTAATGGGATGTATAGTGATTCCTAGGCTTTATTTCTTGTGTCTTTCCATGGGGTGAAAAAAAATGACCCCTATTCTATGTGCCTAATATGGGTTCTCTCATTTGAGAGTTCATAAAGGAATCGAAAATGACCCCTCTTATAAATAAGACAAATATATGAAAGGAACTCCACACTTCCTGGCCAATGTCAGTCTGTCACAAACTATCCTAGGTACCCTGGTAACCCAATAACCAAGCCAAACCTGACATAGCCTGAAGGGAATTACCAATCCCCATAGGTTAGAAACTAGCACCTAGAATCGTATAAAATGAAAGTGGGAATGGATTTTCCACTAAAAATGATAAAGTAAAAGAAACAATATAGTGTTCATATCAAAATACACTCCAATAGGAGTAAAGTAAAAGAATTCAAATAGGAAACAAATCCCAAAGTACTATGACCAAAGTACCAAAATGGGGAAAACATCCCAAGTACCTAAGGAAATGACTCACCAATTCCAAGGTTCAATAGCTAGATCCACCTCCAAGAGATCATTTTCCCTTTCTCAAACCTGAAAGGAGATAATATACAAATACCTGATGGCACACGTAGGGTGTGAGCCAAAGCCTGGTAGGATTTCACCAAAGATTCCATAACAGATGCTAATATCAAATTAACCAAGTAGTGATTTCAATTTAAAACAAATAGGTTTGGAATTTCAAAATAGTATTTAAACAAATTATGATTTACATTTTAAATATTGAAATACATTTATAAATTCATGATTTAATTTCAAATGATGCAAATACATTTCAAATGATGGAATTTACCTTCAATCAAAGGGTGATTTACACAAATGGAACTTTTCACAAATGGCTTAAACAAACACTTTTATATAAAATAGTTTATATAAATTCACAAATCCTGTAAAACAATTTACAAAAATGGAATATATACATTTAAAGAAACAAATAAGTGAGAAACATGGTCATGTGAAAAATAGGTATGATAGTTCCAAGATATAGGGACCCAACACTATGAATACAGAAAATTATGTACATAAAACCCTTGAACCAAGTCTAAGAGGACTCATCACCATCACCTAAGGGATGTGATTTGTTGATATGATGTTTCAGAAAATTGTAGAATCTTAATGTGTTGTCAAATAACTCACTAACTACCTAAGGATTGCAAGTGCTCAAGTACAAATCAATGATGGGAAATTTATTTCAAGATTTCTTAAAATACAATTCATGCCATTCTCCATTTCAAATATGATAATTTTTTCTTTAAAAACTATAATAGGTTTTTAAAGAAACATGCCTTTTTACAAAGATGAAACCGCTAGGTTTTCATCAAAACCCATTTTTAAGAAATTTTTCAAAAATAGGGATTTGAAATCAATTCACCATGAAATTTCACAATTTTATTTTACCATTAAATTCAATAATTTAATTTTCAAACAAATTCCATCAATTTAATTACAAACCCCCAATTCAATAGAATTGGGGTTTACATAATTTTTCCATCACCTAAATTTTCACAATTAAATCTAAAAATTTAATTGAATAAATTTTCATCAACAGATAATTTAAATTTAACAATATAAAGTAACACAATTTCCATAAACACACCCCAATTCAATGGAATTGCGAGTTTTCCAATTTCAGGCTAAAAACCCCCAATTTAATGGAATTGGTTTTTAATCCAACAAAATAATTTAAAGTCTTTTGATAAAAATTAAACAATTTATTTTAATTCAAAATATTTGAAATTAAATAAATCAATTTAGGGTTAATGAAAATTGAGCATCATAACGGAGCCACCTACCTTGGATCACGTAGATCTCGAAGCATTAAACCCTAATCGAGATTTATAAGGAAGAACAACAACAACTAGATCTAGGGAAAGAAGGATAAAAAACTAGCTTTATAACACAAAAACTATGGTTATTAGCTCTACAATTAAACATAAGGATATACATAACCCTAAGAAGAAAGATAGAGATCACAGGAGATCAAAAATGAGGGGAGGAAACTAACCGAGAGGAGATCATAGGGCATTCCTCTATCTTTAGATCGCTTCTGGGAGGGATCCGAGTGACCAAGAATCGACCATGGAATCTTTGAGGAATAGAGAATTAATTTTTGGTCAAAGGATATCCATCAGAGACCTAAAAATAGGGTTTGGTAAATTTTAACAAAAAATTGGATCTCAAAATAACCCTTCAATGCGGTTTCCAAGGAAACAGTTCAAGGTTTGGAAAAATCGTGCACAAGCCATGAACCCATTATAAATGGGTCACATGGTTTCAAATAAGGGGGAAAATAGCTTGACTAACCGTGCATAGGTCATGTGGAGCTCTTTATCCAAAATATTCCATTTTCTTGTAGTAGGGCACACAGTTTGACAAATCGTGTGCTAGCCATGCGTCAACCATAGACAAGCCAATAAACTTCCAAAATTTTCATAAAATCACTTGAAACATCCCCAAACAAAACCCAACCAAATATTAATTAAAGTAGTGTTTTATTAAAACTTGAAAATAGTAATGGGATGTTAAAACCTCCCAACCATAGAAACTTTCTATCCCCATAAATCCTATAATAAAGCTTCCATGTGAAAAAGACAAGGCCACTTCTCTCTCATTAGTGCCTCCCTCTCCCACATATCATGAGAATTATAACCATGATTCTGTAGCATAATAACCATAGGTATATTCCTCCCACAAAGTATCATGGTTTGATAATAAACTATCCTGACTGGTTGTTCATTCATAGATAAATCAAGTTCAACCTCAAGATCACTCCAGCTCAAAACATGAGATGGGTTAGATAGATACTTTTATAGGTGAGATACATGAAATATGTTATGTATCGACTTCAGATATGGTGGAATTTATAAATGGTATAAAACTTTACCCACCTACTCAAGAACCTTGAAAAGTCACACAAAATGAGGAGCAATCTTCCCTTCCCTCCCAAGCCGTCGATGACCCAACCAGGGTGAAACTTTAAATAACACCTAGTCAAAAACTAATAACTCCAATGATATATGATGATGATAAGAATAGTAATTATATCATCTATGTGACATCCACATCCTCTAAATAATAAAATGAATCTTTTTTGCCATTTCTTGCACCAAACTTGGTCCAACCAAGGAACTTTCACAAACCTCTGACCAACACAATAGGGATTTACAAGGCCATCCATAAAATGACTCAATTGGAGCTCTCCTAATCATGGACTGGTAACTAGTTTTATAAGAGAACTCAACTAGTACCAAGTTATCATCCCAAGGCCCAAAAAAGTCTAGAACACAAGCATGGAAAATATCCTCAAGAATGTTTATAGCTCTTTCTGTGTGGTTTTCCAACTATGGATGGTATACCATACATAAATGGATGTGATATCCCAGTGCCTCCTAAATTCCTCTCCAAAAACAATAAGTGAACTAAGTATATCTATCAAAAACTATAGCATATGGAACTACGTGCAAACAAAAAATCTCTTTCACAATGAGATTTCCTAACTCCTCAACTTTGGTTGTATCACAAATGGGTATAAAGTGATCTGACTTGGTCAGCTTGTCGATCACAACCCATATCACATTCTTATTTCTATGGGTATAATTAAACCCAATAACAAGGTTTATATATATTCCATCCCACTTCCAAGTAGGTAATGGTTGTGGCTAAAGAAAACTTGAAGATTTCTGGTTCTCAACCTTAACCTACTAGAATGTATAGAAATGATAGAAAAACTTAACAATGACTTTTCTCATACCTAGCCACCAAAATTTTCTCTGCATGTCATAGAACATCTTCATGGACCCTGGGTTAATTTCCCACTAGAAGATATGAAAATCCCCAATCAAAAATTTCTTTACCAAAGACTGTACCAAAAAAAAAATTTATAGAACAGAATGCCCTCTTTAGAAAATGGATATTGGAAAATTGTATCCCCACCATAAAGAGAGTCTCTGATTCTACATAAATCCAAATCGGGCTACTGATCCTAGAGGATCATTTTGAGTAGAGCAGATATTAACTGAACACTGACCAAGGAAACTTCGTCCCCTTTATACTGAACAAAAATATGAAACTATGCAAAGAGAGGCATCAAATTCCACACTTCCATATATTCCTTCACTACCTAGTTCATAAGTTTCCTTCTTAAAGCATCTGATACTACATTCCCCTTCCCCTAGGTATAGGCAATGTCAAAGTCGAAATATTAAATGTATTCCACCCAATGCCTTTGGAAGAGGTTAAAATGTTTTTTAGAACTATTATAACTCAATATTTTGTGGTCTAAAAATATGGTAAAACCTTATCTATAAAGTTAATGCCATCAACACTTAAGTGTGTTCATCACAGCTTCAAGTTCAAGGTCATGGGTTGGATAATTATTCTTGCATGGAATAAGTTGACTTGGGCCATAAGAAACAACATGTTCACCTTGCATAAGAATTCATCCCAAGCCTAAACTTGATGCATAAAAAAATACCACATAGCCTTTCCCAACCTCTAGAAGAGTCAACACAAGAGAAGTCATCAAAAGATTATTCAACTCAATAAAATAACTCTGAAGTTTATCATTCAAAGAAAACATTATTACCTTATATGTTAGAGATGTTGTGACGTTCTATACCTAGATGACACTTAATAGGTGCCCCAAGCTCAGTGGGCCACATGGCCTCAAGTGCATCTCCCTAAATTCCAGAGGCATCCAACTAGTAGAAAGGGCCTAGGGTGTGTCCATGGGGAGGCTTTTCCCTTATTACCAACATGTAGTGCAGTGGATAAATATAAATAGAGGTAAATAGCAGAAGAAATACAAGTAAAAACGAACAGTGGAAAATAGAGACAATAGTAATAATAATTGAAATAGCTGGAGTAACATAAAAAAACTGATGATGATATTTCATATCATTAGAAAACTAGAAAACATGGATACAAGATATCATGAATAACATGTTCCAAAAAAGTAATAAGAAACAAAAATACTATCCCAAGTATCCCAATCTCCAACTCAGTTATCTTCTATCAAGATCCATACTAAACAGAAATCAATCAAGTGTTCAAAGATTTGTACTTCCCTCTTTCAACACTTGAAACCATATAATCTACTCTGGGTACCAAACAGCACCTAGAGAGGGTGTGAGATAAATCTTATTGGGACACCACCAATAGTGTCTATAACAACTGGCATGTGTAATTAAATATAACAGTGTGAAAGCATGAATAAATAAAGTAAAGCAGTACATTTTAACTAAATATCCAAGTACCTACTTCATCCCTCAGCTATTGTCTGAACATAACTAGTCCATTAATTGATTATTACTGATTTATAAATAAGTCACATGTTAACAATGGTGAAGGTTCTAAGTTGTGACAAGGAAACCTATAATGACATTTAATAATGAAGTTCCAAGGTAATAACCAAGGAAATGTAGACCTCAAGTGTTCCCAACTTAGAAATAACTATATCCTGGCTAGGGGTAAGAGTGTAATCCAAGGATCATAATCCAAGGAATTTCATAATAATATGTCTATCGAATCAAAGGTGATCATCCAAGGTAAAATGGGGCTAAGAAAAGACAGGGCCCTATGGGCTGTAACCATGGCACCTACTTTTCAAAGACGGATCCAAGGAGTGTATCTAGGTAATCCTTTAATACTATGTGAGGTATCGTACGGTGTCATACTGGTCATCCAAGAATAGACAATGATTAGGATCCAAGTGGTTCTCAACCTATGCAAGATGTATCCTTGAATCGGAATGTGGTTCTAGAGTTCCCATGGCACCCACTGATAAGAATCTAAGGTGAGATCAAGTCAAGACACTCCTATTTAATTATTAATTCATGTAATATTTCATTTGGTTCAGGCCTTTCCTTTTATTAGTGTGATAAGGTCAAGTATCATGCAACCTTTTAATCATGTCATAATTAATCAATAGGTCCATTTGGTTTAAGTTTTTCCTTTCATTAGTGTGACAAGTCCAAGTAGCATGAAACCATTTTTAATTCCATTTACGGAATATTAAATAATTAAGGTTCATTCTGATACCTTCCATTAATGTGGTAAGGGGTTCTATAAACATAAAACCTATATTTCATTCACATTTAATATGGTCAATTGGGATCACTTACCATAGGCAGGTCAAGTGGTGAGCATGAATGGTTCTTTCCATTAAGCAATTCATAATATAAATCAATCCATTTAATATATAAAATATTACCCTTATAAGGGTCATGCCAAGTCACAGCTGAACGGTGGTTCAAACATGTCAAATACTAAAAATCCAATTATGGAATAACATCCTACATGGGATGGATGGAGTTGTGGGTATAACCACCAACAATTAATCACATATATGGAAATAACATAACCACATGGTTCTAATGATTAAAATAATCGAATATAAATTCATTAAACGACACTCGATGAAATTGGTGGGGCCCAAATGACAATTCCAAAATCAACAAGCTTGAGTAATGAGTTATAGACCACTCACCTTAGGGTTGTATGATCCTTATCACTTGATATCGGCCTCTAATTTGTCTTAGAAAAAAGTAAATTTGATAAAATGGGAAAATTATCACACCTTGATAACTAGGTTGAGAGAAAGGGAGGATAAGAATGGATAAAATGACTCGAGTACTTACCATTGTGAATCTAACATAATGAACGATGGCTCGATCGGATCCCAGACAAAGGAGATATCATGATCCCTAGTTCAGGCCTTTAAAAGATCCAAAATGAGAGCAAAATAGGTTAATCCCATTGGATCTCGAATTAAGAGGAAGGAGGAGGCTTAATTAGATCATTAAGGGAAAAATAGTAAAAATTACCCTTAAATTATCTTGTGCACAGTTTGTTTGCATGGTCTGAAAAATTATGCACAAACCATACACGGATACCTGGGGAAAGGGGGAACTCGCACAGTTTGGTCGCATGGTTAGGGAAACTATGCACCAACCGTGTAGTAAGGATATGTCCAAGAAGTCACCATCCGCACAGTTTTCTCTAACCATGAGGCCTTCCCACACAGTTTACTCTAAACTATGCGACATGCCTTTGTTTTCCAAAAAAGTGGGATCTAGGCTCTGAACAAGCCCCAAACACCCTTTGGAACTTCACTAACCCATTAGGCAACCATATTAGGTCCAAAATAAATAATTAGAACGAATTTTATAAGATCGATACCTCAGTGAAAAACTGGGTTCTTATAGTCTTCCCCCCTTTAAAGAAATTTTCCCTGAGTTCACCATCCAAGGTTGTAGAAACACTGTCTTAGAACAATTATATCCATTGAGCACATATGTCAGCCTCCCACTCCCAAGTGTCATCCTTTATGTGGCCATGCTTCCATAGCACCCATACTAGAGGGACAGACCGGCCTCGGAGAACCTTTGTTCTTTGGTCAAAGATTTGTATTGCATACTCCTCAAAGGTAGCATCAGCATCTAACTCAACTTCCTTGGGATCAAAGGTATGAGACGGGTTGGCATGATACTAGTGAAGTTGTAAAACATGGAAGACATCGTGCATGGAACAGTACCTCTAAGGTAGTAGTAACCAATAGGATACCGACCTGAATCTCTCTAGAATCTCAAACAGACCTACATAACAATGCAACAACTTCCCTTTCTTTCATAACTGTCAATTCCCTAGCCTAGGTGATACATGAATGAAAACATGATCTCCGATATTGAACTCTAGAGGTCATCGACGGTGATCGGCATAAAATGTTTTTCTAGACTAAGTAGTATTAAAATGCTTCTTGATCAGCTGAACCTACTCTAAAGTCTCCTAAACGAGATGAGGACCAATTAGGGCAGCCTCACCTAGCTCTAGCCAGCACAGGGGTGAACGGAATGACCTACCATATAAGGCCTCAAAAGGATCCATCTAAATTGTCTCCTAGAATCTATTATTATAGTAAAACTCAACAAGAGGGATATTATTTTCCCAAGAACCACTGAAATCAATGAAAACATGCTTGGAGCATATCATCTAGAACATGTATTGTCCGTTCTTATTTTCCATCAGTATGAGGGTGAAAATTTGTGCTTATAAGTACATGTGTTCCCATAGCCTTCTGCAATCCCTACTAGAATCTTTATGTGAAATGAGCATCCCTGTCTGAAATAGAAGTATGATGGGATCTATAGAGCTATATTATTTCACAGACACCCAATTTCTTAGCTCATCAACTAAGAAATTCTCTTGAATAGGAATGAAGTTGGCTACTTTCATCAGTCTATCAATGGAAACCCATACAGCATCGCTACCTATAGGATACCTTGGTAAACCAACTACAAATTCCATAGTAACATCTTCCAATTTTATTTTATGGAAGGAAATCGGATTTAACAAGACTACATGTCTTTGGTGCTTTTCATTCACCTACTGACAGGTGGAACACCTAGTAATAAAGCCTGATATCTGACATTTCATCCCAGACCACCAATACGGGCATCATAAATATTGATACAAATTTGAGTTGCTTGGATGAACTACCCACTGAGAGGTGTGGGACTCTTTCATCAACTCATGTATCATATCTATAGGGACCCAAACACATCCATTAATATATAAGATGTCATATCTATCTATCGACCAATCTGTAGGTGGGTTATCTCCTGATATACTCTCACAAAGTACCAAGCCCTCAGGATCTAGAAATTGTCTACTATTCACCTTCTCAAGGAGGGAAGAGGTAACTGTCAAAGATGAGAGATATGAATACTCATGAATATCATGAAACTCTAGGTACATCTTAGAAAATAGGGATATTAACTTCCATTCAGCACTCGATTCTCGTACGGCATGTGTTTGAGTTTTCTCACTCACTGAATCTGCAACTACATTTCCCTTCCCAAAAATATAAGCAAGCTCAAAATAAAAATATTGAAGATATTCAACCCATATTCACTATTTGAGGTTCAATTCATGTTGTGGAAATATATATTTGAGGCTCTTATGATCTGTGTACACCACAAATCACTCACCTAACAAATGTGTCTCCAGCAATGTAAGGCTTGGACAACTGCTTCTATCTCAAGATCATGCGTCAGGTAATTTCTCTCATGAGGCCTTAAATATCTAGATCCATACACAATGAATCTATATCCCTCAATTAGCACTGCTCCTATGGTGATTACTAATGTATCAGAGAAGACTGTATAACCTATACTTGACTCTAGAAGACTAAGAATAGGTGTTTATACAAGCCTCCATTTAAGCTCTTGAAAGGCTTTCTCGTATTCTTCAGACCACATGAACATAACACCCTTCTTTGTAAGACTAGTAAGTGGTGAATAAATACATGAGAAGTACTATATGAAATGATTTTAATATCCATCTATCCCCAAGAAACACCATATATCAAACATGTTCTTGAGCTACTCCCAGGAAACTATAGCACTAACCTTTTCTAGGTCAACAGATATGCCTGATTATGAGATAATATGACCTAATAAGTGAACTTTTTCAATCCAAAAATGGAACTTATAAATTTTGGCATAAATTTGATTATCTCTTAGTGTACATAGTAAAATATAAAGATGACTGGCATGGTCTTTATGAGTTCTAGAATATACCAATATGTTGTCCACAAATACCATGAAAAAATAATCCAAATAGGGTTGAAAACCCTATTCACCAGATCCATGAAAATAGAAGACACATTTTTAAGACCGAATGGCATAACAAGGTACTCATACAAACCATACCTTCTATAGAAAGTTGTATGAGTTATGTCTGATGGTCTGACTCACACGTGATGATAACGTGATCTTAGGTCGGTCTTAGAGAAGACCCTAGATCCTTTGAGCTATTCAAATAAATAATCTATTTGAGGTAGTGGATATTGGTTATTGACTATAAGATGGTTCAACATTATGTAATCCACACATAGACATATGGTCCCATCCTCCTTGGAAAAAATCATGGGAGAACGCCGAGAGGATGTATTGGGCCATCTAAAACCATTGGCCTATAGATCCTATAGCTGCCACTTGATCTCTTGAATCTCTGTAGGTTCTATCTTATATGGAGGAATGGATACTAGAGCTACTTCTAGAACAATCTCAATTGTAAACTCTACCTCTCTCTCAAGAGGTAATCTAGAAAAATCATCGGGAAAGACATCCCTAAAATAATACACTACTGGAGTGAAATCATATTATCGTAAACCTTGATCCTCCATGAAAAGATTTTCAATCTAGGTGGTCACTCCACCTAGCCCATGATTCTCTAGTCCAGATCTATCAGCCTAGAATTTCCACTCACCCTTATGTAGATAATTATTTCTGTCTGGTGATGTAAACAATGCCCTACAGAGATAGAAGTCTAAAAAATCATGATATTGAACCAACCAATCCATCACAAGAATGAAATAAAATCCTAATATATTGATAATGGATAGGTTCTATAAGAAGGGGTGATTTCCTATCTCAAGGGGTAGTACCTACACTAGCATATTCCCTCTTTTCACACCCCTAAAGGTTTATCTATGGTTATTACACCATAATAATACTATATCTATAGTATGAGACTTTCGACGATAGATATAGAGATAAATGAGTTTGAAGCACCTATATCAAATAAAGCAGCTACTATGGTAGATTCCATAAGAATAGTATCTCATACTGTAGATGGTCCCACAACCTGATCCTCAGATATTGGTTGTAGTGCATGTAACTGACAAGATCCACAACCCTGTCCAACAGATGGACTACCATGATAATAAATTCTATATTGGATCTACATGTGATCAGGGTTCTAGATTCCATTCCCACAACCTCCTCCTCATCCAGTCCTTCCGGTTCTATTCCAACTCCCCACTTGAAGTGGTGTAAAAGAGCCCGCTTATAAAGGTGGAGCTAGTATGGATCCTTTTCCACTCGAAGCTGGTGGAATGATCCTGCATAAACACTGGATATTCCCCATATGTATCCAATCCTCACACTCCATTGGGTCTTTATCACAATGAGTCTTAAGGTGCCTCTATCATCCACAATAATGACACACTTTGGAGCTATCGAAATGGGAAATCGGGTTGTCACTTCCCTGATGAGAAACCTTGAAGGAACGCTTCCTACTACCAGAAGAACTACTCACCCGACGTGGCACTGGTCCCCTATACCTGGTACTATTTTACTCCCTTAGGTAACACTTAGTAATAAGAGATAGAATTCCTATTTTATAAAAGGTAGACAGGTGAAACACATTCACCTGCGTATGAATGGCATACTAGATCCCATCCTTGAAACATCTAGTACGCAAAATTTCATCATTGGCTAGAAGCGATGTAAAGTGCTAAAACTCTATGAAACATGTTGAATACTCCATAACTAACATAGAACCCTACTCGATATGCATGAAACCTCTAGATCTATCATCTATCAATGTCTAAGGTAATAATTGATCAGATAAGGTAGAATGGAAATCAACCCACAACATGCCCTGATGATGACCAGCCTAGGTAATCACATCCCACCAGCGCTTGGAAAAGTCCCAAAGCATGTATGTATCAATATTGACCCTCTTGTATAGAGGTGTCTATAGATGATCAAATATAGATAGGGTTCTTTTTAGCCAAGAATCAGCAACCTGTGGACCACCATCTCCTAAAAAGGTAGGAGGATGCTTCTGTTGGAACTCACGAGTCAGATCAACCATCATAGGTGCAAGTCATGGATCACCATGCATGGAATGCATTAGACATAGAAAATTATCATGAACTTTGGAATCAGTTCCCATATTAGGTACAGTAGGCAGATCCTTGATTGGAACTCCTAGAGGTAAGAGTGGCATCTTAGGGCTCACCATGTCTGGAGTATGGTCATCAACACCCTCATGGTGTACGATACAAGGACTTCGTGGATACATTCTTCTACAAATTCAAATAATATTCCTTAGAACAAGATTAAGAAGAAAGATAGCATCAGTAGCAGAAGTTGAATGTAAGAAAACTCACTACCCAAGGCATACTACCCCAACTTCCCACTTAGACGACTAGGTATCTGTAAGTTCCCAAGTATAAGTTTCATTTCATTTTACATTTAATTTCCAGGTTATCTCATTTACCTTTCATAAACATGATAAGGTAGTATAAGGATGTGAAAATAATTCATTTTATATTTCATGATTCACCATATAATGGGTATCCATTTTTGGTGAATCAGTGTCCATACACCTTATCACTGGAAATGACACCCATTTATTTATAGAAAAATGGCTCGACTCGGTAAATTACTCATCCCAACCAATGAGGGACTATACACCTCATGAATTGAGATAGGAAAACACTCAATTGAAACCAAAATAAATACAATCATAAGATAACTATCATAGCATCACTCAATAATCATTGGCATATCAAGCAATGAAAAATAGTGAAATTCACTTATATGTCATGGAAATATGCATGACATGAGAATTATATGTGTATATAATGATTCATGTAACAATGATTCTTTCCCTCAAATAATTGGTAAAAGGATGAAATAAAATCCTCAAATAGAGTAATAATCCACAACACCACACAGCATGTGCATCACCTAACAGTGAAATAAAGTCAACTTTAATAGGCAAAATAGAATAACAATTATATTTTGGGTAACTTTGATTTTACCCCGATCATGGGTTTGCGACCCCCAAGCGTGGCTTATGACCAAGTTCATAGAATTCTTAATCTCTAATATATTGTCTCCAAATAGTAAATCAAGAAAGGAACTACCTCTGATACCACTTTGTGACATCTCGGGCCTGGATTCCACATAACAGGTGTAACTCCCTGACCCTAGTTACCAAGATTCAGTGCATTATTACATAACATTGGCATGATACAAGGAATCATGTCCCAAAAGACCGATCAGTTTAGTAGCCTTTCAAGTAATAGATACATTCATAAGTTTTACATTACATCATGAAATAAAAACATCAACAACATTTTGTCCCCTTTTTAACACACTTATATCCTTAGCCTATCCCTGCAGGTCAACCATAAAATACTTATTCACATCCTATGAAAAATAAAACATAGAAATGGGTGAGATCAGATGCTCATTAAAGATAACAATATAGAGAAAACTTTCATAAATAAGAATAAACATTTAAGGGAATGTATTAGACTAAACCAAAAGACTTTTAAACTTAAACTTCAGCATAATATGGCAAAGATAAAATCAAATAATTCCATTTACTTATTCACATGGATATTCTACTAGTTGAATAATCACATGCAATAACAATAACCACTTTCATAATGATGGAATTCATAGTGCCAGACTTCATAACCATAGAGTCAATGACTTGTTCCAAGACTACAAATAAGATATTTTCAAGACCTTATGCCAAGACACTAGTTTGTATCATGAGACCTACCAATGCATCGAGGATCTATAGCGGGCTCTACCCGTCACTTACTAAGTCCAATGCATTCCTCATATGAGAAGGTTTAAACATAACATAAACATTCGTATTAAAACTAGCATACAAAATGTAAATACTTTATCCACAAACCATGAATCGTACAAGAATAACACATCCACATTCAAACATATCACAAAATATTCAATACAATATGGAAGATTTGTATCATAATAAATCAACTTCAAACAAGCTTAAAATCCATCCAAGGATGTTGACATAGATGAAATCAAAACTTTTTTAGAGAAATATCTCTTTCTATTTTGAAATCAAAGTCATATAATTATAAAGGAAAACATTTATTTTGAAAATATTCTTATAATATTATAAGGGAATCTTCGAAGATGTTATAACGGCGGAAAATAGTCACACTCTCCATATAAGTTAAAAAAACATGCTTACCTTAATTTTGTCGAAAGGGTCATAAAGTACCTTGTTTGGAAAATGACCGAAAGATTCCTTTAAAAAAATGTAAGGTAAAATAAGGGTATAAATGAATATAACCCATTTTCTAGTAAATAGTAAGAATGTTTTGAAATACATTTTTTAAGAAAACACGGACGTGGATGATAAAGAGGTCCCAGTATATACTTACATAAAAACAACCTCGGATAATAAAGAGATTGTGAAATTAACCATTAATTTGTAATTTTCCTTGGTCGAGGGTCAGTTAAACTCCTGTATAATAGTTAAATAATTGTTATTAAATTATATAAAAACTATATACATAAATATGATATCATATATGATCCTTTAATATTGAATTGTTAATAATATTTTAGTAATATCATCTTTCTGGGTGTTAACTGATATGTTTTCCTTTATATGATCAGTTATGTAAGCCATATTTGTTATGCATAGGATGTATTTTATTCATATCCAGAATTATATTAAGTTCATAATCATTATTTTTAATAATAAAATGAAAAATATTCTCGAATTATTACGATGGGGAATGAATCTCGTTGTGTTCGTGGAGACGGTAATCCGTACGTACGCACGAGCGACAATATCATTATATTGATGGTGAAATAATATGTAATTGGATAGTATATCATATATAAATAACAAATAACATGGTATATTTTTTATTTACATCAGTTATACTCAATTTTATACCCATCTAAATAATGAAGTGTTTGAATAACAAACTACACCATGACATGGAGACGGTAAGTCGTACGTACGCGCGTATGGTGACATTTTCATTCATATGATGGACAGAATAATGAATATGGTTGTACCATTTTATAATAACATCACATTATATATAATATATGTGAGTTATTATTTTATAATGGAAAATACAAAGATAGAAGAAGTGGAAGAAGAAAATAACTTGAAAGACGTGATGAAATATTTACCTCTTCTTCGGGTTCTTCCTTTTGATTTGATCAAAAGGGCTCCTTATGTGGGATTTATGACCAGAGTAAGGCCTCTGGGATGAAGGGAGGAAGGTTGGGAGGATATTTGAGCAGGGGTTGGTAGAGACAAAGGGATTTGGAGGTGAGAAATTAAGAGAAGGGGAAGTACCCTTTTATAAGAGAGGTGAGGGTCGCTTTAGGAAAATCATGAAATATTATTTTATAATAGAATCATTTTAGGTTTCTAATGGCTCCAAAATGATTTATTTAGTGAAAAAGGTGGTTATGGGTCGAAAAACTCTCAACCAACAGGTTTTATATAGGTTTATGTCACCATATTAACCTTATCTTTTAGATTTAACTCTTAGTTAAATAGTTTGACATTTACCATGTCTCTTTGTATTTTTATATTATATGGTTAATAAACTTACTATAACAATCCAAGAGAACCCAAAGTGGATCATTATTAATATATATAACCTTATATAAGTCCTTGGGCCTAAACTTATATTTTTATGAATATTATATCAATTAATAATATAGTATTGGTTTTAAAAACTCAATTATGTCAACTTTGACACTATTTAGTATTTGGTTTTTGTGAAAATCATAACAGCATGCTTACTTCTAAAAAAATTATTTATTAAAATATATAATGTCATATTAACCTATAAAATTAGTAGAATTCATCAAAATTCTCAAATTACAATTATTTGGATATTTATAATATCAATTATTTTAATCTTTCATTAATAAGGTAATTACTGCATCATCATTATGTCATAAATAAATTAAATTATTTAATGTATAAAAATTATAAATAAAATATCATTATGTAGGAAATATTTTTATATTTATAATGAATATTTATAGTCTAATTCATCTTATGTATAACCTAATATTAAAAATGGTTTAGTTATTAAACTTTGTATTTTACTCTTTTAACTCTTCTTTAAATAAAATAATAATAAATGTCCTAATCTAATCCAAGTGGACCAAAGAGGATAATATTTTATTCCTAAGGTTGGTTTTGGTGGAATTATACTTATCCAATAGAATTAGGATATGTGTTAGGGTTATTATGATATCACTTTTACCCTTAATTACCCTATTTACTTTTAACCGTGGTAAATAAAAGTCAAAAGTTACTATTCGCCAAAAATTATTTTAATCTTATTGAACCACATTTTACATACTGATATTAACTGTCTGTATCGAATTTTTGAAATTCAATTCCCAGAAGTGGTAAAATAAAGTTTTATGCAAATTTGCAAATGCTCCTAGGAGGTGGGTAAAAGACGGTAAAAAGTTCAATAAAATTTTTTTATATCTAAACTTATTATAAAATGAATCCAATGAATTACATTGAAATTATATAAGTATTATGTATCTATTTTGACCTAAAATAAATTTAAATAAAATATATAATTATTTAAATAAAAAGTCAGTTTTAACCAATAACGTAGTGTTTTTCGCTATTCATCAAAAATTGAAAGTTTTCAGAAAAATACCAAAAAATCACCCTAAGCTAGTTTCGATATTCTGAATTCAAAAATGAAGTCCATTTTGAAAAATAAAATTTATAAAATTTTAAAAAGTGGGTATTACTATTCATAATGGCTAGTTTGATTAGTCACGGTGTGTTAGAACCTCGAGGTTGAATACAATGCAAGCTATTGCATTTTTCAAAGGGAAGCGTACCGTGGAAGCTTGGGGTGTTACATTCTTCCCTCTTTCAAATAATTTCATCCTCAAAATTTCTATAATACTACCTCAAAAAAAGATTCGGGTGGTTCTTCATCATAAGTTCCTCTGGTTCTCATGTTGCCTCTTCCATCTTATGGTTTCTCCGTAGAACTTTTACCAGATGAGTCGTCCGGTTTCTCCGCACTTGTTCTCTTGTATCGATAATTTTGACAGCATCTTCATAATAAGACAGATCAGGTTCCAGTTCAATTTCCTCATAGGTGAGTACATGTGTTGGGTCAGACATGTATTTTCTCAACAGTGATACGTGGAACACATCATGAACTTTGGATATACTATGAGGCATTTCCAAACGATAAGCTACAACTCCAATTCGTTCTAGAATTTAGAAAGTTCTAATGTACCTGGGAATCAATTAACCCTTCTTACTGAAACGTATAACACCCTTCCATGGAGATAACTTCTAGAAAACATGATCTCCTACCAGAAATTCCAAATCCTTAGTTCTGTTATCAGTATAGCTCTTTTTCCTACTTTGAGTTGCTTTAATGTGGGTTTGGATAACCTTCACATTTTACATCGTTTCCTCAACAAGTTCTGGGCCTATGAGTTTTCTTTCACCAACATCGTCCTAACAAGTTGGTGTGCAACATCTCTTTCCATATAATTCTTCATATGGTACCATCTGAATACTTTAATGGAAGATATTGTTTAAGGAAAATTCTACCAGAGGTAAAAATTGATCCCAAATACCTTGAAAGTCAAGTGAGAAAGATCTTAACATGTCTTCTAAGCTTTGGAAAGTCTATTATGATTGTCCATCAGTTTGAGGGTGGTAGGCAGTGCTCAAACAAAGTTTATTATCCAGGGCCTTCTGAAGAATTTTCCAGAATCTTGATGTAAAACAGATATCATGATCAAAAACAATTAATAAGGGAACACCATGGAGTCTTACAACTTTATTAATATTTAGTCTTTCTAGACATTCAAGTGGTAAATCTTCTCTTATAGCAAGAAAATGTGCTGACTTGGTAAGACAATCAATAATGACCCATATTGCATCATTCCTTCTAGGAGTCTTTGGTAACCCCATGAAAAATTCCATCGTAATATTATCCCAATTCCACTCAGGTATGGTAAGAGGTTGCATGACTCATCTAGGTTATTGCCTTACAGCTTTCACTTGTTTAAAAACCATACATCTTGACACAAAATCAGCAATCTCTCTCTTCGTGTTGTCCCACCAAAAATGTTCCTTCAAATCTCTATACATCTTGGTGCTCCCAAGGTGTATAGAGAACTTGGAGCTATAAGAATTATCCAACAATTTCCTTTTTAGATCAGGTATGTTAAGAACATAAAGTCTCCTCCCAAATTTTAAAATTCCATCTTTATATACGAAGTCACTCAATCTCCCATCATTCACAACTTTAATCTTCTTTTGAAACTCCTCATCATCAGTCTAAGAACTTTTTATCCTTTATAATGAAGATGGTTTGGAACCATTTGAAATAACATTGATGTTTCACCTTCCATGGTTATTCCCATATCCATCTTTACTAGATCCATGAAAATAGGATCCTTTTCAAATCTCATCTAGTTCAAAACTCCATGATCCTTTCTGCTCAATGCATATGCCACCTTATTTACCTTCCCCGGGTGGTATTGTATAGTGCAATCATAGTCCTTGAGTAGTTCAAGCTATCGCCTTTACCTCATGTTGAGTTCTTTTTATGAGAAAATATAATTCAAACTCTTTTGATTAGTATAAATCTCACATTTTCACCATAGAGATAGTGTCTCCATATTTTCATTGAAAATATTACAGATGCTAACTCAAGATCATGAGAAGGATATTTTTTCTCATGAATTTTTTGTTGTCGTGATGTATAGTAACTAACTCTATCATTCTACATAAGGACACAACCAAGTCATTTCATTAAAGAATCACTATAAATAACAAACCAATCATTCCCAAATAGTAGATTCAAGATAGGAGCATTGACTAATCTTCTCTTCAGTTCTTCAAACCATTCTTCACACTCTTTTTTCCAAACAAATTTAACCCCTTTACGTGTAATCTTGGTTAATGGGTTATATAACCGGGAAAAATTATGGACGAAATGTCGATAATAACCTGCTAAACCAATAAAACTTCATAGCTTAGTTATACTCATAAGTTCTGGACATTCTTGGATTTCCTTGGTCTTTGAAGGATCAATAGAGATTCCATCCTTAGATATAATATGGCCAAGAAAAAAATCTCCTGAAGCCAGAATTCACACTTTATAAACTTCCCATATAATTCATTTCTTCAAAGAGTATTTAGAATACTATGAAAGTGATTTTCATGATCTTCATAGATTTTGGAGTATACTATGATATCATCAATAAATACCACTACAAAGTCATCAAGATATTCCTTGAAAACTATATTCATTAGATCCATGAAGACAGAGGGTGCATTAGTCAATCCAAAAGGCATTACTGTAAACTCATAATGCTCGTACCTGGTTTGAAATGCTATTTTTGGAATGTCTTCCTTCTTCACACAAAATTGATGATCTCCAAATTGAATTTCAATCTTCAAAAAATATTTACATCCCTGAAGTTGGTCAAATAAATCATCATTGTGAGGTAGGGGATATTTCTTATTTATTGTTATATCATTGATCTCCCTGTATTCAATGCACAACCTCATAGATCTGTCTTTCTTCTTAACAAAAAGGATAGGGGCTCCCCATGGAGAAACACTAGGGAGAATACATCCATTATTACTCAATTCCTCTCATTGTTTATTTAGTTCCACTAATTCCACAGTGTCCATTCTATAAGGGGTCTTCGATATGGGCCTTGAACCAGAAATTAAATCAATAGAAAACTCAACTTCATGTTCTGAAGGATGTCCATGTAAATCCTCTGGAAACACATCAGTATATTCTTGAACAATAAGTATGTCCTCTATTCAAACATTATTTTCTTCACCCATAATTATTTCATTCCCATCCTCCCCTATAATTGAATTTAGTAGAGCTACTGGGGGTGCATCTAGATAAGAATCAGATGGTGACGTTTTTTCTCTAAAGATAAGGTACTCATTATCATCATCGAGATTCATAACCTCCTTATTCTTACAATAAATTTTCACATCATGGTCTGAAATCCAATCCATACCATGTATTATATCAATTTCAATCATGGGTATGACAATGAGATCAGCAGATAAAGAAAATTTATATTCCCTAATGGGAACTAATTCACAAAACTTTATTGCAATGATACTTCCCTTAGGAGTTTTGACTGAAAACTCCCTTGTTAAATCAAATTGGAAATATCTAATTTTCTTAGAAAACTAGGAAGATATGAAACAATTTGATGATCCAGAATCAAATAAATCATTTTCTAAACTTGAGGAAACCATTAAATTACCTACCACCATGTCTTTAGAAGCTTCAACCTCAGCAGTAGTGATCACATAATCTTGACCTTTCTCCCTTATCCTTTTCTAAGGTTAGTTCCCTTGGTTCTTAGTACATTTATTTTCATAATTCCCATTTTCTCTAAAATTTTAGCATTCAACATTGACAGAATCTTTCTTTCCCTTGAAATCATGAGCTTTGTGTCCTTTTTAACCACACTTGTAACAGACTCTCATTCCCTTCAGGAAAGTATCGGGGTGTTTCTTCCCACATTTACCATAGTATGGATATTAAACTTTTCCTTTTTTCCCATTATTTCCATTTTTAGAGTGTTCATAATATCTCTTCTTCTCCTGCTTTTCTTTAAAGTCATAAGACTTAGAGAATTCTTTTTTTGTTTTGATAGAACATGAGACAATATCTTCATATGATAAGAGGGATTGTGAGACTAATTATCTCTAGAGAAATGGTTTTAACCCATCAAAGAATCGATCAATCTTACTCATTGGGTTATGTATATAATCTAAATCATGCCTTGCTAACCTTGTAAAGTTAGCCTCATACTTTCGACATTCACATCCTCCTTTTGCCTCAGACTCAAAAATTATATTTCCATATCCGCTAGATGGTCACAAGGAAATTATTTTTCTAAGAAAATATCTTTAAACTCCCTCCATTACATGTTTGATACTACTTCGTCTTCCTTTGTGTTTTGAATCAATGACCATCATTGATTTGCGTCTCCCATGAGGCGACAAACTACCATAACAACTTTTTGCTTTCCTTACTCCCCAAAGCATGAAATATTTTCTCTATGGAACTTATCCATTGCACAGCTACTAACGGATTTGTAGTCCCATTTAATGTTAGTGGTTTTTTCCTCATGAAGTGGTCTAACATTGATCCTCTATGTTATGGATTAGGGTGCTCCATATGAGTAAGGTTATTATTCATAACCTGAGTGAGTTATCCCAGTATGGTGATAAGCTGATCAGCACTAGTTTCCTCTCCATCTCCACTATAATTATCTTGAGTAGGGGGTAATCCCTACATGGATTATGTACATTGATATGGTTTCTATTCCTTTCACTAGGCATCATTTCTAATCAATGTCATATAGTAGATTATTTTATGAATCGCAATACATAATTCTGAACTTGTAAAACACTTAACATAAATTGAACAGTTTATGGATATAATCCATAATCATAAAAATATTTTCTTTTATGAGGTATATACTCATAAACCCTTCATAATAGTTTTTAAAGAAAATGAGAATTATCCTAAGCATATCCCCCAGGAGTGTCGTAACCAAGAGTGCAGCAAGTCCCGTTGTCGTCCACTAGTTCCCGTTCGAGTCGAGATCAAATCAATGTTTTTGGGTTTTACCCCTAGATACATTTGTGCCAGAGTCGCCTCTACCAGCTCATATCAAGAGAGGGATTTATTTCTTGGAAAACTCACAAAATCTATATAATACCAAAATTCTAGGAAGTTCTTCTATACTAATCCTCAAAGTCTATCTTCAGGTAGTGTTCTTTAATCAGAGTTTTTCTAAATCTAGTTTCTAAGGTTTGTATTAAACTTCCTCTGATACCAACTGTAATTCCTTGACCCCAGTTACCTAGATTCAGTTCATTATTACATAACATTGGCATGGTACAAGGAATCATGTCTCAAAAGACCAATCAGTTTAGTATCCTTGTAAGTACTAGATACATTCATAAGTTTTACATTACATCATGAAATAAAAACATCAACAAAAATTTTTCCCCTTTTGAACACACTTATATTCTTATCCTGTTACTTAATTTAAACCATAAAATACTTCTTCACAACCTAGGAAAAATAAAACATAGAAAGGGGTGAGCTCAAATTCTCTGTAAGGATAAAAATATAGAGAAAACTTTCATAAATAAGCATAAAAATTTAAAGAAATGTATTAGACTAAAACAAAATCCTTTTAAACTTCAACTTCATCATAATATGGAAAAGATAAAATCAAATAATACCATTTAATTATTCACATGGATATTCTACTAGTAGAATAATCACATGCAATATCAATAGCCACTTCCATAATGATGGAATGCATAATGTCAGACTTCATAACCACATAGTCAATGCCTTGTGCCAAGAATACAAATACAATTTTGTCAAGGCCTTGTGCCAAGATAATAATTTGTATCATGGGACCTATCGATGCATCAAGGAACTATAGAAGGCTCCACCTTTCACTTACTAAGTTCAATTCATTCCTCATATGAAAAGGTTTAAATATAACATAAACATTCATATTAAAACTAGCATACGAAATGTAAATAATTTATCCATAAACCATGAATGGTATAATAATAACACATACATAGTCAAACATATCACAAAACCTTCAATACAATATGGAAGATTTTTATCATAATAAATCAACTTCAAACAAGCTTAAAATCCATCAAAGGATGTTGACATAGATGAAATAAAAACGTTTTTAGAGAAATATCTCTTTCTATTTTGAAATAATTTAAAAGTAATATAATTATAAAAGAAACATTTATTTTGAAAATATTATAATAATCTTGTAATGGAATCTTTTAAGATGTTATAATGGCGGAAAATAGCCGCACTCGCCATATAATTTAAAAAAACATTCTTGCCATAATTTTGTTGAAAGGTTCATAATGTACCCTGTTTGGAAAATGATGGAAAGATTCCTTTCAAAACATATAATGTAAAATAAGGGTATAAATGAATTTAACCAATTGTCTAGTAAATATTAAAAATGTTTTGAAATACATTTTTTATGAAAACACGGATGTAGATGATAACGAGGTCCTAGTAGATACTTACGTAAAAACAACCTCGAATAATAAAGAGATTGTGAAATTAACCCTTAACTTGTACTTTTACTTGGTCAAGGGTACTTCAACGTCCTATATAATAGTTAAATCATTGTTATTAAATTATAAAAAACTATATACATAAATATGATAACATATATGATCCTTTAATATTGCTTTCTTAATAATCTTTTAATAATATCATAGTTTCAGGTGTTAACTGGTCAATTTTACTTTATATGCTCGGTTACGTAAGACATTTTTTTTATGGATAGGATGTATTTTATTCATATAAATTATGATATTAAGTTCTTAAACATTATTTTTAATCATAAAATAAAAATTATTCTTGAATGATTACGATGGGGAATGAATCTCATCGCGTTCGTGGAGACGGTAATCTGTGTGTACGCACGAGCAACAATATCATTATATTGATGGTGAAATTGTATGTAATTTGTTGTTATATAATATTAAAATAATAAATAAAATTTTATATTTATTATTTACATAATTTATACTCATTATTATACACATTCAATTAATGAAGTGTTTGAATAACAAACTACACCACGAAGTGGAGACGGTAAGCCGTACGTACGCATGTAAGGTGACTTTGTCATTCATATGATGGATAGAATAATGATTATGGTTGTAACATTTTTATAATAACATCACAGTATATATAATGTACTGGATTTATTATTTTAGAATGGAAATAACAAAGAAATATGAAGTGGAAGAAGAAAAGAACTTGAAAGAGGTGATGAAATATTTACCTCTTCTTTGGGTTCTTCCTTTTGATTTGATCAAAAGGTCTCCTTGGGTTGGCTTTATGACCAAATTAAGGCCTCTAGGATTAAGGGAGGAAAGTTTGGAGGATATTTGGTTAGGGGTTGGCCGATCCAAAAGGATTTGGAGGTGTTAAATTAAGAGAAGGGTAAGTACCCTTTTGTAATTGAGGTGAGGGTCGCTTTAGGGAAATCTTGAAATATTATTTTTTAATAAATTCATTTTTGGTTTCTAATGGCTCAAAAATGATTTATTTAGAGGCTAAGGTGGGTATGGGTCGAAAACCTCTCAACCAATAGGTTTTAGACAGGTTTAGGTCACCATATTAACGTTATCTTTTAGATTTCACTCTTAGTTAAATAGTTTGACATTTACCAGGTCTCTTTATATTTTTATATTATATGGTTAATAAACTTACTATAACAAGTCAAAAGACCCCCAAGTGGTTCATTATTAATATATATAACCTTATATATGTACTTTGGATGAACCGTAGATTTTTAGGAATATTATATCAATTAAAAATATATTATTTGTTTTAAACACTAAATTATGTCAATTTTGACACTATTTAGTATTTGGTTTTTGTGAAAATCATAACAGCATGATTACTTAGAAACAAATTATTTAATCAACCCTAACATGTCATATTAACCTATAAAATTATTTTAATTCATAAAAAAGTCTCAAATTAAATTTATTTGGATATTTATAAAATCAATTATTTTAATCTTTCATTAATAAGGTAATTACTACATCAT
Organism: Viscum album; assembly: GCA_963277665.1. NCBI lineage: Eukaryota > Viridiplantae > Streptophyta > Magnoliopsida > Santalales > Viscaceae > Viscum > Viscum album. The sequence continues at coordinate 1,478,391,232 of OY728166.1, forward strand.
CATTGTGTCATAAATAAATTAACTTATTTAATGTATAAAAATCATAAATAAAATACCATTATGTAGGAACTACTTTTATCTTCCTAATTAATAATTATATTCTAATTTATCTTATGTATAACCCTATATTAAAAATGGTTTAGTTATTAAACTTTGAATTTAACTCTTTTAACTCTTCTTTAAATAAAATAATAATAAATGTCCTAATCTAATCCAAGTGGACGAAAGAGGATCATATTTTATTCCTAATATTGTTTTTCGTTTAATTATACTTATCCAAAAGAATTATTACATGTGTTAGGATAATTATGATATCATTTTCACTCTTAATTACCCTATTTACTTTTAACCGTGGTAAATAAAAGTCAAATGTTACTATTCACCAAAAATTATTTTCATCTTATTGAACCATATTTTACTTACTGATATTAACAGTGTCTCTCATATTTTTGAAATTCAACTCACAGAACTGGTAAAATTATGTTTTATGCAAATTTTCAAATGTTCCTAGGAGGTGGGTAAAAGACGGTAAAAAGTTCAATAAACTTTTTATATATCTAAACTTATTATAAAATGACTCTAATGAATTAAATTGAACTTATATAGGTATTATGTATCTATTTTAACCTAAAATAAATTTAAATAAAATAAATAATTATTTAAATAAAAAGTCAGTTTTAACCAATAAAGCAGTGTTCTTCACTATTCATCAAAAATTGAAAGTTTTCAGAAAAATACCAAAAAATCACCCTAATCTAATTTCGATATTCAGAATTCAAATATGAAGTCCATTTTGAAAAATAAAATTTATAAATTTTTAAAAAGTGGGTATTACTATTCATAATGGCTAGTTTGATTAGTCGCGGTGTGTTAGAATCATAAATTTGCATACAATGCAAGATATTGCATTATTAAAAGAGAAATGTACCATGGAAGCTTGGGATGTTACAACAGGTGACCCAAGACTAGTGGGCCACATGGCCTCAAGCACATATCCCTAAATGCCATAGGCTGCCGACTAGCAATGAGGGCCTAGGGTGTTTCCGTGGGGAGTCTATTCCCTAATTACTAAAGTGTAGTGGAATGGATAAATATAAATAGAGGTAAATAGTGGAAGAAATACAAGTAAAGAGAAGGGCCAATAGAAAATAGAGACAATAATAATAATAACTGAAATAAATTGAGTAACATATAACAACTGATGATTATATTTCATGTCACTAGAAAACTAGAAAATGTGGATACAATATAGTAGGCATAACATGTTCCACAAAAGTAATAAGAAACCAAAAGACTATCCCAAGCATCCCAAGATTTGGCTCGGTAATTTCCTATCAAGATCCATACAAAATAGAAAGCAATCAAGTATTTGAAGCCATGTACTTCCCTTTTTCAACACCTGTATCCATATAATCTACTCCGAGTACTAAACGGCACCTAGAGAGGGTGTGAGATAAATCTCAGTGGGACACCACCAATGGTGTTTATAACATACAACTCATGTAATGGAATATAATAGTGTGCAAGCATGCATAAATAAAGTAAAGTGGTATACTGTGACTAAATACCCAACTAACTGCTTCAGTCCTCAGTTGGTGTCTAAACATAACCAGTTCATTAGTTGATCATTACTAGTTTATAAATAAGTCACATGTCAACAATAGTGAAGGTTCCAAGTTTTGGCAAGGCAACCTGTAATGACATTTAATAAGGAAATTCCAATGTAATAAACAAGGAAACTTAGACCTCAAGGAGCTCCAAATTAGTAATAATTGTATCATGGTTAAGGGTAAGAGTGTAATCTAAGGAGTATAATCCAAGGCATTCCACAATAAGATTCCTATGGAATCCAAGGTGATCATCCAAGGTAAAACAGGACTAAGCATAGACAGGGCCCAAGCGGGCTCTAACCATGGCACCTACTTATCAATGATGGATCCAAGGAGTGTATCCAATGCATCCTTTAATACTATGTGATGGATCCTATGGTGTCATACTGGGCATCCAAGAATATACAAGGATTTGGATCTAGGTGGGTCTCAACCTATGAAAGCTATATTCATGAATAGGAATGGGGTTCTCAATTGCTCATGGAATTCCTCGATAAGAGTCCAAGGATAGCTAGAGTCAATCCACTCTTATTTAATTATTAAGACATGTAATATTTCATTTGGTTAAAGCCTTTCCTTTTATTAGTGTGATAAGGTCAAGTAGCATTCATCCTTTTAATCAAGTCATAATTAACCAATAATTTCATTCGGTTCAAGACTTTACTTTGATTAGTGTGATAAGTCCAAGTAGCATGAAACCATTATTAATTTCATTTAAGTCATATTAAATAATTAAGTTTCATTATTCTACCTTCCATTAATGTGGTAAGGGGTTATATGGACATGCAACCTATATTTCATTCACATTTAATATGGTCAATTAGGAGCACTGACCTTAGGTGGGTCAATTAGTGAGCATACATAGTACTTTCCATTATGAAATTAAAAAATATAAATCAAGCCATTAAATATAGAAAATCTTACCCTTAGAAGGGTCAATCCAAGTCACACCCGAATGATGGCTCAAACATGTCAATTACTAAAACCCCAATTATATAAAAACATCCTATATGAGATGGATGGAGTTTTGGGAATAACCACCAAAAATTAATCACATATATGGAAATAACATAACCATATGGTTCTAATTATTATAATAATGACATATAAATTCATTAAATGAAACCCGTTGAAATAATTCATCCCCACATGACAATTCCAAAATCAATGAACTTGAGGGATGATTTATAGACCACCCAGCATAGGTTTGTATGATCCTTATCCTCTGATATCTGCCTCTAATTTGGATTATAATGGAGTAGATCTGAGAAAACAGGGAAAACTCTCACACCTCAATAACTAGGTCAAGAGAAAGAGATGAGAATAATGGATAAAAATTAATTTAGTGATTATCGTTTTACATCCAACGAGATGAACGAAATCTCGATCGGATGCTAGATGAAGGAGGTCTCTTTATCCATATATTAGGCCTTCAAAAGCTCCAAAATGAGAGAAAAATAGATTAGTCCCACTGGATCTCAGATTACGAGGAAGGAGGAGTCTTAATTAGATCATTAAGGGAAAAGTAGTAAAATTTCCCTTAAATGAGCCTTTGCATGGTTTGTCCGCACAGCTTGATAAACCGTGTGTAAACCACGCATGGGTAATTAGTAAAGAGGGGAAATCACATAGGTAGGTTGCACATTTAGGGAAAATTTGTGGTAAGGTTCTATCCAAGAATTCACAATCTGCATAGTTTTCTTGAACAAAGCATCTTTCCCGCATTGTTTACTCTAAACCGTGCTATATGCCTGTTTGTTTCCAAAAAGCTATGTTCTTGGCTTCAAACAAGCCCCAGAAACCCTGGTACCTTCACTAAACCATTATTAATCCATATTAGGTACAAAATAAAGAATTAGACCGAAATTTAAAGGATCCATACCTGAGTGAAAAACCTAATTCTTATAGTAGTCATTGGAGAATCCAATTTCGAGAAGTCCTTAACAAACCAGTTATAATATCTAGCTAAACCCAAGAATCTCTGAATCTAAAAAAACATGTAATGGTTGTTCCCATTTCATAATAGCTTTAATCATCTTAGGTTCAACTAAAATACCATGTTTTGATACCACATGTCCTAATAATTTCACTTCTTTAATCCAAAAATCGCACTTTGAAAGTTTATCATAGATTCGGTGATTTCTCAGCAAACTTAGAAATGTTCTCAAATGATGCACATGATCCTCCTCTCACTACTACAAAAGAGACATTAAACAGCGCAATCATAGGAATTTATCAAAACTAAAAAAATGATGACAACCGAAGATCAGTTAAAATCCCAAATATTTTATCATCACAAAAAATCATTATTAAAAGGTTCCTTTAAATGTACTTTTTTAGCACTGTTAAAGGGCCCTTTTAACAGCTCTTTTTTAACGCTATTAAAGGGGACATTTAATAGTTCTACTAAAGGGGGTAAAATTATATTTTTTCAGAGTTCCACAAGCCCAACCCCTTTATCAATGCTTCCACAAAAACTTTAACAGTGCTTCCCCCACCTTTATTAGTTATTTTCACCCCACCACCACTTTTATCAGTGCTTTTCAAATTTCCAGCCTCATATACACCCTCCTGGATTCAAACCCTACACCTCTCCATCAAATATGAAATTACTTCACAACTACACCATGATGTTTTGTTGTCTGTTTAATGATATTTTTGTTTATTTATATATATATATATTTATTTATTTATATATATTTACACATATATGTTTTATTCATATATTTATATAATTATTTTTAAATACATTTATACAATATGTGTAATGACCTAGGTATTTATAGAATAATAATTTTTCATATGTATTAATATTTATGAATAAGATATTAATTTTATGTTAAATAGGACACTTTTTTTGATAGCTTACTCAACATGAAACAATGATTTTCTTTGAAATATTATGTTTCACACAACTTTGAGTTATACTGAAAAATAATATATTATTATTATTATTTTCAATGGTAGTTAACACCTAGCCATTGTATTGGTAGGAATGAACAGAAATAACTAAAATATAATTTCATATGTTTGTTAATTTTTTTTACTTTTATCCAATAAACTTTAGAGGCTTAAAATTAGAATGAATTCGATTTTAAGCATGAAATACACTAAAATTTTTTAAAAGGTCGATTTACCACTTTTTGATGGCGAACCCTATTTAAATCTAGTTTTTGTCACTTTTATATGTTATATTTGAAAACATAAACTTCTTATTTATAGGAGGGACATCAAAATTTACTTTGGAAAAAAATTTGGTATTTTTCTGATAAAGTTCATTTTTTGATGAATAGTGAAAAATACTGCATTTTTATTCAAAACTGTCTTTTAATCTAATATATTTATATTCTTAGACTGTCTTTTTAATTGATTTTAAATTTTAATTAGATTATATTTTTTACCATTTAATTCAATTTTTGTCATTTTATGTAATTTCACTTTTTAATTAGACATAAACACATGTCAATCTTCAGATAGTTATTATTTCTTAAAAATACACTTTTTGGTTTTGACAGCGGTAATTAATTTCTGCAACTTCTGTGTTTTGAATTTGGAAAAATGGATTCCATATTTATAATCCGGAAGTCCAAATTTTATAAATAGGTAACTTTTATTTTTAGACATTATGAATAGTATCTTCAGTAAATATTTTATTTACCATGGTTAAAGGGTAAATCTGGTAAATAAGGGTAACAAATAATATTATAATAATATTAAATTACCCTAACACTTGTCATAATCCAATTGGATGATACATGATCGACCATGATCATCCTTGGATTGATTTTGGGACCCCATGGAGCTACTTGTAAGAGAAAATGACATTTTATAAAATTTAATTTAAAGATAAGGAAAATATAACATAAACATATATATTTCAGTAAAACAATTTTTATATAAAGTAATATAAGTGATATTTTCCACTATAAATAGTCATTATAAATATAAAAATATTTAATACATCATGGTATTTTATTTATAATTTTTAGATATCAAATAAATAAAATTATTTATGACACAATGGTGATGTAGTGATTACCTTACTTATGAAAGATTTGAATAAATGAGATTATAAATATTAAAATAAATTTATTTTGAAACTTTTTATGCCATCCAAGAATTTTATGGATGATTATAACTTTTTATTTTTAAATTAATTTTGTTTTTTCTAAATAATAATTTTGTTATAGATTTTTTAAAAGTCTTGATATGAATAGTTTATAAATTGAGATAAATGAGTATTTAAAATCAATACTATTTTATTAAATGATAAAATAATCATAAAAATATAAGACTCATCCAACTGACATATCTAATGTTAAAAATGTCATTAATGATCCATTTGTGTGTCTCTTTTCATTTTATAGTAAATATATTATCTATATAGTATGAATATACAAGAGGACATGGTAAAAGTTAAATTAGATAACTAAAGGTTAAAGGTAAAGGATAAGATTAATTGTATGCCATAAACTTATATAAACACCATTTCCTAAGGGTATTTCGAACGATAATCACCTTAGATTCGAATTAAATTATTTTGGGACCTTTTTAAATTGAAATTCAGTTTATAATAAAATAATATTTTCAAGCTTTCCTAAAGAGCCCCTCCTCCCCCTTATAAAAGGCCATCACCTCTAACCCATTACTCACAACTCTCAGGCCTCTTGGATTATCAAAACTCTACTCCAATAAGCTCCCAATACCCCTATATTAATCTTAGAAGCATTATCCTAATCATAAAGCAATTCAAGAAATCATTTTGGTTTAAATCAAAGGGAGTTTCCCGATTTAAAGGTAACGTCTTTTCTCAAGTTCTTTTATTTTATTTTCCTTCTCCACTCCCTATGATCTTCTTATTCTTTGTTTACATAAAAACACCAGTATCTTCAATATACTAGGTTGTTTTTATGATAATTATTCTAACTACACTTTCACACACCTCCGTCTAATGGATACGAACATATTGTTTCGGTGGACGGAGAACTACTACCTCACGAAACGATGATTGTTCAATTATCTCCTACCACATCTCATGGTGGAAATTATGATGGAACTGAAATTATATATGATATTTATGATATTTATTTTATCTCTATGCTTCTGTAATTCTCATTTAGAACATACCTTCATGCTTTTCATGTTGTACATATATGATAATTCCATTTGAGAAAGTGCGGACTACCGCCCCCTCAAAGTGATATAACTCATTCATTCTATAAATGTAACATATAAAGGATGTAATTAATGAACTTATGTAACATATATAACATATATATTATAATGGAATTATAATATACCTATGTATCATTTAGTTTTCATTTTTTTAAATATGAAAAAGAAATGAAAGTAGCGTTCATATGTATGCAAGACTTACCGTCTCCATGAATGGTGCATTTAATTTCTTATTTAAAAATTATATGAACTATTATAAATACATATATACTGTATATATATGATATATTTGATATCTAAAGCATTAATAGTGAAAAATACTGCATTTTTATTCAAAACTACCTTTTAATCTAAATTATTTATATGATTAGACTGTCTTTTTAATTGGTTTTAAAGTGTAATTAGATTATATTTTTCCCATTTAATCTAATTTTTGACATTTTAAGTAATTTAAATTTTTAATTAGATATAAACACATGTCAATCTTTTGATAATTATTTTTTCTTTAAAACACACTTTTTGGTTTTGATAACGGGAATTAATTTTAAATTACTTTTTGCAACTTCTGTATTTTGAATTTTGAAAAATTGATTCCATATTTAGAATCATGAGGTCCAAATTGTTTAAATAGGTAAATTTTATTTTTAGACATTATGAATAGTAACTTCAATAAATATTTTATTTACCATGGTTAAAGGGTAAGTCTGGTAAATAAGGGTAACAAATAATATTATAATAATATTAAATTATCCTAACATATCTCATAACCCTAAGGGATGATATATTTACAACCATGGGAATCCTTCGGATGATTTTTGGACCCCATAGAGCCAATTTTAAGTGAAAATGACATTTTATAAAAATTAATTTAAAGATAAGGAAAATGTTACATAAACATATATCTTTTAGTAAAACAATTATTATATGGGATTATATAAGTTATCCTTTCGAATATAAATAGTAATTTGAAATATAAAAAGATTTCCTACATCATGGTATTTTATTTATAATTTTTAGACATCAAAAAAATAAAATTATTTATGACACAATGGGGATGTAGTGATTTCCTTATTAATGAAAGATTTAAATAAATGAGATTATAAATATTAAAATAAATTTATTTTGAAACTTTTTATTCCATAAAAAAATTTTATGGATGATTATAACTTATTATGTTTTAATTAATGATGGTTCTTTGAAATAATCATGTTGTTATAGAGTTTTTAAAAGCCTTGATATGAATAGTTTATAAATTGACATAAATGAGTTTTTGAAATGAATATTATTTTATTAAATGATAAAATAATATTAAAAATATAATATTCAGAAAAATGAAATATATGATGTTAAAAATGTCATTAATGATCCATTTTTTGTCACCTATCAATTTATAGTAAATATATTAACCATACAGTCTGAATATACAAGAGGATATGGTAAAAGTTAAATTAGTTAATTAAAGGTTAAAGCTAAACTATAAGGTTAAATTTATGCCATGAACTTGTTTAAAATCCCATTGTATGGGATTTTTTCAAACAATACTCACATTATCTTTGAATTAAATGAGTTGGTGACCTTTTCAAATCGAAATTCAGTTTATAATAAAATAATATTTTCAAACCTTCCTAAAGAGACCCTCCTCCCCCTTATAAAAGGCCATCACCTCTAACCCATTACTCACAACTCTAAAACCTTTTTTCTAATACAACCTCTGATCCAATAATCTCCCAAAATCCCTAAATTCCTCTTATAATCCTTAACCTAGGCATAAGTCAATTCAATAAATCCTTTTGGTTCAAACCAAAGAGAGTTACCCAATTTAAAGGTAACGTCTTCTCTAAAGTTCTTTTCTTTTATTTTCCTTCTCCACTCCCTATGATCTTATTATTATTATTTTACATAAAAACACCAGTATAATAAATATAATATGTTTTTTATGGTAAATATTCTAACTAAACTTCCACACACCTTCATCTAACGGATATGAACATACTGTTTCTGTGGACGACGAACTATTGCCTCACAAAATGATGATTATTCAATTATCTCCTACCACCTCTAATGTTGGCCATTATGATGAAAATAAAAATATATATGATATATATGATATTTATTTTATCTATATTATTCTTTAATTTTCATATATAACATACCTTTATGCTTTTCATGTTGTATATATACGATAATTTCATTTGAGGATGTGTGGACTACCGCCCCCTCAAAGTGATATGACTCATACATGCTATATATGGAACATATAAAGGATGGAATTAATGGAATTATGTAAAATATATAACATATATATTATAATTTAATTATAATATACCTATGTATCATTTAGTTTTCATTTCTTTAAATATGAAAAAAATGAAAGTAGCGTTCATGCGTATGTGCGGCTTACCGTCTCTATGAACGGTGAATTTAATTTATTATGTCCAAATGATATGGAATATTATAAAGACATATATAATGGATATATATGATTTATATGATATCAAAATAATGAATATAATTCCCTAGATAAAGTAATTTTTACCACATGGACAATTTTTAATTATAACAAGTTCATTTTCGACTCAAGTACCCAATATCGACAAAACAACCGATATTTACTTAAATAATTACGGAATTTTTATAAAATGGTAATAAGTGATATAAAAGTAATAATAAAATTGAAAATGGTTCTGAATAAATTATAAAATAAATTAAGTTTATTATTCAGGAAATTAAAGAACGAACGAGTCAAGTCGGACACGAGGTAAGGGAACCTTTCACCCTCCTCTTTTTGTCAAATACTTATTTTATGTTATGTATTTTAATTTAAATTATCTTATGTTGGGATATTTTCTTATATATCCTTATTTCTGTAAATTTTATTTCCAAGTTATGAGATTCACTTTTTTCTCTCATCAACTCTTTTTTTGAAATTTTAAGTGACGTCGTTAGGCTGCTGAATTTTTGTAAGGGAACTTCTTAACCAAATTTCAATTATTTAGGTTAAACTTATACTTCATGATTATGTAGTTCTATGAATATGTGTGAATTTACTATGATTTTTTTACACTTAATCTCCACTTATATTGGGTTTATTTATATTTGTCACACATAACTGTGTCATTAATTTATCCTTAATATAATGGTACAATCTCTTTAAGGTACTACTTCTCAATCTCCTCTCATTTAGGAATATCTTGATATTGTGCACCTTTATTATCCTATAAGGTGTATATACAACAATTTTTTTATTTTATATCATGAATTTATATATTCTCAAGATATTTAAAGTTTGGTTTGATGTCATTATTCAATTATGTTTATTTAAGTGTTTCTCAATTTTTACAATACTCTTTAACTAAAACATCGTTTTAAAAGTTTTAAAGATTTATTTTTATAAATCATTCTCATTATTTTACATGTTTTCAAAATGGTTCTAAGGATTTATTTATATGGCCATTAATGTTTTAAAATGACATTCCATTAAAATTTTAAAAGTGGTATGGGACACTTTGATTCAAAAATATTATTTTTAAATGTTTTAAATATGTTTTTTTAAATGAATTTATTATATAAATATATTTAACTGATATCTTGTTATTGTAATGTGTAAATTTTACCTTTACTTTATGATTTTTTTATGTGTTATGATTACATTATAGTTCTTGGTCATTATTTACAAATATGGGTGGTTTTGTGATAAACCTATGGCAAGTGAGCCTGAGATAGCTCTCAAATGAATTGGGTAACATAACAGAGGTAAAAGTTAATGTTTCTCCTAAGAGATTTAGGGAATATACTTTGATGGGTATTCCAAATGTAACTCCCTATATAGCTGTGAAATCTACAATGTAATTATATTATGGAACGAACAAGTTACCTTTATGATTTAGTATTTCTATGTGTTATTCATAAATATTATGATTTTGTGAGTTATGTTAAAGAGATTATGTTTTAAGATTGAAAAGTATGATTTCTTTGATTTGTATGTATTCATGGATTAATGTTTTCTTTCCTTATTCTATATCCCTTACTAAGATTTTTATGCTCATCCAAAGTTTTTGAAATGTTTTCCATAGGACATAAAAATGAATAGGGTCAATTATGGGATCAAGGAAAATTCATGTTGTCTAAAACATGGAACTAGATATATTTCTTTTTTTAAGATTTTTTATTTTATAAAAAAATGGATACTGAGTATAAGTGTCTACATGTAATATTCAAGTTGTTATGAACAAATTCTATAAATATCTAAACCTGAAAAGATCCTCAATGTGAATTATTAACTTGATTCAAGATAATTTAATGTTTAAGGTTGGGGCCATATAGTTGGTATCAGAGGTTAGATTAGATAACTTTAGAGGTTAGGGTGTTATTTAAGAATAAGTGACATAACCATAATGGTTAGAATATTATAAAATGTTATAGTTATTTTAGATAAATTTTATTAGTTTAAGATAACATGAATAATTATATCTTACTATTCACCCTCCTCATAAGATATTATATGATGATTTTACTGATATACTCACACTGACCTTTTTGGTTTTAGTAAATGGATTGATCGAGTAGGCACCCAAGTAAAAATGGATGTGAAGAAAACTATGACGGTTTTCTGAATAAGCAATCGAATGAAATGGGAGTTTCAATGATAACTCTTGTGGTTATTCTCAACCAACTATTTGAGTCATGATTGACCACTTGAACCTTGGTGATTTTTATAAGGCAGCATATATGCGAAAAATGAATCCCAATGGATGTTCAGGTAATAATCATAAAGGTAAGTATATTCAAAAACCTATGTATCAAGGATATGGAAATAAACACCTTGGAAAAAGATTCAAAGGTACGGGAAGATGTTTTTGATGTGGTAATGTGGGTTATAAATCAATAATCATCCATGGAAAAAGGAAGTGTCCAGTAGACTCCAGGAAAGGGAAAGAAGTTCTTTCTCAAGAATCAATTGAATGTTTTAAATGTGGTGTGCATGGTCATTATACAAATAGACATCCTAAGAAGAAGGTTCAAGAATGGGATTTATAGGACCATATAAATTTATGTTTACCAATACCTAATGCCATTCTAATTACGAATGAAGAAACTGACAATGACCAATGAAAGGTATGGATTACTTCTTAGCTGATGTTTTGACATTATTGAATCTTAGGATATGATTCATGATTTTGTTTATAGGAAAGAAGTATTACAAAATAAGTTGTAAAATAATGGTTAATGGATCATGAATAATGTTAAATGAGTAAGAATTATACATATAAGGTATTAAAGATTTATGGTAGATTTTAGGATGATGAAATGCTTAAAAGTATTAAGGATGTTTTAATGATGGGATTACTTTGGAAGACTTTTTTCTAGTATGTGTAACCCTGAAGTTGGATATGTGAAAATGTTATTCAAGAAATAAGTATCTCTTATTATGTGGACATAATGGATAACCTTAGGGGTTCATATTGTAGGATCAAAATAATGATGTAGATGCTCAATATACAAGAGGGGGGTGAATTGTACACTTTAAAAAATTTCCTCAAGCAAGGAAAGATCTAAGTTTAACAAAGTTAAACTAAGAAGATTCACAACACCTCTAACACTAATTGTAAATTGGAACAAGGAATGAAGTTACAAACTTCTAATTCTACACACTTGCTTGAATCAGGAAAGTGATTCCTAAAAACAGGTTCCGGATATATGGATCTGGAAATTTAAACTTAACTAAAGTTTACAATATGAGATTCTACCCTAAAGCCTATTGAATCCAAATTAATCAGAGTACAAGTGTAAGGAAATACAAGAATGTTATACTTTCCTTAAAATACAATATGCAATGGAAAACCAAGTAGTACAACTAAAAGTAACAAACAATAACTCTTTTAACCCAAAGACAAGGGTATCCAACAACCTTGGATTAAGGTCCCTTGATTTATACTTTCAAGTAAGTCTATCTTACCCACACCAGGTTAAGCCCTCAATACGAATATCGGACTCTCTATATCGCTATCCCTGCAATCCCTCAACTTCAAGGTAGTTGGAACCTCTGTCTTCCTCAGTAAGGAATCCCTCGAACTTCAAGGAAGTAGGCACCTCTGTCTTCCTATCCCCGGAAGCCCTCGAATGTAATCACCAACATTCGGAGTCGCACGAAGCAATCTGAACGAGCGGTTCAGTACGAACAAATCATGAAAATATTCTCTCTCTAGAAATCACCTTAACATCGTGTGGTCTCTAGATTGATCAACTTGTTATTGAGCTCTTTCAAATGAGCTCCTATTTATAGGCTCGGTCGGCCCCCTCTCAAATGGTCATATTTTCCTTAAAATTCAGAGGGACCTGTACACGTGTAACTCAACCAATGGTTAGTTTGAAACAGAATAGAATACATCGTTTAATAATAAACTATGTATAACTAAATACACGACATCGTTTTGTAATGGAGCATATGTAAGAAAAATCCATACTAAAGTTCAGAGTGTAAGCAAATTAAAAGTTCGGAGTCTAACCAAAATGAAATTCGGAGTCTATAAAAAGAAATGTTCGGATTCTATTTTATAGTAATTCATAACCTGAAATTTGTAGAAGTCCGGAGTCTGAATTTCTAAGGAAATTCGGAGTCTGGTTTCACCAGAGTTCGGAATCTGAACATGAAGAGTTCGAAGTCGAACTAGTAAAAGTTCAGAGTCGTACTTCATAAGAGTTCGGAGTCGAACTACTTAAGAGTTTGGAGTCGAACTTATGAAAGTTCGGAGTTGAACTTCATAAGAGTTCGGAGTCAAACTACTTAAGAGTTTGGAGTCGAACTTATGAATGTTCGGAGTCGAACTTCATAGGAGTTCGGAGTCTAACTACTCAAGAGTTTGGAGTCGAACTTATGAAAGTTCAGAGTTTAACTTCATAAGAGTTCGGAGTCAAACTACTCAAGAGTTCAGAGTCAAACTTCATAAGAGTTCGGAGTCAAACTACTCAAGAGTTCGGAGTCGAACTTATGAATGTTCATATCCATAATTCAGAGTGGAACTTCATTATAGTTCACATCCAGAATTCATATCCTAAAAACAGAATACTCCAATACTTGACATTATATGATTCCAGGATTTTGAGTATGAATCCAGTTTTTGAACGTAAGGAAAAAAACATTGCTATGTATAAGAAAATATAGGTTAGGGTAGATTTCCTTAAGGAAAAAAATTTTCCTTATGGAGGTAAAATATACATTTGCTTAAATATAAGGTGTTTGTGATTTTCAAAACAAGAAGGAATGGAAAAGTCATAAGGAAAACCTTATTGACTCAAAAATCTCCCCCTTTTTGGAAAGCACAAACATCCTTACGAAAAAGAATATAAGGACTTTGAAAATTTTCATTAGACTTTGAAATTAAAACTTATCTCCCTTTGTTCAAACATTAAAGTGAATACAACTAACTCCCCCTTAGGCATTGAAACTCTAAGGATTGTATTCTGAATTTCCGGAGTGGAGTTTTCATTATCATGGGAATGAAAAACTTTGAAGTGAGAAACTCCCCCTTACTTTAAGGATATTTTAAATTTTTCTTTTTCCTCTTTTTAGTGGTTCTTTTTCCTTCTCCCCCTTAGGAGTAGTTCTTTTTCCTTCTCCCCCTTTGTGATTTTCAAAAATAATTGAAGGGAAGGGAAAAGAAAATATGGTACCTGAAACATTAGTACATAACAAAATACAAGCACCTAAATTTTCATTAGAGTTGTAAAACAAATTACAGGAAAATACAAATACAAAAAAATATTAGAGTGGGTTTATTTGTCTTCATTTTCCTTCGGGATCAGCTTCTTTAACAAGGTTTTGAGATTCTTCAGGTCTCTTTGGTCTTACTCTGCTTGTCTCTCCAAAGCTAAGATCCTTTCCCCTTGAACTTTTAAAGCTTCTGCCTTAGCCTTTAAGGAATCTTGTTGCATCTTCACCAATTCATCTTGGTTTACCAGTCTTTTCTCAAGCTCGATTCGGAGATTCCTATCACTTATAAAATTTTGATCCAGAGAATTTTCCTTGTCATTTAGTTCCTTCACTAGTTGACTCTGAGAACTCTTCTCAATAATCAGCTCATCTTGAAGATTCTTAATCTTTTTATCCTCTGTGTCAAAAGCTTCTTTCACGTCATTTTGAAAATTATCAAAGACGGTTAAGTCTCTTTCAACTCTATTAGACCAAAGAGTTATTTTTCTACAAGACTTTCTAAGCACATCATAATTGATCAGAAAACATTTATGGTCAGCCTCAATCTTTATATACTTATCCATGACCATGGATAAGGAATCCGATTTCTGATTCATACTTTGTTGCAGCATCTGGAATCTATAATCTATAGTTGGAAAAAAAGGAATGGTGTCCACCAACTTCTTTAGAGATTATACCACAAAATCATAACCATGAGCTAATGACTCTGAATTAGATAATTTTCTTGGATATGGCTCTTCCTCAACTTGCACTAGCTTTCTTCTAGACGTACCACCAACCTCTTTCTTCCCGATGATATCTTTTATAGGTGTCTCCATGAGAACTTTCTTCCCCTTATCAGCTTTCGGAATTGGTTCCTCGTCAGGAGATACTTCCTCAGATTCAGAAACTTGAATAATCTGGTCATCATCTGGTTTCTCCTTTTCTTGTCCTTCCTCAAGGAAATTCCTCTCATAGGATTCTTCCTCATCATACAAGACATTTTCTTATTCCTCCTCTTTCTGTTGATTATCATAATTATTACTACCTTCCACATCTCCCTTTCCTGGAGTTACTAACTTTGCGGATTCTTACTTATCTTTATAAACCTCTACTTGTTTGATCAGGGAATCCAAATATTCACTACCCTATTCTTCTTGTTCTTCTTCTTCAACCTCTTCCTCTACTTCTTCAGCAGCTTCTTTTTCATCTTCTTCAACTACTTCTTTACCCTTGGATGTTTCCGGAGTGGCATAGTTCTTAGCTGGAGTTTCTGGTAAAGAAGGTTGAGGACTGAAATTTTCCGGAATGGAAAGCATTTCAGAAGCTAACTCTGTAGCTTTCAGCAAAGATTACACCACTTCAGCTTCAGACAACTTCTTTTTCATCTTCATTTCTTTTTCCTGCTTCTCTAACTCTTCCTTAGCTCTTTATTTTAAGTCCTTAGCCTCTGCAGGGTCCAATCCGAACTAAGGATCCCCTTCTTTCCTCTTCTATTTATCTTCCCTTCACTTGGCTACCACTTCAGTTGTGTATGTTTTCTGCTTCTTCAGTTTGGGGGGAGCAGACTGAGTTTCCTTAGCCTTAGGATTTTCTTTATCAGCAATTAATTCCTTAACCTTTCTCTTCTTCTTTGCCTTTTTGGATGGTTCCGGAGTCTATGTATCTTTCTGAGCTACCTCAACCTCTCCCACAGAAAGAGGGTAGAATTCTCCGGATTCGCTAGAAAAACCCATCTTCATCCTCTTCAACGTATCATCACTTACCAGCATAAGCTTACAATTCTGGACTTTTGATTTACATGAAACCTTAAAGGATTATAAGAACCGAACTATCAGCTTAGATAGTAAGGTAGGGTACATAATTATTTGAGTGCTCAAATTTCCTTCTTTGATGTTCTTGATCGTAATCAAGACATGCCTCATCAAATTTATCTTTCTTAGATTTACCAAGAAATCTAAGACATAGATATCACTTTTCATCAAATTATCTTTGTCACCTCTTCTTGGTACGAGAAAACCTTGTACCCAGAGCTGTAGAATCTTATTGTTTGGAGTGAGATGAGAAATTTTAGCAGTCGTAGCATCCTTAAGTCCAAGACATTTTAAAGCCTTCACCTTGTTGAAACTTCCTTGCTCATCTGGAAGCTTATGTGAGAAAAACTCAGCTTCCCCATCATAGGACAAACCAACCAAGCTCGCGGCCTTGGGGTAGTATAGCTTGTAAGTCTTCCCATAAGACTTAAATTAAAACCACTCTCTTCCATCTTTCATCTGGAAGGAAACAGACTCATAGAACTCGATCAGCAAATCAGTATAAACCGGATCCTGCTTCTCTGACTTAAACAAGCATATATCTTCCCAGCCATTCTATCTAATATTCTTGGTTATAATAGAATCAATCTTGTAAAAATCTGGATGCAACAACCTTTCCCTAAATACTAACCACTTTTAGATTGGCTTTAAAGTTGACATTTCTTGATATGTTGCTTCAAAAGACATTCGGAGTGAAGAGTTCTGAAAGATTTGGAACGGCTTTGCAAAGATCGGAACCTGTCTTAAGAAGAGCAGCAGGGCTTTGAGATGTGAAAGCTTTGAAAAACCGATGTGGGATGAGTCTTGGGGTCTCCTTTATATAGGCGATGGAGGTGACCTTTGGTCTTCCAAAATCCATATAACGGTTGATAAACTTTTCTATCTGACCTGACGGTTGAGAACACTCCCTCAAGGAAAACTTGACTCTTATCATTTGAGGTTTTTAATGAAAACATTTCAATTTAAAGAAAACTAGAATCCAAAAAAAAATATCGGCAAGAAAAATATGATTATGATAACTTAAGTTAGGAAATCATACATTTCAGATTGGCTAGAAAGATTGTTCGTAATTGGTAATATTCTTCAAGAAAAAAAACTTATTATGAAAGTTCATTATGAAAATCACATTACGAAAGTTCCAGTACGAAAATCTCATTACGAAAGATCCAGTACGAAAATCTCATTAAAAAAGTTCCAGTATGAAAATCTCATTATGAAAGTTCCAATACGAAAATCTCATTACGAAATTTCTAGCTCCTAGAAATTTCCATTTCGATAATTTTCATTCCATAAATTTCCATTCCAAGAATTTTCATTCCAGAAATTTCCATTCCGGAAAGTTTGAAAAACTGAATACGAAAATTTTAGTTACAAAAAGTTTGAAAAACAGATTACAAAAATTTTAGTTACACTAACAATCAAATGTACTCCCCTTATGAAAAGGAGTTTATTACTATTAGGGGAATTGTTCAACAAGAAGTTAATGAAGAATGATTACCTTATGGTTATCATTCCTAACTTTTGTTTAATGTATTCAAATCTATCGGAGGGTAGAGATTTTGTGAAAATATCAGCAAGTTGTTCTTGCGTTCTGATAAACTGAAGAATGATATCTCCTTTAAGTGTGTGATCCCTAAGAAAGCGATGCCTAGTATCTATGTGTTTTGCACGAGAGTGATGTGAAGGGTTCTTATTGAGGGAAATGGCACTTGTGTTATCACACAAAATTTTAGTCTTAGTAAAACTCAAGTCATAATCTATGAGTGTGTGTTGCATCCACAACACTTGAGCACAATAACTTTTGGCTGCTACATATTCAGCTTCAACAGTGGAAAGTGCTACAGAATGTTTCTTCCCGCATGACCAAGAAACTAATGAATCTCCTAAGAAATGAAAAGTTCCATATGTACTCTTTCTATCCATTCTACATCCACCAAAGTCAACATCTGAAATACTTTTTAAAACAAAATCATTTCCAGAAGTATAAAATAATCCTAGATCCATGGTTCCCTTTAGGTAGTGAAAAATTATTTTTAACGCCTTTATGTGATATTCCTTAGGATTAGAATGATATCTTGCACATAATCATACTGAAAACATCAAGTCGGGTCGACTAGATGTTAAGTAAAGTAAACTTTCTATCATGCCTCTAAAAGATGTTTGATCTACTGGTTTCCCAGCTTCATCAAGATCTAAAGAGTTTGATGTACTGATGGGAGTACTTATAATCTTAGTGTTGTCATAACCATACTTTTTAAGAATATCTTTAATATACTTATGTTGAGATATATAGGTTCCTTATGGTTTTTGAGAAATTTGAAAACCAAGGAAAAAATTTAACTCACCCATCATACTCATTTCAAACTCAGATTTCATTAGACTTGAAAAAGAATCAGTTAAAGATTGCTGAGTTGAACTAAATATAATGTCATCTACATAAATTTTGACAATCAAAACTTTTTTCTTATCTTTCTTTATAAAAAGATTTGGATCTGCATTTCCCTTAACATAGTTATTTTGAAGCAAAAATAATGTAAGTCTATTATACCAAGCTCGTGGGGCTTGTTTAAGTCCATACAAAGATTTGGTAAGTCTAAAAACATGATCAGGATGTTTTTTATCTTCAAAGCTAGGAGGTTGTTCAACAAAAACTTCCTCTTGAACATAACCATTAAAAATAGCGCATTTCACATCCATTTGAAAAAGTTTAAAATTGAATAATGATGCAAAGACAAGTAAAATACGAATAGATTCAAGTCTAGATACTGGAGCATAGGTTTCTTCATAGTCTATTCCCTCTTGCTGATTATAGCCTTTAGCAACTATTCTAGCTTTATTTCTTACAATGACTCCATTTTCATAACATTTGTTTCTGAAGACCCATTTTACTCCAATAATAGAAGTTTTTTTAGGTCTTTTAACCAAGGTCCAGACTCTATTCCTTTCAAATTCATTTAGTTCATCTTGCA
Organism: Viscum album; assembly: GCA_963277665.1. Classification (NCBI taxonomy): domain Eukaryota; kingdom Viridiplantae; phylum Streptophyta; class Magnoliopsida; order Santalales; family Viscaceae; genus Viscum; species Viscum album. Next base: position 1,478,410,490 of record OY728166.1, read on the forward strand.
TGGATTTGATCCAATCATCATCACCTAAAGCTTCATCAGTGCTTTTTGGTTCTAATTGGGAAAGAAATGCTAGATGTTCTTCTTCATTTCTCAAGGAACTTCTAGTCCTTACAGGTTTATTTACATCCCCAATGATGCTATCACTGGGATGATTCTTAAGAAACACCTGATTTGGGTTTTGTAAAACATGTTTATCAACATAGGGTAGAAAGTCTTCTGGGATAAATGTTTCAGAAGTATCTTCTTGAAAATTTTCCTTATCAGAAGGATTTTATATCAAAGGTTGATAATCAGTTTTTGAAAACACATCTGAGGATGTAGGTTGGGATGGTTTAAAAACAAAAGGATCAGATTCATCAAATTTTACATGCACTGTTTCTTCAACAGTACAAGTATTTTTATTGAAAACTCTATAAGCCTTAGAAGTAGTGGAGTATCCTAAGAAAATTCCTTCATCAGATTTTGGTGCGTATTTGTGAAGATTATCTTTATTATTCAATATGAATACCTTGAAACCAAAAAATATTGAAGTAGGAAAGTCTAGGTTTTCTACCATTCCATAACTCATAAGGAGTTTTATTAAGAAAAGGTCTAATCAAAACTCGATTTATAGTATAACAAACAGTACTTATAGCTTCAGGCCAGAAATGTCTAGCTATAGAATATTCACTCAACATGGTTCTAGTTATTTCTTGAAGAATTATAGTTTTTTCTTTCAACTACACCATTTTTTTGTGGAGTTCTAGGTGCTGAAAAGTTGTGAGTAATACCTTTTCTAGTACAAAAGGTTTCAAAATCAGAATTTTGAAATTCTCCTCCATGATCACTATGAATAGTTTTTAGTGGAATATTTTTCTCATTTTTAACTTGGGCTCTAAAACTTTTGAAATAAGAAACATCCTCAGGCTTCTTTGCTATAAAGTAGACCCATGTAAATATAGTGTAATCATTAACTAGAACAAACACATAGTATTTTCCTCAAATGCTTCCAGTTTGTGTTGGACCAAAAAGATCCATGTGAACCAATTCTAATGAATCGGTTGTTGAGACTTCACCTATTGATTTAAAACTAGATTTATGTTTCTTGCCATATTGACAAGGATCACAAACTTTAGAAGAATCAAATCTAAGATCTGGTAGATCCTTAATTAGTTTCTTCTTAGAAAGTTTACATAAGTTCCTAAGGTTACAGTGACCTAATCTCCTATTCCATAACCAAGAATGATCTTTCATTGCACTTATGGAAGGTAAATATTGGCTCCTAAGGTCTTATAAGTTCAAAGTGTAAACATTCTTTTGCCTATTGGCTGAGAGAATAAATTCTTCCTTGGAATTGTGAACTAAGAACTTGTCATTCCTAAAATTCACAAGGTATCCTTCATCACATAACTAAATTATGCTAATGAGGTTGTGCTTAAGACCCTTAACAAATAAAATGTTTGAAATCAAAGTTTTACCAAGAGGAACAATATTACCTACACCAACAATTTATCCCTGAGCATTATCTCTGAAAGCTACTTTTCCTCCTTTCGTATTGATAATATTTTCAAAATATCTTTTGTTACCATTCATGTGCCGGGAACATCCACTATCCATGTACCATGTATTGTTGTTGGTACTTCTTTTATCTTCCTGAAAACAAGAAAGTAATTAGATTTTCGGAATCCAAACTTGTTTGGATTCGAGATTTCTTGATAACAATATTTTGGGCACCCACGTCTTCTTAGAAAAATAAGCCTTATAAAAACCTAAAGATTGGGTTCTGTTTAAAGAACAATTCTTTTCCCAGTGACCACCACATTGACACTTGGTACAAAATGGGACACTTTGTGGAACAAAATAGTTTCTACTAAAAGTTGTTTTAGCATGGGTATAACCAAATCCAGATTTGTTTCTTAAAGGTCGTATTTGAGAATACATTTTATAAAAAAATTTCTTTACCATGGGTAAAGTTTCATAAACACTTCTTTAAGGAAAAAATTTCGGACTTGAGTTTTATAATCAAGTTTTTATCTTCAAAATCATTAGATTTAGAACTAGAGCTAGGCTCAAAAAGACTTTTCTTAGAAAATACTATTTCTAACTCTTTAGAAAGTTTGTTCTTCTCAGAACTTACTTCCTCAAGATTTTTTGAAATACTTATAAAATCAGCATTTTTCCTATCAAGATATTTTGTAAGATATAATATTTCTTTTGTAAGAATAGTATTTCTAGAGTTTTCTTTATCATGTTTTTTATTGAGTTTGGAATTCTCAATCTCAAGAATTTCAGAAAACCTAGAAACTTCTTCATAGGTAGGTAGAGTATTTTCTTCATCAGAAGAGGATTCTTCATCTGAAGAGTTATAATATTCTCTATCATTAGAATTTAAGGGAACACTGGTCAATGATTCATCGTTTCGTACCTTAGCCATAAAGTAATTATTGTTAATAGGTAATCTAGCTATAATACCAAGATTCTTCTATCCTGAAGATTCATAATCAGAAGATTCATCTGAAGAGTCACCACCACTGGCACTCCAGGTGTCATTAGCTTTCAGGAATTTCTTAGCTTTGGCTTTATAATACTTCTTTCTATTCCTTTCAGAATTCCTTTCTTTCCTTTCTTTCTTTTTTAGCAAAGGGAAATCTGGTCTAATATGTCCAGCTCTCTTGAATTCATAACAAGTAACTTCTCCATCTTTCCTATCCTTCCTTTCCTTTTTCTTATACTTAGATTGGAAATTTCTCTGTCCAGCTATCTTGTTCATTCTTCGAGCAAGATTTTCTAACTCATTTTCAGAGACTTCACTCTCACTAGATTCAGATTGGATAATAACTTTCTTATACTTGGATCTGGTTACTCTCATAGGAGTCTTGGCTTTTATATGATTTGAAGTTCTGGTAAAAGCAACAGTACCATTTCCATTCTTCTTCTTGATGTTGTCAACATATCTTTTCATTCTTGTTTCATGTTGGAGAAGAGTTCTAAATAGTTCATCTAAGGAAATTTGAGTAACCTTCCTGTTCTCATCAATAGTTGTTCTTTTGGATTCCCACTCATTGGGCATAATATCAATTATTTTATCCACAAGAGCTTCATCATCCAGACCTTTCTCTCCCATAGACTGAAGATTGTTCACTATAGTCATAAATCTCTGTTTAACTTTACATATTGGTTCACCATAAAGAAAATTGAAGTCATGGTATTTAGCTCTAAGCATAGCTCTCCTAGTTTCAATAACTTTAGAAGTGCCAAAGTGTGTAACCTCTAACTTCTTCCAGATACAATTAGATACTTCACAAGAAGAAATTTGGCTATATATATTTCTAGTCATTGAACATAGTAAGTTATTGCGTACCTTATAATTGAGTTTATATTCTTTCTTTTATTGGTTAGTAAAAGTTCTTACTTCCTTATCAGGAATTTTATAATCACCCGTAAGCATAAAAAAATTATCTACTCCTGTATTGATAAAGAAAGTATTCATACGATCTCTCCAGTAATCATAATCATTCCCATCAAAAATTGGTGGTCTTGTAGGATTTAGGTTGTTAATAGATCCAACATTGATTCCTGCCATTAAGAAAAAATTCGGCAACCAAACTTGTTAGTAGAAAATGTTCGTAACCACAAAGTTTGTAATGAACAAATTCAGAATGAACAATTCGGAATGACAATGTTTTTTTTAAAGAAAGGATGAAGATTAATGAAAAAGTGAGAAAGAAAAACTTATATGTGAATACAAGTATTTTAGAGACCTGCTCTGATACCAATTTTAGGATTTAAATAATGATGTAGATGCTCAATATACAAGAGGGGGGTGAATTGTACACTTTAAAAAAAATTCCTTAAGCAAAGAGAGATCTAAGTTCAACAAAGTTAAACTAAGAAGATTCATAACACCTCTAACACAAATTGGAAATTGGAACAAGGAATTAAGTTACAAACTTCTAATTCTACACACTTGCTTGAATCCGGAAAGTGATTCTGAAAAACAGGTTCCAGATATATGGATCCGAAAATTTAAACTTAACTAAAGTTTACAATATGAGATTCTACCCTAAAGCGTATAGAATCCAAATGAATCAGAGTACAAGTGAAAGGAAATAAAAGAATGTTATACTTTCCTTACAATACAATATGCAGCGGAAAAAGAAGTAGTATAACTACAAGTAACAAACAATAACTCTTTTAACCCAAAGAGAAGGGTATCCAATAACCTTGGATAAAGGTCCCTTGATTTATACTTTCAAGCAAGTCTGTCTTACCCACACTAGGGTAAGCCCTCGATACGAAGATCGGAGTCTCTGTCTTGATATCCCCGCAAGCCCTCAACTTCAATGTAGTTGGAACCTCTATCTTCCTCGGCAAGGAATCCCTCGAACTTCAAGGAAGTCGGCACCTCTGTCTTCTTATCTCCGGAATCCCTCGAATGTAATCACCAACATTCGGAGTCGCACGAAGCAATCTGAATGAGCGGTTTAGTACGCACAAAGCATGGAAAGATTCTCTCTCTAGAAATCACCTTAACAGTGTGTGGTCTCTAGATTGATCAACTTGTTATTGAGCTCTTTAAAATGAGCTCCTATTTATAGGCTCGGTCATCCTCCTCTGCAACGGTCATATTTTTCTTAAAATTAGGAGGGACCTATACATGTGTAACTCAACCAACGGTTTATTTGAAACAGAAAAGATGATATCGTTTAATAATAAACTAGGTATAACTAAATACATGACATCGTTTTGTAATGGAGCATATGTAAGCAAAATCCATACTAAATTTCAGAGTGTAAGGGAATTCAAAGTTCGGTGTCTAACCAAAATGAAATTCGGAGTCTATAAATAGAAATATTCGGATTCTGTTTTATAGGAATTCAGAACCTGAAATCTGTAGAATTCCGGAGTCTGAATTTCTAAGGAAATTTGTAGTCTGGTTTCACCAGAGTTAGGAATCTGAACTTGCAGAGTTCGAAGTCTAACTAGTAAAAGTTCGTAGTCTTACTTCATAATAGTTCGGAGTCGAACTACTTAAGAGTTCGGAGTCGAACTTATGAAAGTTCAGAGTCGAACTTCATAAGAGTTCGGAGTCGAACTACTTAAGAGTTCAGAGTTGAAATTATGAAAGTTTGGAGTCAAACTTCATAAGAGTTCGGAGTCTAACTACTCAAGAGTTTGGAGTCGAACTTCATAAGATTTCTGAGTCTAACTACTCAAGAGTTCGGAGTTGAACTTATGAAAGTTCAGAGTCAAACTTCATAAGAGTTCAGAGTCTAACTACTCAAGAGTTCGGAGTCTAACTTATGAAAGTTCATATCCATAATTCAGAGTGGAACTTAATTATAGTTCACATCCATAATTTGGATCCTAAAAACATAATACTCTAATAATTGACATTATATGATTCTGGGATTTTGAGTATGAATCCTGTTTTTGAACTTAAGGAAAAAAAACCATTTCTATGTATAAGAAAATCTAGGTTAGGGTAGATTTTCTTAAGGAAGAAAATTTTTCTTATGGAGGTAAAATATATATTTGCTTAAATATAAGGTGTTTGTGATTTTCAAAACAAGAAGGAATGGAAAATTCATAAGGAAAACCTTATTGACTCAACACATATGATCTTTTTTTAGGTGATAAATGGTTATTACATTTTGGGATGAAAAATGAAAGGTATTAGATAACCTTTGAGGGTAAAATAGATTATGGTTATTTTTTAGGAAATTATCTTATTTTTTAAAATGTAATAAGAATGATATGGTTTCATAAAAAGGACAACCTATAGGATGGGTGACAACCTGTCGCATCCGGAAAGGCCACTGGAATCAAACCCACAACTGAAGGGAAAAAAGGGAGCATTACCTACCATTATCCTACGTTAAGTCCCTGGTTAGTATAAATTATTCTTTTTAGTTAAATGATATTATTTATCAAGAATAATTTGATTTGGGATATTATGTTTTATCAAATGGATATCCTTAGTATAAGAAAATGATTTGGTGATTAAGTGATAAAGGTTATTTTGGAAGATGTTTTCTCTTATGGGAACACTATATTCCTAAGGAAAATTGAATACTTTGGGATTTCATTTGAAGAGTAATGGTGGAATTTTATTTTGGAAGAATCTATGTTTTTTTTGTAGACATATAAAAAATTGGGTTATTTATGGAAATTATTAACCTATCATAGAGAATATGTGATTAGGTTAATTACTTTTCAGTATGAGACTTTAAGAGTAGATGATGTTATTTGGAGATAAATGTTAAGATTTTTGTGGAAGACTATGTGATCAAATCCTTCTGAATTTTGGGTTTCAAACTTAGTTTGGATTATTTTGAATAATTTTAAGGACAATTGTTTATTGAATGATCTTTGCTGAACTTTGGGTACTATTTGTTGAATTTTGGTGATTAAGAGTAGTATTTCTTTTTATAAAGGACTATTCTTTTGGGGGATTATCTGATCTTGTGCAAACCATTTTGGTATTGATTAATATCAAAGTACAAGGGAAATATGTAGTTCATATTTTTTAGATTATGTGATTTTCTAGAAATTGATTTTAGCACTTCTCGTGTGACCAAGTCATCTTGAATACTCATCGTTTGGAGAAAAGATGATTTTTTGGTAGAAACTTTTTAAAGGATGAAACTCTACTTAAAAATAAAGTATATTTCCTTATGGTCTTAGTCAATATCATAAATAAATTCTCCAAATTTATGAATGGGAACTTGAAACAAAAAAATGTTGACATTTTACTTTTCCTAATAGGGAATCAAAAACCGTTAAACCAATCACAGGTTTGTGGTTTTCAGATTGTTAACTTTCTCCTGATCATGTTTTCTATCACTCTCCATCAGAACATGATGGTTGGTTTACTCTTCCATATCCATATTTTCCCACAAGGAACCCTAGTATGGTTTATCTTGGGTAACCTTTTTACTTATCTTTATTTATTTTAAATTTACAGTTTTATTGACTCTTCTTTTGATATGGTACTTTCAATGAAGTTTCCAAGCCCAATTTTAAAATTGCAAGGACGCATTATTCAAAATGGGGGAAGGATGTAACGACCCGAGTATTTTTAGAATAATATTTTTTCATATCTATTAATATTTATGAATAATATATTAATTTTATATTAAAGAAGACACTTTTTTCAACAGCGTACTCAACACACAACAACGATTTTCTTTTATATCTTATGTTGCACACAACTTTGAGTTATACTGAAAAATAATATAACATTATTATTATATTAAATTGTAGTTAATGCCTAGCCATTTTATTAGTGTGAATTAATATAACTAACTAAAATATGATTTCACGTGTTTTTTAAATGTTTTTACTTTTATCCAATAAATTTTAGAGGCTTAAAATAAGAATGAATATGATTTTAAGCATGAAATTCTCTAATATTCTTTAAAAGGACGATTTACAGCCTTTTGATGGACAACCCTTTTTAAATCTATTTTTTTCACTTTTATATGTTTCATTTTACAAAATAAACTTATTCTTTATAATTGGTAAATAAAAATTTACTTTGGGTAAAATTTTTATATTTTTCTGATAAAGTTCATTTTTTTATTAATAGTGAAAAATACAGCATTTTTATTCAACACTGCCTTTTAATCTAATTTATTTATATGATTAGACTATATTTTTAATTAGTTTTAAAGTGTAATTAGATTCTAATTTTATCATTTAATCCAATATTTTTCATTGTAAGTAATTTAAATATTTAATTAGACATAAACACATGTCAATCTTTTGATAATTATTATTTCTTAAAACATGCTTTTTGGTTTTGACAATGGGAATTAATTTTAAAATTAATTTCCTAAAATTATTTGTTTTGAGTTTGGAAAAATGGATTCCATATTTGGAATCTGGAGTTCCAAATTTTGTAAATTGGTAACTTTTGTTTTTAGCCATTATGAATAGTATCTTCAGTAAATATTTTATTTACTATGGTTAAAGGGTAAATCTGGAAAATAAGTGTAAAAAATAGTATTATAAAAATATTAAATTATCCAAAAAATTGTACTAACCCTATTTACTAATACATTTCCAACCATTTGAATCCTTGGGTTGATTTTGGGACACCATAGAACTACTTGTAATTAAAAATGTCATTTTATAAAAATTAATTTAAAGATATGGAAAATGTAACATAAACATATATCGTTTAGTAAAACAATTTTTATATGGGGTTATATAAGTGATACTTTTGACTATAAATATTCATTAGAAATATAAAACTATTTACTACATAATTGTATTTTATTTACAATTTTTATATATTAAATAAATAAATAAATTTATGACACAATGGTGATGTAGTGATTACCTTATTAATGAAATATTTAAATAAATGAAATTATAAACATTAAAATAAATTTATTTTGAAACTTTTTATGCAATCCACGAATTTTATGGATTATTATAACTTTTTATATTTGAATTAATGTATTTTATTTGAAATAATCAAGTTTTTATAGATTTCTTAAAAGTCTTGATATGAATAGTTTATAAATTGACATAAATGAGTTTTTAAAATAAATACTATTTTATTAAATGATAAAATAATCCTAAAAATATAATATTCATTCAATTGGCATATATGATGTTAAAAGTTTCATTAATGATCCTTTTTGGGGTCTCTTTCCAATTTATAGTAAATATATTAACCATATAGTATGAATATACCAGAGGATGCGGTAAAAGATAAATTAGTTGACAAAAGGTTAGAGCAAAACTATAAGGTTAATTTTATGCCCTAAACTTGTCTAAAACCAATTGTATGAGAATATTTCAAAAAAAACTCACCTTAAATTTTAATTAAATGAGTTTTTGAACTTTTGAAATATAAATTCATTTTATAATAAAATAATATTTTCAAACCTTCCTAAAGAGCCCCTCCTTCCCCTTATAAAAGGTCATCACCTCTTACCCATTACTCACAACTCTAAAACCTTTTGGATCATACAAACTATCTTTCAATAATCTCACAATATCCATAAATTCCACCTATAAGCCTTACCCTAGGCATAAGGAAATTCAATAAAGCCTTTTGGTTCAAACCAAAGGGAGTTACCTGATTTAAAGGTAACGTCTTCTCTCAAGTTCTTTTATTTTATTTTCCTTTTACACTCCCTATGATCTTATTATTCTTTGATTACATAACAACACAAGTATAATAAATATAATAGGTTTTTTTATGATAAATATTCTAACTAAACTTCCACACACCTCCATCTAATGGATATGAACATGCAGTTTATGTGGACGACGAACTACTGCCTCACAAAACGATGATTGTTCAATTATCTCCTACCACCTCTAATGGTGATCATTATGATGGAACTGAAATTATATATGATATATATGATATTTAATTTATCTCCATTCTTATTTAATTATCTTTTAGAACATATCTTTTTGCTCTTCATGTTGTATATATACGATAATTTCATTTGAGGATGTGCAAACTACCGCCCCCTCAAAGTGATATGACTCATACATGCTATACATGGAACGTATAAAGGATGGAATTAATGAACTTATGTAACATATATAACATATATATTATAATGGAATTATAATATACCTATGTATCATTAAGTTTTCATTTCTTTAAATATGAAAAAAATGAAAGTAGAGTTCATGCGTATGTGCGGCTTACAGTCTCCATGAACGATGCATTTCATTTATTATGTCCAAATGATATGGGCTATTATAAATACATATATAATGGATATATAATATATATATGATATATAAATCATTAATATAATTCTATATATAATGAAAGTTTTACCACATGGACAATTTTTAATTTTAACAAGTTCATTTTCGACTCAAGTACCCAATATCGACAAAACAACCCATATTAACTTAAATAATTGTGTAATTTTTATAAAATGATAATAAGTGACATAAAAGTAATAATAAACTTTAGAAAGGTTCTTAATAAAGTAGAAATTAAATTATGTTTCTTATTCAGGAAATTAAAGAACGAACGAGTCAAGTCGGACACGAGAAAAGAGAACCTTTCACCCTCCTCTTTTAGTCAAAGACTTATTTTATGTTATGTCTTTTAATTTATATTATATTATGTTGGGATATGTTTTTATATATCCTTATTTCTGTAAATTTTATTTCCAAGTTATGAGATTCACTTTTTTCTCTTATCATCTCTTTTTCTGAAATTTTAAGTGATGTCGTTAGGCTACCGAATTTTTGTAAGGGAACTTCTTAACCCAATTTCATTTTTTTAGGTTAAACTTATACTTCTTGATTTATATCATGATATGAATATGTGTGAATGACCTATGATTGTTTTACATTTAATATCCACTTATATTGGGTGTATTTATATTTTTCATTCATTATTATGTTATTGATTTATCCATAATCTAATTGTACAATCTTGGTAAGGGACGACATCTCAATCTCCTTTCATTGAGTAATATCTAGATATTGTGCACCTTTATTATCCTAGAAGGTGTATATACAACCCTTTCTAATTTTATATCATTAATTTATGTATTCTCATGATATTTAATGTTTTTTTTGATGTCATTCTTCAATTATTTTTATTTAAGTGTTTCTCAAGTGTTACAAGACTCTTTAACTAAAACATCATTTTAAAAGTTTTAAAGATTTATTTTTATAAATCATTATCATTAATGTACATGTTTTCAAAATGGTTTTTTAGGATTTATTTATATGGTCATTAATGTTTTAAAATGACATTCCTTCAAAATTTTCAAAGTGGTATGGGACACTTTGATTCAAAAATCTTCTTTTTAAATGTTTTAAATATATTTTTTTAATGAATTTATTATGTAAATATATTGAACTGATATCTTGTTATTAAAATGTGGAAATGTTATATTTCCTTTATTCTTTTTTATGTGTTATGATTACATTATGGTTCTTGGTCATTGTTTACGAATATGGTTGGTTCTGTGATAAACCTTGGGTGGGTGATCCCAAGATAGATCTCTAATGCAATGGGTAACGTGACAGAGGTAAACGTTAATGTTTCTCCTAAGAGATTTAGGTAATATACTGTGATGGGTATTACAAATGTAACTCACTATGTATATGTGAAATCTACAATGTAATTATGTTATGTATGGAACAAGTTACCTTTATGATTTATGGTTTCTATGTGTTATTCATAAATCTTATGATTTTGTGAGGTATGTTAAAGAGATTATGTCTTAAGATTGAAAAGTATGATTTATTTGATTTGATTGTATTCATGGACTAATGTTTTCTTTCCTTATTTTATATCCCTTACTAAGATTTTTATGCTCATCCTAAGTTTTTGAAATGTTTTCCATAGGACTTAAATATTAATAGGATCAAGGATGAGATCAAGGAAAAGTTATGTTGTCTAAAACATGGAACTAGACATTGTTTATTTTTTTTAAGAGTTTTTATTTTATGAAAAAAATGGATACTAAGTAGAAGTGTCTACATGTAATATTCAATTTGTTATAACCTAATTCTCTAAAGCTCTAAACCTGAAAAGATCCTCAACGTGAATTATCAACTTAATTCAAGATTATGTAATTTTTATGGTTGGGGCCTAATAATATGTGTGTGTGTGATATATATATATATATATATATATATATATATATATATATTTAAATATATTATATATTATATTCATTTAATATACTATAATATAATATATATATATATTAATATATATATATATACATTATAAATATATTTTTATAATATAAAAAATGGTTAGATACAGTTTTAAAAACATTTTTAGAATATGTGTTCATTTAAATATATTATAATATGCATTTTTACATAAATATATTGATATATGTATTTATATGAGTGATTTATTATAAGTAAATATAAGAAAACATGCTTATATTTAATTATAAATATAATTATGTAGTGAAAAATAATAGAATTTAAAAACTATAATATCAATATGAATGTAATCCCTGTGAATAAATTTAGTCTCCACCAAAAAAAAAGGCATTAAGACCCCCTTAAACGGGGCTACAAATCCATCGAATGTTAGAAAATTTGGGCGCCCCAACTAAAAACTCATTTTTTTGTCCTTTTAGGCATTTTTAGCCTCAAAAAATGTGATAGAGATTCACCTATGTTATTTTTGGGTGTATATATTGTCATAGTCTTTGATTTGATATGTGGTAGAGCCTAAATGGACACCTAAATCAAAATTTATGGTCGTTTGAAGTTAGAGTTATGTTTTCAACTTATTTTAGATATTTTATAGATTTTTTTATTTTTTTTATCATCAAATTGATATTAAATGACTATTACTATGTAATAATAATAAAATTATTAATTGAAAAATATATATTTTATAATCCATTTTCACTAAATGTCTTATATATTAATTGTAAATTCCTATTTACCTTATCTAAAAAATATTTTAAAATATATATATTATATTTTTATCAATATAAATATATTTATATATTAACTTATTATTTTTAATGAAATATAATTTTTTTGTAGTATAACTTTATCATCGCTACTAAAAAAGCGTTGATAAAGGGTGGGCCTTTATTAGCGCTTGTAAAAAAGTGCTGATAAAGGTCCCCCTTTAACAGTGATTTTTTTAGAATTGTTAAAGACCCCCTTTAACAGCGCTGGAAAAAAAAGCAATGTTAAAGACCCCATTTAATAGCACTTTTTTGAGCGCTAACAAAGGGGGTCTTTAACAGCATTTTTAGATATCGTTGTTAATGATCTAGCACTAGATTAACACATTTTTGTAGTAGTGTCGATCTTAGAGTAAATGATGATGAAATCCACAAAGACTACCACAAAGGTATCCAGATACTCATAGAAAATCATGTTCATTAATTCCATGAAATCTGTCAGAGCACTGGTTAGATCAAATGGGAATAACAGGGCACTCATAATGACTATACCTGCTCTAAAAAGTGGATTTCTGAATGTTAGATTTCTTTACTCTAAACTGATGGAAACCAGACTGAAGATCAATCATTGAGAACCATGTTTCCCCTTTCAACTGATCAAAAAGATCATCAATACGTGGAAATGGATACTTATTCTTCATTGTAACTCAATTTTGATTTTGGTAATCAACACACAGGCAAAGTGAACCATCATCCTTTATGAAAAAAAAATCAGTGTCGCCCAAGGTGATACACATGAGCATATAAATCCTATCTCAATAAGATCATCCCACTAGGACTTCAACTCTTTTAATTCATCTTGTGTCATGCAATAAGAGTTAATAGAAATTGGTTGAGTACTAGGAATTATGTCAATAGGGAACTCAACCTCCCTTACTAGCAGCAAATCAAATAATTCATAAGGAAACACGTTGGGAAACTCGAAAAAAATTAGGGGTAGATCACCACTCAAAGTCTCTCACTCTAGATCAAAGGAAAACACCGATATTAATTTCCACAAATTTGGATAATATGGTCTAGAACTGCTCGACTTTGGGTCATATTCTCCTTTCAAAATACGACACACACCATTAAAAGTAGTGAAGGAGACCCATCAAAGTTAAAAATCAATCTGGGATTTATTGTAAATGATCCTCTCCATCCCAAAATGACATCAAGAGATTTCATGTCAAGAACTATAAAATCCCAGGCAAGCTCAACATTTGATAGAGAGAAAAATGTAAGAGAGACTACGAAGACCCTTCTCTCTCTTCGTACTAAAGGGTGTAGTAATATCCATTACACAAGATAGAAGATATATAGGAAGATTAAAAATATTAACAACACAGGTTGAAATAAATGAATGAGATAAACCAATATAAAAAATAGTAGTCACTAATGATGAAGCTATAGTAATGGTATCTGTCACAGTCATTAGATCCAATTCTACTTCCTCTGGAGACTCTTCTACTATGTGAAGAAGCTTTGTTCTAGATTTATTTGTCTAGAACCCTATTACACATGAAGAATTTGATTTCCCCATAGTTCTAGGAAGATATTATAATCTCGTTCCACTATGAGGAGTATAGTAGATATGGAATAATCTCTATAAGTGCCTTGAACATCAATAAGAGCCACAGTTCTTGGGTGCCTCAATGAAAACCCACTTTGATTGTACTGGATTTCCACACTAATAACAAACTAAAGGACCTCTTCTATGCACTATATAAGGTCTAGAATGACCCTTATATCAAGAACTTTTGTGAGAACCATCCCGATTATATTTTCTCTTGAAGGAACTCAAGCTCCCACTGGGAGAAAAAGAAGCTCTCGATAACCCTAACTTGCCATCCAAGTCCATCTCGATCATTATCACTCTATCCATCAAATTAAAAAAAGAATGTATCATCATAATGAAAACCTAATAATGAATATCTGGTCAAATTCCCAACTCGAACTTTCAATAATTCTTCCTCTTATTTGACACTATCTTAGGTTTGAAATGCATGAGCTAAGAAAAATAGTTTGCATACTCTGTCATGGTCCTACCAGCCTGCTTTAGTTTGAAGAACTCAGTGGATTTGGCTAACAACATTGACTTTAGATAGAAATGTTTGGTGGAAATAACCTTAAAGTATTTCCACTCTAATCTCATATGATTATTTTTTGTCACCATCATGTCCCACCATCTCGTACTTAGATCTTTCAGCACAAAGGTGTCATAATTCCATTTAATTTCTTCATTTGTGTCCAAAAAACCCAAAAAATGTTCATTATGCTCAACCAATCCTCAGCCTCTTGATTTTAATTTGAGCCCTTTAACAGTTCTGATTTATGGTGAAGGAAATCTTGAGAAAAAATCTTGGGAACATTACTATGAGGTTCCATAACTAGATCCTGAATGGGAATTGGAGGTGGTGCATGTCCTAGAGCTTGGATAGTGCACACAATCACCTCAACTAGGTTTGGTTCCACAGGAGGATTTTCTCACTGAGGTTTAGTAACATATTCCACCTGGATCTGATTTTCACATCTTCTCAAAGGAATTATGCTACACAACATCATTAGACAATAAGAAAGGCATTAAATTAACACTCAAATAGAGAAACAAGGAAAATTAATCCCAAAAAATAGGAAAAAAATATTTGTATTTCAATATATCCAAATCAAAATAGGTAAAATACCAGAACTAATCCATAAGAATTATTTCCCTAACAACCCCTGATGACTTAAGGTTCATTGCGATGAGAGATGTCTAAGTACTCAATTGTAACTACCTCCTAAATCAGGATAGGATTTTATAAATTTGTACTACCTTCAAGACAAAGGCTCAACTTAAACCTCTTATATTGATTTGTCACAAACCAACCTAAGTACCCTAGTAACACGATAACTGATCCGACTCTGACATATCCTAAAGGGAATTCTCAATCACCAGGGGTCAGTTACTAGCACCTGGAATTATAAAAAATGAAAGTGGGAGCGGTTTTTTTATTAACAATGAGGAAGTAAAAGAAACAAGATAGTGGTCATATCAAAATAAACACCACTGGGAGTAAAGTACCAAAATACCAATAGGAAAAAATCCCAAAGTACTACAACCAAAGTACCAAAATGGGGAAAATAGTCCAAGTCCCTAAGGACATGACTCACTAAGTCCAAGGTTCAATAGTTGGATCCACATCCAAGATATATTTTTCCCTTACTCAAACCTAGAAGGAGAAAATATAAAAATACCCAAAGTCATAGGTAGGGTGTGATCCAAATCCCAATAGGATTTCAACAAATATTCGATAAAAGATTCTAATATCAAATTAACTGAGTAAGGTGAGTTCAATTTAAAACAAACCAGTTTTTCATTTCTAAATCATATTTAAAAAAATTATGCCTTATATTTTAAAGATGGAAATACATTTAGAAATTCATGATTCACATTTCAAACTATGGAATTTACCTTTAACCAAATGGTTCATTGTATAAATGTAACTTTTTAGAAGTGGCTTAAACAAAAAATTTTGTATAAAATAGTTTATATAAATTCACAAGGCAAGTAAACTAGTTTACAACAATGAAATATATACATTTAAATCAAAAAAAAAAAGCGAGCAACATGGTCATGTTCTAGACAGGTATAATAGTTCTAGGATATAGGTTCCCAACACTGTTTACATCCATTGAACCAAGGCCAAAAAAACTCATCATCGTCACTAAAAAGATGTGATGTGCTGATATGATGTTTCAGAACATTGTAGAATCATAAAGTGTTTTCCAAATAACTCACAAACTACCTAAGGCTTGCATGTTCTCAATTAAAAATCAACAATGGTAAATTCATTTCAATAATTCTTAAAAAACAATTCATCTCATTCCCCATTTCAAATATGCCAATTTTTTATTTAAACCCCATAATGGGTTTTTAATAAAAAACATGACTTTTTACAAAGATGAAACCATTGGGTTTCTATAAAAAAAACGATTTTTAAGCCATTTTTCACAAATATGGATTTTGAAATCAATTCAGCATGAAATTTCAAAATCCAATTTTACCATTAAATTCAACAATTTAATTTTCAAAAAAAAATACATCAATTTCATAATAAACACCCAATTCAATGGAATTGGAGTTTTTCACAATTTTTCTATCACAAAAATTTTCACAATTAAATCTAATATTTTAATTGAAAAATTTTCCATCAAAAATAAAATTTAAATTTAACAAGTTAAATTACCATAATTTCCATAAACACAACCCAATTCAAAAGAATTGGGGGTTTTACAATTTCATGCCAACGACATCTCTTCCCAAAAACCCCCAATTCAATGGAATTGGGTTTTTATCCAACAAAATAATTGAAAGGATTTTGATCAAAATTAAACAATTTATTTTAATTGAAAAAAGTTTAAATTAAATAAAGCAAATTAGGGTTGATAAAAATTAGGTATCTTAATGGAACCACCTACCTCAGAGTCACTAGAAATCAAAGCACCAAATTCTAATCAGTATTTTTGAGGAAGAACACTAATAATGAGATCCAGGGAAATGAGTATCAAAACCTAAGTTTATAACCCCAAAATAGCAGGTATTAGATACACAATTAAACATAAGGATCCACAAAACCCTAAGGAGAATGAGAGAGATCATTGGAGATCAAAAACGAGAGGAGGAACTAACTGAGAGGATATTGGAGGGCATTCCTCAAGCTTCAGATCACTTTAGGGAGGGATTATAGGAGACAAGAATCAACCATGAGAGCTCTGAGGAAGGGAGAAATGATTTTGGGTCAAAGGGGGTCAGTCCAGGACCTAAAAAGAGGGTTCAAGAAATTTTAACAAAAAATAGGATCTCAAAAAAACCCATCTACATAGTTTCCTAGGGGGAGCACAGTTTGAACAAACTGTGCACAGGCCGTGTGCCTATTATAAATGAGTCTGATGGTTTCTCTTGAGGAGTAACATGGATTTAATAATTATGTGAAATATTTTTAGATATCTCTGTCTAAAACTTTCTGTTTTTTTTGTAGTAGGGTTCACAGTTTTGAAAATCGTGAGCCAACCGTGAACTAGCCCAGAAAATTCCAAAATTTTCATAAAATCACCTGAAACAACTCCAAATGAAACTAAACCAAATATAAATTAAAATAGGTGCTCATGAATACCTAAAAATAGTAACATGATGTTACATGGTCCAAATTATTCCTTTATGCTTGGATATATTCCTTCCACACATCAAACTCCTAATCTTGGGAAATTTTGTATCTCCATATGCTTTCTCCAAATATCAGTAATAGAATGTATTATACTTGATGAAACCTCTATTTGACTATACTATAACACACCCTAGTTGCCTTTTCATAAGTCTTCCAACAACTTTTTGGTCCATGCAACCAGAGGATATCATTTTTTGACTATATTGTAACATTCCCTATTTAGCTTTACATAAAGTATCCCACAAAAATGTTTTATCAAACAATGACATACTCATCTTACAGAAAATACTCTTCTATATTCATAATATCCAATGATTTTTTCATCCAATATCACCTCTAGTGACCCAAGAAACCCGGTTTACTTTTTTCCTCCCTCACGTCTGATGTATGTAGAAACATCCTCAGTCATCTAGGCCTCATACTACTCATTGTTTCAATAATATTATGGTCCTAGTCATAAGAACAATAACTAAAAGACACTAAATCATACTTTCTACATGATTTTAATCTACATGGTATCTCAAGAAGTATACATGGCTTGATTCTCATTCAATTGAGATATGTTGTGACGGCCAAATATTACATCTTGGGCCCAACCATAAGCAAAAAATCCCCCTTCTTTGAGTGTGTATCAGACCTATGTAAGGAAACATTTTCCTCAATTCCCATGTTATTTTTGTATGGAATTCAATTTTTGTACTCAGTAAATTTCTCTACACAAACCAAACTCTATGTCCATGGAGAACCAAATCCCCAAAAATGTTCATTGGCCATTGGAAATTTAATGTTTGATACTTGAGGAAACATCTGTTTTACTATGATGTAACACACCCTCTTTGGATTTTCATAAGTCACCCACAAAATTTTAGGTGCCTTCAACCAGAGTATTTTATTGATTGGTTATGTTATAATATGCCCCAGTTGGCTTTGAATAAAGTCACCCACAAAAATAGTTTATCAAAAAATGATATACTCGTCTTTAGTAGAAACCTCTTTTATCTTCATAATCACCAAAGAAATTATGATTTATTGCATATTTTTTCCATATCAATTCTCAAATTCAGAATCTATGATTTTATAACTTACAACTCCCCCCCCTTATAACTGTAGATGGTGTAACATACTCAAATCTGATCACTGTGGAATGCCCAAATAATAATCTTTTGGTCATAGCTAAAAGGACCTAAAATTGTACCCCCCCCCCCACCACCCACCCCAATGTCCTTGTTGTCGGAATTTAAACTATATAGAATAATCTTCTAGTCACAAGTTGTTAAATTATACAAAAATACCCTCATCGTACAACGTTAAACAATGTGATCCATGTCCTAGTTGCATGACATTAAATTGAATTATTCCTCAACCTTTGTGTGAGATGGTCATTTCCCATGATACCAATCATTTAACATAATGTAACCTCCTTCACATAATCCAAATTCTTGAGGGATTAGTTTCCCATTCATGGAAAATGACAATATAGATAATCTATTCATTCTCAAACACCTTCCATTGGGAAACCCCCATTCATGGTCTTGATAAATCTGGATCTTCACAACCTCCCTAACCATTGGTGGTAGAATATTGGAATTCCTAAGAACACCTCTATCTTGGATATTATCTAATACACCCAATTTGGATTTTCATAAAGTGACCCACCAAATTTCAGTGCCTAACAGCTAAAGGATTCCATTGTTTGACTATACTATAAAATCCCATATTTGGATTTTCATAAAGTTTCCCACAAAAAGGGTTTGTCAATTGGAGGCATATTCATCCTTAGGAGATACCTCCTTCATTCACATTGGTCCCAACAATATTGTGCTAGAAACTAATTTCCAAACATGTTTTGTTTCTATTCATCAAAAATTTGTCTCGTATGAGGTTTTTGATCCAAGAAACACAAAATTGTAACTCATAATTCCCCTTCAAGTATTTGAATAATGTCAGAACATTCTTGTGTAACAATATTTTCTTGGTTCACCATTCCAAAACTCATGGTCAAGGTTTTTCAAACTAAAGCACCAGTCTTTTTATTCATACTTTCATGATATTAAACTACCCAAAAAAAGAGACATAATACTCACTAGGTCAAAAACTCACAAAGGAAACTCTTAGTAAAATTTGAGTCTCAACTCGCTAGACCTATGCTCTATATAGTTTAGGAAAGCATAGAGAAATGGAAATATAAAATGTATAAATATTGTTAAGACAAAAACCTATAAATGGAGGCCTAAGAAAAATCTAAGTATCATCTGATAATTAGTTTTCATGTTAGACTTAGGTAAAAAAAATTAGGGTGATTACAAAAAATACAAAAAGTATGTAGAGTTTTCTATATGACCCTAGAAATAGTTGAATTATGCCAGCTAGGTCCAAAGGCCTAGGAAAAAATTAAAGCATCTCCCATTCCTATCACTACAGTTACAACTTGCTGATGCAAATATGACTTGTTATGAAAACCAGCTTCAATATTGTGTTATAATTACAAAAGTAAAATAGGGATGAAGACATAAACGATAGGAAACAAAATCCTTTTCATTTATGAGATAAAAAAATAAGAGGAGTATCCAAAAGATGGAGTATCTCTGTCATACTTTACAAAAGGCCATTAATATAACTCTTCAATTTTTAGATAGCCTTATAATACCCATATTCATCTTGTTGAAGATCATCCAGCTGAATAACATCGGTCTCCTTGGAACAGTGGAATTCTTCTTCCATAGTCATAATGATAGTATACCCCTCAGTTTGATATCCTTCTAGTAAATTATGAAGTTGTACCATATCTCATTGGGTGGAAACAATTTATTACTTAATGTGTGATATTTGGATGACTTTATCATTAATTTTTTTCTAAAATTCCTTCAATTTATTAGTATGATTGGCCTTAGACTAGGATAATACATCTCAATGATTATCAGTGTTAATGATCAGCTTTTCTTTGATCAGGTGTTGTTGTAGCTCGTGTTCTCACTCCCATCTTCAAATAATATTTTGTGCAGCTGTATGAAATGTATGGTAATAAAATCATCCATATCACAACATGCCAAATAGTAATGGTAGTTGATTGAGTTGTGAGGGTAGGTCCTCAAGGGGTGACTTAGAGATTATCTTTCAAATGTACCACCAGAAAGCACAATGTGTGGTGTGAAGGGTGTTTTTTGTCTCCAAGTATGACTCAGAACCACTGTCATAAGTTGGGGTGTATTTTAGGATTAGTGCACCCAATGGGTAACCGTTCTCCACTCCCTCTATGGTAGTACTATTTTTTCTCTCTGATGTTGGTTGAATTGGCACAAAATCACCTCCCTCAGGCCTGTCCAAGACTCATTATTAGCCTCAAAAGGATGACAGATCAAAGAATCCATGTATGATTAAAGTTGTTGGTGTCACTAACCCATTTATGGATCAACTTCCTAGGTACATTCTTCCCTAGAATTACCTACCTTATTGGTTTGATATGGAACCTATTGACGAAGGGCATTCTCATGGGTTTTCCCGAAGCTCACCAATAGAAGATCATGAGGATTACCTACTTCGAGATATCCTTGAGTTTATGATCCCTCAGTAGATAGAGAAAGATGGAATTCAATATATTGATTATGTATTGCTACTGAAATGTTCTACATGGATTTAGCTACACAATTCAAGCAATCATGATTAAAAAATGAGGCAAAATATTTGGGTGCACGAAAACAAAGACTCACATCCATCTAATTCCTTATTAAATTTCTAAAACTCTTCTAAATATATGGGAAGATCAATATGTTTCATCATGTAATCAAATTTCATGTCATAATTTATCATAGAAATTATTAATTCGCAAATCCTTATGTAAGTATCACCCGTAGGAATGTCCGAAGCATTGGGCTTGGGATGTGACGCCCCAGGTTTTATGAACTGGTCCAGGTGAACAACGTTATGCTTTTAGTAATGTATCTTGTTTTATTTGTTGTGATTTTAATGATGTCTCTTGTTTTATTTTATGCTTTGAGTGATATTAAAGAATTTGAAACAAAATAAAACATGAAGAATACAGTAAACTGGTATGTATTTAAAAGTTACATTGCAACAAGACCCAACTAATTGAAAATACCATGCACAAGACCTAACACAGCCACAGCGAGACTACTAAGAATAACAACTCGAGTAATCGGATAGTCGTCGTCTTCAGGGTCCATCAGTGTGAAGAATATAACAGCCAGAGCCACGGCACACATACTCAACACCAATGGTATGAGGAGATCCATCCTTTCTGGTTCAGGTGTTTTGATTTTGTAAAATGTCCCTGCTTTTATAATGGTCCTTAGAGATATGACCATTAAATATATATAGCCATTGGGTTTTCAAAACGACCTTTGGGTTACTGTTGATAAAGTTTATCTTTATATGAAAACTTTTTTTAATGCCCATATAATTTTATGATATTTCAAATATTATAATATGTCTAAAATATTTTTTTTTACAAGAGAATCATAGTTTTAAAATAAAAAGAGTATTCTTGGAAATAAATCGTTTTGTTTTTACAAAAACTCTGATAGATACCTATATAGTTAAAAACTTAGTATTCTTTTTATAAAAGATATGTTTAAAGGGTATCTATAATAATTGTATCTTTTGACCGCTAAAATTATGAATTGGGGGGGAAACTATTGATCTTTTTAAATTTTATGAAAACAGATAGGTGCATATTTTAAAGATCCAAATAATTATACTGGTTTTGTATGAAAAATATGATAGGTATGTCTTTTAAAAGATTTATAGAAAAGGGATTTAAATTTTAAGTTGAAACTATTTGTTTTTATTGTATATTTACTCATTTTTGGTACAAATATTTATATTACACACAATTTCAAACAAAGTATAATTAAACTAGTTATTTCAAAAGTCTAAATAAATTTTTATCAAAAATTATGTTGATAAGAAATATTTTACATAATCTAGTAAAGGGATTTAGATTTTTTAGTTAAAACTATTTGTTTATATTTTATTAACTCTCTTTAGTATAAATATTTATAGTACACATTATTTTGAAATAAGTATACTTATACTGGTTATTTTATAAATTTAAAATAAGTTTTTAATAAAAATTTAGTTTGGGGCCCGGCCAAGCCGAGGGCATCCCTTAAGGGACAAGCCCTCTAAGCCGAGACCAAGCCCCAAGAGACCTGAGGTGCCAACCATCGGGGTCCCCAAGCGTTTAGTGGGTGTCCAAACCGCGTCTCGAGCCGTTCATATGTGTTATAGGTCGCGCACAGGCCCGTGTGTAAGGCCGCGGCATGCGCTGCATGGGGTTGGGCCGAAGCCCGCATGGGGCCCGTGTATAAGGCCCCGGTGTGTGTGTGTTCGTGTTATTGCACCGGGGTCGGCGGATCTTGTTTTTTAAACCGCGCCTCAACCACATTGTGATTCGATGTGGGACACGTTCCGTGTAATCAGAACCATCCGATCGAATCCTTCTTCGAACTAGATCGTCTGACCCTTTTAGCCGCGCGATCGCCCCCGCCCACTTCTGTGGCCATTCGATCTCCCCAGAGATCTAATCCCGTCCCTTGATCTCATTAAACTGGTCTCTTTAAATTTCTTCATGTGCCATCTCCAGCCATGCGATCTTCCACTTCGTGAATCCCGGCCGTCCATTACATTACCACGTCGAGCCATCGTCTTCTTCCTCGCAACAGCACCTGACCAGTAGGCCTACACAAGGACGCCTCGGCCTCTCCCCCGCACTGCTCCTCTTGACCTTCGAACACCCCCCCCCCCCCCTACTAGCTCACTATTCCTTCGTTTTTTCCACGTCAATATAATCTCTTGGGTCGAGTCACTGATGAACACCGAGGATATATAAACGCCTCCTGCTTCATGAAACCGAGGCGGTTCCTCATTCTCTTTCTCTCCCTCGAACTCCCAGCAACCCAGCGAGGTGCACCTGGTCCGAGCCTCCTCCCCAAGCAAGGTAAGGGTCCTTGCATGCTTTCTTTCTTTTAAAGGAACCTCCGTTTTATACTCTTGGTATATATACAGTTTATTTTTATATATATACTTAATATAAAACCTTCGGTTTGTATAGCCTTCAAGGAATCAACCTTCGTGTTTTCAGTAGGGTGCATGTGTAAGCGTGGTTTCATGTTTTTCTTTCCTTTGGAAGAAACCCGTACCATTATACACTCAGTATATATACAGTTTGTATATGCACCAACCTTTCAGTTTGTAATACCCTCAAGGGTGTTTACTTTTGCGTTATCAGAAGAGTTATATGTATGAAACCTTTTAATTTTTTTATGATTCAGTTTTACAAAGAAACCCAAAACTTATTTTTTTTACATATATAGTGTATATATAGTTTGTATAAAAATATAAATGTGAATACATAGAACCCAAACCCTTCGGTTTAGGGTATCCATGGTCATTCAAAAAGGTTATACTAAGTAATATATGTATAATGAGTTTGCATTTTAAATCGACTCTTAACATATGTTATTCATGTAATATATACATATAACTAAATATTTCTACATGTATTCAAAATGAGTCAGTATGATTTTAGGGGATGAATGCCTATCCTCGAACGATATTTTGGATGCAATCTAGGACATTGGATTAGGTTCAATTATGTTGTTTTTTTAAACCAAGGTTTCTACATGTTTATGTATTTTCTCATGAATATTAAACCCTCTTAAAATTTTTGGTTCTTAACTAAATAAAATTTAGAGTTTCTTTTTTTAGAACTCAAGAAAATTTTAATGGTTTTGTTGTTTTAGTGTAAAAACCTTTTCTTCATTCTTGGTGTATATATGGTGATGTGTATATATATATATATTTATAAATTCCAAACCCTATTTTTAATTAATGATTACCAGGACTGACTTTATGTTTTGATACATGTGTGATTTTAATAAAGGATAATTTTGGCGTTAACTAAACCAACAAGTATTTTGTATACATGTACCCACAAATGAGCATGTTGTAATAAAGGAGCTTCTTTGACATGGACCATGACGTACGTTATGGTAAAGTGTATATTTTGTCTTGATTAATATGTATTAGAGGATTTAGTATTTATGGGATCATTTCGTCATGTTATGTTCACTTATTATCTGAAGACAAAATGAACTCAC
The DNA here is from genome assembly GCA_963277665.1 of Viscum album. Taxonomy (NCBI): domain Eukaryota; kingdom Viridiplantae; phylum Streptophyta; class Magnoliopsida; order Santalales; family Viscaceae; genus Viscum; species Viscum album. The sequence goes on from OY728166.1 coordinate 1,478,435,225, forward strand.
TTTGGTGAATGCGTTAATTAATCAAGTTATGGTTTACTTTATTTACAAGTTCAAGGGACTAGTTATCACCATAACTGATTTCATGTGTTTTCTTTAAGCACTCCATTTCCATGGAATAATAATTTCAACGATTTATCATTTATTATATCATCATTTCATGTGCTTAGCATATGTGAAAAGAATGTTTTACTAAGAAATGTATGCCTTTGATTAGTTATTGACATATTTTTCAAAATTAACTATCATACCATGTATTAGAAAAATTTGTGATGGTACGTTTTTTATTATTATTGTACATAATGCATGCTTATGACATATCACTAAATGAACTAAGAAATTAGATTACCTAAAGTGGTATGGGACACCTTGGGTTAAAATGAAAATGAATGAGATATTCAAGGTGGTATGGGACATCTTGAATATACAAACCATTTAAGTAAATCATGAACTATGTGGATCACATGATAATAAATACATGTCAAGGGTGCTCCCTAATAGCGCTCCAATGCATTGGGTAAAGACTTAATCACTAGAGATGACCTTTTAGACTGATACCTTGGTTAATAACCTTGGTAATTTTTATTGACACCTTGTGGATGGACCTTGGTGATACAGAAATGATTGTCTAAGATTAAATGTCGATGCCACATAATTCAAGTTATGTAACAAGTTCTTTCTAAAGATAAAGTTCTTTCACGACTAATGCCTTTAAGTTTTCATAAAGTTCTTATTTCACTGGTATAAGCTTGGATCATGATTGGTGTTTATCACTTAATAGAATAGTAACTAGCATATGAAAATTTAGTTGTTTCCTTTATGTGCAACTCTGATTATGCATTACTTTTAACTGTTTAATTTATGCTTAAATAAGACACATGTCGTACTTGTTTATGATAACCATTGTTACTCCTTCTAGAATTAACATAATTGTTTCATGTTCTTCTTGAAAACCTTGATTGAGCATTTTTATGTTATGTGTTATAATTTTCCTTTAATGAGTGTTCAATCTCTTTTAAAAGAATGTCTTCAAATGTTACACTGTTTTCATTTCTTTTAAAACCCCTTACTGAGTATTTCAATGCTCACCGTACGTTTTGATTTAAAATTTTCAAGTATCAGCTCTTAAAAGATGAATTGTTGCAGAAGTTTCCGGTTTCCCAGAACCTGAATCGCACATGATCCTCTATATGGGACATTATGTGTTGTTAACAAAGTGTGTTTTATTTTAAGATAACACATCATGTTCATAAGGCACCGATTCCTGGGTTTCTGGGGTTGGGGTCTCTACAGTTGGTATCAGAGGTTCAGTTTGGATAACTCTAGAAAGCCAGAAACTGAAACAAAAATATATATATGTATATGTACTTCAATTTATTAAAAATTGGGTTTTCTTAAATTTAAAATGGAAAACAAAGGCACAAATCTCTTATCTCTCTCCACAGAGGCCCTAGAGACCATTGTGTATTTATCTATCCGTGAGGATTTTCTAAACTATGCTCATATCTGCATGACATGCAAACACCTTTACAACGTATCCAATTCACCACGGATGCTTCAATTACACCAGGGGGTAGGAATAGATTACCTCCTTATGATGATAACCCAGTTTCCCTCCTATGTACATCGAGGAAGGTACTATGAGGGACTTTTCCGAATTTTCACGGTAGGTGAGAGCTTTGGCACTATGATTGATAACCCTTTTCAAGAAGCTGCTGTTGACGGAGACCTCCGAGCAGGCTACCTTTGTCAGATTTTAAACTACGGCTTCTGGGGTCAGTTGTTGAACTTTGGAAGGATAGAAGATGAGTCCACTCGACAGTCTTGTAGACAACAAGTGTATGAGGATGTCTCTCAACTTCATACCCCTCATACTAGACTCATAGGACGTCATAGGTTCCCCCATGAGTTTTTTCCTGAATGCTCAACCTGTGTTTGGTTTGAGGAGTTAGGGAGTTTTGCTTCTCTGTGTGGAGTTCGTTTAGTCAGTGGATAAGGGAAACTCAAGCACTAATAATAATAAATGTATGTTTATTGAAATTTTGTCTTTCCCATTCCTTGTCTTTACTTTGTTTTCATCCTTGAATGATTTTCAAGTGATTGAACTCCTTCCTTAAAACATTCAGATGGAAGGACAAACCCACCTGTTGTCTCTTCCCACTAAGATTCTAGAAATCATTGCAATCAAAACGTTTGAGGACGAGTATGACCCCTTTGAAAATTTGTGAAGAACGTGCAAGCAGTGGTTTGAGGTAACAAACGGTCTGGAGATTCTCCGCACCTGCCAGGGGAATGCCTCCATTTATTACCGCATTGGCTCTTCACAGCTAGCTGGACGTGAATGACGAGGAAGTTACCATGAAGGGCTCTTTTTATGTTTCACCCTAGGCGGAAACTACATGGCCAGAGTGAAATTTCAAGAGGCTGCATTAGAGGGAAATCTTCGTGCGGATTATATGATCCAACTTCTCAACTTTAGCTTGTTTGACTGCATCTATGGATTCAATTTCCTCGATAGAGACATAATTCGGTGAGTCCTTCGTACGATGGTCTGTAATGATATTTCAAAACTTTGTACTGTTCGAGCTTCCCTCTGGAAGCCTGAAGGCCTGGAACATAAGTGCAACCCCTCTTCTCTTAGGTGTATCTGGATTAGGGAACTGGAAGAGGTGAGCTTCGCTACGATGATTCTGCTAAATGCACCTGTTGACCCTATACGTTGGTGGAGATGGTGAGAACGTTGTAGAACCTTGTAGTGTTGTGAAATAAATTCCGAGGACGCAATTTTCTAAAGGGGGGATAATGTGATGCCCCAGGTTTTATGAACTGGTCCAAGTGAACAACTTTATGCTTTTAGTAATGTATCTTGTTTTATTTGTTGTGCTTTTAATGATGTCTCTTGTTTTATTTTATGATTTGAGTGCTATAAAAGAATTTGAAACAAAATAAAACATGAAGAATACAGTAAACCGGTATATATTTAAAAGTTACATTGCAACCAGACCCAACTAATTGAAAATACCATGCACAAGACCTAACACAGCCACAACGAGACTACTAAGAATAACAACTCGAGTAATCGGATAGTCTTCGACTTCAGGGTCCATCAGTGTGAAGAATATAATAGCCAGAGCCACGGCACACATACTCAACACCAATGGTATGAGGAGATCCCTCCTTTTTGGTTCAAGTGTTTTGATTTTGTAAAATTTCCCTACTTTTATAATGGTCCTTAGAGATATTACCGTTAAATATATATAGCCGTTGGATTTTCAAAACGACCTTTGGGTTACCGTTGATAAAGTTTATCTTTATATGAAAACTTGTTTTAATGCCCTTATAATTTTTGGATATTTCAAATATTATAATATGTCTAAAATATTTTTTTTTACAAGAGAATCATAGTTTTAAAATAAAAATAGTATTCTTGGAAATAAATCGTTTTGTTTTTACAAAAATTCTGATAGATACCTATATAGTTAAAAACTTAGTATTATTTTTATAAAAGATATGTTTAAAGGGTATCTATAATAATTGTATCTTTTGACCGCTAAAATTATGAATTGGGGGGAAACTATTGATCTTTTTAAATTTTATGAAAACATATAGGTGCGTATTTTAAAGATCCAAATAGTTATACTGGTTTTGTATGAAAAATATGAGAGGTATATCTTTTAAAAGATTTATAGAAAAGGGATTTAAATTTTAAGTTGAATCTATTTGTTTTTATTGTTTATTTACTCATTTTTGGTACAAATATTTATATTACACACTATTTCGAACTAAGTATACCCAAACTAGTTATTTCAAAAGTCTAAATAAATTTTTATTAAAAATTATGTTGATATGAAATATTTTACATAAACTAGTAAAGGGATTTAGATTTTTTTAGTTAAAACTATTTGTTTTTATTTTATTAACTCTCTTTAGTATAAATATTTATAGTACACATTATTTTGAAATAAGTATACTTATACTGGTTATTTTATAAATTTAAAATAAGTTTTTAATAAAACTTTAGTTTGGGGCCCGGCCAAGCTGAGGGAATCCCTTAAGGGACAAGCCCTTTAAGCCGAGACCAAGCCCCAAGGGACCCGAGGTGCCGACCATCGGGGTCCCCAAGCATTTAGTGGGTGTCCAAACCGAGCCTCGAGCTGTGAATAGGTGTTCTAGGTCGCGCGCAGGCCCGTGTGTAAGGTCGCGGCGTGCCCTGCGTGGGGTTGGGCTGAAGCCCGCATGGGGACCGTGTATAAGGCCCCGGTGTGTGTGTGTTCGTGTTATTGCACCGGGGGCGGCGGAGCTTGTTTGTTAAACTGTGCTTCAACCGCGTTGCGTTTTGATGTGGGATGCGTTCCGCGCAATCAGAACCGTCCTATCGAATCCTGCTTCGATCTAGACCGTCCGACCCTTTTAGCCGCACGATCGCCCCCACCCACTTCCATGGTCGTTCGATCTCCCCCGAGATCTAATCCCGGCCCTTGATCTCATTAAACTGATCTCTTTAAATTTCTTCTTGTGCCCTCTCCAGCCGTGTGATCTTCCACTTTGTGAATCCCGGCTGTCCATTCCTTTACCGCGTCGAGCCGTCGTTTCTTCCTCGCAACAGCACCCGGCCAGTAGGCCTGCGCAAGGACGACTCGGCCTCTCCCCCGCACTGCTCCTCTTGACCTCCGAACACCCCCCTACTAGCTCACTATTCCTTCTTATTTCCCATATCGATCTAACCTATTGGGTCAAGTCACCGATGAACACCGAGGCCTATATAAACGCCTCCCGCTTCATGAAACTGAGGCGGTTCCTCCTTCTCTTTCTCTCCCTCAAACTCCCAGCAACCCAGCGAGGTGCACCTGGTCCGAGCCTCCTCCCCAAGTAAGGTAAGGGTCCTTGCATGCTTTCTTTCTTTTAAAGGAACCTTCGTTTTATACTCTCAGTATATATACAGTTTATTTTTATATATATACTTAATATAAAACCTTCGGTTTGTATAGCCTTCAAGTAATCTCCCTTCGTGTTTTCAGTAGGGTGCATGTGTAAGTGTGGATCCATGTTTTTCTTTCCTTTGGAAGAAACCCATACCATTATACACTCAGTATATATACAGTTTGTATATGCACCAACCTTTCGGTTTGTAATACCCTCAAGGGTGTTTACTTTTTCGTTATCAGAAGAGTTATATGTATGAAACCTTTTAATTTTTTTTACGATTCAGTTTTACAAAGAAACCCAAAACTTATTTTTTTTACATATATAGTGTATATACAGTTTGTATAAAAATAAAAATGTTAATACGTAGAACCCAAACCCTTCGTTTTAGGGTATCCATGGTCATTCAGCAAGTTTATACTAAGTAATATATGTATAATGAGGTTGCATTTTAAATCGAATCTTAGCATATCTTATTCATTTAATATATACATATAACTAAATATTTCTACATGTCTTCAAAACGAGTCAGTATGATTTTAGGGGATGAATGCCTATCCTCGAACGATATTTTGGATGCAATCTAGGCCATTTGCTTAGGTTCAATTATGTTGTTGTTTTAAACCAAAGTTGCTATATGTTTATGTATTTTCTCATGAATATTAAACCCTCTTAAAATTTTTGGTTCTTAACTAAATAAAATTAAGAGTTTCTTTTTTTAGAACTCAAGAACATTTTAATGGTTTTGTTGTTTTAGTGTAAAAACCTTTTTTTCATTCTTGGTGTATATATGGTGATGTGTATATATATATATTTATAAATTCCAAACCCTATTTTTAAGTAATTATTACCAGGACTGACTTTATGTTATGATACATGTGTGATTTTAATAAAGGATAATTTTGGCTTTTACTAAACCAACAAGTATTTTGTATACATGTACCCACAAATGAACATGTTGTAATAAAGGAGCTTCTTTGACATGGCCCATGACGTACTTTATGGTAAAGTGTATATTTTGGCTTGATTAATATGTATTAGTGGATTTAGTATTTATGGGATCATTTTGTCATGTTATGCTCACTTATTATCTAAAGACAAAATGAACTCACTTTGGTGAATGCGTTAATTAATCAAGTTATGGTTTACTTTATTTACAAGTTCAAGGGCCTAGTTATCACCATAACTGATTTCAAGTGTTTTCTTTAAGCACTCCATTTCCATGGAATAATAATTTCAATGATTTATCATTTATTATATCATCATTCCATGTGATTTAGTAATTAGCATATGTGAAAAGAATGTTTTACTAAGCTATGTATACCTTTCATTAGTTATTGACATGTTTTGAAAAATTAACTATCATACCATGTATTAGAAAAAATTTTGATGGTACGTTTATTATTATTATTGTACATAATGCATGCTTATGACATATCACTAAATGAACTAAGAAATTACATTACCCAAAGTGGTATGGGACACCTTGGGTAAAAATTAAAATGAATGAGATATTCAAGGTGGTATGGGACATCTTGAATATACAAACCATTTAAGTAAATCATGAACGATGTGGCTCACATGATAATAAATACATGTCAAGGGTGCGCCCTGATAACGCTCTAATGCATTGGGTAAAGACTTAATCTCTAGAGATGACCTTTTAGACTGATACCTTGGTGACTAACCTTGGTAATTTTTATTGACACCTTGGGGATGGACCTTGGTGATGCAGAAATGATTGTCTAATATTAAATGTTGATGCCACATAATTTGAGTTATGTAACAAGTTCTTTCTAACGATAAAGTTATTTCATGACTAATGCCTTTAAGTTTTCATAAAGTTCTTATTTCACTAGTATAAGCTTGGAGCATGATTGGTGTTTATCACTTAATAGAATAGTAACCAGCATATGAAAATTTAGTTGTTTCCTTTATGTGAAACTCTGATTATGCATTACTTTTAACTGTTTAATTTATGATTAAGTAAGACACATGTCATACTTTTTTATGATAACCATTTTTACTCCTTTGAGAATTAACATAATTGTTTCATGTTCTTCTTGAAAACCTTGATTGAGAATTTTTATGTTATGTGTTATAATTTTCCTTTAATGAGTGTTAAATCTCTTTTAAAAGAATTTCTTCAAATGTTACACTGTTTTAATTTCTTTTTAAAACCCCTTACTGAGTATTTCAATGCTCACCCTACATTTTGATTTAAAATTTTCAGGTATCAACTCTTAAAAGATGAATTGTTTCAGAAGTTTCCGGTTTCCTAGAACCCGAACCGCACACGATCCTCTGTATGGGACATGATGTGTTGTTAACAAAGTGTGTTTTATTTTAAGATAACACATCATGGTCAGAAGGAACCGACTCCTGGGTTTCTGGGGTCAGGGTCTCTACATGGGACCCGGCACAACACCCTCCTTCCACGACTTAAAACCCCAGACAGCTTCCTTTGAGATATTCTTATAGTCATTATCGATCGCCACAGGGTCCTTCGGTGTATGAGATAACTTTGAAACATCATAAGGAATAAAATTCAGTATATGATGTATGAAACCTTGTGATGTACCCTTGAAATTACCATAGTCCCCCTCCCTTTATATAGTGGTAGGAGCAATGACGGGAGTAGATAATGTGGCCTCGAACCTTGATAGTTATCCTGCCAAAGGATCTGACTCATCAGTGGAAGTCTGCGTCTTGTTTATAAAAACCTCTTCAGTTCTCGAAGGCTCATTTCCAATCCCCTTGAGAGAGTAGGTAGAAGGATATTTTTCAACCTAGGATATGATCAAACATTTTTTTGGATATATCAAAACTAAATGATGTTGTAAGGACTTAATATCACTGTTGAGGCATTTATCTAAGGAATTAATTATCCATAATTTCTTATTTTTTGATAGAAGGGGGATAGAAATCTCCTCATCAAATACCGATATTAGATGTGGTAGTAGAGATCCTCTCACAATATTATTCTAAATTGTTTTCTAGCCTGGGGATAGCTCTCCCAACTCAAGAGATGACTCATTAGTTCTAGTTACTTTGCTAGTTGGGTCATACTCCTACAATGGGATCTTGACCAATTTTCCCTTTGCCTATTACAAATAATGGTGACCATTTCTCTTAGTAACAAAACATTGTTTAAAATAAAATAAAGAATAAAGGAGTAAACAAGAGAATGAGAACATATATCCCTAAGATCGGCATATTCATCCCATTCCTTAGAAGACGGGTGGCCAACCCCTTCATCCCCCCCCCCATTTAAACATATCATCCACCCACCTCATGGTAGGAATCCAGATGTTGGTTGCATAAATAAGTATCTATAGCTCCCAGATATATACTCCCTCCTTGTTATGATTGTACTTAAATTGAAGATTTGATGGGGCTCGAACATCTCCAATTTTTGGAATATACAACCCATTACAAAGGAGCAACCATATGTCCTCAGCAAAAGAATGCATGCTCTACTGAAATTGTATTTCTTCTGGTCGCACATATTCTAAGGTTAACCCAACCTGCTGTGAATCCAATTTGTCAATATTTCGTTTCACAGGCTTCCTAACTCTCTCTGACACAATTAAAGGATGGTAAAATGGATCTCAGGACTCCTCTTGATAATGAAGGATATACCACCTAGGTACAACCTTAGTTGGAGATATCCTTTTGGTCATAATAGGTGGATTTAACCATGCATGAGGTCATTTGGGAGAGCTCAGAACCTCATCATCAGCACCCTCTAAAGGGAACGGAACACCTTCTAGAGGGGGAGGAGCCTTTCTACCTCGCTTACCATATCTGGTAGTTGTTACAGCCTCGACTCAGAGAACCCTTCATACCAACACCCCTTCAGGATATGATGAAATCTAGGCCTTTGCATACCAGCAGACCAACCCAATGGATGCATTCGCTGTAGTCAGGTTAATCACTGCCTAATTCATCTCCATAAATATGAGCATCTATAGTTTTTGGGAAACCATTGTGCACCTCACTTATTGAACTGGAGGAGATATGGTTATTTTCTGAAAACACATGAACTGTGGGGAAAATTTCTATGGAGTAAAGTCCTCACATAAAACCTCTTCATCAATTCAGGTCACTAACACACCATCTCTAAAGGAAATCATGTACAATCTCAATTCTTCACCAGATTTTACATCATCAATGAATTTCTCAGTAGGTGGACCTCCATATGGAAAGAAATTAAACTATTTGAGTTGATTCAACCTCTTTAATGTCTCACCGGGCTTCAAGGATATGGGATGAACATCAAAAAGGGTCTGAAAAAAATTCAAAATCAGCCCCTGATAAATTTAACTCCACTAATCATAGAATAGAAACTAAATTGGGTAGAAACCCATCCCCACAATACCTATAACGGCCCTTCAATTCTAAAATGGTCCTTCCATATGTGAATATGTATAAAGAATTAGTGATTCTTTGAAAAGATAGGGGATTCTAACCTTATGTGCTTCCCCACTACTAGCTTAGCTGCAATAAAAAATGTCCTTGATATCACGCCATTATTAGAGTCACAAATAGGATGCATGTAGATACATATCCACAAGGCTAAGAATCCTGCAAGATGTGTCTTTATAGGTATCTTAGACTTGTATTTGTACCCCCATCGATCAAACTCACCCTATTCCAATGTGCACAAAATTTACTATAAAAACCTCGATTCTCCATCATGGGACACCCCATAGGACATTTTATGGTGGGTCCATTCCCCTTAGGTTCCAAAAAAGCACTCATCCATGCTCTAGGATGGATATCCCCCCTCAGGTGGGGGTATTCATCCTTGATGTCCCAAGCTATATTTAACAATTCATAAGACAAAATCAGAATCCTTTTAACATCATCCCATGTCACTTTAGGTGGTATGAATTCATCATAAATCTCTCTGAGTATTGGAGCACTAGAGATCTTGTTTACAAACCATATGCTAAGGTCGAATTCTTTGTGAATCGGATTAAAAGAGTTCATTTGTGGGATCCATCAGCTTAGAATCTTGGTAATGAATTTCGAGTTCTTATATATGTATTTCTAGGCCACCCAAATATCCTCATGAATTCTAACCACTTTACACTCAGTTGTAAAGTCAGAATAGGTTTGGTTCACCTAGTACACCCACATACACTCAGTTTTGACACCCCCTCTCAGATGGAGGTCCCAATCTTACCTCCATCCCTTTTACTAGTCTCTCATGGAATTGTGGAAGAAGGATGAGTAACATTGTTTCTTTGATTTTGGCGTATACAGTTTCAAATATGGAGCACACTTTATGTGATGCATGACACAGGTCATGGATGATGTTCCTACATTAATTTATGCGTCCACACCTGAAATGTTAGCAGTCATAAAATTATTGTACTCTTGAAACTAGGAAAGAGAGGTGTAAGTATTTATCTTCATCTTGAATACCTCTTCCAGATGACTATGGATGTAGATCGGCATATAGTTACTCTCAGGTACTCACAATGAAACTTCTTAATATGATTTGAAAAGTATGGTTAAGTAGTATCATGTACATCATAGCAGTCTTCCCTGAAAGTTTTTATCATCTCCCTGATGTGATTTACAGTTAGTTCATCAAAAACACTTATCTTCTAAGTTTCCATTAAATCTACAAAGAAGAACCAAAATTTTTATAATAAACAAGTCTTCTTTTTAGAAAACGTTTCAGAAATTAATAAATTTAGAAATTTGGAAAGGTATGATCTCACACAGGGTACCCGCACAAGTGACCTTGCACAGGTCCCTCACTGAAGAGACCTCATGTGGGTCCCTCACCCAGACGTATGTGTCTCTCGGGTAGGTGTATACCTGGTCTGTGTGAATGGATATTTATCAAATTAATCTTAAGCATAATTTCTATGAATAATAATAATGCGATGAGAGCGACTGTATGGAAGTGATAAGAGAATCCTCTAAAGACAAGAGGCTCTAATTATAGACATGAAAACCCCCTCTATGTGGTCTATATGTGTTCCTAGGATATGTGATCGACCTGCATAGATAACCTGTATAGATGACTTATGTGTCCCCCAAGATCTTTTCATATTTTTACCTCAGGATCAGACCTTCTTCTTTCAATCAGATTCAATCATGAGGGGGGGATTTTTTAGAAACTTTTTTTTGTCACGTGGATGAAAAGATATCAAACAAAAATTACTTAATGAGAAATTAATAAGATAATTGAATAATTACAAGGGTTTCACACTCTGCCAAAGTATATCCATGATGGTCCCCCCAAACTGTCATCATCGTGCAGGGTCAACCTATGCATCTAGTGGTGCTGCACAGGCCCAGTAGTGGGCTCACCCAGAACACCATGTAGGGAACACCTGTACATTATCCCACATGACATAACTATGTAATACAATAACTTCACCCAAGGTCCCATATTTTCTTTTAAATAGGACCCTAGGTCTCATAATTTGGAAAATGAGAAATCCCTGCGAAATATCAAATCCCTTCTCACCCTAGTCCTCCACCTAGGTCCTCAGAAACTCTTTAGGTAGATCTATAAAACCTGATAGAATATGAAATTAAGGGGGTAGTTGAATTAAAGTCCTTAAAAGGTATAAAATACATGTTACCTACACAAGGAACCCTCTCCCTCTAATTTTTAGGCACTAGTGTGAAGTTCCCTTCCTAAAATAGGGACCTATGCAAGATCCTTCAGGGAATACCTAAAGAGACACTTGGATCCTAGAGAAATTCCTAGACCTAATTTTATTGAATAGGTTTTCTATCACCCAAAACATATTAATCTTGTGTATGCCTACTTATAAGAATCCCTTCCAGTTTATCCAGGTTAACCTTACATGAGACCTCCTTTGCTTGCCCAGCCTTCACCTTCATGAGCCAACCCACCCCCCCCCCCCCCCAAGCCATCATTCAATAAACTAATGGTGGGGAACCTATTCCTTTGGATCCTTCATCTAAGGAGGACCAAATTGAAACCTCAACCAAAGCCTTCAGACTTGTAAAACCATGGTAGGAGGTTTACCAGTGTGTCTCCCATTTGTATATGCATTCCTTCAGTCATAGGTGTCCCACATTTTTCTTACCTAACAAGTAGGGTCCTTAGGGTGCATGTGGATATGCATTCCCTCAGTCACGAAGACCCCAACCCTAGGGTCAATGTCAAGGAACTCCTAGTCTCAGATACTAGGGTTAGGACCATGTCCTTCCCTATTTTTCTCTATGACCATGGACCTCTGGTTCCCATCCGGGAGGGATAAAATCATGCTTTCATTTCCATTTGAGGTATACTGTCTTATTTTCCTATCTTCCCTAGGAACCATTCACTAGGGAATCCCTCATGGATTAAGGCCCTAAACATTATTTTGGGACCTCTCCCACTTCATAACTTCCTCCTTATATATTCACATGGGTTGTATCTATATGGGTAGTCATATGTGACTATCCATGGTGCAACGATGGGAGGAGACCGGCACATCAAATCCCTTTCTTCTTCTCCCATCACCCTAGCCTTTTTCCCCAATAGAATAAGGATTGTGGGGTTTTCTAGATCTTCCAATTTTTTCATAGATTTTAGCATGACTCATGTGGGATTATAGGTTAGCTATGATCTTGACATCCACATGATCAAACGCATGTCTTTATAGAGAATTTTTTTTTGTATCTTTCGCTCGCCTTCCTTCAGAGGGACTCCATAGGCATGGGTCCTCAAATTCATGTATCCAACAATAGGTAATCCTCTTACATGGTGTAATACCTAATTAAACCTTCTCAACGAGCCTCATTCCCTATGATACAAACCTTTATAGGGCCTCCCTAGGTGTGGGTCTTCCTAACCTAACTACATGATCTTTGATTCCCATCCAAATGGGATACATAGTATGCCTCCATGAGGTCCAAATACACCCCGAATCAACCTTAATAATATATGGTATATGTTCCTAGTAGGATCTTATCCATCCCAGGATCCCATTTCCCTTCTAGTTTCCTTGGTCCACTCTGGTATAAGTACCACACCAAACATTGACTAGGCACCTTTCACCTAGACATCCTTGTCGCATGACGTTAAACTGTATGGTTTGGTCCATATCAAATAACCTTAAAATGTATGGTGTTTCTTATTAGGTGGCACCAAAATATGTGGGTTTTGATTCATCTTATGAGGATATATAGTAATCCCATCTCATGGTTCCAATCTCGATATAAAAATAAATCGCATCCCCCTGGATGATAGTGAACTCTAGAATGCCTCACTACATGTCTTAAAACCAACATGATGATAATAAAAGACAAAATAATATCTAAAATATTAATAAAAGGGTATCATTTATGGAGAACCTTAGATACATATATATATATATATCCATTGATGAAGAACCTCAGATACATACAGATGATTCTAATCTACATGCATGCTAATAATTTATTATTATTTCAAGGTTGGCTTACGTTATACTTGGGAAATATTGAAAGATTCACAAACATATCTTAAATCTATAAGAGATTCTATAGTAGGAGAAAATTCCTCCCAAAAGGGTGTGATTATCCTAGCCTCCCATCCTATTGACCAATGGGAGTTCTTAAGTATTGTTGGCCAAGCTACCCAACGAGCACCTACATTTGGAAAGTTGGTCCATGAGCCATCACAGATGTACGAACCATTGGGTGTTTCTAGTTACATAAGTAAAACCCATTGTAAATAACCTGAAAAGGACATGGGTGTATGTTTCTAACGTAAAGTTTTCCCCACCAACACCACAAAATACTATTCCAACCCCATGGGGAATTAAGGGATGAAACAGAGTCATATTGGTCACACCGTGCATCGGATTGAGACACAGTGGATTCCTACGCATCACAAATGACTTTCGATTAATTTTCCTAAATTATAAAAACAATACAAATGTTTTTTATTATTTTTGAGTATTTAACTTATGTTTTTTACTAAAATTTAATTTTAAAATGAAAACTCACACTATGAGTCATATCGGTCAAATTGTGTGTTGATTTGAAATGAGACTGATTACTACATGTCACAAATGACTTAAAATAATTATCCACAATTATCAAGAGAATATGAGTGTATATTATGAGTTTTTAGTGATTGAAACGTGTTTTGAACTAAAATGTCAATTTAAAACTGGTAACGAACACTTTGAGTCATATCATGCACACTGTATACTATATTGAAGTGTGGTTAATTCCTAAAAATCACAAATGAATTATAGATAAAATCTCTAAAGTATCAAAAAAAATATGAATGTGTTTTATTAGTTTTGAGTATTACACTTTTCTTTTTTACTAAAATGTCAATTTTAAATAAAAAGCACACTTGGAGTCATACCGGTCACATTGTGTGTCGGATTTAGGTATGGATGATTATTACTCATCAAAATAGAATTATGTATCATTTTCCTAAAGTATCAAAACAATATGAATAACTTTTATTGGTTTTGAGTATGCCATTTTTCTTTTTTACTAAAATTTCATTTTAAACTGAAAACATGCACTTTGAGTCATACCGGTCACATCATGTGGAGGTTTGACATGAGGTTGATTCCTACATGTCAAAAATGAATTATGAATCTTTTTAATAAAGTATAAATAAAATATGAGAAATTTTTCTTAGATTTCATTGAGTGACATGCATTTTGAACTACAATGTCACTTTTAGACTGATAACAGACACTTTGAGTCATACCAGGCACACCGTGTGTTGGATTGAGGTGAGGCTAATTACTACACATCACATATGACATATGGATAATTCTCATAATTAATCAAAAAAATATAAATGTTTTTTATTATTTTTGAGTGTGTTGTTTTTTCTTTTTTACTGAAATTTCAATTTTAAATAAAAAAGACACACTTGGAGTCATACTGGTCACACTGTGCATCTGATTGAGGTTTTTCGGATTCATACATGTCACAAATGACTTGTGGATCATTTTATTTAATTATATAAACAATTTTAATGTGTTTTCTTGATTTTGAGTGTGTCTCTTATCTTTTTTACTAAAATCTCATTTTAAACTGAAAACATGCACTTTGAGTCATACTGGTCACATGGTGTGTTGGTTTGATGTGAGACTGATTCCTACAGATCAAAATAACTAAAAAACATTTTTCCTAAATTATAAATATAATACAATAATGTTTTACTGGTTTTCAGTGACTGGAAGGATTTGTAACATAAAATATTTCACTGAATGTAATTCCATTATAAACGGTTTGTATTTATACCCTTCCTTACTGGAATTCACTTTTGCGAATCAATATTCATCTATTTTAACAACACTCCTCTTACCAACCCGCTTGCACTAAAAATCATCACTTGGAATATTGTATAATATAACTACCATATTTTTCTTTTATTATGAAAATGTATGATATATTCGCATAAATTGGATTTATGCCAATGGTACTAGATACATGCATCACTCTAGCCACAAGTGTAACTTAACTATTTTTCATGGTGCTGCATTCATATTGTTTATTTTTATATAATGTATAACCATTAATTACATAACCATTATAAGACAATACATGCACACTTGGTCCTTTGGCTATCTATTGAAGTCATTCTAAAATTGAATCAATATTTTTAGCTGAATCCTTAAAAATATGGTATCGAAACCATCGTATAAAAAATTTATTATGTGTATTTAATATCTAGTTTTCATCCCATTATGGATTTAAATGCATAATAATTTCTTTGTTGGTTTCAAAATATGGGGAAACCTCTAAAATATTATGTAAAACGTAAAGGTGAGTCGGGTCCTGATCTGTAATAGTAATTGTGACAAGATTTATTCTAGAAATTACTTCACCCACAAGCCGATTGCCAACTATGCATTGTAAAAAGTGTACATACTTATCATTTTTAGTCACCACCTTACATGATAAGTGGGCAGGATTTTTTCGGTGCACAATTAGGAGCTCTATACAATTTGAGTGAGAAATAATGATGATTGGTAGAAAATGAACATGAAGGAGAGGGAGAGGGTGACCCAACAATGGATTGAGGGAAAAGATATTGGGTGGATAATCAATGACTTAGATCGAGAAAAAATAATATTTCTTACATGTGTGCTCTTAAAACCATTTGGAAAAATTGAAAACAAGCAAAGATGTTTAAGGGGGAGCAACGGATCACAAGTGATCGCATAGATTGACTTTAATATATCATAAAAATTTGAAGACAATAAAATTTAAACTAAGACAAATATACTAATACAATTTTTAAAATTTAAAAAAATGATTAAACAAATAAATGACTGTAATTTTAATTTCTCTTTATTTTTCTTCGATGTGAAATTTAGTAAAAGAAATGAAATTATTTTAATTTCTCTCTATCTTGTTTGGTGACAATTTTTAGAAATATGAAAAAAGTGACCCTTATTATAATTTTAAATTGTATCTTTGATTTTAAAAAAAATATATTTATATAATTATAAATATATTCATTTATAAATATCTTTATATAATTATATATATATATATATGCATTCATAAATATATATATTTACAAAATAAAATTATAATTATATAAATATTTATATTTTTTAATATATTAAATATATATTTATAATTTTTTGTCATTATTATTTATAAATTACGTTGAACAAGATATTTATATACACATAATCAAAATTATTTATAAACACATAATTATTTATACACAACTAATCAAATTTATTTATATACACAAAATCAAAATTATTAATTCAAGGTAATTAAAATTATTTATACATTATTTATATAATTTATTAAATCCAAATAATTATTTCAAAATAATCAAAATTATTAATTCAAAATTATTAATTCAAAATAATTATTAATTCAAAATTATTAATTCAAAAATTTTATTTTCAAAATAAATATTAATTCAAAATTATTTATATATTATTTATATATATTATTTATTCAAGATAATCAAAAAAATAATCAATATTATCTATAATTAAAATTATTTATAAATTATTTATAATTATTTATATACACATAATCAAAATTATTAATAATTTTTTGTTGTTATTACTTATAAATTATGTTGAAGTTATAAAAATAATTATTTGCAAATTACATTTAATAAAATATATATATACACGTGAAAATTTTGTTTGTTATTATTAATAATCACAAAGATGGTCATTTATATAAATATTAATTTAAGGCTCGCTAGGTTTCCTTCCAAATCACACTAATTTTAGGGTGATTATAAATCTACAGTCGGGATATTATAATAAGTATGAAACCCAAAACAACATGAACCATGATCATCCAAAAAACACATTCAAGATATAAGCCAACAAAAAACAAAGTGAAATGGTGAAGTAAAGAAAAACCAATGATAGGTTGAGACTTTGGAAGGTATTTCATAATGATCTTGAGATTACTCCAAGAGTGAAGGTGTCAAGTATAGGTAAATGAATAGCATGTCAGTGGTGGAAGGAGAGCATTTTTAGAGGGGTTAGCCAATAGAGGTTTGATCGGGTTTTTTTCACGTGATGGGATACAGTGGTATAAGAATTAGATCATGTGCATAGTTTGGAATGTGATGGGTGTGTTTTGAATGTTAACCATGGATTATCAAGGAAAATTTGGTGTGCTCAGGTTGCGATGGGAGTAGGGTGGTGTCAAGTGGTGAGCAGTAGATCATTAGGCGCTAAAAAATAAATTGGCAAATACCTTAGCTTTTGAGAGGATCAATTCATCAAGAAGATTGATGAAGAGAGACAGTGGTGACAACAATTCAATTCCACTAAATCTTGAGTGGTGCAATGAAGGATAACTCTATTAGGTCTCTATTTAATGATCGGGTAATAATTTTATCAGCACTTTCAAAAAAACACCGATCTAGAGTGGTCTTATCAGTGCTAAAATATTAAGAGTTGATAAAACGGATCTTTATCAGCATTTTTTAGCACTAATAAAGATATGTTTTATTAGAGTCTTTTTAGTGCTGATAAAAATAAATCTTTATTGTTTCTAAAAAAGCATTGATAAAGTCATAATTTATATAATATAATAATCTCTCCAATAATAGTTGATTAGAATTTCTCCTTATCACGACCCGCCCTCGGGGCCCGTGCCGTGACTACCCCAAGCCCGCCTTCCATAGGCCAGGGGCTGGCGACTAGCACCAAGGCGTAAATCCCGGTAAAAAGGGAAGGCATTGCCTTTGTAAAGTAAACAATCACCACAGAGTAAGCAAGCAGAAAAGTAAACACTAAGTAAAAACAGAGTACAACTGAAAGTGCGGAAAGGTAAATGGGCCAGTATACAAACCCAAACTGAAAGTAAAGTACAACTCGAAAGGGAAAACAACAACTGTAAAGTAAAAGCCGTTACGCCGAGCTGTCCTTTGGAAATCCCACCTGAAGGGTGGGTACAGATAGCTCCACTGCTCCTCGGGTTCCGCCGTCCACTCCGAGTATGTCCCGCCCAGTGGTCCACCTCCATGTACCGTCCTGCTCTGCACGCCTCAACCACGATCAACGTTGTTCGTCGTCTGCATCCAACACAACGTAGTGCGGGCATATCCCGTGTAGGGGTGAGTATAAGCTACTCAGTAGGGACCCCGAGACCCCTGAAGGTCTCTCAAAATCCACAAAGGATAAACCACAAAAGGAAGATACAAACACGACGTAATAACCGACACTGCTTAGGTATATGCCCATACATATACCTAAGTCATCAATTCCAATACGCTCCAACCTCCGAGCCCAAGTACAACTCAGTCCACATAGGAAAGTATACATATTCCACACAGGAAGCAAAACGAAATCCACACAGGATAGCACAACACAATCCACACAGGAAAGCTCAACACAATCCACACAGGAAAACAACAGGATTCAGCTCACACAGGTATACTTCTTCGGTAGACGATAGAGATGGTCACTGATCCATTTAAGTCGTCGGACCCACAAAGGATCGATAGGTACTAACCCCCGCAAAGACCCACACAGGATCGGACCCACACAGGATCTGTAGGCCCTGGTTCACACAGGACCGCTGAGCGCTGACCCACACAGGATCGGACCCACACAGGATCGGACCCACACAGGATCGGTAGCACTGATCCACACAGGATCGCTGAGTGCTGTAGTCGTCGTCGTCGAATCCACTGAGGATCTCTGCACAGTCGTCGTCGCAGTCACAGTAGCAGTCACAGTAGCAGTCGCAGCCAGCTCTAGGGTTCCCGCACACAGCAAGCTCGTTCGGGAGGGTCCGCTCCATGAGCCAAGAGGCTGATACATCAACTGTCACAAAGTCTAGAGTTGATGTATCCCAAAGTTCCGTATCGTCAACAGGAACTCTATGCAACAGACGGCGCGTCAATCGGACGCCCGGTCTGAGAGTTATTGGTTTTTTCGTCCCAGGGGCCCGGTTGGTTTTTAAGGAAAAACCAACCCGACCGTACTCCACATGTGTCCAAACCTTGGGTGTAGAGTGCCAAAAGATCCGTCTCACTAAGAGGAACTCAACAAAGCTGACGGCACGTCAATCGGACGTCCGTAGCTCAAGATATGAGCATTTCCGCTCCGAAGGCCCGGTTGGTTTCGTGTACGAACCAACCCGGCCGAACTAAAAGTATTCCAAAACCTTGAGTGCAATATACTGAAATGACCGTCTCGATCCAAGGATCACATCTCTGCTAACAGCGCATCGTTTGGAGATCCGTACCCTGAGTTATGGGCATTTGAATCCAAACCGCTCGGTAACGGGGGTTTCGGGCTCGGGTCGTCCCGGCCCGAGACCCCCCGGTTGGCCCGAACCGGGTCGACCCGCCCCGGACAGGGTCGAACCCGCCCGGCACGGCCCGACCCGGCCCGGCGCGGCTCGGCCTGGCCTGGAGGACTGGCCAGGAGCCGGTCCGGCGCAGCGCGCTGGGCGCGCTGCCAGCTCGGCCTAAGGCCGAGCTGTTGGAAAAATGGGGGGCGCTTGCCCCCCCTTGTGAAGCCCCCCCCCCCTCATTATGGGGGGCCATTTTGCTGGCCGGGGGAATTAAATTCCCCCGGTTCTTCTCCCTTCCGGCCAGCCCGACCTGGCCGGTCGGTTCTTCCTCAACGGGACCGGCAAAGGCCGGTCCCCTTCCGGCTTCCGACACCGGCGGCCCGGCTGGCCGCCGGTCATCTTGTTCCGCCGCGGCCCGGAACCGGCCGCGGCCTTCGTCGTTAGGCGCGGTGCGACGGCACCGCGCCCCTCCGCTGTGGCCCCACTTCGTCCGCGGCGCCTTCGATTTCTTTTGACGCGGCGCGACGGCGTCGCGTTCTTGAATTTCATTCCACGGCGCGGCGCGATGGCGCCGCGCAATAATTGTCGTGCAGTTCCCGCGTGGTGCGACGGAACCACGCCATCCCGTTCCATCCTCAAGGAAACAAATATGAACATAGGAGGGGGGTTCGGCCATGTTTGTGCGGTCCGGCCCCCCTCTTGTTAAACGATAACATTTATTCGTTATCCTCGAAGTTCGACATTCTAGAATCAAGAATGGAAATAATTAAATAAAACAACAACAATCCCCTACTTGATAAAAGATGTCGTACGTCGGGCGTCGCGGAAACGGCATCGTTCCGTCAACGTTGGTGGAAGAAGCGCTTGGTGAAGTCGATTCGAGTCGAGTCGACACTCTCAGAATACTTTGTGGGCGGCGGTGCTTCCCTTCCTTGCTCCGGTTGAAGAAGGTATAAGGTGTTGCTTCACGTTCTTTGGAGACGTGGATCGTTCTTCTTCGAGAGATTGAAGGTCTTATAAAAGTTCTTCTCCTCTCCTTAGTTCTCCCCACAAATTTTATGCCAACCCAAAGAGAAGAATAGAATCTCTCATTTTAATGTTGGCAAAATGATTTCAAAAGAAATCAAACACTCAAAATAATTAATTAAGTTGGTTTAATTAATTAAATGCAAAGTGTTGGTAAGAATTTCAAAAGATTTAAATTCAATTAAAGCACACTTAACTCACCTCATTAATTAAACAAGTTGTCAAATTAATAAGAGAGGAGTTATATGGGAGTTTTAAGGGGTGATGAGGAGTTAGGATTCGTGTGGGCCCCACCACACTTAATCCTCACAAGGGAGGTTAAGTGGATGTGGGTCCCACCTCTAACTCCCTTTGGGAGGATATAACCAACATGGTTAAAAATAAAATGTGTTTCCACATTTTATTTAACTTCATTTTAATTCTCCCAAAACTAACTCTCAACCCGCATAAAACGCAACCTCATAAAAGGTCTCCTTAAGCGAATATCGGCGCTGTGAGTTCATCGGTGCCCTCAGAATTCGATTCCGGGCACCGGTTCAAAAGTTAGAAATTCCCGCTCGTTCGTTCACTGAACGTACCAGATCCAAACTTCGGAAATTGATTCGGGGCACACCGGGCCTAGGAATCAGGTGCCGTCAGAAACCGCGCTCTTGTAAAATTCTAAAGAAAATTAAGAAAAAATTTCCCTTGAATTTTATGGGTCTTTACACTCCTTGCCTTGATAGTCTCAATTCCTGAGGATTGTCCTTTAGCTCGGATCAATCCAGGAGTGTTTCCAATAAAAATAATTATTACATTTATAATTATAAATATTTATATATTTATAATTATGTATATAATTATATAAATATATATAATTATATAATTTTACTTATAATTATATACAAATATTTTTAATATATTTATTATAATTTTATAATTATTTATATATATTTATTTATTTATAATTATAATAATAAATAAATATATTTAAAAAGTTTTTATATATAGTTATAAATATATTTATATAATTATATGTGTTTATTAATACAAAAATATACCAGGAACGGTGCGAACCATGGATTAAAAACCCATGGTCTCGGAAAATTTATTATTAAAAAAGAGAAAGTACAATGCAAAGAAAGGGGTACAATGATGAAAGTTGGCATAAAGTTACACTAGGAACAATAGATCAAACAATAATCACCTTCTTTTGTATCTCCTTCCCATTCCTTTGGAGTTTCCCCTGGCTCTCAAATATCGACCTCTCTTCCACTTCTTGGGGGATTTCCAAGAATCATTCTAATCATTTGTGTCTGATGAATCATCATAATCTCTCCTTTCCTTACCATCTTCCATGCCATAGTATTTTCCATAAAAATATCCTTCTACCTTACTAAACTCATCATGAAAAGAGTATTTACTATAATATATATTTAAAATGTCGAGCAGGGGAAGTCAAGATTTTCAGGATTGAGAGTCCAGAGAGTCACCCTCCTCAGGTGTCACCATCCCCTTGCCTGCTAATTAATACTGTTAGTCAGCATCAACAATCATAGAGACATTATACCTAGGCAATTAAAATTGAGCACCTTCCTCTATTACAGCTTCATCTACCCTTTCTCTACAATGCTGGATAATATCACCAAAATACATAGTTGCCGATAATTCAGACATGGTGGCCTACACTTCATTGAAAATAGAGTCATGAGGAATAGATCTTCAATATGTGACCAATTGGAATCACTCATTATCCACAATAGTTTTCCTTCCTTTGGAAGATTGGCAGAACCTTACAGAAGTTTATCCATAAGAATCATTAAATTTTGGGACAAATTCCAGCTTCTTCTTGCCTTTTATATCATTAACCATGACCAATAGCTCCTCCAAATCAAGTTGTTTATCAGCCTCAGCTTGGGTAGTACCTTCATATTTAGTCTTCCCATATCCTTGGTTATAATTGACTCCATCACTAGATTCACTAATCAGGACATCCTTCAAAGAAGGCTCTTTCTCTTACATGTTAGCCCATGACTAACCAGAGCTGGCCCACCCCTTCCCTACACCATCAAAACTAGCCGAAGTCGGTCCACTACCCTTGCTAATTCCAACACCCATCTCATATTTAGAATTATCAACCAATCAGGCAGTGTGCAACTGTCCAGCTTCATCTGTGGACCCATGAATCACATTATAAGGCCCAGACTCATGAGGATCAGCCTCCACTGCATGAAATACCTGGTTTTATTGTAACACAGTCGACAACTAACTATCCTTTCACTAGAATAACAAACCAGATTCCTTCAAACAACTTGGTGATTCCATTTTTTAGAGCAGAACCCACATACTACCTCTTTGCATTAATACTCCTTCAAATAGAAGATGGTATTGTAACCCAAACAGAAAGCAAGGATCTTCTTATAACTAATTATTAATAAAAATGTGTCATCAAGCATAGAGAGCATTACTTGATCGGTAAGAGTATAATTGAGGTAAAACTTAACAAAAATATGAAAAAATATCCAAACCTTTCAACCTTCATAGCCCTATCTATCTTAATGGGAATACCCTCTATAGATGCGATGTCAAATAGGATACGTGGGTGCCAAAGGATCCAATTATATCCAAGAATCTAAATCAAAACTTTAACACCGGTTTTCTTGATATTGAAGGGATTAAAATGATGATCCCATTCTTGAATGGAGAAAATACCTATTTTATATGCAACTGAACTGAAGCCCCAGGTGCGCCTCTTCTGATCCTCTAAAGGGATGAAAATGTGAAAAAAAAACCCTCTCCTAATTGGGATGCAATTCCAATCTGAGAATCCCCATGTAATGGGTCTCCTCTGCCAAACAAAAGTGGTCCTTTTTTTCAATAAAAAAGAGGCTTCGACCCCAACTTTAAAAAATTATTTAAATATTTATATATAATTATAAATAATATTTTTATAAATATTTTAATATAATTATAAATATATTTATATAGTTAAGTATATATATATATAAATACATATAATTATAATATAATAAATATATTTATTATTTAAATATGTTTATTATAATTTTATAATTATTAAAATATTTATTTAGGTATTTAAAATTTTATAAAAACTTTTTTTAAAATTATATATATTTATAATTTAATAATTAACTATTTAAATCACAAAATTATTAAAAAAATAATTTAAGTAGATTAATTAGATAAATTTCAAACATATTTTAAGTGTTAAAACTTAATAAACAAAAATGAATAAATATTATTCATATAAATTAAAAAAATATTGAAAATATTACTTGTATCGTAAATAAATATATGTATGAATAAATATTACAAAATTATTAAACATATTTTTAACATTATTAAGTAATGTATAATAATAAATGAATAAATAAAATAAAATAAATTACAAAAAATATTAAAAAGTGAATTCATAACATTTACATGAATTGTAGACATACATATGTAAACATACACATCTACACGCACACACATATGCATACACACATATATACACAAACATATACATATATACATATAGTTATACATGTACATATATTTTAAATTATTTAATATGAATATAAATATATATTTAAATAAATATATTCATGTATATATTATATAATTGTTTAAATAAAACATTAATACATTATATTTATTTTAATTACATATGCATTTTGTAATTTATGTTGTGGAAAATGTAGATTTTAATTTTTTGAAGGAGAAAATATCAATTTCTTTAAAAATAGAAAAAAGAAAGAAAACTTTTATGAAGATACATCAATGAAATCAAAGACCAAAAATACCTACATCTCAAATTATTAAGAGCAGTGCTTCTCTGCTCCAACTATGGGGAAGATTTCTTCAAGTATAAAATCAGTATCCAATTAGTGTTTATCATCTTTTTTACCTAAATCTGGCCACAAGAGGGATGTTTCAATGGGTATACCTACAACTTTGAATGTGTTGGATCATCTAAATAAGGTAGGATGTGAAACACAGCCTCTTGTGGCTGCAATAACTAATGAACCAAGGGTTTAAATGGATATTTAGTTGACTTTAAATTTTATTCAAGGTGTGGATTCATCAAATTTTGGTGTTATATACTCATTTCCAAGTACTTATGACTATGAAAATACTATTGTTAGTGTGAAAATTCTCATGAAGCCTATCTGTAGTGTTTTAGAACCTGTTTGTGGGAGGATGAAAACAAACTCGGTTGTTATGAATTCTTCTTTCTCAAGGAGTACTGAAGGGACTAGTTTTCCCAGAACCCCTATTGATGACATGCTCTCTGTAGTCCAAAAAACTGTTTCAAATTCTTTGTAGGATACTGGTTTACACTCAACTCCATATTAGGATAGAAATCATAAGGCTTCTACCGCTTACCCTCTATTCTAGATAGTGAAAAAGGGCCCAGAATGACGCAACCTTGCTTTGAAAACAACATGAGGGAATTGATTATTCTTCAGAAAGAGATGATCATGGAGTTTAAAAGCAGACTCCCATGATGGAAAAATAAAAGACTGGTTCTTCTACTCTAGGCTCAGACTTGGTTCATCATGTGAAGGATAAACCAAATTTGAAGGTTAGTACTCATAATTCCTATGAATTGCTTGTATGAGTAAGTAGTGAAGAGGATGGCCAAAACAACGTTCAAATATCTAGAGGACAAGAAACAGTGGAAGTTGTTAATGTTGGGCTTCCATATGATGGAGGTGGTCCATGGATGTTGGTAAAAACATGGATAATAGGATGGAATCCTCATGGTCAGGGTGGGAGTACCTCTCACCATATCATGAGTACTCAATCACGCGTTTCTTAATTTTTTGTTCTTAAACTTTTTTTGTTTTTCAAGTTCCTCTATTGTAATTATTTTAAAATTTTAATAAAGGGGTCTTTTTGCCTCCCCTTTTCAAAAAAACTATTAAACATTTTGAATTATATAAATTTGATAGATTCTTATATATAAAATTATGAAAATAAGATTCATTTTTTGTTAAAAGTTATATAAATCATATTTATATATTATATTTAGATGTGTATATATATATATATACATACTTATTTTGATATAAATATTATTTAAAAATATATAAATATTTATATATAAATTAAATTACTCACTACGACCTTTATCAGTGTTCATAAAAGTGTCACTTTTACCAGTGATAAAAAAAGCACTGATAAAGTGGTGACTTTTATCTGCACTAGAAAAAAGCACTGACAAAGGGTACCCATTTATCAGTGATTTTTTATTCACTAATATTAGGTAACTTTATAAATTCTTTTTTTGAGTGCTGATAAAAGTTACCCCTTTATCAGTGTTTTTTGTCTAGCATGGTTAAAGGTCAGCAGTTGATAAGGCGTGATCTGTGGTAGTGTATATTCTTTTCAAATGGAATTAGAATTTCAGTTTTTCATCCTAAATACGATCGTTTCATCGATATGAATAATTCTAGACCCATATATGATATTTTTTTTTGAATTTTAATTTTTTCATATATATATATGGATTTGGGTGTAAATTTAAAAATATAATTTTCTAAAACTCATACTGGTTATTTGTTTATAAAAAAATACATTAAAAAAAGATATAGATAAAAAAAATTAGAAAATTAGTAAGTATAAAAGTATTTATAGTAGATTATATGCATACATATATATATATATATATTAACTTAAATACATACATATTACTATAATTATTTACAAATATACATATCTATCAGTACATGAAACTATATGTATATACATGTATGCACCATGTAAATATAAAAGTATTTAAAAATCTAATTATTTACAAGTATATATAAATAGAAATATATACACACTTACACACATATATCATATAAACATATGTATATATACATAAACATATATATATATATATATATAATTATACATACACCATAAATCTTATTATATAAAATTTAGAATGTATTTTTTATACACTTTTTGTAGCAATTAAATTTTTTATACCAACGTATCAATAAATATATCTAAAAATTATTGATAACATACACACACAAATATATAAATCAATGAATATTTATATATATATATAATTTATTATTACATAGTTACATACACACAATGTAAATATATATAAATAAATGTATATACAAATTAAGTGATATATGTACTGTATACAAAAAATACACTTTAGAATACACCTATAATATTAATATATACTTATATAAATGTGTAATTTTAAATAATTTCACTAATATATTTATATGTATGCATGTTTATATCTATGTGTATGTATGTACATGTAATAATATTTAGATACATGTATGTACATGTATAAAAATATGCTTACAAATACTCATATTTGTATATACCTATAACAATCATTCATCACACACATATATAAAAACTAATGAATATATACACACACACACATACATACATACATTCATAGATACATACATATTAATATATTTATATTTAAACACATACATATGTGCATATATTTATACAAACAAATTAATATATCCATATAAAAATATAGTTCAAATCATATTTATAAGTATAAGTACATACATACATACATATAAAAATATATATTAATATGAGTACATAAATATATATTATTGCATTTATATTTAAATATATACAATGTAATTATTTACATATATAAGTACATGTGTGCATATGTACATGCGTATATATACAAGCAAATGCAGCTACACATATTTGTAATCATATTTTAATACACGTACATATATACATGAAAATATTATTATATATACATACATACATTGTCACATAAATGAATTATTTTAAAGTTAAATTCTATTTAATTTCCATTCATGCTTTGTTTTGAGGGTTTCCCAAGCTTTTATGGAGGAATGGGTGAGTTTTCATGAATTGAGCCAAACCGTGAGCCCAATTCCAGATTTAAAATTAAATTTTTATTCGTTAATAACTCCTTCATTTTTCAACATTTTTCATCCATTACAATTCCTAATTGTCCTCCCCTGACCTATTAACACCACCATATTAATTTGGACAATTTAGGAATCCATAATCATGGTGGATATGGGTTTTTATTTAAGGGATTGGGCCTGCCCGAAAGCCCATTTTCTGCATTAAAAATAAATTGTAATTATTTAATATCTCCTTAAATATTTGAGTTTGTTGAGTGATTCCAACTCTCACCCGAGACCACTTACCTAAGGCGAGCCCCCATTCCCTCCTCCCACAATTTGGAGCTCAATAGAGTCTCTAAAGTGGTCGAAACTTCTCTAGATTTCAGAAATCTCCCAGATTTGGAGAGGTAAATTAATCATTTCATAACTCATTATATTTTTACTTGTTTTCCCCCATTCCAGTTCCTACATGATATATTAATCCTTGTTAGAACCTGTAATGAATGGTTGGATGTTTTAAAATTCATATACTGGTGGAGTTTCCGTCGTTTTCTTCAAATTGTTCTAGGTAAGTGTTTCTCTCTTCAATTCCTCCCTTCTCCTTAGGGTTTCCTCCCCATTTCATGAATTTATAGAATGTCCAGAAGTTAGGGTTATAACATAGGGTTTGATTTGGTGTATTTTTGGTCAAATATTGTGTTCTAGGGATGTATTTATCTTCCTTGTGGTGCGGAGGTGGTGCGGTTGATGTTTCGCACCAAGTTTTGAGGGATATGACACTTTCGGTTGGTCGTTTCACGTGTAAACAATTATTGATGAGTTAGATTGCGGTATTTATTCATTTTTCATATTCCTCATATGTAAGGTGTGGTGTGAAAAAATTTTATGATTAATTTGGATAAGTGTTTAATTTTATAGTTGCATTTTAACTTGAAATTGGGTGTTTTCGTGTGTAACTCAGGGAGTATTATTTGGGTGTATTTTATAACATATGCAATTGGTTTACTAAATATTGTTTGGCCTTAAAATTATTGTTTGGTTATTTATTAGTGTCATGTGGTATTAAAAAGAGGGTTTTTGAATAGGTTTTATGTGTAAAACATTGTCATACTTCTTGAGAATATTTTATGAAAATGTGCGTTTTCATTTGGATCATTTCTAGTATTATTCAAGGTGATTTTATAAAACTTTAAAGTGGTTTTATAAATGTCTCTAGGGATTCCAATTCTGTTTTGGATATGAATTGGTGTGGTTTTTGGTCTTAAATTGGGGTTTTGAAATGATTTTTGTGTGAAAGACATATTTACAACACTTGGGTTCTTTTTATGAAAATTGTAAATGTTTTAGTTGGTTAAAAAAAGTGGGAAAAGGGTGAATATGTACTATTTTTGTAACATCCCAAGTAAGAAATGAATAATAGATATTCTTATCTATGTCTATTTATAAATTATATAGTGTTTTAGAGGCTTAAAATTAGAATAAATCCAATCTTAAACAAGGAATACACTAATATTTTTAAAAGATTGTTTTACTGCCTTTTGATGGAAACCCATTTTTAAATAAAACTTTTGACAATTTTATAAGATATATTTGTCAAAATAAACATATTATTTATTATTTGGACATTGAAATTTACCTTGGGTTAATTTTTGGTATTTTTCTGACAATGTTCATTTTTTAATGAATAGTGAAAAATACTGCATTTTACATCAAAACTGCTTTTTCATATAATTTAATTATATGGTTATATTATCCTTTTAATTAGTTTTAAAGTTTAATTAGAATATATTTTTACCATTTAATCCAATGTTGGTCATTAGAATTAATTTCACTTTTTAATTGGGCATAAACAAGTTCCAAACTTTTCATAGATATTGTTTCAAAAAAACCTACTATTTATTTTGCCAACGGGAATTATTTTTAAATTAATTATTGAAATTTATATGTTTGTAATTTGGTAAAATGGATTCCATATTTTTAATCAGAAGGTCCAAATTATTTAATTAAGACTCTTTTGTTTTTGGATATTATTAATAGTAATGACGATAATTATCTTTAATTATCTTGATTAATTAGTAATCGGGTAGTTAAGGATAATAAAATAATATCATAATAATAAAAAATGATCCCAACATGTGTCCTAATTCTACTTTTTGTGTCATTTCCGACCATGGTATGACTTCTTCCAAACTTTGGGACCCCATGGAATCACTTTTGGGTGAAAGTGACACTTTATCATTTTATTTTTAAAGAAAGGAGAATATCACTAAAGAATGTATCACCCGAGTAAAACATTTTTACTTTTGTCTACATAAATGATCTCTTAGACTATAAATAGTCA
This sequence comes from Viscum album, assembly GCA_963277665.1. Taxonomy (NCBI): domain Eukaryota; kingdom Viridiplantae; phylum Streptophyta; class Magnoliopsida; order Santalales; family Viscaceae; genus Viscum; species Viscum album. The sequence continues at coordinate 1,478,465,111 of OY728166.1, forward strand.
TTGTAAATCTAAAAATATTTCATACATCATAGTATTTTTTTTATAATTTTTAGACATAAATAAATTAAATTATTTATGACATCATGATGATGCAGCGATTACCTCATTAATGAACGATTTAAATAAAATGAAAAGATAATGTAAAATATAAGACTTAAACTTATCAAAGACTTATTTTCTGAGTATATTTCGATCCCTTATCACCTTATCCTCGAAATATATCAATGTGGGACCTTTTAAATCTGAAACTCATTTTAAAATAATGTAACATTTTGTAACTTTCCAAGAGTGCCCCTCCACCCCATTATAAAAGGCCCACATCTCTACCTCCTTACCCACACCTCTCAAGAATTTGTCTTGTCCAAAATATACTCATTTTATCTCTCCACATCCCTCTATTCATCATATAATACTTACCCTAGGCATAAATCACTTCAAGAAACCCTTTTGGTTCAAACCAAGAGGAGTTACCCGATTTAAAGTTAAAGATTTCTCTAATGTTCTTTTGTTTTATTTTTCTTCTCCAACCCCATAAACTCTTTTTATTAATTTATTTTATAAGAACACCAGTATCTTCAATATACTATAATGTTTTTATAAGAATTATTCGAGCTACACTTACACACACCTTCATCTAATGGTTAAATAACATACTGTTTCTGTGGATGGTGAATTTCGGCCTCACGAAACGATGATTGTTCAATATTCTATTAACACCTTTCATGTTGGACATTAAGATGTAACTCTTTTTATATATGATATATATTATGTTTATGTTTTCCTTATGCTTCTGTATTTTTCATTTATGGCATACCTTTATGGTTTCCATTATGGGTAAACGTGATATCTTCATTTTAGGAAGTGTGGACTACCACCCCCTCAAAGTGATTTGATTCGTTAATTCCATATGTGAGACGTATAAAGGATGGAATTAATGATATTATATATGATATTATACTAGAATTATAATATACCTTTATATAATTATGAATTAATTCCATTAAATATGAAATAGAAATGAAAGTAGTGTTCATGCGTACGTACGACTTACCGTCTCCATGAACGGTGCATTTCATTTCTTACCTCTAAATGTTATATAATATTATAAATGCATGAATATAATAGATATATATGATATATATGATATCTACATAATGAATATAATTCTGAATATAATGGATATTTTACCACATGAACTACTTGTAATTATAAGGAGTTTATTTTTGACTCAAGTACCAATGATCGACAAAACGACCGTTATTAACTTAAATAATTACATAGTGTTAATAACATGATAATAAGTGATATAAAAGGAATAATGAACTTGAAAAAGGTTCCTAATCAAGTATAAATTAACTCAAGTTTATTATTCTGGAGTTTAAAGAATTATCGAGTCAAGTCGGACACGAGGTAAGGGACTTCGTCTCAATCTCCTTTAATTGAGGCATATTTTGTGTTATACACAACTTTATTTTATACGGTGTATAAACCCATTTGACATTTATGTCTATTCAAAAGGAATCTTTTTTATATGAATCATTTTACTAAATAACAAAAGGAATGTTTTTTTTTGTCGTACGTATGCGGTGACAACGAATTCTCTACTATCGTGACTATTATTTGAGTTTTAGCTTCCTCTACAAGCCATAACTTTTTTTAAAATGAAAAATAAATACCACGTTTGACTTTTATTTTATTTTAGTATTGAAAATGTTTTTTATAATGTTTTTATATCAATGTTTTGTATTGATATCTTGTGATTGAAATGTGTAAATGCTATGTTTCATTTATGCATGTTTTATGTGATACGATTATGTTATGGTTCTTGGGAATTGTTTATGAAGACGGGTGGTTCTGTGAAAAACTAAGGGCGGGTGAGCCTGATATAGCTCTCTAATGCATTGGGTAACGTGAAGGGGTTAAACGTTAAGGTTTCTCCGAAGAGATTTAGGGAATATATTGTGATGGGTATTCCAAACGTAACCATGAGGGTTACTCCCTATGTAAGAATGTTATGAATGCCTAAAGTTACCTTTATGTATTATGATTTCTATGAGTTATTCATGATTTGATGAGGCATGTTAAAGTGCTTATGTTTTATGAGTAAAGTATGGTTTCATTAATTCTTATGTATACATGGAATAATGTTTTCATTTCTTACTTTTATATCCCTTACTGAGCTTTTTATTCTCATCCCAAGTTTTTGAAATGTTTTTCACAGGTCAAGGGAAAGGTACATGATGTGATGATAGTGTCAAGGAAGTGTCAAGAAAGAATCCATGTTTTATTTTAAATATGTTTCCGTTGATGGGGAAAATGAGTACTATCTTTTATGTAACCACTTTGTTTAAATGTGGAATGTAATGAATGATTTATGATCTAATTCTCTAAAACTCTAAACCTAAAAAGATCCTCAATGTGTATTCTTGAAATAACTCAAGATTAAGTAATGTTTAAGGTTGGGGCCTTATAGTTGGTATCAAAGGGAGGTTTATATAACTTTAGGAGTTATAATTATATTAAATTATTATCCAAAAATATTTTTTTATGGACAAATTGAAATGATATAGCATTTGAATATTACCATGTTGCTTCATCTAAGACATGTTTTTTCAGAATGGTTTTCCGTAGAGGAAACAGGGAAGCAGTGCTAGGAAGACATATAGAAGGAAATGACCTTCCGAATTAGCATCCTGAGATGGTCAGAATTGGAACTGAATAGTTTTTTGTAGTAATGGCGTAGTTGACTCAAGCAATAAATGGTGGTGGTATTCATGCACGAGATTATCCAGATCAACTGTAGAGGAACATGTTAATGGTGGAACATTTCATGAGGCAACATCCCCCATCATTCAGAGGATCATCTAACCATGTGCTAGCTGAAGGGTGGATTAAAGCACTGGAGAATATTTTTGATGTCATGGGGTGTTTAAAAAATCAAAAGGTTAGTCTTTCTATTTACCGTTTGGAGGGTGAAGTAGATCAGTGGTGGTCGATGGTTAAAAATATCAGGGACGCTGATGAGATTGATGCTCTCGACTGGGATGAATTCAAAGGTATGTTTCTTGAGAAGTATTTTCCTAAGGTTGTTCGACTTAGGATGGAAAAACAATTCTTGTAATTGAGGCAAGAGGATGACTCAGTGGCTGCTTAAGAAGAAAGGTTCACTCGATTGGCAAGGTATGCTCTAAATTTTATCCGAGACATTGATAGTAAAATCAATCGTTTTTACTCAGGATTAAAGCCAAAATATCGAAGGGATTTAGCTTATCGCAAGATCAAGAGTTATGAAAACTTTTTCAATGTGCTGAGAAGGTGTAAATGGAGTTTACCGATGATCAAGTGTTCTATAACAACCAATAGAAGAAGAGACTGAGGTGGTAGGAGAAAGGGAAGAATTCTTTAAAAATGTCTGATGGTAAGATAACTAAGTTTCTAGTTTGTGATAAATGTGGTAAAATGCATGCTGGGGAATGTATTTTGAATTCTGGAAAGTGCTACCGATGTGGTAAGATGGGACATAAGGCTCATGATTGCACTGAAAAAGATCAAGGTGATGGTAAGACCAAATTTGGTTTACAGTTAGTGAAATGTTTTAAGTGAAATGAGATGGGTCATTATGCAAACGATTGTCCGAAAAAGAGCTCAAATTATGGGAAGAAGTTAGACTACAAGCAGAAAGGTGTGGTGAAATCCTTTGCAACTACTTCAGTAGATGTTGGGCCATCAAATGAAGTGGTATCAGGTACTTTGTTTATTTTCCCAGATTATGCTAATGTGTTGTTTGATTCGGGGTCTACATATTCCTTCATCTATGAAAACTTTTCTAGTAAAATGGGAATACCATCTCAAGAAATGACTCCTGAACTTGTGGTAAAAACACATGGGGTAAATTTTGAGGCAAAAAGAATTTATAAGAATCTTCCTATCCTTATCTATGGAAAGAACCTACTTGCAAACCTTATTGTTTTACCCCTAGTGGAGTTTGATGTTATCATGGGTATGGATTGGATCTCTATTTACCATGCTAAGATTGATTATAGAGCTAAAGAAGTTTCTTTTCAGAAAGACTTTCAGTTTGTGTACAAGAATGAACCCTTACTGTTGATAACATATCAAGAGGTTGAGAAACTTGTAAAAGATGGAAATGAATGTTACCATGCACATATTGTTGAAAACAAAGAAACTGTTCAGATTAATGATGTGCCAGTGGTAAATAAGTATCCTGATGTTTTTCCTGATGAGTTTCCTAGAATAATACCAGATTGGGAAGTTGAATTTACTGTTGACTTAGTTCCTAATACTAAGCTAATTTCAAAACCCCCTTATCTAATGGATCAAATGAAATTTTAGAGTTGAAGGAGCAATTGCATGATTTATTAGAGAAAGGTTTCATTCGACCTAGCACATCACCATGGGATGCTTCTAGTTTATTTGTTAAAAAGAAATATGGTTCAATGAGACTTTGCATTGATTATAGAACCTTGAATAATATCACTGTTAAGAACAAATATCATTTGCCTCATATCGATGATTTGTTTGATCAGCTCCAGGGAGCTCAGTTTTTTTCAAAGATTAACCTGAGATCGGGGTACCATCAGTTAAAGGTAAAGGAAGAAGATGTTCTGAAGACCACGTTTTGTACAAGATATGGCCATTATAAATTTGTAGTAATGCCTTTTGGGCTAACCAATTCACCTGTTGTATTCATGGAATTTATGAATATAATTTTCCATGATTTCTTGGATAAGTTTTTGGTTGTTTTCATTGATGATATTTTGGTGTTTTCTAAAAGTAAAGAGGAGAATGAAAGACATTTAAGGGTTATTTTGGAAACCTTAAAAGAAAAGAAATTGTATGGGAAATTCAGAAAGTTTGAGTTTTGGTTGCAACAAATTTCTTTCCTTGGTCACATTGTTTCTAAAGATGGAATAACTATTGATCCTGCAAAAACAAAGGTTGTGGAAGAATGCCCAAGACCCACAAATGTAATTGAGATTCGTAGTTTTCTTAGTTTGGCAGGATATTACCGAAGATTTGTTAGAAATTTTTCCCATTTATCTAGTCCAATGACTAAGCTAACTCGGAAGGGTGTTAAGTTTATCTGGACAAAAGAATGTGATGATTATTTTCAGGAATTAAAAATATGATTGGTAAATACTCCAGTTTTGGCACTACCTTCCAGGAATGAGGAGTTTGTTATCTATAGTGATTCTTCATTGAAAGGACTTGGTTGCGTCCTAATGCAGAATGATCAGGTAATTTCTTATGCTTCACGTTAGTTGAAAACTCATGAGGTAAATTACCCTACACATGATTTGGAATTAGCTGCTGTGGTTTTCTCTTTAAAAATTTGGAGGCATCATTTGTGTAACACCCAAGACTTTTATGTTATATAAATCATCAAAGGAATCTTTTTCTACACAACACTTTCTTGGCTTGCTTTACACCCAATCGCGACCTTCCTCGATAGCTTGCGTCGTACGCAATACCGAGTTTCACTAAACAACAATATGCTATTAAAACTAGCCGTTATGAATAGTAATAACCACTTTTTTGAAATTTTATAAATTTTATTTTTCAAAATGGACTTCATTTTTGGACTCAGAATATCGAAATTAGCCTAGGGTGAAATTATGGTATTTTTCTGAAAACTTTCAATTTTTGATGAATAGTGAAACCACTAAGTGGTAGGTTAAAAACTGAATTTTGCATAAAACTTAATTTTACCGCTTCTGTGAATGGAATTTCGAAAATCCGACAGACACGGTTGATATCAGTAAGTAAAATGTGGTTCAATGAGATAAAAATAATTTTTTGGTGAATAGTAACTTTTTACTTTTTTTACCGCGGTTAATAGTAAATAGGGTAACTAAGGGTAAATATGATATTAATATTACCCTAACACATGTCCTAATTCTATTGGACAAGTGTAATTCGACCAAAAACAAACTTAGGAATAAAATATGACCATTTAGGCCCACTTGGATTAGATTAGGACATTTATTATTAATTTATTTAAAGAAGGGTTAAAATAGTTAAAATCAAAGTTTAATAAGTAAATCATTTTTAATATGGGGTTATACATAAGATAAATTCAATTGTAAATATTAATTAGAAAGATAAAAAGATTTCCTACATGATGATATTTTATTTGTAATTTTTAGACATCAAATAATTTAATTTATTTATGACACAAAGATGATGCCGTAATTATCTTATTAATGAAATATTGACAAAATTGATAATATAAATACCAAAATAAATGTAATTTGAGACTTTTTATGAATTCCACTAATTTTCTAGGTTACTATGATATATTAGTGTTGATTTAATCAACTTGGTTCGAACATATAATTCTGTTATGACTTTAACAAAAATCATATATCAAATAGTGTCAAAATTGACACAAAATAGTTTTTAAATCAAATATTATATTATTAATTGTTATTTTATTCCTAAAAATCTAAGGTTCGGCCAAATGACTTAGATAAGGATATATATATTAATAATAAACAATTTGGGGTTCGTTTGGCATGTTATAGTAAGTGTATTAACCATATAGTGAAAGAAAACAAAAAGACACGGTAAAAGTTAAATTAATTAACTTAGAGTTAAATCTAATTGATAAGGTTAAAATAATACCCTAAACTTGTCTAAATCCTATTGGTTGATAGGATTTCGACCCATCCCCACTTTAACTTCTAAATAAGACCCTTTGGAACCATTATAAACCGATTTTGACTTTAATATAAAATAATATTTTGAGATATTCCTAAGGTGCCCCTCTCCTCCCTTATAAAAGGGAACCTCCTCCCCCTCCTCCTCACACCAATTTGAGCACTCAATCTCGGCCAACCCCTGCAATTTTCTCCTCTCCACTTCCCTAGAATAATCCTAGAGGTCCTGGTCTTCTCCAAAGACCAATCTTAGTTCCTTAAGTAGAGGATTCAAAGAGGCGTTCCAAAGAAGAGGTAATATCCATTACCGATCTTTTCAATTTCTTTCTTCTTCAACTTCTTCTTCTTTAGTTGTTTCATGATAAAGTAATAACATCAGTATTACTTACATACTGATATGTTATTATAAATATGAAACAACCCTAATTCACCTTCTATCCATCGTACGGAAAAATGAAATCACCGCGCGTGCGTACGTACGGAATACCGTCTCCACGCCGTGGTGTAATCTATTTTCCACCATCACCTTACAAGGATGGGTATAATGGTGTAATGAGTAACTATATATGATTATTATTAAGTAATATTGATACTGAAATAATATATATATATACTCCAATACAATTCCACGATCATAGGAACGATATCATCACTCGTGCGTACGTACGGAATACCGTCTCCACGATGTGATGCGACTCATTCTACATGATCTTCATTTCATAATGATTATATAAATGAATTGAATGAATGAATATGGTATATACTACACTAATACCATTCTGTAAATGAATTATCTATAACCTAAAGATAAGAATAAGAATTTATTCGACAAAACACGCATAAGAACAAAAAGTTATAAAGACCCGAGTAACAAGTAACAATGAAATATTACTAACAAGAAGCTAATAATATGACCATATATGATATCATATCAATATGTATGATTCTGGAATAAGTCAATAACATTATTTAAACCATTATACAGGAGCTTCGGACACGTACAAAGCAAATCGGACCTAAGGTAAGGGAAATATCACAATCTCATTTTTATCCGAGATTGTTTATTCGTAAGTATTTACTGGGGTGTATTTTATCATCCACATCCATGTTTTATCAATATGTTATATTATTTCCATCCACCTACAATTGTTTAAATCCATTTTTACCCTTTGTTGAGTTTTTAGTAATATGTATGAAAGGAATCTTTTGTCGTTTTTCGTACGAGGTACTTTTTGACTTTTCCTACAAAAGTGCGAAGAATGTTTTTTTTAACTTATACGACATGAATGGATTTCTAAAACATTATTTCCAAGAAGCTTCCTTTACAAGTATTCAAGTTTATTTTTAATCAACTTCTTTTAGTTTAAAATTGTATGACATGTTAAGAAAGGAAAAGTGTTTTTGAAGTAGAAAGGATATTTTCCTCAAGAATGAAGTTCAAGTATTTTATCAAAATTATTTTCCATCTAAGATAATAAAAGGGTTCTGTTTTTATCCCTATTATTACATGGATTTGATTATTTTGTGATGGAAACATTTTTATTAATTCCTTTATCTTATATGAATTGTTTTATGATGTCATGTTGTTTAAGAATCCCATTTTTATTACATGGGTTATGCGATGATGTATGATTTATGATTATGTGGCACACATAAGAAAGGATTCATTATAAGATGGGTGGTACCTATATCTCCCTCCAATGCATTGGGTAAAGATTTATATCTCATGAGATAGACATGGCTGGAACGGAAGGTTATTTCGGTTCAGTGAAACAGGACTGAAACGAGGAGTGAACTCGGTTCAGAAAGGGACTTTGTCCACTAAGATAGTCTTGGCAATGAGTCATGACTAACAAGAAATGATTTTCCATGATTATGTGTGCATGCCACAAAGTTTCAAGTTTTATGTTATGATTATGGGGATCTCATTTTCACTTCTATGATTTATTCCATGTTAAGATATTATGATCTCTTTTGCAGGTTTTGATTTTCATAAAGATATGATATGATTTTTATTTCCTTTATTTGCCCTTGCTGAGCATTTGAGCTCACCCTTTTATGTTTTCTTTTCCCCAGGTCAGGAAGATGGATATTAAGTAGAATATGCTAAAAGGGACCCTAGATATGATGAAATAAATGGGAGACACTGTAGAAGATTTATGAACCAGTTGTTTATGTTTCCCAGTTTCTAAAGACACTATACCTATACGGTCCTTTGTGGTTTTGTCATATGTTGTAATAAGTGTGCTTCAATTTCGATGTATTAACAATGTATGTAAAGTATGGGTCGTTATAATTTGTATGGAGTAAAGTGTGAAATATATACCGATCACAAAATTTTAAAGTATATATTCACTTAGAAAGAATTGAACATGAGATAGAGGAGATGGCTATAATCAATCAAGGATTATGATTGTATAATTCATTACCATCCGGGAAAAGCAAATAAAGTGGCTGATGCATTGAGTCGAAAAAGTAATGCTTAATTAACAATGTTGCGTTTGGAACATGATCCTTTGGTTAATGATTTGATGAACTTTGGCATAGAAGTTGTTGGTGCAGGATGTTCTTCTGTTTTGTTTCAGGTATTAGTGAAATCTTCTCTATCAGACAGAATTAAGCAAGCACAGAAGCAAGACAGCGAGTTGCAAAAAAAGGTAGAGATGGTTCAGAAGGGTAAGTTTCTTGAATTAAACATTGATAATGATTGTGTTTTGAGATTTGGGAAGAGATTGTGTGTTCTGTGTGATTCAAAGTTGAAGCGAGAGTTGTTATGTGAAGCTCATAGTTCTTCGTTTTCAGTTCATCCTGGCAGTACTAAGATGTATTTAGATCTTCAGAAGTATTATTGGTGGGACAGAATGAAAAGAGATATTGAGGATTTTACTATGAAGTGTTTGACTTGTCAACAGGTTAAAGAAGAGTGGCAGTTACCGAAAGGGATGCTTCATCCTTTACTAGTGACAGAGTGGAAAAGGGAGAATATATCCATGGACTTTGTTGTTGGATTGCCGAAGACACCTTGAGGTAATAATTCAATCTGGGTTATTGTTGATCGCTTGACTAAATCTACTCATTTCCTTGCTATATGAGATACTTTTTCCCTAGATCAACTTTCCCATTTGTATCTTAAAGAGATAGCCAGGTTACATGGAGTTCCCTTCTCCATTGTATCTAATTGTGATCCCAGGTTCACTTCTAACTTTTGGAAAGGCCTTCAGAAGTTGTTGGGTACTAAATTAAATTTTAGTACAGCTTCTCATCCTCAATCAGATGGGCAGTCAGAATGAACGATTTAGACTTTGGAGGATATTCTACATGATTGTTCGATGGATTATTAGGGAAGTTGAGACCAACATATTTCTTTGGATGATTTTTCTTATAATAACAGTTTTCACTCCAGTATACAGATGGCACCATTCGAGGAATTATATGGGAAGCAGTGTCGAACTCCAGCTTTTTGGGATGAAGTGGGTGAAAGGAAGTTGATGGGACCATAATTGGTAGAAGAGTTGGCATAAAAAGTTTAGCTGATACAGAAACACATGAGAATATCTCAGATCAGGAAGAAAAGTTATTTAGACAATAGGAGGAAGGATCTCTCTTTTGAGGTAGGTGATCATGTTTTTCTCAAAGTATCTCCATGGAAAAGTGTGATGCGATTTGGTAAGAAAGGAAATCTGAGTCCAAGGTTCATTGGACCATATGAAATTCTGGAGAGAGTTGGATCAGTTGCATACCGAGTGGCTTTACCTCCGAGTTTATCTAAGGTACACAATGTTTTTCATGTTTCAATGTTAAAGAAGTACATGCCAGATCCATCTCATGTTTTGAGTCCAGAGGTTGTCCAGCTGGAAGAGAATCTATATTATGAGGAACAACCAGTCCAGATTCTTGACCACAGGGAGCAAGTGTTGCGGAATAAGGTGATTCATCAAGTAAAGGTTTTTTGGAAAAACCACATGATTGAAGAGGCAACATGGGAATTAGAAAATGCAATGAGGGACAAATACCCCAACTTATTCAATAAGTAAATAAATTACGGGGATGCAATTTTCTAAAGGGGGGAAGGATGTAACATCCCAAGTAAGTAATGAATAATATATATTCTTATCTATGTCTATTTATGAATTAGATAGTGTTTTAGAGGCTTAAAATGAGAATAAATCCAATCTTAAGCATGGAATACACTAATATTTTTAAAAGATTCTTTTACTTCCTTTTGATGGCAAACCATTTTTAAATCAAAATTTTGACAATTTTATAAGCTCTATTTGTCAAAATAAACTTATTCTTTATGATTGGGACATTGAAATTTACCTTGGGTTAATTTTTGGTATTTTTCTGACAATGTTCATTTTTTAATGAATAGTGAAAATTACTGCATTTTACATCAAAACTGCTTTTTCATCTAATTTAATTATATGGTTATATTATCATTTTAATTGTTTTTAAAGTTTAATTAGAATATATTTTTACCATTTAATCCAATGGTGGTCATTATAATTAATTTCACTTTGTAATTGGGCATAAACAAGTGCCAAACTTTTCATAGATATTGTTTCAAAAAAACCCGCTATTTGTTTTGACAACGGGAATTATTTTTAAATTAATTACTGCAATTTCTATGTTTGGAATTTGGTAAAATGGATTCCATATTTGGAATCAGAAGTTCCAAATTATTTAATTAAGACTCTTGTTTTTAAACATTATGAATAGTAATGACGGTAATTATCTTTAATTATCTTGATTAATTAGTAATCGGGTAGTTAAGGATAATAAAATAATATCATAATAATAAAAAATGACCCCAAAATTTGTCCTAATGATACTGTTTGTGTCATGGACGACCATGGGATTCCTTGTTCCAAACTTTGGGACCCCATGGAATCACTTTTGGGTGAAAGTGACACTTTATCATTTTATATTTAAAGAAAGGAGAATATCACTAAAGAATGTATCACCCGAGTAAAACATTTTTAATTTTGTCTACGTAAATGATCTCTTGGAATATAAATATTCATTGGAAAGATAAAAATATTTCATACATCATAGTATTTGTTTATAATTTTTATAAATTAAATAAATTAAATTATTTATGACATCATGATGATGCATCGATTACCTCATTAATGAACGATTTAAATAAAATGAAAAGATAATGTAAAATCTAATTCTTACACTTTTGAAAGACATATTGGCTGAGTATATTTATACCCATTATTACCTTATACTCTAAATACATCAATTTGGGACCTTTTAAATCCGAAACTCATTTTAAATTAAAGTAACACTTTATAACTTTCCAAGAGTGCCCCTCCTCCCCCTTATAAAAGGCCCCCACCTCTACCTCCTTACCCGCACCTCTCAAGACATTGGCTTGGCCAAAATCTGCTCATTTTATCTCTCCACATCCCTATATTCATCCTATAAGCTTTACCTTAGTCAGAAAGCTCTTCAAGAAACGCTTTTGGTTCAAACCAAGAGGAGTACCCGATTTAAAGGTAAAGACTTATCTAATGTTCTTTTGTTTTATTTTGCTTCTCCAACCCCCTAAACTCTTTTTATTCATTTATTTTGTAACAAAACCAGTATATTAAATATACTAGGATGTTTTTATATGAATTATTAAAGCTACACTTACACACACCTTTTTCTAATGGTTAAAGAACATATTGTTTCTGTGGATGGTGAATTTCTGCCTCACGAAACGATGATTGTTCAATCTTCTTTTAACGCCTTTAATGGTGGAAATTAAGATGTAACTCTATTTATATATGATATATATTATTTTTATGTTTTCCTTATGCTTCTTTATTTTTCATTTATGGAATACCTTTATGGTTTCCATTATGGGTAAATGCGATATCTTCATTTTAGGAAGTGCGAATTACCGCCCCCTCAAAGTGATTTTATTCGTTAATGCCATATGTGGTATGTATAAAGGATGGATTTAATGATATTATATATGATATTATACTTTAATTATAATATACCTTTATATCATTATGAATTAATTCTATTAAATATTAAATATAAATGAAAGTAGCGTTCATGCGTACGTACGGCTTACCGTCTCCATGAACGGTGCATTTCATTTCTTACCTATAAATGTTATGTAATATTATAAATTCATACATATACTATATATATATGATATATATAATATCTACATCATGAATATAATTCTGGATATAATGTATATTTTACCACATGAACAACTTGTAATTATAAGGAGTTTATTTTTGACTCAAATACCAATGATCGACAAAACGACCGTTATTAACTTAAATAATTACATAGTGTTCATAACATGGTAATAAGTGATATAAAAGGAATAATGAACTTGAAAAAGGTTCTTAAGCAAGTATAAATTAACTCAAGTTTATTATTCAGGATGTTAAAGAACGATCGAGTCAAGTCGAACATGAGGTAAGGGACTTCGTCTCAATCTCCTTTCATTGAGGCATATTTTGTGTTATACACAACTTTCTTTTATACGGTGTATAAAACCCTTTGACTTTTATGTCTATTAAAAAAAATCTTTTTTATACGAATCATTTTACTAAATGACAAAAGGAATGTTTTTTTTGTCATACGTATACGGCGACAACGACTTCTCCGCCGTCATGACCATTATTTGAGTTCCAGCTTCCTCTACAAGCCATAACTTTTTTTAAAATAAAAAACAAATACCACGTTTTAATTTTATTTTATTTTGGTATTTAAAATGTTTTTGATAATGTTTTTATATCAATGTTTTGTATTTATATCTTGTGATTGAAATGCGGAAAATCTATGTTTCCTTTATGCAAGTTTTATGTGATATGATTATGTTATAGTTCTTGGGAATTGTTTATGAAGATGGGTGGTTCCCTGATAAACTAAGGGCGGGTGATCCCGATATAGCTCTCCAATGCATTGGGTAACTCTAAGGGGTTAAACATTAAGGTTTCTCCGAAGAGATTTAGGGAATATACTGTGATGGGTATTCCAAACGTAACCATGAGGGTTACTCCATACGTAAGAATGTTATGAATGCCTCAAGTTACCTTTATGTATTATGATTTCTATGAGTTATTCATGATTTTATGAGGCATGTTAAAGTGCTTATGTTTTATGAGTAAAGTATGGTTTCATTAATTCTTATGTATACATGGACTAATGTTTTCATTTCGTACTTTTATATCCCTTACTGAGCTTTTTGTGCTCATCCCAAGTGTTTGAAATGTTTTTCACAGGTCAAGGGAAAGGTACATGATGTGCTGATGGTGTCAAGGAAGTTTCAAGAAAGAATCCATGTTTTATTTTAAATATGTTTCCATTGATGGGAAAAATGAGTACTATCTTTTATGTACCCACTTTGTTTAAATGTGGAATGTAATTCATGATTTATGATCTAATTCTCTAAAACTCTAAACCTGAAAAGATCCTCAACGTGTATTCTTGAAATAACTCAATATTAAGCAATTTTTAAGGTTGGGCCTTATATTTTTGTATTTGTGTTCACCTATTATTGTGTTTTGAAAGGTGAAGTGATTTTTTAAGATTTCAAACATTTTTATAATGTTTTGTAAATTTCTGAAATGTTTTATTAAATTGTGATGTTTGTGCGAAACTTGTTTATAGGCTGTTTCGTGTAAGTTTGATGATAAAATTATTTTGAAGGTAAAAAGGGTATTATGTAACTAGTTATTGGGTTGTTATGAGAGTTTTAATATATTTTAATGGTTTTATAAAATTGTTTTATGGATTTGTGGAAGTGTTAAAAAAATGTGAAAAGTGTTGTGGGCTATTTTGGTGTGAGTCGGATTTCAAAATCAATTTGAATGAAAAGTGGACTTTTTTTACTTTTGTTGTATACATGTGGGCTGTTTGGTGAATTTATGATATGGAAATGATATTTTCATATGAAAATTATATTCATTTACTTGTTTAACTTGTTTTATCACAAAGGGAAAACCTGGGTATCTAGGTGGGTGGACGTGTACTAGTGTGCTAGTGAATCTGTGGGGTTTGGCCTCAGTTTCACATAGCAAGATTTACGCTTACAAATCTAACTAAACTATGATGATAATGATGATTGGGGACCACTAGGTTATGTGTATGCTCCCTACTAGTGTCTTGTGCACGAGAATAGATATTTGTGATGGTTACTCTCACCGAGATACGAGGTACCTGGGACACACAACTAGTTAGTGCCTAGGGGTTGTTTCCCATTGCTTGTTCTCACTAGATATTTTGTGCTTACCATCAGAATACGGTATGAGTGGCTTGAAAATTAAGTATCTTTGGTATTTATTTTAAAAGTTTTTATTCTTTAAATTATCCCAAATGAAAACTGTTATTATTTAATGTTGCATCTTTTAGAAATTGTAACTAGCATTTCATGTTTTTGAAAACTTGCATGCTTTTCCTCTTTAAATATTTGTCACATGGAATCTCTTAGTGGTGGTATCCTACTGGTAATTGTATCACTCCCTACGTACACCCATGGGTGTAAGTAGACATGGTTATTTTTGTTGTCGTAGGTTGGATACAGTTTTAAGTGCCAGTGGTTCGGGTTTCTAGCAGGTCCTTGGTGCTGAAGTCTTGTGGGGATGGATTAAGGGAGGTGCCTCTTGCCATGTGGAGGTTCTTGGTCTGTCCTAATTTGGTTTTTTAACTTTTTAATGGTCTTTAAACCTAGTTTTAACTTATTTAATTCAGTTCTGAAATTTTTTAAAAGACGGTTTTCGTTGAAAAATCCAGATTTGTTTTATTGAGTTTGTTTGTTGTTTAATGTTTATAAAATAGGGTAAATCATTCCCAATTCTCATTATATGATACCCAGGAACTTTTTCCAGCACATGGGGATTAGGAAATCCCTTCGGGCCTTGTCACGGTCTAGGTTTGGGGCTAGGTTTCGTGGCGACCAGATTCGGTTCGTGACAAAATGGTATCAGAGGAGGTTCAGGTTAACTCTTTGGGTCATGTTATTTGGGGAATAGTTAGGATAGTATGGAGTTAGGATTATAGGGACTTGGTATTATAGTTATGGGTAGTGTTCCTGATCACTACACCTCATGAAAGGATTCAAGTTTCTAGGGGAAGTCAGGATGTATCTAAGTCCTTTGGTTTTCTTGGTCTGATGATGGTTAGGGGAAATGAAAAGAGAGATGGGTTAATGGTCTTAGTGAGCTTGCAGGGCTTGGTAAGCCATGTGGAGTTGGGGATCTTCCCTAGAACACTCTCTGTGATAGTGAAGTGATTGGAATATGGTCACCAACCATATGTCCAAGTCACCCATTGAAACTAGTTTCCTCTCGCATTGTCTTTTGTTCTTTAGTTTTGAAATCTTGGAACTTTGGTTTTAAAGAGAATTGGTTTTAAGAAGTGTGAAGTTTTTTTGAAATGATTTTAAAATAATTAGGGGATGGTTTGGTTAATAAAATGGTGGAACTGAATTTTTAGAACTTTTTTGAAATGTAAAATGGTGTGTTTACACCTCTTTTGAAAGCAGGAACTATATTGATGTTGTTTTTGGAAAGTGTTTACAATAGAGTTTTCTAAACAACAAAAGGGTGTTTTAATGGGATGAGATGTTTTGAAATTGATGTGAATATCTTGAAATTAAGTTCTTTTCAAAATGGTTGTGTCTTTATGAAATT
The DNA here is from genome assembly GCA_963277665.1 of Viscum album. Lineage (NCBI taxonomy): Eukaryota > Viridiplantae > Streptophyta > Magnoliopsida > Santalales > Viscaceae > Viscum > Viscum album. The sequence goes on from OY728166.1 coordinate 1,478,481,441, forward strand.
TTTTAAAATAATTGAGTTGGTATTTTGATCTTGTGGTTAGCGGTTTTGAGAAAAAGGATGTGTTGGTTTACCGTTTTGGTTTTGAAAAGTGGAAAGATTTTTTTTTAACCTTTGGTATTTCTGTGAGAAACCACATGCATGGAGTTATATGGGATGATGGATGGTTGATGGAATGACTGTATGAGTGTTGGGATGGATATGAGGAGGGTTCCTAGTGTGGCACAGAAACATGCATGTGTAAGGCCCATGGGGTACCATTGGTGGATACGCTAACAGCTGAACCGTTTGTTTTTAAGAAATGTTTTTAAATAAAAACATGATGTCTTTATGAATTATTTAGGCTATCTTATATTATGTGTTTTTGGAAAATGTTGATGTTGTGGGATGTTTTGAGTCTAATAACCCCTCCTATTTGAACTGTGTTTTAGGTTTATGGTTGGTCGGTAAGCTGGGTAGAAGGACCGGTTAGTATTCTTTTCTGAGATATGTTTTGGGACATCTTTATGGTGGTTTCCTTCATGTGTTTGGATCTGGTTTATGAATTTTTTGACTAATGTACCATCTTGGTTGGGTCATTGGGTTCTCTCATTGGATAAGGTATGCCCCCATTAAGGGTTAATGCATAACTGAAGTGAAACCCGGATTGTTTCTCCATTGGAATTTACTTTAGTTGATTAATATAAGGAATATTTTATCAATATTTATTGATTGAGTCTACACCCATTCCTGTATTTGATTTTTAGATCCTCTTTTAGTGGGAGAGTTCTCGTGGAAGGTTTAAAGAGACCTTAGTTTCTTAAGTTTCCTAATTCGTCGAAGCTGGAAGTGGTCTAGGGCTGTTACTGGGGATGAGTGTCTCAATGGTGTCTAAGAGGGCCTCTGGTTTCTTCACAGTTTCTTTGAAGCATGAGTTTATGTTAAACCACAAGTGTGGGAAATATGGTCACGATAGGATATTGTGGCCACTTTCTAGAATTGTTTTTTGTTTGTGGATGTTGTATAAGGTCCCTCTCCATGCATTGTTTATATCAGTCTCAATGGTCATGTTCAGTGATGCCTTATGATGTCTTGTGCTCGATTGACCATAATGGTGAAAGTTGGGCAATCATATGACAGTCTCTATTATGAAGGGAGAATGTATCCCATGGAAAAACATAAAAATAATTCATTTTATAGGAATGTGAGTATAGTTTTTCTTTACTTCTATTGTTTCTCACCCGAACAAACAAGGTGTGATGTGTGTGCATCTTCTAAGCCCTTGTTTCAGTGAAATATCGAGTTAGGGTAAAGTGAGTTTGGAATGTGTTATGTCTTGGAAAACTTATCGGGGATTGCATTGTAGTTATTAGTTGCACCGAAAGAAGAATTCTTGTTCATGGGGTTTCCAAATCCTAACTGTGAGGCTGAAGATGCTTTAATCATTTGAGCTCCAGCCATAGGTATCAGAGAGAAGTTAGCTCGTAGTCAGGGGAAATCACAGGGTCGTTTAAACCCTTGTACAAATTCATATCCTTAGTATGAAATTTAGGAAGAGTTTAAACCTATGTTGTCATCATATTTCTTCTATTTTTCATGTTCGGTGGAAATAGGTGGAGGGTCGTGTACCCATGCCATCGCCCAATTTTATTCCCTCCCCCTTTGGTTTCCACTGAGTCTTTGGAGAAAGGTTTGAAGTTTGGATAGACTGGTTGAGAACATAGTTTTCACTTGGTTAATAGTGACCATGCCCTAGAAAACCATGTGGATAGAAGGATCCACACTGTTAGTGCATGGTTTCCCAAATTGTCCGGACTAACCATGTGACCTTCCCAACTCTTCAAATTTTGGGGTCTTTCTGTACCGGTCCATGCTGGTCAGTTAACATGGTTGGTTATTATGGTGGGGAGACCCACTATGAGTATTATATAATTTCTTTCGTAAAGGTTCTATGGAAGTATACTCATTTTACTGGGGATTCCATTCAGGCCTACCCCTATTAGTGTCTTGATTCTGTCTCGAGAAAAATATAGGTTGTCTCTTATAGTGGGGAGCCTATTTTTGTTCCCCCATACCAGTAACTCAGATTTATCCATGATCTTGGCTTGGCGGTAAGTAGTCTCTTTTGGAGATATAAAGCTAACTATATCTTCCTTCGGTAAACGTTGATATTGGAGAGTTCCCAGTGGTTTAGTTATAGCAAGGTAAGTGTAACCTTGTTCGATGTTGTTGTTTGTTTGGGTGAATTGCTTGAGTCTTGTTTGGATAGTGTTTAAGGAGTTTTATTTTGGGATCAAGGTTGAATGTGATTGATCATTTCAGGAAAGTGGTGTAAGTTTTGGTTGTGAGAGTAATCCTTCATTAATTGATCACTGGAGGTGTTTTGGCCTTTGGGGGTGAAACCTAACAAGGGAGTACCTCTTGGTTTCTCAGTTAGGTTTGGTTGTTACTTTGGCCTTGATGTGACTTTCCGGGGCAGAAAGTTTTCATGGTGGGGAGAATTGTTACATACATGACTTATTTTAAAGTTAAATTATATTTAATTTCCATTCATACTTTTTTTTGAGGGTTTCCCAAGCTTTTATGGAGGAATGGGTGAGTTTTCATGAATTGGTCCAAACCGTGAGCCCAATTCTAGATTTAAAATTAAATTTTTATTCCTTAATAACTCCTTCATTTTTTAACATTTTTTATCCATTCTAATTCCTAATTGTCATCCCCTGATCTATTAACACCACCATATTAATTTGGACCATTTAGGAATCCATAATCATGGTGGATATGGGTTTTTATTTAAGGGATTGGTCCTGCCCGAAATCCCATTTTCTGCATTAAAAATAAATTTTAATTATTTAATATCTCCTTCAATATTTTCGTTTTTTCATTGATTCAAACTCTCATCAGAGTCCACTTACCTAAGGCACTCCCCTATTCCCTCTTTCCACAATTTGGAGCTCAATAGAGTATCGAACATGGTCCAACATTCTCTGGATTTCAGAAATTGCCCAGATTTGGAGAGGTAAATTAATCCTTTCATAACTCATTCTATTTTTACTTTTTTCCCTAATTACAGTTCTTAAATGATCTATTAATCCTTTTTATAACCTCTCATTAATGGTTGGATGTTTTCAAATTCATATACAGGTGGATTTTGGGTCGTTTTCTTCAAGATTGTTCTAGGTAAGTGTTTCTCTCTTCAATTCCTCTCTTCTCCTTAGGGTTTCCTCACTATTTCATGAATTTATAGAATGTCAAGAAGTTAGGGTTAGAAACTAGGGTTTTATTTGGTGTATTTTTGGTCAAATATTATGTTATAGGGCTGGATTTATCTTCCTTGTGGTGCGGCGGTGGTGCGGTTGATGTTTCGCACCAAGTTTTGAGGGATTCGACACTTTCGGTAGGTGGTTCCATGTGTAAACAATTATTGATGAGTTAGATTTCTGTATTTATTAATTTTTCATATTCCTCATATTTTAGTTGTGGTGAGAAAACTTTTTATTATTAATTTGTAAAAGTGTTTAATTTTATAGTTGCATTTTAACTTGAAATTGGGTGTTTTGTGTGTAACTCATGGGGTATTATTTGGGTGTATTTTATAACATATGGAATTGGTTTAATAAATATTGTTTGGCCTTCCAATTATGGTTTGGTAATGTATTAGTGTCATTTGGGCCTAAAAATAGGGTTTTTGAATAGGTTTTATGTGTAAAAAAATTTCATACTTCTTGAGAGTATTTTATGAAAATGTGTGTTTTCATTTGGATCATTTGTAGTATTATTCAAGGTGATTTTATACAACTTGAAATTGGTTTTATAAATGTCTCCAGGGATTAAAATTCTGTTTTTGGATATTAATTGGCGTGATTTTTAGTCTTAAATTAGGGTTTTGAATTGAGTTTTGTGTGCAAGACATATTTACAACACTTGGGTTCTTTTTATGAAAATTGTAAATGTTTTAGTTGGTTAAACAAAGTGGGAAAAGGGTGCATATGTACTTTTTGGTATGTGTGTTCACCTATTATGGGGTTTTGAAAGGTGAAGTGATTTTTTAATATGTCAAACTATAATATTTTTTAAATTTCTAAAATGTTTTTTTAAATTGTGATGTTTGTGCGAAACTTGTTTGTGGCATGTTTCGTGTAAGTTTGATGATAAAATGATTTTGAAGCTAAAAAGGGTATTGTGTAACAATTGAGTGGGATGTTAAGAGAGTTTTAATATATTTTAATGGTTTTATAAAATTGTTTTATGTATTTTTGTAAGTGTTAAAGAAATGTGAAAAGTGTTGTGGGATATTTTGGTGTCAGTCGGATTTCAAAATCAATTTGAATGAAAAGTGGACTTTTGTGACTTGTGTTGTATACATGTGGGATGTTTGGTTAATTTATGATATGGAAATGATATTTTCATGTAAAAATTATATTCATTGACTTGTTGAACTTGTTTGAGCACAAAGGGAAAACCTGGGTATCTAGGTGGGTGGACGTGTACTAGTGTGTTAGTGAATCCGTGGGGTTTGGCATCAGTTTCACTTAGAAATATTGATGCTTACAACTCTAACTAAAATATGATGATGATGATTATTGGGTACCAATAGGTTATGGTTATGTTCCCTACTAGTGTCTCATGTACGAGAATAGATATTTGTGATGGTTACTCTCACCGAGATACGAGGTACCTAGGACCCACAACTAGCTAGTGCCTAGGGGTTGTTTCCCATTGCTTGTGATCACTAGATATTTTGTGATTACCATCGGCATATGGTATGAGTGGCTGTAAAATTAAGTATCTTTGGTATTTATTTTAAAATTGTTTATTCTATAAATTATCCCACATGAAAACTGTTATTATTTAATGTTGCATCTTTTAGAAATTGTAACTAGCATTTCATGTTTTTGAAAACTTGCATGATTTTCCTCTTTAAATGTTTATCACATGGAATCTATTAGTGGTGGTATCCTACTGGGCATTGTATCACACCCTACTTACACCTTTGGGTGTAAGTATACTTGGTTATTTTTTTTGTCGCGGTTTGGGTATAGTTTTTAGTGCCAGTGGTTCGGGTTTCTAGCAGGTCCTTGGTGGTGAAGTCTTGTGGGGATGACCTGAGAGAGGTGACTCTTGGGGCTTAGAATCCCCAACTAGAGGCTCTAAATCCCATTATACAGTCTGAAGGCCGCACCAATAAATTGTAATTCTATAGCACCTATGCTGCTACAGTTCCACCACTACAGTACATGCTACAATACCCACCACTATTACAGTACTGCTATAGTAACTTGGGAAATCGCCTCTGCCCAGTTTTGAACCTGGGTCTTTTGGACGCAAGCTTATGGGGTCTACCACACAAGCACCCCCAACTAAAAAACATGTTATAGGTAACATTGTACTCCTAGCAGAGGCCCCGACCAAGCACAGAGTATGTCACATGTTCCCCAGCTAAGAAAATGGCTTTGAACCACCATATTCATAATATGGATAGTGTCCATGTCTGGTGTGACTTAAGCCTATTCCAGTTCCCCCGGGTGAAAAAATAGTACCAACCGGTGTACCAATCGACTAACTCCCTAGTGTAAAAATGTGTATATGAATTCATGCATGCATATAGGTACTTATATTTATATGTATGTATGTTTTTGTGTATGTATACACTTATATATATACACACATGCATGTATATAATATTGTGAATATGCTCATATATATATGAAAGCATGTATGTATAAAATATTTAAATATATTTATGAAAGAATGTATATATAAAATATTTAAATATATGTATGAAAGAATGTATGTATAAAATATTTAGATGAAATCATGCATGTATATACTTCACGTACACATATCAATATATATATATATATATATATGTATGTATGTACATATATGTAGGTATATACATCACATGTGTATATGTATGTATGAATTCATGCATGTGCTTGTTTTTGTATGAAAATATGTATATGCATGATTGTAAATAATTGCATTAATAAATTTGTATGCATGTAAATAATTACATTAGTATTTTTGTATATACTTATATATATGTATGTACATGTGAATGTTTATATTAATTATTTCATGTACTTATATTTCATTCTTCCTAATTCTATATATGTATATTTGTATATAAACTTTTAAATATATATTCATGTAATTATATAAATATATATTTATATATGTATCCTTGTACAAACTTATATTTGACTATGTGTATGGAATCCTATATGTATTAATACACACACGTGTATATGTATACTAATATATATAGGTATGTATGTAGACATATACCAAAAATATTCATATGTGTATGTATGTAAACTGAATTTTTTATTTATATATATATATATATATGAATATATATAGATTTTTAAACATCTAATGTGTTTTTAAAAGTACATTATGTATATGCACACAAATTCATAGATACACACACACACACATACAAACCTATATATATACATGAGTACTTTATCTATATGTGTGTGTGATCAAATTTCTATTTATTAGCTAATAAAATTACTTTAATTTCCTAAAAACATATATATATAAATGTTTACACACATAAGTGTCATAAAAAATATGCAAGTGTAAATAAAAAAATAAGCATTGATAAACAAATATATAAGTGGTAATCTATAATCATTAATATATAAAACTTGTAAAAATATTAATATATAATTTTTTTTAAAAGTACAAAATATATTTATAAATATTGTTATATTAAAACATAAAAAATTATTACTACATAAATTGTATGCAAAAAATGAATTTTAAATTTTATACAACAAAATTTACAAAGACAGTGAAAACCATGGGTTTTGGCCCATGGTCCCAAAATTTATTAGAAATAAATAACAAAAAAAGTACAAGGGAATATAGGATCTGAAGGCCAATGAAAACCACTACCATAAAAGGAAAAGTATATTACTCATCTATGAGAATGACCATGACCTCTACCTCTAGAATGATCGACCCATTTATAGGTATTGGTTTTTCACCATGTCTCATCATCCACTTGATAATCTATATCACCATATCTTGGGGTGGGATCATTAAGGGACTGAGGATCTTGTTCTCTAGTAATACCTAATCCCTCTGATGATAACTTCATATCATAATTTCTTCTTTCTTTGATATTCTCATGGCCGTAATATTATCCTTCAACTCAGGTAAATCTATGAGCATTGCCAAATTCAAAACATAAAACCTCCTTGCTATAAGATTTATTTAATATTTCAAGCATACTAAATCTATTTTTACCAAGGTACATTGGATTTAAGGGCTACTCCATGCTCATCATCCTTCTTTCCTTTGGGGGATCCAAGGAAGCATGCTCCTCTTTGTCTGCTGGTCTAGACTTGGGTGAATGGTCGAGAAATATGGATTTCCTATGGGTGACCAGATGGAAACTATCATCATCAATGCGGTTATTCTTTCCCTTAGTGACTATAAATTTTTTGGTTGGCCTATTAATTGTAGGATATTTATCTAAATAAGAACCGTTCTCTATGAATTTATTAGATATAATATCATCCATATTGTTTTTCCCTTTACCTGTGGTCATGGGTAAGGAGAACTCATGTCCCAGTTACTTATCCACTTGTTCCTACACATCATTCTGAAATTCAATTTGAACGTCAGATACATAAATGTTTTTAGATACTAAATAAGTGTTTATACTCAGGCTATCTTTGGTAGATTTAACATTAGGTTCCATCCACTATGCAATTTCCACTTTAGCTACAATATATGCTTATGATTTTTTTCCACATGATGACTGCTTAACCCCATCTATACCTGCAGGATGGATAACACAATGTTCATCCTTTCTAAGAAAATTTCTATCCTCTCCAAGCTTCTAAGGATCCAGTTCATAGGATTGAATTTCCATGGGGCTTACAAAAACTCCCACCATATATAAATTAGAGGAGGATCAAATGGGATCCCTAGAGTCATAAAGGACTTTATTTTTTGATGGAATTAAACCCCAATAAAGTTATTATTAAATTAAAGGCCTCCTTGGAACCCTCCCCACCTTACCCAACATAGCACACTGAGAATTGGAACCATTATGATTCTTGGATTTCTTAAAACACTGATTCTCATCATGACCTCTGAAGGAACAAAATGATAAAATTATATACCACTTAAAATTAATCATATCATAACCAATGGTTCTATAATCAGAAAAATACAGAGGTATTTTTTCATATTCAATCCCTATCTCAAGTTCATCATCTTCAGTAAAAAGAATCGCTTTATCACCATGATTTGAACACAAATCTACTTTGACTAGAAAACAAGTTTAATGCCCAAACCTAAAATATTTACTCTCCCTATCCATTGTTATGGGAATTCCAATGGATAGTTCAATATCATACAGAATTTGTGGATTCTAAATAATCCAATTTAGATCATGAACTTTAACCCACTTTTGAACAAAATAATTATGGATTGATGTTTTGATCCCACTCACATATGTGAAGAACACCCTCTTTGAGAGACACTGATCAAAAACTCCAAGATTTCATCTTTAAATCAACATAGGGGAATGGGATATGGAGAAAAACCAGAACTAATGGAGATACTTTTATATTTCGAAAAACCATAAATTTATGAGAGGCATTCGTCTAAGTCACCCATTCTCTGTGGTTTGGAAACCCTTGGTAAGATAAGTTGAGAAACAATGGAGTTCTTACCTTTCTCTAGCCACTCTGAGATTGCACATGGGTCGTCTTTCACATGAACAACATTCCCTTTATTTTGGAGACCTCTAATAATGGTATCTTTGAAGAGCAAGAAAGAACATCTCGATTAATTCCCAGAGTGTGAATCATCTAAAGCGATACCACCAAGAATGAACATATTTTTTCCCTATCAGCAATGACATATTTATAGCTATCAAAGTGCCCATGGAATAGAAAATATTCAACCAAAGGAGTGGTGATCAAGGAAGAAATCAAAGGAAATCCATAATCACCATTGAATCTTAGATAGATAATCTCACTTCCAGAACCCATATTCTTCATGATAATCAATATTTATACAATAAAATTTATGTTTTATGTATAATTATAAACATATCTATGATTATACTCATGTTTTTATGTGATTTATGTATGTAAGTGTGTATATATTTATATTTATATATACTTATAAATAATTATATTTTTATATACCTTTATATATGTAAGAATTCATGCTTTTACATGCAACAGTTTCATGTATATATCTATGTGTATATATGTACATATAATAATATTTATATGTATATATGTACATGTATTAAAATATACTTACAAATAATCATATTTTTATATACCTATGACAATTATTGATCACACACATTATTAAAAACCAATGAATATATATACATATACACATATATAAAGGTACCGGGGCATGCAGCAGAAGTTGGTGGGCTATGGATTTAAAACTTTTCATCCCCAAAGTGAAAAAAACTTGTAGTATCTAGTGATCTTAGCCCTAGTATAGGTCTTAGGAACTCACATGTATTTAATAAGAACAAAAAAATTAAACTGAACATATACCTTGTTCTAAAATGAAGTGCACTCGACTATAGCTCATTTATTGATTACCATTGCTATAAAGATATAAAGTGAAACCCCTCTTGATCATCCACACATGCTTCAAGAATCTGTACGATCATCTTTCACTAAATTTTGGGTGCTAGTGAGTAGCTATGATGAATCCTTCAGTGTCGTGAATATCACCTCGATCTCATCCCTTCTAACCATCAAATGCGTTCTTGGATTGATCGATCAAAGAGATACTTTATCTCTCTAGAATGTGGGAGGAGAGAGAATCTATCATTCTGTTGGAATGAATAGTAACTAGAATAGATATTCTCCCCTTATTATATAGTGGATTTCTCAATATAGTCAAAAATGGTTCCTCAACCCCTAGAAATAAAAACGCCCAATAAATAAGAAATAAATAAATAGTTATGAAAAACTGACTACATCATAAATATTATTTATATTTTACCACATACTTGTAATATATATATATGATATATTACATGATAAACCTGATTCATTAACTTGACTCATAATTCAAGTTAATATTAAATAAACCTTGAATACTAAAATAATATTCATTCATATAATATTTTTTTCAGGTATTCACTGAATACCTTGTGAATAATTTTAATAAATTAATTCAAACCAATTATTCTATACTTGAATAATAATGAATTTATTTATTCATCTATGATCATTAATAATTGGAAAAATCTTAAACCCCAAGGGAGGAACACTATGTCTTATATATATATTCACCAGAATATGGAAGATTCTTGAAAATGATATTGTGTGTGGCCCTCTAGGACCTTATCTCGATAGTAGTGAATAGTATTTACTTACCAATAGTAGAGTCTAGAAACCCATCAAGGCCCCTAAAGAGATGATAAATATTTATAGTAATGAAAACCATCCTACAAATATGTATTTTGTAATATAATATCATTGTCCTTTAATATATCATAAAGAAGGACACACACTTGTGTCATCATCCTTTCTAGATTTATTATTTTTTAATCTAACTGGAATGACATACATTCAAATACCTTATACAAGGATTTATGAAGGTACTACCATCCTAATCAACTAGGCCCGAGGTATTACTTCCTTAACTTATAAGCGACAAATTCTATCATGATTATTCAACCAATTTCATACCATCAATGACACACCTAATGAAAACTAACTCACCATGACTTCATTTTCATAGTTATTACCTTTCTTCAAAGTATGAAATCAAATGGAACACATTGATAATGATCTCAATTCAGGATACCAATACACATGTCTATAGACAGGAATAACCAATGGCACCCAAAACATGTGGTGTTCCTATTGGTGGGTTTTTACTCATGATCTCACATACTAGATATCACTAAGTGTGAACTTCATGAGAAGAAGTCTCAATTATTATGAGTTCCCAACACCTGATAGTCATACATCAAATATTTTGATTCAGCATGATGTATCTAGACCATAGGACATATGTTTAAGATTAATGGCATAGTATCTTGAAGCTCTCATTATATTCTGGGAACTACTATAACCTTTTGATCCAAGAAGTAATTTATGGACATTACCATTTAAATAGTTGACACAAAAATATATACACTATAATGGTAAGTATACATCATGCATAACTCACTGTATACATGGTATGGTAATCTAAAATTATTGATAAAGTTGGATCTTGGTCTCCCACTTTTACAACACTCGCACTTTCACTAAATCCAACTTGCTAACTATTATTGTTAGATCTCACATGATAAGATCATTCTTCTACTAATTTATGACTTTATTCATGGGCTTGCTACATTTCACTTGTGTGGCTATTCTATTATCTGTGACTTTACCTCCCCGAGTAAGACTTCTCAAGAGATGATATTCCCCAAGTATATCCTTATTTTAAGCTATAAAAACTTTAAATATTGGATATTACCAGTATTAGTATTAAATTTTATAAACTAATTGATATTACATGAACTAGAACAAATCATTTCATTTAATACAATACTTCTTATCTCCCTCAGAAGCTGCAACATACTTGGTATTTTTAGATATGACTACCACTATCTTGTATGAGCTTTTCTCACTCATTACCTTATACTAGCTATGATATAAGATCATATTAATCTAAAGGAATAATAGATTGTGTCCCCTTGTCATTATTATCCCTTCCTCTCCACATACTAAGTACATATCTTTTGTACTTTCTCAAGTGAAATCAGATAGTTCTGACTTCTTCCCTTGCAGTTCTCCTAGATATAACTGATAAATCCTACCATAAATTTTATGTTGTCAATGTAAGTTATTGTACATATCAAGGAATATGTTATTAATACATCATAGAATCCTATGAAATTAAAATTAATACATTAATATCCTTCTATGAATATTCATGTCATATTAGAGAGATTTATTCTATTTAAAATTGGTAACAATTCTCCATATAATTTTTTCAACTTGTATTTTTAATAACTTGTCAATAATTTTACTTTTAATTATTCTAAGAAACCTTTATATATATCTCAGTAGATCATGTTTCCTAGATATTTGGTTTCTGCTTTAATTCAATCACTAAATTTTTACTTTCATCGTGGTTTTAACTAATTATAAGACTAACAGTTTTTTTTCATATGTTACCAAACATATTTTACTTGAAAAATAGTGGTTCTCCCACTAAATTATGAATAAATATAGAAAATGTTCATTACAAATGAATGTTATATGATCTTTTTAATTACTTAAATCCTAAACTAGATTTTAGTAATTTTTACCCCTTATTGGCATTATATGGTGTCACCCTCCCTTTCTGGTTGTCTCATATAGACACTTCCACAATTGGGGGTTATGACATCTAATTATAAATAAAATGATCATATAAATTAACTATGAAAGTTAAAATTCTAATGGATTTAGACATAACTAATTGGTATAACCAATCGATCTTTATTGGTACCACACTTTTACCATCCATGTATAGTTTAATTTTAATACCCACTGTAGTATTAAAAATAATAATCCCCTATTCTTTGATAAATGGAATCCATTATTAAATTTTAATTGGTCTTTTAAATTTTATCTAATTTCTATATACTACTTACTTATAGTAATTATTATTATCAATGAATAATTTATCATGGATCGTGGTGAATATAAAACCATCACTATGATTCCATCCTTTCTATGAAGTATGTGTCTCTAGAACATTTTCTTCCTATATTCTCCTGTATAAATTGTACCTATTCCAGCTTATTGTGCATCTTCGGCATTAACTAAACCCAAGACAATATTTATCACACTATATGAAGTAGAGATGTGCACTATTTTATAGAAATTTATTCTATCACTTTACTATAACTTTTCTACCATAAGGATTTCTGTAATATCATAAAAAACTTTTAGGATAATGATTTTAGATGCATATTGTGTTTTTCTTGATGTAAGTTTGTTTATATATTCAACAAACACATTACATATAAACACATGATCTTATGAAATAATTGATATCGATCATATTGTAACTCATATTATATCCATTTTTCATGATATTTAGAATATGGTTATAGGATAACGTCTCTATTTTCAAAACACATCTCAAAAAATGGAAGTATATGCAATGCATGTGTTTTAACATTGATGCTCTTTTTACTTACATCATGAATCTGATGTGTAAAAGGAAATGTGTGTCTATTAATTTATCCATGCTAAATTTTTTTTATCAATGTTATCATGTAATAATCATCATTGATCCTCTTTATTATCATTATAGATTTGATGTGGATAAGGTAATGTGCATTTAGGAATAACTCCATGCTACATTATGATGATTGATGAATGCTTGGACAATATATTCTTTTGAAAACTAGGCTGAAGAATATTATATATTATTACCTTTAATATAGAAAACTTCACTTCCATATGCCTTAATAATCACTTAAAGGAATCTAATGATGCATATTTACTACTAGCTTACCCTTGGAGTTGTTCTTGATCTCTAGCTGAACTAATTCTGCAATATTTGTGGTGTAACTTTATTTGATAAGGTTTATTTTTCCAAATTAAAGAATTATTTATGTAAATAATACCTAAGGTTTTTAGATCCAATGATTATAAATACCATACTTGTTATATAATTGATTTTTTCTTTTTGTTTTACTTGACAAAGAATTATCTTTCCACAATTGGGTATATAAGTTTTACATTTTATATTCATCATGTATTATATATGATTCATGTATTAATAAACTATTTGTTTATTATTAAAAAACATAAATAACATTCATTCTTGAACTAGAATAATTTCTTCTTATTTCCAAAGGACATGTGAGAAAAATATTTTGGTGATATTTAACAAAATTTCAATTATAATCAATGAACTTGGAAATATATAAGTTGTTTGATTCTCACTAAAAACTTAGTAACCACCCTTTCCCAACCTCTTATATAAAATACCTTACTTCTAGTAATATTTCTATACTTGGTTACCATATTTAAATACACATATGTAATTGGAATATTGTATTTAATACCCAAAAAGTATAATAGAAACATCACATACAATTGATGAATATACCTGAAGAAGTGATTACTTGATTCTTCTACTCAGTTTATTGCATCTAAACATCCATAGATTTAATTTCATGTTGTGTGAAGAAAATAACCTTCTATTTAATACCTCTTTGTTTTAAGGAGGGGAGCATGACACCCCTTGAGGAAAATTCCTTGGCAGAAAAACTGTATATGATAGATATTTATGGTTCATGGAATTTTGTATGTTTAGAATGTTTGATGTCCCATGGTAGATAGGAAATTTTATGAGTAGTAATCCTTGGTGGTACTTGAGATATGATAGTTTCTCATGTTTTGTAAGCTTCACTTGTGATGGCTTAAAGCTTAACAATGATCTTGAGGAAGGAGAATCTTGAACATAGTGTCCCTAGATGGGGATGTGTTCGATGCCCCATCATATTGTGAGATGCTCCAGTGTTGGAGGAACTAATGTAATGGAATGATACCTTCCCAGATGGGGAATGTTTTCAAGCTTCTTGGAAAGTCACAGTAGTAATTACTTTTCGAGGATGAAAAACCTTTAAGGTGTGGAGAGTGTAACACCAAAGGTTTTCCTATGAATAATACTTAGCTCATTTTTTAAATTTGGACTCAAAAGCCTTTATGAATGGTAAAATGGTCATTACCCTCAGATAATGAGCCCATAAATTTTTTTTAAAGGTGTAGTTTTTCTCAGGATGGTATAATTACCCTACGGATATAATTTTACAGACTTCCGAGCTAGGCGAATTATTCAGAATATTTAATATTTATTAAATAAATATAATTTATTCTTGATGGGTTTTTTAATTGCTATATCCATAACCAAAACTCAAATTTTAATTATTACTACATTATTATTCCCTAAATTGAGGTTTTTATCTAGGAAAGGTATAAACTTTGTTAATTCACTAAACCTGAGTCTAGCATAAATTAATATATTCTCATTTTAATTTTAATTAATGGGTATTTATTTCCTTGACTCTCTCCTCCTCACATATATGATCAAGTAGAAACTCCTCCCCCATTACATGTATTATGAGGAGGTTGGGATGGTAGATTAAGGAGGATATTTTTAGGTTATCTCTATGGGAGGTGATCATAGGTGAGAATATGATGGGAATGTTCATGAATCGTGAATCAGGAATGTGCGATAGTAAAGCTAAGATGATCCTCCATGAGGTAGGGAATGGTGATTTCATTTATTTCCTTTTTTTATTAAATTATAATTTTTGAAATTTTCCTTGTGATTATTTTTCCCTATGGTCATATTTATATTGGTGGAAGTTTATTTGTGGGTATTTTGGGGTGAAATCGAGGTCTACAAAGGTTCTATGTTTGAAAATTGTGACTAAATAGTATGTAATTTCAAAAAACACATGATGTGTAGCGTTATGGGTATATCCCAAGTTTAATAAGAAGTCTACATGGTGTGTAATATTTAGGTACATTTCATGTGGGACCTCTAATAACACAACTCGGGGTCCATCCATGTACACTTCCAGACAACCATTCAGGGTGCTCGGTGTGTAGAAGAACATTTCAAGCTAGGTTACATGACACAGTCAGGTCTAGGGTACATGAACATGAACCCATGTACTCTATACACCATATATATGAGTACATTTTATGTACCAAATAAGTATATGTCTATTCGGGCCAAATCACAAGTCCAATGTGAGACCTTGGGCGTACACATTGTGTACTCCTTAGTGCACATCATGTACTCTCATATTGATGGAGTGTTTCACATATTCTTACCCTAGAGATTTATTTGTAAAATTTAACAGTTCATTGTGAGGTTGTTGGTGAGATGATTTGAGGCGGTTCATGGATTCTTGGTCCTTTGGCGGTGATGATAGGACCTAGAGATAGTGGATAAGAATTGGTGAAAAGGCAATGTAATCCCTCAGAGTGTGATCAGACATCTGATGTAGAACCCTTTCAAATATTTAAAGATAAGTACTCTCTTAGATTCATTGGTATATTTTTGATTTCACAAATGATTGTGTATCATGAATGCTAGTGTTTGGTTAGACGTGGGGAATTCCCTATTTACAGCAAAGTAGTGGAGTGAGATACAAATGATGGTGGGACCTGTGGTGGTTTACCTCACTCTTATTCACCTTAGAGTTGTGTCATTGCATGTGTATCAAATATAGAAGACTGAAGAGTTGGTCTTTAATTTTATTTTCATAACAGACTATATGGTCAGGTTTCATTAAATTGATAGATATATTCACTTTCCTTTTATTGTATCGTGAATTAAAACCAATAGAGTTAGAGAAAAAATTCTAAATAATTATTGACGGCCCTTTGATTGGATAGAGTGTCCTAATGTATGTGTAGAATTAGCAGTGTCAAACTTATGGGTTTATATTTTTATATGAATGTATTTTCTAGATTAAGGTGTGATTTTTCACTTCATTTATGGGGTCGGTACCCCATTTATGACATGGCATGGGTCATCTATTAAATTTTATAACTTCTAGAATTCTTATCTCATTAGGAACGAGCTATTCTAACATTGATGGTGATAGTAATACTCATTGATGGTATCTTCCCTTGGCATGGTGTGGGATCCCCAACATATTTTTAGTTTTAGCATGATAATATAAGTAGTTTTTTAGTAATGATGAATCAAGGTCTAAGGTCGGTACCACCTCGGCCAAGTTGCACATTCCAATGAGGCATGGGTCTCCTATAACTATTGTTGGATTCATAGATTGGTGATGATGACATTTTATGATAGAGGAGGGATCATGTGAAGAATATAGTAAGTAATAGGGTGCTCCTGTTCTTTCCCTCATGGTGAGCTCCCTAGATAGGAGTGCATTCAGATGATAGTTCTCTTTTGATAATGATTATTTCCTCCTTCATGTGTGTTTGGGATGTTGGGATTCTATCTTACATTTTGGTTGGTTGAGGTGGTGTGTCATCCTATCTGGTTATCCAAATCAAGGGTTTCCCCCATAATGAGATAATGGACTACTATTTAGAAGTCTTCCTCAGCACTGGGCACTTAGGGTTGTGTACTTGGGTAATATTTTTTTGACTTAAAGCTTTATTCATAGAATGATGGTGGGATGAAAGTTTCTGTTATATGCCTTATGGTATGGGTGTGTGGTTTGATGGAGGTTTGTACCTCCTGGATAGGTGTGTCCATACTAACCATAGATCTTTCTTATCAAATCCATGAGGTGTGTTCCAGTGTGTATGATGTTACGAACCCCCTTCTGAGGACAGAGGCTATGTGATATTCTTCATGGAGGATGAGTAGGGAATTTTTTCACTACGGGTGATGTGCATGGAGGTTTCTTTCTCTGAGGTGTGAAACATGTTTAGGTGTCCCAGTGATACATGTGTGTGTGCTTGTAGTGGTTGTATTTTAATTCCCCCTACTAGATAGGGTGGAATTTTTATTGAGAGTCGAGTGGTGTTTTCTCCTAGTTTGTTTTCCCTTGGTGTGTGTTGGGAAGTTGTGTGGTTTGGCCTAGTCTATATGTTGACCTATATCCTTCTTTCCTTTTTTATTTTTGGGGAATCCTTCTGGGTATTTTTATACTAACCCATGCATAGGATTCATTCCCCATTCTTGGTGTGTGTATTAAAATTTTGTACAAGTTGGTGGATCCATAATAACGTGTGGAGCTAGCTAGGCTATCGGAGCCTATGGAGTCGAAGCTTGGGAGCGTCTGATGGAGTTCAATTCAATCGATGTTAAAAGTAGAGGTACATGATGTGATCTTGAATTTTACTCATTTACTATATTTTATTCATTGAAAATACCCCACATTTTAGTTCATATCCCAGTATAATAGTATTTTTTGTTGACTTTCTGAAATTGGGACTTAATTATAAATTGGCATTAAATATGGTTTTTATTGATTTGTATATATTTTGATATAGATTTTGGAGTAATTATTTGAAGAAAATTATTTCTTTTTGAATTATTAGGGTGGAATTTAATTTATGAGAAATGCTACACTAATAAAAAAATGTGAACTTTTGTAGGTTGGAAAATTATAAAGGCCATGAGTGACCATGACATCCACGGTCACTATGATTACTATGGGTACTGACCATATGCTATAGCTTCATGAACCTATTATCACATGGTAGGCATGGTGACCATGCCTTCAACTTACTATAGGTAATGCTCATGATCACTTGTATGCCTTACTGCACCCTATACTCATGGTAGGTATACCTATCTGGAGATCCATCAGCCGATCGTGTTTTCAAAAATTCTAAAAAAGAAAAAATAGCTAACCACATGAAAAAAAATTATTTATCATACCATAAATCTCACAGTAGGCATACCTACTGTGATCCCTTACTCTTAATCCACTATTTCATGGCAACACACTGACCATAACCTTCACAGTAGTCATGATTACCGAAATATTTACCAACCTCGACCTACTCTTCCTTTTTCCATGCAGTCATCAATAGACCCCCAAGACTCTACTTCCTTTGAAGAACAAGATCCCTATTAACTTATGCTTAAAGGGTATCCATAGTTTGGGTGTTGCTTCAAAAATTTTCCACCACTATTTATCTACCACCCCAAGGAAAAATAGGATGCCACCAACCTTTTCGGCACCACCTTCTTCTTCCAACCCTGGATTTGAAAAAATGACATAGTAAATACACTTTACTAGGAGACTCACAATGTTACTCCTCTCTAATCTAGTCCCCACTCTGACTAAGTGCGATATCCATCTGATCATACCAAGTGTGAAGCTATCCTACCTAGAAAAACTCAAAGGAAGATCTACCATTACACTATGTCATGAAGGAGATTATTGCTTTTAGACACCAGAGTTGTATGAAAAAGGACCAATCTCCCATGAGAATCCAATGGAAATATGGGATCAGCTTATAATTGAGTTTTTTAGCCTTCACCATTAAAAAGAACCATTGGTGGCGTAATTATTAGACCTAAGGTAAGAAATAAAATCTGTCCTTCAGAGAATTTATAGCACCACTAACAAAGAAATGGTTGGATTTTATTGGAAAATGATGTTAGAATATAAGTTTCAGATACTGGTATAATATGATGTCTCACGGATAAAAAAACATATTCCAAAGTGCTAAAAAAATAAACAAGGCCCATTAGCTAAATCTCGAGCCCAATTTTTCCCTTTAAACATAGGGAAGACACTGACTATGTTGTGAAGAACTAGATCACTCAAACTTAAAAAGGATATAGGGTCGGATCCTGTAAGATCATCGGTTCCTTATATAAATCATCCAAAACTTTCTTTCTTGAAACATGTCAACCATCGAGCTAAAAGTAAACCTTCACCCTTTTCAAAGTAGAAATTCTAGAATTTAATGAAAAAGAATTTTCCTATAAAATATAGATAACCTTGGAATCCAAGAATTAATATATATATATATATATATATATATAAGAAGATAAATACTAGTATAATAAAAGAGTATTAAGGGACTCTTGGACTCTGAAAAGTGATAGAACTTACTCTAGAAGGTTTACCTCAATCACCACGAGCCTCAACTCTTATGTTATTTTATTTTCCTTTTGTAAACCTCCAATGATGGTACACTAGGCCATATGTGGTTTGATGGATGAGAGTCCCCTCTCCTCACATGTTGATGAATTTTTTTATTCTAAGTCTATTAATAGCTCCTTTATAGAATTTAATGGTTTTGTTAGTATAGGGTTCTTCTGATTTTAGATTTTAAGTTCTTATGATTATTTTCATCATTACATGCATAAGACACTTGGATTAAACCCACCACATAAGATAAATATAAGAGGATTAATTCCAGGTGAATAGAGGTATCCACTCACCAGGATTCTTAAAGGTAGGAAACACAATGATCATTTTATTCCCTAATCTAAACCAAAATATCTTGATAAAGGTAATCAGTTTGACTCAATTGATGAGGTGATTATTATAAAATAATTGGATAATGATTCAATAAGTGAATGAGGGAATAATCCAAGGCTAGACCAATAATTAATTGATTTATTTTAAAACAAGTTTACTTACTTTTTATTTAAAAATAGAACCCATAAAACAAGATTTCAACACAAACACAACACTATATTATTCGGAGACAATCAGAGTCCCAATTTTATTGAATATTTTTTTGGTTCAAATTTTTTTTTGAGAACCTCATGTCAAGAATGCATCAAACCTAGAACTATTTTCATAGAGTCTAGTGCTTTGTTTAAAATTTAAAAAAATTCTTTCAAATGAACAGATCTAATTCCCCCAAACTCACTGGCATTGATCTAGGGGTTGAGAAAACTATTATTGAAAGACTCAAAACATTAAAGAACTAAGAACAAAAAGAAAGAGAGTTTTTCACCGTTCCATTTGTTGATTCTACCTCCTCGGTTTCATCCTCCTCAGAATATACAATATGAATTTAAGAGATGGAAGGTAATCTATATCTATTGAATATAACTTTGAGAGAAATCTATGCACCCAATTTCAATACGAACAACCAAAAATTAAAATTAAATGATCCATGGGATTGTGAACTCAAAAATGGAATGATTGGGATATTGTTTAAGTTACATGGACTATATAGTAAAGACCCCAATATGAACTTAAGATAATTTTGAGAAGTTGTAAATGGATTTGGAACAAGAGGAGTTGCTGAGGCTCAAATCAACTGGAAGGATTTTCCATTCTCACTTGAAGGATAATTCAAGGAGTAGATCTAGAATATATAACCTGGAGAAGTCAACTAATGGGAGTAGCTATAGAATATGTTCCTCCAAAAATTATTTCCCACTACAAGAAGTTATCAATTTAGAAGGTAAATTGATGTAATCAAACAAGCAACAGGAGAAATGCTCTATGAGTTCTATGAGATATTCAAGAAACTAACCACATCCTTCCCACACTATCCATATGTAGAACTTAACTTCTTATTATTTTTCTACCAAGTATTTATTTAAAGTGATCTAGACCTACTTGATGCTTCCTTAGGAGGATCATTGATTGATAAGTCACCAGCCGATGTATGATACATCAATGAAAGTATATTACAAAATTCCAAATAGTTTAGTACTAAAACTGTAACCAAAGGAGTTCATGAGGTAAAAATATCCAAATAAACTTTATTATAAAATAAAATAAAACAATTAACTTACCTTGTGATACAATTAGGTAGGAAAAAATACATGAATCATTACACACCACACCCCCAAGGACCTTCCAACCATACTACTCATAGGATAATTTTACTGATGGATGTCCTCAAGTTTAAGGAATTAAATGTTGTGATTCCATGTTCTAGAGGCAATTCCAAAACCAAATAAGTGGAAACCAAGGATTTAGGAAATTTTCCACTGACCAATTTATAGATAGAATCCAAAAAACTCAAACACTGCCATTTCAACAAGATTCTCAACAACCTTTTCAAACCCCTCCATACCAGAGGCGGAATTTCCAAACATATAAAATCTAACAACAAGGACAACCATAAGAACCTTCAATCAAAGACATTCTAAGATAGATAATAAAATCTCAAAATAATAAACACACTACCCTCACCACTCATGGGTTAGAATTAAATGTATAATTCATCCAACTCATGAACACCCTGAATAATTTGTTCAATAAAGGATCGGGTAAGATTTCTACTCAGATATTTCCAAACCCCAAGGGAAATTTTACTGAAATTACATTGAGGAGTGGAAAAAAAACTATAATATAATAAAGTATCACCCCTATAAATTGATAGTGGAAGTAAAAAAAGAAACAAATATCTAAAGAATATTTCCTAGAAAAAGATCCTAAGGAGGAGGTAGGGAAGGAACCATCAAAAGAAAAAATACAAACCATAGAAGATCTACAACAACCCCCAGCTCCCTTTTCTATAAGAATGTAATAACCAAGAAGAATAAAGGAGTAATAATTGTCACAAGAGATGTTGGAAGTATTCATAAAAGTGGATATTAATATCCCTCTATTGGAATCCATTATCCATATTCCAAGGTTTGAAAAATTCCATAAGGATATGTGCATCAATAAAAGGATATTAAAAGGAAATGAAGAAGTGTGAATAGGTAAGAATGATTTTGCTCTTTCACCACTCAAATCCCCCAAAAATTCCAAGATCTGAGAATTTTTTTTATTCCCTACACAATTGGTAAGATCACTTTTTACAAAGCATTGTGTGACTTGGGATCTTCAATTAATGTAATACCTTATTCCATTTATTATTATTTATAGATGGTAGAATGTAAACCCACACATGTGGTTGAACAGCTTTCTAATAGAGCCACTGCCTATTTGGTAGGTATCCTTGAGGATGTCATGGTAAGTGAACAAGATTACCCATTCCCTACCGACTTCTACATTCTAAACATGGAATAAAGAAAAGGTAAAGATAATTTTACCATTATTCTAGGCATAAAATTATTAAAGGATTCTCAAACTGTAATAAAAGTCAATGAAGGAACCCTTTTCATGACATTTTTTGATGAGACAGTAGATTTCAACATCCTTGATTCAATGAAACATCCACATAAAGAACATTCTATTTTCACCTTAAAACATTTTGAACACCCATGTTCTTCTAGGGAGGAATTTTAAATGTTTAATAACATAATTATAATAAAAGAAACTTTGGAAATACCTGACCTGTTGGAAAATATATTTTTGAAAATGAACTTAATCTGCATAAAATTTCAACAATTGATCAATTGGAAGAAATAGATGAAAATTATTTTGATGAGTTACTAAATTCTAACACTAACATTTCTTATTTACTTGAGCAAGTGGATATATTGTAGAATAATGAAATGAAAAAATCTCTAAAAAACCCCTGAATTAGAATTAATGCTACTACCCTAAAATTTAAAATGTGTTTTTTTAAAAGATAATAATAAAATTTCAGTCATAATTCCCAATAACTTAGAACCCAACCAAGAAAACCAATTGATGTGGAATATTGCGAATAATTATTTGTAAATATGATGGAAATTAGGATATATTCTAGTAATAATCCCTACCACATGCATGCATAGAATTTTTTGGAAGAAGGATCCAAGTTAGTAAGACAACCCCATAGAAGGCTCAACCCAACCATCCTAGATGTAGTAAAAAAGGAAGTAGAGATAATTTTAAATTATGAAATAATCGATCCCATATAAGACTCCTAATGGGTGATCCCCATTCAAATTTTCCCAAAGAAAAATGGTTACACAATTGTGAAGAATGAATATAATGAATTGGTACCCACCAGATTCTAGAATAGTTGGAGAGTATGTATCGATTATAGGAGATTAAACTATGTAACTAGGAAATACCATTTCCCCATACCCTTTATAGACTAAATTCTATAAATACTAGCTAGGAAAGGAAATTATTGTTTCATTGATGGTTTTTTTGGATATTTTCAAGTTTTAATAGCTCCTTGTGACCTGGACAAGACCACCAACACATGTCCCTTTGGTACATTTTCCTACCCAAGGATGTATTTTGGTCTCTAAAATTCCACAGGTACCTTTAAAAGTTGAATGGAAAGTATCTTATCATACTTGATTGAGATTTTTCTAGAGGTATTACTTGATGAATTTAGTGTGTATGGAACATTCTTTCAAAACTATCGGTAGAGTCTAAAAAAGGTTTTACAAAGATGTATAAAGAAACAACTGGTTTTGGATTTTGAAAAATACCATTTTATGGTAGAAAAATGAAATGTTTTAGGCTATTTAATTTATAAGTAATGAATTTAAGTTGATAAATCCAAAGTTGATTTAATTTCAACACTACCCCACCCCACCATTGTCAAGAAAATTAGATCATTTTTTGTCCAAGTAAGATTTTATATAAGGTTTTTTAGGGACTTTAGTAAAATTGAATTTACCTTGACTAACTTACTTAGGAAATAAAATGACTTTGTATTTAATGATTCATGCATGATAGCTTTTGAAAAATTGAAATGATTTTTAACCACAACCCCCATTATATTTCCACCAAAATGAATTCAAACTTTCAGATATTGTTTTATACTTCCAATAAATTTGTAGGGTTTATGAAATCCTAAAATATTGATAATATTCTATGGGTGATAGCCTATATTTCACAAAACCTAGACACTTCCCATATTAACTACACAATAATACAAAATGATTTTTTGTCAATTATTGTGGATTTAGAAAATTTTTATTATTATCTCTTAGAAAGTAAAGTGATTTTTTATTCTGATCATACAACCTTAAGATATTTGATCAAGAATATTGATGAAAATACTATACTGGTAAGATGGATTTTTTTCTTGCAAGTTTTTGACCTCAAAATTAAGGACATTTAGGGGTGAGAAAATATGGTGGTTGACCATGTAAACAAGTTGCCTCAAACTGTTGAAGTAGAACCTATCCCAAAGACTAGTTTAGAATATTCCTTCCCATATGAGAAATTATAAAGTCTATCCTAAGTACCCTGGTACTCTGACATAGTAAATTTTCAAGTCATAGTAAAGGTACCTTCCTTCTTATCTAAGAATCAAACTTCTAAATTAAAATATGAATCAAAACACTATGTTTGGATAGAACCTTATCTATAGAAATTTTTCAATTTTAAAATGATTATAAGATGCATTCCTAAGGAGGAAATAAATTTTGTGCATTATTTTTGTCATAAAATTACATGTAGAGGCCATTTAGACCTTAAAGAACAACTAGAAAAAATTTGGAAACTAGATTTTTTTTGGTCCTTCGTCTTTAAAAATTCTTATGATTTTTATAAAAAATGCCCCAGATTATAGTTTATTGGTGGAATTTCTAAAATAAAAGAAATTTAAAAACCTTTATTTTTTTGAGATATTTGATATCTTGGGAATTGAATTCATGGGTCTATTTCCTCTGCCATTTGGATTTTCCAATATCTTGTTAAAAGTGGACTATGTGTCAAAATGAATTGAAGCCAAAGCCACTTGGGATGATGACTCAAAAACTATAATTTAATTTCTAAAATCAAACATATTTTCTAGGTTTAGAATACCTATAGATATAATTAGTGACCATGGAACCAATTTCTATAATAAGAATATGGAGGCCCTCATGAGAAAATATGGAGTTCAACATAAAACCTCTACTGCCTACCACCCGTAGAAAAATGGACTGGCAGAGGTGTACAATAGAGAATTCAAAAGGATCTTGGAGAATCCGGTTCAGCCCAACCGTAATGAATAGAGTAAGAAAATAGAATATACATTGTGGGAATATAGAACTACCTACAATAACCCATTAGGTGTGTCTCCTTACTGAGTTTTTTATGGTTAACATTTCCACTTTCCTATTGAGTTTTAACACAAGGCCGACCGGGCTATCAAATGATTAAACCTCAAGTTTAGAATGGTTGTAGGATAAATGAAACTATAAATAATAGAGCTTTAGGAATTGATAAGAGAGTCACATGACAACTCACTAATATATAAGGATAAAACCAAATCTGAACATGAAAATTTGATCCAGAAAAGAGAGTTAGGAACTAGAGATAGAGTACTGCTATTTTATTAAAGAGTGAAAATTTTCCCAGGTAATCTTTATTCCAAATATACTAGACCATAAATAGTAACTACTAATTATCCATTTGGTGAAATTTATATTGAAGGATAAGGTTCAAGGAAACCATTCAAGGAGAGCATCTAACAACTAAAGAAGTACCTGGAGGAATTTTGGAAAGAATGTGTGGAGGAGTCCAAACTCCCCCCTACTACTGAAAAATAAGTACTTACAAGTTTTAACTTTCCTTCATTTGGGTCTAGAATTTTATTTGATTTTTAATTTTATTTCTTAAACAAATGAATATTAAAATTCAACTGGGATAGTATTAGAACCAAGTGTGGGGAAGAGATCAACCATAATCTGTAAAAAAATATTCTATAAATACCCCTTTTCTATTTTAAATATATTTTTATCTTTAATTCAAAAAAATGTGTTCTGTAAAAAAAATTCTGTAAATATATTATTTTACATACTTTTGTATTTTTTTATTTTTTTATTTTACACCCTTTTTTTAGACCTCATTTCTACCCTAACTAACATGAAAATACTATGTTATAGTTGAGTAATTCATAGGTTTTAGAACCATAAGAATTTAAATTATTGTTTATTTAGTTAGTCATTGTACTCATGTAAGTATTTCCTTTTAACTAGGTGATAGATTTTGAGTGAAAATATTTTTGTGGAATTAATGTTATAAATTTAAGTCACTATAATTTTGAACTTGATATGAGGTAATCGGACCTATTTTAAACAGAACGCCATAGGGTGACAACTTAAATGAAAATGATATAAGTCCATTGAACCTAGAATAAAAATGGGGAATTGGAAACCCTGAATGGATCTCTAAGACAAGGGCACTAGGTGTATTTTTTTAATTAAATAAATCAATTTTAATAAGTGTTATGCATAGTGCTTTTCACAAGATTCTGGATGGAAAAATTAAATAAAGGGCCTTGTGAAAAATGAATCCATTTAGGTGAGGGGAATATTGAAACCATATATATATATATATGGTAAATTTATTTATAACACATTCAATTAAGTTCCATCAATGAAGTGGAAAATCAAACTTTGGTTAGAGGAAACTTAAGAAAAAGGGGTAAATTGAAGTTCTTTTTGTTAGAATTTTGATTCCAATTAAATATAATTTGATCTAATCCTAAAATAAAACTTTTATTAAATTGAATTTAGGTAGTGGTTTGATTCACATGTGAGGCATGATAATTTTTCATAGTCGATAGGCCCCCATTTACTTCTTCTCTAATAGATAAATTTAAATATAGGTAGGATGAACTTCTTTTTGAATAAAATGAAATTTAATGATAATATTTTTCAGGAGTGAAATAGTTTAAGTGTGGGGGATTGATTTAAGCTATAATTTTCAACATTTAATATCTATTATTCATTAAAAACACTCTGAATTATAGTTCAAATACTAAGTTAATAGTAATTTTTGTTGATTTATTAAAATTGATACTTAATTAAAAGTTGGATTTAAATATGGTGTTTATTGATGTGTACATACATTGATATAAATTTTAGAGCCCTGATTTGAAGGAAATTGTTTATTTTTAAATTATTAGGGTGCACTTTAGTTGTATTGAAATAATAAAAAAATAAAAAAAATGTGAACTTTTGTAGGTTGGAAAATTACTAAGGCCAAGAGTGGCCATGACATCCAAAATCACTTGGCATACCATGGTTACTGATCATATTATACCACTACATGAACCTATTGTCACATGGTAGGCATGGTGACCATTATTTCAAATTACCACAGTCACTGCTCATAGTCACCTGTGTGCCTTACCGCACCCCATACTCATGGTAGGTATACCAACTTTGAGTGTCATCAGCTGACCATTTGTTTAAAAATTATGCAAAGGAAAAAATAGTTAACTTCCTGAGAAAACAATATTGTCCATAACAAAAATCTCATGGTATAAATACCTATCATGATCCCATACTCTTCATACACTATCTCACAGTCATCACACTGACCGTGAACTTCATGGTAGTCAAACTTACTACGTATTTTACCCACCTATACCTACCATGCCTTTTCCATGTGGCTATCAACAATCCCTAGGCCTCCACTTCCCTTGAAGAATAATATCCATATTTATAGATTCTTGAAGGAGATCCAGGGGATGGGTTCTTATCCAAAAATTTTCCACCACTATTTATTTTCCACCTAGAGGAAAAACGGGACACCACCTACCCTATCAGCGCCACCTTCTTCTACCACCCCTGGTTTTGAGATGATGATGGAGTGAAACCACTTTACTAGGAGACTCAATGTAGTACTTCACTCTAATCTAGGCTCTGATTTAACAAAGGGTTAGATCCAACCTATCATGCCATAGGAGAATCTACCTTTCCTACACAGCCTATAAGGGAGATATTCCATTCCACTCTATCATGAAGGAGATTATTGCTTATCAACACAAGAGCCACATGAAAAAGGACCCAGATTCCATGATAATCCAAATTAAACATGGGGAAATTGTTCAATTGAGTTTTTGAGAAGCTCCCTTCACCATTAAATAGAACCACTAGTGGGTTTAATTCTTAAACATGATGTAATCAAGAAAATCTATTATATTGATAAGCTATATTTACACTAACAAATAAATAGTTTTCATTCACTGTACAATGGTGGGAGGATCTGATTTATTGATACTAGCAGAATATGATGTCTTGCGGGTAAAAACACTTATGCTAAACCACTAAACAAATAAACAAGTCCCATTTTCTAAAGCAAGGGCCTAATTTTTACCTCTGAACATAAGTAATACACTCACTATGTTGTGAATCACTAGATCACGTCACCTTAAAAGGTTATTGGGGTAGATCATGGAAGAGCAATGATGCCTTATAGAAGTCATCCAAACCCTTCCTTTTGGACATGTTTCAACCATTGAGTTAAAAGTAAACCTACTCCCTACTCAAAGATGACATTATAGAATTAAATGAAGAAGTGCATTTCCCTCATGTGGAGAGAACCTTTAAATTCAATAATTCATATATATATAATAATATCATTACTGGTAGAAGAAAAAATATTGAGGGAACTCTTAAACTCTAAGAAGGGGGGGAACTTACACTGTAAGGTTTCCTTAAATCAACACGGGTCGTGAATCTTGTATTATTTTATTTACCTTTTGTAAACCTCCAATAAGGGAACACTATTCAATATACAGTTTTGTTGAGGAGAATCCCCCCACCTCCCTTATTGATGAATTCTAAGCTTCCAATTCTAATACTAAATCCTTTATATAATTTAATGGTTTTATCAGTAGAGGTTTCTTTTGATGTTATCATTTAAGTTCTTTTTCTTATTTTTGACATTTCACACAAAATACACTTGGATTAAACCCACCACATGTGATAGTAATTAAAGGGTGAATAGAGATATCCACTCATTGATCTAAGTAAAGGTAGGAAATACATCGATCATTGTATTCCCCTATCTGAACTGAAATAGCCTGATACAAGTAATCAGTTGGATTCAATTGATGAGAGGATGATTAGAAACTAATTGAATAATGATTCAATGGGTGAATGAGGGAATAATACAAGGTTGGACCACTACTTATTTATTTTATTTTAAAACCAACCAGTTTTACTTACTTTTTCTTTAAAAGTAAACCCAAAAAATAAGATTTCAACACACACACAACAATGTATCCTCTGGAGACAATATGAGTACCACTTTTACTGCATATTTCTCAGGTTCAAAAATTATTTTTTTGAGAACCCCATGATAGGTTTTCATCATTACACATAAATATTTTAAATTCTATATAATTATGGACATCCTTTGTGGTTATGTTTTCCTGTATTCGTGGTATATTTTTTTTGTGGAGTGTCTAGGATAAGGCCTCCCATATATTTTGTGTACCTTCTTGGTGTTATTAATTAGACCCTGGATTATTGGAGGTGGGGTTGGGGTATCACACTCAACCTATCACCACCCAAGAGGGGTCCCCATGGGTCAGGTTGTGACACCTTAGGAAATCCCCATGGTGCTAATTGATGAGATTACCTATTGGGGTGTTAATCCCCCTAGGAATATTATACATTACTACTGGGTGGGTCATTTTTATTCCCATGGATAGATTATAGATTTACTAGGGAAAGTTTTCTATGATAAGACTTTAGTATATGATTTCACATCATGTATGGGAATTAGTTGTGATTATCATATGATATTAATGGATTTCATGGGGTTATCCCCCTAGGAATTAGCACTTTCACCTACTGTAAAATGGTCGTTAGGCCAATTTTTGGTTGGAATAGTTGTGTGACATGCTCAGGGACACTCAAATACTAGCCTAATTAGGTAGTGTTGATCCTGGGTGGCATGTTATAACATATGGATTGATCGTCGTTATTTTATTTTGTTTCCATAGTTATTTTTATTATCCATCTGAGTATGTTATATGCACATACACTATATTTACTAGTTATGTATGATATTGTGTTATAGTTCCATAATAAGTTTTAATTGAAACCTACTTAGTTGTGCATGGCACTTTGGTACCTAAGAATCTCTCATTGATCATAGGTACAGGTTGGGATGAGGTTCGGGTTTTAGGTCATTCAGTTGGATAACTTGAATGAATTCATGAGACAGAATAGGTATGGCTCAAATATGTAGTAGATCCTACTATTTTATTCTTTTATTTATTTTGTATGTGTAATCAGCCTAGTGGGTGATCAATAATTTTATGCTAGTATGACTATGAGTCTATATTGTTTCATTTCATTTGATATATCATGTTATGTTTATTTTCTTCCACACATTCTTTTTATTTGTACTGAATAATTTTTAGTTATTTCTTCGGTTATTTTTCACTCTTATATGAGGGGTATAGTCTTACCATGGTACTATCATAAACCCCCGCTACTAGTCAGTAGCCTCTAGTGTGTAGATAGGCACATCTGAGGTCAAGTTGTGACCTGATCTGGTTACTGTAGAGTGAACCAAGGTGGGGATGTGACATTTCACTTTCTATTTAATGTGGAAAAATGTTTCTTATTTTTCTTTTAATATTGAGAAGACTTACCCTATATACATTAACTCTTTTAAAAATATTTTTATCTCACCATAAAATTCCATGAATATTTTTCCACGCATTCAGATTTTACATCAAAGTCCCAATAATAAGGTAGTAAAAAACCCTCTCTTATAACTCAAAAGACTCATCAATCAACCTTAAAAACTCTTTCAAATATCTCTCATATATATAGGGTCTTTATCATGTGGTGTAATGATGAATAAAATATATACGTACATGAGATGCACTACAACAAAACCTGTAATAAATAGTGGTGGCCTATATCCCGCTAGATAAAAGTGCTCATAAAAGTTTGTTGCATGAAACTTCATCCCACATCGGACTTTTTCTTTATCTGTGCAGCGCTTTATATGTCTGGATATTCCATCATCATAACATGTCATGGCTATAGGGGATCAGCACCTGCATACATTATACCACACATAGGCCTCACAGGATGACCCCCACACGTTCTTTCCCACTTTCCCAGCCGCCTTACCGAGTCCATATACATTGGGCCTCTCACTCGTGGGCCTATACAAAGCCCTCCAGCCCGACCTCCCCCAATTTTCTTAAATACTCTAATAAAAAATAATAAATAATAAATATAAATTGTAAAAATATAAAAACATTGAACTAATAAAACAAATAAAAATTAAAAATGAATTAATTACAAAAATATAAAAAAATTATTAATAAAATAATTATTAATAAAAATGAATAAATTATATATATATATTATAAATAGTAATAAATAGTATATATTAAATATAAATGTATAAAATGAATAAAATGTAATAAATAAATAATTAAAAATTAAAAATTACCTTATCTCAGGCCTGTTAAAGAAATAATAATAAATAAAAATAAAAAATGAATAAGTTTCAGAAATATTAAAAAATATATCATTGAAACAATTATTAATAAAAATGAATAAATTTAATATATATATATATATATATATATATATTATAAATAGTGATAAATAGTATATATTAAATATAAATATATAAAATTAATAAAATGTAATAATTAAACAAATCAAAATTCAAAAATGAATAAATTTCAAAAATATTAAAAAATTATTAATGAAATAGTAATTAATAAAAATGAATAAATTTAATATATATATATAATATAAATAGTAATAAATAGTATATATTTGATATAAATATATAAAATGAATAAAATGTAATAATCAAACAAATAAAAATTAAGAATAAATAAATTACCAAAAATATTAAAAAATTATTAATGTAACAATTATTAATAAAAATGAATAAATTCAAAATATATATATATACACACATTCTATTTAATGCTTTTAAATTTAATATATATTTATATTTATATTTATATTTATATGTTTAATATGTTTTTAATTTTGTTCATTTTTAGTATTTATTCATAATTAAATTCTTATTTCATATATATAAATATATATTGATATAAATACACACACTATTTATTTATTTGTAATTAATATATATATATATATATATAATTTGTTTTAAATTTTATTTGTTTAATATTTTTTTAAGATCGATGGATCTACGACAGCTTCTTGGTTGAGGTATCCATGGAGATTAAGGATTATTTATAGTGATATCATTGATTCAGTCACCTGATGATCTCTTTACGCATGGGTGTTCCGAATCCCATAGGCCTATGGGTGTTGCAATGGAAGGACAAGATCTTATGGGCAGAAGGATGTAGCCAGTGTTGAGGTCAATTCTCAAAATCGGTTATCTCTCTTCAAAGGTTCAATGGCTAGTCATATTCACCCAAAGTGTAACGTTTCCCATGTAAGGGATGACCCAACAGTTGTCTCAAAACAGTTTTAAATTAGATAGCACTCGATCATTGGGTGTCTAGTTTTTTCAAGAGGCTCAGCACTGTGGATGGTCAGAGACTTGATTAAGAGGATCTTGAATATTTTGGGCTTTGTATATTAGAGATGCATATTTCTGGGATGGGTTTTTTCCATATTTTATTCCCTTCTATGTATTTGAAGATGTGAGCCTAGGGATTCGCCTTGATCTCTCTCAAGCCAGGATTTCTCAATATCCATGAATGGGATCACAAATTCAAATTATTGGAGGTAGGATGCTCATTGTTGTAGATATGGGTTAAGTTATTTGGTCTGAACTTGATCCTCTGGCATCCTAAGATCCTCTATGACATTAATATGGACAAAGGGTTTCTAATTTAATTGTAAAAATAAACTGAAACTTCCATATTCAGACATTATTCATGATTCTTAGTCAAAGTTTAATTGTGTTATTTTTTTTTTTTTTTGATAGAGTGTTTCTTTCAATAGATGGTGATGAAAAAGACATGAAAATTTAGTATAAAAATTCCTATTTTTGTTTGAATTGGAAGTTTATTGGTCATAAAATTTCGAACTGCAAAAAAATCGGTTGTTTGTGTTTTCTACTCCGTGCATGGGAATGATGAAGTTTCATGCTTTAAAAGGATTAAAATTGTGAATAAATGTACTACAGGTGTCATGGGAGATAATGATAAGGCTCTACCTCAAAATGTTGTGAATATTTAGGTTGAACAGCATGGGAATGGACTTGCGTTTGAGTTTGGGAAGAAGTTGGGTGATGATGTTGATGCCTCTACTAGTGATGCTTGTATTGGAGATATTCATATTTCATGTAATATTATGTCTGAGCTTGATTCTAGTCAGGCTGGTAGTGATAAATGATCCAAAATATGGGTTGATATTGTGGAGGAGGGGTAGGTAGGTGATGGCCATTTTGATCATGTTGTAGGGGTGTTGGATGCACATGTAGTGGGATTATTAAATAAATGGGACAATGTTTTGCTACCTAGTGAGGCCAGTGATACTACAGATAGAGGAAATGCCTTAGATAACATGATGGATAGTTTCCCTGATGAGATATCAATGGATGGACGATCCTTTGATGAAGAAGTTGTTCAATAATTAGTTACCCACCATTTAAAGTAGGAATAGTTGGTTTCGAAAAGATCTCATAAAGGTAATAAAATTTTAGTGGATGTATAGGGATTCCAATTGTTCATCCCTTAGAAATTCACAACACATGAGTCTAAATCTCATTCCCCACTGGTTTCACCCATTCTGATTCAAATACAAGCTGACCTCTTAGGTAGAAAACCTTTATAGGCTTCTCCCCTACATATTGTGTATCCAAGTGATGGTGTGAATGTGGAGTGGGTGTATCCACCTCAATTTACTGATTTAATGAAAAAGGCATATGTTTCCTTTGTCAAGGCCTCATATGAAAATTGTGATGTTTTATGAGGAAGAAATTCTATGATCATTCCTTGAGAGGATTGGGAAGGTGAAAGGGCCGTGGAAGGCCTTAAAAAGGAAGTAGACGAATGGTTTTTCTCATAGCTTGAAGTCACATACTCTTTGATGGAGTTGGATGTTTTTGGGTTTTATGACTATGAAACAGTTTAGAAGCTATTATTAATTAACATTGAAGATGGATTCCACTCCAATTCAGATATGGACTTTTAGGGTCTATATTGGGAATTCAAGATTTTCTCAATTTCAGGGGACTCCTGTGGATCATCATTGGAAGAGGAATATGAGTCCCCACAAGATTTTAAGACATGGGGGAGAGGTCAATATCTTAAAGGAAGAGGAATAAATCCAATAAATTTGGGATCCATAGGGACTAGTAGAGATTGACTTTCTATTTTAAGTTTCTTTCTTTTTGATGTAGGCATCCTATGCCTTGTTTGATTTATCTTGGTTCTTGTATACTTTCCTATTTTTGGAGTCATGGATTTGGTCTCCAAAACCATGACTAATCCATTTTCGTAACATTTTTTTAGAATTTGTTAATTTTTAATATTTATTTATATTTATTTATTAACATTTAATAAGTTTCTAATTAGTAGATTTTATTCATTTTTTATATTTTATCTCAATATATAATATTTATTTATTTTTAATATTTTTTTGAATTTATTCGTTTTTAATATTATTTTTTCATTAATAATCTTGATTTTTTTCTAATATTTTTGTAATTTATCAATTTTCAATTTTTCAGTTTTCAATATTTTTTAAATTTTATCCATCTTTAATATTTATTTATACATGTTTATTCATTAAAATTAAATGTTTTTTATATGGATATAATTATATGTATATATATTCATTTTAATTTTAAAATATATTCATTTTTAATTTGTTTAATAGTCTATATAATTAATAACACTTGTTCATTTTTGTAATATTTTGTAATCTACTAATTTTTTATTATTATTAAAATTTCACTCTTTTTTAACATTCATTCATTTATTAACATTTAGTATTATTTATTCATTAATAATGTTACTTATTTTTTAATTTTATTTATAATTTAATTAGTTTTAATATTTACTTTTTTAATATTTTTACAGTTTCTTCATTTTTAATATTTATTTATTCATATTTATTCATTAACATTTAAGGTTTTTAATATGGTTATAATGTAAATATTTAATATGTATTCACTTAATTTTATAATATATATCCATTTTTAATTTTTTTTAATAATTTATATAATTAATAAAACTCATTCATTTATTTAAAAAAATTTGAAGTCTATTTATTTTTAATTATCTAATTTCACTCATTTATAACATTCATGCATTTAATATTATCTATTCAGTAATAATGTTAATTAATTTTTACCTTATTATTTATATATTCATTTTTAATATATATTCTTTTTATATTTTTCAGTATATTTTATGTAGTTTTTATCAGTGATTTCCAAAGAGATATGATAAATATGGGTTTTGTTAGTACTAATATATAAATATATATATTTAATTTTTTTAACACTTTGTATAATTAATAAAATCTATCCATTTTTTAAATATTTATAAAGTTTGTTCATTTTTAATTATTCAATTTTACTCAATTTTTAAAAAGTATTTTTATAATTATAAATAACTAATTATTAAATTATAATAAATATATTTAAATAATAAATAATTTTATTATATTCATATATTAATAAAGATATACATAATTATATAAATATATAAGAGTCAAGGTGGAAGACGAGTGGTCCAACTACCTTCTGTACTACATCAAAGTGGGGATTTGATTCCCCACTGGCCCTTGTTTGGGCGATGTTTTGCATATAGCATAGAGATCGGGATGAACCTTGATGGTGGTGCATGGAAGATGGAGGGGGCAGCCCGACGATGATAGAACCATCGCAGTGGGTGTGGGACTGGGGATGACCCTTATCAATCCAAAGGAGGCAAGGCCACGGTGGTGAATGTAGGTGGATAAAGGGGAACAATGGTGGTAGAATGTTGGTTGTGATGGGGTCGGTGTTGGCCAGTGGTTGTCGGTGGACTGTGATGAAATCAGGTGAGTTGGCTTCAGAAAGGTGGTGACGGAGTGGGACGGTTGTCTCACTCTGTTTGGCGGCATGGAGGCATGACATCTAGGGCACTCAAAATGGAAAATCAGGTCAGACATGGGCCATCAAGTCTTGTTTATGGACCCTTTGGATCATGGGTCTACATGCCATTATATTGGGCCTTCATGTCATGTTGTATGGGTTAATGCTCACGAGGCCTATGAGTCATGTAATGGGATCCTCTCTACCCAATAAAATTAAAGAGGGTTTGTGTGGTTAATAAAAAGGAGGTACTTCTCCCCCTACTCATTCAAGCTCTTTCATAACTGAAGCTCTATTGTCACTCCCCATCAAAAATCTCAGACAAATAATCACTTTAAAAACCCAAGGTATGCGACTTGTGATCTGTCATTCAAGTTATTTCATTATTTCAACATCTTAAGTTCTTCATTGTCTATTTTTAATTTTTCTAAAGGGTTTGAATTCCATGAATAAACGGTCTTATTTTTCCTCGATCTACCTATGTAATTATCCATCTAATCTCCCTCCTATCGCACGCTAGGTTATCTTCTTATTTTCTAGTGTTAATTAATGCTTAGTCTTTGCTCCTCTATTGACTCCTCCTGCACTAGCCTCTCTTGTGTAATTTCCTTATCAATATTTAATCCCCCCACTTCAAATATATTTTTTCAATTTATATTTTCTACTTTTTTATACAAAATAAATCAAATTTTAATTTATGTATTTCCTTCTATTTAAACATAAAAAAAAATCTCCTTCTCACATGTTCGTATATGATGCCTCCTTTCTTTACAATCCTCCATACCCTCCATCCCTAATCCACTGCTTTGTTTTACTTCAATTGACCCTTAAAATTGGGTAGTTATTTCAAAATCAAAAAAAGTATGATTAGAGAGAGATTAGCCAAAGAGTTGATTCATTTTAGTTTCTTTACTATTTTACTATGTACTTTAATAATTTTTATATTTAGAAAAATGTTTTATAAAATCCTATAAGAACATATATAATATTAATCATGTTTGTAAATATTTACAACTATTAAATTTATCATATTAATTTAATTTATACTAGTTAAAATATTTATATATTACCACATCAAACATTATTAAAAAATATTTTTAAATTTCTATTTTTTTAATTTATATAGATTGAACCTTTAAATAGAATGAAAATTATATTTTAAAATCATGTTGATTAATTTCATAGGAATATTTCATATCATTATTATGTAGGTTAATTCACCTATATTTTCATTTGTAGTGCCCCAGTTCTATAATTTTTCACTTTTGGTAGTTGTTTCCCCATGCTTACCCCATTGAGGATTCCTTCCACTTTCATTTTAACATCATTTCTAATTAATAATTGGGTATTTTTTTCATTGCGTTATTAATTTTTACCCCACATGCATTCATTCTAACCACCGTTGTAAATTTCTCGCTCTGATTGTAATATAAGTATCCTTGTAATATATTTATATACAAATAATTTAGGGGAATAAGTCAAATTATGTTGTTAAATATTGAAAATCATAAATAAAATAACAAAAGGAAGTGATTGATGAATTAAAATAAGAGGTTGAAATATCAAAAACTTATAAATCTAAAAAACCAAAGAATTTT
Source organism: Viscum album (assembly GCA_963277665.1). Taxonomy (NCBI): domain Eukaryota; kingdom Viridiplantae; phylum Streptophyta; class Magnoliopsida; order Santalales; family Viscaceae; genus Viscum; species Viscum album. The sequence goes on from OY728166.1 coordinate 1,478,519,082, forward strand.
TTTAATTAATACTTAAAATATAAGGGTATGATATAATCATTGATGTATTGACATAAATTGTGAAAAAATATGGTAAGTGGAAAGAATTTCTAGGGTATTAAGTGACTATAACAAGAAGAAAACATGATTATCAAATAAGACTATCCACGCCTCTAAGGGCATATATAAAATTTATAATGTTATCCAATGAAAATGTGGAAGTAAAAAACTTAAATAATCCTCAAAGATAATTTATAATAAACTCATCCCACTTTTTTTACTCTCACCTAGAAAAGTCACAAAAAGTATTTTAGAGTTAGTGAATCAATAATGGTAAGATTATTGATATACCTTTGATAATATTTAGGTGTGGAAATACTTGTATTCATAGAAAAAAAATTAGAATCATGACCAGCATTAGTTTGAGTTGAGGACTCCCATAAATCTATTTAAAGATCCACTCATATTATCCTTAACTCTATAAATTAGTATTTTGTCCATCATTAAAAACATCCATATCTACTTCCATCTAGTTTAAACCTCACTCTTGGTTTCCACACTGACAATTTTCTAAAGTTTATTCTCTCTATTGGTTCCACTAAGTTTGAGTTTTGTTTTTAGGTGATCCCAGGTAGTTCGGATTATACTCTTACTATTAGTTTGAGATGAGTATTTCTACTGATCCCAATAAGAAACTTCTTCAATTTGTGTTGATGTTTATTGTTTTTTCATTTGATAAAAGATCATCAAATTCAGTTCCTAAGTACCCTGTCAATGAAACACCACATAGCCCACCACATACCAAGTGAATAAATGAATGAACATCAACTCCTCCCCCTTATTGGAATCCTACCTAAAAAGTTTACATAAACCATCCTAGAATTACTAACTTTTGTCCCATAAAACTTAAAATTGATAACCTAGAGCAACAACCACATGATTACCCCATGTTATTTCTTTTCATGTTGTCCTTTTGTAAAATTATAACTTTTCAAAAATCATTATTTATAACATTCAAAGGTTCGGTTCCCCTTATTAAAATTATCTATATATTTTATCCTTTGATTATGAACATCTTATGTATATTTATTTATTTTTTATACCAAAATAATATTTATGAAAATAATAGGATGGATATGAATAGAAAATGAATGGACTCTAATCATATGACAAAAGAGTTTGAAGATGGAGTTAAAGAGTTCATCATGTTTGTAATAGAGCATGAATATGACTCTTATTAAATCCTTTTTTTATGTTTATGTTGTTTTTATTCAAGAAAATTTAGTCTGGAATAGTTGGAAGAACATTTAATTTGTTAGGGAATAGATCCAAACTATAAATGTTGGACTAGACTTGGGGAAAACTGAATGTGCACACTGATTGTGATGATACTGTGGTTTATGGATCATTTGATATGAATAGCAATGAAATTTATGATGAATATCATATAAAATAAACGGAAATGGAATTTGAAAAAGGCATTCATGATTTTACGTAGTTTCTTGATAAGTTAAATAGTTGTGCTAAGAGATCATTGTATATTGATTGAACTAAATACACAACATTATTAGTTGTATTGAAGTTGTATAATTTTAAATCTGGCAATGGATGGAGAGATTCCAGATTTACTGAACTACTTTGTCTCTTAAATGATATGCTACCAGAATAAAATAAAATTACTTTTTGAATATATGATTCTAAATAAATTATACATTCAATGTACATTATCTCTAAAAAATACATGCTTTTCTGAATCATTGTATACTGTTTCACAAGGAACATCAATCACTCGTAAAATTCCCTAAGTGTGGAATGAATCAATACAAGAAAGGTTAATAAAGTCTTTATAATGTTGTATGGTACTTATATATCATTCAATGGTTTATAATACTTTATGAATGTTAGGAAATTATGAGACAGTTGACATGGAATGCAGATACAATAATTGAAGATGGGAAACTACGTCATCTAGTAGACTCTCTTCGGTGGAAGAAAATCTATTATAAATATCCTAAATTTGGGAATGAGCTGAGAAAATTCCATATTGTGTTATCTATATATTGAATAAATCCTTTTGTTATATAGATTATTACTCACAGTACATTACAAATTATGTAGGTAAATTATAACTTTCCACCTTGGTTATGCATGAAGCGCAAATACATTATGTTGTATCTACTTATATCTAGACAAAAACAACTCAGTAATGATATTGATATTAATTTGTATCCATTGATTAAAGATTTAAAATTTATGTAGGATGTAGGTATTATAATGTATGGTGCTCATAGAAGTGAATAATTCACATTGAGGTCCATGTTATATAGAATGATAAATTACTTTCTTGCTTGTGAAAATTTGTTAGGCTATACCATTAAAGTAATGTTTTGGTGTCTCATATATAAAGAATTGACACACTCAGTTTTTTTTGAAACATTCTCTGAAGATTGTGTTTATAGGACATCAGAACTTTTTACCTCAATGACATAACTACTAATCTTAGATGATAGTATTTTATGGGAATACCGAACAAAGTACAACACCATCTTTAATAATGGGTGATCAACTATTCAATAAAAAAAGATATTGAATTTTTTTTTGTTAATAGATTTTTGAAAAAACTTATGAAATCATGTTTGCAAAGGAGATCAATTTTCTTTGAATTTTCATACTAGAATTTTTTGTATGTCATACATTACCTTTATGTCATTTATATAGAAAAAATATGTATTTTATAGTGTTATTGATATGTTATTAAATTTTCCTAGAAACAAATAATGTAATCAAGGCTAGGTTGGACATGATTGGCATGGGGATAAGAGAATATTTGGCACTAGTGAATGGTGAAAAGTGGAATTTTCTTTCTCTGGTACCTTACACTCTATCTAGATAAAAAAATTTGGAATTTTTCATTTTCATTAATGGTGTAAAATTTCCATAGGGTTATTCATTAAATATCAAGAATTTTGTTTCAATAAATAATTTTAAGTTATAGGGTCTAAAATCACATGTCTAAATATTTTTATGCAATATTTAATGTCCATCATTTTATATTGCATTTTTCCAAAAAATTAATGACATACATTCACCAAGCTCTTCTTTTTTTTTAATCCATATTCAATAAAGTTATACACCCGATGAAGTTTCTAATCATGAGTAAGGAGATTTCAGTAATATCATGTGAATTATAGATGTTCTTACCACCATCATTATTTGATATAATGGTCCACTTGATGGTTCACTAGGTTAGAGTGGTTTAACTATGTGGTCCTATCCATTACAGATGAATGTACCCCATTGAATTTTATATAAATATTTTTGAAGGGTATGTCAAGAATCAAAGTCAGATAGAATGTTGTATTATATAATTAAATATTATTGAAGAAGATTTTGAATTTTTTACTGATTACCTAAAGGATGTTGATAGCATCATTCTCCCAAATTATTGTCATAGTGAATGCCTTTTGGTCTAATGGATTTCTGAAAGAGGTGTCGTTGCAATTACCATCACATAGAAGGATTAATATCGCCTTTACATTTTACATAATAGTGAAGAGGTTGATCCATATATTGAATCCTAAAAATCAATTCTTATAAATTTTAATCCATCAAGGGATAAAGGGTGGATATCAAATACATATAATTAATAGTTTATAGGATTGTTTTGATATCATATTTATAAGTATTTATTTGAAAATTTGAATTCGATTGTCAAATGACTTTTATGGCTAGCTAGGGGACCAAATGTAAATGTTATATCGTACATTGGTTTTGTAATTAATAGTTATATGTTCAATACAAAGGAACAAAATGAATAAAATATGATACAAAATAGTGGAGTTATGATTGTTGTATAAGTTATGTGTATATCTGGTTTCAAGGATTGAAATCCAATTTATGTAAATATTTCATATTTCAGAATTATTGTACAGATATACAAGTTTCATTATAAAACATTTTAAGTGTTGATTTTCCCTTGAAAATTGGTTTACAATAGGAGTGTAGTGAAATTTGATGGAATGGGCTTCGTGAGGGTGAATTGCAGTGTGAATGGTTATAAGGGTGAGTCTTTTATAATGGAATCACAAGTAGTGTTGATATTTTATGACTCAGATCTAGAAAACAAAAAAATTTCAATTATCATATTGGTTATTAAAATGACTATAGGATCATATAAAAATCAATTGAGGATGACCCTTTCATTGGTAGATAACAATTATTTCACGATGATCCCAATATAGACAATGACTTGTATATTAGAAGGGACCACAAAGAAGGGATTTGGATACTCGATAAAGGATTCAAATCCCTTTAACCTTTAAAGAAAATAAAGCAAGTTCAATATTCAGGTTAAAGTTTTTTTTAATATACTAGGTTTTTTTATCATAATATTATGCGTTATCTACTTTATTTATGTAATCTAAATTATATATTTGACTACTCATGATAATAATCACTTCTACACATGTTGATGTTACCAATATCGGGGAATAATATATGGTTTATGCTAAAACTAAATAATTATTAGGGGATTAATAACATGTTGATGAAAAAGAATAATGGTGTAGCATCACTATATTGACAAAAATTATAAATGAAAGAAGTAACGGTAAAAAATTTTAGTTTGGATGGAATCAATATGACCTACCTTTTTACCCTAACAAGTAAATTTTTATTAGTTATGTTGGGATCACAATTATAATGATTGTTCCCATTGATATAGATTCATGGTTCCATGTTTAGTCTATAAAAAAGGAAACCCTTTGAGAATATAATAAGGTAATGTTATCATATAATTTCTCTATTTTAAAAAAAAGTAATATGATGAAGTGTTGATTTACTTTTCATTATCTATTGAACAGTTTGTTTATTTTATATGATTTAAATAATAAATATGCCTTAATGGCCACCAAAAAATCCCATAAATTCTTCAAGACACATCTTACCAATCATCACCTCATCGATGTTTATGGGAAAGTAAATCCACACCCACCAGTTATGTATGTACATATTATAAAGTTGGAAACAATGAATAATTTCATATTTCATCATGATGAGAAATAATTCTAGGTGAATTATAGTCGATAATATATTATTTTACATTATTTATTTTATCCAATTTTATTCAAAATTGTAAATTTATGAAATAGTAAAGGAGTTCTTAAAATAAACAATGTGGATCAAAACTAATGTACCCATATCACAAAGTAAGGATGGGGTAAGCTTCACTAGAGAAGAAAATGGAATGTATTTTAAATATAAAATAACAATTTTATATGATATGAAACAATATATGTTCTTTTTTTATATGTAGATTGATGAATCAAAATCTGAAGCCACTTCTATCCCACATCATGTGTTATAGAAGGAGGCATGTGTAAATAAAGAGGGTAAGCTAGTTGATGAAAACACACAAGTAATATGGGAATCATGTGTAAGTATGAAATAATAGAAATTCATTATTCTTTATAAAAATATTATATAAAAATATATATTTATGTTTGTATGTTTTTTATATGGTTTATACATAAGAATAAGCAACAACCTTACCTGAAGAAAAACTACTTTCAGTAGCTTTGATGCGGCTAGAACAATATGCTTGCATTATAGGTGTTGTTTTTGGAGTGTCACCTCGAATATATTTTGATAAGACAAAACCTCAATAAGATACTTATTAGATGATGAAATGAATGCTGGTCAAAATAGATTCTTTGAAATATATTATTATCTAGTCTAGTTTGGTAGACCAATATTTGTGAAAGGATCAAATTGAACCAACAGTGGAACAAATATCATCACATAATGAGACAAATGACCCGACTAGTTTTGAGCCTAGTCATTCTACTCAACCACATACCTTACTCAAGTTAATAAATTATTTAATTAATATTTATCTTAAATATGAATCAAACCACTTCAGGTAACCTTATATTGCTAAATTCTTACAGGGTGAAGTTTTATGTGACTTCTATCTATCAACACCCATACACCACCTTGTTTCAAGGGGTATGGTGTATAATATTCCAGGAGACATGCTACATAAAAAAGAGCTCCAAAAATATCACATGGTAGTGGGTATTGAAGTATCTCAAGATCTGATCACTGAGTTTCTTGTTCCACTTGATGATATAGATATTAAAATGGTCAATTATGTTATTAGAACTTTCATAGCATGGCCATATAATATTATAATGATACATGCGGTATGTTTAACAATTTTTTCAAATGAAAAACCTATGAAAATGATGAAAAAAGGTTTGAAATGAGGTATTGTATTACAAAAATATAAAATGATTGGTAAATGGAAGGTCAGATCAAGACAATCTAGTAAATCAACCAATAAAACAAAAGGACATTTTGGTAGTACCTTCTCCCCGCTAGTTCCACTATAGCATATTTTAACATTAAAAGTCCATGTATACACCACATTCAAAGATAGAGATTTGTAATACAATTAATATGAAGAATAAATATTTGAAAATTTCATTATATACATGGTTATCCACAAGAGTATAAATGATATTCTCAAGTTTGAATGGTTGGGTGTCTCAGTTGTGAATACATATATGAGGTGCATTTTCATAATCTGTTTTTCCAAAAAATAATCTACTAGGTTCATTAATGTTAATAACTTTTCATATTTTCTATATGAATTTATATTACTATTATATAAATGGAAAACCCTAAGAAGCATGATTTGGATTCATTAATTCATATATCATTTCTACACAAGAAATTTCTTTTTAGTTATAAGAAATTGATAAGAAAAAAGATGAACTAATCAATACATTTGAGAAGAAAATAAAAAATTACCAACTCTTAATGATGCCTATATGTAGGGGTAAAAGACTATAATCTAATCATAAAAAATATTTTTTTTCATTACTTATTTGTTTTTAAATTTTTTAGGAATAACTAGACTCTAATCGTAATCAATTTTGATACCCCAAATATTTATGTTTTGGATATAATGCATGGATTTCCGTTAAATTGACCACTCATGATGTGTATTGTGAATTTGTAATGCACTATAATCAAAATTTTATTGATAAAATTCAAATTATATGTTTCAATTTGTGTTCTAACAATAATTTTGTTATGATATAGCAATATATAAATATGGGATAAATCATGGTATGAAGTCAATGACTGAACATAAGAAGCCTAAATATTTATTCAAATAGAAATAGATTAAAGTATATATAGAAATATTTAACTATCAAAAAACATTTGAAAACAATTTAATCATTTTTTTCAATGATTATGCCATGTCTAAAGTAATATAACGACAATGATTTTTGGATATTCCATTTGAAAATCTATAAGAGATATCATATACCATCAAATGACTAGAATCCCCAAATAGGTGATTTATGAAAGTAATTAAAATTTTATTATAAATATTTATTAATATTTTGTTTTGTCTATATTTTATTAGTACTACTAATATTTACAAAAAACTATATACTCTAAATAATAAGTAAATTTGTTTAGAGATGAGTGGTAAGAGTACATAGTGTTAGAATGTTTGTCGACATGAAATTTAGGTAATTAGCTATTATGTTTGTGATCTAGTATGGGTTATGACCTTGGAGATGCATTTGGTATGTGAATCCTTAGTATCATAATGATTATATATTATTTTTTATTTGTTTCCAATGTATAAGTATAATGGAAGAAATTGATTTGTTTAGAAATGAATGGGCAGAATACATTGTGTCAGAATGTATACAAAAATAATTAAGAGGTGTATTTATACTAAATATTTAGTTAATTTTATCATCATTTTATCTAATATTTTTAGTTAATTTCTTTCTCATCTTATATAATACTTATTTAGTTAATTTTATCATCATTTTATCTACTTTTTTATTAATTTTCTCATCATTTTATCTACTAAAATTGAATTTTTTCAATTTAGAAATGACATTTTAGTTAAAAACTTGTGTAACTCATTGAAAACCTAGAAAAATTGATCATATTGTATTGATACTTTAGTATAGATACCCTTAAGTCATTTTTGAAATGTAGGAATCAACTTCACATCAATATGACACATGATGTAACTATCATGACTCAATGTGTGTGTTTTTAAAATAGAAGTCTTATTTTAATTTAAAATGAATATCACATATCAAAAAATAATAAAATGAGAAAGAATCATTTCTAAACTTGATGAAAGTGACCCATAATCATTTTTTATGTATATTAATTCACCTCATTTCAACCTAACACCTGATGTGGACAGTATGACTTTAAGTACATGTTTTCAATATAAAAGTTTCATTTTAGTTTAAAACGCATGTCACATACCCAAAACTGATCAAATGAGGTCATATTGTTTTCAAAATTTAGTGAAACGATCCATAATTAATTTTTCACATGTGGGAATTTATCACACACTAATATGACACATGATGTGGCCATTGTGACTCGAATTACATTTTTTTAATATAAAAATTTCATTTTGGTGTAAAAAGCATTGCATATCCAAAACTAAGAAAATGATATTGGATTGTTTTCAAACATTATGACAGTGATCGATAATTAATTTGTGACATGTAGTAATCTACCACACATCAATCTGACACCCAATGTGGTTAGTATGACTTGAAATTCGTTTTTTCAATATAAAAGTGTTGTTTTAGTTTAAAACATGTGTCACTATCTAAAAATAAGAAAACAAGATCATATTATTTTCAAACATTATTAAAATAATACATGATTTTTTTTATGTGTATTAATTAACCACACATCAATCTGACACATGACGTGGTCATTATTACTTAATGTGCGTGTTTTCAATATAAAAGTGTCATTTTACTTTAAAACACTAATCACATCAGAAAAACTGAGTCAACGAGCTCAAGTTGTTTTAAAACTTTATAAAAACTATATATAATTAATTTTTTATGTGTAGTAATTGACCACATGCAATAGGACACATATTGTGGTCTTTATGATTTGAAGTTTGTGTTTTCAATACAAAAGTGTCATTTTAGTTTAAAACACACATCAAATTAAACAAAACTGATAAAATTAGCTTTGATGGTTTTTAAACATTATGAAAATGATCCATAATTCATTTTTGATGTGTATGAATGAACCACACATTAATCTAATACTCAATGTGATTGGTATGAATTTAAATGCGTGTTTTCAATATAAAAATTTCATTTTTGTTTAAAACTCATGTCACATGGAAAAAACTAAGAAAAATATCTTGTATTATTTTCAAAAATTAGGAAAATAATCCGTAATTAATTTTTGATATGTATGAATTTACTGAACATCAATCCAATACATGATGCGGTCGGTATGACTCTAAGTGAGTGTTTTCAATAAGAAAGTTCCATTTTAGTTTAAAACACACACCAAATATCCAAAACTGAGAATATGATATTTTATTGTTTTAAAAAACTAGTAAAATGATTCATAACTCATTTATGATGTGTAATAATAACCCAATATGACACTTGATGTGGATGGTATGACTTTAAATGTGTTTTTTCAATATACAAGTTCCATTTTAGTTTAAAACTCATGTCACTAATCACAACCAAGAAAGCTGAATTGGATTGTTTTAAAAATTTAGAACAATAATCCATAATTCATTTTTGATGTATAGGAATTTATCTCACATCAATATGACACACGATGTGGTTATTATGACTCGAAGTGTTTGTTTTCAATATAAAAGTACCATTATACTTTAAAACACATGTCACTTCACCAAAATCAAGAAAATGAGATCATGTTGTTTTAAAATTTTATCAAAATGATCTATAATTAATTTTTTTACTTCAATCCAACACATTATGAGGATATCATGACTTGAAGTGCATGTTTTCAATATAAAAGATTCATTTCAGTTAAAAAAACACATCAAACGGTCAAAACCAAGAAAACAAAATCAGATTGTTCTCCAACTTTAGGACATCGATCCATAATTATTTTTTGATGTGTAGAAATTAACCACATGTTAATATGACATTTTATTTGGTTGGTATGACTTGAAATTCATGTTTTTAAAATAAAAGTGTCATTTATTTAAAACACATTTCACATGTCCAAAACTGAGAAAACTAGATTGGATTATTTTCAAACTTTGGTAAAATGATCCATAATAAATTTTTGACATGTTGGAATTGACCTCACATCAATATAACACACGATCTGGTTAGTATGACTTGAAGTGCATGTTTACAAAAGTGTCTTAAATTTCAAACTCACATCAAATAGCCAAAACTGAGTAAACAAGCTTGGATTGTTTTAAAACTTCAGGAAAATGATCCATAATTAAGTTGTAACATGTAGGAATTAATCACACATCAATATGATACCCAATTTGGTTAGTATGACTATAAGTACATGTTTTCAATATAAAAGTATCATTTTAGTTTAAAACATGCATCACATAGACAAAACTGAGAAAACGGGATCATGTTGTTTTCAAATTTTAGAAAACTGGTCCATAATTTATTTTTCGCATATAGGAATCGACCGCACACCAATATGACACACGATGTGGTTGGTATAACTCAAATTTTTTGTTTTAAATATAAAAGTGTCATTTTAGTTTAAAACACATCACATAGCCAAAACCATGAAAATGACCTTGTATTATTTTCAAATATTAGTAAAATGATCCATAATCTATTTGTGACATGTAATAATTAACCAAATGTCTATTCAACACCTGATGTGGTTAATATGACTCAAAATCTATGCCTTACTATAAATATGTTATTTTAGGTTAAAACGTGTGTCACGTCACCAAAACTGAAAAAAAAAATGATCATGTATCATTTTAAAATTTTAGTAAAATGATCCATAATTATTTTTTAACATGTATAAATGGATAAAATATCAATCTAACACACAATGTGGTTGATATGACTTGAAGTGTGTGTTTTCAATAAAAAAGTGTCATTTTAGTTTAAAACATGCATCAAATATCCTAAACCAAGAAAGAGATGTTATATTGTTTTCAAAATTTATAAAAATTATCCATAATTCATTTTTGATGTCTATGAATTAACCACACATCAATATGATACATGATATGACCGATATGAATCAAAGTCCATGTCTTCAATATAAATGTTCCATTTTAGTTTAAAACATGCATCACTAGAAAAAACTAAGAAAATGGTCTTGGATTATTTTTAAACATTAGTAAAATAATTCATAATTCATTTGTGATGTGTAGTAGTTGACCTCACATCAATCTGACACATGATGTTTTTAGTGTGAATTGAAGTGCATGTTTTCAATATAAAAGTTCCATTTTAGTTTAAAACATGTGTCACATCACCAAAACCAAGAAAACAAGCTCAGATTGTTTTCAAAATTTAGGAAAACTATCTATAATTTATTTTTTATGTGTATTATTTGACTAAATGTCTATCTAATGCCTGATGTGGTTGCATGACTTGAAGTACATGTTTCCAATACAAAAAGTGCCATTTTAGTTTAAAACAAACATCAAATAGCCAAAATCTAAGAAAACAGAATCATATTAGTTTCAAACTTTATGATAATAGTCCATAATTTATTTGTGACATGTAAGAATTATCCTCACATCAATCTGACACACGATGTGACGGATGTGACTCAAAGTGTTTGTTTTAAATATAAAAATGTCATTTGAGTTTAAAATGGACATCACTAGCCAAAAATAATAAAATTATCTTCGATTGTTTTAAAACTTTAGGAAATCGATCCATAATTAATTTTTTACTTGTATAAATTTACTACATATCAATCTGACACACGATGTGGTTGTCATGAATCAAAGTTAGTGTTTTTAATATATAAGTGTCATTTTAGTTTAAAATAAACATCACAAAGCCAAAACTAAGAAAACAAGCTCAGATTTTTATATCATTATTTTATCTTTTATTTATTAATTAATTTCCTTATCATTTCTATATGATACTTATTTAGTTAATTTTCACATAGATAATTCTTGAAGATGAAAAATAAATGGTGTGATAGTTGAAGACTTGTTCTCAAAAACATATTTTCTTAAATTATATCACATCTGTAGTGGGATTTTTTTATCACCACGGATGTGATCCAATTAAAGAGAACCTGATTTTGAGAACAAAAAAATGGTTTAATGTGTAAGAATCAACCACAACTCAATATGATACATGGTGTGTCTGTTATGACTCAAATTATATATTAATTTAAAATTGACAAACTGTGTTTAATTTATTTATTTTAGTATTACTAAAATAAAATATATTTTCTTATACAGGTAAATTATTTTTCTCAAAATGGAGTGGGGTGTTCGGTAACTAATAGCATGACCATGGTTCAAGGTCCAAATACAAAAGAAAATTGATGTTTTTCATTTTTTTCTGGTTAAATTTTTCTTTCTAATGTAATTGTATAAAATTTTAATGACCCAACCCACCAGGGCCTTCCTGGACGATGGAAGATCAAGCATCTGCAACCCCAAGCCCACCTCCATAGTCCAAGGACTGGTGAAAATTACCGAGAAGGCATCACTAATATAGGAGGCATTTTCCTAATGTAATTGTATGCATGTACCCAGCCATCTCCATGAAGAAGAACAGATAAATGATAATAAAAGACAATAACCTCTAGAATAAAAACCATGCATGTAATAACCTTAGGTAATAAAAAAAGAGTGCAACAGAGTAATCCAAAATGAAAATGGAAAAATAAACACCCACTAAGAAATGATTTCCCAACCTGATAATAACTAGAAATTAAATTTTGAGAGAGCCTGGATCCATATCTCCAAGCTCAACCATAGTACATGGTCTATGCACCCAATTATCCCTAAGCTCTGAAAATTCCACGGCCAACCTATCTATTTTATTCATAATTAATGACACATGTGGGAAAATCTCATGCAAAAGTGATTATATACATACCCAGTAAGACATCCCCAAAACAGAAGAAGGAGTAATATAAGATACGAAAGAATTAGTCATATCAACCCCAAGCAAGAGGGAAACACAACTCAACTATATATATGTATGCTCATATAAGAAATCTAGATGAGAGATAAATGGGATCTTTATCTCATAGCCCAACGTAGGTCGATGAGTCTTCCTACAGCTCCAAAGGCCTATCATTGATTCCTAGCATCTCATGTATATGTCCAAAGAAGTAACTGCATGGAGGACCCACACCTAACCTTGTGTTGCATAGTGAATTGGACACAATCTCCAAGTAGAGGTCACACACCTCTTTATGATAAAGGGGTTCCACTTGGTAGATAGATAGAGGACCCATGCCCTGGTACGTTAGGGGGTTCCACTCAATAGGTAGAGGACCCATTCCCTAGTCTGTTAGGGGGTGCCACATGGTAGGTAGAGGACCCATTCCCTAGTCCATCAGGGGGTTCCACTCAATAGGTATAGGACCCATTCCCTAGTGTATCAGGAGGTTTCATTCAATACGTAGAGGACCCATTCCCTAGTCTATCAAGGGAGTTCCACTAAAACTAGTGTGAAGAGTATGGGGGACCCAAAACCTGGTATGATAAGGGTTATCCAACCTCGACCTCTCTCTGATGATCCAGCCAAATCATTTTCATCATCGAGTATTTCTTAAAGAAGTTTCCTTATTAGAAAATATATCATTATATCTAAAAACTCACTACAAACTCCACCATCACACTCTATATGGAAAAACACTCTAGTTAGTCTACTTTCAATCCAAAATCGAATTCAAAATTAAGGAGATATGATAGGTAGAAGTTCCTTGGAATAGTACATGGTGTGTACCAGGGGTAACACAGTGTGTGACCTCGCCTGGCCTATTGGATGTGTCTACGCCAACACATGGTGCACTATCAATATAGTACTAAACAACATGTAAAGGTAATACACTACATGACTCGGGCTCCCGGTGCCAAGACATTTTCTCCTGGTCATGTTTTTGTCCTTTGGGTCGTGCCCATGTACCTAGCCATGTCCCATCCTATGTACTTGTCCATGTACAATACCATGTATTCAAGTTGTTTCCATGTGTTTGGATGTGTATCTATCCATGTATCATCATGAGTACCTAGCAATGTCTAATTCATTACCATGTATTTGGTCATGTACTTGGTCATGCTCATGTACTAACCTATGCACATGTACTCCTAGAGTACACGGCATATCCTCCTACACGAGGTCCTAGGTGTGTATAGTTGGAACATGGTCTGGCTACTTGGGGAGGGTCACATGCCATGTGTCCTAGACACAAGTCATGTGATCCTTATCTTTTTCCTGAAACCCTAGTCATCATAGTTGGGTGACTACACGATGTGCGTTCATCCTAGTATACATCATGTAGTCAGGATTTCCACAAAAAGTGAGATCTTTCACGAATTTACAATATCTAGTTTATCCTCTATGAATCACACTTTTTAACCACTAAAAATAGAAGTTAATCACCTTCATCCATCGTTTCTCAACCTCCAATGGTTGGAAATGGATATTCAATCCTCCTCTTTAAGCCTCCACCCACCTCATGCACCTCCCGTCTTCATTTCTTCTCTGGATCCCAGATATCCAAAAAAACACTATTTTGGTCATTTGTTGCACATCCACCATCCATCCAGGGGTCTGATCACACTCGGAACCTCCTAGAAATGTCGAACCATGGCCCTATAGCCCAATGTTGAAGAACATGAATAACAAGTGGGAAAAATGTACAAGAACAAATGTGTACCAATCATTGGCCAAGAATTCTTATCCAAAAAACATAAATTAAGGATATTCATGGTGAGAAACATTGAATAATCAAGAATAAATTGAATAGACAATTTAATTCGATACATGGTCTCATTAAAAGGATTTAATTAATCTCGTATCAAAGAATAGAAGATAAGTTTGTGATCAATATTTTAATCAAGGTCAGAAACAAAAATTGACAAGCCCTACCTTTATTATCGATTGATCATTGGTTAAGAACATGTTTTCCATAATTGGGGAAGATCCACTAGGTTCTCCATCTTTCAATACACCTCTATCTGATCACCAATCATCATCTGATCTTGATATTCCAATTAAGAATGTTGAAACCTCCCCTTAACAATCCCAATATTATGCAGTTAACCCTAGAAATTTTATATAAGAGTCTATTTATAGAGGAAAATAGATTTTGGGTATTAAATTAATTAATTAAATTAATTAATTAATTAATCCACTTAATGTACCTTCCAACAGATGCCTCATATAAACATCTAGTGTTGAATAACTTTTAGTTGTGCCTATGTTAATCCCCACAATCTAGATTCAATTGTGTTCTCAAATTTATAATTCAAGACTCTTTTTTGGATATATTTCAATATTTCTGATAAACTTTGCATGCATGATATAAAATATTTTTAATATTTTTATAAAATTAATTTTGGGCTCACTAGGCCTCAGAATCTTGTGACATCTCAGTTTCTGGCTATAAAAATATTCATTGATATATTTCAAAGTCTTTTAAGGAAAAAATAGTCTCTACATTAATCTCTTATTAAAATATTTTCTTCCCTCAAAAGAAAAAACTAAGAAAAAAAGGTGGGAATATTGAGCTCGCATTTGGATATCCCTCTCCTAGGAGCTCTCCTATGTTCTCCCAACTACCACATTACATGAACCAAGTGAATGGTTCATCCATGTAGGATTTCCTCATGTCTATCCTCAATCTCCACTAGGTACTCCGTGAAATTGGATCCATCCTTAATGTCCAGCTCACCCCGGTCAATAAATTTTGGATCATGCATGTATCTGCTCAAATGTAATACATAGAATATGTCATGCACCCACTCTAAATTTGGGGGTAATTCTAGGTAGTAAGTAACCTCTCTAACCCTATGAAGGATCTTGAGTGGCCTAATGAACCTCAGGGATAACTTTCCTCCCCATATGAATCTCTTCAATCCTCATCATGGGGAGAATCTTTAGAAAACATAGTCTCCCTTCTCAAACTCCAAGGGCCTATGACATCGATCTGAATAAGATTTATACCTTCTTTGGGTAGTTCTCATCTACTCATAGATCATCTGGACCTTCTCTGTCATCATTTATACCATCTTTGACTTAATAAGAGAATCCTCACTGATCTCATTCCAACATAAGGGTGACCTGTAGGGTCTCCTATATATGTCCTCGAAAGGTTTCATGTCAATAGTAGAGGGACAGAAATTATTGTAAGAAAGTTATACCGTAGTTAAGTGATCCTCCTAGATCTAGAAGAAGTTTTACATGCAATCCCTTAGTATATCCTCCAACTCCTAGATAGTGGGATTGGTCTTCCTATCCTTATGGGGGTAAAAATATATACTCGTCCTCAACTGGGTCCCAAATTCCTTATGTGGGCCTCTCCACAACCATGAGGTGAATCACACATCACTGTCAGATACATTCATCAAGGGAACCCCATTATGTAATATGATCTCCCACACATACAACTTCCCCAAACTCTCCGCCAAACTCTGCTCCTTGATATAAAGGAAGTACTCTAACTTGGAGAGTTGATTAACTATTACCTAGATGGTATTATAGCCTCTCACAATTCATGGAAGTCCTTTCATAGAGTCCATGGATATGTTGTCCCATTTCCACTCTAGGATATTAAGAGGATACAAAAAACCTACTAGAACATGGTGTGCTTCCTTCACTTGTTGGTATGTAAGACACTGATAGATGAATTAGGAAAAAGTCCACCTCATTATAGCCTACCAAAAATGTTACTGATGATCCTTTTACATCTTCCCTACACTAGGATGTACATCCAAATTAGAAGCATGAAACTCCCTCATCACCTCCTCTCACAACATGATCATAACCACCATCCATCGTTGGAAAAGGAGACATGATTCCCTCCTTCAAAGAATTCATCTGTTGAATCTCCTGAGGATATCTAGCCACATAAGACCTCATAGTCAATGTATCCTAATTCATCCTACCACACATTCTGTAGAAGCGGTGGAGTCAACACTATCGACTAAAGATAATTCGTACACCTCTCCTTTTCTAGGGTTAACTGCAAATAATCCAACATCTTAGACACATCCTCTACCAAAAAAGTATGGTACTTCCTGCTAAGGATATATTACACTACATTTCCTTTCCCAAGAGTATAGAATATATCAAATTTATACTTCTATAGGAACTCCAACTAGTGACTTTGTCTCAAGTTCATATCTCTCTATGTGAATACATACTTAAGACTCTAATTTTCTAAGTAAAAATAAAGCGTTTTCCTCAAAGATAGTTTCTCCACATACTTATAATGAATAATTTCACTACCAACTTCAATTTGTGAGTAGTTTAGTTCTACTTGTGGGGTATCAACTACCTTAACCCATATGGGATCATTGTATGCTGCTGCATCAGCACACGGTTGAGCCCAGGTCTAGAGAAATTTCAATATACTACATACTCCATTCCCTTCTCTAGTAGTCCTAAAATAGGATCACTAGTCAGCCTCAACTCCTCAATGGATCTCTGACACTGATAAATCTAAGTAAATTATTTCCATTTCCACATCAGAGTGATCAAAGGTAATTCAATCTTAGAGAATTAAACCATGAACCTCCTATATTACCCCTCCAAGACAAGAAAACTTCGCACTTATGACATGCTCTTGGGTTCCTACTAAGAAATCACTACATTAATCTTTTTCAGGTCTACAGCTAATCCATGATCAAAAATGACATTCCCTGAAAATTGAATCTCATGGATCTAGAACTAGCACTTCGAGAGATTACCATAAAGCTATTTCTCCTAAAACAAATCTAGGACCATCCAAAAGTTCTCTGCATACTCCTCCTCTGACGTGGAGTAGATGAGTATATGATTATGTCATCAATGAAGATAATAATAAATCATTCCAATTATGGATGGAAGATCTGGTTCATTGGAGCCAAAAACAAAGTGGGGGCATTTGTCACACCAAAAGACATCACTAGGAACTCATAATGTCAATGTAATTCTAAATTTAGAATATTAGCCTCATGAAATCTCAACTGGTGGTAGTCGGACCTGATATAGATCTATGGGAACCATATTGTGCCTCACAACTGATCAATGAGGTCAACAATCCTCAGCAATGGGTACTTGTTCTTTATCTGTAATGACCTAACCCATCGAGACCCACCTAGCTGGTGGAAAACTGGGCCTCCAAAACCCCAATCCCACCTCCATACTCTAGTTTCTATTGACAAACATTGATAAGGAATAAATAATATGGGATGAATTTTACTAATGTACTTGTATGCATACACCCAACCATCTCCATGAAGAAGTATAGATGAATAATAATAAAAAGAAAATAACCTCTAGTGTAAAAACTATGCATGTAATAGTTTATAGGGAATAAAAAAGAGTGTGATGGAGTAAAAAATGAAAAGGGTAAAATACATTCCCACCTAGAAAACAAGTCCCAACCTAAAAACAACTGGAAAATAAAATGCTAAGAGATCCCATATCTAGATATCTAAGCTTGACCACCATACATAGTCTATGCACCCAAGTATATTTAAGCTCCACTAATGCCACTATAAAACATTCCATCATCTTCATAATACATGACATGTGTGGGAAAATTCCATGTAGGGTTATTATATAAATACAAAACAGTATTCTCTAAAAATAGAAGATGGAAAAATAGAATACATGACAGAAGTATCCCACTCAAACCTGAGAAAGAGGGAAACGAAACCCAAACACAAAGATATATGTTCATATATGAAACCCAGATGAGAGATAAATGGTATATTCATCTCATAGACCATCCCAAGTCTATGAGTTTTTATGAATATATAAAGGTCTATCATTGATTCCCCACATCTCACATGTCTGTCTGAAGAAGTAACTGTGTAGAGGACCCACACCTCGTCATTGTGCTGAATAGTCGAGGGGGAATAATATCTAAGTAGAGGAACCACACATATGTACGATGAGGGGGTTCCACCCAATTGATAGATACAGAACACATGCCCTAGTGTATTAGGGGTGCCACTCAATAGGTATAGGATCCATTCCCTAGTTCATTATGGGGTTCCACTCTACAAGTAGAGGACTCACACCCTATTTCATCATGGGGTGTCACTCAATAGGTAGAGGACCCATGACCTAATTTTTCAGGGGGGGTTCCACTCAATAAGTATAGGACCCAGACCCTATTCTATCAGGGGGGTTCCACTCAAACCAGTGTGAGGGGTATGGGGGACCCACACCCTAGTATGACAGGGGGATTTCCAACCCCGACCTCTCTATGATGATCCAACCTGATCACTACCATCATCGAGCATCACCTAAAGAAGGATAATTCTTGTAACATATCTCATCATGTCTCAAAAGTATCTATGAAGTCTACCATCGCATTTTACATAGAAAAACACTCAGGATAGGCTACTCATGGGAAAAACCAAGTCAAAATAAATGAGATACGGGAGGTATAAGTTCTTAAGAATAGTACATAGCGTGTACTGGGGGTCACATAGCATGTGACCTCACCTAACCTCTTGTCCATTTCCTCACTAGCACATGGATCACTGGCCATGTAGTACTACACTATGTGTAAGGGTAGAACATGGTGTATCTTGACCTCTCAGGTTTGAGTTGTGTGCTTCTGGTCATGCTCATTTCCTTCATATCATGCTCATGTACCTAGTCATATACCTGGTCGTGTCCCAACCTAAGTACCTGGCCATGTCCAAGCCCATGTAGTTGGGCCATGTCTGTGTGTATAACTATCTACTAGTTTGTGTCTCAGCCTAGTTACCTTCCCATGTCTGAGTCATTCCTGTGTAATTGGTCATGTACCTAGTCATGTCTGGGTACCATCCCATGCCCATGTACTCCCAAAGTACATAGCATGTCCTCCCACATGGGGTCCTTGGTGTGTGTAGCTGGAACACTTCATGTCTACCCAAGGAGAGTCACACGGCATGGTATGTGATCCTTATCTTTTTTACAAAACCCTAGATTTCATAGTTGGGTGACTACAAGGCATGTTTGTTTCCTAGTGTACGCCATGTAGTATAGATTTTCACAAAAAAGATAGATCTTTCATGCATTCTATAGATATGGTTTCTCCACTAAAATTCACGCCAATTAATCACACAAAATTGAAGGTAGTCGCCTTCAGCCATCATTTCTCAACCTCTGATGTTTGGAAAACAGATTTCCAATCCTCCACCTAAAACTGCCACATGCTTCATGTTCCTCCCATCATCGTTTCCACTCCAGATCCTAAATCCATGGAATATCACTCACGTTCCATCCCAATCCATCCAAAAAACACTAATCCTATAATGACCTGAACTGTTATAAATAAAATTTCTATTTTTGTTTTATTTAAATGTATCATCATGAAATATGGTTATAGAAAACACATGAAATTTTTTTTTTCATTACTAGAATTTTGAGCATTTGCATATGCTGAAGCGGTGGAGTATTAGTGACTGCCTTTTTATGGTCACTAAAGGGTGTATTAGTGACCCCTATTTAGCGGTTGCTAGTAAAGAAGCGAGAAAGTGGGAAACATCTGCTGGTTTTTTGTTTTAGTATTAGTGACCACTATTTGGCGGTTACTAAAGGGTGTATTAGAAACCACCAAATGGAGGTCTCTAATACTGAAATGAAAAACATCGAGATTTTTCCCGCCTTCCCTCTTTTCTTCTTCGTAGCAGTACTCTGCAACACATCCCACCACCTGCCGCCTCCCCTAGCCCCATCTTGGTCACCGATGGTCAACACATACACACTATGGATGCCTTCTTATATCCCTCCAGTCTCCCCCCAGCATCCCCTCACCACACCCTGACCTCCCTTAATTTACCCGAACACACTCCGGAGGTCGTGCATCTGCCATGGCCGGCGAAGCAAGGTTGTAGCAAACTTCCCCCATCTCATCGTGTCACATGCATTTCCCACTACATCCAAGACCGAAAATCGTAGATTTTTGTGGTGTATCTTTAGTGTCTGCCAAACAGTGGACGTAAAAGGCTTTAGCGACAAGCCAAAAACATCTACCATTTAACAGACGCTAAAGGGCTTTAGCGACGGCTTTTAGCAGTCTCTAATACCCTTATTTCTAGTAGTGTTTATTTTATCCTATTGTATTTAAAAGAATATTAATAGTAATTATCATTGAAAATATAGCCATTTAATGGTGATCATGTGATTATTATAAATATAGGGTTTTAACAAATCCAATCGACATGGACAAAGGAAGTGATGGCCTCAAATAGTAAGATCATACCCTATGAATCCCATTTATAGAAACTTCTGAGTGAGATAGAATTTTTTTTATTTTTCCTCAACCAAGCCCAAGATGATATCCAACAACTTAAGTATGATAGAAACCATTTATGGGAGAAGTTCAAGCTCATCGAGATCACGACTCAAACCATGTTTGCTGAATGGCCCCATGGAAGTCCTACCATCGTGCACCTTACTCTTAGGGTGTTTGATGGTGTATTAAAGAGATATGTATCAAAACCCTAGAAATATGAATATGTACTTTTTTAGAATAATGAATATATTTTCATCTCATTATTGTTACTTTTTAAATGATTTTTATGAATTCAAATGTAATTTTTTATAAGGGTTCGAAAACTGTTATTATCAAAAAACTCATCTTTTATTAATAAATACATATTTTATTTTAAAAGTGAAAATTAACATATTTGGAAAATTAATTATATAAAATTAATATTATTCCTGGAATCATAATGTTAAAATTATAAAATGGTTAATTTTTCAAAATTTTCTGAGACAGTCGAATTTTAGGGTAAAAATTATATATCGTATAAATATACTTTCTTTTTTATGACATCATAATGACCCAAAAGTGATGTAATGATTACTATAAATGGGATCAAAGAACAAATAAATTTTTTTCCTTTAAAATAATGTGATTTTAAGTTTATTTTATTTATTTTGTAAATCCATTATGAATCCTTCAAAACATATAATATATTTTAAGGTTTTAAAATCTTTTCTTTAAGAGTGTGACTCACCACCACATAAGCAAGGGAATTATTTTAATAAGTTCATACATTATAATTATAAAATAATAAAAAACACTCCCATTTTCTATAAAACATGGTAAAAACCATGGGATGGTTTATGATTTTTGATATTTTATTATGTAGAGGCCAAAACCTAAATAATAAAAAAATTCCCATTTTTCCTATATAAACCGACCTAATATCCAATTTACCTTCACTAAAACTCCTTTAATCATTACCATACTCTTCCATAAACTTTATAGAGCCCTCCAAAGTCTCCTCCAATCTCTAAAGAATCCCCTCCCGAGCTTTTGGAGTCACACACTCAAGTAAGGGACCTTTCTTTCCTCCTTTCAAATTCAAACACCTTCTTTGAAATTAGTTCTTTTAATTTCAATTGGTTATATTTTCATTAATTTATAATCATTCAATTACTTTACAATTTATGTTATTTGAATGATTTATCATTTATCCTCCCTCATTTTTACCCTTACCTAATTTGTTACTATGCCGAAATTCTATAAAGGATCCTCACATTCTCTTCTTTATTCAAGTTTCTTTATGAACTTATGCATTATATTTCCCCTTCCTAAATTTCGGACATGTATTTCCATGTCCCTATTACTACCCATTTATTTAAAAATTATGATAGACCCATTTCTCTCTCATCAACTATTTTTATAAATTTTTAAGTAATGTCATTATGTTGCCGAAATTTCACCGTGATTTTCTGTGTCAAAACAATTGTGTAGTGAATATCATAGCCATTTTTCTATCAAGGGTATTCAAATTTATGAAAATATATTTATTTATTAGGTACATAAATTTATGTATTCCATATTCCTTAATTTTTTAATAAATTATTATGATGAATTAATTCATATTTTATGATCTATATGCCACACTTAAGCATGAGAATGAAATGAATATGATGGGCGCACCCAGATAGAACTCTAATTTATTGGGTAATGTTTAGTATCATGATACATCATGTTGGGATAGGGAGTTAACCTTATTACTTTATGGTAATTTTTCCACCATGATTCCTTGTAGTTTTTATCCTTGGTCGATGTTTATGATTCAGTGTTTTAAGTTATTTCCACATTTCCCATGTTATGATTATCATGTTATATCATGCCTTATTATTCAAATTTCTTTTATTCCACATTTATATTCATATTTTATAACATGTATAACTTATGTAATGATTATTACCTTATTGGGATTTATAGATCACCCTTTTCTTATGTATGACCCCAGGTTATCCCATGCAGTTTTAAGTCTGAAGGAGTATTTTGAGAAAGTTAAAGAAATTTTCAATAAATATTTTCTATTCCATATTTTATATTGTTATATAATGTACCTAATTCCCGAAGACACTATACTTCTCAATAATTCAGGTTTTATTAAGTGTAATATTATGTAATAAATAAAGTATTTATGTGTAATAAAGAGTATTTTTGTTAAAGTTAGTATTAGAGGAAAAGTTTAGTTATTTTTTGGATTAAGATTAAAAAAATATAGTGAAAGCCTTAGAAATAAGACTAAGTATAATAAAACCACCATAAATTTTGGTTATTATAGAGTAATTGGTTTATAAATAAAATACATCCATGTCTTGATACTACAAGTGGATGTGGTTCTGGAACATATATACCTATGAGTAACAACTCTAAAAAGGTGTTTTGGGCCTGAATTGGGGTGACTTGGTACATGAAAATGGGTCTTAATACACACTTGGTTTGAAACTCTTGGGGATATGATTTGGTAAATTCATAATCTCATTATGAACCATTATTAAGGGAATAAAAAAATTCCCATAAGAATATATGTTAGGAAATAGATTGTGGATAACATAGATTAAAGCCTAAAAATTCATAAGTTATGGAAATAAATGAAATTTATAAGTTATCAATTTAATGTCATTTGATTCCACTTTATGTTTTTAATATTTTAAAAATACTCATCACTATTTTTTCCTTTATTCTATCCAATTTTTGGAAATAGGAGTGATCAGGTAAACAATCGATGTGATGAGTAATGTAATGACTATCCCAATGAGATGCTCAACCTAATGGAAGAAGAAATTGTAAACTTTATGATGATAATCTCTCAGATAACTGAGGTTCTGAATAGAAACCCGGATCAATAGGAATTCTCAAACCCCCCTAAGAGATAACAATCTAAAATTGAGAGATTAATGTGATAAAGTCCTCCTACTTTCAATGGATCATCTGATCCCTTAATCATGGAACAATAGATCAACTCCATTGAGAATATTTTCTCCATCCTTCAATGTTCTGAATAAGAGAAGGTTCTATTGGATGTTTATCATATGGAGGGAGAAGCTGATCAGTGGTGGAAATTAATCAAAAATACGAAGCTTGAGGAAGATATTAAAATGATAGAGTGGAAATAATTCTGGAAAAAAAATTGATAATTATTTTTCTTGAACTCATCATCTTAAAATAGAAATGGATTTCCTTTCCCTCATGAAAAATAGGAAAATTCTATCATGACATATGAGGAAAATTCTATCATGACATATGAGGTAAATTCTATCATGACATATGGAGGTAGAAGCTGATCAGTGGTGGAAATAATTTTGGATTTGTCTTTTCCATCGAATGAAAGGTTGACCACTTCTGTGGTGGGCTAAATCCTAATTTACAAAAATTCCTAACAATCTGTGACTTTGATAGCTATGAGGAAATTGTTCGATGTTCCATCAAAGTTGAAATAAAGATCATAGAATTCCAAGGGTATCACAGGGATAAGAACCAGAAAGTATAGTTTAATTCTAGCAGTTCGATAGAGAAATATAACAGCTCCATGAAATTTCAATATCCCACTTGTCAAAGGTCCAAGAAGAAGAACACTGAAAATTGACTAAGGGGAACGAAGAAATGATTTAGGTGCAGGAAGGAAGGACACCTAACTAAAAATTTATGACAGGAGAAACCCACTGATGTGATGGTAGAAAGGAATTCTCCAGTCAATCCTCAGTGCATTTTTCATTACTTCAACTACAAATAACCAGGTCACTTTTCAAACCAATGACCTAATCCAAGTGTTTTCATAGAAAACCAACAACCTACAAGGCAGCATGGGTGAGATTTTTCCATCATAACCACTAAGGTGGATCCCGATAATGAATTGGTGATATTTATTCTAGTTATTCATTCAAAAATAGATAACATACGTTTTTTATTCTAGTTCTATGAATTCCTTAATATCATGAAATTTTAATATAACTATTCAAACACCACCAAAAATCATGTAAGTAGGTCTATCAGTGAAAATGTAAAATGGGGAAATTATTTCATCCCAAGTATATGACTCCTCTCCTATAAAATTTTGTGGGTTGAACTTCCCAGTGAACATTTTCATACTGTATTTGGTGGAATTTGATGCAATTATAGACATGGATTATCTTTTCCTATATAGATCCAATATAAATTTCCATGAGAAGGAAATCACTCTCTCTATTTTGAATTAACCCTCGATTCTATACAAGTGCAATGAGGAGGATGAATCTTATTTGTCACCATCATCTAAAGTATGGATATTATTTTCCAATGAGAAATCATATCTAGATCAAATGATTAATTATAAGGAAATAACCATCTTAGGAAACATGCCTATTATAAGGGAATACACTGATGAATTTTCTGATGAATTGTCTAGTCTTTATCCTAGCTGAGAGGTTGAATTTTCAATCTATATTGTACCTAGGGAATTTTTATTATCCAATACTCCATATATAATGGATTTTGTATAACTAACGATCTAAAAAACAACTATATGAGAATCTAGATAAAGGGTTCATACACCCAAGTAGTTCACCATAGGGTGAACTAGTCCTCTTCTTCATGAAGAAGGATGGTTCAATGTGCTTTTGAATCGATTATCATGATCTCAACAAGATCATAATAAAGAAAAAATATCTTATGCCTCATATTGATGATTTGTTTGATCAGCTACATGGAGCACAATAATTCTCCAAGGTGGATCTTTAGTCGGGATATTATCAAGTAAGGGTGAAGAAGGAAGATACCCCAAGACCACTTTCTGTACAAGATATGGGCATATGAGTTCATAGTGATGCCATTAAAACTCACTAATGCTCCAGAAATATTCATGGACTTGATGAATAGAGTCATTATATATTACCTTGAAAAAGTTTTGGTAGTATTTATAGATGATATTGTATTATACTTCAAAATCAAGGAGGATCCTAAGGAATATTTGAGAACTATGCTAAAGACCCTAAGAAAAAAGAATATGTATTCCAAGTACAAAAAATGTGAGTTATGGTTAAAGGAAGTATATTTCATGGTTCATATCATCACAAGTAATGGGATATCTGTAGACCCTTCAAAGAAGAAAGCAATTGATGTATGGTTGGGGCCAACATCTGTGAAAGATATCCGTAGTTTACTTGGGTTAGCTGGGTATTATCACTGATTTGTGAGAAATTTATCATGATTTTCAAACCCTCTTACCAAGATAACTTGGAAGAGAATCAAGTTTTCTTGGAAAGATGAATTTTAAGAGAGCTTTATGGAGTTAAAAAAGGAGGCTCATCACCGTGCCTATAATCACACTACCCACAAGTGGATAACTCTTCATAAATTTAGTGATGCTTTGAAGAAGTGGTTGGGTTATGTGTTAATGTAGAATGAAACATTCATAGCCTATACTACAAGTTAGTTGAAAGTACATAAGAAAAAAATCCCAAGAATCGTCTAGAGTTTGAAAATTTGATCTTTACATTGATAATATGGAAGAATTATCTCTATGGGGTGAAGTGTGAGATATATAAAGATCAAAAAAGACTCTAGTATATATTCACATAGAAAGAGATGAATATGCATTAATGAATATGGTTAGAGCTGATGAAATACTGTGATTTTCTAATTGACTACCATCCTGGTAAAGCGAATAAAGTGGAAGATTCTCTAAGTAGAATGGATCCTGCATCTTTATTAATGATGATAATTGAGAAGGATCCAATCTTCTTAGACCTTCAAAGGATGGACATGGGAATCATAAAGTAAGTAACATCATCAATAATTTCACAAATGTTTGATCAACCATTTCTTTTGGAAATGTTAAAAAATGATCAAATAAATGATGTGGAAATTCAAAATAAGGTGGAAGCCATGAGAAAGGGAAATTCCTCAGAGTTTAAAATTGATGAAGAAGGAATTGTGAGATCTGGATCAAAAATATGTGTTCCATCAAATCATTAGTTAAGGAATGAACTATTGGATAAATACCATAGTTAAACTTTCTCCATTCACCCAGGAAGCACAAAGATGTATCAAGATCTTCGTGAGAACTATTTGTGGGACAATATAAAGAATAATATTGTTAAATATACATAAACGTTCCTAGTATTCCAACAAGTGAAGGTTGAAAGTCATAATTCTAAGTGGATGATGCAACCATTACCCATACCAACAAAGAAATGGGATAACATCACCATGTAATTTTTCATCAGACTTCCAAAGAAATCCAGGGGAAATAATGATATATGGGTTTTTGTAGATCATCTTACAACTACATCTCACTTTATCAAAATTCAAGAGGACTTCTCCCTGGATTAACTTGCATGGGTGTATTGTAGAATTTTTAAGGCTTCATGGAGTACCAATATTGATTGTATATGATCAAGATATGAGATTCACCTCCATGTTCTTTAAAATTATCCAATGTGCTATAAACACTAAGTTGAACTTTATTACATCCTATTATCCTTAAACTAATGGAAAATCTAAGCAGACTATTCATACACTGGAAGACATGTTGTGATAATTTTATATATACTTTAAAAGAGGATGGGACCAACAATTTTCTTTGGTTGAGTTATCTTACAACAATGGTTTCTAATAAATCATCCAAACAGATCCCTATGAAGACCTTTACGGGAAGAGGTGCAGAACACCTTCATGTTGGGATGAAGTTTGGGAAGGACAATTGTTAGGTCCTGAAATGGTTAAGTAAATGGTAGAAAAGTTTAAGACCATTCAGTAGCACATCAAGGTTGTTGAGAGTTGACATAAGAGCTATGTTGATAATTGTCGAAGAGACCTAGAGTTTGATGTTGGTGACATGGTATTTCTCCACATATATCAATGGAAGAAAGTGATGATATTTGGGAAGAAGGGAAAGATTATTCCAAGATACATCATCCCCTTTGAGATCCTTGATCACATTGGAGCAGTGGCCTATCGACTAGAACTCACATAGAACATATCTCAAATACATTATGTATTCCATGTATCCATATTAAGGAAGTACATACCAGACCCCTCACATGTACTCAATCTAGAGTTGGTTTCATTGGAGAATTTCCTTTCCTATTAGTAGTATCTTGTGAATATCTTAGATCATAGGGAAAAAGTTCTATGGAATAAAATAATAAACCTTGTCCAAGTGTTGTAGAGAAACCAAAAGTTTGAAGAAGAAACATGGAAAATTGAGTAGGTGATGAAGTGGAGTTAACCTAATCTATTTTAGTGTGTTAAATGAAAATTTGGATGGAAAAACTTCTTAAAGGGAAGATTTTAATGAGCCAAACTGTTATAAATAAAATTCCCATTTTTGATTTATTTAAATGTATCATCATGAAATATGGTTATAGAAAAATCATGCGCTTATTTTGTTTTATTATATTCTATTATATTTAAAAGAATATTAAGAATGATTATTGTTGATAATATAGCTATTTAACATTGATCACATGATTAGTATAAATATAGGGTTTTAACAAATCCAATTAACACAGATAAAGGAATTGATTACCTAAACTAATAGTATTGTAACCCATTAATCCCATTTATCAGATATTATGAGGGATATATCAATTTTGGGGTTTTCTCTTGAACAATCCCAAGTTGATATCCAATAACTTAATCATGAGCGAAACCGTTTATCGGAGAAGTTCAAGCTCATCGAGATCACGACACAAACCATGTTTTCCGAACCTCCCCATGAAATTCCCACCATCACACACCTTACTCTTAGGGAGTTTTATTGTTTATTAAAGTTATATGTATCAAGACCCTATAAATATGAATATGTACTTTTTTGTATAGAATAATGGATATATTATCATCCTATTATTATTACTTTGTAAATGATTTTTATTTTGATACGATAAAGCACAAATTTTATTTTTAGTTGATATTAAAATTCAATTAATGAATTGTTGAATTGTTGAATTTTTAAGTAAATAATATTTTAAATAGATTTTATTGAATATAAATGATCATATAGTTTTTATGAAGTTAAATGTAATTTTTTATAAGGGTTTAAAAACTGTTATTGTCAAAAAACCTACCATTTCTTAATAAATGAAAATTTTATTTTAAAAGTGAACATTCACATATTTAGAAAATTTAATTAGATAAAATGAATATTATTTTTGGAATCATAACATAAAAATTATATAATGGTTAATTTTTCATAATTTTCGGAAATAGTTGAATTTTCGGGTAAAAATTAAATATCGTATAAATATACTTTGTGTTTTATGACATCATAATGGCCCAAAAGTGATGTAATAATTACTATAAATTGTATACGTAAACAAATAAATCTTTTAAATTTAAAATAATGTGATTTTAAGTTTATTTTATTTATTTTGTAAATCCATTATGAATCCTCCAAAACATATAATATATTTAAAGG
This sequence comes from Viscum album, assembly GCA_963277665.1. Lineage (NCBI taxonomy): Eukaryota > Viridiplantae > Streptophyta > Magnoliopsida > Santalales > Viscaceae > Viscum > Viscum album. The sequence goes on from OY728166.1 coordinate 1,478,548,747, forward strand.
CTTTAAAATCCTTTATTTAAGAGTGTAACTCACCTACACATAAGAATGGGATTTATTTTAATAATTTAATCCCTTGGAATTATAAAATAAAAAAACAATCCCATTTTTCAGAAACCATGGTATGGTTTGTGTTTTATTATATTTTATTATGTAGAGTCTAAAACCTAAAAAATAAAGAAATCCCCCTCTTTTCCTATATAAACCCACACAAGATCTCATTTATCTTAACTATAACCCTTTGAAGAATGACCATACTCTTCCCTACACTCTCTAGATTCATCCTATGGAGCCCCCAAGCTCTCAATAATCCCCTCCCAATCTTTTGGATTCACACACTCAAGTAAGGGACCTTCCTCTACTCCTTTCAAATTCAAGCACCTTCTTTGAAATTAGTTATTTTAATTTCAATAGGTTATATTATCATTAATTTATAATAATTACCTTACTATCCAATTTATTTTATTTTAATGATGTATCATTTATCCTCCCTCATTTTTACCCTTACCTAAGCCGTTACTATGTTGAAATTTCATAAAAGATCCTCACCTTCTCTTCTTTATTCAAGTTTCTTTATGTACTTATGCATTCTATTTTCATTTCCCAAATTTGGGTAATGTCTTTACATTTCACTATTACTTACCATTTTATGTAAAAAAAATAGAAACTCATTTCTCTCTCATCAACCATTTTTATGAATTTTTAAGTAACGTTGTTATGCTGTCGAAATTTCACCATGATTTTCTATGACAAAACAATTGTGTAGTGAATACCATACCCTTTTTTCTATAAAGGGTATTCACCTTTATGAAAATATACTTATTTATTGGGGAATTAAATGTATTTATTCTATATTACTTTATCATGTAATAAATTCTTATGATTAATGAATCCATGTTGTATGATCTATGTGGCACACTTAAGCATGATAATAAAATGAATATGATGGGAGCACCCATATAGAACTCCAATGCATTGGGTAATGTTTAGTATTATGACATGTCACATTGGGACAGGGAGTGAAATAGAATCTTTTATGGTACTTTGTCAACTATGATTTCTTGTAAGGTTTATCCTTGGCCTATATTTATGATTCGGTGTTTTAAGTTGTAGCCACATTTCCCATGTTATGATTATCATGTTATATCATGCATTATTATTCATGTTCATTTTATTCCTCAATGATATGCCTATTTTCTAACATGTATAACTTATTACATGTTTATTCACTTACTGGGATTTATAGTTAACCATTTTCTTATGTATGTTCCCATGTTATCCCATGCAGTTTTAAGTTTGAAGGAGTATTTTGATCATGTTAAAGAATTTTTCAATAAAGATGATGTGTTCCTTATTTTATGTTGTTATGTAATGTACCTAATTCCCAATGACACTAGAATTCTCGATCATATGGGTTGTATTAAGTGTAGTATTATGTAATAAATAAATTATTAATGTGTGATAAAGAGATGGTTTGTTATAAATACAATCATTGTGCATACATCCACTATGAATCTGGGGGTCTGATCGCACTCAGACCCACTCAGAAATATTGAATTGTGACCCCATAGAGTAATGGTGAAGAACACAAAGAAAATGTGAGGGAAAGTATCAAGAAAAAAGTTGAATCAGTTTTTGTCCAATATTTCTTGTCCAATGATCAAATATTGGGTATATTCTGGGTGGGAAACATGGCATAATCAAGAATAAATTGAAAAACAATTTAATTTGATACATAATCTCATGCAAAGGATTTAATTAATCGCATATTAAAGTATAAAATATAATAACATGATCACTATTTTAATAAAGGCAGAAAACTAAAATTTATGATCCATGTATTGATTATGAATCAATTGTTGGTGAAGAAAGCGTTCACCTATGATGGGGAAGATCTACTGCATTCACTTTTTTTCAATACACCTCAATCTGATCACCAGTCATTGTCCGATCTCAATCCACTAACGAATAATAATGAAACCTCCTCTCAAAAATATTGGGGTTATATGGATAACCCTAGTGATTTTCCATAATAGGATATCTATAGAGGGAAATAGGTTTAGAATATTAAATAAATTAATTTCATTAATTAATTAATTAATCCACTTAACAAACCCACCAATGGATACCTCGTATGAATGTCTGATGCTGACCAACTTTAGGTCGCACCTAGGGTAAACCCTATGCTTCAAATTCAAATGTGGTCTTATATTTATGATTTAAGACACTATTTGGGAGATATTTTATTATTTCTGATAAAATACACATGGGTGATATAAAATATAATTAATATTTTTATAAAATTAAATTTAGGCTCATCGGGCCTTAGAATCTCACACCATATCAGTACCTAGATCCAAAAATATTCCTTCATATATTTTAAATTCTTATAAGGAAAAAATATAATCTCTACAAAACCCATGTTTTAAATTCCTATAATATAGTGTTTTTTCTTGTATTTTTGTTATAAATTTTATTTCAATTAAATTATGTATTTTCTCTCTATATTTTATGTTGTAGTGTGTTGTAATTTTAACACCATGCTATATTAGAATGCCCCTTTATCAATGCAATAAATAACACTCATAAAGTATCCTTTTATAAGTGCTAGAAAAAAAGTGATAAAGGGATCCTTTATTGGTGCTAAACTAGTGTTGATAAAGGACCCCCTTTATTGGCACAAAATAAAAGTGTTGATAAATAGGTCTATTTATCAACACTATTTCTAACACTGATAAAACATAATAAAGGGGTAACTAGAATGTGAACAAATATAAAGGGGGGATGTATTATTAATTGTTTTAACGCTGATAAAATTTAAAAAAAAATATTGAGCCGATCGTCCTCCCCCACCCTTTTGTCAGCACTTAAACCCCTACTCCCACTCTCATGCACCCCCTTTTTCAGCACTCACAATGCCTATTTGTTAGTGTTTTTTGACTATCCAGCTACATGTTCACCTGTGCATGTGCTTGAACTCGATCCTGTGACCTCCCTTGTGCAATTCGAACTCCTTTACCATTTTCCCAAGCTTCTTTTATTCTATATTTTGTGATACTTCTATTTATTTGTATATATTTACATATATCTTTTTTATTCATATATTTATATAATTATTTTTGAATAAATTTATAAAATATGTGCGGGTGTTTGATATATATATTTATACACACTTATATTTATTTAAATATATTATATATTAATATTATTTATATATATTAGAATAGATGTATATATGTATATGTTTATCAATACACACATATATGTATATATAAACATTATATATACATTTTTATAAGTATATGTGTGTGTGTGTGTGTGTGTGTATTCATATATTTTTATAATGTAAAAAAATGGATAGATATTGTTTTAAATAAAATGGATAATAATTATTTGTATATGATTTATATAATTATTTTTAATTACATTTTTAAACTATGTCTATATATTTTGTATTTAGATATAATTTTTATGCATTGCATATATATTTATATGTCTATATATTTACATATACATTTATACATATTTACATATAATTTTATTTTTAGATGTGATGTTTTTATAATGTATTTATAAATATTTATTGTAAATACGTTTATATAATATATTTAATGATAATGATATATTTATAAAAAATCCATTTATATATGATGTATTTACACAATATTGGCACACACACATAGGCACATATTTACACACACATGTATACATTTATATTTCACACGTACATGCACAAATATTTACATATATGTATTTATTTACATATATTAGAATATAAAAATAAATATATATTTGTTTATTGGTGCATATTTATATATAAACATTACTTGTATAGGTGTATATATATATATTAATGAATTTTTATAAGGTAAATAAAATGGATGATTTTTTATTTTAAAATAAATTAATAATAAATATTTTTTTCATATGGTTTATATATTTAGAAATAAATTTTTATGTAAATATGTTTAAATATTTATTTTTACAACTGATTTATTATATGTAAATATAAGAAAATAATTATATATTTAATGATAAATAAAACTAAAATATGAAAAATGATAAAATTTTAAAACTATAATATCTATAAGAATATAAGACATGGAAATAAATTCAATCTTCACCGAAAAGGCATAAGAAGACCCTCTTAAACAAAACTATCACTATAAAGAAAAATGGGATTATTGGTGGTTTAAACTATCACTAAACGCTTTCTAAAAGTATACAAAATAATAAATAAGTGGAAAATAAATAATAGATAAATAATAAATAAATAATGAATAATAAATAATGAAAATATGATAAATAAATTAATAATCAATAATCAATTAATTATAAATTATACATTAATAATAACTTATTAATTAATAATAAATAATAGATAATTAATAAGTAATAATAAATAATAAATATTATGTAATAATATGTAATAAATAGTAAATAAATACTAAATAATAATTTAACAATAATTGATAATAAATATATAATAAATAAGTGATAAATGAGTAACTAATAAATGAATTATATATGGATGGTGATTAGGGATTCACTCGACGGCGGCTCTTTCCTATGAATATCTGGCTACTTTTTTTCTTGCTCGTGGTTTTTTTTATTCACACAAGTATGACGATGCTATTTGAGAAGAACAGAAATCCATTCATGGAAGGGATCCTGCTTCCTCTTCACTTGAGGGGAGTGAGCGGAGCCGATCCTTTTCACTCTACAAGGGCACTATTGCTAGCGGTATTCATCTAAGGGGAAATGTTGCTTATATAAAGGAAGATCGGGTGGTTGTGTCAGAACGATTAGAACTAGGTGAGCATTCAATCATTACATGCATCATTTTTTCATGAGGCTAGAAACTGTGGTGAATCATGGATCTTTAAGATCGCCTCTCTGAAGATTGGGGTTTCTCTAATTAGAGATGTGTCTCATTGGGCTGAGGTTTCTACCGCATCATATTACCTTCTGATAACCTAAAGAAGAGGGATTGGGAATTCGATTCACTCTCCCTCAAGCTGGGTCTTCTACACATCCGTGAATGGGATAATATATTTAATTCTTTGGAGGTAGGTAACACTTTAGAACAGTTGTGGGATAAGGTTTTCGAATTAAACTAGCTTCTCTATCACCCTAAAATTCTATATGATATTGCTTTGTCAATTGGGATCCCTATCAAAATGGATTGGGAGACTAATATGGCCATATTTGGATATTTTTCTCAATTTTTGGTTATATTTGATCTTTATTCTTCCTATTTTTGGATAGTCATTCTTTCAGTAGATGATGATGAATTCGATCTTAGAATCTATTATGAAAACATACCTCCTATTTGTTCAAATTGAAAGACCATTGATCAGAAGTCATTGACATGAAATTGGTCGATTGTTTTTACATTTTTCTCAGCTTGTGGACATGAGGAAAAATCATGTTTAAAAATGTTAAAGCAGATGAAATCCATGGATCAAGGTTCAATAGTTATTGGATAGGTGTGTCACTTGGAGGGTGGCCTCATTCATGGGGACCCCTATTTGAACCCTACTTCTCAAAAGGTTATGGGCAGGAATGTAGGGGTTATCCATCAGGTTTTTGTTACTAATATTCCTAAAAATAAAGGAATGTATATTGTAAGATTCGATGTCCTAGAACCAACTGGTTGTACTTTTATTACATGGATATTTAATTTATTTAAATATTAAACATCTTATTACATATTGTTCATTATTCTGCATGACTATGATGTAATAATGTCCTAGAGTATTTGTTACATTTATAAGGTCATTGTAGTTCCCCGATATGATGAGAACCTTGAAATTCTAAAACAATATTCTTAAATATATTTCTACAGTTGGATGACATACTATGATGGGACACATAGTATGAATATCATCAGGTGTGAGTACTCGTAAGCATATGATACTTTCTCTCGTGAAGTTCACCCTTGGTAATCTCTAAGACAAGAGATTATGAGAATAGTAGACCCCCCCAGTAGTAATTCTTCATGTTTTGGTGTCCTCAGATATTTCTATCTTTGAGCATGTGTAATGATTCTTAGACTTTAATATTATCATTAATACATGTCATGACTTGCTCACTTTGATTTACTAATGAAAACCGTCACACAGACAGTTAGGAGAAGTAGGGTACGTTGGATGCATTATGAGTGGCATGTTATTAATGTATAAGTTGGGGAATTATTTGTCCATTCCATTTATGGAAGTTGATATCTATGCCTTTTTATTGAAATAGAAATGTCATGCGAAATTCCATGGTCATGGTGTAACGACGAGTTTATTTTAGGTAGTCAAAGAATGACATATCAAGCATAAAAGTTGATGGAACTCTCATGAAACCTCCTTGATGATATATTGCAACAAAGGGATTATATTACATAGTGAGCATTCGTATGGGGAAGTCATTTTTGTGACTTTAAGTTCTTTCACTTCGGTGCCTTGATCCGTTGCTAGATAGTACCTTTGGACTTTAGGCAAACCTGACTAATGCCAATGAGAAATAATCCTAAAGGGTCACACATTAAGTGTTTCTAGTGGTCTCGGTTAAATTATATTTGAATTTAACTAATAAATATTATTCTCGAGACAGTGAAATAATTTTATTCAAGTTAAAATTATTTCATAAATTAAATAAATATTTATTCACCAGATTGTGAGAAAAATATATTTATTTATTTTATTGAACATTTAGTAAATATTTATTTACTAGTTTTTAAATAAAATATTTATTCAAGAGAATAAATTATTTATTTATTTATTCAGGTGTTTAATAAATGGAAGTGGAGTTCAAGCGGACCAAGGCTTGTCTGGTAGTAAAATAATTATTTGCAATACGGTGAATTATTATTTAACTAGTTGGCACATTTAAAATAATAATAATGCTGTTATTATTTTGTGACACGCAATTTTATTTATTCCATTTCACATAATTTGGTGCACCATAAATAATGATGAGGTATTATTATTAAAACGAAGTGTTTTCTCTAAGGTTATGAATGAATTTAATTGTTGTTATGCAATTAAATATTGTAATTGAAGCCCCATGTCAATAAATAGACATGTACGTCTATTGTGTCATTCACCGAACCGCACACCCGGTGAATTGACAATTGTTTAGATAAACAACTTCTCTATCGAATCCTCTTCCTTCCCCTCTCAAGAACGAGAGACATTCTTTAAGGCTGAAGAACAAGCGATCAAGAATGACTGACACAAGACACTTGCTTCACCACGCTAGGACCCGAAGAATGAGTGGTGTCGATTGGAGTCCATCAGAGCACGTGTGGATCACCGCTAGAGGGATTCTCGTTTGGATCCTTGCAAGCCCAAAAAGATAATTTAGAAGAGTCATTACGTACGATCAACATCATCAACAAAGAAAATACTGAAGATACAGGTATTATTTTCTTTATGAAATTAATTAAATTAATTATAAACTTGATGTGCAAGATCCTATCTAAAGATTTCAATCCTCTTCCTTATTTATCCAAATCTTTGATTTTATTCTATGGATATTGGTGTTCGTCATTTTATTGATCCTGGAATAATCATTGATCATGGTAAAAAATCAAAGTTGGGTGCTAGCCCAACCATGCTTTCACTACGTCCAGAACCTTCAAGTGGTATCAAAGGGGTTACAACATAGTTTATAATTATTTAAATATTTTATTGATGATTTATGCATTTAATAATTTAGTTGTTTCAATTCAGGTTAATCATTCTAAAAATCTGAATCTCAAGATCTATTCCTCCTCTTTCGTTTCTCATTCACCTTACAAAAATGATCTTTTATTTTAATTTTTATTAAAATAAAACAGAGAATCTCATCCGTAGGTTCCAAATGTTCCTAATCGTACAACACCAGAACACACGATGTGTATTCGGCAGTACACGCTGTGTAGCCAAGGTTCAATGAACTGGGTCTGGTCTTCCAAACCAATCCATGTCATTGGATTTTTTCTAAGTCTTAATGACTCCGTGTGTTGACTAGGAATAGGTGTAATTTGGTTTCTATATTACATGTCATGTGGTCCACTAGACACGACATGTAGTCCCTTCGGGTTAGGGGTGGAACGTGTACCTCATACACGGTTTTCCTGGATAGAGACTGTGTAACAAGGAACTACATAGAGTGTGGCCCACTGGACATACTATGTACTCCATAGATTTCTGAAGTACACTCACACGCCATTTCCCCAGGAATGTACTTCAGATGGATGGTGAAAAATAGTACACACCATATAGTTGGAACTACACGTCGTTTACTCATCCAAATTACGCAGATTTATTAAAATTTATTATTATATTATACAAACCCTTGAGACGTGTATCATCGTGCGGGCATAAATATGAGGCACAATATGTGATAGGTGTTTTATATATATGTTTTTAATTTAACATCTATGTAATGTTCATTTCTACTCATTGGGAATTTATTAATAGGAATTCACCAGGTTGCCTCCAAGGTACAAGTTACGTACAAATATAATTTTAAATGAATTTATTTGTTTAAAATTATGATGGATGAGAATCTCAAGTAAATTCAGAAAAGGGTTTAATATAAAAGGATTGATTAATTAAAGATGATAATTAATTGATTCGAGTGTGATTTATCTTAAAAAAATGATTAGATAATTGAATGTTAGTTTTATTTATGCATAAATATCATTTCCTGTATGGATGATCATGAGCTAGACCAAGACCATTGTATGTGGATGGTTTCTTTTAATTTATTTATTTAAATTAAATTTTTTGTTCTATGAGCCTTCTTCTCATTAATATGTAGGGCATGCGTGCCCAAGGCTTCTTTTATGTAAAACTCCTTTTTACCCCTCACCTTCATGTGAGTTAAAAAAGGCATATGTAATGGATAGAACTCCCAAGATAGTGGAGGTGGTTCAAGCTGGAGCTGAGACGAAATCAATCCCATGAGATACAGAGGTGGACAAGTGGAAAGCTGTAAACATAAACCCAAAAGGTTCAAGATGTTTCTCCCCTAGGTCAGGGTTAGTTTATCAACCACTAGATAAACTAACCATTAGAAAATATCATGATCATTCCCTTAATTTTATTTCTATCAATTGCATGGTTTATCATTATGGATGTGTTGTCACGATCACATAATTAATTAATTAAACAAGCATGCAAGATGGAACTAAAATAAACCAGACTTATGCGTAAATATTATCAAGATATGGTTAATCACTTAAGTAATTTCCACTTACTATCAACAAGCATGTGATAATGATAATAATAAATTCACACATAAGAGATAAAAATCCCTCAAATAAAATATTAAGTCAAACCAAGCCTTATGTTACTTGATTAAGGGAGAACTCAATAAAACTATGCGTTTGACCAACCCTTGTGGGGACACTTACTTTTAAACAAGAATCCCTTATGAAATGTTTTGGGTTTACCGAACCATATTACATCTAGAGGAGTTTCCCTTGCTATACTTGGTGTAATATTGGAGGAAAGAGTTGAGGAAATCCAAATTCATGATTTCATGATTGGGGAGTCCACTCAGCATATCAAAGAGTTGCAAGCCTGCAGTTGGAAAAAACTTACCTACCTAAATACCTTCTAATAGCTTGACCAACCCTTATTGGGGTTATAAGAAGGGAAATATGGATCCTTGAAACTATAATTTCATGACAAATGGACATTCCTAGTTCAATGATGATCATTGGGACTTGATAAAATAGTGGGAGACTTAATAAAATTTATTATTTCTCATAAAATGTAATCAAGAAAGTACTAATGATCTGCTCTTTTAATTTTAGAATAAAAATGAAAAGCTTGTCAACCACACTATCCCTGCGATCAATTTTGGATAAAGACAACATCCTCACCGGCAGTGACTTCCAAGAATGGTTTAGACATGTTCAGGTAATCCTACACCATAAACAGAATTCTTACGTGCTAGATTCAACATTACCTGATCCGCCTGTCAGAGAGGTGAGTGATGAGGATTTCCTAGTCTATGAGAAATATATAAATGATGTGGTCGACGTTCAATGTTTGATGCTATCATCAATGTCTAGTGAGCTCATGAAGTCTCATGAAAACATGGATTCTTATAGCATTCTCGAGCACCTACATGGTCTTTACCAAGAGAGAGAAAGACAATAAAGGTTTGAGATCTCTAAGGAGCTCTTTTAGAGAAATCTTGGAGAAGGTTCCCTAGATGGGCCTCATGTAGTCAAACTCATTGGCTACATTGAGTGAACCTGGAGTTTCTATGATTTAAAATCCCCAAAGAACTGGGCACTGATCTTATTCTTGCATCACTCCCTCAGATATTCTCTAACTTTGTTGTCAATTTCAATATGAAAAATATTGAGAAGTATTTATCTGATCTTCTTATCCTCATTCTCCAAGTGGAAAAATATATGAAGAACGAAAAGCCTATTGTCCTTATAGTGAATAAGAGGAAAGGGAATATGAAGATCCTTAAGCCCAAAGCTTCTCTATAGCCTTCCAAGAAAAATAAGATTAAAGGGGAGGCAAGGGAATAGGATGTTGTTTGTTTTTCATGTGTCAAGAAGGGCCACTAGAAGAAGAATTGCACACAGCCTAAGAAGAAAGGGGGAGCTTTAGGTGTGTTTTATATTGAATGAAATCTATATGTTTCTATAAATTGGGTATTAGATATAGCTTGTGGTTCTCACATATGTATCCAAATATAGGAACCAAGTAGATTCAGGAATATTGACCGAGGGGAGGTAGATCTACGAGCAGCCAATACATCCATACTTATTATTGTAGCTGTCAGGGACTACCACCACATGTTTCCAATTGGGATGATCTTGGTGTTAAAGGGTTGTTATTTTGTGTCATCTGTTACTAAAAAAATTATTTTTGTATCCAAATTAGATACAAATGGATTTGTTTTCAATTTTGGAAATGAATGTTTCTTCTTTTACAAATATAGAATTTGTTTTGGTAGGGCACATTTATACAACGATTTTTAAATTTTGGATTACACAAACCAAGTATTGGAAATCGATAAAAAAGATACTTCACATGAATCATACCACACCCAAATTTTTCATCACCAGATAGGTCATGTAAACAAGAAACACTTTAAAATGTTACATCATGATGGATTTTTAGATTCTTTAGAACTAAAACCACTTGGAATATGTCATACATGTTTACAAGGAAAAATGACCAAATCCCCATTAAATGGGAAAGGTGAAAGGGCTAAATAACTTCTTGAATTGATTCATACCAATGTGTATGGACCATTTCCTATTGAAGAAAGTGGAGGGTACTCATACTTCATAGCTTTTACTAATGATTTTAGTAGATATGTACATATCTACTTAATGAGGTATAAGTTGGATTATTTTGATAAGTTTAAATAATATAAGAATGAAATTGAGAACCATCTTGGTAAGAAGATTAAGAAACTCTTCTTAGACCGAGATAAAGAATATCTTAATCAATACTTCATTAATTACTTATAGGAGTTTGGGATCCTATCCCAACTCACTCCTCTATAAATGTCCCAGTGGAATGGTGTGAGTGAAAGGAGGAACCGCACCCTGTTGGACATGGTGAGATCAATGATGAGTCATATGAGTCTTCCATTATCCTTTTGGTGATATGAATTACAAACAGGGGTACACATACTAAACCAAGTACTAACTAAATTGATAAATGGTATTCCATACGAGTTCTGGAGTGAAAAGAAAGTTATATTATCAAATTTACATGTGTGGGGAACTGATGCATTTGTTAAGGCCTCTTCAGGTAACAAACTTTCACCCCAAGGCACAAAGTGTACCCTTATAGGATAACCCAAGGAAACAAGGGGATATTACCTATAAAACCCCTCAGACAAAAAGGTTATAGTGGAAAGACACTCCATGTTATTTGAGAGGGATCACATCTCTAATATATATAATGGGAGCGAGATATACTATGATGAATTTGAGGCTCAAGGTATACAAGAGTTGGTACAAGAATAGATTCCACAAAGCCCTGTGGAATAAATAACTATTCTAGAGACAAAAAAGCTACGTAGAAGTACAAGAGAGGTTAGATAATCGAAACAGTATGGTTTTCTAGTTACCGAGGATGGTGAATTATTATTAATTGATAATAATGATCCTGTAACCTACAAGGAAGCAGTAAGTGGCACAGATATTTCCAAGTGGCAAAAAGCCATGAATTCTGAAATGGATTCCATTTACCAAAACCAAGTCTGGATTTTGGTAGATCCTCTAGTTGATTTAAAGCATGTTGGTTGAAAATGTGTATTCAAGAAGAAACTGGACATGGAAAGACAAGTCAGTACCTATAAAGCACGACTGGTTGCAAAAAGTTTCATACAGCATCAAGGCATTGACTACGACAAAACCTTTTCACTAGTTGTAATGCTGAAATTCATTAGAATTCTATTGGCCATTATTACTTACCATGACTATGATATTTTTCAAATGGATGTCAAAATAGTCGTACTTAACGGGAACCTTTAGGAAGATGTCTAAATGACACAACCAGAAGAATTTATGACTCCAAAGGATTCCAATAAGGTATGTAAGTTATAGAAATACATTTATGGATTAAAGCAAGCATCCAGGTCATGAAACATTTATTTTGATGGAGCTATAATGAAATTTGGTTCTATCAAGAATGAATGTGAGACTTGTGTCTAAAAATGGTTTTGTGGGAGTGAAGTCGTTTTCTTAATAGTATATGTTGATGACATATTTCTTATTAGAAATGAGATACCAATCTTACAGTATATTAAGTCATGGTTGAATCAATGTTTCTCTATGAAGGAATTGGGTGAGTCAACATATATTCTTGGGATAAAGATCCATCATAATAGATCTAAGATATTGTTGGTCCTAATTCAAAGTACATACATTGATAAGATACTGAAGAGATTCAATATGGAACAATCCAAGAGGGGATTGTTGATAGCATCACATAGCATTAATATTTTCAAGAAAATGTGTCCTCGTACACATGAGGAAAGAAATATAATGGCAAGGACTTCATATTCATCATCGATTGGGACAGTCATGTATGATATGCTATATACTAGGTTGGATGTCACCTACACATTGTGTGCGGTGGGAAGATATCAAGTTGACACAGCTGACCGCCATTGGATGGAAGTCAAGACTATCCTAAAGTTTTTAAGGTGTATTAAGGATATGTTCCTGGTTTATGGAGGAGATGAGGAACTAGTCATCAGAGGATATGTAGATGCTAGTTTCCAGAATAATCAAGATGACATGAAGTCACAAACAGGATACATCTTCACTTTGAATGAAGGTGTAGTGAGTTGGAAGAGATCAAAGAAGAGTGTGGTTGCAGATTCTACAGCAGAGTCTGAGTATATCGTAGCTTATGAGGTAGCTAAAGAAGTAGTTTGGATGAAAAGATTCATCCAGGATATGGATTTGATACCTAGCAGTAAAGATCCCATCACACTGTACTATGATAATACTGCAGTGGTGGCTCTCGCAAAAGAGACAAGGTCACATCAGTGGATGAAGCACATACTTCGGAAGTATCATCTATTGAGGGATTTTTCTCATAGAGGTGAAGTTTCAGTGAGAATTATTTCCATCTAAGACAACTTGGTGGACCCTGTGACTAAATCCTTGACTCAGAAAAAACATGATCACTATGTGAGGCCTAGCGGACTGAAAGTCGTAGGCAGTTGGCTCTAGTCCAAGTGGGAGTTTGTAAGAGTTGGTATCCTAGAACCAATTGGTTGTACTTTGTTTACATGGATATTTAATTTATTTAAATATTAAACATATTTTTACATATTTTTCATTTTTCTTCATGTCTATGATGTAATAACTTCCTAGAATATTTATTGCATTGATAAGGTTATGGCAGTTCTCCCCTATGATGTGAACCTTGAAATGCTATAACAATATTCTTAAATATATTTTTATAGTTGGATGACATACTATGATGGGACCCATAGCATAAATATCATCAGTTTTGAGTACTCGTAATCAGATGATACTTTCTCTCATGAAGTTCGCACTTGGTAATCTCCAAGATAGGAGATTGTGAGAACAGACCCGCCAGTAGGAATTATGCATGTTTTGGTGTCATCGGATATTTCTATATGTGAGTGTGTGTAATGATCCTTATACATTGAGATTATAATTAATACTTGTAATGACTCACACACTTTGATTTACCGATGAAAACCATCACACAAACAGTTGGTAGGAAGTAGGGTATGTTGGGTGCGTCATGAGTGGAATGTTATTAATGGATAAGTCGAGGAAGGATTTGTCCCTTCTATTTATGGAAGTTGATATCTCGTCCCTTTTATTAAAATAGAATCGTCGAGCAAAATTTCATGTCCATGGTGTAATGATGATTTTATTTCAGGTAGTCAAAGAATGATGTATCAAGCATAAAAGTTGATGACACTATCATGAAACCTGCTTGATGAGATATTTCAACAAAGGGATTATATTACACTATGAGCATTCATATGTGGATGTCATTTTTGTGACTTTAAGTTATTTATATTTGGTGACTTGACCCGTTTATAGATAGTACTCTTGGACTTTAGGCAAGCCCGCCTAATGCCAACGAGAAATAATCCTAAAGGGTTACACACTAAGTGTTTCTGGTGGTCTCGGTTAAATTATATTTGAATTTAATTAATAAATATTATTCTCAAGATAGTGAAATAATTTTATTCAAGTTAAATTGATTGTATAAGTTAAATAAATATTAATTCACTAGATTGTGGGTAAATATATATTTATTTATTTTATTAAACATTTAATAATTATTTATTTACTAGTTTGTAAATAAAATATTTATTTAAGAGAATAAATTATCTATTTATTTATTCGAGTGTTCAATAAATGGAAGTGGAGTTCAAGAGGACCAAGGCTAGTCTGGTAGTAAAATATTTATTTTCAAGATGGTGAATTATTATTTAACTAGTTGGCACAAATTAAAATAATAATAACATTGATATTATTTTGTGATGTGGAATTTTATTTATTCCATTTTGCACAAGTTGGTGCACCATAAATAATGATGTAGTATTATTATTAAAAGAATGGGTTTTCTCTAAGGTTATGAATACATTTAATTGCTATTACGCAATTAAATATTGTAACTGAAGCCTCGTGTCAATAAATAGACATGTATGTCTATTGTGTCATGCACTGAACTACACACCTGGTGAATTGAGAAATTTTTTGCTAAACAATTTCTCTCTCGAATACTCTTCCCTCCCCTCTCAAGAATGATAGACAGATTCAAGGCTGAAGAACAAGTGATCAAGAACGACCAACACAAGACACTCACTTTTCCATGCTAGCACCTGGAGAATGAGCGGTGTCAATTGGAGTCCATTGGAGCATGTGTGGATCACCTCTAGAGGGATTCTGGTTTGGATCCTTGCAATCATAATATGATAATCCATAAGGGTCATTCCAGACAATCAACATCATCAACAAAGAAAATACCGAAGATCTAAGAATTATTTTCTTTATGAAATTAATTAAATTAATTATAAACATGATGTGAAAGATCCTCTGTAAAGGTTTCTGGCCTCTTCCTTATTTATGTAAATATTTGGTTCTATTCCATGAAGACTGGTGTTCATCGTCGTATTGATCCCGAAATAATCATTGATCATGGTAAAAATCAAAGTTGGGTGCTGGCCCAACCACGCTTCTGTTGCACCCGAAACCTTCACATATGACATTGGATCCTACCTCTGTATATCCTCATGCTACTGTGACATTGGAGATATCTACTAGAGGCACTAAGGAAGCTTTACAAGATCATGTTATGGTTAAATTTCAACAGGTTTCATCAGGTGATGTACAACATTCTGACTGCAAGAAGAAAATTTGGGATGACATGGTTTATGAGGAAAATATATCACACGATGTCAACTCCATGGGAGGTAAATAATGGCCTGACATGGGAGGTACTATTATGAACACAACCAGTGCATCCTCTGGCTTTGTGTAGGATCTTATGGTGGCCTCCACTTTGAAGGAAGAATCATCCAAGGAGCTCATTAACATTTTCCCTCTATCAATGGAAGATATTAACTAGAAAGTAGTGGAGGGAAGTTATGAGATAAATCATATGGATGAGCATGATATCAACAAATTTTCTATACAAGATTTGGTTGATCGTCATATTATGCAAGAAAAAATGTTTTCTTCAAGAAATTGTTAAGGTAAGTAGAAATTGAATGTTCCTTCTTCTATAATGTTTAAAAATAAAAAGGAATAGAATTTTATTCAATATGGTTCTTATCAGACTAGTGAATTGGAGTCTATGAAGGATGTTAGGAGTAATAGGATATCACCCTCCCTTAGTAGGGATACTTTGGCACATAATGTTCAAGTCTCACTTGAGGCACATGACTTGGATTCTTTTTTATTCCATTACTAAGGAAATGATCTATCTATTGCCTCTATTAATAGTGTGGCAGTCCATAGAGATTATGATCATGTTGACAAGAAGAATCCTTCCTTTAATGTATCAATGTATGAAGAAAGATTTTAGATGGTTCCTTTTAGAAAGGTTAGGCCTCTTTCTGAGCCCATGCAGGTCAGAGTAGAATTAACATATGACTTATGTACATATCATACTAACATGGGATGGGAATTGGGATCTCTAAATAATGTGCAGGTTATAACTTAAAATCTCTTTAGAGTGATTGAAACACACAATGAAGTTATATGACAGTATCAGAATAAAAAAATTCAATCTCGATCATTGAAGACAGGGAATATGAAGACCCCCACAATGGGTGGCATTAAGGATGCCCCAATTGATAAGGGGGAAACCCAATCTGATGTTGTTACTGGCTCAAATAGTACTGACATTTAATGCCTCTTGCAACAAGCAAGAACTTGGAGGAGTGGTCGTTATCCCAAAAGTTGCGGGTGCAAGTGTGGATGTGGACAAGTTGATTGGAATTCCTTATGAGATGAGGAATATAAGATAAGAATCAAGATTAGATAGAAACTAGGTCTTTGACCGTACACTGATGAGGGAAGTCTCACCTTGTTAGACCCCATTTTATACTCTCTTTGTTCTTTTGATTTCAATAAAGGGTCTTCGACCCCACATTTTCAAAAAAATAAATAAATGAATGAATGAATAAATAATGAATGAATAATTAATTAATTTATAAATAATAAATTGATAAATAATATATAATAAATGAAAATAAATATCTATAAATAAATATACATATAATGAAATTTATATAAATATATATAAACATGCGTTTATATTGAATAAATATATATATAAACACACACACATATAATTTATATTAATATATATATGTATATAAACATTAAAAAATATGAATATTTATATATATAGACATATAATATAAAAAAAATATATAAATAAATATATATAAATATTTACAAATATATATAAATATAGATAATTATTCATAAATACATATAAATATACATGCGTAGATGTAATTATATGTAATTTTAAATAAATGTTGATAAATATATATAAATTATAAATAAATATATAAAAACATATAAAAGTACATACAAATGTGTGTGTGTGCATGTATAATAGATAATAAATCACCAAAAGAGGAAAACCCACAATAATTTGAAAATTTTCAAATGAATAGCAATGTAAATCCTTGGAAAAAATCATAGACAGCCTAAAAATAATATGAAGACACTCTTAAAAAAATATGAAATCTCGTTAAATGTTCAAAAATCATGGTATCCAGAAAAAACTCAATTTTGGAGGCCTTACGATCCTTTTTTGACCTCGAAAAAATAAGGATTGGGGTTTTTTAGCCAACACAATGTAGATATCATCACAGACTTCAATTTGATATGTCGTAGAGCCTAAATAGAAACTGAGATCAAAGGTTATGGTTATTTAAAATTGAAGTTTGAGTTTTAACTTTTTTAAAATTAGAATAAATTTTATTCTATTTATTATTACCAAATTATTATCTAACGTGGTTGCACATATTTCATAATCTTCGATTTGATTGGTTGTAGAGCTAAAACAGGCACCCAGATCAAAAGTAATGATCATTTGATGCTGAATTATGATTTTCAACTTATATAAGAATTAATTTAAGTTTAAAATAACTGTTAACTAATAATTATATATGATTAATAATTAAGATTTTATACTTAATTAAAATTCTGAAAAATAAAAATAAATAAACATAAATAATAATTATTAATTATTAATAATAAACCATAATTAAATATTTAATATTTTTTCTCATTAATTTAGCAGTCGTTTTATGAAAACCGCCACGAAATATAAAATATTTTTAAAAAAAATAAAAAACCTAAATAAGCAGAGGTTCCTCAATAATCACTGCTAAAAAAATAAAAAAACACGTTTAGCAGTGGAATTAATAACCATTGCTAAAAACTTCCATGAAATTCAATTTTTTTGTATTGTGAAATCATATCAAATATTAAAAAAAAATAGGGTATCCTAGCTAAAATCTTGGTTTTAGAGGCCTTCCAAGCCTTTTTTACCTTGAAAAAATAGTGATTGGGGTTCCCCTAAATTAATTTGGTGTTGATCTCTTTGGAGGTGTTGATTTGATATATGGTAGAGTCCAAACGAACACCTGTATCAAAATTTATGATCATTTAATGTTCAAGTCATGCTTTCAATTTATCTGAGACCATTCATTAATTTATTGAATTTTTATGTCATCCAATTTTTATTAAATTACTTTTACTCAATAATAATTGGAAATTTATTAATTAATATTATTTTATAATGATTTTATAATCCATTTTTCACTAAATATCTTATATATTAAGTGTAAATGCATATTTAGTATTATATGAATCATATTTAATAAAATATATTTCATTTATCTTAATATATGATTTTTAATGATGTATAATTTTTTATGAAGTATTCCTTTTATCAATGCTTAAAAAGTGATGATAAAGGTGTCTTTTATCAGTGCTAAAAAAATCCAACCAATGGGTGCTTTTATTAATTTTTCTTAGTGCGGATAAAGACACCCATTTATCAGTGCTTTTAGCTAATATTGATAAAACCACCCTCTTTATTGGTGCTTTTAGTTGGCACTGATAAAGGATAATGGTGAATTTTTTCTGATCTGTAGTAGTGGATGACACCTAAAATCCTTCAACATCACTTGACATTTAACATGTTTATATGTACATGATGAAATGAAATACAATGAACATAATGATTTAATTCAAACAAAAATATCAGGCAAGCCAAACATTTATGTGATTACCAAGACTTTCCAACATTTAGTATAACTGATTTCAGATGATAATCCAAACTCATAAGATAACCCACATCTCGTCATAACATATCCAAACACATGGATTCCTCACCATCCCTTAATATCATAGTCAAACACATGGATTTACTTGCATATTATCATATCATAGAAAAACATGTGGCTTAACTTACATCATATCATAACCATGCACATGAAACTATATCTCATTATATGGTTTCATATGGACTACCGAAGTCATATTTCTATTTATATGATTTTATATATTTTGTAATGAAAATCAATAAATTTTACAAATACTGTGTATGATAGATTTAAAGATGACAATTATGGTTCAAAAATACACAAAACAAAAAATAATAAGAAATTACAAATAGTTATTAAATTTGAAAAATACAATAATAAATGACTTATGATATGCAAGATGGAAAGGAGGGTAAAATGGAAGTAATAAGTGAATGTAAAAAATTTGATGTCCAAGTTGGACACACATGCACTGCCAAAATCACATACGTAGATCAATAATCTTCATGGAATCAACAATGACCACGTGAAGAACATGAATCAGAACTCTCTTTCTTGGATAATCGTCCCCTCCATTTCCCACCTTAAATGGTGGGTTAATTTTAGGCTTCAAATGGAGATGTGTGGACAAGTTGGAGGTGGCCTGATCTCTGTGATATAGCTTTTTTTTTAATAGAAATAAAATTAATTGCCCCAATAACCCTAACATGAATATGTTTGGCACTTAACCCCAAAATCATATTCTCTCTCATCCAAACATTTTTTTCACTGAAAATATTTGATCTAATAATTTATCTCAAATGGTATCGAAATTTCAATCTGTATTCACCAAAACAATCGTTACATCAATAAGAATAATTCTAGACCCATATATTATACTTTTTTAATTTTATTTTTTTTATACAGGTATGGATTTTCATTGTAAATTTAATTATAACATATTTTTAAAACTATTACTGGCTATTTGTTTATACAAACAAAATACATTAAAAAATACATATAGATTATTTTTTTAGAAAATTAATGAGCATACATGTATATATATAAATTTATTCAAGTATATATATACACACATATATATATAATTACATACATTTATATTACTATGATTGTTTACAAATATACCTATCTATAAGTATATGAAAATATATGTATTTATATGCATGCACCCATGAAAATATAAAAGTATTTACAAATATAATTATTTATAAGTATATATAAATAGAAATACATAAAAACTTACATACATATATCACATAAACATATGTATATATAAATAAACATATTTATAATTATATATATAATAAAAAATTTGTTTTTCATGATTTAGAATGTATTTTTTATACACTTTATGTAGAAATTAAATTTTCTATACCAACATATCAATAAATATATCTAAAAAATATTGATCACATAAGCACACTTATATATAAATCAACTAATATGTATATATATATATATATATATATTATTATAACATAATTATGTATACACAATGTAAATATATACAATTAAATGTATATAAATATTATTTAATTTATTTACCTTTAAAAAAAGTACATACATACAAACATACATAAATTTTTATTAATATAAGTATATAAATATATATATATATATTAAATCATATACATAAATATATATATATAATATTATAATTACATATATACATATTAATATAATTGTTTTTTTTTACTCAAAATATGTGACCTAATATCAATACTACAGATTGGGTTAAAGATAGTGCTAGAAAAAGCCTTTAACAGCACTAGAAAAGCATTATTATCCTAAGCGCCTTTTAAAGGGGAACCCTTTATCAGTTCTAGATTAGTACAGATAAATATTCCCATTTATTAGTGCTATTTCTAGTGCTGATAAAGGTCATATTGTTGCAGTGTGTTGTTGATATTACAGTACATTGCAGCAACAAATAGACAACAAATACAGGCAACAGTAGTAGAAAATACAGAATATGGAAAATTAATAATTAAATTGTAATAAAAATTACATCACAAATACAAAAAACACTATATTATATACATTTAAAAAAAATACAATTACATTAGCAGGTATAATTTATCACAAACATTCAAAAACATCAATGATTTCATTATCTTTGGCACCTGACCCCCTCTAAAAAAGCATGATCATGGTATTAGTTGTCGAACAAACCACCCCAACTTGAGAAAATGAATCCACATATATAAGAAAATAAATCTTATGTTAGTAATATTATAAAGAAATAAATAAAACATAAATATGAAACAATACATTAATAAAACTTCAATTTTAAACTGATAAAGGACACTTTGTGTCATACTGGGCACACTATGTATCGGATTAAGGTGAAGTTGATTCCTATAAATAGAAAATGACTTATGGATCATTTTCCAAAATTATTAAAATAATATAAATGTGTTTTCTCAGTTTTGACTATGTCTCTTGTCTTTTTTACTAAAATGTCAATTTTAAATAAAATGACACACTTTCAGTCATACCTGTCACACCATGAATCAGATTGAGGCATGACTAATTTATACACACCACAAATGAATTATGGTTCATTTTAATAAACTATCAAAATAATCTGAATACATTTTATCATTTTTGAGTTTGCCACTTTTTTTTTACTAAAATAGAATTTTAAAATGAAAACACGCATTTTGAGTCATACCGATCACATAATCTATCAGTTTGACATGATACTGATTCCAATACATAAAAAATGACTTATAAATCATTATCCTAAATTTTCACAATAATACAAGCATGTCTTATCAGTTTTTAGTGAGTGAAACATGTTCTTAACTAAAATCTCAATTTTAAACTGATAACGACCATTTTGAGCGATACCAAGAACATTGTGTATCTGATTGAGGTGAATCTAATTCATCCACATAAAAATGACTTATAGGTAATTTTACTAAAGTATGAAAACAATATTAATGTGTTTTCTTAGTTATGAGTATTTCAGTTTTCTTTTTTACTAAAATGTAAATTTTAAATAAAAAAAGTCACACTTTGAGTCATATTGGTCACACCATGCATCAGATCGAGGTAGGGATAATTCTTACATGTCAAAAATGAATTATGGAACATTTTTCCTAAAGTATCAAAACAATATGAATGCATTTTATTGGTTTTGAGTATGTTTCTTGTATTTTATATTAAAATTTCATTTTAAACTGAAAATATGTACTTTGATTTATACTAGCCACATAGTTTGTTGGTTTGAAGTGAGGCTAATCCCAAAACGTCAAAAATGACTTACGAATCATTTTAATAAAGTATAAAGACAATATGAGTGTGTTTTATTGGTTTTCAATTAGTGACATGCATTTTGAACTAAAATGTCAATTTTAGATTGATAACAGATACTTTGAGTCAGACCAGGCACACTGTGTATTGGATTGAGGTGAGGCTGATTCGTACACATAAAAAATGATTTATTGGTCATTTTACTAAAGTATAAAAACAATATTAATTTGATTTATTAGTTTTGAGTATGTCTATTTTCTTTTTTACTAAAATGTCAATTTTAAATAAAAAGACACACTTTGAGTCATACCGGTCACATTTTGCGTATGATTGAGGGGTGGTTGATTCCTACACATCACAAATGACTTATTGATCATTTTCTTAAAAGTATAAAAACAATTTTTATATGTTTTCTTGGTTTTGAGTAAGACACTTTCCTTTTTTACTAAAATGACAATTTAAACTGAAAACACACACTTTGAGTCATACCGATCACATCATGTGTTAGATTTCTATGAGAATGATTCCACCACATAACAAATGACTTATAAATCATTTTTATAAAGTATAAAGACAATACTAGCACATTGTCTTGGTTTTCAGCTAGTGGAATTTTTTTTGGACTAAAATGTCAATTTTAGACTGATAACGAGAACTTTGAGTCATACCGGGCACACCATATATCAGATTGAGATGAGGCTAATTCCTAAATGTCATAAATTTATTATGGAAAATTTTAATAAAGTATCAAAAAAATATTAATGTGTTTTCTTGGTTTTGTGTATGTCACTTGTCTTTTTTACTAAATTTTATTTTTACATAAAAAGACACACTTTGAGTCGTACAAGTCACACTATGCATCGGATTGAGGTTCGGATAATTCCTACACATTAAAAATGTCTTATAGATCATTTTTCTATAGTATCAAAAAAATAAAGATTCATTTGATCCATTTTTGAGTAAGTCTTTTTTTTACTAAATTTCCATTTTAAATTGAAAGCACGCACTTTGAGTCATATCGGTCACATCATGTGTCAGTTTGATGTGAGACTAATTCCTACACATCACAAATGACTAATTAATCACTTTACTAAATTTTAAAGACAATGTAAGTGTGTTTTATTATTTTTCCATGATTGACACATGTTTTTAACTAAAAAGTCAATTTTAAACTGATAACAGACACTTTGAGTCATACCAGGCACACCGTGTATCTGATTGAGATGTGGCTAATTCCTGCACGTCAAAAATTACTTATGGATTGTTTTCATAAAGTATCAAAAAAATATGAATTTTTTTTATTATTTTTCATAATTTGACTTCCCTTTTTTACTAAAATGTCAATTTTAAATAAAAAGACACATTTGGAGTCATACCGGTCACATCGTGTGTCTGATTCAGGTGCAGATGATTCCAACATGTCACAAATGATTTATGAATATTTTTCTAAAGTTTCAAAAAATATTAATGTGTTTTATAGATTTTTAGTATGTCACTTTTTTACTAAAAATATTATTTTAAACTGAAAACACGCACTTTGAGTCATATCGGTCACATCATGTGTCGATTTGACATGCAAATGATTCTGACACATCACATATGACTTATGAATATTTATCTTAAATTATCAAGATAATATCAGTGTGTTTTCTTAGTTTTCAATGAGTGATGCACATTTTGAACTAAAATGTCAATTTTAGACTCATAATGGACACTTTGAGTCATATCAAGCACACCATGTATTAGATTGAGGTGAAGTTGATTCATACATGTCACAAATAACTTATAGATCATTTTATTAATGTATCAAAATAATAATAATGTGTTTTCTAGATTTTGAGTATGTCAGTTTTCTTTTTTACTAAAATGTCATTTTTTTAAAAGATACACTTGGAGTCATTCTGGTAACATTGTGCGTCATATTGAGTTATGGTTGATTCCTACATGTCCCAAATAACTTATGGATCATTTTACAAAAGTATCAAAACAATATGAATGTTTTTTCTTCATTTTCAGAATTTCATTTTTCTTTTTTACTAAAAAATCATTTTAAAATAAAAACACACACTTTGATTCATACCAATCACATTAAGTGTCAATTTAATGGGAGACTAATTCATAAACATAAAAAATAACTTATGAATCATTGTAATAAAGTATCATGGAAATATGAGTGTTTTTTCTCAGTTTTCAATGACTGACGTGCATTTTAAACTAAAATTTCAATCTTAAACTGATAACAGACACCTTGATTCATATTAGGCACACCATGTATTTTATTGAGGTGTGGATTTTTCCTACATATCAAAGATGACTTATGTATCATTTTTCAAATGTATCAAAACAATAAGATTGTGTTTTATTGATTTTGAGTATGTGATGAGTGTTTTGAACTAAAATTTCAATTTTAAACTAAAAACATAAAATTTGATTCATATTGGGTATAAAATGATGAGAAAAACAACTAAATAAGTAGAAGGAAGTCACCTATTCTTGGTTTTTATATACATTATACCACCAGGTATGTTGCCCATTTATTTCTCAATAAATCTATTTCCTCTTTCGAATATGAGGACTATCGACAATCCTGATAGTACTGGAAAAATAAAAACAAGAAAATTATTAATAAATATTTTAAATGAAATTGGAATTATCTTCAAAAACTTCTCTTCAGGGATGTTAGTTTTTTGACGTTATACAATATCTTTCATTAATTTTCTTACATAATAACCACAATATTTGTTATTGGTTTTTTTTTAACACTATAGAAACATTGAAAAAAATAATTAATTTTTTATATATGTTTTGAGATCATCTTATTATATATAACCTAATACTTATCCACTTGTAGAAGTTGATAGCCTCCTTGTTCTCATGGACAGTCCTCATGCCATGATTTTGATGATATTTAAACACCACCCTATCATAACATAATTTTCATTAAAACATAATATAAAATGTATAACTTGAAGTTTAGTTATAAAATTTTTCATGTAGTATATTAAAAACTAATAAATGTCATCATGTGTGGTCGGTTTTTTGGTTATCCATGCATTGAATCCACACACAAAAAGATCTTTAGAGTATCCAAAATGACTATAATGAGTAACCAATGTTACCTAAAAAACAAAAAAAATAATAAGTAATTAAATTAATAAAAATATATTTTATATGATTAAATTGAAGATTTTTACCCCTACATCATGGGTATTAAAAAGTGTAAGTCATCTGTAAGTTTTATTTCAAACATTATGTCAATTTTATCCACTATTCCTCCATATTTCTCTGGTTCCAATTAGAATTATTTTGTAGAAATTATGTGATGACTAATGAGTCTAAATTTATGTTCATAGGGTTTTCCCTTCATATAGTGTTAATATATACACCTTAAAAAATTATGAATAGTATTCAATCATAATTAACATAGTATATTGGTTATTGGAAAAACAAATCATGAAAACACACCTCATGTATACATTTAAAACAAAGACTCCTAGCCATTCATGCATGAGGATGTCATATACATTATCAAGACCAATATAGTATGTAATGGCCTCTTTGTTCGTTTGTTCTTCAAAATCAACTATGATTGCAGCACTACTTTCTAAAATTGTATATACATGAAACATTAATGTTAGTAAATTAATAATTTGAACAGGTGAGGTAAAGATACTTTGTAAGGATATTTTCAATTAATTGGTTAATCCTTTAGATCTTTTTTATTCGACCTTCCATTTCACCTCTTCCCTTTGTTCATATGCAATAACATTCATCGGTTCAGACCTTTTTCATTAATTGTTAAAGGTTTTGAATGAAAAATATATTTTAAATGAATACCTTTTTGTTGAAATGTTTTTTTACAATATCTATTGACCAGTCTATGAAAGTTTCAATAGCTTACTCGATCATATGAATATATGCATCATCTGGGGGAATAGGTAGATCTTGAGTTAAGTTAATCCTCACTCTCACATAACCTATTGGAAGTTGTTTTGTTTGTATATTATTTCCTTGGATATTGTACATGGTACCCCTCTCAATAAGGAGATTAGTGGGTGTTGGTAGATATAAATCACAATCATTTTCACCTTGTAGAATATCAGTAGAAGAAAGGTATCAATGTATGCTGAATCACATTTCATAGAAACAATTATTACAATATTGATTACCTATTTTGAGACAAATATTTAAGGGTTATGGCTCACCTAAAAGCTGGTTAGGGTGGGGGATCTTTACGTAGTGGGTGTTCTTGTGTTGTTTCTTCTCTTTGATTCCTTCCCATAAAATTTTATAACAACTCTAACTAGAAATTAATTTTTTATTCTAGAGAATCTAATCATGAATGTAACTCTTCCATTTTATTATCTTTATCCCCATGTTCATTTATTTTCTCAGAATATGTAATGAACTAACTAGGGTTTCCCTCAAACTCGTCACTCGGCCTATTTCGTTACATACCCGAAGGGAGTTTCTGATCCCCATAGGCTTGCAACAAGCACCCAGGCATCGAACAACGAACTAGATGGAACGATTTATCTCAAACTGATCAAACACATGGCATATATGTAAAAAAAGGTAATATTGGAATACAAACAAGAAATATATTCCATAACTGTAAGAAAATAGTGAAAACAGACAACAGAAAAAGTATCTAAAACTCCAATGGAAAATTCCAACTAAAAAGGACCCAAACTAAAAAAATACTACAAATGATAGAATGGATGAACTCCCACCATCTCGCCACCAACTACCCAACCATATGACATTAATCTCACCACCTCACTGTGGTGCCTTTCCTTTCCCTACATTAGAAGACAAACAAATTTCTATGCACCACCGAAGAGGTGTGTAGGGTGTGAGCTAACATGCTCAGTAGGATCCCACCCTGGTGTTCCATATCAAGTCTCTCTATAAAAATTCATTTATACTTATTTTAAGTAAAAAAATGGAATGAAAATAAGTAAATTACTTTTATAGAAAACATTTCACTTTTTCCACAGTTCTAAATAAAAGTAGGTATATCAATTTTAAAGCACATTTTCAATATCATTTTTCACAAGTAGAAACATGCATATCAAGGCTAACTCAAAAATCCAATCAATAAAAAATAGAAGCACGGATATCACAACACTAAGGAATACTATAGTTCTAGGCTGCATACTACTCATACCACAATAATCAAGTACAAAAACCATTTCCTAGAACAACAGGCCTATGAAGTAGAGGAATACCCCATGAGTAAACCCCCCAACAATGTCAATATCAGTACCCTAGAACAACAGACCTGGGAAATAGAGAAAATCCCCAAGACAAACCTCCTTTATAATCACAAAACATTGGAAGATTTCCTCAGCTAAACCTTCCACCTAAGTACCCAAGGTAACCCATGTGATTTTTTCCACAATTCATTTCAATGCTTTGAAAACCATTTCAAATTTCAATTAAATGTTTTGAAAATACCCCTTTTCAATTCCATTTATCAATAACCAGGTAAAACCCATTTTTCATTGAAAAATCTTTTCAACACACACAAAACAATCATTCCAATATTTCATTATAAATTAGTTTGTAAAGAAAAACAACAAGATTCGTTATCATAGGCTAGAGATAAAACCACCTAATTCAAAGATTGGGTAGCACACACCCGTAATGGGATCCACCAATAATGAAGACCCAACAATGATGAAAAAGGCCCTATAATCCAATCCAAATCACTTGGTTGATCCAAATATAAACACAAGGGGTTGGAATAAAGCAATAAACCTATATACCTCAAGAAATAATGCATGTTGCACCATGATCGATAAAGTAAAAGGCCTCAGGAGCGAGATTTCACAACATCTCTTGAAGAAACCAAGAACAAACATCATCTTAACCCAAAATATCTAAACACACCACACAATGGCGATATCATGATAAAGGAAACAAATAAGTGGGAAGATTACTTACCCAGAGAGACACACCATAATCGAAACAGAGATCAGATGTTGAATGGGTCAATCCGGAAGGAAATATGTCTTTGAAAAATAGCTAGGAGAGACCCTAGGTCGAGGGTGAAAGGGTCTGGAAAGAAAAGACCAAGAAAACTTCCAAGTGAATGTTTTAAAACTAGACATGGGACATTTCATGGTGTGAAACCCCCATTCACATCGTGAAGTCCACGCTGGATAAGTATGGTGAAAACCTGTCGCCTTGGATTAAAAATTCGTTATTTAAAACCTTAACAACATGAAACCACCATTCATGTTGTGTAATATTTCACAACGTGAATCCCCTTTCATGGATTGTACCTATTATAAATTACACATCGTTTAACCAAGTTACATGGCGTGAAATCTTCCTGCATCTTGTAGAAAAGGCTAGTTAAAGTTGAAAGTCCAACAAATCTCTAACTTCACCATTATAGGTATCCTATAAATCTTAAAGGATGGGAAAACCATGATGAGGTTAAGGGAATACCTAATAAAATGGTAATGGGATGTCACAAAATACCCACCATAAATACTTTGCATCCCTAGGAAGTCATGTGGAAGATGTAATCCCTGAAAAGAGATGAGGCCACTAATCCCTCGTCAATGAATCACATTCCAAAGTCTCATGAGAATATAATACTTGTTTCTATAGAACTATGATCAATGTAATCGAATTCCCACACAAGTCTTTCACATTAGAGTCAATGATCTCATCTGGTTTCTCTAAAACAAAAACATATGTCTCTAACTCAATTTATTCCCAACTAAAAACGTGAGCGGAATCAGGTTGATACTTCCTGATCTGAGATAAATGGAAAACATCATGAATACTTATCAACTAAACCAAAAATGCTAAATGATAAGAAGCCTATATGATCCACTCAGTGACCTCAAATGGTCCAGCATATCTCAGAGCCAACTTTCCCAATTTTCCACGATGACGGTGACCCAACCATGGAGAAACTTTCAAGAACACCCAGTCACCTATGGAAAACTCCAAAGGTCGAAATCACCGATCTACATATGATTTCTATCGACTCTGGGATGTTATTAGATGTTGATGTACGTCCTAAATCTTCGTGGATGTATCCTAAACCAAACTTGTTCTAACTAAAGAAACTTCACCCACCTCATCTCATAAAAGAGGTGATCTACACGGGCGACCATACAACACCTTAAAGGGAGCCATTTTTATTGAAGACCAATAACCTTTGTTATAAAAAAACTCAACCAGTACTAGATGGATATCTCATGATTCTCCAAAATCCAAGACACGTGCATGGAGTATATCCTCTAGGATCTAAATCACATGCTTTGTCTGACCATCTGTCTATGGATGGTAAGTTGTACTCAACTTGATCTGAGTTACCATTACCTCTTGAAGACTCCTCTAGAACCTAGAGGTGAACCTAGGATCCATATTTGAAATAACATTAGAAGGAATCCCATGTAACCTCAAAATATCTTGCACATATATCTTACCCAGATCTTCAACTTTAGTGGTGTCTTTGATCGTAATGAAATAAGAAAACTTCATCAACCGATCAACCACCACCCAGATAGCATTCCTCCCCCAAGGAGTCCATGGTAATCCGAAAAAAAATCCATGGATACCTCATCCCATTTCCATATCATCACTGGAAGAGGCTAAAGAAAACTATAAGGTTTCAAGTGCTCTGCCTTTATCTGTTGGTAGGTGTAACAGCGAGACACAAACTCTGTTATGTCACACTTCTTACTTGGCCACTAGAATCTATGTCTCATGTCATAATACATGTTTCTAGTGCTTGGATGAATGAAACATGAAGATATATGACAATATAACAATAATAAACTCCTTATAGATGTTGGGATGACAATCCTTTCCCCAAAGTGAATCATACCATCTGAAGAAAGAGACCAAATCGAAATGGTATCCCCACCATAAAAGATTTCTAGAGTATTTTTAAACTCATCATCTTCTTGCTGAATCTACAAAATAGACTCTAGGAGAGATGATGATAATTGAACACTGGTAAAAACCATACCTAAAATTTCCTATTGATCATCTTGGTGAAACTGAGTGAAAATCCCCATAATATTCTACTCCTCCTTCGATTCCAAAATAGTGTGTGCGGTACTTTCTTGATAAGAGTGTTTGAAATGAAATTTCCTTTCCCTGTGGTGTAAGAGATATCAATGTCAAACATCTGAAGGTATTCTACCCATCTTCTTTTCCTGAGATTCAATTCCTTTTGATAAAATATATAACTCAAACTCTTATAATTAGAAAATATCGTGAACCTTTCCCCAAAAAGATAGTGCCTCCAACATTTGAGCGCATGCATGACTGCGGAAAGCTCTAAATCATGAGTGGGGTAATTCTTCTCATGAATTCAAATCTGATAAGAGTCATAAGCTACCACATGTTCATCCTATATAATCACACATCCCAAACAAGAACCTGAAGCATCTCAAAACACCACATACCCCTTACCGGGCTCATGTAATATTAGAAAAGAAGCTGATGTCATAAGTCGTTTTAGTTTATCGAAAGAAGACTGACACTTCACATCCCATGTGAATTTCATTTCCTTCCTAGTAAGAGTAGTAAAAGGTGATTCTAGCTTAGATAATTACTTGATGAACTATCTGTAGTATCCAAAAAGACCAGGGAAGCTTCATATCTTAAAGAAATTTTGTGATTCCTTCCATGAAAAAAGAACCTTTACCTTCTTTGGATCAACTAATAAGCCATGATCAAAAATTCTATTCCCCAAGAAATTCACTTATTGAATCCAGAAACTACATTTTGAAAGATTTCTATACAAATGGTGACTTCTCAAAATTTCCAAAACCAAACTCAGATGGAGCTCGTGTTCACCCTAAAATTTCGAATAAACTAGAATATCATCCATGAACACTACCAAAAAAGTGTAAATATGTTGATGGAATGTTTGATTCATAAAATCCATAAAACTAATAGAGCATTAGTCAGACCAAAAGGCATCATAAGATATTCATAGTGGCCATACCTACTTCTAAAAGCTGTATTTGGTATATCAGACTCCCAAACTCTGAGCTAATGATAACCTGACCAAATATTGATCTTTGAAAACCACTTTCCCCCCTTTAACTGATCAAATAGATCATCAACATGAGGAAAATGATATTTTTTCTTAAATTTTACCTGGTTAAACTTTCGATAGTCCACACATAACCAAAGTGAACTATCTACTTTCTTGGAAAAGAGAACTGAGGCTACCCAAGGAAAAATGCTAGGGAGAAAGAAAAATTTTTCCAATAGTTTTTCCAACTTAATCTTGAGCTCTTTCAACTATAATAGTGCCATAAAATAATAAGGTATCGATATCGGCTGCATACCTAGCACCAGATCAGTCATAAACTCTACCTATATCTTTGGAGGGAGACTAGAGAAGTCATCTAGGAAAATCTTAGGAAATTCTCGAATAAAAATAGGGGGATTAGAATTATAAGATATGTCATTAGGATAAAATTCAAAAGCAACCAAAAAACTATTGAGATTTGGGCGGGAAGGTCCTATACAACTAGACCTCGGGTCCCACTTCCCCTGAAATACACAAGATCTCCCATTGACATCAAGAAATGAAACACACTGATGATAATAATCAACCTTAGCTCAATGAGTGACAAGAAAATCCATACCAATGATGATGTCAAATAAATCCAGATCAAGAATGAGAAAATCCCAAACCAACTCTATATGGGCTATTATTAACGAATAAGAAAGAAACCAAAACCCATGTTATTTCCTCTTTCCAATAGGTGTCACTAACTCCATTGTAAAGGACATAAGTTCCATTGGTAGTTTAAGAATATCAAAAAAATGTGCAGATATAAAATAATGGGAGTCACTAGTATCAAATAAAGCAATTTTTTTTTAATATGTGATAAGGATAGTACCTCTCACTATTTCTAGAAATGCATTAACTTCCACTGGACACTCATATACTATATGAAAATCCATCACTTCTAAGTCATATGGTTTGAGACCTACAATATTTGAATCTTCTGAATTTGGCATAGTAGCCTTTGGAGCTAATGAAACCTGACCATAATAAGGCATAGTCATCACCTAACAAAAGTGTCATAGATGACCAACACAACCATAGTTGTGGTGTGTCTCAGCGGGTATAGAACAAGAACACCTGGTGTGTCCGATGTTGCCACATTAATAGCAAGTTATAGGTACATTACCCACTATAAAAGATGGTGTATAGGAGGATTTTTATTGAGACCCACCTCTACTACTCTTTCGATGATCTTTCCACTTTCACTTCTTCCCATGTGCACCATTGAAGATGACACCCAATGGAAGAGAAGAGGTAAAAAACCAACCTTGCCTACCATATTCATTTCTTCCATCATAGCTATATCTACCATCTCTGGATAGGTAGAAAGTTTCAACATAAACACCTACGATCTGATATCTGATCACAAACCCTATAGGTACTTATGAGCCTTTAGTTAGTCATTCTTCACCAAATCTAGGCCAAAACAAACAATCTCAGAAAAATTATTGGTGTATTCCGACACTGAATTATCTACTTGTTGTAAAGATAGGAACTCCAGAGACTTATCCAACATCAGTGACTCTGGGAGAAACTAATGGAAGAATAGGGTTTTGAAACCCTTCCAATCCAAGTCCATGTGTTTGTCTACTTGGACCATAGAATCCCACCATTTTTTATCGGAACCTTCAAACCTAAATGATTTGAACTTTATCCTGATATAATCAGGTGTCTCCAAAAAGTATAATATTTTATTGATCCTATCCATCCAGTCCTCTACCTCTTGAGGTTATATCATTCCTTTATAGTATGGTGGTTTCTCATGAAATAACTCCCAAAATCGATCTCTCTCTCCTCCAGCTCTTGGATGTACCTCAACCACTGCATTCTGAACTCGTGGAATGTCCTGATCAACAACATAGATTTTCCATATGATATTCTCAATGAGATTATTATCTATAGGTGGATTCCCTTGAGGAGCATTAGTTAAACCTTCCTGATGAACTTGTAGAAGATGTCTCAGATGCATAGTGTTGCACACCAAAACATCAGAAAGGTCAAAAAATAGAACAAAACTCAATTCAAACTAGAAAACCCATAAGCATAAACTAATATTAAAAACAAAACTCAAAACTAGATACACACATCCCAACATCCCATGGAAACTTGAGTCTTTCCATGATAAGAGTTAGACAGGCACTTATCACAACATACCTCTAAAGTCCTGAAAATCCTATCTCCAATATAATAGACATCCCAAGGCAAGGACTCTTGAGGAAAGACCTCCTTTAATACCAAATTATAACAAACTGACCTGGGTTTCCCTCAAGCTCAGCACCTGACCCATTCATTTACATACTCGAAGGGCATTCCCGGTCCCCATGGGCTAGCGACAAGCACCTGGCCATCAAAAAATGAACCAAAGGGAATGATTTTTCTCAACCTGATCAAACACATGGCATATATGTACTAAATAAAAAGGAAAAATGGAAGATGAACATGATATATATTCCATAACTGTAAGAAAACAATGGAAAAAAGATAATAGAAAATGTAGCTAAAACTCCAAAGGAAAGTCCAACTATAAAGGACCCAAATCAAACAAATACTCTAAATGATGGCATGGACAAACTCCCGCCTTCTCACCACCAGCTACCCAACCAGCTGACACGAACCTTGTCACCTCATTGCAACACATTTTCTTTCCCTACATTGAAAGACAAACAAAATTCTAAACACCATTAAAGAGGTGCACAAGCAGTGAGATAACAATCATAGTAGGATCCCACCCAGGTGTTCCATATCAAGTCTCTATATAATAATTCATGTATGATCATTTTAAGTAAAAATATGGAATGATAATAAGTAAATCAGTTTTATAGAAAACATGGTAAACATTTCCCTTTTTCTATAGTTCTAAACAAAATTAGGTATATCAATTTCAAAGCACATTTTCCATATCATTTTTCACAAGAAGAAACATGCATATCAAGGCTAACTCATAAATCCAAGAAATAAAAAATAGAATCACATGTATCACAACACTAGGAAATACTACAAGTCTGGGTTGTAGGCTACTCATACCACAATAATCAAGTGCAAAAACCAGTTCCTAGAATAATGAGCCAAAAAATAAAACTAATACCCCATGAGTAAACCCCCTAACAATGTTAATATCAGTCCAATAGAACAATGGGCCTAGTAAATAGAGGAAATCCCTATGACAAACCTCCTTTATAATCACAAAACAATGGATGATGGCCTCAAATAAACCATCCACCTAAGTACCCAAGGTAACCCAAGTGCTCTTTTTTCACAATTCATTTAAATGATTTGAAAACCATTTCAAAACCATTTCAAATTTCATTTAAATGCTTCTAAAATAACCATTTTCCATTCCATTTATCAATAACTAGGAAAAACCCATTTTCATTAAAAACTCTTGTCAACACACACAAAACAATCATGCTAATCTTTCATTATGAATTAGTTTGTAAATCAGAAAAACAAGATTCATTATCATAGGATAGATACAGAACCACCTACCTCAAATCTCGGGCCGCACACACCCATAACGGGATCCACCAACAATGAAAACCAAATAAAGAAAAAAAATCCCTATAATCCAATTCACATCACACGGTTGGTCCAAATCCGAACACAAGGGGTTGGCGGAAAGGAAGAAACCTACTTAACTTAATAATGAATGCTCGTCGCACCACGACTGATAAAGGAAAAGGCCTCCAGAGTGAGATTTCACAATGGATCTAGAAAAAATCAAGAAGAAACGCCATATTAACCCAACAGATCTGAACACGCTGAAAAATAGTGATATCATGATCAAAGTAAATGAATAAGTGGGAAAACGACTTGCCCAAAGTGACGCACCACAATCACAATAGAGATCGGACATCAAACGGGTCGATCCGAAAGGAAAGGTGTCCTCAAAAAATTCCTAGGAGAGACCCTTGGTCGATGGTGAAGGAGTCTGGAAAGAAAGGATTGAGAAAAATTGCCAAGAACCTGTTTTAAAACTGGACAAGGGACGATTTACAGTGTGAAACCCCCATTCATGTCGTGAAGACCATGTTGGATAAGTACGCCAAAAAACCCATCGCCTCAGATTAAAAATATGTTATTTAAACCATTCATGACATGAAACCAGAATTTACGATGTGTAATCTTTCATAGCTTGAATCCCCTTCCACAAATTTTACCCAATATAAATTACACAGCATGTAACCAAGTTACACAGTGTGAAATATTCCTACATCCTATAGAAAAGGCTGGTTAAAGTTTAAAGACCAAAAAATATATGACTTCACCATTACAGGTATCCTCCCAATCTCAAAGGAGGGGAAATAATGACAAGGTTAAGGGAATACCTGATAAAACGGTAATGGGATGTTATCAAATATGTTTGGGGTAACACCCTAAAACCCAAACCTCTAACGTGGCCATACTGTTCTGGACACTTCAAGGCCGATGATAGTAGTTATTCATCATGTAAAACTAATGATGATTATTATGTCTAAGTAAGATGAAAAATATAGGAAAATAAGAAATAATTATTATGTAATACCAGTTTAAAGAAAAAAAAATTATTATATCATACTTACACATGTTGCCCACACTTTTTTTATGTTTTCATGTATTGGTATCCCTTCTTTATTTACACATGCCTTTTTCTATGGCACATGATGTGAGATGGAAGTTGGTTTGGATTTTGATTCATAAATATACAAATAAATAGATTAATATAATTATGTTATTGTTTTATGTCACATAAAGGTATTATAGTATATTTAAAATACATACCATTTTTTCAAGTGAAACCTACCTCATTATTTCTTTACAGTAGGGGTACATTGGTTTTGCTACTCATTTCTTATTTTCACCACTCATTAATTGTTTCATAAATTAAAAATTATTAATCAAATTTATTAATAAAAATAGTGTAAATCAATGTATTACTAGTCATAATATACCTAAAAAGATGTCTCCTTACAAAGACCAATAAACACATCACATGCTTGTTGTTTGATCACGTGTGCATACATTTATGGTGGGTGTGGGTTTATTTTCCCTTTAGCATCTTTGAGATGAAACTTCATAAGAATTGTGATAAAGACTCTATGATCATTTATATTGATCATTAATACAAATTTCATTTGGGATTAATCTACTATAAATTCACTCTATAGGGGATAATGAAGAGTAAGTAAACATTTCATTATTTTATTTTTTAGAAAAATAAAGAAATTAAATCATATTGTTTTCCTAATATCTTCCAACATCAATGTCTTAAGTATGTTCAAAAAAAATTCCACTAATCTAAATCAATCGGTATGAACATGAGAGTGGTGATACCAATTCAACTACTAAAAATGTTCTTGTTGGGGTTAATAGGATGGTCATGTGCATTCCATCCAACCTCAAATTTAATTTATTTGTTTCTCGCCTTAATAATTTTTTTTAACACCGTCACGCTATGAGACTCCTATTTTTTTGGGACACCAGTTTTTTATCATATACCATTTACTTGGCTTAAAAATCATTAATATGTTGTTCCTATGAATTAGTAGCATTGGAATGTTCAAAAGGTTGTTGTTCCTCTACATTGGGAGCACCGACATGTTGAGAAACCTATTGTTCCTCAGGATTGCGAGCATCGCCATTTGAAGAAGTCATTATCTACATAATTGGTTGAAAATTTAATTTAAATTACGTAAATTTCATAGTTAATAGATAATAATATGAGGTAGCATAATGTATATTACAAAAAAAATATTACCTGATTATTGAACTCTTTTTCTAAAAGGTTGAAGGGATTTGACCCCTATATCGAGTATCTAAATCCCTTCATTTTGGTCTCCTCTGACATAAAATACCCCATATACATTGGGACCACTATGAAATTATTACTACATACCAATGAAAGGGTTATCCTCGGTTGAATTGACATCTGATCCTTCAATTTTTTTGTTCGATAACAAAACAGTTGACCACTTTCAGTTTGCAGGATTTGGAATATAAAATATTTTTACTTATTGTGATGCCATTATAAATGGTTCATCTCTGTACCTTTCCTTACTGAAATACACTTATATGAATTCATATTCATATATTTTAATAGAACTCATGTTATCAACCCACATACAATGAAATATTTTCACTTTGAATATTGTATAATCTAACTCCCATATTTGTTTGATGATTACAAAGTATGATATATTCTCATAAATTGAATTTCTACCATTGGTACCAGATACATGCATCTCTTCAGCCACAAGTGTAACTCCACTATTTTACTTGGTACTTTTTTCATCATGCTCATTTATATAGAACATATAAACATTAATTACATACCCATTATAAGATAATACATGCACACTTGATCATATGGCTAGCCATCAAAGTCATTCTAAAATTGAATTTGGGTTTTTAGATAACTCCTTAAAAATGGTCTTAAAACCATCCTATAAACTGTTGATTATTTGTATTTGATATCCATATTTCATCCCATTATGTATTCAAATGCCTAAAAATTTATTTGTGGGTTTCAACATATGGGGGAACCTCTAAAGTGTTTGTAACACCCCAAGCTTCTACGGTACGCTTCTCTTTGAATAATGTGATAGCGTGTGTTATACGCAACACCGAGTTCTAACACACCATAACTAATCAAACTAGCCGTTATGAATAGTAATACCTACTTTTTGAAATTATATATATTTTATATTTGAAAATGGACTTCATTTTTGGATTCGGAATATCGAATTTAGCCTAAGGTGAAATTTTGGTACATTTCGGATAACTTTCATATTTTGATGAATAGTGAAAATTACTAAGTTTTAATTAAAAACAACTTTTTTAATCAAAATAATTAATAGTGATAAATTATGAATTTGAGTGGTTTTAAAGTATATTTAGAATATATTTTTACCATTTAATATAATGTTGGTCATTGGACATAATTTTACAATTAAACCGAACATAAACGAGTGTCAATCTTTTGATAGTTATTA
This sequence comes from Viscum album, assembly GCA_963277665.1. Classification (NCBI taxonomy): domain Eukaryota; kingdom Viridiplantae; phylum Streptophyta; class Magnoliopsida; order Santalales; family Viscaceae; genus Viscum; species Viscum album. The sequence goes on from OY728166.1 coordinate 1,478,587,357, forward strand.
TCTCTTAAAAACACGCTTTTTGTTTTGACAGCGGGAATTAATTTTAAATTAATTTCTGCCACTTCTGTGTTTTGAATTTAGGAAAATGGATTCCATATTTGGAATCAGGATGTTCAAATTGTGTAAATAGGTAACTTTTATTTTTAGACATTTTGAATAATTACTGCGGTAAATATTTTATTTACCATGGTTAAGGGTAAATCCGGTAAATAAGGGTTAAAAAATAATATTATAATATTACTAAATTATCCTAAAACGTGTCTTAACCCTATTGGTTGATACATGGTCGACCATGGGCATCTTTGGGTCGATTTTGGGACCCCATGGATCCACTTGTAAGTGATAATGACACTTTATTTTAATTAAGTTAAAATGAATACAAAAATGACACAATCATATATCTTTTAGAAACACAATTGTTACATAGGGTTATATATGTTAGATTTTAGATTATAAATATTAATTAGAAAGCTAAAAAGATTTCCTACATAATGATATTTTATTTATAATTTTTAGACATTAAATAATTTATTTTATTTATGACACAATGATGATGCAGTAATTACTATAATAGTGAAAAATTAAAATAATTGATATTATAAATACCCAAATAAATATAATATGAAACTTTTAATGAATTAAACTAATTTTCTAGGATAATATGATATATTAGGATTGATTTAATTGACGTTTTTCGAAGTAATCAATCTGTTATGAGTTTCACAAAAATCAACTATTGAATAGTGTCAAAATTGACATAAAAGAGTTCTTAAAACAAATATTATATTATTAATTGATATTAAATTTCTAAAAATATAAGGTTCGGTCAAGAGACTTATATCATGATAGGTTCATCATTAATGTACCACTTGGGGGTCGCTTGGATGTATATAGTAAGTTTATTAACCGTATTATATAAAAATACAAAGAGACATTGTAAAAGTGAAACTAATTAACTTAGAGTTAATACTTAAAGATAAGGTTAATATAAGTACCCAAACCTGTCTAAATTATATTGGTTGAGTGGTTTTCTACCTATCCCCACCTTAACCTTTGAATAATAAGATTTGGAGCCATTATAAACCGAATATGAATTTATTATAAATTAATATTTCTAGCTTTTCCAAAGGTGCCCCTCACCCCTCTTATAAAAGGGCACTCCTCCTTCTCATTTCTTCACACCTTCAAAGCCTTTTGGTTCGGCCAAACTCTGCCCAAATACTCTCCCAACATCCCTCAATACAACCTAGAGGCCTTAGTTTGATCAGAAAGCCAACCTAAGGAGCCCTTTTGATCAAATCAAAAGGAAGAACCCGAAGAAGAGGTAATGATTTCACCACCCTTCTCCAAGTTCATTTCTTCTTCCACTTCTTCTTCCTTTGTTCTTACCATTCTAAAATAATAACTCCAGTATCTCACATATACTGTGATGCTATTATAAATATGGTACAACCATATTCAGTATTCTATCCACCCTTTGAATAACATGTCACCATACGTGCGTACGTACGGACTACCGTCTCCACGCCGTGGTGTAATTGTTATTCAATATAATATTATTTGGATGGGTATAATAATGATGTGTAACTCATGTAAATAATAAATATAACATGTTAATGATTCTGTATATATGATATACCATCCATTTATATATTATTTTAATATCAAAAGAATGATATTGTCGCTCGTGCGTACGTACGGACTATCGTCTCCACGAACGCGATGAGATTCATTCTCCATCATATCCATTCAAGTATAATTATAATTTGATGATTTAAAAATGATGTTTAAGGACTAGATATCATTCTGGATATGAATAAGATACAACAACCATGGCTTATGTAACAAAACATATAAAATAAAATGAGTAAGTTAACTCCCGAAACGACGATAATTCTAAGATATTATTAACAAATCAATGTTAAAAGATCATATATGATATCATATTATTATATATGATTCTTGTATAATTTAATAACAACTATTTCATCATTATACAGGAGGTTAACCTACCCCAACCAAGGAAAAGTACAAGGTAAGGGTTTACTTTACAACCTCTTCATTATCCAAGGTTGTTTATACGTAATAATCTACTGGGATCTCTTTATCATCCACATCCATGTTTCTTAAAAATGCATTTCAAAACATTTTTACTATTTACTAGAGTATGAGTTAAAGTCATTTATACCCTTTTTGACTTTTATAAGTGGTTTATAAAGGAATCTTTCAGTCGTTTTCAAAACAAGGTCCTTTTTAACCTTTTCGACAGAATTAAGGTAAGAATGTTTTTTTAACTTATACGGCGGGTGCGGCTATTTTCCGCCGTTATAAAATCTTCAAAGCTTCCCTTACAAGCTTATAAGAATATTTTCAAAGAAAATGTTTTATTTTATATGGATCTTAAATTATTTCAAAATAAAAGGAGATATTTCTTTAAAAAGAATTTTGATTTCATCTATGTCAACATCCTTTGATGGATTTTAAGATTATTTGAAGTTGATTTATTATGATACACAACTTCTATATTGTATTGAAGGTTTTGTGATATGTTTGACTGTGGATGTGCTATTTTTATACCATTCATAGTTTATGGTGAAAGTATTTACATTTCATATGCTAGTTTTAATATGAATGTTTATGTTATGTTTAAACCTTTTCATATGGGAATGCATTGGACTTAATATGTGACGGGTGGAGCCCGCTATAGCTCCTCGATGCATCGGTAGGTCTCATGAGACAAACTAGTGTCTTGGCACAAGGCCTTGACAAAATCTTATTTTTAGTCTTGGCACGAGGCCTTGGCTATGTGGTTATGATAGTTCGGCATTATGCATTCCATCATTATGAAAGTGGTTATTGATTTTTGCATGTGATTATTCGATTAGTAGAATATCCATGTGAATAAGTAAATGGCATTATTTCATTTTATTTATGCCATACCATGTTGAAAGTTCATATTTAAAAGGATTTTGTTTTAGTTATACATTTCCTTAAATGTTTATTCTTATTTATGAAAGTTTTCGCTATATTGTTATCCTTACTGGGCATTTGAGCTCACCCCTTTTCTATGTTTTATTTTTCCCAGGATGTGAAGAAGTAAGTTATGAATGACCTGCAGGGATTTTATGAGGGGTTAATACTGTGGATTTTGGAAACATTATGTTGTTGTAGTAGTTTTTCATTTTATGATGTAATGTAAAACTTATGAATATATCTAGTGTTTCCAGGGCTACTAAACCAATCGGTCTTTCGAGATTTGATCTTTCTTGTGATCATGCCAATGTTATGTAATAATGCACCGACTCTGGGTAACTGGGGTCAGGGCGTTACAGTTGGTATCAGAGGAAGTTTAGTACAAACCTTGGAAGCTAGATTTAGATAAACTCTGATTAGAGCACGTAGACCTAAGATGAACTTTGAGGATTAGTATAGAAGAACTTCCTAGAATTTTGGTATTGTAGAGATTTTGTGAGTTTTCCGAGCAATACATCCCTGTCTGGATACGAGCAGGTAGAGGCGGCTCTGGCACAGATGTACCTAGGGGTAAAACCCGAAAACACCGCTTTGAGCTAGACTCGAACGGGAACTGGTGCACGACAACGGGCCTTGCTGCACTCTTGGTTACGACACTCCCGGGGGATATGCTTAGGATAACTCTCATTTTCTTTACAAATCATTTTGAAGGGATTATGAGTATATACTTCCTCAAAGAAAACATTCTTATGATTATGGATTATATCCATAAATAGTTCAATTTATGTTAAGTGTTTTATAAGTATGGGATTATGTATTTTGATTCATAAACTGATCTAGTTTATGCCATTGTTTAGAAATGGCACCTAGTGGAAGAAATGGAAACCGTATCAATGCACGCACTCCATGTAGGGATTGCCCTCCTGCTCAAGATAATTATAGTGGGGCTGGTGATGCAACTGGTGCCGATCAACTAATCACCATACTGGGACAACTTACTCAGGTTATGAATAATAACCTTACCCGTATGGAGCACCCTGATCCGCAGCGTGGAGGATCAATGTTAGATCGATTCATGAGGCAACAACCACCAACGTTCAATGGGAATACAAATCCCTTAGTAGCTGAGCAATGGATATTTTCCCTAGAGAAAATATTTCAGGCTTTGGGGAGCAGTGAAAGGGAAAACGTTATCATGGCAGTTTACCGCCTCACTGGAGATGATGATCAATGGTGGTCATTGATTCAAAATACGAAGGAAGATGATGAAGTATCAAATATGGAATGTAGGGAGTTCAAAGATCTGTTTTTAGAAAAATACTTCCCTCGCAACCATCGAGCAGATATGGAAAGGCAATTTCTGAGTCTGAGACAAAAGGAGGATGAGAATGTCACAAAGTATGAGGCTAACTTTACAAGGTTAGCGAGGTACGCTGGTGATTATATTCGTAACCCAAGAAGTAAGATTGATCGTTTCTTTGATGGGTTAAAACCATTTCTCCGTCGAGCGTTAGTCTCACAATCCTTTTCATCGTACGAAGACATTGTCTCATGTGCTATCAAGACCGAAAAGGAATTCTCTAAGTCTTATGACTTTAAAGCAAAGCAAGAGAAGAAGAGACCTTCTGATCAATCTAGGAATGGAAATAAGGGGAAGAAGGGAAAGGTTGAATATCCATCTTGTGGTAAATGCGGGAAGAAACATCCTGGTACTTGCTTGAAGGGAATGGGAGTCTGTTACAAGTGTGGTGAAAAAGGCCACCAAGCTCATGATTGCAAGGGGAAGAAGGAAGCTACCAATGTTCAGTGCTACAATTGCAGGGAGATGGGGCATTATGCAAATGCATGTCCTAAGCTTCAGGAGAACTTACCTCAGAAAAGGCCAAGGGATCAAGGCCAGGCTTATGTTATCACTACTGCTGAGGTAGAAGCTCCGAAAGACGTGGTGGCAGGTAATTTAATGGTTTCCTCAAGTTTAGCAAATGCATTATTTGATTCTGGATCATCGCATTGTTTCATATCTTCCCAGTTTGCTAAGAAAATTAGATATTTCCAATTTGATTTAATAAGGGAGTTGTCAGTTAAAACTCCTAAGGGAAGTATCGTTGCAACAAAGTTTTGTGAATCAGTCCCCATTAGAGCACATAAATTTTCTTTATCTGCTGATTTCATCGTCATACCTATGATTGAGTTTGATATAATCCTCGGTATGGACTGGCTTTCGGACTATGATGCGAAGATTTATTGTAAGAAGAAAGAGGATACGATTCTTGATGATAATGATAAGGAGCACCTTATTTTTAGAGCAGAATCGTCACCACCTAATTCTTATTTAGATCCACCCCCAGTAGCTCAACTTAATTCAATTATTGGGGAGGAAGAGAATGAAATAACTGTCGGTGAGGAAAGGAATGTTCAAATAGAGGATGTACCTGTTGTGAAAGAATTTGTAGATGTATTTCCGGAAGATTTACCTGGACATCCTCCAGAACGAGAAGTTGAGTTTTCTATTGATTTGATTCCTGGATCAAGGCCTATATCGAAGACCCCTTATAGAATGGCCATTGTAGAGTTATTCGAACTAAAGAAACAACTAGAGGAATTGAGTAATAAGGGATTTATTCGCCCTAGTGTTTCTCCATGGGGATCCCCTGTTCTTTTTGTTAAAAAGAAAGATGGATCTATGAGGTTATGTATCGACTACAGGGAGATCAATGCTATAACGATAAAGAACAAGTATCCCCTACCTCGTATTGATGATTTATTTGACCAACTGCATGGAGCTCAATACTTTTCAAAGATTGACCTTCGATCTGGATACCATCAGTTGTGTGTGAAGAAGGAAGACATTCCGAAAACAGCATTTCGAACCAGGTACGGGCATTACGAGTTTACTGTAATGCCGTTTGGATTGACTAATGCACCCTCTGTATTCATGGATCTAATGAATAGAGTTTTCAAGGAGTATCTCGATGAATTTGTGGTGGTATTTATTGATGATATCTTGGTATACTCCAAAACCTACGAAGATCATGAAAATCACTTGCGCATTATCTTGAAGACTCTGAGGAGGCATGAATTATATGGGAAGTTTAGCAAGTGTGAATTCTGGCTTCAGGAGATTTCTTTTCTTGGCCATATTGTATCTAAAGATGGAATCTTTGTTGATCCTTCTAAGACCAAGGCAATCCAAGAATGGCCAGCACCTACGAGTATAACTGAGGTACGTAGTTTTATTGGTTTGGCAGGTTATTATCGACGTTTCGTCCATAATTTTTCCTGATTGGCTAACCCATTAACGAAGCTCACACGTAAAGGGGTTAAATTTGTTTGGACAAAAGAGTGTGAAGAATGTTTCGAAGAACTGAAGATAAGATTAGTCAATGCTCCTATATTGACTCTACCATCGGGGAATGATGGGTTCGTTATTTATAGTGATGCATTGAAGAAATGACTTGGCTGTGTCCTTATGCAGAATGATAGAGTTATTGCCTATGCATCACGACAGTTGAAAATTCATGAACAAAACTATCCTACTCATGATCTCGAGTTAGCAGCAGCGATCTTTGCTTTGAAGATATGGAGGCACTACCTCTATGGTGAAAAATGTGAGATTTATACTGATCACAAGAGTTTGAAGTATATTTTCTCACAAAAAGAACTCAACATGAGGCAAAGGAGATGGCTTGAATTACTCAAGGATTATGATTGTACGATACACTACCACCCAGGGAAGGAAAACAAGGTGGCAGATGCTTTGAGTAGAAAAGACCATGGAGTTTTGAACAATATGAGAATTGAAAGGGATCCAATTTTCATGGATCTAGTGAAGATGGACATGGGAATAACCAGGGAAGGTGAAACATCAATGCTTTTTCAAATGGTTGCCAAACCATCTTTACTAGAAAGGATTAAGAGTTCTCAGACCGATGATGAAGAATTCCAAAAGAAGATTAAAGATGTGAATGATGGGAGATTGAGAGACTTTGTGTATGAAGGTGGAATTTTGAAATTCGGGAAGAGACTTTGTGTTCCCAATATACCTGATCTAAAAAGGGAATTGCTGGATGATGCTCATAGTTCCAATTTCTCTATACACCCTGGGAGCACCAAAATGTATAGAGATTTGAAGGAACATTTTTGGTGGGACAACATGAAGAGGGAGATTTCTGATTTTGTGTCAAGATGTATGGTTTGTCAACAAGTGAAAGCTGGAAGGCAACAGCCTGGAGGAGTCATGCAACCTCTTCCCATACCGGAGTGGAAATGGGACAATGTTACGATGGACTTTGTCATGGGGCTACCAAAGACTCCTAGAAGGAACAATGCAATATGGGTTATTGTTGATCGTCTTACCAAGACAGCACATTTTCTTGCTATAAGAGAAGATCTACACCTGGAACGTCTATCAAGACTATATATTAATGAAGTTGTGAGACTTCATGGAGTACCCCTATCGATTGTTTCTGATCGTGATCCCCGTTTTACTTCAAGATTCTGGAAAAGTCTTCAGAAATCCCTGGATACTGAACTTCATTTGAGCACTGCTTACCACCCTCAGACAGACGGACAATCAGAACGGACTATTCAAACCTTAGAAGACATGTTGAGATCTTGCTCACTTGACTTTCAGGGTATGTGGGATCAATATTTACCTTTGGTAGAATTTTCCTATAACAATATCTTCCATTCGAGTATTCAGATGGCACCATATGAAGCGTTATACGGAAAGAGATGTCGTACACCAACCTGTTGGGATGACGTTGGTGAAAGAAAACTTGTAGGCCCAGAACTGGTGGAGGAAACGGTGGAAAAGGTGAAAGTAATCCAAAATCACATCAAAGCAGCTCAAAGTAGGCAGAAGAGCTATGCCGATAATCGAAGGAAGGATTTGGAATTTCAAGTCTTTGATCATGTTTTTCTGAAGGTATCTCCGTGGAAGGGAGTCATACGTTTTGGTAAGAAAGGTAAATTGAGTCCTAGGTACATCGGACCTTTCGAAATTCTAGAACTAATTGGGGTTGTAGCTTACCGATTGACAATGCCGCCAAGTCTCTCCAAAGTTCACGATGTGTTCCACGTATCTCTATTGAGGAAATACATGCCTGATCTGACGCATGTACTCACCTATGAGGAATTAGAACTGGAACCCGATCTGTCTTATTGCGAAGAGCCCATCAAGATTCTTGATACGAGAGAACAAGTGCTGAGAAACCGGACGACGCGTCTGGTAAAAGTTTTGTGGAGAAACCATAAGATGGAAGAGGCAACGTGGGAACCCGAGAAACTTATGATGAAGAACCACCCGAGTCTTTTTATGCAGTAATACCCTAGAAATTGCGAGGACGCAATTATTTGAAGGAGGGGAGAATGTAACACCCCAAGCTTCTACGGTACGCTTCTCTTTGAATAATGTGATAGCATGTGTTGTACGCAACACCGAGTTCTAACACACCATAACTAATCAAACTAGCCGTTATGAATAGTAATACCTACTTTTTGAAATTATATATATTTTATATTTGAAAATGGACTTCATTTTTGGATTCGGAATATCGAATTTATCCTAAGGTGAAATTTTGGTACATTTCGGATAACTTTCATATTTTGATGAATAGTGAAAATTACTAAGTTTTAATTAAAAACAACTTTTTTAATCAAAATAATTAATAGTGATAAATTATGAATTTGAGTGGTTTTAAAGTATATTTAGAATATATTTTTACCATTTAATATAATTTTGGTCATTGGACATAATTTTACAATTAAACCGAACATAAACGAGTGTCAATCTTTTGATAGTTATTATCTCTTAAAAACACGCTTTTTGTTTTGACAGCGGGAATTAATTTTAAATTAATCTCTGCCACTTCTGTGTTTTGAATTTAGGAAAATGGATTCCATATTTGGAATCAGGATTTTCAAATTGTGTAAATAGTTAACTTTTATTTTTAGACATTTTGAATAATTACTGCGGTAAATATTTTATTTACCATGGTTAAGGGTAAATCCGGTAAATAAGGGTTAAAAAATAATATTATAATAATACTAAATTACCCTAAAACGTGTCTTAACCCTATTGGTTGATACATGGTCGACCATGGGCATCTTTGGGTCGATTTTGGGACCCCATGGATCCACTTGTAAGTGATAATGACACTTTATTTTAATTAAGTTAAAATGAATACAAAAATGACACAATCATATATCTTTTAGAAAAACAATTTTTAAATAGGGTTATATATGTTGGATTTTAGATTATAAATATTCATTAGAAAGATAAAAAGATTTCCTACATAATTATATTTTATTTATAATTTTTAGACATTAAATAAGTTACTTTATTTATGACACAATGATGATGCAGTAATTACTATAATAGTGAAAAATTAAAATAATTGATATTATAAATACCCAAATAAATATAATATGAAACTTTTAATGAATTAAACTAATTTTCTAGGATAATATGATATATTAGGATTTATTTAATTGACCTTTTTCGAAGTAATAAATCTGTTATGAGTTTCACAAAAATCAACTATTGAATAGTGTCAAAATTGACATAAAAGAGTTCTTAAAACAAATATTATATTATTAATTGATATTAAATTCCTAAAAATATAAGTTTCGGCCAAGAGACTTATATCATGATAGGTTCATCATTAATGTACCACTTGGAGGTCTCTTGGATGTATATAGTAAGTTTATTAACCATATTATATAAAAATACAAAGAGACATTGTAAAAGTGAAACTAATTAACTTAGAGTTAATACTTAAAGATAAGGTTAATATAAGTACCCAAACCTGTCTAAATTCTATTGGTTGAGTGGTTTTCGACCTATCCCCACCTTAAACTTTGAATAATAAGATTTGGAGCCATTATAAACCGAATATGAATTTATTATAAATTAATATTTCTAGCTTTTTCAAAGGTGCCCCTCACCCCTCTTATAAAAGGGCACTCCTCCTTCTCATTTCTTCACACCTTCAAAGCCTTTTGGTTCGGCCAAACTCTGCCCAAATACTCTCCCAACATCCCTCAATACAACCTAGAGGCCTTAGTTTGATCAGAAAGCCAACCTAAGGAGCCCTTTTGATCAAATCAAAAGGAAGAACCCGAAGAAGAGGTAATGATTTCACCACCCTTCTCCAAGTTCATTTCTTCTTCCACTTCTTCTTCCTTTGTTCTTACCATTCTAAAATAATAACTCCAGTATCTCACATATACTGTGATGTTATTATAAATATGGTACAACCATATTCAGTATTCTATCCACCCTTTGAATAACATGTCACCATACGTGCGTACGTACGGACTACCGTCTCCACGTCGTGGTGTAATTGTTATTCAATATAATATTATTTGGATGGGTATAATAATGATGTGTAACTCATGTAAATAATAAATATAACATGCTAATGATTCTGTATATATGATATACCATCCATTTATATATTATTTTAATATCAAAAGAATGATATTGTCGCTCGTGCGTACGTACGGACTACCGTCTCCACGAACGCGATGAGATTCATTCTCCATCGTATCCATTCAAGTATAATTATCATTTGATGATTTAAAAATGATGTTTAAGGACTAGATATCATTCTGGATATGAATAAGATACAACAACCATGGCTTATGTGACAAAACATATAAAAGAAAATGAGTAAGTTAACTCCTGAAACGACGATAATTCTAAGATATTATTAACAAATCAATGTTAAAAGATCATATATGATATCATATTATTATATATGATTCTTGTATAATTTAATAACAACTATTTCACCATTATACAGGAGGTTAACCTACCCCAACCAAGGAAAAGTACAAGGTAAGTGTTTACTTTACAACCTCTTCATTATCCAAGGTTGTTTATACGTAATAATCTACTGGGATCTCTTTATCATCCACATCCATGTTTCTTAAAAATGCATTTCAAAACATTTTTACTATTTACTAGAATATGAGTTAAAGTCATTTATACCCTTTTTGACTTTTATAAGTGGTTTATAAAGGAATCTTTCGGTCGTTTTCAAAACAAGGTCCTTTTTAACCTTTTCGACAGAATTAAGGTAAGAATGTTTTTTTAACTTATACAGCGGGTGCGGCTATTTTCCGCCGTTATAAAATCTTCAAAGCTTCCCTTACAAGCTTATAAGAATATTTTCAAAGAAAATGTTTTATTTTATATGGATCTTAAATTATTTCAAAATAAAAGGAGATATTTCTTTAAAAAGAATTTTGATTTCATCTATGTCAACATCCTTTGATGGATTTTAAGATTATTTGAAGTTGATTTATTATGATACAAAACTTCTATATTGTATTGAAGGTTTTTTGATATGTTTGACTGTGGATGTGCTATTTTTATACCATTCATAGTTTATGGTGAAAGTATTTACATTTCATATGCTAGTTTTAATATGAATGTTTATGTTATGTTTAAACCTTTTCATATGGGAATGCATTGGACTTAATATGTGACGGGTGGAGCCCGCTATAGCTCCTCGATGCATCGGTAGGTCTCATGAGACAAACTAGTGTCTTGGCACAAGGCCTTGACAAAATCTTATTTTTAGTCTTGGCACGAGGCCTTGGCTATGTGGTTATGATAGTCTGGCATTATGCATTCCATCATTATGAAAGTGGTTATTGATTTTTGCATGTGATTATTCGATTAGTAGAATATCCATGTGAATAAGTAAATGGCATTATTTCATTTTATTTATGCCATACCATGTTGAAAGTTCATATTTAAAAGGCTTTTGTTTTAGTTATACATTGCCTTAAATGTTTATTCTTATTTATGAAAGTTTCCGCTATATTGTTATCCTTACTGGGCATTTGAGCTCACCCCTTTTCTATGTTTTATTTTTCCCAGGATGTGAAGAAGTAAGTTATGAATGACCTGCAGGGATTTTATGAGGGGTTAATAGTGTGGATTGTGGAAACATTATGTTGTTGTAGTAGTTTTTCATTTTATGATGTAATGTAAAACTTATGAATATATCTAGTGTTTCCAAGGCTACTAAACCAATCGGTATTTTGAGATTTGATCTTTCTTGTGATCATGCTAATGTTATGTAATAATGCACCGACTCTGGGTAACTGGGGTCGGGGTGTTACAGTGTTCTACAAAATGTAAAGGTGGTCCTGCTCTCGATCTGTAATAGGGATTGCGAAAACATCTATTCCAGAAATTCCTTGACCCACAAACCAATTACCAATTGTGTTATGAAAAAACTATACATACTTATCATTTTCAGTCACCACCTTACATGATAAGTGGGTAGGGTTTTGTGGTGCACAACTAGGAGCTCCAAGAAATCAGAGTGGGAAATAATGATGAATGAGTGAAAAAGAACATGAAGGTAAGGGATATGGTTAACCAATAATGGCTCAAGACAAGAGAGATTATGTGGAGAATCAGTGAGGTATATCAAGTAAAAATAAGATCTCTTATGCATGAACTATTCATATAATTTGGAAAAATTAAAAAGAAACAAAGATGTTCAAGGGGGAGAAAGAGATTGCAAGTGATCACATACCTTGATTATAATATATCATTATAATTTAAAGACAAAAAAATTAGATAAAATGTAAACTAATACAAATATATTAATACAAATTTTAAAATTTAAAAAAAATAATCAAATAAATGATTGTAATTTTAATTTATCTTCATTTTTTTTCGATGTGAAATTTAGTAAAAGAAAAAATGATTGTAATTTTTGTCCATCTTATTTGTTGGTAATTTTTGAAAATATGAAAAAAAAAATAACCCTTATTATAATTTTAAATTGTATCTTTGATTTTTAAATAAATATATATATTTATTATAAATAATATATATATTTTATAATAAAAATTATTTCTATAATTATAAATATCTTTATATAATTATATATATAATTATATAAATATATGTTCATAAATATATATATTTATAAAATAAATTTATAATTATATAAATATATGTATATATTTTAATATATTAAATATATATTTAACAATATATTTATCATTTTTTATTAATATTTATAAATTAGATGGAAAAAATATATTTATATAAACAATATCAAAATTATTTATATACACATAATTATTTATAATCAAAATTATTTGTACACATATAATCAAAATTATTTATATACACATAATCAAAATTTTCAATTCAAGGTCAAAATTATTTATAAATTATTTATATAATTTATTAATTTAAAATAATCAAAATTATTAATTCAAAATTATTAATTCAAAATAATTATTAATTCGAAATGATTAATTCAAAATTATTATTAATTAAAAATTATTAATTAAAAATAAATATTAATTCAAAAATATTAATTTAAAAATAATTATTAATTCAAAATTATTTATAAATTATTTATATATATTATTAATTCAAGATAATCAAAATTATTTTGTAACAGACCAACCCAATTCAACCAAACCAATCACCCAAGCTAGCTCGTTATGGAATGAGATATAATGAAGATAACAAAACTGGTTTTGAATATAAGCAAACAAGACATACAAACAGGGTGTAAATCAGAAACTAGAGGGAGATACAACTAAGCCAAACAGGCTAAACCAGGAAGAATGAAAATTCTAGACTAACAAGTCTCCATGTGACCAATTGTCACCTTCACAAAGCAACCCAAATCAGAAACAGCGACATAAAGAGAAGCCAACATGCTATAAAATTCTCTTCCCTTTACCTATGTTTTTCAAAACAAGGTCTATAGCTGTCCAAAGGTGAAAGTAGAGTGTGAGAAATAAAAGCCAGTAGGAAACCACAAAAGAATCTATACAAGTTATAACATCAAGAATGCACATGTTCTAGCTTTAAAAAAACATTTTTTAAAGAATTTTTATAATAAAACAATTTGAAAATGTTCCTTGTGTTTTATATAAATTGCATAACATTTTTTCCAAAGTCAGAAACATCCCAATTATGAAAAAAAGTAGGTAAACATACCGAAATACAAATATACATGTTATATAACATCCATTAAATAAAATATCATGTAATAAACAATCAGAAACTACAATACACATATCATATGGGCTCTATCCTATGAGACAATATGTATTATACACTCATGAGCCTAAAAAAGAATAAATTTGGATCAAACAAATATTGAGTAATGCCACGGTCCATCGATATATAAGTGGTTACCTCATAGTGGTGTCAAGCACACTAAGGATACCCTTGTCTCTTTCCCGACATACCCAAGGTTCCTGATTTTCAATGTTTGTCAATTTATTTTTTTTAAACCATTTTCATATTTTAATAAAACCATTTCAAATCCAAGACAATCTGCTTTAGTGTTTGAAATCCATTTCTTTCCAAATCAAGGAAATTCTGTTTTCAAAGAAATTATCCCTATAAAACATGAACCCATTCCATTTTCAATTTCAACACATGAAATTCTATTTCAAATCTCAAAGAAACAATAAGAACAATAATAAATTAAAGAAATTAGAACACTTGAATAGATCCACCTACCTCAAGGATGTAGAAAAAATAATCATCGTTGGCAATGGGGATTGAAAACCAAAATATATGCCTTCATAATACAAGGAATAATAAGAGACTAAAAATTATCAAATCACAAAACTACATCCAAACAAAAGTTGTAATCCAAACCCAAGAAGAATCAAAAGGAGTGCTTACCCGGAGGGATGAAATCCAACCCAGTGATGATAAATCCTTGAATGAAATGAATTGGATGGAAATAAGTCACCCAAAATATATTATGGATAACTCTGGTTTGAGATAGTATAGATTCATAGAAAACGGATGAAACATATCACTCGTACGATGCCGTAAAAACCAACACTATGATATTTACATGGCATGTAACCCATTTGCACGTCATGTAATACTCAGGGTCTGTATATGCCAAAAAACCCATTGCCTTTTTATTTAAAACCATATTTTTATACATACATGGTGTGTTCCTATTACGCGGTGTGAAAACCATTCATATCATGTACCCAGTTCATGGATTCTTCCCATCCATCATTACACGGTGTGTACTTCACTTACATGGTTTGTAAGTTCCCAGTGAGTAGTAGAAACTACATGTTTTTATGTTGAAAAATCCAATAAATATCTGACTTCACCATTATAGGTATCCTCCCAATTCATGGTTGGAAATACTCGCCCTATGAAAAAAGGAAACCAAAAAAATTAGAACATACCTCACAGGAAGGTAAGGGGGAGTTACAATATCCCCACCTTAAAATATTTATATCCCCAGAAAGTGATTGAGATATTAGATCTGCAAAAAGAGTAGGCCACTACTACCTTATCAATGACTCCCATGTCTCATGGAGATCTAGTCTGCACTGCCACAGTAACCAGACCAGGTGGATCATTTTACCATACCCTATTCTAGAGATCCATAATCCGAATGGGCTGCTCAACCAAAGTGGTATCAAATTCAAGATCAACATTCTCCCATATAATCACATGGGAAGGATCTGGTATATACCTCCTCAACTAGGAAACATGAAATACGTCATGAATAGAAGTTAAACTAGATGGAAAATTCAACCAGTAGTCCACCCTCCCAATTTGCTCAATGATCTAAAAGGGGCCCAAAAACCTCAGTACCAACATACCCTACTTACCCAACCGATAATTTCCAAAGTGAGGTGAAAATTTGAGAAAAACCTGATCACCAACCAAAAAATCTAGAAACCAATGATGATGGTCTAGTTAATATTTCTAATAACTTTTTTCCATGATCAAATTCCTCTTGATCAATAACACCACCTCCATCATCTCCTGAACCAAACTCAGCCCAACCAAGGACCTCTCTCCCAACTTTTCCCAACACAAGGGAGATAAACATGGCCACCCATGAAAATCCTCAAAGGGAACCATCCTAGTAAATTCATGATAAATATTGTTATAGGAAAACTTGAATAAAGACAAATGATCCACTAAAATCAAGAACACAAGACCGGAGCATATACTCAAGAACCTGGATAGCCCTCTCTTTCTTTCCATCCATATATGGATGATAAGTCGTGCTTAATTTCAACTAAAAACCCATTTCCTCCTACAAACATTTCTATAATCTGTATGTGGACCTTGAGTATCTATTAGGAACAACTGTATAGGGAACCCCATGAAGTCTCGCAACCTTCCAGACATATAAGTCCCTGAGATTCTCTACTTTCATTATTTCATTTATTAATAATAAATGAGTTGATTTAGTGAGTTTTTCAATAACCACCCAAATTGGATCCTTCCCACTAGGAGTTCATGGTAAACCAATGAATAAATACATGGGTATTTTATCCCAATTCCATACTTGAATGGTTAAAGGTTTTAAAAAAAACATACAGGTCTCTGGTGTTTCACCTTAACTCTCTGAAAAGTAATACACCGCGATATAAGATTCGCAACTGACCACCTCGTGCTTATCCACCAATATGAACATCTCAAAATTTGGTACATCTTTGTAGCCCTAGGTTTTATGGACTGATATGGCTAGTTTATATTGTATAAAAACTCTTGTCTCAGGGACAATTGAACTACCAACCATTTATGAAAACACAAATCTTCAGTGGGAGACTAAGACCACACACCTAAGATCTCTTCACCATTTAGGATTTCTCCTAAGCGTCAGCTTTGAGTGACTATCATATGTTCAAGTCAAAATTTCTCATCAAAAGGCATGTCTACATTTATCAAATCAAAGAACACCTATCCACCAACCTCTCTCACTCTCAATATCAACTTAGTGAACAAACTCATCATAAACCGCTCTTAATTTGATTCCTTTACTTCTTGGATCAATTTTATTCTTCTTAGTGCATCGACAACCACGTTTCCTTTCCCTAGGGTATATATGATATCAAAATCAAAGTTCTGAAGATACTTAACCCAACATCTTTGTAACAAGTTTAGATCCTTGTGGGTGAAAATAAACTTCAATATTTTATGGTCAGAATACACTGTAAACTTCTCCCAAAAAAGATAGTGGCGGCACGTCTTGAGTGCGTGAATAAAAACTGCCAACTCAAGATCATGGGTAGGGTAGTTCTTCTCATGAGGGTGTAATTGTCATGATCTATAATCCACAACCTATTTCCTCTTCATCAAGACACATCCCAAACCCATATCAAAATCATCGTAGAAAATCACAACCCGAACCTGGTTATGAAAGAGTCAATACTGGTTCTAAAGTCAACCACACTTTCATATCCTCAAAATATCTATGAAATTTGTAGTCCCACTCAAACTTTACACCCTTACAGGTTAAATTTGTCATCAGAGATTCATTCTTAGATAAGTCTCAAACAAAACGCATGTAATAACCATCCAACCCTAAGAATCTTCGAATATCAAAAAAATATAGGATTTTCCCAAGACATAATTGTCTTCACCTTTTCAAGATCCATTAAGACACCCCTCTCAGATATCACAGGCCCTAGAAACTTCACCTCTTAGATCCAAAACTCACAGTTGGAATGTTTACCATACAGGTGATTTTCTTTCAAGGTTTGAAGAATGATATCTAAATGATCCACATGTTCCTCCTCTAACTTGGATTACACCAAGATATCATCTATGAACACAATAATGAAAGTTACCAAGAATTGATTAAATATTTGATTCATCAAATCCATAAATACCACAAGAGCGTTAGTGAGTCCAAATGGAATAACCAAAAACTAAAAATTCCTATATCGATTTCGAAACACTATCTTAGTTATGTCCACCTCTTAGAATCTCAAATGATGGTACCATGGCCACAGGTTAATATTATAAAATCAATGAGCCCCTCCAATATGATAAAAGAGATCATCAATTATGGGTAAAGGATACTTGTTACTAATGGTCACCGGATTCAACTTTCAATAGTCAATACAAAGCCTGAGACTTATGTATACCTTCTTATCAAAGTGTATAGGAGAATCCCATGGTGAAACTCTAGGAAGAATAAATCCTTTTGCATCTAGGTCCTCAAGATGGACTTTAATTTCCACCAACTAAGTAGGTTTCATTCGATAGAATGACATAAAATGGGCATCATTCCATGGAGCAGGTCAATAGTATACTTCAATAGTATACTTGAACTCTCTCTGTAGTAGTAAACCAGATAAATCATTTAGAAAGACTTAAGGTTACAAACACACAACAATAGATATTTGACCACCCAATAAAGGGTCAAATAAATCAAGAGATATTTCTAACAGCTGGAATGATATTATACCAGCATAAATAACAATTGGTCGTTCCCTTCCCAATCTAGAGTCTCACTCACCCTAAAAAACATGAGTGTCCCCATCGGCAGATAAGAACTGTACCTGATGATGATAATAGTATATATGGGCATTAACAGTGATCATCCAATCTATGCTGATAATCAAGTCAAATATTTCAAGATAAATCACTAAGAAGTGCTAAACCACTTCAAAGTCATATATCATCACCCAACATGCGGTGCACTTGAAACCTTATTCGGACCTCTTTACCAAAGGCATGGAAGGATCCAATAAGAATGGCATAAGCTCCAAATGAAAACCCAACACATAAACCAAAATTTATGATATAAAATAATGAGTAACACCTGTATCAAATAAATATAGCACCACAAAAAATGAAATAAACACCATACCTCTAACGATAGTTGGACCTACTTTACATTCCTCTAGTGCACACCCTACCACATAAATTCATCTGTACTTAGCCACCTGAAAATCCCCCTTGTCCTGAGAATGAGACCTACCACCCTTTGGAACATCAACCTGAACCTATGATCCCTTGATGAAAGTGGATCCTTCCTTACTTCCTTGGGACATACTATCACAAAAACATTTCAAATGGATCGATATCACATAAATATGACAAGTCATAGGAGCCTCCATACAATGAGTCCTGGTATGACCATGACTCCCACACTGGTAGTAGATAACTTGTTGTTAACCTAAAGAATCCCTTAAAATTGGTCCTAAAAAAAACTACCCACTCTTGCAGTTCCTTTTCTAACAAAAAAATCAGCATGCCTAACAGTTGTGCCAACTAAAGCTCCAACCAAACCTATCCTCCCAGATATGTCTGCCTTATCCAAAGCTACTTTATACACTACCACCACAAAGGAAATATTTCAAAAAAGAACAAGAATCAACCAAATATTTTCCCTCAACCCCATATCAAACCTCCAAGACTTTAGGTAATCATTAGTGACAAGCTACGATTCCATATGCACCAACTCAACAAAACGGGTGAATTACTTTAAAATGGTGTGCTCCCCTTTCACAAAAATTATAAATTCCTAGTTCATTTACACATAAAAATTCTCAGGATAAAACTACTTATTGAATATATTCTTGAAAGAAACTCAGTTAAGATCCTCATGCAGTATAGATTATACTATAGAGTCCCACCATCTTTTTCCTGGCCCCTTGAGAATATACAAGGAAAAACCCACCTGATATTCTTTAGGATTATTTAAAAAGTTGAAGATCCTTTCAATTCATTAAAGCCACTCCTCTGATTCTTGGGTCCCTTTTTCACCTCAAAACATGGGTGGATGATGCTTGGTAAATTTCGAGTCATGATCCACTGCTCATCCTAGGTTCATGGAGCCCACTGACCCCAGAGTTTGAATGGTATGGATAATTGCTTCAACTAAAGAAGGGTCGATTGGAGGATCTTCCTGTAGAACCTTCCTTGAGACTTACCCTCTCATATTTGGAAGTGATATTCTATGATTCATTGTCTATTAAACACAACAAAATAACCAATCAGTCATGAGAAATTTCTTAAACCATGTAATCAACTTCTAGAATTCAAAATAATTCTTTAAAACAATGGGAAATTAAAGAAATTATGAATTCTACCACAAAAGTAAATGACCTTAGAAAGAAAAAATTCTATTTAAATAAACCCACCACTTAGTTTATTCAAATGACCTCACACATACCAATTACAAAAACTTAGTAGATAGGTCAATTTAAATATACTTCCCATACAATTAATTCAAATTAACCCATAAACCATATCCTGAACTTAGTAAAGATTTTCTAACCACCCATGGTAACCCAGATTCAGTCACGTGACTGACCTATCTAGGCCCATTTTCCACACTTACTATCTGAATTATGATGATCCTACTCTTTTCTACCCAAGACACTAAAACAACTCAAGCAGTGCTAACACACTTTAGCTTGAGTAAGGCTCTGATACCAAAATTGTAATAGACCAGCCCGGGTCAACCAGACCAGTCACCCAAGATATCCCATTACGAGGAGATATATAATGAAGATAAAAAATAGGTCTTGAATGTAAGAAAACAATACATACAACTAGAGTATAAAGTGGAAACAATAGGGTGATACAAATAATCCAAATAGGCTAAACCAGGAAGTACGACAAGTCTAGACCAACAAGTCTCCATGGGACCAACCACTACCTCCACAAAGCAACCCAAACTAGAAACAATGACAAAAGGAGAAGCCAGCATGCTAAAAAGTGTCATTTTATTTACCTATGACCTAAAAAATAAGGGTAGAATCCACCCAAAGGTATAAGTAGGGTGTGAGAAATAGAGTCCAATAGGAAACCACCAAATAATCTATACAAGTTATAATATCAATAATGAACAAGTTATAGCTTTAAAATAAAACATTTTTATAAGAATTTTTATAATAAAACAATTTTAAAAAAATTCTCAAACATTCCTTGGGTTTTCTATAAACTACATATCAACGTTTTCCAAAACTAGAAACACTCCACTTATGAAACAAAGTGGGTAAACATAACTAAATATAAATATACACGTGAGCTAACATCCATGAAATAAAATATCATGAAATAAACAACTGGAAACAACAATGAACCTACCACCCAATATATAGCCTATGGGACAATATGTATTAGACACTCACGAGTCTAAACACGTCATAAGTTTAGATCTAACTAATATCAAGTCCTACCATCGTCCATCAATATAAAAGAGGTTACCTCCTAGTGGTGTCACACACACTAAGGCTACCTGTGTCTCTTTCCCTACACACCCAAAGTTCCCACTATGCAATGTTTATCAATTTTTATTTTAAAAATCATTCCCACATTTTTATAAAACCATTTAAAATCAAAACCGATATGCAAATCAAGGAAATTACATTTTCAATGTAATAATCCCTTAAAAACATGAACCCAGCCCTTTTCAATTTCAAAACATAAAATTCCATTTCAAATATCAAGGAAACGATAAGAATAATAAGAAATTCAAGAAATTAGAACACTTGAACATATCCACCTTCCTTAAGGATGTAGAAAATCTAACCACCTTTGACAATGGGGACTGGAAACCATAAGATCTGCCTTTTAAAGATAAGGAATGATAAGATACTGGAAAAGATTGATAGAAAACTCTATCAAATCACAAAACCATAGTCAAACCAAAGCCTCAACCAAAACCCAAGATGAAATAGAAGGAACTCTTATCCAGAGAGAATAAATCCAACCCCAACAATTATCAATCCCTGAAAGAAATGATCTATATGGAACGAAGTCACCCAAAATCACATAGGGAGAAATTCAGGTCAAGAGAGGAGGGCTGTATAGAAAACGAATGAAGCATATCACTTATACAGGTCCCTAAAAACTAACACTGTGAAATTTACTTAGGGTGTAACCCATTTTCATGTCATGTAATCCTTGGGGACCGAATATGCTGAAAACTATATCACATTTTTTATTTAAATCATATTTTTATACATACACTAGGTGTACCTGTTATATGGTATGTAAACCATTCATTCCATGTACCCAGTTCATAGATTTTTCCCATCCATCATTGCACGGTGTGAAAGTGCCCAGTGAGCAGCAGAAACTATAGGTTTTTATGTTGAAAAATCCAATAAATCTTTGAATTCACCATTATAGGTATCCCCCCAATTCATGGTCAGCAATACTCACCCAACAAAAAAAGAATTAGAAAAAAGTTTAACATATGTGACATAAAGGTAATGGGGTGTAACATATTTATAATCCAAATTATCTATAATCCAAATTATTTATAAATTATTTATAATTATTTATATACACATAATCAGAAATTATTAATAATTTTTTGTTATTATTACTTATAAATTTTGTTGGAGTTATAAAAATAATTATTTACAAAATACGTTTAATAAAATATTTATATACACATGAAAAATCTATTTTTTATTATTAATAATCATAAAGATGATCATTTATATAAATAATAATTTAAGAAAACATTGAATAAAATGTGCACGGGGGTAGAAAATTTAAAAAAATGGCACAGGCTTGCGGGTTTCCTTCAAAATCACCCTAATTTTGGGGTGATTGTAAATCTGTAGTGGGGAGATAGTGATAAGTATGAAATCCCAAACAATATGAACCACCATCATCCAAAAAAACACAATCAAGATATCAACCAACAAAAAAATCAAACTAGTGAATCAAAGAAATACCAATGACAGGTTGAGACTTCAGTGGGTATTTCGGAATGTTATTAGGGTGCCTCCAAGAGTAAAGGTATTAGGTCTGGGTAAATGAATAGTGTGTTAGAGTTAGAAGCTAAGTGTTTTTAGAGGGTTCATTCAATGGAGGTTTGATCGGGTTTTTTTCATGTGATGAGATACGATGGGGTAAGAATCGGATCATGTGTATAGTTTGGAATGTGATGGGTGTGTTTTGAGCACTAACCATGGATTATCAAGGAAAATTCAGCATGCTAATGTTGTGATGGGAGTAGTGTGTTGTCAAGAAGCAAGAAATGGATCTTCAGACATTAAAAAATAAATTGGCACATACCTTATCTTTTGATAGGATCGATTAGTCATGAAGATTGATGAAGAGATAGAGTGGCGGCATTAATTCAATTCCATAAAATCTTGAATGGTGTGAGGGAGGAGGACTCTGTTAGGGCTCTATTTAAAGATTGGGTAAGGATTTTATCAGTAATTTCTAAAAAGTTCCGATAAAGAGTGGTATTATCAACACTAAAATAGTAAGTTATGATAAAACAGATCTTTATCAGTGTTTTTTAGCACTGATAAAGATATGGTTTATCAGCATCTTTTTAGTGTTGATAAAAATAATTTTTTATCATCGCTAATAAAGTGTTGATAAAGACATAATTTTAATATTATAATAAATATAATTAAAAAATTTAAATGTATATATTTATAAATAAATATTTAAAGAATTACAAATATGTATTTATAAATATAATTATAAATAAATATATTTATTATTTAAATATATTTATTATAATTTTATAATTATTTAAATGTATATTTATTTATTTATAATTATAATTATAATTAAATATTTACAAAAATATTTATATATAATTATAAATATATTTATATGATTATATATATTTATATAATTATTTATATTTATTAATATATTAATATATATAATTATAAATATAATAAATATATTTATTCTAATTTTATAATTATTTAAATATATATATATTATAATTATAAGTATACTCAAAAGGTTTAGGAGATAGGCGATCCCGCTCCTAACAAATTTATTAGAAAAATAAAATTGACAAAGGGACAAGGATGGATGAGGTCAAATAAAGAGGCAAGCCCAAATCCAAAAAGGAAAGCTAAAAATCAAGAACATGATCATTCCCATAATCATGATCAGAGTCATAATCCTCATCCGCAGATTCCCACTCTGACTATGAGTTCCTTTGATTGAAGATCATAGAGTACTTCTCCTTGATCTTTTCTAAATCTGGAGTGAGTCTACTCTTCAATGCCATGGAAGAATACCCAGTAGTCACATTTCAACCATACCATCTTGTAGCAACCCAATCATCTCTACCATGTCCTCGACCATGACCTTTTGGATGCCTGCCCCATCTACATGATTTTTGATGCAAAGTTCCTTCAAGTTCTGCCTTCTCAACATCCAGATTATCCATCACCAATGGGACATTACCACCCTCCACAACATCCTTGTCCCTATCCGTGTTCATGCCTACCTCAAACACAACTTCATCAGTCACTTTTGATCCACTTGGGTCATTCTGCAAATGAGTAACATTACCAATAATTTCAGTTCTAGCTGAGTTTGTCCTAGCCAAGGTAAGAATGTTATGCCCCATCTTGGAAGAGCTATATTGATTAGATTTCTTATATGAAACCAGTTGAAACACATCCATGTCAACAGTAACTTTCATGCCTCCTTTCTTGGAACCTACACTTCCAATAAGAGAATATTTAAAAGAGGTTATGCCATCATCACCTTCTTTATTGTCAACCTTCTTTGGAGGTTGGTTTGAATCATCAACAGTAGATTCAATCAAGTGCTCATCCATCCTAGAAGGATTTGTTGAGAGTGATTACAATGATTTATGGGACGGCACCTATGTTTTAATCATCTTCCCCTTTGGGTCAGCATCGCTAACTACCTCTTTCCTCACACATGAGGTGGCGGGAGGTTTCTTACTAGTAGGCTGCAAGGGAGAACATGCATGCTTTATTTGAATATTTCGAACATTCCTACAATTGGAGACCTAATTCCCCACAATCCTTCAGAAGTTACAGAATGATGGGATGAATTCATATTCAAATTGAACATCAATTTTAACACCATTTTTCACTAAAGTGGCAGAGTTTGGAAATGGATCGAGCATGTTAGCATCAATAAGGATTCTAGAAAAAATACCCAAATTTACCTTCAATAGTGTTATCATCCATCATAATGGGTGCACCAATGTAGTAGACAATATCATTAAGAATTATAGGATGCCAAATCACCCATCTCATACCATGAATTATGATCCATATCTGTGCAGATGTATGCTTCTTTTAATGTGGATTGAAGTTTAAATATTAGGCAGAAAGGAAAAAGACCCCTAGATTTAAAGTATAAAAATTGGAAACCTAAACAGAAGCATGATCATCCACATTAGAGAATATTAGATGAAAATACCCCCTGTCAATTAGGAAAATCTGCCACTTGGTCATGCCCCAAATCTAAGAAATTCATGACTTAATCTCCTTATTAATCATTAGTTTGTCACCCTTGGAAAGAATCAAACGCCCAATCAAAGAGTACTTGCAGGCTTATAAATGCTCCTTGAGAGCATCAGGGTTTGTGACAACTGTGATCCCATTTCCAGATCTGGAAAAGTGGGGAGTGCGAGAATCATGGGAGAGACCGTCAGATACCTGGATCTTCCCTTGGTTAATGGAATCGTAAAAAGACAATCCCTTTCGTAGGGTCATTGGAACATGATGAAAGGGATCGTACCTTGTCGATGCTTGTGACAGTAGATCAGCCTTCTCCAACACGCTATCACAGATCTGGGCCTCTGACCCAGCACCATGACCATCCTTCCCCTTAATGTCGTGCTACCCAGACACCATTCTCCAACCGCTACTACCATCTCCAATGAGACCTATGCCAGCAATGCCATCATCAACTGGGATTGAAGCATCTCAGGTTTCTTTATTTCTAGAAATGTGCCGCACTATTCCCATGTATGAAACACCATCAACATCCAAGACTGAAGTTTCTTCATCAAGAATGCTAGGGTTTATGGAGTCGCATTGGACTAGTTCCTCTCCTCTACCTCTCATCCTCAATGGGTTATAAACATGTTATCTGGTAACGAGGTATAGGTGGGTGCCACACCACACCTGTCATGGGTCCAACTCACCACCTGCACACCGCATACCCCCACCTAAATTCGAGTGTGGCAAAACTCGAACCTCCACCAATTTCATTGCCAAGGAGTGGTCGCCTTACATGGTACCACTTAACCAACCCCGGTTGACATTATAAGTATAATTATAAATAAATATATTTAAAAATATTTGTATATAATAATAAATATTTGTATATAATTATATATATTTATATAATAATATATATTTATATAATTATATATATTTATTTATTAATATATACCCAAATGACACGAACCATGGATAAAATCCATGGTCCCAAAAAATTTATTAAAGAAATGAAAGTACAAGACAGATATAAACTGGAGAAAGGGTGCAATGTTTATCAAGGTGATCTGTAGGGGGCTGAGGATCCTATTCTCTGGTCGAACCTAAGACCTCCGATAATACTTGATCAAAATTGCTCCTTGCCTTGACAGTCTCAATTCCTAAGGATTGTCCTTCAGCTTGAATCAATCCATGAGCGTTTTCAATAAAAAAAATTATTATATTTATAATTATATATATTTATATGAAATAGGTCTATCCAGAAGTCAGAGCTCCATTATATATATTTATATATTAATAAATATATTTATAAATATATAAGTATATATAATTATATATAATTATATAAATATATTTATAATTATATATAAATATTTTTAATACATTTATTATAATTTTATAATTATTTAAATATATATATTTATTTATTTATAATTATAATTATAAATAAATATATTTAAAAATTATTTATATATAATTATAATTATATTTAAATAATTACATATATTTATTAATATATAAATATATATAATTATATATATAATAAATATATTTATTATTTAAATATATTTATTATAATTGTATAATTATTTAAATATTTTTAGTTGGGGTTTGGTTTAGTGGTATGTACCCCATAATACTACATCAAGGTTGGGGGTTCAAAACCCAATGGGCAAGGGTACTGTAGTAGAACTATAGAGTGGTAGAACTGTAGCATTGACAACATTGTAGAGGTGGCAACCATTATAGCAGGACTATAGTAGTGATAATACTATAGAAGTCTAGGTACTGTAGCAGTACAATTTTCCAAAGGGTATTTGGCCAAAAATATGGGTCATTAGGGCCATGTAATGGCCTTTAATGTCCACTGGGAATACGAACTATGTAATGGGTCTCATCTACCAAAACAGAGATCCTTTGTTTTAATCAAAAAGAGGCTTCGACCCCAACTTTTAAAAAATAATTATTTACATATATATATTTATTTATTTAAATTATAATTATAAATAAATATTTTTATAAATATTTTTATATAATTATTATTATATTTATATAATTCAGTATATATATTTATTAATATATAAATATATTTATTATTTAAATATATTTATTATTTAATTTTATATTTTTTAATTTTATAATTATTTAAATATGTATTTATTTATTTTTAATTTTATAAATACTTTTAAAAAATGTGTATATTTATATTTTTATAATTAACTATTTAAATCAAAATTATAAAAAAAATCATTTAAATAGATTAATTATATAAATTTTAAACATATTCTAAATATTAAAACTTAATAAACAAAAATGAATAAATATTATTCATATAAATTAAAAAAATATTAAAAATATTACATGTATAGTAAATAAATATATGTATAATTAAATGTTACAAAATGATTAAATATATTTTCAACATTATTAAGGAATATATCATAATAAATGAATAAATAAAATTAAATAAATTATAAAAATACTAAAAAGTGAATTTACAACATTTACATGAATTAGATACATACATATGTACACATACACATCCACACACACACATATATACATACACACATATATATACATACATACACATACATACATACATGTACATATATTTTAAATTATTTAATATGAATGTAAATATATATTGAAATAAATATATTCATTTATATATTATATAATTATTTAAATAAAATATTAATATAATATATTTATTTTAATTATATACACATTTGGTAATTAATGTATATAAATAAACAATTAAACATTTTTACTTGTACAAATTTGAAAAAAATTATATATAAAATTATGAAAATAAGATTCATTTTTTATTAAAAGTTATATAAAACATATTTATATGTTATATTTACATATATATAATTATTTTGATATAAATCTTATTTAAAAATATATAAATATTTATATATAAATTAAATTACTCATTAAGAACTTTATCAATGCTGATAAAGGTTTTGCTTTTATCAATGATAAAAAAACACTCATAAAGGGGTGACTTTTATCAGTGCTAGAAAAAAATCCCTAACAAAGGGTATCCTTTCATCGGCACTTTTGTTAGCACTAATAAAAGGTCACTTTATCAGCGCTTTTTGCAAGCACTGATAAAAGTAACCCCTCTATCAACACTTTTTGTCTAGCGCTGTTAAAGGTCAGCATTGGATAATGTGTGATCTATGGTAGTGTATATTCTTTTCAAATGGAATTAGAATTTAAATCCATCTTCACCAATGTGATCGTTTCATCGATATGAATAATTCTAGACCCATATATGATACTTTTTTTTGAATTTTAATTTTTTCATATATAGATACGGATTTTTAGTATAAATTTATAATATAATTTTCTAAAACTCTTACTGGTTATTTTTTTATACAAACAAAATACATTAAAAAATAGATATTGATAATTTTTTAAAAAAAATAATGAGTATACATGTAAGGACCTGATTATTACCATTGGATTGAAAATACAAAGAATAATTACTTGGCCTTAAGAGGCATCCCCAAGATGCCAAAGGCTGGAAATAAATGTTGAAGGGTTTCAAATACAAGTGGGGGATGATTTACCCTTTAAGAAATAAACGACAAAACCAACAAACCATAACCAAATTGTTCACTAAATGATGCATGAACAAAAGAAAGACAACACAACTACTTTATTCATATAAAATCCACTCCAAAGTGTGAAACAGTGAAAAACCAAACAATTGTCAAAGTAAACAATGGAAGAATAACTAAAGACTCCCAAAAGACCACAAGACTCCATGCTCTACAAGCTACAAGCTCCATAATTACTAAACAGCTCAAGTATCACGAGGTGGTGCTAAAAACATGTGATACTTTACCTTTTCCCATGTCCCGGAAGATAGCATCTGCAAAAGAAAAAAATTACCAAAGAAGTGGTAAGTATAACACTCAATAGGTTTTTTCCAATTACTTCCCTACTCACTCCACTAGGATAGAATATTTAGCAACATTGACATAAATAGTTTATATAAAACAATTTCTCAAAACAGTTTATAAATAAATATAAACATGTTTCTAAAACTATTTATAAACAAAATCATACAAGTAAAATTGAAATCAATTTTCCAGCAAGTTATTTTTCCAGAAAAATATCTAAACAATGGTTAAAAACCATTTCTCAATATTCATTTTTTTCATACCCAATCCATTCCACACATCCACACAACCAACCATGCATGCTACGTGATGACAGTTCCATACTCATGAGTGGTTTCTCATCGATCTACCAAGTCATGACAAGGTAATTATATCTCATGTGTCATTAACCCTTTGGAACTAATCACAAGTTCATATTTCAACCAAGCTCCATATATTCAATATGAACTCACACACCAATATTCCCAAGGATTATGCCAAAACACCTTTTCAATAAAACCACCTTTTTATTGAAAACCATTTTTCCATAAAAACCATTTCTAAGCCAAACCATTTCAATAAAATTCCCTTTTTATTAAAAAAACCATTCCCAAAAAAACTATTTAGATATTCCAGCAAATCCATAATTTAAAATCACCATTTTAAATTCAAGAAACTAAATCACTTTGCACAACAATTCACCAAGATCGCAAAATTTCATCCAAAACCATAAATAATCACTAGAGAAGATTTATTCCATGCTTTTCAAAATAAATTTCATTTAAATAAACCAATTTTAAACTAATACAATCAATTCTATCAAGAGGAGTCAAGAGATAATCCACCCACCTCTAAGGTTTTGATGAAAACCGACAAGGGACGACGAGCGCTCATGCAATCGGGTTGAAACTCCCCAAAACAGCTTTAGATCTCTTCTTCTACCATCAAAAAACCCAAATATCATCATATTTTGAATCCCCCAACATAGATCTACCCATAATAGGAGTATATCTAAAAAATAAAGAGGTGAGGATAAGTAGATCTAAGTAGATCTAAGAAATGAGACAAGAATGGTGAAGAACGTCATTTACCATGAGAATTGGGATTGAAAACGCCAAGGTAGGGCTCCATATCGGTTCCAAAACACTTGGGAGAGTTTTACCAACCTTTAATGGAGAAAATATTGAATTAGGTTTGTTTAGGATCAAAAATAAGAAAGTAGGAGCAAAAACAAGTAAGATCCTAAAAAATAGGATCTTACTTTTTCCCTGCTCACGGTTAGACTGCATGGTTAGACAAACCATGTGCTAACCGTGTGTTAGCTACTATCTTAAGGAAACCTATACATGACCTCCTCACACTATATCTCTAACTGTTCTCAAAATGTGTCAAATATACTACCTCAAAACTGTAACTTTTCATGGTTTCTCCTAGGATATCCGTACGATTTTGACAAACCGTTTGCATCTACTTTAGCCCCAAAAACTTATTTAGAGTTCATAAAACTCTCCCATCCTTCACCCTTACACTTTATAACCATGAAAATTATTAAGTAAAGGTTACATACCGTAAAGAGAGGGTACTAAATTCTCCCCACCATTGGTCTTTCCTTCCTCGGAAAGTAGAAAACTCTCACTGACCTGAAAGAGTTTCAGTCATTTCTCTTTCATTTCCTTCTCATGTTCCCAAGTATCCTCCTGAATCTGACCACGTTTCCATAAAACCCACACTAGACTGATGATTTTTCCACATAATGATTTCTATTTCTAATCCACAATCTGCATCGGGATATGTACCAATGAAGAATTCGGCTCTAGGTCAACGTGATCCCATCTGATCACATGTTCAGGATTAGGATAATACTTTTTCAACTAAGATATGTGGAACAAATTATGCACTACACTGAACTGTGGTGGCAATTCCAACTAATATTCCACCTCTCCAACCTCTTCTAGTATCTCAAAAGGGCTGATGTATCAAGGATATAACTTTCCATGCTTCATGAAATGATGATGTCCAAGTCTTGGAGAGATCCTTAAGAACACATGATCACTCATAAAAAACAACAATGGTCATTGACGATGATCCGCATAATATTTTTGACAACTCTGAGCCGTCTCTATCCTCTTTTTGATCAACTGAATCTTCTCTATCATGTATTAGACAAGACTAGGCACAACTAGTGAATCCTCACCTACTTCCACCCAACATAGTGGAGAATGACAAGGATTCCCATACACTGCTTCAAACAGATCCATATGTATTGAGGCATGATAGATGTTATTATATGAGAACTCCACTAAGGGTATGTGATCTTCCCATGAGCCACCAAAATCCCTTATACAATCCTGAAACATGTCTTCCAATGTCTGTATCATCCTTTCATATTTCTCATCCATCTAAGGATGATACATTGTACTCATAGTCAACTGAGTTCCCAGGTATTTCTATAAGGATTTCCAAAAATGAGATGTGAACCTTGAATATCTTTCTGAAACAATAGAAACCAGTATACCATGTATCTTTACCACCTCTTGGATATATATTTTGGATAGATCCTCCACCGTATGATTTTCACGAATGGGAATGAAATGAACTGACTTTGTAATTCGGTCCACTATCACCCATATGACATTGTGTTTTCAAACCGTTCTTGGTATACCTGTAACAAAATCTATCACTATATGCTCTCGTTTCCACAATGGTATAGATAATGACTGCAACATACCCACTGGTCGATGATGCTCTGCCTTAATTTGCTAACAAGTTAAGCATCGTGAGACGAACTCATCCACCTTCCTTTTCATGCTTCTCTACCAAAACTGTGCCTTCAACGCCTTGTACATATTATGTGTTCCCAAATGTAAAGACCATATGGAATGGTGGTAAGCATGAAGAAGTTGTTCCTAACAAGCTATAGGTACAACCATCTGATCTCTTAACCACAAAATTGTACTCTTGTCAAGTTTCCAGCCCTTAATGGTCTCTCCACCATTGAGTTTTGAACTCATAACCAGGCATTATGCATCATATGTTTGTGCCTCCTTTACCATATTTACCTAATTAGGAATGAGTGAAATTGGAAAGAAAACTACAACATCACCTCGGTCTTCACATTCTACCAACATTTCGGTGAGGAATGACATTAACTACCATTAATCTGAGGATTCTTTTTCCAATTGAGCATATGACTTTCTACTTAATGCATTTACCACTATATTTTCCTTTCCTGGTGTATACATTAAGTCAAAGTCAAACTTCTGGAGATACTCTATCTATCTCCTTTTCCTCATATTCAAATATCATTGTGAGAAAATATGTTTCAAGATCTTATTATCCATGAACACAACAAAATTTGCACCGAAGAGATAATGATGCCAAGTATTCAAAGCATGGAAAACTGCAACTAACTCCAAGTCATGTTTTGGGTAGTTATTCTCATGCACTCTCAAATTTCTTGAACCATAATCAACCACAATGGTCTCCTTGCATGAGAACGCATCCCAACCCAGATCCCGAAGAATAATAGTACACCACATACCCCTACCCTGATTTCAGCAAAATCAAGATAGGTGCTAATGTAAGACAAACTTTCAACTCTTGAAAAGACTTTTGGAATTCCTTAGTCCATTGGAATGGAACATTATTATTTTTAAAATCTATCATTGGAAAAGATAGATGTGAAAAACCACACACAAAGCATCAGTAATAACCAACTATACTAAGAAAACTTCGTATCTCAAAGAAATTCTTCAGAGGTTTCCATGAGATAACAACTTCTATCTTTTCAGGGTCCACTAAAACACATTTTTCAAAAATTACATGGCCAAGAAATCGTACCTCTTGTATACAAAAATCACACTTTGAAAATTTGGCATACAAATGGTGATCTCTCATGATTCCTATCATTATCGCCAATTGTTGCTCATGCTTATCCATTTTCCTTGAATATGCCAATATGTCATCCACAAACACCACAACAAAAGAATCCATATATCTATGAAATATACAATTCATCAAATCCATAAAGACTATTGGTGCATTTATAAGACCAAAAGGCATGATTACATATTTGTAGTGGTCATATCTACTTCTAAAAGATGTCTTCAAAATATCTTCTTTCTGAACTCACAATTGATGATATCCTGATCACAAGTCAATTTTATAGAACCACTGAACTCCCCTCAATTTGTAAAATAGATCATAAATGAATGGAAGTGGATACTGATTATTTATCATAAATTGGTTAAGCTTATGATAATCTACACACAGCCTTAGAGTTCCATCTAATTTCTTCACTAACAATACCAGTGCTGCCCACAGAGACGTACTCGGCCGAATGAAAATTTTTCTTTCCAGTTCCTCCAAATTTAATTTCAATTCCCGTAATTATATTGGTGCCATCCTATAAGACGTAAGGGAAATAGTACTAGTCCCGGAAGGAGATAAATCATAAACTACTTCCCTTATAGGTGGTAACCCTGAGAATTTCTTGAGAAAAATGTCCAGAAATTAATCCACACCTACTAGAAAATTGGTATCTTTGATCTCTTCCATCGATGCCAACATTAATGCCGTCAACTGGTAAGAGATAGTTTCCACCACTAGTGCCAATAATCTTTTTTTACCTTTCTTTACAACTTTCTCTCCTCTGACTAGATGATCGAAACCATCCTCAGTCACAAAACTAACTATTCTTCTATAATAATCGATGTGAGCCTCGAACATTGTCAACCAATCCATACCTAGGATTACACCATAGACATCCATCTCCAACATTGAGAATTCCCATTTTATCTTAGATTCATCAACAGTTATAGAACATGCTCTACACATGAAGGCTTGACATTATCTTTAATCAAGAAGAGTTTGAAGTTTTAACAAATAAGGCATCATCTTAATTTTTAAGCATAGAAAGTCAACAGCACAAGACGCAATGAAGGAATGCGATGCACTAGTATCAAACAACACTTGTATAAGGGTAGAATTCAAAATAATTGTACCTATCACCATAGATGTTCCAACCTGATCATCCAAAACCATCTGCTCAACTCCATACAACTTCTTTTTCACTAAATTCTACTCCTTATTTCCTTTTTGAGATTTCACTTACTTAGGAGTTGTGGTATTATGAGAATAAACATGGCTAGATCTACTCTACTGATGAGACTGAGTCTTCTAACCTTGTCTTGTCGAATCATATGATGCTTGTGATAGCTGAGAAGTGTCTAAAACACTTGACCTCAGAGTACTGCAACAAAAGCACTTAATATGTACCATATTGTTTCAGTTATTGAATTTTCTTGGTGGTGTTGTACATTCTCACTTTATGTGGTCAATTGAACCACATTAGTAGCATCCCTCTTGGATCATTGATCATGGAGGAAGATTTAATGATCTATCTATCTCATTCTGAGTTCCACTCCCACCTTGGAAATAGGTGTCCCTCTTTCGCTTGTTCCCAACATTTGAGTTCCTACCATTTTCTATAAGTATCATCATACTTCCTCCTCCGACAAATCTTGAGATATCACATTCATCCATTGTCTCTCTATTCACCATCTCTGTATAATCTGTAATATATAGCACCATAATCTTCAATAAAATTTCTTTCCTTAGCCCTGATTCAAAGATGTGTGCCTTCAAGGATGCACTTGTTGTGAATTCGGGTGAAAATCATACTAAATTCAGGAATTTAGCTTCATATTCCATGATAGAGAGATTCTCCCGCTTTAGGCTAAAGAATTATATCATCCTCTAGATCTTGAACGTATGAGGATTGAATTGTTTGTTAAACAATTCTTCAGAATCCTCCCAACTTAGGCCTTGATCCCCTTTAGCATGCAACACTAGTTCCCACCAATAATGTGCAAGATCCTCGAGCATAAAAGTGGCTAGCTTGACTTTGAGATTCGTCGGTGTGCCAATGAATCAAAGATATGATTCATCCTATTCAGCCACACCTCTACTTTTTTGGGTTCAGAATCACCCCGGAGGATAGATGGATTCTGCTTCATGAACTGGATGTAATGATCCAAATGCCTTAGTTCATCCCTCTATTTTCTCATGTACATGGCTTGAAATGCTTGAATGATACTTTAAAACAACTCTTGGTTCACATGTGGCTTAGGTGCAACTACATTCTTTGCAGCTTCTTCCAGTTGGTTTCTATGACGCCTACTAGGTGTCATTTTCTAAACCAACAACAACTCAGTAAGTCTCACTCCCTATCAAATGATGGATTAGAATTTCAAATTATTTCACATTAATAGTCACAACATTTTTTCCAAAAACAACCTTTCTCACATTCAACCATTTTTTGAAAAATCCATTCTTTCTTTTGAAAATCAAACTATTTTCAAAATACACTAAGTACCCTCTTTTCAAAATCTTTCATTTGAAAACAAATTATGCATTTATCAAAAATTTAAACCTTTTCACAGGATCATAAATTATTACTCCAAATTAAATATGAAATCCTAGTTGGAATTCATTCCTCTATAATGCATGACATGCTCATATCATTGGATAAACCCATGACAATGAGATTACAAAATTTCATAAGTGTTTCCAAAACACTTATATACCCAAAACCCTGGTAAATTAAAGTTCAGCATAAATGGTTTAGCTACATCCTTTTATGATATACATTTCAAGTTCTGAAAATCCTACTCCTTTCTAAGATCACAACCCAAGTAATAGATAAGGATGAATCAAATCCAAGACTAAGAAACTGAAAACTACTTGTTAGGAAAGGACCGAACAAGTTTATATCATTTGTAATGAATATCATTTGTAATGACCCGCTTAATCCCATTGGATTGAAAATACAACAAATCATTACTTGTCCTTAAGTGACATCCCCAAGATGCCAAAGGCTGTAAATAAATGCCGAAGGGTTTCAAATACAAGTGGGGGATTATTTACCCTTTAAGAAATAAAACACTAAACTAACAAACCATAACCAAATCATTCACTACATAATGCATGAAAAAAATCAACACAACACAACTACTTTATTCATATCAAAGACACTCAAAAGTGTGCAGTAGAAGAAGACCAAATAACTATCAAAGTAAACAATAGAAGAATAAATAAAGACTCTTAAAAGACCATAATACTCCATGCTTCACAATATCCAAGCTCTAAAATTACCGAACAGCCCAAGTATCATGAGGTGGTGCTAAAAACATGTGATACTTTACCTTTTCCCATGTCCTAGAAGATATCGTCTATAAAAGCACCAAAGTGCCAAAGTAGGGGTGAGTATAACACTCATTATGTTTTCCCCAATGAATTCCCTACTCATTCCACAAAGATAGAAGACTTTGAAACATTTACATAAAATAGTTTATATAAAATAATTTCTAAAAATAGTTTATAACTAAATATAAAAAAGTTTCCAAAACCATTTATAAACAAAATCATACAAGTGAAATTGAAACCAATTTCCAGAAATTTATTTTTCTATAAAAAAACTAAACAAATATTTAAAACCATTTCACAGTATTCCTTTGTCATACCCAATCCATTCCACACATCCACACAACTAACCATGCATGCTACATGGTGACAATTCCATACTCATGAGTAATTTCTCATCGATATACCAAGTCGTCACAAGGTAATTATATTCCATGTTCCATTAACCCTTTTTCACTAAGAAAAAGGTTATATTTTAACCAAGCCCCATATATTCAATATGAAATCACACACTAATATTCCCAAGGATCATACCAAAACACCTTTTCAATAAAACCACCTTTTCATTGAAAACCATTTTTCCATAAAAACCATTTCTAAGACAAAAAAATTCAATAAAACTCCCCTTTTATTAAAAACCCCATTACCAACAAACCATTTAGATATTCTAGAAAATCCATAATTTAAAATCACCATTTTAAATTCAAGAAACTAAATCACTTTGCACAACAATTCGCCAAGTTCACACAATTTCACCAAAAACCATAAATCATCACTAGAGAAGATTTATTCCATGATTTTCACAATCAATTCCATTAAAATAAACTAATTAGAAACTAATACAATCAATTCTTGTAATAGG
This sequence comes from Viscum album, assembly GCA_963277665.1. Lineage (NCBI taxonomy): Eukaryota > Viridiplantae > Streptophyta > Magnoliopsida > Santalales > Viscaceae > Viscum > Viscum album. The sequence continues at coordinate 1,478,624,296 of OY728166.1, forward strand.
AGTCAATAGAGAATCCACCTGCCTTGAATATTTTGACGAAAACTGACAAGGGACGAAGAACGCTCACGCAACTGGGTTGAAACTCCCCAAAACGGCTTTAGATCTCTTCTCCTGCCATAAAAGAACCCAAATATCATCATATTTGGAATCCCCCAACATATATATACCCATAATAGGCGTAGATCTAAAAATTAAAGAGGAGGGGAGAAGTATATCAAAGTAGATCTAAGAAACGAGACAAAAATGGTGAATAACTTCACTTACCATGCAAATCATGCTTGAAAACGCCAAGGGAGGGATCTGTATCAGTTCCAAAAGGCTTGGGAGAGGTTACCCAACCTTAAATGGAGATAAATCTTTAATTAGGGCCATTTAGAAGCAAAAACGAGCAAGTAGGATAAAAATGAGTAAGATTCTAAAAAATAGGATCTTACTTTTTTCCTACGCACGGTTAGACCGCATGGTTAGACAAACCGTGTGATAACCGTGAATTAGATACTATCTTAAGTAAACCCCTACATGGCCTCATCACACGGTCTCCCTAACTGTGCTCAAACTATGCCAAATCTAATGCCTTAAAACTGCAAATGCACATGATTTCTCCTAGGATATTTGTACGGTTTAGACAAACAGTGTGCAGCCCGTGTGCATCTAATTTAGCCCCAAAAACTTATTTAAAGTTCACCCAACTCTCCCATACTCCACCCTTACACACTAATAAAAAATAATTCTATATCCATGGTTTGGAACTATGGTTATAGGCCCAAAAACCGTGGCTATATGTTATATCCACGGTTTCATAAACTGTGGCTGGTATTGGCATGGATATAGAGAAAAACCTATATCCATGATTTCAAACCATGGATATAGCCCTATAGAGATAGTTCAAACCATGGAAACATCCCTATAGCCACAATTTTCAAAATTTGGCAGAATCCTAAGTCATGAAATACATATAGCCATGGTTTAAAATCATGGCTATATGTCTCCCCATTCTATAAAAAACAATATTGTTCAGTAGTGTTGGCTGTTGAGAGGATTGTATTTTAAAAAGAAAGGGCTGTTGGAATTTATTTTGCCTTACACTATGATTTTTCCTAGGTAAATTTTCATGATTTGAAATCTGGAAGAAAATGAGATATAAAAATTCAAATACAACCCCACACATGGGAAGAATTATTGGCCCATCCTACACTTGGATTCTTGGTGGACACCCCCTGCTTCTTGCACCCCCTTACACCCCTCCCTCTACCTCTTGTACCCCCCCCCCCTACACACACACACACACCTACCCCTTGCACCCCATGCCCCTCCCCCCCCCCTCACACCCCTACCCCCGCACCCTGCCCCCCTCCCCAGCACACCCCCCATCCCCCTTCCCCAACACACCCCTCTGCACACCCCCTACCCACCCCCCTGAACATCCCCATTCCCACCCATACCCTCCCCCTACACACTGTACACCCCCCTTCCCACCCCCTGCACCCTATCCCTTCCCCTTGCAAAAGAACCCAGTACCCCCCCCCCCCCACACACACACACACACCTTACACCCCCTACACCCCCCCCCCCCCCTCTTCCCCTTGCAAAAAAAAACCCAGCATACCCCCTACCCCCCTCCCCTGCACACCCCCTTTCACCCCTCACCCTGCCCCCTACACCCCCCCCCCCCCCCTCCCCAGCACCCCTACCCCCTTCCCCCTTCCCTAGCACACCCCCCTACCCCCCCCCCCCCCCCCACCCTCCCCCTGCGCACTACACTCCCCACTAGCACACTCCCCTTTCCACTCCCCTACAACCTACCCCTACCCCTTGCAAAAGAACCCGGCACACCCCCATACCCTACACACCCCCCTGCACCCTCCCCCTTCCCCTTGCAACAAAACCCAGCATACCCCCCCCCCCTGCACACCCCTTGCACCCCCCGCACCCTCCCCCTACCCCTAGTACCCCCTACCCACCCCATGCACCCCTTCACCCTCCCCCTTCCCCTTGAAATAAAAAACAGAACACCCCCCTGATAGCCTGAGTTGTTGGTCCTTGGCAGGGGTATTGTAAGTGAGGTTTGCTGATAGGACCCATTTAGATCAGCGGTTGAGTAGAGGTGTATGGAAAGCCATAGGAACCATGTATGGGAAGCCATACGGCAGGGAGAAAACTATTGACTATAATTGGATGGAATGGATGATCTATGGTGATCTGAGAGTGGGTGTAAATGGATATTTCATATTGGAATTTAGGGATAAGTAGGTCAGCCACATCTTTTCATTGTATTTAGTGATGGATATAACAGGGGATACGGAGACTAGGTGTTTTTTTGGAAGTTCAATGATAATGGTACTCCTATGGTGGGGAGAATCATATTAGTTGTGGATGAGTGAACCTCATGTCATATGGGTCATTGTTGTAGTGAGTCTGATCATTGAACGATTGAGGTAAAAAAGTGGTGCTAATGTGTGGGAATATCCTATCTTTTTTGGTTCCTTGGGTAATAATAGATTTGAAGTTCATATGTGGTGTTGAATGGAGTTAGTGAATTGGAATCAGGCTTAGGATGTGTTTTGATTGATATAAGGGTGAATCACATTAGCGGTGAGTCAGTGCTTAGAGTGGTAGCATGATGGAGGAGGCAAATAGTTGGTGATCGAACCATGAAATTACACTGGGAGTCAGGGATCAGAATTTGGTGTAGGCATTATATGATCTCATGATGCATTAAGAGGTGAATTCATCTTGATTGAGATATGTGATAGCACACTGGTGTGTGAAACCAAGAATTTTCAAGAAAATTTGTCCAGAGGATAACGTACTGGTGTTTTTCATGGGGTTGGATGCAGTGAGCTAAAAACTGCATTGAGATCATTTTTCAAAATCCATTTACCAGGTCGATAGATCATTGGAATATCATTCCCAGTTGTAAATTCATATGGTTAGGAACACCATGATGTTTATTCAACCTTCACGAGAAGATTAGTATGGTGGGGATAACCATAATCTTTATGATGAATCAGTTGAAGACACTGAGGAGTGTCCAGATATATGGGTGTAGTGAGAGCCTTCTTGGTGTTAGCATTTGTAGTGAGTGAGTGGCTCAACTCTTGGTGCAAAGCGTGCCTTGATGTTTGGATTTTTTTAACAGAAACATGTTTAGAATTCATAGATGTAGAATAGTGAGTTCTTAGGGAATTGAAAACCGCAGTAGTTTGTGAGATATGTTTTAATGAATACCATGGTTTCTCGGGGATGAGAAGTATTAAGGTGGGGAGTTTGTAATGCCCCACAGGTTTCTGATTCATTATTTTTGGAGGAAATTTGTGTATTTAATATGAATAATGGTTTGTTTCTTAAATTGGAATTTGGATTAGAAATATGAACATTAGATGTTCTTAAATAGTATTTTTGGATTTGGTTTGAGTCCCTTGTTGGAACCTTTGTGGTTTGGGTGGAAGTTGGTGGAGGTTTGGGGTGAAAAATAATTGAAATTTAAGCTATTGTATCCTTTCATGTTGTGACCCATCGGGTTTATGCCTTGAATGGGGTTGGTTGAGGGGTGAACCCCCTATCTCAAACATTTATGGATGTGAACCACAGTTCAAGCCATGAAATTACTAGGGGTAGGGATTCATGGTGTGAAACCCCTGGTCACACCATGAATCATTCCTAGGTAGATTTATTTTAATATGTTAAATTCTGTATTTTTCAGGGTCAACTATTTCACATTGATGTTACTGAAGAAAGTGTCAAGTTTTCAAGGCCGATTGTTTGTGTTTGATGAAATGAAAAAAAAAATTCTTTATGTTTTAGGTTTTTATGATAATTTTTAGTTCATGTTTTTTCAAAATGAGGACATTGTCATCTCTAAAGTAAAGAAAATTTAATTTTCTACTATTGATTTGGTTGAAACATTCTACTAGTCCACGTTAAAGGCTTAGGGAAATCATGTAAAATAGGTGAAAATGTCATTTCAAAGATCCCCAACTAATTTTCATAGCATATACACATTATATAATAATAAAAACAAGTTTTTAAAATACTCAAGTAATTATAGAATTCAAATTAAAGTTTTAGGCAGAGGGAACTTACCTCAACCTCAAGGCGCACTGCTTTTGATGACAACAACTAGAATCTTCCTTTTTTCCGCTTGCATGCATATGAAAATTCACATATATATAAGGACACCTAGCCTTAATGTATATATTTTCATGGCAAAATATGCCCAAGGGGGTCCTTATATATATGTTTATACTTGCATATACCCCTTTACACATACACATGTATGCATTATTCATATCTATATATAAGCACACATATCCCCAATATATATATTCATATGGCCATGAGTGAATATATATAAAGGGGGAACTTATATATGTATATTTTTACCTATGAATACACATGTAAGCCTTCATCAATGGCAACTCAAATTAACCTCAACGAGATCCATAAAGCACTACAAAAATATAAAGAACCCAAAAATCACAAAATCCCTAATTAAAATTTGGCCGGAGAATAAAAACAGAATAAATCTTACCCAAATCCGATGTTGAACTCACTGCCTTCGATGGTGGTGGATAGAACCACACTCGTCATGAGAAACCACCTGTAAGGAAATAGTGGGAAAAGAAATGAGATATAACGACTTCTTGTATATATGTGATCGGTGATGATAAATGATACATGAATCCATTACCGTTATAGATTTTATAATTCCTTTCTATTATTACAACGATATCATCATTTAGTCACTCCCATTGGACTAATAATTTATGGTGGTCATGTCAAGACAAAACAACTACAAACACACACATTTTTCATCATAATATCAATAATCATTGCATTAGTACATGTATAAACAATAGAAATAACACATCCATGAAGCATTCCCCTCCCACACCTGCATCAGCCCCTCCTGGACCAGTTCCCCCAGCCCTCAGCACCCCCAGACCCCCCCCCCACCTGCACCACCACTGCCCCCCCCACCTGCACCCCCACTCCCCCCCCCACTTGCACCAGCCCCCAGCACCAGTCCTCCCCCCAATCCCCCAGTACCGGCCCCCCTCCCACACCTACACCAGTCCCTCCTGCACCATCCCCCCCACACCTACACCCCCACTCCCCCCCCCCCACTGCCCCCTCCACACCCCCCCCCCACTTCCCCCTGCACCCCCACTGCCCCTGCACCCCCACCCCACTCTCCCCCCCCCCACCTACACCCCCCAGCCCCCCAACACCACCCCCCCATCCCCCCTGCACCACTCCCCCTCAGCACTAGCCCCCCCTCCCCCACCTACATCATCCCCCTAGCCTCCCCCCCCCCACCACCACCATGAAAAAAAATGAATGAAAATAGATAATTAAAATTAAAATCACTACTCCTATAAGTCAAAAAAATGATTAAAGTGCCTATATAGGATTACGTCAAAAATAGCCCCCTCCCCCTCACCCCAACTACCCCCTACAGGCAATGGTAGCCCTTATAAGAATCACACAACATGCCCAAAAAACTACATACTAGTGTTTTCATAAAAAAAATACACAAACATTATGTGAGCCTAACTGGAATTGATGGACCTGAGGGAGGACTTTCTGCCATAGGAGTGTCATTAAGCGTAACTAGAATAGAGGGTATTTTTTCTCAAATGGGAGGAATTTACATCATAATATCCTAGGATATTAAAAAATCCACCAAACAACTCCTTATATAAAACTGAAGATTTAAAAATATCTAATACCAAACTATACAACATATAACATTTATAATACAATATAGTACATTGAAAATAGATTCCTAGACTTCACTATAGTGACCCAAGAAACAACATCCTCAATCTCTATATGTTTATCTTGAAAAACAGCCCAAGAAAATTTAAGAGTGATCATTTGGGAGTAATTAATAGAATCAATATTATAATAGGTCATATATCTATGTGAAATAAATGTGTCAATATAGATAAGAATGAATATCTAAGAAAAACAAGGATATGAGTATATGGTGACAAAAACAATACTTCACATACAAATCATCCTTACCTGCATAACCCATAGATGTTTTATCATATTTAACCAATAGATTATCATGAGAAAGTAAGAAATGGGAATTCCAGTTCCCAAGGATTTATAACAATAAAGATAAATCCTATAATTATATAATAATTGAATAATCATGCCACATTACAACCATTTCCATAATACCATAGAAATAAAAGAATAATGAAAATAGTAATGCCCGTCTCTCAACCCGTGTTAATCATCCTATCATCAACACATTTATGAACCTCATGTTGTCATCACATCTACAAAACTATCACAACCATACACCCTATGCAGCCATCACATCATTTTTCCTACACCCCATGAAACCATAACAACAATGCCACCATCACAACCTTACACCTCATGCATTCATCAAATAAACAATTTTGCACCCTGTGTAAACATCATATCATCATTCCTACACCCTATGTAGCCTATCATAATCACATCCACCCATAATGACCTTAGAGACTAATGCTATAAATGTGATTCATTACAGACTAAGAACATGACATAACCCTGAAGCCATCACACCCCAAGGAACTGTGTACATGTTAACTGAAATCCATTATTGCTAATAATAGGTTTACAAGTCATAACCATGAGGAATTACATCTCATAAATACAGTATCAAATAAAAAAACATACAAATAAATAAACAATCATATGAAGAATTAATCTAGTAAAACAAGAACACAAAGACATGAACATATATATAAAAGTAGATACAAACCATAACACACAATAAGAGCTATTAATAATGAAACAAAAAAAATGAAATAGTCATTCCATTCCAAGATTAAATAATTTTCCCTAGCTGATTTCTCCACTCATCCATCTTTTATAAGCTACTAGTTTAAAATTAATTATTTAATTACCATTCCAAAATATTACTATAATGGCCATGTTAATAATTATATTCCATTAATTATCCAATTTACTACTATAATTAATTATCTATTTAATTATATTTTACCTCTAGGAAACAACCTAAGCTTAAAAATCCTCATATAGTCTCATAAGGTAATTCTAACCATCTAAGAGAAAACCAAAGAGAACTAGCCTTCTAATCAACCAAACAAAAAAAATCTATCCTAAATAGAAACCTTAATAATAATACCATAAGACCACTATGTTAAGTGGTACTTAATAATCTTATACAACCAAAATTACTTCTATATAACCCTTACTCATTTTGATAATATTAATTATAACATAAAACATCATTTTACTAATACTCAAGATACTTTTTGTTCCATTAATATAAATTCTATATTGATGTTCATTATTAACATCACTATTTTATCACCTTTCTTACTTAAAATCTAGCATTGATTTATTATAATAAGTGAAAACACATGAAAATATGACACTTCATATTATAATCAATTTAGGGAAGCATACTTAAAGGAATGTTTTAGCTAGTTGTATTTATTATTTCCCATTTTTCATTACCATTATAGATTCTATAATTATTTTATATTATTACCACAATATCATCATTTAGTCACTCCCATTGTACTAATAATTTATGGTGGTCATGTAAACGCAAAATATTTATAAACACACACATTTTTCATCATGATATCAATAATCATTGCATCAGTACATGCATAAACAATAGAAATAACACATCCATGAATCATACCCAGATCTTCCATTTTATCATTTCCATTCCATATTCTCTTCCTAGAATTTCTTTACAAAATATATCCCAATTAACATATGAAATCATATAAAACAAGTTTTTTATGGTCAGTATATAATCAACAAATAGAATATAAAGGAACACATATTCATCTTCTATTTCTCATTCCCTTCCAGTTTCCCTATTCTGTTCATTTACAAAACACTTCCCAAATTTGATTTCCAAATACTCCCATTTCTCATGGATTACCACATATTATAATATCCAAAACTAATTATGATCAATCAATATAAAAATGATACATACACAAAAATATTTCATGTAGTAATTTAAAGGAGAAATAATAACTATAACAATAATACATAAATTGAACATGCATTGCATAAATAAAAAGGAATAAGTGAAATTAAATACCCTCTTCCATCAAATCCAATAGTGCCATTTTTTCATGCTACTATTTAATATATTCACCAAAATTAGTACAAATATGAGATATTGTTGGTGGGTAGTTGTCAAGGGAGGTGTTTGGGAGGGCATTTGGGGTGTTGACCTCGATGTCGGGGGTGTTGAGGGTTGTGGGGAGAGTTTTTGGGAAGGAAGGGAGGAGGTGGGGAGGCCACTCTGAGTAGATTCACTGGAGGAGGAGGATCATGGGGAGTAGGGTCGCGGCAAGGAGGCATTAGGGGTATTGAGAGTTGTGGGAGAGAGCTATCAGGAAGGAAGAGAGGAGGTGGGGAGGTCGCTCGGAGCAGCTTCGCTGGAGGAGGAGGGTCACGGCGAGGAGGCATCAGGGGTGTCGAGGGTTTTAAGGGAGGAGAGATCGAGGAGAAGGGAATAAATTAAAGGAATATTAGGCCGCTACCATAGATTCGTGGAAAAATGTGTGGATTTAGCCATAGGTTTTTTAAATCGTCGCTATTTAGATGTGGATATAGACTAGTTTTCTAGTAGTGACACTTTATAACCATGAAAAGCATCAAGTAAGGGTTACATACTAGAAACCGGGGGTACAACAATACATGTATATATATAGTCAAGTATATACATACATACATATATACATACATACATACATATATATATAGTGTACTTACATACATATATATTACTATAATTATTTACAAATATACATATTTATCAGTATATGAAACTATATTTATATACATGTATGCACCATGAAAATATAAAATTATTTACAAGTATAAAAAAATAGAAATATATACATACTTACATACATATATCATATAAACATATGTATATATACATAAACATATATATAATTATACATACAACATAAATATTATTGTATAAAATTTAGAATGTATTTTTTATACGCTTTTTGTAGAAATTAAATTTTTTATACCAACATATCAATAAATATATCTAAAAATTACTGATCATGTACACACACACATATAAATCAATGAATATGTGTATATATATATATAAATAGTGTATTCTTACATAACTAAGTACACAAAATGTAAATATATATAAATAAATATATATACAAATTAAGTGATATATGCACTGTATAAAAAAATTATACTTTAGAATACACTTATAATATTTGTATATACTTATATAGATGTGTAATTTCAAATAATTACACTAATATGTTCATATGTATGCATGTTTATATTAATTTTTTTGTATGTACATGTAATAATATTTAGATGCATATATGTACATGTATTAAAATATCCATACAAATACTCATATTTTTATATACCTATAGCAACTATTGATCACACACATATATAAAAACCAATGAATACACACACACACACACACACATGTATACATACATACATATTAATATATTTATTTATAAACACATACATCTATGCATACATATATACAAACAAATTAATATATCCATATACAAACATAGTTCAATACATATCTATAAGTATAAGTACATACATACATACATATACAAATCTATATTAATATGAGTAAATAAATATGTATTATTTCATTTATATGAAAATATAGATAATTTAATTATTTAAAGATATAAGTACATGCATTCATATGTAAATTTTTATATATACAATCCTATACAGCTATACATATTTGTAATCATATTTTAATACAAGTAAATACATACATCTAAATATTATTATATATACATACATATATATACATACAATCATATTTACATATAAATAGAATTTTATTCATACATGATTCCATTTATATATATTAATGTAATATGGGAGATTTGTAGGACAAATCCCCAGTGGGAGATTTGCAGGACAAATCCCCAGCAAGATATTTACAAGACAAATCCCCACTATGAGATTTGTTAGTGTACCATGTATGTTTGTACATAGTTATGATTGTATATATATTATTTGTACATTCATATATATATATATTAAAATATGTGGTTGAAGCCTCTTTTTATGATGAAAGCAAAGACCTCTTTCTATCTGGGTAGAGGGAGACCCATTACAAAGCCAATAGGCCCAAGGCCAAGTGGCCCATGAACATGTCTGAAAGACCTTTGGGCTTGAAATCCCCAATTAGAGGCCCGAAATCCCGTTATATGGCCCAAAGGCCCCTCTAATGAATAGTAATACTACAGTACCCGGGCTGCTACATTACCACCACTATAGTATATACTATAGTACCCACCACTGCTATAGTGCCCTGCTATAGTGCTGCTACCATAACTTGGGAAATCACCCATGCCCAGTTTTGAACCTGGATCTTATATATGCAGGATTACGGGGTTTACCACTCAGGCACCACCCCAACTGAAAAACGTGTTATGGGTAACACTCGATTTCCAGCGGGGGTCCCCAACCAAACCTAGAGTATGTCGTATGTTCCCTAGCTAACCAAATAGCTTTAAATCACCCTGTTCATGATATGAATAGTGTCTGAGTCTTTTAGGACTCAATCCTATACAATTTCCCTTGGGTAACGAAATGGTACTAATCGGTGTACCACTCGACTAATACCTCGGTGGAAAAACATGTATGTGCATGCATGTAGGTACATATATTTATACATATGTATGTTTTTTTATATGTGTTTTTATAAACTTATATATATGTACACATGTATATATATAAGATTGTACATATACTTATATATGTGTATGAAAGCATGTATGTATAAAATATTTAAATATGTGTATGAAATCATGTATGTATACAATATTTGGATAAAATAATCTATGTATATACTTCACATACACATATCAATATGTGTGTGTGTGTGTAGGTATATACATCACATGCATATATGTATGTATGAATGCATGCATGTACTTGTTTTTGTATGCAATCTATATTCATGTAAACAATTCCATTAGTATTTTTATATATACCACTTTATATGTATGTATGTATGCATGCTTATACTAATTATTTCATGTACCTATATTTAATTATGCATAATTTTATATATGTATATTTTTATATAACCTTTTTAATATATATTCATGTACTTATATAAATATATACTTATATATGTATCCATGTACATAATTATATTTGACTATGTGTATGGAAGCCTATATGTATTAATGCAAACACATGTATATGTACACTAATATATGTTGGTATGTATGTAGGCATATACCTAACATATTCATTTGTGTAAGTATAGAAACTCAATTATTTATTTATATATATGTGTGTGTGCATATTTATAGTTTTTTAAACATCTAATGTGTTTTTAAAAGTAATTTATGTATATTCACACAAATTCATAGATACGCACACACACACCTATATATATACATGAATACTTTATCTATATGTGTGTGTGACAAAATTTATATTTGTTAGTCAAAAAAAATTACTTTAATTTTATAACAACATATATATATATAAAGTTTTTCCCACATAACTGTAGTAATAAATATGCAAGCGTTAATAAAAAATTAGTGCTAATAAAAAAATCTATAAGTGTTAATCAATAATCATTAATATATAAAACTTGTAAAAAATATTCGTATGTAAAAAATTTTTAAAGTACAAAATATATTTATAAATTTTATTATATTAAAACATACAACATAATTACTACATAAAGTGTATGTAAAAAAATACATTCTAAATTTTATACAACAAAATTTACCAAGATAGTGAAAACCATGGGTTTTTTCCCATGGTCCCAAAATTTATTGAAAATAAATAACAACAAAGTACAAGGGAAGATGGGATATGAAGGCTAGTGAAAAGCACTACCATAAAAAGTGAAGAAGATTACTCATCTATGAGAATGTTTATCGAGAAGAAAATGTGGTTGCAGATGGTCTGGCCAACATGGGAGTCAATCAAGACATTACTTGGTTATAAGACCTCCCCATTGCTCTCCTTTCCTTTCATGAAAAAGATTGTAATATGATCCCGTCTTTTAGACTCTTGTAATCTTTCTTCCTTTTTAATAATATTTATGCTTTGTTCATTTTTTACCAAGGCATCACCTTTTAAAAAAAATCTATGAGAATGATCACCACCTCCACCTCTCTAATTATGGACCCACTTCCAGGTTTTGGGTTGTCTTCATGTCTCATAATCCACTCAAGAAGAAATATTGTCATATGGTGGGGTGGGATCATCAAGGGACTTAGGATCCTATTCTATAGCTAGACTTGAGCCCTCTGATGATACCTTCAAATCAGAATTGCTCCTTACTTTGATATTGTTAATGCCTGAAGATTATCCTTCAACTTAGATAAGTCCATGAGTGTTACCAAATTCTTCATGAAAAACCTCCTTGCTATTAGATATGTTTAATTTGTTAAGCATACTAAATATATTTTTACCAAAGTCCAGTGGGTTCAAGGTCCACTCCATGATCAGAACCATTCTTTACTTTGGGGGATCTATGGAAGTATTCTCCTCCTATTTGTCTATTGGTCCAGACTTAGGTGAAGGGTCGAGTGATATGGATTTCTTATGGGTGATCAAATGGAAACCGTCAGCATCAATGAGGTTATTCTATCCCTTAGTACCTATCAATTTGTTGGTTGGCCTATTCATTTTTAGATATTGATCCATATAAGATCCATTATATATGAATTTATCAGAGACATATACCTCCATCTTGTTTCTTCTTTTACTTATGGTCATGGGTAAGGAGTTCTCCTTCTATAATTCCTCATCCACTTGTTCATTCACATAATTATCAAATTCAATTTAAACATCAGATACATCAACATTTCAAACACTAAATCAGTGTTTCTACTCATGCCATATCTGGTGGAGTTAACATTAGGTGTCAACAACTGCATAGTGTCCACTTTAGTTGTAATATCTTCCCATGATTTCTTTCCACATGTGGGCTGATTATCCCCATATGTACATTTTGGTCGGATAACATAATGTCCATCCTTTCTAGTAAAATTTTTATCCACTGTAAGCTTATGAGGAGCTAATTTAGATGATTGAATATTCACGGGGCATACAAAAACCCCTGTCGCTTCAGCATCAGTGGAGGATCGAATGGGATCCCTCAAGTCATGAAGTACCTTATCTATATAATGGAATACATCCCTAGTAAATTAGTATTGAATGAAGTTCCTCCTTGGCACACAACCCCCCCCCCCCATTTTTACTTACACAACACACTGATAATTGGAACCAACAGGATTCCTAGATTTCTTAAAACACTGATTCTCATCATGAACTATAACATAACAGAATGATAAAATTAAATACCTCTTAAAATTAATGATTCTACAATTATAACAATATCAAGGGATTTTTTTATACTCAATCCCTAACTCAAATTCATCATCTTAAGTAGAAAGAATCACTTTATCAACAGGAGTTTAACTCAAATCTACTTTGACTAGAAAATGAGAATAATACCCAAACCTAGTCAATTCCATATACCTATCCATTTTTATAGGAATTCAAATGGATAGAGTTATATAATATAAAATTTTTGGATACCAAAGAATCCAAATTAGACTATGAACTTTGACCCATGTTTGAATGAAGGAATTACATACCCCCAATGGATTGAGATTGCGATCTCACTCCCAAATGTAAAGAACGCATTGTTTGAGGGGAAATGATACAAAACCCCATGCTTTAGTCTTTAAATCATTGGATGAAAATAGGATATGGAAAAAACCACAACCAAGGGAGACACTTTTCTGATTTTAAAAACCCCAAACTTCTGAGATACATGCATCCAAGTCACCGATTCTACATGGTTTGGGTCCCATTGGTAAGATAAGTCAAGAAACAATGGATTGATTACCTTTTTATAGCCACTATGAGATCGCATATGGATCATCTTTCACATGAACAACATTCCCTTTGCACCTGGGACCTCCAACAATAGTATCTTTGAAGAGATAAAAAGAATGTTTTGATCCATTCCTAGAGCGTAAAGCATCTGAAGGGATCCACCACGAATGGTCTTCTTTCTCCCCTATCAGTAATGACAAATTTATAGCTATCAAAACTCCCATGGAATAGAAAATATTTGGCTGAAGGAGGAGTGATTAGGGAATCCATCAGATGAAATCCCTAATCTTCATTGAATCTTAGAGAGATAAGCTCACATCCCAAACCCATCTTCTTCATGATAATCAATCTTTATACAAAAAAATTATATTGTATGTATAATTATATATATTCTTATGATTATATTCATATGTTTATATGATGTATGTATGTAAGTGTGTATATATTTCTATTTATATATACTTTTAAATAACTATGTTTTATATACTTTTATATATGCACGAATGCATGCATATACATACATATAGTTTCATGTTTATATTTATATGTATGTATGTGCATATAATAATATTTATATGCATGTATGTACATGTATTAAAATATCCTTAAAAATACTCATATTTTTATAAACCTATAAAAATTATTGATCACACTCACATATAAAAACCAATGAATATATATACATATACACTTATATGAAGGTACCGGGGCGTGCAGCGGAAACTGGTGGGCTGGGGATTTAAAAAATTTCATCACTGGAGTGATGAAACTTGTCATATCTAGTGGTATGATCCTTGATAGTGGTCCAAGTATCTCATGTAAATTTAGTAACTACACAAAATTAAACAGAACAAATACATTGTTCGAAAACGAAGCGTGCATGACCGTAGCTCATCGTCGATGAAAGCTTCTTGAAGAATCTGAAGTTGAACCCCTCTAGATAGTTGACACACAATTCAATAATCTTTCTGATCTCCCTACATCAAATTTTAGGTGCTATAAAGGATCTATAACGAATCCTTCAACATCGTGGAGATCACCTCGATCTTGTCCCTTCAATTCATCAAAGGCATTCTTGGATCATTTACTCTGAGAGGGACTTCTCCTCTCTAAAATGTGGGAGGATAAAGAATACCTCATTCAGTTGGCATGAATAGTCACTATAATAGATCTCATACCCTACTTATATAACAGATTTCTCAAAATACCCAAAATGGTTCCTTGACCCCTAAAAATAAAAACGGCCATTGAATAAGCAATAAATAAATAGTTATGATGAACTAACTACACCATAAATGTTATTTATATTTCATCACATATTATAATATATATTTGATATATTACATTATAACTCGAGTTATTAACTCGACTCATAATTCTCTCTAATATTAGACGAAACTTGAATATTAAAATAATATTCGTTCGTACAATATTTTTTTCATGTATTCACTTAATACCCTGTAAATACTTTTAATAAATAAATTCAACCCAATTATTATATATCGGAATAATAATGAATTTATTTATTCATTTGTGATCATTAATAATTAGACAACACTTGGACCCCGTGGTGGTGTCCACCATGTCCTATATACCTATTCACTAGAATAGGGAATAATATTGAATATTCTATTGTGTGTGACCCTCTAGGACCTTATCTCGATAGTAGTGAATAATATTCACAAACCAAGAATGGGGCCTAGTAACCAATCAAGGCCCCTAAAGAGATAAGGAATAGTCATAACAACAATAATCATCCTACGAACAAGTAATGTGTAATATAATATCTTTGTCTATTGATATATCATAAAGTAGGATGCACACTTCTGTCTTCATCCTTTCTAGATTTATTATTTGTTGATCTAACTAGAAAAACCCATCATCAACTTCCTTGGATAAGGATTTATGAATATAAGGCCCCAACCTTAAACATTACATAATCTTGAGTTAAGTTAAGAATTCAACATTGAGGATCTTTTTAGGTTTAGAGTTTCATAGAATTAGGCCATAACTATTACAATTACATCTCAAAAATTACAAAGTTGTAACACCCCGAGCTTCCACGATACGCTTCTCATTCAATAATGCAATAGCTTACATTGTACGCAACTTCGAGTTTTAAAACACCGTGACTAATCAAAGTAGCCGTTATGAATAGTAATAACCACTTTTTAAAATTATAGAAATTTTATATTTCAAAATGGACTTCATTTTTGGATTTAGAATATCGAAATTAGCCTATGTTGAATTTTTGGTATTTTGCTGAGAACTTCTAATTTTTTATGAATAGTGAAAAATACTTAAAAACAGCTTTTTTTAATCAAAATAATTTATAGTGATAAACTATACTATTTAGTGGTTTTAAAGTATAATTAGAATATATTTTTACCATTTTATCCAATGGTGGTCATTAGAATTAATTTAACATTGAAATTGGACATAAATAATTGCCAATCTTTTGATATAAATTGTTTCTTAAAAACACGCTATTTGTTGTGACAGTGGGAATTAATTATAAAATTAACTAATGCAACTTATATGTTTGGAATTTTGTAAAATAGAAATCATTTTTTAATTCGAAATATCAATTATAGCTTAGGGTGAAATTTTGGCATTGTTCTGAAAAACTTCAATTTTTGATGAATAGTGAAACCACTAAGTGGTAGTTAAATAACTGATTTTTCGTTTAAATGAAATATTACCAATTCTATGATTTGATTTTCAAAAATCCGACATACATGGTTGTCATTAAGAAGTAAAATGTGGTTCAATGAGATTAAAATAATTTTTTGTGAATAGTAACTTTTAAGTTCTTAATCGCGATTAGAGGTAATTAGTGTAGTTTAAGGTAAAAATAATGTTTTAATAATATGAGATGAGATTGACACATGTCCTACCCTCATTGGATGTTCCATGGCAGACCAAGACAATCCATGGGTCAACTTGGGGACCCCATGGAGCCACTTTAGTTAGAAAATGACATAAATACCTTTTATTTAATGTTAAAGTAAAAAATGACACAAACATGAAATGTTTTACTAAAACAATTTTTACATGGGGTTATACAAGTCATATTTTTGACTATAAATAGTCATTTTAAATCTAAAAAGATTTCCTACATCATAGTATTTTTTTTATAATTTTTAGACATTAAATAAATTAAATTATTTATGACATCATGATGATGCAGCGATGACCTCATTATTTAACGATTTAAATAAAATAAAAAGATAATGTAAAATCCAAGCCCTACACTTGTCAAAAACCTATTGGATGAGTAGATTTAGAACCCTTATCACTTTAAACTAGAATTATATAAGTTTGGGACCTTTAGAATCCGAAAAGCATTGTATAATAATGTAAAATTTCCTTACTTTCCAAGAGTGCCCCTCCTCTCCTCTTATAAAAGTCCCCCACCTCTACCACCTCATTCACACTTTCAAGCCATTTGACTCAGCCAACCTCTGCCCAAATACTCTCCCAACTTCCCTCCCTTACTCCTAGAAGCCTCACTTTGGGCAGAATTCTTCCCAAGGAAGCCTTTGGCTCAAATCAAAAAGAGTTACCCGATTTGAAGGAGGTTAAAGAACGGTTGAGTCAAGTCAGACACGAGGTAAGGGAATTTCTTAACCCAACATCCATTATTTGGGTTAATCTCCTAATTTCAAATTATTTCATGATATTATTATGTCCTATTTTGTATTTTTTTACGTTCTTTATGTGTACCTATAGTGAATACACATAATAGATCTATTTTATTTTAAAAATGATCTTTTTAAGGACTTCGTCTCAATCTCATTTCATTGAGGCATATTTGGTTTTATACACAATTTTATTTTATACGGTGTATAAACCCCTTTGACTTTTATGTTTATTCAAAAGGAATCTTTTTTATACGAAGCATTTTACTAAACAACAAAAAGGGAATGTTTTTCTTTCCGTACATATGCGGCGACAATGACTTCTCCGCCGCCGTGACCATTATTTGAGTTCTGGCTTCCTTTACAAGCCATACCTTTTTTTTAAAGAAAAATAAATACCATGTTTTACCTTTCTTTTATTTTGTTATTGAAAATGGTTTTGAAAGCGTTTTTATTATATCAATGTTTTGTATTGAAATCTTGTGATTAAAATGTGGAAATGTTATGTTTCCTTTATGCATGTTTTATGTGATACGATTATGTTATGGTTTATGATATGTTTAAACCCATTCATATGAGGAATGCATTGGACTTAGTAAGTTATGGGTGGAGCCCGCTATAGCTCCTCGATGCATCGGCAGGTCTCATGAGACAAACTAGTGTCTTGGCACGAGGCCTTGACAAAATCTTATTTGTGGTCTTGGCACGAGGCCTTGGCTATGTGGTTATGATAGTCTGGCATTATGCATTCCATCATTATGAAAGCGGTTATTGATATTGCATGTTATTATTCGACCAGTAGAATATCCATGTGAAGAAGTGAATGGCATTATCTCATTTTACTTTTTCCATATTATGTTGAAGTTCATGTTTAAAAGGCTTTTGTTTTAGTTATAAATTGCCTTAAATGTTTATGTTTATTGATGAAAGCTTCCGCTATATTGTTATCCTTACTGAGCATCTGAGCTCACCCCTTTCAATGTTTTAATATTTTCCAGGATGTGAAGAAGTATTTTAGGAATGACCTGCAGGGATAGTCAGAAGAGGATATGAGTGTGGACTATGAAGACTTTGTTATTGTAGTTTTTCACCTTATGTTGTAATGTAACATTTATGAATGTATCTAGTGTTTCCAAGGCTACTAAACTAATCGGTCTTTCGAGACTTGATCTTTTTTGATCATTCCAATGTTACGAATTAATGCACCGACTCTAGGTAGCTGGGGTCGGGGCATTACAAAAGTAGACACTTCTAATTTATCCAATTTTCTCACAATAATAAAACTCCTTAAATAAAAACAAGAATTATTTTCTTGATAAAAATATTCTTGAATTATTCCTTTCTCTTAACCTTCCTCATACCCTCTGAAAAACATTTCAAAAACTTGGGATGAGCTTAAAAGGCTCAGAAAGGGATATAAAATAAGAAAAGAAAACGTTAGTCCATGAATACATACAAATCAAAGAAATTGTACTTTTCAATCATAAAACATAAGCTCTTTAACATAACTCATGAAATCATAATATTTATGAATAACACATAGAAATCATAAATCATGAAGGTAACTTGTGGCATCCATAACATACTTAAATTGTATCTTTCACAGCTACATAGGAAGTTACGTTTGGAATACCCGTCACAGTATATTCCATAAATCTCTTAGGAGAAATATTAATGTTTACCTCTATCACATTACCCAATGCATTAGAGAGGTATCTTAGGCTCTCCCACCCTTGGTTTTCATAGAACCACCCATATATATAAATAATTCCCACGAACCATAACATAATCATAACACATAAAACAAACATAAAGGAAAGATAACATTTCCAAATTGCAATCACAAGATATTAGTTCAATATATTGACACAATAAATCCATTATCAAAACCATTTTCAATTCCAAAATATGTAAAAGGGTATATGTTATTTATTTTCCTTTTAAAAACATTAGGTCTTGTTAAGGAATCAAAATATCAAATAATGCTTGTGGTGGTAGAAAGGTCATTGTCACCACGTACAATTAATAAAAAACATTCCTTTTTTAGTTTAGTAAAATGCTTCGTATAAAAAGATTCATTTAAAAAACCATAGAATTAAATTAAAAGAAAAATGGTATAATTATACACCATATAAAAGAAGGTGGTGTATAACATCAAAATATGACTCAATGAAAGGAGATTGATAGGAAGTCCCTTACAAAGATCATATCATTAGATTAAGGATAAATCAATGACATAATTATGTGTGACAAATAGAAGTACACCCAATATAAGAGGATATTAAGTGTAAAACAATCAGAGGTCATTCACAAATATTCTTGGAAAAACAAAAAAATAAAACCAATGACATAGATATTTATCTTAATTAATGAAGATTGAGTTAAGATTTACCTTAAAAAGTTTATATAAATGACATAAGAATTTATCAATGGGGTGATTATGTATAGAAACAGTATATCCAAACAAAGGGAAGTGGAAATTAAAACATAAATAAACAAACAATGATTCCACACATAATATTGGCATAATATAATCAATGAAGTATACGTAAAACCCAATGAGTAGAAATTGAATTTAGAAATTCCCTTACGAAAATAATTATGTGTGACAAATAGAAATACACCCAATATAAGAGGATATTAAGTGTAAAACAATAAGTGGTCATTCACAAATATTCTTGTAAAAGCAAAAAAATTAAAACCAATGACATAGATATTTATCTCAATGAATGAAGATTGAGTTAAGATTTCCCTTACAAAGTTCATATAAATGATGTAAGAATTTATCAATGGGGTGATTATGTGTAGCAACAGTATATCCAAACAAATGGAAGTATAAATTAAAACATAAATAAACAAAAAATGATTCCACACATAATCTTGGCATAAGGATAAATCAATGACATAATTATGTATGACAAATAGAAATACACCCAATATAAGAGGATATTAAGTGTAAAAAAATCAGAGTTCATTCACAAATATTCTTGGAAAAACAAAAAAATAAAACCAATGATATAGATATTTATCTAAATGAATGAATATTGAGTTAATATTTCCCTTACAAAGTTCATATAAATGACGTAAGAATTTATCAATGGGGTGATTATGTGTAGCAACAGTATATCCAAACAAAGGGAAGTGGAAATTAAAACATAAATAAACAAACAATGATTCCACACATAATCTTGGCATAATATAATCAACGAAGTATACATAAATCCCAATGAGTGGAAATTTAGTTTATAATCTCATTTATTTAAATCATTCATTAATAAGGTAATCACTACATCATCATTGTGTCATAAATATATTTATTCAGATGATGACTAAAAATTATAAATAAAATAACATGATGTAGGAAAATTTTTTGATATTTCTAATGACTATTTATAGTCTAAGATATCACTTATATAACCCCATATAAAAATTGTTTTAACAAAAAAGACATGTTTATGTGACATTTTTCTTTACATTAAATTAATTCTTATAAAATGTCATTTTCACATCCAACTGGCTCCATGGGGTCCCAAAATAGACCCAAGGATGTCCATGGTTGGAAATATATCATTAAATAGGATTAGGACATGTGTTAGAGTAGTTTAATATTATTATAATATTAGTTTTTACCCTTATTTACCAGATTTACCCTTTAACCATGGTAAATAAAATAATTACTGAAGTTACTATTCATAACGTCTAAAAATTAAAAGTACATATTCAAAAAATTTGGACTTTATGATTAAAAATATTGAATCCATTTTTCCAAATTTCAAACACATAAGTTTTAGTAATTAATTTAAAATTAATTCTCGTTGTCAAAACAAAAAAGCGGGTTTTTAAAGTAATAACTATCAAAATATTAACTTGTGTTTATGTCCAATTTAAAAAATAAATTACTTCCAATGACCAAAATTGAATTAAAGGATAAAAACTTAATCCAATTACACTTTAAAACAAATTAAAAAGAATAATCAACTATATAAATAAATTAGATGAAAATCCAATTTTGAATAAAAATGCAATATTTTTCACTATTCATTAAAAAATGAACTTTATCAGAAAATTACCAAAAAGTTAACCAAAATAAATTTTGATCTCCCTATTCTATATAAGAATTATATTTTTTTCAAATATAACATATAAAAGTGAAAAAAACTATATTTAAAGAGGTTTATCCATCAAAAGGTCGTAAAACTGTATTTTTAGAAAAATACTTCTTTTATCCGAAAAATTGAATTTGTTCTTATATCATATCTATAAAACATATAAGATTAATTTAAAACATTTCATTGAATATATAAAATATATTTTTCATTAAATAAAAATACATAAAGAGTGATGTGATTTTATAAACACAATTATTCTCTTTTTAAATAGGTTTTCATAAAAACACATCCTTTATTTTCAATTGGTTTTTATTTCCATTTATAAAAAATTTGTTAACCAATGAATCATTATGTAAACATTTTTAAACCATATTTTCATAATTCAGTTGATACTATTCATTCCCACCATTCCAATGTCTAGGTGTTAACTACCATTTAAAATAATAGTATTATTTTTGTATTATTTTTCGATATAACTCAATGTTGTGTGCAATGTAAGATTTCAGAGAAACCCATTATTGCATGTCAAGTACGCTATCGGAAAAAACATCCCCTTTACCATAAAACTAATATATTATTCATAAATATTAATAGAAATCAAAAAGTATTATTCTATAAATACCTGGGTCGTTACATCCTTCCCCCTTTTAGAAATTATATCCTCGTAATTTTAAAATTGGGCTCAGAAACATCATTGAAAGTCCCACATCGAAAAAAGAGTCAATAAAACTATAACTTTAAAAAGAATTAAAGAGAAGTACAAAGGTCACCTGAGATAACACATACTAGGATTCCATGTTTGAAAACATAGATATGGAAGAGAAACTAATGATCTTGTTTTGATGGAGAGTGATAGAAAACATGATCAGGAGAAAGTTAACCACCAGAAAACCATAAACTTATGATAGGTTAAACGATATTTGATTTCCAAGTAGGAAAAGTAAATAGAAAATATTTTTGTTTTAATTTCCTTTTCATAAAGTTATGGAATTATTTTACTACTTAGAATAATAACATAAGAAATGACACTTACTTGTCAAGTAGAGTTTCATTCTTTAATAAATTTCTACCACAAACTCATGTTTTCTCTAAATGATGAGTATTCAAGATGACTTGGTCACACCTAAAATGCTTGAATCAACTTCTAAATAATCACATAATCCACAAAAGATGAACTGTATATTTCCCCTATCATTAGACATTAACCAATACCAAAATGGTTAGTATGAGATCAGATAATCCCTAAAAAGGATAATACTTTATAAAAATAAATAATACTCTTAATCTCCAAAATTTAACAAACAATACCCAAAGTTTAATAAATACCATTCAATGCACAATTGTCCTTAAAATTATTCAAAATAATCCAACTAATATTAAAACCCAAAATTCAGAATGAGTTGATCACATAATCTTCCATGATAAATCTTAACATTTATCTCCAAATAACATCGACTACTCTTAAAGTATCATACTGAAAAGTAATTAACCTAATCACATATTCTCTATGATAGGTTAATCATTCCCATAAATAACCTTAATCACTATAAGTACACAATAAAAACATATATTCTTTCAAAATAAAATCCAACCATTACTCCACAAATGAAATCCCATAATATTCTATTTTCCTTAGGCATATAGTGTTCCCAAAAGAGCAAAAGTCTTCCAAAATAACATTTATCACATAATCACAAAATCATTTTCCTATACTAAGTATATCCATTTTATAAAACATAAGTTCCTAAATAAACTTATTCTTGATCCATAAAATCATTTAACTAAAAAGAATAAGTCATAATAATCAGGGACTTCACGTAGGTCAGTGGTAGGTGATAAATCCCAGTCGCACTTTGGTTGTGGGTTCAATTCCCACATATTTGTTCGACATGATGGGTTTTCACATGGTCAGCATGTTTTCCTTTTTCAAAAACTGAATAATTCTAATAACATTAAAAAAATGAGATAAAATCCTAAAAAATAACAATAACATGTTTTAACCTCAAAGGTTATTTCCTACCTCACATTTTGCATCCCAAAAACTAATAACCCATAATTTCCTAAAAGGTGAAAGTATCAAAAAATACCATTAGTCACATTAATATTTCAGATTATAAATACTCAAAAGGGGTTTCTAAGACATTGAACTTATGATCTACCTTCAAATTATAAATCCATGATGATATCCATAACCCTTAAGAAAACATCCTAATCTCCAAAGTTGTCTAAACATTTCCTCTGATACCAACTATAAGGCCTCAACCTTAAACATTACATAATCTTGAGTTAAGTCAAGAATTTAACATTGATGATATTTTCAGGTTTAGAGTTTTAGAGAATTAGGCCATAACTATTACAATTACATCTCAAAAATTATAAAGTAGATACTTCTACTTTATCCAATTTTCTCACAATAATAAAACTCCTTAAATAAAAACAAGAATTATTTTCTTGATAAAAATCTTCTTGAATTATTCCTTTCTCTTACCCTTCCTTATACCCTATGAAAAACTTTTCAAAAACTTGAGATGATCATAAAAATCTCAGTAAGGGATATAAAATAAGGGAAGAATATGTTAGTCCATGAATACATACAAATCAATGAAATCATACTTTTCAATCATAAAACATAAGATCTTTAACATACCTTGTGAAATAATAATATTTATTAATAACACATAGAAATCATAAATCATAAAGGTAACTTGTGGCATCCATAACATACTTACATTGTAGCTTTCACAGCTACATAGGGAGTTATGTTTGGAATACTCATCACAATATATTCCCTATATCTCTTAGGAGAAACATTAATGTTTACCACCATCACGTTACTCAATGCATTAGAGAGCTATCTCGGGCTCACTCTCCCTTGGTTTATCATGGAACAACCCTTATATTTAAATATTTCCCAAGAACCATAACATGATCATAACATATAAAACAAGCATAAAGGAAAGATAATATTTCTACATTGCAATCACAGTATATTAGTTAAATGTATTGACATAATCAATCCATTCTCAAAACAATTTTCAATTTAAAAATACGTAAAAATGGTATGTGTTATTTATTTTCCTTTTAAAAACATTACAGCTTGTTAAGAAATCCAAATATCAAATAATGCTCGTGGTAGTGGAAAGGTCATTGTTTCCACATACCTTAAAAAGAAAAATTCCTTTTCTCGTTTAGTAAAATGCTTCGTAGAAAAAATTCCTTTTGAAAACTATTGAATTAAATTAAAAGAAAAATGGTATAATTATACACCTCATAAAATAATGTGGTGTATAACATCAAAATATGCCTCAATGAAATGATATTGAAACGAAGTCCCTTACAAAGATCATGTCATTAGATTAAGGAAAAATCAATGATATAATTATGTGTGACAAATAGAAATACACCCAATATAAGCAGATATTAAGTGTAAAACAATCAGTGGTCATTCACACATATTCTTGGAAAAACAAAAAAAACAAAACCAATGACATGGATATTTAACTCAATGAATGAATATTGAGTTAAGATTTCCCTTACAAAGTTCGTATAAATGATGTATGAATTTATCAATGAGGTGATTGTGTGTAGGATTAGTATATACACACAAATGTAAGTGAAAATTACAACATAAATAAATAAACAATTATTCCACAAATAATCTTGTCATACTATAATCAATTAAGTATACGTAAAACCCAATGAGTGGAAATTGAGTTTAGAAATCCCCTTATGAAAATTTGGCAGCCTAACGGTGTCACTTAAAAATTTAGAAAATGAGATGATGAGAGAAAAAAGGGTCTCTCATCACTTGGACATAAAATATACAGAAATAATGATATATAAGAACATATCCCAACATAAGAAAATGGAAATTAAAATACATAACATAAAAGAAGTCTTTGACTAAAAGAGGAGGGTGAAAGGTTCCCTTACCTTGAGTCTGGCTTGTCTCTTTCATTATTTATATTACTGAATAATAAAATTAGATTATTTTCTACTTTATTCAGAACCTTTTTCAAGTTAATTATTTATTTTATATTACTTTTAATCATGTTATAAAAAGTACATAATTATTTAAGTTCATATCGGTCGTTTTGTCGATATTCTGTACTTGAGTCGAAAATGAACTTGATACAATTACAAATTGTCCATGTCATCAAAAGTACATTATCTCCAAAATAGTATTTATGATTTAAATATAATATATATTCAGTATATATATGTATTTATAATATTCCATAACATTTGGAGATAATAAATGAAATGCACCATTCATGGAGACGGTAAGTCGTACGTACTCATGAACGCTGCTTTCATTTCTTTTTCATATTTAAAGGAATGAAAACTAAATTATACATAGTTATATTATAATTCCAGTATAATATAAGATTTTATATATGTTACATAAGTTCATTAAATTTATCCTTTATATGTTCCATGTATGGCATGAACAAGTTATATCACTTTGAGGGGGTGGTAGTCCGCACTTCCTCAAATGAAATTATCGTATTTACACATTATGGAAAGCATAAGGTATGATTTAAATAAAAAAAATAGAATAATGGAGAAAATATAAATATAATATATATTATATATAAATATAGTTTCATCATAATGGCCACCATGAGAGGTGGTAGGGGAAAATTGAACAATCATCATTTCTTGAGGTAGTAGTTCGTCGTACACAGAAACAATATGTTTGTATCCATTAGATGGAGGTGTGTGTAAGTTTAGTTCGAATCATTATCATAAAAACATCCTAGTATATTTAGGATACTATTTTTGTTATGTAATCAATGAATAAGGATATAATAGAGAGTGGTGAAGGAAAATAAATGAAAGGAACTTTAGAGAAGATGCTACCTCTTAAAACATGTAACTCCCTTTGATTTGAGCCAAAAGGATTTCTTGAATTGATTTCTACCTAAGGTAAGGCTTATATTAGTTAGAGATGGATTTTGGGATCATATTTTGGAAGATTTTGGATGATCCAAGAGGCTTGAGAGTTGTGATTAAATGGGCAGGGGTGATGCCCTTTTATAAGAGGAAGGAGGGGCACTTTAGGAAAGTTTTGAAGTATTATTTTATTATAAAATGATTTTCGGATTAAAAAGGTCCCAAAGTCATTTATTTAAAAGATAAGATATTTTTTGGGTCAAAAAATTCTCAAACAATAGGTTTTATACAAGTCTAGTTCACAAATGTAACCTTATCCTTTAGCTTTAACCTTTGGTTAACTAATTTAACTCTTACCATGTCTTCTTGTATATTCATACTATATGGTTAATATAGTTACTATAAAATTCAAATCGAACATAAAGTGGTTCATTAATGAAATTTTAAACATTATATAAGTAATTTAGTGGAATATTATATTTTTAGGACTATTATATTATTTAATAAAATAGTATCTATTTTAAAAGCTCATTTATGTCAATTTCTTATACTATTCATATCATGACTTTTTAAAAATTCATAAAAACTTTATTATTTAGAAAAAACTTCATTAATACAAAGAAAAAAGTCATAATCATCCATAAAATTAGTGTATGTCATTAAAAGTTTTTAAATAAATTTATTTTGATATTTATAATCTCATTTATTTAAATCATTCATTAATAAGGTAATCACTACATCATCATTGTGTCATAAATATATTTATTCATATGATGTCTAAAAATTATAAATAAAATACCATGATATAGGAAATATATTTGATCTTTCTAATGACTATTTATAGTCTAATATATCACTTATATGACCCCATATAAAAAAATTAATAAAAAATATATGTTTATGTTACATTTTTCTTTACTTTAAATTAATTCTTATAAAATGTCATTTTAACATCCAAGTGGCTCCATGGGGTTCCAAAATATACCTAAGGATGTCCATGGTCTGAAATATATCATTAAATAGGATTAGGACATGTGTTAGGGTAGTTTAATATTATTATAATATTAGTTTTTACCCTTATTTACCAGATTTACCCTTTAACCATGGTAAATAAAATAATTACTGAAGTTACTATTCATAACGTCCAAAAATTAAAAGTACCTATTCAAAAAATTTGGAATTTATGATTCTAAATATGGAATCTATTTTTCCAAATTTCAAACAAATAATTTTCAGTAATTAATTTAAAATTAATTCTCGTTGTCAAAACCAAAAAGCGGGTTTTTAAGAAGTAATAACTATCAAAATATTAACAAGTGTTTATGTCCAATTTAAAAGTGAAATTACTTCCAATGACCAAAATTGGATTAAATGATAAAAAATTAATCTAATTACACTTTAAAACAAATTAAAAAGATTAATCAACTATATAAATTAATTATATGAAAATCTAGTTTTGAATAAAAATGCAGTATTTTTCACTATTCATTAAAAAATGAACTTTATCAGAAAATTACCAAAAAATTAACCAGAGTAAATTTTGATCTCCTGCTTCTATAGAAGAATTATATTTTTTCAAATAGAAAATATAAAAGTGAAAAAAACTATATTTAAAGAGGGTTCTCCATCAAAAGGCGGTAAAACTGCATTTTTAGAAAAATACTTCTTTTATCTGAAAAATTGAATTTGTTCTTATATCATATCTAGAAAACATATAAGATGAATTTAAAAGATTTCATTGAATATATAACATATATTTTTCATTAAATAAAAATCCATAAAGAGTGATGATTTTATAAACACAATTATTCTCTTTTTAAATAGGTTTTCATAAAAACACATCCTTTATATTCAATTGGTTTTTATTTCCATTTATAAAAACATTAACCAACAAATCATTATTTAAACATGTATAAACCATATTTTCATAATTCAGTTGATATTATTCATTCCCACCACTCCAATTGATAGGTGTTAACTACCATTTAAAATAATATTATTATTATTGTATTATTTTTTGGTATAACTCAATGTTGTGTGCAACGTTAGATTTTAGAGAAACCCATTGTTGTGTGTCAAGTATGCTATCAGAAAAAACATCCCCTTTAACATAAAATTAATATCTTGTTCATAAATATTAATAGAAATCAAAAATTATTATTCTATAAATACTTGGGTCATTACATCCTTCCCCACTTTTAAAAATTACATCCTCATAATTTTAAAATTGGGCTCAGAAACATCATTAAAAGTCCCACATTGGAAAAAGAGTCAATAAAACTATCAATTTAAAAAGAATGAAAGAGAAGTACAAAGGTCACCCAAGATAACACATACTAGGATTTCATGTTTGAAAACATGGATATGGAATAGAAACTAATGATCATGTTCTGATGGAGAGTGATAGAAAACATGTTCAAGAGAAAGTTAACTACCAGAAAACTACAAACTTTTGATAGGTTAAAAGATCTTTGATTTCCCAATAGGAAAAGTAAATGGAAAATATTTTTGTTTTAAGTTCCTTTTCATAAATTTTTGGAATTATTTTACTACTTAGAATAATAACATAAGTAATTGACTATGATGAAACATTATCGCCAATTGCCATGTTTAAATATATAAGAATCATACTTTCCATAGCAGCTTACCATGACTACAATATTTGGAAAATGGATGTCAAAACATCATTCCTTAATGGGAACCTTCAGGAAGATGTCTATATGACACAACCAGAAGGATTTTTTACACCATGTGAAGCCAAACGGGTCTGCAAGTTGTAAAAATCCATTTATGGATTAAAGAAAGAATCCAGGTCGTGGAACATTTGATTTGATGAAGCCATAAAGGAATTTGATTTCATTAAGAACAAATGTGAGCCATGTGTTTATAAGTGGTTTAATGGGAATGTGGTCGTTATCCTAGTAGTATATATTGATGACATATTGCTTATTGGAAATGATGTACCGGTATTACAGTCAGTTAAGGACTGGTTGAACAAGTGTTTATCCATGAAGTACTTGGGTGAGGCAGCCTACATTCTAGGGCTCAAGATCATTCTTCATAGATCCAAAAGGCTATTTGTACTAAGTTAGGGTACATACATTGACCAGATACTAAAGAGATTTAGTATCGAACAATCTAAGAGGGGATTGGTTCTAGTGTGACATGGCCTACATCTTTCTAAGAAAATGTATCCTCAGACACAACAAGAGAAAGATAGAATGAGTAAGATCCCATAATCTTCGGCTATAGGATCAATCATGTATTCCATGTTATATACCAGGCTTGATGTTTCCTATGCACTGAGCATGGTAGGAAGATATCAAGAAGATCCGAGAGAACAGCATTGGACTGCTGTTAAGACTATCCTTAAGTATCTGAGAAGAACTAAAGATATGTTCTTTGTGTATGAAGGAGACGAGGAGATTGTCATCAGAGGGTATGTTGATGCTGGTTTTCAGATAGATCAGAACAATCTGAAGTCGCAATCTGGATATGTTTTCTATCTCAATGGAGGAGTTGTGTGCTGGAAGAGTTCAAAGAAACTAGTTGTCACCGATTCTACAGAGGAGTCTGAATATATAGTGGCTTCTAATGCAGCCAAAGAATCCATCTAGATTTAGAACTTTGTCTAGGAGCTTGATGTGGTTCCTAGTAGTAAAGATCCTATCATGTTGTATTGTGATAATACTACAGTAGTGGATCTTGTAAAAAAACCAAGGTCACATCAACGGACAAAGAACATACTCCAGAAGTATCACCTTTTGAGGAAAATCTATCAAAGGGGTGAAGTTTTAGTGATCAGAGTGTCCATGGAAGAGAACGTGGCAGACCCCATGACTAAAGGCCTATCTCAGTAGAAGCATGAATATCATTGAAATCTAGCGGGTTAAAGGTTGTTAGCAGTTGTCTCTAGTCCAAGTGGGAGTCTGTTGAAGTTGGTGGCCTAGAACCAACTACTTTGTACTTTATTCATTAATAAATACATTATCACATCTTGATTATTCTTCTACGTCACAATGCATGTGATAATGTCCTAAGGATAGTTGTTGCATTAAAGGTTCATAGCGGATCCCTGTTATGATGAGAACCCCGAAGTGCCATAACGTTGTTCTTGAATATATATTCTTTGGCCGGATGATGTTATTTGAGGGACACAAATAATACAGGCCATTAGGGGTGAGGACTCATAAAACTTTGAGGCACCTTATCATGGTGTGCGCCCTTGGTAATATCCATGAGGATATTATGAGAACGAGACCCTCCAGTAGAAAATCCACATTTTATAGTGTCATTGGATGTTCTAATCTGTGGATGTGTGTATTGGTCCTTAGACTTTAAGATTATTATTAATGGGTATTACCACTCACGCACTTAGATGTATTGACAAAAAATGTGATGGCACACTGTTCGTAGTGAGGTAGGATATGTTGGGTGAATCACGAGTGATACTACATTAATAGATAATGCGAGAAAGGATTTGTCCCTTCTGTTCCATAACGGAAGTAGATATCTCAGGCCCTTTGATGGAATTGATATAGCATAAATAAATCCATTTCCATAGTAAGGAATTGTAAAGTTTAATTATGGAAAGGAAAAGAAAGAATAATCAAGAACATGGGTTGATGGCACTAGCATGCAACCCGCTTGATTCGAGATATTGACACAAAGGGATTATATTACACGGTAAGTGTTCATAGGAGGTGACACATCATTACGGCGTTAACTTATTTATCTATGGGTGCCTTAGCGTGTTGCTAGATGCTAACCTGGGACTTTAGGCAGGATCTGTCTAATTCCACTGAGAAAGAGGCCTAGAGGGTCACACACTAAGTGTGTCCAAGTATCTCATTTAAATATTAATTTAACAAGTTAAATAAAGATTATTCTCGGTGTTGGTTTAATAAATATTTAAGGATTCTTGATCGCATTTATTTTGACACTAGTTATTCGAGAGAATATATTGTGGGTGAAATAATATATTTATTAGCGAGTAATGCAGTGATATTTATATTAGAAATAGATAGCCATTATTCAAGGTCTAATGAATGTGGTGGAGGAAATAAAGAAAAATGGAAAAATAAAAGTGCACGCCGTGTATATTAAATATACATGCAATGTATTTTTTTCAGGGAATTTATGAGAAATAAATATTATTTATTTAATTAAATAATTTTAGGTGTAATTCACTAGGCGCATGTGAGGTAATAATAATAGTCAGCTGTTATTTTTAGACATGGGGTATTACTAAGAATTAAATGAAATGAATAAATTATTTCGGGTAATTAATTCATTTTATTATTCTATGTAATTAAAAATCCCAATTATATATTTCTCATAAGCCTATCTATTTTTTTATGGTTGTGCACAACGGATTTGGAAAATCTCTCAAGCCAAGAGAGAATTCTTTTTCCACCGAGAATGCTCTCAAGCTACGAGATATAGATCCACCTCCACCAGATCAAGGCGGTTGAAGGCAGACATCGCAAGCAAAGGATCTTCCACGCTAGCACCCGAAGATCCCTTCGACGACATCCAGAGATATGTGAAGCATGTTTGGATCACCTCTAGATGAATCCTACACTTGGATTCTATGACACAACGACGGATCACATTGGATTGTGACCAAAAACATCAATGACGAAAGAATTATATCAAGGTAATTCTTATCAATTAATTAAATTAATTATAACCAACATATGATAATCCTATTTTTGGTTCTAGGACTCCCCTCTTTCTTTTTCTTTCTTCATTCTATTCTGAAGATCCAGCGTTTTATTATCATGGCGGATCTCGGATTGATCATTATTAATGCTAAAATTAAAGTTGGGTACAGCCACCAGCGTGCTTCCGCTGTACCCAGAACCTACAAGTGGTATCAGAGGGGTCATATCATTGGTTATAATTATTTATGTTTTTCATTGGTGATTTACACATTTAATAATTTAGTTGTTTCAATTAAATTTAATCATTCTTTAAAATCTGAATCTCGAGATTTGTTCCTCCTCTCATGTTTCTCATTCACCTTACAGAAACAAATTTTTCTTTTAATTTTGATTAAAATAAAATATAGGATCTCATCTGGAGGTGCCAAACATTCCTAGACACACAACACCAGAATACATGGCATGTATTCAGAAGTACAC
The DNA here is from genome assembly GCA_963277665.1 of Viscum album. Classification (NCBI taxonomy): domain Eukaryota; kingdom Viridiplantae; phylum Streptophyta; class Magnoliopsida; order Santalales; family Viscaceae; genus Viscum; species Viscum album. Next base: position 1,478,656,993 of record OY728166.1, read on the forward strand.
ACCGTGTAGTCTAGGTACAATTCATCGGACTGGTCCGCCAAATCAAGTCATGTGTTGGAGTACTCCTAAGTCATAAATGACATCGTGTGTTGACCAGGAACAGGTGGCACACGGTTTCAGGATTACACATTGTGTGGTCCACTGAACACGGCGTGTAGTCCCTTCAGGCTAGGGTTGGACAGTGTACCCCATACATGGATTGCCCAGCTGGAAACCGTATAACACGGATACTACACAGCATGTGTCCCACTGAACACGCTGTATACTCCGAAAATTTCTGAAGTACATCTACACGCCATGTCCACGAGCGTGTACTTCGGATGGATGGTGAACAAAAGTACACACCATGTAGTCAGAACTACACACTTTTTACTCATCCAAATTACGTAGATTTATTAAAAATTATATTATACAAAGCCTTGAGACGTGTACCATAGTGCAGGTGTAAAGCTGAGGCACAACACGTGATAGGTGTTTTATATATTTGTGTTTAATTTAAAATATGTGTAATGTTCATTTCTACTCATTGGGTATTTATGAATGAGAATTCACTGGGTTGCCTCCAAGGTACAAGTTACGTACAAAGATAATTTTAAATGAATTTATTTGTTTAAAATTATGATGGATGAGAATCTCAAGTAAATTCAGAAAAAGGGTTTAAGATAAAAGGATTGATTAATTAAAGATAATTAATTGATTCAAGCATGATTTATCTTAAACAAGAACGATTAAAGAATTGAATACTAGTTTTATTTATGCATAAATATCGTTGCATGTATGGATGATAATGAGCTAGACCAAGACCTTTATATGTGAATGGTTTCTTTTAATTTATTTATTTAAATTAAACTTGTTACCATGTGAGCCTTCTCCTCATTAATATGTAGGGCCTGCGCTCCTAAGGTTTATTTTATGTAAAAACCCCTTTTTACCCCTCACCTACATGTGAGATAAATGCATATGTAATGGATGGAGCTCCCAAGCTAGTGGAGGCGGTTCAAGTTAGGAGCCAAGGTGAAACCAATCCAAGGAGATACAAAGGTGGACAGATGGAAAGCTGTAAACATGAACCCAAATGGTTCAAGGTATTTCTCCCCTAGATATTGGGTTAGTTTATCAACCGCTAGATAAACTAACCAATAGAACAAGAACATGATCATACCATTTATTTTATTTCTATCAGTTTCATGGTTTATTTATTGTGGGTGTGTTATCATGATCACACAATTAATGAATTAAACAAGCATGAAAGATGGAACTAAAGTAAGGCCAGCTTATGCGTAAATATTATCTTAGACATGGTTAATCACTTAAGTATATCCCACTTAATATTAACAAGCATGTAATCAACAATAATAAAATGGAAATTTACGTATAAGGATAAAATCTCTCAAAGAAATATTAAGTCGGTATAGCCTTCCATAATCTTGGTTAGAATCAAACCATAGTTCAAAGTGCTTGACCAACCCTAGTTGGAGTGCTTTAAATTATTGGGGAATTATAAATTCAAGGTTTTTGGTGGACTTGACTTGGTTCGCATCAAGGGTTGACTGCCACAGTAGGACTTGGTGTGACTAAGAGGAAAAGGTTGAGGAAATATAAAATAAAAGGATTTCAAGATTGGGGAGTCCAATCAACGGATCAACGAGCTGCGAGTTATGCAGTTGGCATTTGAAATGTCTACCTAAAACCCTTCAAGTTGCTTGACCAACCCTAGTTGGGGTAATGTGAAGGGCAATATGGATCCTTTCCACTATAATATTCAGGCAACATAATATTCTGAAGTCAATGGTGAGGGCTATTGAATTTCGATAAAATAGTGGGAGACTAATAAGTATTAATTTATTTATTTGTCTCATTTTTATCATAATAAAGTACTAAACCTTTTCTCATATTAATTTGTAGAAATGAAAAGAAAAATGAATTCAAACATATCATTTCGAACCATACTCGAGAAGGAAAACCTTCTCATCAGCACCAATTTCCGAGAGTGGCAGAGGCGTTTACGCATCATCCTTCTCCACGAGAGGAAATTGTATGTGTTGGAAGAGCCTATTCTAGCTGCTCCTGGGAAAGAGTCTAGTGATGAGGAAATGTATCTCTATATGAAACATATGGATGATTCCACAGATGTCCAATGTTTTATGCTATCGGACATGTCTAATGAGCTCTTGAAGTAACATGAAAACATGGACACGTATAGCATGATGTCTCACCTTAAGGATCTCTACCAAGAGAAGGCGAGATAGGAGAGATATGAGATCTCCAAAGCTTTGTTTACAACTAATCTTGGAGAGTCTGCACCAGCTGGGCCTCATGTAGTCAAGCTCATTGGCTACATTGAATGCCTGGACATCTTAAGGATTAAGTTCCCGGATGAGTTGCGTACAGATCTCATCCTATCATCACTGCCCAAGACCTTCTCTAGCTTCATTGTCAACTACAACATGAGATACAATGAGAAGAGTCTATCAGAACTTTTGACCTTAATTAACCAGGTAAATAAGGACATGGGGCGTGACAAACCCGCATTTATTATGGTGAATAAGAAAAGGAAGGACAAGGCAAAGGGGACAAAGACTTATAAATGGTCTGAAGCCCCCAAGTGTCGTCCCTCCAAGAAGGGGAATATCTAAAGGCAGGGAAAGGAACGGGAGGCGGTATGTTTTGCATGTGGAAAGAAAGGACACTAGAAGAGAAATTGCACCCAGAAGCATGGGGACGCTAAAGGTGCGTGCGTTGTCGAGTGTAATCTTTCCATTTCTACACATTGGGTATTAGATACAGCTTGTGGGGCTCACATCTGTATTCAAATGCAGGAACCAAGTAGATTTAGAAATATTTTCAGAGGAGAGGTGGATCTTCGATCTACCAATGGTGCGAGGCTGGCTACGTTAGCCATTGGCGATTACCACCTCTCATTGCTGACTGTGATGATTTTGGTTTTACATAACTGTTATTATGTGCCTATTGTTACCAAGAATATAATTTATGTATCTTGTTTAGATATGGATGGATTTATTTTCAAGTTTGGAAATAAGGGTTTTCAATTTTATAATAACAACGTATGTTATGGTATGGTGAATTTAAATAATGGTTTGTATGTATTAAATTATGAAAAACAAGTGTTTCTAATCGATAACGAAATAGACTCACATGACACATACATCACCCAGTTGTGGCATTACCGTCTCGGTCATGTAAACGAGAAGCACTTGACAAACCTCTTCCAAGATGGCTATTTAGACTCTACTAAGCTAAAACCACTTGATAGATGTCACACTTGTTTACAGGGTAAAATTACCAAGCTTTCTTTTGGTGGACAGGGTGAAAGGGATACAGAGCTTCTAGGATTGGTGCACACAGATGTGTGTGTACCATTTCCAGTAGAAGCTAGAGGTGGATATTCTTACTTCATTACTTTTACTGATTATTTGAGTAGATGTGGCTATGTCTACTTAATTAGGTATAAGTTAGAATCCTTAGAGAAATTTAAATAATTCAATAATGAAGTAGAGAATCATCTTGGTAAGAATATAAAAAAGATTCGATCGGATCGAGGTGGATAATATCTGAACCAAGAGTTTATCGATCTTATACGGGAGTCTAGGATTCTATCTCAATTCACTCCTCCTTATACACCATAGTGTAATGGTGTTAGTGAAAGGAGTAACCACACCTTGTTGGACATACACATTAAACTGAGTACCAACCAATGCAGAAAATGGAATTCCCTTTAAGTTATGGAATGGAAAGAAACTCATTTTTTCACACACATGTGTATGGGGATGCGAGGTATTTGTTAAGGCCTTCTCAGAAAACAAACTATCACCTCGTGGCACGAGGTGTATCTTTATAGGATATCCTAAGTAAACGAAAGTATATTACCTATATAACCCTTTAGACAAGAAAGTGACTGTCACCAGGCAAGCCACCTTTCTTGAGAGGGAGCACATCCTCAAAAAGGATAGTGGGAGAAAGATTGACTTTGAAGAAAGTTGATGCTCAAGATACATAGGATTTGGTATAGGAACAAGTTTCACAGGTCCTTGTGGAAGAGGTTCCATAAACACAAGTACTGTGTAGGAGCTCAAGAGAAGTAAGGGAACCATAGATATTTGGTTTTCTAGTCACCAAGGATGGTGAATCGTTATTGTTGGACAATGATGAACCTCTCTCCTACAAGGAAGCAGTGGAAAGCTCAGAAGCTGCAAGATGGATATAAGCTATGAATTCTGAGATGGATTCCATGTATCATAACCAAGTCTGGGTTCCGGTCGATGAGCCAGTTGATGTAAAGACTGTTGGATGCAAATGGGTATTCAAGAGAAATTTGAACATGGAAGGTCAAGTTAGCACCTATAAAGTAAGGCTAGTGGATAAAGGATTCAGACAGGATTAAGGAATTGACTATGATGAAACCTTTTCGTCATTTTTCATGTTTAAATCTATAAGAATCATACTTTCCATAGCAGCTTACTATGACTAATAGATTTGGAAAATGGATATCAAAATAGCATTCCTTAATGGGAACATTCAGGATGTCTATATGACACATACAGAAGGGTTTCTAACACCAGGTGAAGCCAAACTGGTTTGCAAGTTGCAGAAATCCATTTATGGATTAAAGCAAGCATCCAAGTCATGGAACATTCGATTTGATGAATCCCTAAAGGAAGTTGGTTTCATTAATAATGAATGTGATCCATGTATTTATAAGCGATTTAATGGGAATGCGGTCGTTATACTAGTAGTATATGTTGATGACATATTGCTTATTGGAAACGATGTAACAGTCTTATAGTCAGTTAAGGACTAGTTGAACAAGTGTTTCTCCATGAAGTACTTGGGTGAGGCAGCATACATTCTAGGGATCAAGATCATTCGTGGTAGATCTAAAAGGTTTCTTGGACTAAGTTAGACTACATACATTGAACAGATACTAAAAAGATTTAGTATGGAACAATCCAAGAGGGGATTGGTTCCAGTGTCACATAGCCTACATCTTTCTAAGAAAATGTGTCCTCAGACACAACAAGAGAAAGATAGAATGAGTAAGATCCCATATGCTTCGTCTATAGGATCCATCATGTATGCCATGTTATATACCAGGCTTGATGTTTCCTATGCACTGAGCATGGTAGGCAGATATCAAGCAGATCCAGGAGAACAGCATTGGACTGCTGTTAAGACTATCCTTAAGTATCTAAGAATAACTAAGGATATGTTCATGGTTTATGGAGGAGACGAGGATCTTGTCATCATAGGGTATGATGATGTTGGTTTTCAGATAGATCAGAACGATCTGAAGTCACAATCTCGATATTTCTTCTATCTCAATGGAGGATTTGTGAGTTGGAAGAGTTCAAAGCAACTAGTTGTCGCCGATTCTACAGTGGAGTCCGAATATATAGTGGCTTCTGATGCAGCCAAGGAAGCCGTCTGTATTCATAACTTTGTCCAGGATCTTGATATGCTGCCTAGAAGTAAAGATCCTATCACGTTGTATTGTGATAATACTACAGTGGTGGCTCTTGCAAAAGAACCAAGGTCACATCAACGGACAAAGTACGTACTCCGGAAGTATCATCTTTTGAGGGATTTATATCAAAGGGGTGAAGTTGCAGTGAGCAGAGTGTCCATGGAAGAGAACGTGGAAGAACCCATGACTAAAGGCTCATCTCAACAAAAGTATGAATATCATGTGAGAGTTGTCGGGTTAAAGGTTGTTAGCAGTTGGCTCTAGTCGAAGTGGGAGTCTGTTGGAGTTGGTGGCCTAGAACCAACTAATTTGTACTTTATTCATTAATAAATACCTTATCACATCTTTATTGTTATTATTCATGACAATGCATGTGATAATGTCCTAAGGATAACTGTTGCATTAAAGGGTCATAGCGGATCCCTAAAATGATGAGAACCCAGAAGTGCCATAATGCTGTTCTTGAATATATGTTCTATAGCTGGATGATTTTATTTGAGGGACACAAATAATACAGACCATTAGGGGTGAGGACTCATAAAACTTTGAGGCACCTTCTCATGGTGTGCGCCCTTGGTAATATCCAAGAGGATATTATGAGAACGAGACCCTCTAGTAGGAAATCCACATTTCATTGTGTCATTGGATGTTCCTATCTATGGATGTGTTTATTGGTCCTTAGACTTTAAGATTATTATTAATGGGCATTACAACTCATGCACTTAGATGTATTGACGAAAACTGTGACGGCACACTGTTCGTAGTGAGGTAGGATATATTTGGTGTGTCATGAGTGATAATGCATTAATATATAATGCGAGAAATGATTTGTCCCTTCTATTACATAATATAAGTAGATATCTCAGGCCCTTTGATGGAATTGATATAGCCTAAATAAATCCATGGCCATGGTAAGGAATGGGCAAGTTCAATTTCAGAAAGTCAAAGAAATAATAATCAAGCACATGGGTTGATGGAACTAGCATGCAACCTGCTTGATTCGAGATATCGAGACAAAGTGATTATATTACACGGTAAGCATTCGTAGGAGGTAACACGTCATTGCGGTGTTAACTTCTTTCTTTATGGGTGCCTTGGCATGTTTCTAGACACTAATCTTGGACTTTAGGCAGGCTCTGCCTAATGCCACTGAGAAAGAGGCCTAGAGGGTCATACACTAAGTGTGTCTAAGTATCTCAGTTAAATATTAATTTAACAAGTTTAATAAAGATTATTCCCGATTTTGGTTTAATAATTATTTAAGGATGTCTGATCGCATTTATTTTGACACTAGTTATTTGAGAGAATATATTGTGGGCAAAATAATATATTTATTAGTGAGTAATACAGTGATATTTATTTTAGAAATAAATAGCCATTATTCAAGGTCTAATAAATGTGGTGGAGGAAATAAAGAAAAATGGAAAATTAAAAGTACACGCTATGTATATTAAATATACACGCAGTGTTTTTTTGAATTTATGAGAAATAAATATTATTTATTTAATTAAATAATATTAGGTATAATTCTTTGGGCACATGTCAGGTAATAATAATAGTCAACTTTTATTATTAGACATGGGGTATTACTAAGAATTAAATGAAATGAATAAATGCTTTCAGGGTAATTAATTCATTTTATTATTCTATGTAATTAAAAATACCAATTATATATTTCGCATTAGCCTAGCCATTTTTTTGTGGTTGTGCACAATGGATTTGGAAAATCTCTCAAGCTAAGAGAGAATTCTTTTTCCATCGAGAACGCTCTCAAGCTACGAGAGAGAGATCCACCTCCACCGGATCAAGGCGATCGAAGGAAGACATCACAAGTAAAGGCTCTTCCACACTAGCACCTGGAGATCCCTTCAGTGACGTCTAGAGATACGTAGAGCATGTGTGGATCACCGCTAGAGGAATCCTACACTTGGATTCTATGATGCAGCGATGGATCACATCGGATTGTGACCAGAAACATCAATGAAGAAAGAATCCCATCAAGGTAATTTTTTCCAATTAATTAAATTAATTATAACCAACATATGATGATCCTATTTATGGTTCTGTGACTCCCCTATTTCTTTTTTGTACTTCATTCTATTTTGAAGATCTGGCGTTTTATTATCGTGATGGATCTCAGATTGATCGTTGTTAACGCTAAAATTCAAGTTAGATATACCTACCAACACGCTTCCGCTGTGCCCGAAACCTACAATAGGAATAACCAATGAAACCAAAAACATTTGGTGTTCCTATTGGCGGTTATGTCCTCATGATCTCACCTACTTGTGATCACCAAGTGAGAAATTCATGAGAAGAAGTCTTGATTCTTATGATCCCCCAACACCTGATAGTCATACATCAATTGTGTCCATTCAATATGATGTATCTAGACCATATAAAATATGTTTAAGAATAATTTCATAGTATCTCAAGGTTCTAATTATAGCCTGGGAACTTCTATAACCTTTTGATATGATAAATAATATATGGACATTACCATTTAAATAGTGGATGCAGAAATATCAATACTATAATGGTAAGTATATAGCATGTATAACTCATTGTATACATGGTATGGTAATATAAAAGTATTGATAAAGTTGGATCGAGGGAACCCACTTTTACAACACTCTGAATTGAACTATATTCAACTTGTTAATTATCCTTTTTAGCTCTCACAAGATAAGATCGTGTTTCTATTGAGTTATGACTTTAGTCGTGGGCCTACCATGTTTTTGTTGCATGGCTATTCTGTTATCTGTGACTTTACCTTCCCATGTAAGACTTATTAAGAGATGATATTCCCCAAGTATATCCCTTTTTTCCACTGTCAAAACATGACATATTGTCTGGTACTAGTAGTATTATTAACTTTTATGTACTAGGTTTCATTCCAAGAACTAGAAAAAGTCATTAGATTTAATACATTGCTTCTTATCTGTCTCAGAAACTGCAACATATTCGATATTTGTAGATATGAATACCGTTATATTGTATGAGATTGTCTTACTCATTACCTTAGCCTAACTATAATATAATATTATATTGATCTAAAGGAATACTAGTTTGTATATCCTTGTAATTAGTTCCCTTCCTCTCCACATACTAGGTACATATATTTTTGTACTTTCTCAAGTAAAATTAGATAGTTTGGACTTCTTCCCTTGCAGTTCTCCTAGATATAAATAATATTTTCCTACCATAAATTTTATGTTGAAAATATAATTTCTCATACATATCATGGCATACGTGATTGATCCATCAAATAAGAATATGAAATTCAACTCACTACATTAATTTTCTCCTATACATATGCATTTATTATTGAAGATATTTGTTCCACTTTACATTGGTAACAATTCTTTCTTGAATTATTCTAACTTTTATTTTTAATACCTTGTCAATATATGTACTTTGACTTGTTCTAAGAAACCTTTATAACTATCTTAATAGATCTTGTTTCCTAGAACTGAGGTTTCTACTTTAAGTCAATCACTGTAGTTTTACTTTCATCCTAGTCTTAACTAATGGTAAGACCAATAGTTGTTTTCCACATGTTACCAAAAATATTTTACTTGGAAAATAGTGTCACTCCCACTAAATTTTGCACACACATGGAAAATATTCATTCCAAATGAATTTTTTATGATCTTGTTTCTTACTTCGATCCTAAACTAGATTTCAGTAATTTGTACCCCTTATTGGAATTATATAGTGTCACCATCCCTTTATGGTTACTTCATATAAATAATTCCATGATCAGTGGTCTTGACATACAATGCTCAATAAAATGATCATAGAAATTAGCTATGAAAGGTAAAATTTTAATGGATTTATCCCTAATAATTTGGTATAATCAATCGAGCCTTATTGGTACCACGCCTGTACCATTCATGTATAATTTCATTTGAGTACCCACTACAATATTTAAAATAATAAGTCCTTATTCTTTGTTACATGGAATCCATTATTAAATTTTAATTGGTCTTGTCAATTTTAGCTAATTTCTATATATTAGTTACTTATAGGAATTATTATTCTCAATGAATAATTTATCACCGACCACGGTGAATATAAAACCATCACTATGGTTACATTTTTTATACATAGTATGTGTCTCTAGAACATTCTCTTTCCACATGCTCTTACGGAACTTGTTCCTATGCCAACTTCTTGTGCATCTTCGAGATTGACTTAACCCAAGTCAATCTTGCTCCCACTATATTAAGAAGAGATGTGCACCCTTTTATAGAAATTTAGTCTATCAATTGACTATAAATTTTATATCATAGGGATTTCTATAATATCCTAAACAACTTTTAGGAAAATTATTTTAGATGCACATTGTGTTTTTCATGATGCAAATTTGTTTATATCCTCAAAAAAAAATTGTATCTACACACATGTTCTTATGACATAATGGATATAAATAATATTGTAACTCATATGATATCCATTTTTCATGATAGTTGGCATATCCTTATAGGATAACATTGCTATTTTCAAAGCATGTCTTGAAAAATGGAAGTGTCTACAATGCATGAGTTTTAACATTGATGCTCCTTTTACTTACATCGTGAATTTGATGTGTATAAGGAAATGTGTGTTTAAGAATTGCTCCATGCTACATTTTTTTGATCAATGTTAACATGTAAGACTGATCATTGATCCTTCTTATTAACATTATAGCTTTTATGTGGATAAGGTAGTGTATGTTTAGGAATTACTCCATGTTGTATTATGATGATCAATGAATGTTTGGTCAATATATTATTTGGAACACCAGCCTAAAGCATCTTATATCTTCTTACCTTATATATATAACACTTCACTTTCATATTCATTAATAATCAATTAGAGGAATATAATGAAATATATTTACTACTAGTTTACCCTTGGAATAGTTCACGCTCTCTAGTTAAACTAATTGTGAAAGATTTATGGTGTACCTTTATTTCTAAAGGTTTATTTATCCAAACTAAAGAAGTATATATATCAATAATCCCTAAGGTTTTTACCTCTACTGAGTCTCAAGACCATACTAGGCATATACTTGACATCCACTTTTAGTTTTACTTGAAAAAGAATTATCTTTCCACAACTTGTTATATAAGTATTACATTTTATATTCATCATGTATTGCCTATGATTCGTGTATTGTTGAACTATTTGTTGAGTATTAAACACCATAAAAACATTCATTCCTGAACTGGAATAATGTCTCATTATGTCCAAAGGACACGTGAGATAATTTTTTTGGTGATATTTAACAAAATTTCAACTAGAATCAATAAAATTGGAAATATATAAGTTGTGTTCTTGTCACCGCTGACTTAGGAACCACCCTTTCTCAATCACTTAGATAGCATACCTTAATTCTAGTAACATTTCTATACTTCATTACTGGATTTAAATACACATATGTAATTGGCATATTGTATTTAATACCCAAAAATTATAACCTAAACATTACATAGAATTGATGAATATACCTGAAGAAGAATCAATTACTTTCTTCTTCAATTAAGTTCGTTACGTTTAAACTTCCATAGAATTTATTTCAAGATATGTGAAGTAAATAACCTCCTGTTTAATACCTCTTTCTTTGAAGGACGTTACGAATATGCCTTTGACGTCACGTTTGGCATTGACCTTTTCACCTTGTCTTTCTACTTGTTCTTCATACTGTTCATTTCGTAATCTTAAATAAAACTAAAGTAAATGGGTGAAAATGATATGATAAATGGATATATTGAAAGATCATGATCCATCTTTCAATTTACACATATCCAGTGTAAGCATCACCTATTCATATATGTGCTTCACTTTCTCCTCATAATCTTCTCAAAGATGAGTGAACATGTAAAATCATTCATGTCCCAATGTTGTATCCAAAACTCACATTGGACATTGATGATACCATTATGACATAACCATCATATGAATCATACATGAGTCTCCTGTAATCATTTTTACACCCTCATCTCTTAAGGTGTCTTAACAGGTATTGGGTACACCAACACCTTTTCCAATGTTGCAGTACTTTGCACAATCACTTGTACTACTCTTTGGAAACTCATGTCAGTGTGGACATTTTCTTTTTCCATTAGATATCGCAGTATTTCTTGTGGTATTACTTTCCATTTTCTACAAAAATAAAAACTAGAAGATTGGTACTTTTATCTTGATTAGAGATTAGATGTTACTGATTATTTAAATCATTAAATGTCTCTCACTCTTTTATCAAACTCTAGAAACCCTTTGTATTAGAATCAGAATACTCTGTAGCTTGAGTATTCTAGTAGCAAGGATCATTGAACCTCCCCTCATAGTCCACAAGTTATGGCTATGCCACTACTCAGAGAGTTCAAGGTAGGCGTTGAATGGCCAACCACATTAACTCGTGGCCTCTTGATTTGTTAAGTAAAGTCCCAACTTCCAAAATCATAAATATAATTTACTTAATGCTTGCCTCTAAAGATGAAATAAGTTAGTTGTGTCTACTCCTTTGATTTCATCGTTAGTTAAGTCAACTCATCGCTCTCAAAAGAACTCTCTAGTAGTAGGAGGCACCCTCAACTATGGCTGAAGAGCACCCTGTATACCTGGTTTTGTTCAAATCCAAATGATGTAAGGTGTTTTTGACTTAATATTTCTTTGAGGGTTTTTTATATTTTTCAACAAATGCAATCCATTTCTATCAATCTGTTCATTCTGGGTTATCACACTCACGACTAAACATTAATAGAAAAACATTCATCGTGTCTTTATGTATCTTACAGTTTATTATTCTATGTGTTTCTCATTGTCATGCAAATGCATAAAATAATAAACAATACATAAAGGAAATAAAAATACATAATTGTTCTTGAGCATCTAATATTAGTTGATCCCTTTAAACTTAATGGATCAATTGTGACCTAGGGGAATCATACTTGAGACGTGTTCTGAATCATGATGCAACTTGTCCCTAGTCCAGTGTGTCCACTTCTTGTCTAGATTTTGCCTTAACTTGGCATTGTCTGTGACTTACAATATCCTCATCATAGTACAAAAATACTCGCATACAGGCGGGGGATCTCGAGAGTGCAAAATACAAATAACTCACTTTTATCGGGGTACGCATACCCTTATACATATTAAACGAGGAAAAATGGTGATGTGCAGACTGTCTTGTTTAAAAATAATAATTACATGCATCACACGCAATTAAATAATTAATTAAATAAATAAAAACAGACGTACACGGTCGATCAAAGCTTAAGACCAGTCAGCGAGTAAAAGTAAAGTGCAATACAAATTAGATGAAATAAATTTAAGTATGAGGACATTTAAATAAATTAAATGAATTATTTAATTCAAATAATTTATTTTTGGTTGGTCCCATAAATGATTTAATTTATAATTCCAAAATTAAATTATTCAATTAATTTAATTTTAAACCAAAATTAAATTAATTTTCAACCATAATTCAATTAATTTTCGAAATAATAAAATTATTATTATTTTAAATTCCAAAAATTAATTAATTAATATGTTGGTTATATTAAAATTTTGCAGGCCTCAAAAACCCCCCGCAGGGCCAATGCGGGTCGGGCCGACCCCATGCAGTCCCATTTTGGGCTGGGCAGAGCCCGTGCAAGGCTGTTCTGCGCCAAACAGACCCGCCCTAACTTGTCCCATATCGTACGGATCCGCCTAAGCCCTTTACGGAGCGAATCAGGTCAAACTGGACCCGTAGAGGCGTGTTGCTCAGCCAAACAAGGCAGGGGTACCTCGGGTGGGGTCGTGTGCAACCGGGGCGGTGCTCGGTGGTGGTTCGAGAGCTCAATTTGGCAGGTGGAATGCGACTCGGGGTTTGAGTCGTGGTGGGGTGAGACCTGTGGGACGCACGATCCGAGGAGGGGTCGAGATCTGGTTGTGGCACCGGGAGCGTCCGGCAATGGCTTGTGCTGGATGTGACGATGGCGATCGACGCCGGCGGAGACGGTCAGGCTCGACTGGGGAGGCGATGAGTGGAGCAACGACGGCCTGATCCACGGTGGGCAACGACGTCCTCACGGTGGGTGCGACCTATTGGATCTCGGCGGTGGGGCTAATTGTGAGTGGAGGTGGTGGCCCGTGGTTTGAGCACGGCTCGACGGCTGGTCGAACGGGCGGTGGTCACGATTGACTAGGGAGGAGGGTAATGGTGGAGGCGGATGGCGCGCTGGAGGGAGGGGTGGTGGCCCACGACTGTGCTCGAGGAGGAGTGATAGAAGAGGAGGGGCGAACAGGGGGTGGGGATCGACCTTCCTTTTTTGGAATTTTTTTTTGTCTATTTCTAATTTCCCACGGTTGTCCCAATCATGACCCTTTTTTTTATAAAACCTACACCCATCCTTTTTGCATTAGTGATTTTGTTTTTTTAAACGATAATAAACAAATTGAAATTCCACATACTTGTGGAATTACATCCACCGGAATGAACTGTAGCAATGACCCAAATCCAGCAGGATATTGTCCGGAGTACGGGAGGTCATTGCAATTGTCATCACAAGCTTAGACGGATAAAAAATAACATATATAAAATATATGTATTTCATATTTTAATACCCGAAAAAACAATGCAAACGAGCCGTATTAAAATTTTCAGATAACCATAACTTAGTCGTTCGAAATCAGATCGATGTGCGGTCTGTTCTGTTGAGACCGAATTAATGTCCTCTACTTAATTTAAAGCAACTTATTTTTTTTTTTACTTTGCTCAAAAAATTCACGTCATCCCTCTAATACCAATTGAAGGTATCAGAGCATGCAGCGGAAGTTAGTGGGCCAGAGATTTAAAATTTTTCATCACTAGAGTGACGAAACTTGTCATCTCCGGTGATACAAGCCTCGGTAGAGGACCGAGGATTTTACGTGAATTTAATAAGCACAAAAAAATAATTTGAACAAATAAATTGTTTGAAAACGAAGCGCGCACAACTGTAGCTCATCACCAACGACCGTTGCTCGAATGATTCGAAACCGAACCCCTCTAGATCATCCATGCACACTTCAAGAATCCGTGTGATCGTTGTTCGTCGAATTTTGGCTGCTAGTGCAGAGCTCCGACGAATCCTTCAGCGTCGCGACGATCACCTCAATTCCATTTTTTCGATTCGTCAAAGATGTTCTTGGATTGGTCGCTCAAAGAGAGACTTTCTCTCTCTAGAATATGGGTGGAGAGAGAAGCTCTCATTCTGTTGTCATGAACAGTCGCTCGAATAGAGCTCCTCCCCTGCTTATATAGCGGATTACTCAAAATAGCCGGAAGGGTTCCTCGGTCCCCGAAAAATATAAACCCCACTAAATAAGCAATAAATAAATAGTTACAAAGAACTAACCACATCATAAATATTATTTATATTTTATCATATACTTATAATATATATTAGATATATCACGTGATAAACTCAAGTCATTAACTCAGCTCGCAATTCCCGCTAATATTAAACGAATCTTGAATATTAAAATAATATTCATTCGTATTGTATTTTTTTTCATGTATTCACTTAATACATTGTGAATACTTTTAATAAATAAATTCAACTCAATTATTCTATAGTTGAATAATAATGAGTTTATTTATTCGTTGGTGATCATTAATAATTGGATAACTCTCGGACCCTGTGATGGGCCCCAATATGTCCCATATACCTATTCACCAGAATAGGACAGATTCTTGGACATGCTATTGTGTGTAACCTTCTAAGCCTTTTACCTCGATAGCAATGAATAGTATTCACAAACTAAGAACGGAGTCTAGCAACTCATTAAGACCCCTAAAGAGATAATGAATAGTCATAGCAACGACAACCATCCTACGAACACGTATTGTGTAATATAATCCCTTTGTCTTTCAATATCTCATAAAGTAGGATGCACACTTGTGTCATCATCCTTTTTAGCTATATTGTTTGTTGATCTAACTAGACAAACTTACCTATGACTATCTTGGCCAAAGATTTATAAAGGTATTACAATCCCGATCAACTGAGTTCAATATATTATTTCCTCAACTCGTAAGCGGCAAATTCTATCTTAATCATTCAACCAATGTCATACATCTAACGACGCACTCAACACAAACTACATCATTGTGACTTCATTTTTATGGTTTTTACCTTGCATTAAAGTATGTGATCAAATGACATACATTGATAATGATCTCATGTCAGGAGACTAATACATATTTATGTAGATAGAAACAACCAATGACACTCAAAACATGTGGTGTTTCTATTGGCGGACGTGTCCTCGTGATCTCACTTGCTAAAAATCACCAAGTGCGAATTTCATGAGAAAAAATCGCATGCTTATGAGCCTCCAACACTTGATAGTCAGACATCAGCTGTGTCCAGATAGTATGATGTATCCAGGCCATATGACACATGTTTAATATTAATGTCATAGTATCTCGAGGTTCTCATTATAGTCTGTGAACTACTATAACCATTTAATACGACAAATAATTTATGGACATTGCCATTTAAATAGTGGATGCATAAATATCAACACTATAATAGTAAGTATACATCATGTATAACTCACCGTATACATGGTATGATAATCTAAAAGAATTGATAAAGTTGGGTATATGGCACCCACTTTTAGAACAATACATACATACATACATAAATGTATACATATTAATATATTAATATATAAGAACATACGTACATCTATACATACAAATTAACATGTAGTTAAATACACATCTTTAGGTACAAGCACATACGTACATACATAGATTAATCTATATTAATATAATGACATAAATATATATTATTGCAATCATACACAAATATAATTAATGTAATTATTTACATATATAAGGGCATGCATGCATACGTACAAACGTATATATCCAGGCATACACAACAACTACAAAAATTTGTTAGTATATTTTAATACATGGATATACATATATTATTATAAATAAATACACACATATACATACAATCATTTTTACATATAAATACAAGTATATACATACATGAATGCATTTTTACATATTAATGTAATATGAGAGTTTTGTAGGGAAAATCTATGATGGGAGATTCGAAGGAGAAATCTCCATGAGGAGATTTATATTACCAATGTCCTATGTAATATGAAAAAAATTAAAATTTCAAATAATGTATCATATTTGAGTCTAGAATTATTCGCATCGATATAACGATCACATCGGTGGTGACGGATTGAAATTTAAATACTATTTGAAAATAATATATTAAATCAAATATTATCCGTGGAAAAAAAAAAGAATGAATGAGAGAAAACATCAAATGGGTTTAGGTGTGTGTAAAGGCATTGGGGTAATTAGACAATTTGGCTACAAGCAAAAATGTTTGGAAGGATGGTGACGAGACTGCGGACCCCTCACCTCCGACGCGCATCAGCCCCCGACTCCGACGCGCATCAGCCCCCCGACTCCGACGCTCCTCGCCGCGTACACATCTGCCAGCCCCAAATTTGAATTCCTACTACTTCCTATACATTCTTCGCAAAAAACTTCAGTCGTTCCGCGGGAGGGAAGGAGGCAGTTGAGTTGGGAAGAAGGTAGGGTTTCGGCTCCCTCTCCCCCTTTTCCCTCCTCTCCATTTCTGCCTCCCAGAAGCCTACGCAACATTACTGCACGCCTCAGTTTCTTACTGCGGCACTTCCACTTCGCGGTTGAATCTCGGAAGGCATGGGCGGCAGGGGTGGAGGGGACGCAGCGGCGGAGCAGTACGTGCGGGCTAAGACGTCGGTGTGGTGGGATATTGAGAACTGCCAGGTCCCCAGAAGCTGCGACGCTCACGCCATCGCCCAGAACATAAGCTCCGCCCTCGTAAACCTCAGCTACTGTGGCCCCGTCTCCATCTCTGCCTACGGAGACACTACGCGCATCCCCTCCCACGTCCAACAAGCTCTGTCCAGCACCGGCATCTCCCTTAACCACGTACCCGCTGGTCTGTCCTCGCACCCTTCCTTTCTACGCCTGCCAATTGTTAATGCCTGTCCTTTCTTGATTTTTCTTTCTTGATGTTTATAACTGTATTCTGAAGTTTCTTGTTATCCGATTTTAGTGCCTTCTTAGCTTGTTTTCCTTTTCTTCTTCATATTTGGCAGATTTGCTGTGGTTTTTATTGACTGATTGACTGCACCTGTCCTAAATTCTTAGGTTTTATACCTTTCTCCTTTTATCTCATTGTTTTCTGCTTGAGAGTTTACTGAATTACTGGAATTCAACACTGCATCTATATCAAGGAGGGCGAAAAGCGATAATTCTTGCTTGATCACCTATTCGTTGATAAACCAGACACTTAAAATCCACTGTTTCTTGCTGTTTCGTTATGTATCCAGGGGTTAAAGATGCAAGCGACAAGAAGATTCTCGTGGATATGTTGTTTTGGGCTGTGGATAACCCCGCCCCTGCAAATTATTTATTGATTTCTGGAGATCGGGACTTTTCCAATGCTCTTCATCAATTGCGCATGAGGAGATACAGCATTCTTCTAGCACAACCACAGAAAGCATCTTCGCCCCTTGTTGCTGCTGCCAAGAGCGTATGGCTTTGGACGAGTCTCTTGGCTGCCGGACCTCCACTATCAAATGGTGAATCACAGCCACCTGATAATAACGGTAACATTTCTAAATTGGGATCCCCTGTTGGAGTTCCTGATTCGATTCATACAAACCAAGAGGCGGGTTACTTCTCTGAGAGCAATCCCCCAGGGTCTCAGAAGTTACCCCATATGTTCAAAAGCAATGATGTTCATAACAAACCAAAACAAACTATGAAAAATGCCAATCAACCTTTGAATGTGAGGAGATCGTCCAGTGTCTCACATGGGATTCAAGAAGCCCCAAACTTTAATAGCTTTCATCACCCAGGAAATCTCAATGCCAATAACCTGCATGGAAATTGCCCAGATCATCATTCACAGCAATTTAGGCCTAGTAACCTTCCTTTCTTTTCACCGGCGGCATTGAATACTTGTTTAGATCGTCCTCAATTTTTGCCTCCCAGGCCTGCAGTCCCCTCCTTTAGTCCCCATCGTTCCATGAGTTTGCCAAATGTCGGTAGCCTTGACATTTCCGACTATCCCCGTGGCATCCACGACTCTCCACTTTTGAATCAACTTAATGGGGGGGAGTCTAAAGAAAACTATACAATCACTCATTTCAGCAGTAAATGCAATCCGCAAAACACACCATCAAATTACCCTGATTTTCTGAGCTCTAATCCCGCTCGCGGTCCAGAATTGATGTCATCACCCTCTGATACTCTAGACAGTAACATCCCTGGTAGTAAACTATGGGGCATTACGGGATGCCCAAAACCATCAGAATATGTCCAAGGCCTCACCGGAGTTGTGTTGCTTGCCTTGAACACCCTTAGAAACGAGAGAATCATGCCAACCGAAGCAAATATAGCAGACTGTGTACGTTATGGAGATCTAAAGCAGAGCAATACTGATGCAAGGCAGGCCCTGGCTAGTGCAATCAAGTGGCAAATGGTAGTGAAACATAATCTAGGCGATCAGCAGTTCTACGTTGCCAAAAACGAGCAGTTATGGAAGTGCACGAACCCTTATGGCGGTGATCCTAGCAAGTACAAGAAACGACTTTGGGTTGGAGTACAGAATTTCTTAGCATCTGCCAGTGGCCGATCTGCAATAATGGCTTCTCAGTGCAAGTAAGCAAGCCAGAGACGAGTCTTTTTTGTTTTGCCCCCCACTGTCAGGTGCTAACACATTCCTTGCCATGATATGTACAGGTATGAAGCCGGCATTATTTTAAAGAATGCATGCTTGAAAGATGAAGCTTTGGGCGAAGTCCTGCAGACTTTGAACATGGCTATTAGTGTTAAAAAATGGATCATGCACCATCCATCTGGATGGCAACCAGTCAGCATTACCCTTGCGGAACCCACTCCAACCAAGTGACGTTGCGTACTTGAAATTGCCGATGGAAGAGCTTTTATCACCGACATCCAAGTGGGAGGGTGTTGCACCATGAACGTTTATAATCATTCTCATGTCACCCGAGGTTATGGTGATGCATCCTTTAAAGAAGTTTTTTGATTTGAAAGTTTGAAGATTCATAGTGGCTATGGTGTTTGGTTGCATTTGAAAGCTGATTGAAGTTTTCTGCTGCTTTGGGTGCGTGTGGTGACCATTTTTTGTTGTTGATTTTGATTTTTAATGCGTTGAAGACGGGTGCTCGTCATTTGAAATGTTGGGTCATTCTTATGTCAAATCCTTTTATGAGTAAGCTATTTGAAACTCCGTTAGCTCTGTCTTTTGTACCTGTCCAGCGTTGCTAAAAACAATAGACGGGGAATTTGGTCGTTGTTCATGTTGGCGGATGTTTATTGGACGAAAGGTGGCCACTCCTTTTTTTGTCAAGGTAGGTAGACAGGTTGATAGGTGGTGGCTGGCCAAGCCCCACCAAATCATCCAGCGAAGAGGAGCAGCAGAAGGGGGAGAGGTAGCCTATAAATAGGACTCTCTCCCAGCATCTCTCTCATCAGCTTCAACAACATCATCGATCCCATTTGAGTGTTTTCATTTGAGCGGTATTTGTGAGGCGATTTCTCTACCTATTCAAGAGAGAGATTACGAAAGTTCTCTTTGTAATTGTAAGGGAATGTGCACCTACTTTTATCTATAGCGATCCTTTTATTTGATCGTGAGTTTTTATTCCTTTCTTTCTGGGGGTTTTTCTATATTATGTATGGTGTTCATTTATTTTCGTATTTTGCATTTTATTTTATCTGGTGATTATAATTGCATCAGTGGGTCAATCTTTTTTCAATCTCAACAAGTGGTATCAAAGGAATGTTTTGACCTGATGTTGTTTACGTTTTCAGGTATTAATAATTTTCATAATTTTTAATATGTTTTGTGATTACAACTTCAGTGATCTTTCACATCATAAAAAAATTATTGAGATTATTAAATACACTGTTGTGAAATAGAAGAGGTTTTGGACTTACGACGTGTTCAGATAGCGGTGAAATTTAAGATCGAAAAATTCAACGGAAATAAAATTTTCTTGTGAAAAATGAAGATATCGATGGAGCTGCAGAAGGATAATTGTAGACAAACAATTGACGAAACACCAACAGAAGTGACGATGGAGCGTGGTTCCAGTGAGAGCCAGAAACATGACATGGATAGAAATATGATGAGTACTTCTGGAAGTGGAGATATACTAGTCAATGAAACAGCGATGACTACTGGAATCAGGAAGCATCTCAACGATGCATGAATAATTGACTCAGAAGCAACATGACACATGACAGATCGATGAGAATGGTTTGACCAGTATGAAACCATCTCGGAAGGACTTGTGTACATGGAGAACAATCACACCTTGAAGATCGATGAAGTTAGTACCATCAAATTGAAGATGCATGATGGTATTGTTCGATCCATCCAAGGAGTACGCCATGTGAAGAGCCTGAAGAAGAACATATTGTCTTTGAGACAATTTGATGATATCAAATGCAAGACTCGCACTGAGAATGGAGTGATGAGAATTGCGAAGGGCGTGCTTGTGGCAATGAAGGCAAAGAAGATCTCAAAGAACCTGTACATGCTTATGGGTGAAACGTACAGGAAGGCGAATATAGTTGTTGCATCAACTACCTCGACGAAAGCATTGATGATGCTATGACATCAGAAGCTTGACCATATGTCAGAAAGAGACATGAAGATTCTTGCGGATCAGAAGTTGTTACCTGGGCTTACAAATGTATCCTTACCATTTTGTGAGCATTGTGTTTTGAGCAAGCAACACAAGTTAAAGTTTGGGACGTCAACAACATGAAGTAAAGAGATCATAGAGTTGATCCATTCTGACGTTTGACAAGCACCGATTATATCCCTGGGAGGAGCAAAGTATTTTGTATCCTTCATTGATGATTATTCTAGGAGATGTTTGGTGTACCCAATCAAGAGGAAGACAAATGTTTTTGAAGTTTTTAAAACATTCAAAGGGCGGAAGGAGCTTAAATTCGGAAAGAAGATCAAGTGTCCGAGGACTGATAATGGTGGAGAATATACATGCAAGGAGTTTGATACTTTTTGTCAATAAGGAATCAAGAGAGAGTTCACGATGGCGTACACTCCTCAACAGAATGGAGTGACAGGGTGGATGAACAAAACCCTGTTGGATAGAGCAAGAGCAATGTTGAAGACTGCAGGAATTGCTAAAACTTTTTGGGCCGAAGCAGTGAATACCACCTGTTATATGATCAACTGATCTCCTTCAATGACGATTGATCTGAAGACACCAATGAAAATGTGGACCGGTAAACCCGTTGACTATTCTCAGTTACATACTTTTGGAAGTCCTGTGTATGCATTGTTTAATGACCAAGAATGATCGAAGTTGGATTCGAGATCTAGGAAATATATCTTCTTGGGGTATGTTGATGGTGTGAAGGGGTATCGTTTGTGGGACCCCACTGCTCGCAAACTTATTATCAGTATGGATGCCATTTTTACAGAATACAAGGTGCAAATGACAATTGATCATGACATGGAGAAGGAGAATACAGAAACTACAACAATCGAAGTAGAGGAAAAATCCAAGGAAGAACCAGTTTCCTCTGAGGCATTACCAGAGCACGAAGATCAAGTACCGCTTGATTCTGGACCATGAAAATCAACTTGGGAGAAAAGAGCACCAGTATGACACTTAGACTATGTCACTGAGAGCAATATTGCGTACTGCTTATTGACGGAGGATGGAGAGCCATCTTCTTTTGTGGAGGCGACCCAGAGTCCAAATGTATCTTCATGGATGGCGGCGATGCAGGAGGAACTAGAAGCCCTGCACAAGAACAAGGCTTGTGATCTTGTTCCATTACCTCATGGAAGGAAGGTTATCGGCAAAAACGAGTCTTTAAGATCAAGCGGGATGAAAAGGACCAGGTGGAAAGATATCATGCAAGAATGGTGGTCAAAAGACATGCTCAAAAGGAAGATGATTATTTAAATGATTTTTTTTCTCCTGTTGTTAGAATGACGACTGTTCGGATAGTTCTGGCAATGTGTGCAACATACATTTTACATCTAGAGTAGCTGAATGTGAAGAAAACTTTTCTCCATGGCGATCTTGATGAAGAGATCTACATGCTCCAACCGAAAGGTTTTATAGAAGAAGGCGAAGAGAACTTGGTTGGCAGGTTGAACAAATCTCTGTACGGTTTCAAATAGGTGTCGAGGTGTTGGTACAAGAGATTTGATTCCTATATCATGAGCCGTGGATGCAACATATTTCATTCAGATTCTTGTGCATATTTCAGGGGTTCGAATGGTAATGATTTCATCATTCTTCTGTTGTATGTGGATGACATGTTGGTTGCAGACCCCAACAAAGATCAGATTTAGGAGACGAATGCATAGTTGGTTAGGAAGTTTGATATGAAGGACTTGAGACTAGAAAAATAAGATTCTTGGGTTGCAAATTTACCGAGACATAAATAATGGGAAGATTTGGCTATCATAGAAGAATTACTTACAAAGAATCTTGAAACGCTTGTAAGCCAATATCTACCCCTCTTCCTGTTCATTTCAAGTTATCATCGACGATGAGTCCTAGAAGTGAAGCAGGGAGGATGGAGATGTCTCGAGTATCATATGCATCATCAATGGGTAGTTTGATGTTCACTATGATTTGTATTAGACCAGACATTGCACATGCAATGGGATCAGTTAGTTGGTACTTGGCGAATCCAAAATGAGAGCATTGAAACACAGTGAAGAGGATCCTGAGATACATCTAGGAGACCTCAAATGCTGCATTATGTTACGGAGGATCAGATTTCACTATCAGAGGATATGTTGATTCAAATTTTGTTGGTGATTCTGACCAGAGGAAATCCACTACTGGTTATGTGTTTACTCTTGTACGAGGAGCTGTGAGTTGGATTTCAAAGTTACAGTCAATTGTGGTTTTATCCACGACGACGACAGAGTACATGACAGTTACACATGCTTGCAAAAAAGAAATTTGGATAAGAAGGTCGTTGAAGGAGATCAGGCACAGATAAGAGCATATTCCATTGTTTTGTGATAGGAAGAGCGCCTTGCACATTGCAAGGAATCCATTTTTTCATTCTAGGACGAAACACATTGGGGTACAATATCACTTTTTCCGAGATGTGGCGGAGGAAGGAAGTGCGTACATACAAAAAATTCATACTAAAGAAAATCCGGCAGATTTCCTGACGAAGATGATTAACTCTGATAAGTTCAAATGGTGAAGATCCTTGAGCAGCCTCACAGAGACGTGAACAACATGTTTGGCAGATAGAAAGGATGTGTGGAGATGTGTTGGTAGATGTTTATTTGACGGACGGTGACCGCCCCTTTTTTAAGGGAAGCAGGCATGTTAATGGGTGGTGGGTGGCCAAACCCCACCAAATCATCTAGCGGAGAGGAGCAACATGAGGGGGAGAGGTAACCTATAAATGAGGCTCTCTCCCAGCAGATCTCTCTTCAGCTTCAACAACATCATCAATCCCATTTGAGTGTTCTCACTTGAGCGGTATTTGTGAGGCGGTTTCCCCACCTATTCAAGAGAGAGATTACAAGAGTTTTCTCCTTGTAATAGCGAGGGAGTGTGTACCCACTTTTATCCATAGTGATCCTTCTATTTGCCCATGGTTTTTTACCCCTTTCATTTTGAGGGTTTTCCACGTTACATCTGGTGTCCATTTATTTCCGCATTTTCACTTTATTTTATCTCGTGATTATTGCTGCACCGGTGGGCCAATCTATTTTCAGTCTCAAAAGTTCACTCAGAGTAAAATATTTTCACAAATGAATTTTCTTGATCAGGAGACTTCATTTGGATGAACAAATCGAATCCTCAATCTCAAAGCTTTAACTTTTGGCTTTTGATTACAACATATTGGTAAACCAGCATGCAAAGCTTATCATTCCAAATTCACTTGATTTGTATAATCGTTCTTTAATATCAAAAGTAACAATGTTATCAATTATTTGTATCTTGGTGTTAAAAGGGGATTATATTATTTTGTTTAAAAAACCTAAAATAGAATTTCATTTGTAGACATAAAAAATGTGTTTTTTTATAAAACTAGTTTGGAAATGGTTCGAAAATTATTGTTATATTCCAAAACAAATAAAATTATTCTTTTTTTAATAAATAATAAATTATTTTTTTTATAAACATGAGATTTTTAAAAATCATAATAAACTAATTTTTAGAATTATAAAAAATTCCATTATGAAATTATGAAATGAAAATTTTCAATTTTTTAAAATAAATATAAAAATCAAGTGAAAATTGTAACGCCCCACTCCGGACCATTCGCCAGTGCCATGACTGGAGACATCAAAGGACCCCAGACATGCCTCCCCATGTGTCAGAGACTGCCAATTAGCGAAAAAAGCCTAATCCATACAATGAGGAGACTATGCTCTCGAATCAAAGTTATACAATAAAAAAATAACTAAAACATCCATCACATAATCAAAGTATGTATAAATCAATAAACACAATGTTGTAATAAATGGAATCCAACATATAGACCCATAATCATAAAAGGAATACATTGATCACCTACTAGGCTGATCTCATATATAAAACAAAACAAAAATACAACACACACATTGGCCTTACTTCCATCCCCGAGCCCCACACACCTAGTCTCCAAATATGCTCGAGCTGCTCCAGCCCAACCCACTCACGTCTTGTGCTCAACTTGAAAGAAAACATAAGGTCTGCATGGGCTTCGAGGTTCCCGTGCAGGGTGTGGGGAATACATCTCAATAAAGTCTCACCAAGTGCCTCTAATATACGCCATCATATACATGTATGCATGAGTAATAAAATAAACGTGTCACACTAGTGCCTTGCACGTCATGTGCTAACCTTGCCACCATGACTCCTTGCACACCAGGTCACTATGTTCTAACCAAGCCACCATGACATCCAATCATACTTGCTTCTATGCCATGCTAGAATTCCCATCATCACCTCATTCGTCTAGTGCTACTCTACCGATTCCCAACCCATATCCGAAGAATCAGGATAGGGAAAGGTCCAAACCACAACACACTACCTAAAGGGTTAGGGCACAGTCATACATCCATATCTCGACCCACTGCCTTATCACTCAAGGAAGGGTCCATCAGTTGCATCTTGTATCGTCCTACGACCCAGTCCCTCACATGAAATCCACTACCACAACCCAAGCCTGTCAGGACAAGGTCCATCATGTTGGAGTTCGTGGCCTAGAACCAACTGCTTTGTACTTTATTCATTAATAAATACATTATCACATAGATTGTTCTTCTGTGTGACAATGCATGTGACAATGTCCTAAGGATAGCTGTTGCATTAAAGGGTCATAGTAGATCTCTGCTATGATGAGAACCCAAAAGTGCCATAACACTGTTCTTGAATATATGTTCTATGGCCGAATGATGTTATTTCAGGGACACAAATAATACATGCCATTAAGGGTGAAGACTCATAAAACATTGAGGCACCTTCTCATGGTGTGCGCTCTTGGTAATATCCAGGAGGATATTATGAGAATGAGACCCGCCAGTAGGAAATCCACATTTCATAGTGTCATGGGATGTTCCTATCTGCGGACGTGTGTATTGGTCCTTAGACATTAAGATTATTATTAATGAGTATTGCAACTCGCGCACTTAGATGTATTGATGAAAATTGTGACGACACACTGTTCGCAACGAGGTAGGATATGTTGGGTGCGTCACGAGTAATACTGCATTAATAGATAATGTGAGAAAGGATTTGTCCCTTTTTTTCCATAATGGAAGTAGATATCTTAGGCCCTTTGATGGAATTGATATAGCCTAAATAAATCCATGTCCATGGTAAGAAATGAGCAAGTTCAATTTCGGGAAGTCAAAGAAAGAATGATTGAGCACATGAGTTGATGGAACCAGCATGCAACCCGCTTGATTCAAGATATCGAGAAAAAGGGATTCCATTACATGGTAAGTGTTCGTAGGAGGTGACACATCATTACAGCGTTAACTTCTTTCTCTATGGGTGCCTTGGCATGTTTCTAGATGCTAACCTCGGACTTTAGGCAGGTTCTTCCAAATGCCACTGTGAAAGAGGCCTAGAGGGTCACACACTAAGGGTGTCCAAGTATCTCAGTTAAATATTAATTTAACAAATTGAATAAATATTATTCTTGACTGTGGTTTAATAATTATTCAAGAATGCCTAATCGTATTTATTTAAACACTAGTTATCTGAGAAAATATATTGTGGGCGAAATAATATATTTATTAGCGAGTAATGCAGTGATATTTATTTGAGAAATAAATATCCATTATTCAAGGTCTAATAAATGTGGTGGAGGAAATAAAGAAAAATGTAAAAACAAAAGTACATGCCGTGTATTTTTTTTTGGGAATTTATGAGAAATAATATTATTTATTTAATTAAATAATATTAGGTGTAATTTGTTGGGTGCATGTCAGGTAATAATAATAGTCAACTATTATTATTAGAAATGGGTTATTACTAAGAATTAAATTAAATGAATAAATTCTTTCGGGTAATTAATTCATTTTATTATTCTATGTAATTAAAAATCACAATTATAAATTTCTCATTAGCCTAGCCATTTTTTTGTGGTTGTGCACAATAGATCTAGAGAAAGCTCTCAAGCCAAGAGAGAATTCTTTTCTTCCAAGAACGCTCTCAATCTACGAGAGAGAGATCCTCCTCCACCGGATCAAGGTGGCCGAAGGCGGACATTGCAAGTGAATGCTCTTCTGCGCTAGCACCCGAAGATCCCTTCGAAAACATCCATAGATACGTGGAGCACGTGTGGATCACCACTAGAGGAATCCTACACTTGGATTCTACGATGCAACGATGGATCACAATAGATCATCACCAGAAACATCAACGAAGAAAGAATTCCATCAAGGTAATTCTTGTCAATTAATTAAATTAATTATAACCAACATATGATGATCTTATTTATGGTTCCAGAACTCCCCTCTTTTCTTTTTCGTTCTTCATTTTATTTCAAAGATCCGACGTTTTATTATCGTGACGGATCTCAGATTGATCGTTGTTAACGCTAAAATTATAGTTGGGTACACCCACTAACACGGTTCCGCTGCACCCGGAACCTTGAAGTGGTATCAGAGGTGTCATATCGTTGATTATAATTATTTAGTTTTTTGTTGGTGATTTACGCATTTAATAATTTAGTTGTTTCAATTCAAGTTCATCATTCTTTAAAATCTGAATCTCGAGATCTATTCCTCCTCTCTCGTTTCTTGTTCACCTTACAGAAACAAAATTTTCTTTTAATTTTGATTAACATAAAATAGAGGATCTCATCCTGAGGTTCCAAACATTCCTGGTCGTACAACACCAGAATACACGGCGTGTATTCGGCAATACACATCGTGTAGTCTAGGTTTAATGCATCAAACTGGTCCGCCAAATCAGGCCGTGTGTTGGAGTATTTCTAAGTCTTAAATGACACCGTGTGTTGACCAGGAATAGATGGAACACTATTTCTGGATTACATGCCATGTGGTCCACTGTACACGGCGTGTAGTCCCTTTAGGTTAGGGTTGGACCGTATACCCTGTACACGACTTTCCTGATTGGAAACCGTGTAACGCGGATACTACACGGCGTGTGCCCCACTGAACACGCCGTGTACTCCAAATATTTCTGAAGTACATCTACACGTCATGTCCCCGAGCGTGTACTTTGGATAGACAGTGAACAAAAGTACACACCGTGTAGTCAGAACTACACGCCGTGTACTCATCCAAATTACGCAGATTTATTAAAATTTATTATTATATTATACAAACCCTTGACACATGTACCATAGTGCAGGCGTAAAGCTGAGGCATAACACGTGATAAGTGTTTTATATATATGTGTTTAATTTAACATTTTCATAATGTTCATTTCTACTCATTGGGTAGTTATGAGTGAGAATTCACCAGGTTTCCTTCAAGGTACAAGTTAAGCACAAAGATAATTTTAAATGAATTTATTTGTTTAAAATTATGAAGGATGAGAATCTCAAGGAAATTCAAAAAAGGGTTTAAGATAAAAGGATTGATTAATTAAAGATAATTAATTGATTCGAGAGTGATTTATCTTAAACAAGAACGATTAAAGAATTGAATGCTAGTTTTATTTATGCATAAATATCGTTTCATGTATGGATGATCATGAGCTAGACCAAGACCTTTTCATGTGAATGGTTTCTTTTAATTTATTTATTTAAATTAAATTTATTGGTCTGCGAGCCTTCTCCTCATTAATATGCAGGGCCTATGCGCCCAAGGTTTCTTTTATGTAAAACCCCGTTTTACCCCTCACTTATGAGTGAGATAAAATCATATGTAATGGATGGAGCTCCCAAGCTAGTGGAGGCCGCTCAAGTTAGGAGCCAAGGTGAAACCAATCCAAGGAGATACAAAGGTGGACAGGTGGAAAGCTGTAAACACGAACCCAAAAGGTTCAAGGTGTTTCTTCCCTAGGTCTTCAGTTAGTTTATCAACCAAAAGATAAACTAACCAATAGAACAAGTGATGCACGCCTGTCGTATGGTGTGGAAAAAGCATTTTTTTTATGTTTTCCTAGTGCAACATAGAGGCTGACCAGAGTCGTCTCACTTGAGGATCTTTCTCAGTTCGTTCACCTAATTATTATAATTCACCTAAATTAATTATTTTTGTTGTTTTATATTAAATAAATGAAATTCATTAATCAAACAAACTAAAATTTAATTCTAAATTACTATGCAATGCTAAACAGAATGTAATTAGAGAATAAAGGAAGTTCTCCCAAGAGAACTTTTAGGGAGCACCTTCATTGGCCAACTTCAAATATTCTTAGTGAACACACTCCATCGTATGTGTGCACACCTTATTCTATCCTGGTTATGAATGAAAAGTTTACTTAATGATCACCAAGCACACCCTCCATCCACCTCCTTAATCGAGGGAAAATGGTTGTAGATTAAGAAGTTAATCTTTAGACAACCACAGTGAGGATTACACCCACTATAAATTATCCTTAGAATTAACTCAAAGAATATTAAAAACATGGTCTTGGGTTCAAGAACCTAATTAATCCCTTGGGATATTCCTCATATTAGTTACTCATGATCATGAGTATTATAGTTCACGATGGTAAAATGAGAGGAAGAAAAGAGGGTGAATGAGTGGACACAAAAATAAAAACAATGCATGGATTTTATTAGAAATCTAAATTAAAATTGAAAACTAAAACAAAAATAAAGAAAATAAATAAATAAAAAAAATGAAATGGGTAAGATTTTTGGCTGGCCTCCCTCGGTGGAGATATCCTCCTTGGTGCCTTGAAGGAATGGATGGAGAATGGGATGCTTTGAGAGGGTGGAGCTCTCCTCCTTTTATAGCAAGAATTTGTCCTCCGAATGTTGACGAATTTTAGCCTAATTAAATGACATCTTCACGAATTGAGCCTTTATTTAATGTTGTTCATAATTCTCTTGGGCGTTTCCCCTCAAAATTGCAGTGGATTTGGACATGTATTCTGAGAGTTATGGCCGTTTTACTCTGAGTATTTATTCTGTCCAGTCAGACTCTCCAAATCGAAAACCTCTAGATTATGATGCTTTAATGTCCCTTAAAACGGCCAATTCCTACCGCCTTCCCTTCATGAAAGATGTTATAAAACTCCTTTTGTGTCCCCCCACCGAATGTCACAACATTTGTGATAACCATGAATGAGTTATGGACCCCACACCAAAAATCGGCAGAACTGTGAACAATTTTCATGCTCCCACTTGTGAGCTTCTTTTGAGCTTCCATATGACCGATTCAACTTTTAGTCTAAAAATAGTAAATGAATCCCTGGATGTTTAGAATCTGGAAAAGAAATAATTTTTCGATTTTGATTAGTGTAGAAAATGTTATGTCTAAACTATAGAAATACGTTAAAACAGTTAAAAATTCGAAATTGGCCGTTTTTACTATTAAGCTCAAAATATTACTAATATCATAAAAATGTGACAATTACCCATAAAATAACACTATGGTGGGATTATAAAAAATTATTTACAGTATAAAATATATGAAAATGTGAGCTTCATCACTCCCTCACACTTAAACATTGCACTCCTGGGCAATCATCTTACATCCACATCAAAATCCACACAACAATAAAAAATGAGAAAATATCATTGATTTTATCCAAAATAAAATTCCATCATGCATCATCTATAAAAAAAAATTCTCTCTAATTTTCATTTCAATAATTAAAATTTGTTCAACCTCATAAATAAATCCATGACCCAATCACAACCTACCTCACATTGAATTTTATGTCACTCTTCACTCAAGAGAGATTGAATCTAGAGTTATACTCATACTTGAAAATCGCATGCATCACCATAGGTTTGTGAAAATTCTCATTTCTCCACAGCGTGAAACATGAAAATGAATTTCATAATGAGGTATTTAATTAAAGGTTTAAATGATTCTGTGGCTTAGGGTTGGTGGGAAAATGATTGAAAAAGTTTCAGGCTAGAAAGAGGAGGTTGGACTTTTAAGTACAATGCATGATTAAATCAAGGGAAAACACAAGAAATTCATCTCTCAATCCCACTTGAAAATGTGAAAAATAACACCACACCCTTTTATGAAATGTTACATGATCCAAGAAGTGATTATAATGAATGATATCATCTCTATTCTCTCCCTTTTTTTTTTCAAATCTCCAGAAAGGCACAACTTTATTTATTTATTTTTCTTTTTTCATGAAGGATGAGTTGAAAATTGAATACATTTAATGAATGAAAATTCATGCCCGTGATTTTTGAGAGGGACATGATTCATAAAAGAATGTACAATGAGGAATTCAATCTCATCTCCATTTTTTCATTTTTTTTGAAGGAGAAATTGATGAAACAAATAAAGCACAATGAAATAACGACACATGCCCAATTCTCTTATTATCTACTGCTCAAAGTATTTACACACACCTCTTACCACCCATAAATGATACACATCCCAATGAATGCACACTAAAGGCCCTTCCCCCACACTAAAACTTGAAATAACCATGCAAAAATACTAAAAGTGCGGGTAGGTAAGGAAAAAGTGGCTTGTAATGTGGCTTAAACCTATAAGGAAATTCATAGAATCTAAGGGCTTACGAAGGATAAATGTAAATATGGGTATCAAGATAAAATGTCGCTATCCAAAGAGATGCCTCAATAATTTCAAATACATTCCATGAAATCCAAAGCTTCGAAAGAGAATTATTCACAAATTCTGGTTCTCACACAAAATTCAAGTTTCCCTCAAGAAAGTGTGGGTATTAGGAAGAATATGTAAAAGTGGTTTAGAATACCTCACAAGATTGGAAAAATATTTTGAGTCAGTGTTTCATGGGCATGGATTTCAAAAATCAGTCAAACTCATTAAAATGCTTGAAAATCCATTTCAAGGGAAAATAATTCATATCAATAATCATTTAAAATCCATTATTTCAAAAATCATTTCAACTCTTTCAAAATCAATTGATGTGTGAAAAGTGATAAGAATATTCATTAAATCTCATAATATGTTTTGGACCAAAAATGAAAGGAGTTTAAATGATAATCATAAAAAGTGATCTCCCTTTTGAAATAAAGATTTGGTCCTCTTCCTCTAATTCTCAGGGCTTCCTTCTGCCTTCATGACCCTACAAAATAAAAATTACTCAATTAATCACAAGGATCATTTCATTTAAGCTCAAAATGAAAAGAGATAGGGGGCCACATGCTAGAATAATTCTTAATACTGAATTTGAAATCTAAATTCCTAATATTGAAAATTAAATTACTATAAAGAAAGTAAAGGATAAATCTTGGTACGATCCCCCAAGTGGGCCCTGACATCTTTTACTGCCTCTAGAGGGAAGTACCATCTTTTATCCATAATCTATTGGTGGATGAAGCTTATTTGATTTAAACCACCACATGTGGATCTTCCCAACTTGCAGTTCCTTATCCTTACTGAGGAAGACTCCATGGATAGAGTATACCAGATCCGCCCCTTCACAATTTGGTACATCTTTCATGGCGGGGGTAGGATGAAGTACAGAGCCTCCTCCTCATTTGTTGCTACTTGTGCAACATTCCATTTCCCTTCTTATGCTGGCTTCATGGGGGCTTCAGCCTCCTGTCTGATTTCCTCAGGCTGAGCAACTTGGATCTCTTCATGATGGGGATCCTCAAGTTGATATTCAATGTCTTTAGGGTGCTACAGGAGTTCCTCAATAGGTGCAACATTTTCCAAATCATCCTCCAAGTTGTAATATGATATGGATGAATCTGAAAATTCAAAACTATTAGGGGTGATACTCAAATTAGTTTCAATAAAATTAAAAGAGTTTGAGTTTAATATTGTATCTTCTCCCTAAGTCAGTTCGACTTTAATCACCTCTTCAATTGAAAGTGACTCTTGGAGTTGATATTCACTAGATGGAGGTAGGTAGTCAGGATCTTCCATTTCGAGTTTGGCCTCAACTTCATGGATGTATTCAGTGAAATCTAGGAAGACCAGTGGTACTTGCTTCTTGGCCTCAAATCTTTTTAAGTCAGCTTGGAGTTCATCAACCATGGCCATCAAATCCTCTAGTGAGATCCATGTTGCTATGCCTCTTTATTTTTTCTTGAACATTATCATCAGTGCCTCAGAACTTCGTTGGAGGGCCTCTTCAGTGTAGTCTATTTCTTGTTCTTGCACCATTGAGTAATTGTCAGTCCATGTAGAATAATAATCATTTGAATTCATCATGGACAATTTTTTTTTGGATTTTAAAAAAAATAATGAAAACTAACTAAAATTTGAAAATAGAAAAATTAAAGTAAACAACCGATTAACTCCCCGTAAACGATGCCAGTTTTGACGCACGCCTGTCGTAGGGCGTGACAAAAGTGTATTTTTATGTTTTCCTAGTGCAGCATAGAGGCTGACCAGGGTCGTCTCACTTGAGGATCTTTCTCAGTTCGTTCACCTACTTAATCTAATTCACCTAAATTACTTCTTTTTGTTGTTTTATATTAAATAAATGAAATTCATAAATCATACAAACTAAAATTTAATTCTAAATTACCATGCAATACTAAATAGAATGTAATTAGAGAATAAAGGAAGTTCTCCCGAGAGAAATTTCAGGGAGAACCTTCATTGGCTAGCTTCAAATATTCTTAGTGAACACACTCCATTGTATGTGTGCACAACTTATTCTATATCAGTTATGAATGAAAATTCTAATTAGTGATCACCAAGCACACCCTCTATCCACCTCCTCAATCAAGGGAAAATGGTTGTAGATTAAGAAGTTAATCTTTGGACAACCATAGTGAGGATTACACCCACTATAAATTATCCTTAGAATCAACTCAAAGAATATTAAAAACATGGTATTGGGTTCAAGAACCCGATTACTCTCTCAATATATTCCTCAGATTAGTTACTCATGATCATGAGTATTATAGTTCATGATGGTAAGATGAGAGGAAGAAAAGAGGGTGAATGGGTGGACACAAAAATAAAAACAATGCATGAATTTTATTTAAAATATAAATTACAATTGAAAACTAAAACAAAAATAAAGAAAAGAAATAAATAAAAAAAATGAAATGGGTAATATTTTTGGCCAGCCTCCCTCGGTGGAGATCTCATCCTTGATGCCTTGAAGGAATGGATGGAGAATGTGATGCTTTGAGAGGGTGGAGCTCTCCTCCTTTTATAGCCAGAATTTGTCCCTCGAATGCTGATGCATTGTAACCTCATTAAATGACATCTTCACACATTTATCCCTTCTTTAATGTTGTTTATAATTATCTTGGGAGTTTCCCCTCAAAAGCTCAACAGATTTGGGGATGTATTCTGAGAGTTATGGCTGTTTTACTCTGAGCATTTATTCTGTCCAGTCAGACTCGCCAAATAGAAAACCTCCAGATTAGGATGATTTAATGACCCTTAAAACGGAAAATTTCCACCACTATTCCTTCATGAAAGACGTTTTAAAACTCATTTCTCCTCCCACCACCGAATGTAAAAACATTTGGGCCCACCATGAATGAGTTATGGACCCCACACCAAAAATAGGCAAAACTGTAAACAGTTTTCATGCTCCCACTTATGAGCTTGTTTTGAGCTTCCATATGGCCGATTCAGCTTTTAGTCCAAAAATAGTAAATGAATCCCTGGATGTTTAGAATATGGAAAAGAAATAATTTTTCAATTTATATTAGTTTATAAAATTTTATGTCCAAACTACATAAATACGTTAAAACAGTTAAAAATTTGAAATTGGCCATTTTTAGTATTAAGCTCAAAATATTACTAATATCATAAAAATGTGACAATTACCCATACAATAACACTATGGAGGGATTATAAACAATGATTTATAGTATAAAATATATGAAAATGTTAGCTTCATCACTCCCCCACACTTAAACATTGCACTCCTGGGCAATTATCTTACATCCAAATCAAAATCCACACAACAATAAAAAATGAGAAAATATCAATGATTTTATCCAAAATAGAATTTCATCATGCATCATCTATGAAAAAAAAATTTCACTAATTTTCATTTCAATCATTAAATTTTTTTCAACATTATAAATCAATCCAAGGCCCAATCACAACCTACCTCACATTGAACTTTATGTCACTCTTCACTCAAGAGAAATTGAATCTAGAGTTATACTCATACTTGAAAATCGCATGTATAACCATAGGTTTGTGAAAATTCTCATTTATCCATAGCGTGAAACATGAAAATTAATTTAATAATGAGGGATTTAATTAAATGTTCAAATGATTATGTGGCTTAGGGTTGGTGGGAAAATGATTGAAAAAATTTTAGGCTAGAAAGAGGAGGTTGGGCTTTTAAGTACAATGCATGATTAAATCAAGGGAAAACACAAGAAATTCATCTCTCAATCCCACTTGAAAATGTGAAAAAAACCACCCCCTTTTATGACATGGTACATGATCCAAGAAGTGATTATAATTAATGACATCATCTCTGTTCTCCCCTTTTCTTTCAAAGCTCCAGAAAGGCACAAATTTATTTATTTATTTTTCTTTTTCATGAAGGATGAGCTGAAAATTGAATACAATGAATGAATGAAAATTCATGCCCTTGATTTTTGAGAGGGACATGAGTCATAAAAGAATGTACAATGAGGAATTCAAGCTCATCTCCATTTTTTTCATTTTTTTGTCGGAGAAATTGATGAAACAAATAAAGCACAATGAAATGACGACACATGACCAATTCTCTTATTATCCACTGATCAAAGTATTGACACACACCTTGCACCACCCATAAATTATACACATCCCAATGAACGCACATGAAAGGCCCTTCCCCCACACTAAAACTTGAAATAACCATGCAAAAATACTAAAAGTGCGGGTAGGTAAAGAAAAATTGGCTTGTAATGTGGCTTAAACCTATAAGGAAATTCATGGCATCTAAGGACTTACGAAGGATAAATGTAAAGGTGGGTATCAAGATAAAATGTGGCTAGACAAATATATGCCTCAATCATTTTAAATACATTCCATGAAATCCAAAGCTTCAAAAGATAATTATTCACAAATTCTGGTTCTCACACAAAATTCAAGTTTCCCTCAAGAAAGTGTGGGTATTAGGAAGAATATGTAAAAGTGGTTTAGAATACCTCACAGGATTGGAAAAATATTTTGAGTCAGTGTTTCATGGGAATGGATTTCAAAAATCAGTCAAACTCATTAAAATGATTGAAAATCCATTTCAAGGGAAAAGAATTCATATCAACAATAATTTAAAATCCATTATTTCAAAAATAATTTCAACTCTTTAAAAATAAATTGATGTGTTAAAAGTGATAAGAATATTCATTAAAGCTCAAAATATGTTTTGGACCAAAAATTAAAGGAGTTTAAATGATAATCATAAAAAGTGATCTCCCTTTTGAAATAAAGATTTGGTCCTCTTCCTCTAATTCTCAGGGCTTCCTTTTGCCTTCATGATCCTACAAAAGAAAAATTACTCAATTAATCACAAGGATCATTTCATTTAAGCTCAAAATTAAAAGAGAGATGGGGCCACATGCTAGAATAATTCTTAATACTGAATTTGAAATCTAAATTCCTAATATTGAAAATTAAATTACTATAAAGAAATTAAAGGACAGATCTTGGCATGATCCCCCAAGTGGGCCCTAGAATATTTTATTTCCTCCAGAGGGAAGTACCAGCTTTTATCCATAATCTGTTGGTGGATGAAGCTTCTTTGATTTAAACCACCACATGTGGATCTTCCCAGCTTGCAGTTCCTTGTCCTTACTGAGGAAGACTCCATGGACAGAGTATACCAGATCCGCCCCCTTCGCAATTTGGTACAGCTTGCATGGCAGGGGTAGGCTGAATTACAGAGCCTTCTCCTCATTTGTTGCTACTTGTGCAACATTCCATTTCCCTTCTTGTGCTAGCTTCATGGGGGCTTCAGCCTCCTGTCTGATTTCCTTAGGCTGAGCAACTTGGATCTCTTCATGATGGGGCTCCTCCAGTAGATATTCAATGTCTTTAGGGATCTCCATGAGTTCCTCAATAGGTGAATCATTTTTCACATCATCCTCTAAGTCGTAATATGAGATTGATGAATCTGAAAATTCAAAACTATTAGGGGAGATACTCAAATTAGTTTCAATAAAATTAAAAGAGTTTGAGTTTAAGATTGTATCATCTCCTTGTGTCGGTTCTAATTTAATCTCCTCTTCAATTGAAAGTGACTCTTGGAGTTGATATTAACTAGATGGAGGTAGGTAGTCAGGATCCTCCATTTCGAGTTTGGCCTCAACTTTATGGATGTCTTCAGTGAAATATGGGAAGACCAGTGGCGCTTGCTTCTTGGACTCAAATTTTTTTAAGTCAGCTTGGAGTTCATCGACCATGGCCATAAAATCCTCTAGTGAGATCCATGTTTCTATGCCTCTTTCTTTTTGATTTTCCATTATCATCAGTGCCTCAGCTCTTCATTGGAGGGCCTCTTTAGTGTAGTCTATTTCTTGTTCTTGCACCATTGAGTAATTGTCAGTCCATGTAGAATAATAATCATTTGAATTTATCATGGAAAGAATTTTTTTTGGATTTGTTTTTTTAAAAAAAACAATGAAAACTATCTAAAATTTGAAAATAGAAAAAGTAAAGTAAATGATCGATTAGCTCCCTGGAAATGGTGACAGTTTTGACGCATTCCTGTCATAGGGCATGGCAAAAGAATATTTTTATGTTTTCCTAGTGCAGCATAGAGGTTTAATAGGGTCGTCTCACTTGAGGATCTTTCTCAGTTCGTGAACCTACTTAATCTAATTCACCTAAATTACTTATTTTTGTTGTTTTGTATTAAATAAATTAAATTCATAAATCATAGAAACTAAAATTTAATTCTAAATTACCATGAAATGCTAAACAGAATGTAATTAGAGAAGAAAGGAAGTTCTCTTGAGAGAACTTTCAGGGAGCACCTTCATTGGCCTGCTTCAAATATTCTTAGTGAACACACTCCATCGTATGTGTGCATACCTTATTCTATCCCAGTTATGAATGAAAAGTCTACTTAGAGATCTCCAAGCACACCCTCCATCCACCTCCTCAATCGAGGGAAAATGGTTGTCGATTAAGAAGTTAATCTTTAGACAACCACAGTGAGGATTACACCCACTATAAATTATCCTTAAAATTAACTCAAAGAATATTGAAAACATGGTATTGGGTTAAAGAAACTGATTAATACCTCGGGATATTCCTCAGATTAGTTACTCATGATCACGAGTATTATAGTTCACCATGGTAAGATGAGAGGAAGAAAAGAGGGTTAATGAGTGGACACAAAAATAAAAACAATGCATGAATTTTATTAGAAATCTAAATTACAATTGAAAAATAAAACAAAAATAAAGAAAATAAATAAATAAAAAAAATTAAATGGGTAATATTTTTGGCCGACCTCCCTCGGTGGAGATCTCCTCCTTGGTGCCTTAAAGGAATGGATTAAGAATGGGATGCTTTGAGAGGGTGGAGCTCTCCTCCTTTTATAGTCAGAATTTGTCCCCCGAATGTTGACGTGTTGTAGCCTCAATAAATGATATCTTCAAGCATTTAGCCCTTCTTTAGTGTTCTTGATAATTATCTTGGGAATTTCTCCTCAAAATATCAGCGTATTTTGACATGTATTCTGAGAGTTATGGCTGTTTTACTCTGAGCATTTATTCTGTCCAGTCAGACTCTCCAAATTGAAAACCTCCAGATTAGGGTGCTTTAATGACCCTTAAAACACCCAATTCCTCCTCCTTACCTTCATGAAATATGTTATAAAACTCCTTTCGCATCCCCCAACCAAATTTTACAACATTTGGGCCCACCATAATGAGTTATGGACCCCACACAAAAAATCGGCAAAACTGTGAACAGTTTTCATGCTCCCACTTGTGAGCTTTTTTTGAGATTCCATATGGCCGATTCAGCTTTTAGTCCAAAAATAGTAAATGAAGCCCTCGATGTGAAAAATCTTTAAAAGAAATATTTTTTTCAATTTGTATTAGTGTAGAAAATGTTATGGACAAGCTACAAAAATACGTTAAAACAGTTAAAAATTCGAAATTGGCCATTTTTACTATTAAGCTCAAAATATTACTAATATCATAAAAATGTGAAAATTACCCATAGAATAACACTATGGTGGGATTATAAACAATGATTTATAGTCTAAAATATATGAAAACGTGAGCTTCATCAACAAGATCATGATCATACCATTCATTTTATTTCTGTCAGTTGCATGGTTTATTTATTGTGGGTGTGTTGTCATGATCACACAATTAATGAATTAAAAAATCATGCAAGATGGAACTAAAATAAGACTGGCTGATGCGTAAAATATTATCTTAGACATGTTTAATCACTTAAGTATATCCCACTTAATATTAAAAATCATGTAATCAAAGATAATAACATGTAAATTTATGTATAAGGATAAAATCCCTCAAAGAAAATATTAAGTCGGCATAGCCTTCCATAATCTTGGTTAGAATCGAACTATAGTTCAAAGTGCTTGACCAACCCTAGTTGGGGTGCTTTCAATTATCAGGGAATTCTAATTCAAGGTTTTGGGTTGACTTGACTTGGTTCGTATTAAGGGTTGACTGCCAGAGTAGGACATGGTGTGACCAAGAGGTAAAGGTTGAGGAAATCCCAAATAAAAGGATTTTAGGATTGGGGAGTCCACTCAGCGGATCAAGGAGTTGGAAGTTAATGCAGTTGAAATTTGTAATGCCTACCTAAAAACCCTTCATGTTGCTTGACCAACACTAGTTGGGGTAATGTGAAGGCAAATATGGATCCTTTCTACTAGAATATTTAGGAAACAAAATTTTTTGAAGTCAATGGTGAGGGATATTGGATTTCGATAAAATAGTGGAAGGATAATAAGTATTAATTTATTTATATGTCTCAATTTTATCATAATAAAGTACTAAACCTTTTCTCATCTTAATTTTTTGAAATAGAAATAAAAATGACTTCAAACATATCATTGTGAACCATACTCGAGAAGGAAAACCTTCTCACCAGCACCAATTTACAAGAATGGTAGAGGCGCTTACGCATCATCCTTCACCATGAGAGGAAATTCTATGTGATGGAAGATCCTATTCCAGTTGCACTTGGAAAAGAGGCTAGTGATGAGGGACTATCTCTCTACATGAAACATATGGATGATTCCACAGATGTTCAATGTTTCATGCTATCGGCCTTGTCTAATGAGCTCTTGAAGCAACATGAAAATATGGATGCGTATAACATGATGTCTCACCTTAAGGATATCAATAAAGATAAGGTGAGACAGGAGAGATATGAGATCTCCAATCCTTTGTTCATAATTAAGATTGGAGAGTCTGCGCCAGCTGGGCTTCATGTAGTCAAGCTTATTGGCTACATTGAACGCCTGGACATCTTAGGGATTAAGTTCCTAGATGAGTTGCGTATAGATATCATCCTATCATTACTGCCCAAGACCTTCTCTAGATTTATTTTCAACTATAACATGAGAAACAATGAGAATATTCTATCAAAAATTATGACATTAATTCTCCAGGTAGATAAGGACATGGGGCGTGAAAAACCTGTAGTCCTTATGGTGAATAAGAAAAGGAATGACAAGGAAAAGGGACCAAGGACTTATAAACGGTCTTAAGCCCCTGAGCACCGTCCCTCCAAGAAGGGGAAGATTCCAAGGTGGGGCAAGGAACCGGAGGAAATATGTTTTTCATGTGTCAAGCAAGGCCACTAGAAGAGGAACTGCACCCAGAAGTGTTGGGATGCTAAAGGTGCGTTCGTTATCGAGTGTAATCTTTCCATTTCTACACATTGGGTATTAGATACAGCTTGTGGGGCTCACATCTGTATTAAAATATAGGAACCAAGTAGATTTATAAAGATTTCCAGAGGATAGGTGGATCTTCGAGCTGCCAATGGTACGAGGATGGCTGCGTTATCCATTGGCGATTACCACCTCTCATTGCCAACTGGGATGATTTTGGTTTTACATAATTTTTATTATGTGCCTAGTGTTACCAAAAACATAAATTCTGTATCATGTTTGGATATGGATGGATTTATTTTCATGTTTGGAAATAAGGGTTGATTATTTTATAAGAACAACATATGTTATGGTATGACACATTTAAATAATGCTTTGTATGTATTAAATTACGAAAACCAAGTTTTGGAAATCGATAACGAAACAAACTTACATGACTCATACACCACCTAGTTGTGGCATCACCATCTCAGTCATGTAAACAAGAAGTGCTTGACAAAGCTCTACCAAGATGACTATTTATACTCTATTGAGATAAAACCACTTGATAGATGTCACACTTGTTTACAAGGTAAAATGACTAAGCCACCTTTCGGTGGATAGGATGAAAGGGACATAGAGCTTCTAGGATTGGTGCACACGGATGTGTGTGGACCATTTCCAGTAGAAGTTAGAGGTGAATATTCTTACTTCATCACTTTTACTGATGATTTGAGTAGATATGGATATATCTAATTAATGAGGTATAAGTCATAAGCCTTAGATAAATTTAAGGAATTAAAAAATAAATTAGAGAATCAGCTTGGTAAGAAGATAAAGAAGCTTCGATCAGATCGAGGTGGAGAATATCTGAACCAAGAGTTCATCGATCTTCTACGGGATTCTGGGATTCTATCTCATGTCACTCCTCCTTATACACCACAGTGGAATGGTGTTAGTGAAAGGAGGAACCACACCTTGTTAGAAATGGTGAGTTCGATAATGAGTCATGCAGATCTTCCATTATCCTTTTGGGGATATGCATTACAAACTCCAGCATACACATTAAACTGAGTACCAAATAAGGTGGAAAATGGAATTCCCTCCGAGTTATGGAATGGAAAGTAACCCATTTTTTCCCACACATGTGTATGGGGATGTGAGGCATTTGTTAAAGCCTTACCAGGAAACAAACTAGCACCCCAGGGCATGAAGTGTATCTTTATAGGATATCCCAAGGAAACAAATGGATATTACCTATATAACCCTTCATACAAGAAAGTGACTGTCACCAGACAATCCATCTTTCTTGAGAGGGAGCACATCCTTAAAAAGGATAGTG
This sequence comes from Viscum album, assembly GCA_963277665.1. Classification (NCBI taxonomy): domain Eukaryota; kingdom Viridiplantae; phylum Streptophyta; class Magnoliopsida; order Santalales; family Viscaceae; genus Viscum; species Viscum album. The sequence goes on from OY728166.1 coordinate 1,478,699,247, forward strand.
GGAGAAAGATCGAATTTGATGAAGTTGATGCTCAAGATACACAGGATTTGGTACAGCAATAGGTTCCACAGGTCCTTGTGGAAGAGGTTCCAGAAACACAAGTACTGCATAGGATCTCAAGAGAGGTAAGGGAACCAGAGAAATTTGGTTTCCTAGTCATCGAGGATGGTGAATCATTATTGTTAGACAATGATGAACCTCTCTCCTACAATGAAGTAGTAGAAATCTAAGAAGCTGCAAGATGGCCAGAATCTATGAATTATGAGATGGATTCCATGTATCAGAATCAAGACTGGGTTATGGTCGATGAGCTAGTTGATGTAAAGCCTGTTGGATGCAAATAGGTATTCAAGAGAAAACTGGACATGGAAGGTCAGGTTAGCACCTATAAAGAAAGGCTAGTGGCTAAAGGATCTAGACAGTGTCAAGGAATTGACTATGATGAAACCTTTTTTCCAATTTCTATGTTTAAATCCATAAGAATCATACTTTCCATAATAGTTTACCATGACTACGATATTTGGAAAATGGATGTTAAAAAAACATTCCTTAACGGGAACCTTTAGGAAGATGTCTATATGACACAACCAGAAGGTTTTGTGACACCAGGTGAATCCAAACGGGTTTTCAAGTTGCAGAAATCCATTTATGGATTAAAGAAAGCATCCAGGTTATGGAACATTTGATTTGATGAAGCCATAATGGAATTTGGTTTCATTAATAACGAATGTGATCCATGTGTTTATAAGTAGTTTAATGGGAATGCAGTCATTATCTTAGTAGTATATGTTGATGACATATTACTTATTGGAAATGATGTACCAGTCTTACAATCAGTTAAGGACTGGTTGAACAAACGTTTATCCATGAAGGACTTGGGTGAAGGAGCCTACATTTTAGGGATCAAGATCATTCGTGATAGATCCAAAAGGCTGCTTGGACTAAGTCAGGGTACATACATTGACCAGATACTAAAGAGATTTAGTATGGAACAATCTAAGAGGGGATCATTTCTAGTGTCACATGGACTACATATTTCTAAGAAAATGTGTCCTTAGACACAATAGGAGAAAGATATAATGAGTAAGAATCCATACACTTCGGCTATAGGATATATCATGTATGCCATGTTATGTACCAGGCTTAATGTTGCCTATGCACTGAGCATGGTAGGCAGATATCAAGCAGATCTAGGAGAACAGTATTGGACTGCTGTTAAGACTATCCTTAAGTATCTGAGAAGAAATAAGGATATGTTCCTAGTTTATGAAGGAGACAAGGATCTTGTCATCAGAGGGTATGATGATGCCTATTTTCATTCATATCAGAATGATCTGAAATCGCAATATGGATATGTCTTCTATCTCAACGGAGGAGTTGTGAGTTGGAAGAGTTTAAAGAAACCGGTTGTCGCCGATTCTACAATGGAGTATGAATATATAGCGGCTTCTGATGCAGCCAAGGAAGCTGTCTGGATTTGGAACATTGTCTAGGAGCTTGATGTGGTGACTAACAGTAAAGATCCTATCACATTATATTGTGATAATATTGCAACGGTGGCTCTTGCAAAAGAACCAAGGTCACATCAACGGAAAAATCACATACTCTGTAAGTATCACCTATTGAGGGATTTCTATCAAAGGGGTGAAGTTGCAGTGAGTAGAGTGTCTATGAAAGAGAATGTGGAAGACCCCATAACTAAAGGCCCATCTCAGCAGAAGCAACAATATCATGTGAGAGTTAGTGGGTTAAAGGTTGTTAGCAGTTGGATCTATTCCAAGTGGGAGTCTTTTGGAGTTGGTGGCCTAGAACCAACTGATTTGTACTTTATTCATTAATAAATACCTTATCACATCTTGATTATTCTTCTGCATGACAATGCATGTGATAATGTCCTAAGGATAACTGTTTCATTAAAGGGCCATAGCGGATCCCTGCTATGATGAGAACCCGAAAGTGATATAACACTGTTCTTGAATATATGTTCTATGGCCGGATGATGTTATTTTAGGGACAAAAATAATACAGGCCATTAAGGGTGAGAACTCATAAAACTTTGAGGCACCTTTTCATGGTGTGTGCCCTTGGTAATATCCAGGAGGATATTATGAGAATGAGACCTGCCAGTCGGAAATCCACATTTCATAGTGTCATTAGATGTTCCTATCTATGGACGTGTGTATTGGTCCTTATACTTTAAGATTATTATTAATGGGTATTTCAACTCACACACTTAGATGTATTGAAGAAAACTGCAATGACACACTGTTCGCAGTGAGGTAGGATATGTTGGGTACGTCACGAGTAATACTGCATTGATAGATAATGCGAGAAAGTATTTTTCCCTTCTATTCCATAATGGAAGTAGATATCTCAAGCCCTTTGATGTAATTGATATAGCCTAAATAAATGCATAGCCATGGTAAGAAATGAGCGAGTTCAATTCCAAGAAGTCAAAGAAAGAATGATTGAGCACATGGGTTGATGGCACCAGCATGCAACCCACTTGATTCAAGATATCGACACAAAGGGATTACATTACATGGTAAGCATTCACAGGAGGTGACACGTTATTATGACGTTAAATTCTATCTATATGGGTGCCTCAACATGTTGTTAGACGCTAATCTTGGACTTTAGGTAGGCTCCGCCTAATGCCACTGAGAAAGAGGCCTAGAGGGCCACACACTAAGTGTGTCCAAGTATCTCAGTTAAATATTAATTTAAAAAATTGAATAAATATTATTCCCGACTATGGTTTAATAATTATTCAAGAATGCCTGATCGCATTTATTTCGATACTACTTATTCAAGAGAATATATTGTGGGCAAAATAATATATTTATTAGCGAGTAATGCAGTGATATTTTTTTGAGAAATAAATAGCCATTATTCAAGGTCTAATACATGTGGTGGAGGAAATAAAGAAAAATGGAAAAACAAAAGTACACGCCATGTATATTAAATATATACACTGTGTATTTTTTTCTGGGAATTTATGAGAAATAATTTTATTTATTTAATTAAATAATATTAGGTGTAATTAGTTGGGCGCATGTCAGGTAATAATAATATTCAACTGTTATTATTAGACATGTGGTATTACTAAGAATTAAATGAAATGAATAAATGATTTTGGGTAATTAATTAATTTTATTATTCTATGTAATTAAAAGTCCCAATTATATATTTCTCATTAGCCTAGCCATTTTTTTGTGGTTGTGAACAATGAATCTAGAGAAATATCTCAAGTCAAGAGAGAATTATTTTCTTCCAAGAACACTCTCAAGATATGAGAGAGAGAGATCCTCCTCCACCGGGTCAAGGCGATCGAAGGTGGACATCGCAAGCGAAGGCTCTTTTGCGCTAGCACCCAAAGATCCCTTCGGCGATGTCCAGAGATACGTGAAGCATGTTTGGATCACCACAAGAGGAATCCTACACTTGGATTCTATGACGCAACGACAGATCACATCGGATCATCAACGAAAACATCAATGAAGAAAGAATTCCATTGAGGTAATTCTTGTCAATTAATTAAATTAATTATAACCAACATATGATGATCCTATCTATGGTTCCAGGACTTCCCTCTTTTATTTTTCATTCTTCGTTCAATTCTGAATATCCAACGTTTTATTATCGTGACGGATCTCGGATTGATCGTTGTTAACGCTAAAATTATAGTTGGGTACACGCACTAACATGCTTCCACTGTGCCCAGAACCTTCACATCATCCACACTGACCCATACCCACACATTCAAGGGAGGTCACATCAAGCACACCAACCCATATTTATAGATTCTAGGGAGGTCAGCTCAAACACACCAACCCATCCCCATAAACTCTAGGGATTTCACCTCAAGCACACCGACCCATCCCCACAGACTCTGGGGAGGTCACATCAAGCACACCGACCCATCCCCACATACTTTTTGGAGGTCACATCAAGTACACCGACCCATACCCACGTACTCTAGGGAGGTCACAAGAAGCACACCGACCCATCCTAATAGACTATGGGGAGGTCACCTTAAGAACAATGACCCAAGCCTCAGAAGGAAAGGTTTAACAAGAACATGCAACACAACTAAGGCCCATAAGCCATCACACAACTCACTAGATGATCTCAGGTCACTAGTCGCTAGAGACCTAGTCACTCTTCACAACATGTCTCATATCACCCATTAGGGCGTCCACCAGGTCCCTAGACCAATCGTGATCTCTTCTCACCGATACCATCTCATACCTTTCACCCATCAGTTGTTGGAGTTGGTGCCATAAAGCCAAATTTTAAGTACTTTATGATTATATATATTCATTATCTTGAATATTAATGAAATTTCTTATCACATTATGATCAGTCCTCTACATGACATAGTATGTGATAATGTGTTAAGAATATATATCACACTAAAATTTCATAGTAGTTCCCTACTATAATGATAACCTGGAGGTCCCATGACAATATTTTTGAATTTATATGTTCCGTAGCCAGATGAAATTATTTTACAGGACACAAATGATACAAACTATCAGGGGTGGAGACTCATAGTACTTTGAGACACCTTCTCAGGGTGTGTTCCCTTGGTAATTTCTAGACAAGTAGATTATTAGAATGATACCCGCTAGTAGAAAATCCATATTTATATGTATCATTGGATGTTCCTATCTTCAAACATGTGTATTGATCCTTAAACTTTAATATTATCATTAATTAATACCATAAGTTGCGTACTTTAATTTATTTCTGAAAACCGTGATGAAATATGATTGTGGTGAAGTGAGATATGTTGGGTGCGACACATGTGATATTGCATTAATAAATACTGTGAGAAAAGATTTATCCTTTCTATTTCTTAACAAAACTTGATATCTCATGACCTTTGATGGTAATGGAACTGTCTGGATAAATCCATGAGCATAGTGTTCTGTGGACAAGTTAATTTTCATAAAGTGAAAGAAAGAGACGTCAAACACATAGGTTGATGACACCAACATGCAACATTCTTGATTAGAGATACCATGATAAATAGATTATATTATACAGTAATCATTTGTAGGAGATTGTATGTCATTGCAATATTAATTTCTTTCTCGATGGGTGTTGTTCCGTGTTGTTAGACGCTAACCTTATACTTTAGGTAGTTCTGACTAATGCCACTAAGAAAGGGGTTTAGAGGGTCACACACTAAGTGAATCCAAAATCTCAGTTAAATTCAATAATGAATTTAACATGTAAGAATAAACATTATTCATATTTTTTGGTTTAATATTTCTTTGGGTTTTCTTGATCACCAATATTTAATCACAATTTATTCGAAAAAATAAGCGAGTTAAATGGTAATAATAAATATTTATTTGTAAGGTCTAGAAAATATAATCTTTATTCTATTTATTGACAAATAATGAAATTATATTTATTTATTAAATAAATATTCATTATTCAAGGTTCAATAAATGTTGATGAAGATAAGTGGATGGAGTTCAATGGTCTGATTGGAAATGATATAAATGATATTTATTTATTCTTAGGTGATGTACATGTTAAGTGAAAAATAGTTATATTAGTATCAAGGCATGAGGTTCTTTAAGAATTAAGGAATTGGTAAGGAGGATTATATGCAAATAGGCAACCCAAAACTTTCCTTAATATATATCTAGTTATATCACTTTAGTAAGTGATATTGGTTGTGCACAATGGATAGAGAGAAGCTCTCTAAAACCCTAAAGAGAGTTCTAGAGATCTAGAGTGTACTCTCTCCCCCTCATTCTCCCTCAATCCATTGAGAGAACTCCAATAATTCTTTATCTTCACATACAATCCTCTTACGATCAACCATGATTGATGTAAGAGAGTAAGAGTGACCATACTAGCACTCATTGATTCCATGATGACATTCTAAGATTTTGGTGCATGTTTGGATCACCACTAGTGTGATTCAACACTTAAGTTCTACAACAGAATGATGATACAATGAGATCGAGTCAACCAAATCATCAACAAAGAAATAATTACTAGTTTAAGTAATTTTAGGTCTGCTTATACATTAATTATAAAGTACATGTGATAATCCTTCTCTTATGATTATGAAATTTATGTCAATTAATCCTTGAATTAATTCCATTGGTCATTATGTTTTCGTTGTGTACATCTTGTATTATTCAATAATTATGAAAAAAAGATGAGTTGGCCATTCCCAACCATGCACTTACACCGTGCCTGGAACCTACAAGTGGTATTAGAGTGGGCACATGATTAATTAATTAATTTATTAATCAGTGATTTAATGTTATGAATTTTCAATTTCTTTTACTTTAAATATATTCGTTCTTGGAATTCAAACATCATTTTCTCTCCCATTTCTTTTTTCTTTCTCACATAACCAATAAATTGGTTAAATTAAAATGAAGAAACATTTGAAAATTCCATTCGGAGATGCCAATCATTCTTCTCGGATAACACAAGACTATACGCCATGTAAATAACATATATGAAGTGTAATCCTTGTGTTTTTGTGGTGGAGAACATGAGGTTCTAAATGTGGCGTGTATTTTCTACATGACATGGGGACTAGAAAACCATGCAACTTCTAGGCCACACATTATGTATGAAGATTACACGTCATGTACCTTGTATAGATCTAGGGCAGAAAACCATGCTCAATTCCTAGGCGTGTGTCACAAACATAGGCAGAAGAGATCACATGCCGTGTAACCCAGCACATGCTGTGTAGTCTACTGCATCAAGTGTGATTAATTTAACACAGAGAAAAAAATTAATTATATAATTAAACCTATACAAATTTTTTCCACGTATCATTTTTTTGACAGTACATGTCATGTCAAAGGATTTTTGATTATATATTAAATTAATTTCCATTTTAAATTCTAAATCTACAAGTTGTGTATGGTCTTTGTTTATAGTACACTCCGTACACATTAAGAGCACCACATGCAGTGTAATTTTCATGTGTTTCGTGTGTCATTTTTTTTGACAGTACATGCTATGTAATTACCTACCATCCAATGTATGTTGGATGAAAAGGAGAAGCACAAAAAAAGGATCATACCAGGTAGTTTATACAATCACATGCCGTTTCCTCCAAGTACACTTTTGTACTTAACAAATTTTAAATAAAATTAATTTCCTTAAATTTATAGATGATGGTAATTCAAGGATGCTTGGATGGAATTAAGATAAATTGAATTAATTGGATTAATTAATGTAATTTTATCTTAATTAAGGAATGAATCAAAGTAATTGATAACTATATTGCATATGTGTGTTCGTTGTATGCTATGTGGATGATAACGAGATTAGGACAAACCTATGTATGTGACTGATTTTATTTTAATTTATTAAATTAAAATGATGACCGACGAGTCATCCCCACCTATTTATTATGTAAGAGCCATGTGCCCATATTTTTTTTATGTAAAACCCCCTTATCCAATCCATTGGATCCCATCACATGTGTGTGAGTAAAAGATCATATAAGGATAGATCTCCCAAGTGAGAGGAGGCAGTTTGAGTCCCGAAGCCGAGGTAAAACTAATCGAGGTGATACATAAGAGAAGAAGGGGAATGTTGAAATACAAAACAAGTTACTATTCAAGGTGTTTCCCATAGGGTTTAGGATTAGTTTATCATTATCTAAATTAAATAACCATTAGGTAATATCATAATTATTCCACTTATATTTTATTTTTTTTCAGTTTCATGGATGATTATTTATGTCTGTGGATGATACAGAATCACTTAATAAATAAATTAAAAATCATGCAAGATGAAATAAAATTAAACCAAATAATTCGTAAATTTTATTAGACATGGTTAATAAATTTAGTAAAATCCACTTAATATTAACAAGGCACGTGATACGATAAATCTCATCTTTTACGCATAAGGATAAAAATACATCACCTAAAATATTAAGTCGGTATAGCCTTCCACTACTTATGTTAGAGTCAAACCCATAACTCAAAGTGCTTGACCAGACCAAGTCATAGTGCTTTCAATTATCAAGGAAATTTTAACTTGAAGTTTTGGGGTTGAATTAAGTTGGTTGACATAAAGGGATGACTTCTCAAGAAGGACTTAGTGTAACTAAGAGGCAAGGGTTGGGGAAGTATTTATCCAATATTTCAGGATTGGGGAGTTGATAGCCCTATGGGCATTATTAATTCCTACTGGGTTACCGAATTTAGAAATTTAAAAACACAAATAAAATAGACCACTAAACTATAGGGTAGTATAGGATATTCAAGTCTGAGGTCAAACCCACAGAGAAAGGGTTGGGGAAAATATTAATTAAATAAAATAAACCCAAGCTAATTTCAAAAAATCTAAACTACTGAGCATGAGATTGGTTTTAGAATAGAGGAGAATGAAGTATAAAAATGGTTCCAGGTAGCAATGATTCTAGGTTAATGAGATGATAAGGTATTAAATAATTAATAACAACCATGAAGTCGTTAGAATCCGGCCCTAGCGAGTTCAATGGGCATGAAAAACGCTCTCCATCCTAAGTTCTCCTTTTATCATGGTCAGGTACTTCGGATTACAATAAATGGGTAACCCGAAACCTTATTTAAACACAGGGAAAGGAAAAACTAAATGGTCATGGTGGAAGTATAGTCACTAGATCGCATATTAAATTGTTTTATTCAATCTTGGCAATGGTCAGGTGCAAAGAAATAAATTAAACTCAATCCTGAACCACGCTCACCATGGTCATGCAAGAAGAAATTATGGAGAGGATAGAATTGAAGAACAAATATAAAATCCCAGCATGAATTGAAATTAATTATAAAATACTTCTTACATTCAATTACCCATCTTCATGATTGCCTCGACATAAAGAAATCACCCATTCATGCTAATCACGAGCGGGTGTTAAAAAATAAGAAAGGAAAAATCCTACAAAAGTGGCGGTGCAGGTGTCCGTGCCTTCATCCGGTGGCGTCTCCTCATCAAGATCTACTCAGAAGATGCTCCAAATGGTGCGTCCAGGGACTCTATTTATAGGTGCTAAAATGGATTTTTCCTGCACTGGTCACGACATGTACTGAAGGTACACGTCGTGTACCCTCAGCCCACGTTGCCTCTATGTCTGCGTGAGTCTTTCGTGTATCATGTTCATTAATTCAAAGTTTGATCATCATCACATTGTATACAAGGGAACATTATGTGTACTTTCTTGGTATATAGTTATCATAGATCTTGCTGAAATATTCTCGAAAATTAGTGCCGAAAAGATTCACGTTTTGTACTGAGGTTACATGACATGTACTTGTCATTCATGACATGTTTTCTCGTCACAACTTGTTCTGGTAGAGGCATGCTTCTCCGATGAAGTCATGACATATAAGTGAAGTACACACCGTATGATAGTTTTCACCAATTTTCTATATTTTCTTCCTCTTCCAAAATCCGATGTCTCGCCGCGAGTGAAGTGAAGCAGCGTGAAGGGTCCTTTATCTCAATTTTTCAGCACTTTTCATTTCTTTTTCATAAATTCTTCATTTCCATCCATAAAACATAAAACAAGTAAATACATTCCAAAATTGGAAATATTTATCATTTAAATAAAAAATTAAATACATAAAACATTATAAAATATATGCATGAAATACACCTATTAAATCCCCCCACACTTGAATTTAGCCTTGTCCCCAAGGATGAAATATCACACACTACAAAGGATGCTCACTTTAATATTCTTTAAATTTAATTTCAATAAAATAAATTGATAAAATGGAAAATTAATTGTTCAATCTTCACATGGGAAAATTCATTAATGCCTCACTTTTCAATGAAAACAAGTCAACCATGTATTTCAAGTTTTCTCTTTCAAAACAACCAAGCCTTTTAATTCATCCATTTTCATTTTTCAATCCATTATTAATATGCATTCCACTTGAAATATACCACACATGATTTTTTCCACTTATCATTAGGGTACAAATGTAAATGGAATTCAACACATACCTCAAGAACATGTAACTTACCATAGTATTTCAAGGCATCAAACATCTCCACCGCATAAAGAAAAAATCACAATTAATCATGATGGATTCATCATTTAGGATCATATGACTCTAAGGCTTCAGGGTAGGTAGGTAAATGATATAAAAAGTAAATCTCAAAAAGGAGGTTTGACTCTAAATCATTTTTCATAATAATCAAAAGATAATCTCAATGATTGTATCCCTTTATATATGTCATATTTCTCTTCCCCCCCAAAAATATCTCAAAGTGGGCTCATGATACATGTAAGCACAATGATAGAATCAACCTCTCTTGCTCATTTTTTTTCTTTTTCGAAAGTTTTTCTTAGGTAAAATTCCACATTCATCACCTAGCTACATACGTTTAAAAATTGTTGGTATGGAAAATGGTGATTTTTGATTCTCCAAAACACACAACCCAATTTTTTATTTTTATTTTCAAATGTTTTTTTTCAAGAGAGGTGAATAATAAAATACAATGAAGGATGTCATGGACTTTCCCATATCACAATAGAAAATCCCCCAACAAAATATCCACTGTAAAGTACATCCTAGTACACCCAAAAAAATTCACCCCCACACTTATTCTTTTAAATATCATGAAAAACATTTATAGGAAGCTAGGAATGGATAAAATAGGCTTGTAACACGGCTCAATCCCTAAAAAGGAAATTCATGGCTTCTACGGGCTTAAAAATGATTAATTCAAGGTGGGTCTCAAGATAAGGTCTAACAAAAATAATGACTCAATCATTTTAAAAGCAATTCTGTTCATTCATAGATTCAATAAGATGCAAAGAAAGTTCTAGAAGAAAACATGTCTGAGTTTCTCAAGAAATATACTATAGAAAGAATGGAAATATTTGGCTCAGTGGATTTATCAGGAATGAGATGAATGGTTGGGTCAACTACTCATGGAAATTCATAAGAATAAATAAATAAATTAATGAAAACATCATAAATTTAAAACATGGATAATTATCAGAAAAATTTTATTTAAAATGATTAACATGCTCCCCTGAATCATGATTTATCAAATCCTAATCCACATGCATATCTCTACTAATTCTTTTATCCATTTTTATTATTCAAATTTATTGATAAATAAATTTAAATACACAATATAATAATTATCCTAGGTAGTTTATGTCTCATAGTTCATTTGATTAAAGCATGAGTCAAATACGGGGCATGCAATTAACAATTAAATCTCTAAAACAATTAAAATGTGTGGAATAATATTGAAAAATTAATAATTGAAACACTTAATACCATTGAAAAGTTATTCTTTGAATTCAGATGCATAGGTACCGCCTCCTGCTTTTCTTCTGCCTACCACTTGTGCATTTGATGGACCTGAAAAAATAAAAATCTAGTGAAAGTTCATGCCCTTGAAATGAAGCTCAAAAATTGTAATGGGATTGAAATTAAATCCTAATATAAAATTAAATTCTAATAAAGAAATAAATATAAAATCATAGAGAGCGATAAAAAATTGGGTTGCCTCCCATAAGTTGCTATTTTTTAACATTCATTTAGCTCAACCATACCTGGGTTAGCTGATTGGTGGGTAATATAGTCCTAACCATCTCTTGTTTACCCAATATTGACTTTGTTTTCCTCCTATCTCACCTTGAAATTTCCTCAATGGAATTGGCATGGATCTCAGAGGTGGTGACCAGAGTTTGAAGAGTATGAGTATTGCTAACAGAATCTCAGCATCTGTCCAGACCTGATAATAATTTTCTTCTTCAATGGATGATTGCATGTGTTTGAATTCTTTAATGATCACTTCAGGTTCTATAACTAGCTCTTCAACTTCTTCTGTTACTGCTTATTCTTCTTATTCCACTATATAGTCAACGCAGGGTGAAACTTTCTCCTCCTTACCCTCCTCCTCCTCTTCTTGCTGTGTACTTAGACTTTCTAAATTTTTTTTCATAAATTTGGCAGCTGCCATTCCTTTCTCCTCTTCTTCATCTTCTTATTGATTGCTCTCTTCTTCCTGTAGTTGTTTTCTAATTTTTTTAAACCATTAAAGTTCTACGACAAGTTCACCCTCTTCATTGTCTTATGATCTTGAAAAATCAAGGGCATCATGATTAGAATAATTATAAGCATCAAAAGTGCTACATGCCTTAACTACTTTGTACACGCTTATTTGATTGTGACACTCCTCATATAATTATAGCTCTAGGATATGGGGTGTTGTGACATAAACACTTGGGTACAGTTTTGGGAACTCATATGGTTGACTTCTCATTTCTTTAATATCGATGAGTAGTTGCGCCATGTAAACTAGTATGCTAGCGAACCTCTCCATGGTAGTTATTCTTCTCTACAGTCCTGCCATCACAACTAAAAATATTCAATGTGGTAAAAAGTAATAAAAATGATAATAAAAATCCTATGCTAAAATTAATAAACAAAAAACACGAGAAAAGACATTATCTAAATTATTCAACTAATAGTTCTCCACTCCTATCCCCGATAATGGCACTAAAAATTTGATAGCCTCACGGGCGTTGTTAATTCCCACTAGGTTACCAAATTTCGAAATTTAAAAACATGAATCAAACTGACCACTAAACTAAAAGTTAGTATAGGATATTCAAGTCTGAGGTCAAACCCACAAATATAGGGTTGTAGAAAATATTAATTAAATAAAATAAACCTAAGATAATTTCAAAAAATCTAAACTACTGAGCATGGGATTGGTTTTAGAATAGAGGATAAGAAAATATAAAAATGGTACCGAGTAGCAATGATTCTAGATTCATGAGATGAAAAGGTATGAAATAATTAATAACAACCATGTAGTCATCATAATCAGGTCCTAGTGAGTTCAATGGTCATGAAAAATGATCTCCATCCTAATTTCTCCTTTTCTCATGGTCAGATACTTCAGATTACAACGGATGGGTAACCTGAAACCTTATTTAAACATAGGGAAAGGACAAACCCAATGTTCATGGTGGAAGTCTAGTCCCCAGATCACATATTAAATAGTTTTATTCAATCTTGGAAATGGTCATGTGTATAGAAAGAAATTAAACCCAATCCTGAACCCCACTCACAATGGTCATGCAAGAATAAATTAGGGACATGATAAAATTAAAGAACAAATATGGAATCCCAACATGAATTGAAATTAACTATAAAATAATTATTACATTAAATTACCCTTTATCACACTTTCCTTGGAATAAATAAATCACCCACTCATGCTAATCACAAGCAGGTGTTAAAAAATAAGAAAGGAAAAATCCTATAAAAGTGGCGGCGCAGGTGGTTGTTCCTTCGTCCGGTGGTGGATCCTTATAGAGCTCCATCTAGAAGATGCGCCAAATGGTGGGCCATAAACTCTATTTATAGGCACTAAAAGGGGTTTGCCCGATGCCGATCATGACATGTACTGAAGGTACATGTCGTGTACCCTCAGTCCACATTGCCTCCATGTCCGTGTGAGTCTCCCACGTATCACATTCATTAATTCAAAGTTTGACCGTCATCACATCATGTATGAGGGGATCATGATGTGTAATTTCTCATATCACCAAAATATTCTAAAAATTTAGTACTGAAAAGAGTCATGCCGTGTACTGAGGTTACACAACATGTACTTTTCATTCACGGTGTGTTTGCTTGTCACGACTTATTCTGGAGAATGAATTCTTCTCCGATGAAGTCACAGCGTATAAGTGAACTACAAACTGTGTAGTAGTTTTCACCAGTTTTCCAGCTTTTATTCCTCTTCCAAAATCCGGTTTCATGCCGTGAGAAAAGCTAAGTAGTGCGAAGGGTCCCTTAGCTCAATTTTCCACCTCTTTTCATTCATTTTTCACAAATTCTTCGTTTTCTGCCATAAAACATAAAAAAAGTAAATACATTCCAAAATTAGAAATATTTATCATTTAAATACAAAATTAAATACATAAAAAATTCTAAAATATATGTATGGAATACACTTATCTGGATTCCACTCAATAGATCAAGGAACTATGATTTTATGTAGTTAGGGAGTTATGCCTACCTAAAACCCTTCAATTAACTTGTCATGACCAAGTTTGGGTTATTAGAAGGGGAATATGGGTCATTGATATTAGAATATCCCTAAAATAGGATATTCTAAAGCTAATGGTGAGGGATATTAGGTTTCAAAAAAATAGCGGGAGATTAATAAAATTTAAAATTTGAATTTTTTTAATAAATATTCAATCCAGGAAGTATTAATAATCTTCTCTTAAATTTTGTAGTTTTGTTAAACCACATGAATTTGACCATATCACTGCGATCCATACTAGATAATGAAAACATTATCATTGGATCAAACTTTGAAGAAAATTATACACACTTATGTGTTATACTATGCTGTGAACATAAATTATACGTGCTGGAAACCCCACTTCCACGGTTGTTTTCTAAAGAGGCTAGTGAGTAAGAAATATCAATTTACCTAAAACATGTGGATGATAGAATATATGTACAACATTTCATGATATCCTCCATGTCCAATGAGATTCTAAAGAAATATGAGGATATGGATGCACATAACATCATATCTCACCTTCATGATCTTTATCAGGAAAAGGAGAGACAAGAGGGATATGGGATCTCCATCGCACTGTTCACATACAATCTTGGAGAGTCGGTGCAAGATATGCCTCATGTGGTCAAGATGACTGGATAAATATATTTCTTAGATATCTTGGGGTTTAAGATCCCCGATGAGTTGATTAAATATCTCATTCTATCCTCACTACCTAAAACCTTTTCCAGTTTTATTTTGAATTATAATATGAGAAATAGCAAGAAGACTATTTCAGAACTTCTTACCCTTATTCACTAAGTTGATAAAGACATGGTGTGTGAAAAAATGCGGTTCTTAAGTTGATTAAGATAATTAAGAACAAGTAAAATGGTTTGGATACTCATTCCAAGTCTAAGGATCTAGAGCATTATCCTTCCAAGAAGAAGAAGATCTAGTAGAAAGCATAGAAGTAGAATATGGCGTGTTTTTCATGTGGTAAGCAAGGCCAATAGAAGAGGAACTGCACCTAGGAAAATAAGTAAGGGGAATATTTATGTGTATTTTTTATCCAGTGTAATCTTTCCATATCTACAAGTTGGGTATTAGATATTGCATGTGGTGCTAACATTTATATCCAAATATAGATTCCAAGTAGATTTCGGAATGTTTCTAGAGGCGACGTGAATCTAAAAGCTGCCAATGGGGCAAGGATGGAATATATAGACATCAGATACTACTACCTCATATTACCAACATGAATCATTTTTGTTTTAAAGAAATATTATTATGTTCTTAGTGATACTAAGAACATCATCTCTATTTCTTGTTTAAACATTAATGGTTTTATTTTTAGTTTTAGAAATAAGAGTTTCTAATTTTATAAAGATAACATATATTATGGTATGAAACAATTGAATAACAATATTTATGTATTAAATTATAAAAACAAAATATTGGAAATTGATAATGAATCAAATTCATGTGACTCATTTCACACAAAGTTGTGGAATCACCATCTTGGTTATGTAAACAAGAGGCATTTTATGAAGCTCTATCATGATGGTTGCTTAGAAACTTTTGAGCTTAAACCACTTGAAAGATGCCATTCTTGTTTACAAGTCAAGATGAATAAACCAACATTTGGCATTCAATGTGAAAGGGTTACAAAGATTCTCTAATTGTTACACATTTATGTGTGCAAACCTTTTCAAGTAGAAGCTAGATGTGGATTCTCATACTATTATGACTTTTATAAATGAATTTTGTAGGTGCCATTATTTCAACTTAATGTGGTATAAGTCTAAATCCTTTTAGAAGTTTAAGGAGTTCAAGAATAAAGTTTAGAATCATCTTGGAAAAAAGATAAAGAAACTTTTATTGGATCAAGGTCGTGAGTATCTTAACTAATAATTTATTGGATTTTTATGGGAGTATGGGATTTTATCTCAAATTAATACTCCCTATAAAACACAATGGAATGGAATTAGTGGAAGGAAAAAGTGTACCTTACTAGACATTTTAAGGTCAATGATGATTCACACAAGCCTTCCATTATCCTTTTGGGGATATGCATTACACACAACAACATACATACTAAATTGATTTCCAACTAAAGAAACAAATGATATTCCATTTGAGTTATGGTGTAGAAAGATGCCTGTTTTTCATATATTCATGCATGGTGATGTAATGCGATTGTTAAGGGTAGATCAACGAACATACAAACACCTCAGGACACAAGGATTATCTTTATAGGTTATCCCAAGGAAATGAAAGGATGCTACCTATATGATCCCTTAGATAAGAAGGTTATAGTTTCTAGGAAATATATATTCCTTGAGAGGGAACACATCCTCAAGAAGGATAGTGGGAGTAATATGGTATTTCAGGAATTTGTTCCTCAAGATAAAAAATATTTGGTATGGGAAAAGACTCCATAATTCACTGTAGAAGATGTAATTCCTAAAACACAAGTACTACTCAAGAGAACCATAAAGGTTAGAGAACCCAGAAGATAAGATTTTTTAGTCATAAAAGACGGTGACTCATTATTGGTTGACAATAATGACCCTTTATTTTACAAGGATGCAATTGAGAGATCAGAAGTGTGGGTTTGGTTGATCCCCCAACAGATGTAAAGCATGTTGGGTGAAAATGATTATTCAAGAGAAAGATGGACATTGAAGGTCAGGTTAGTACCTATAGAGCATGACTAGTGGCTAAAGGGTTTAGAACATTCCAAGGCATAGACTATGAAATAACCTTTTATCTAATTTCCATGATTAAATCAATTATATTTTTTCTTTCAATAGTATCTTTCCATAAGTATTAGATTTGAAAGATGGATGTCAAAACTACTTTCCTCAACAGGAACTTTCAGGAAGATGTGTATATGACACAATCAAAATTATTTATGATACAAGGTGACTCCAAAAAGGTATGAAAGTTAGAGAGATCCATTTATGGATTAAATAATGTATCCATATCATAGAGAATTCAGTTCAATGAAGCTATAAAAGAATTTGGTTTCATTAAGAATAGATGTGTTCCATGTGTTTACACATGGTTTAGTGTGAGTATGGTATTTTTCATATTAGTATTTTTTGATGAAATATTACTAATTGGAAATGAGATACCATATTTACCAGAGTTTAAGGAATGGTTAAGCAAATGCTTATCCATGAAGGAATTTAGTAAAGTATCCTATACTCTTGGTATCAAGGTCATGTGTGATAGATCAAAGATTCTTTATATAATCAGTCAAAGTAAATATATTGAATAGATGCTGAAAAGGTTTAGTATAGTATAACCCAAGAGGGGATTGGTTCTAGTGTCACATGGTATATATTTTTCCAAGAAAACATGTCCTCATACACAATAAGAAAGAGATATAATGAGTAAGATCCCATATACTTCTGTGATAAGACCTATCATGTATACCATATTATTGTTGGAGTTGGTGGTCTAGAACCAACTACTTTTTATGTTATTCATTAATAAAATCCTCATCACATCTTTATTGTTCTTCTGCATGAAAATGCATGTGATAATGTCCTAAGTACATCTGTTGCATTAATGGTTCATAGCGGATCCCTGCTATGATGAGAACCCGGAAGTGCCATAACACTGTTCTTGAATATATATTCTATGTCCAGACGATATTATTTGAGGGACACAAAAAATACAGGTCATTAGGGGTGAGGACTCATAAAACTTTGAGGCACCTTCTCATGGTGTGCGCCCTTGGTAATATCCAGGAGGATATTATGAGAACGAGACTCGCCAGTAGGAAATCCACATTTCATAGTGTCATTGGATGTTCCTATCTGCGGACATGTGTATTGGTCCTCAGACTTTAAGATTATTATTAATGGGTATTACAACTCACGAACTTAGATATATTGACGAAAACTGTGATGACACACTATTCGCAGTGAGGTAGGATACGTTGGGTGCGTTACGAGTAATACTGCATTAATAGATAATGCGAGAAAGGATTTGTCCCTTCTGTTCCATAATGGAAGTAGATATATCACGCCCTTTGATGGAATTGATACAGCCTAAATAAATCCATGGCCATGGTAAGGTATGGGCGAGTTCAATTTCGGGAAGTCAAAGAAAGAATAATCGAGCACATGGGTTGATGGCACTAGCATGCAACCCGCTTGATTGGAGATATCGAGACAAAGGGATTATATTACATGGTAAGCATTCGTAGGAGGTGACACGTCATTGCAGCATTAACTTCTTTCTCTATGGGTGCCTTGGCATGTTGCTAGATGCTAACCTTGGACTTTAGGCAGGCTCCGCCTAATGCCATTGAGAAAGAGGCCTAGAGGGTCACACACTAAGTGTGTCCATGTATCTCAGTTAAATATTAATTTAACAAGTTGAATAAAGATTATTCCCGATTGTGGTTTAATAATTATTCAAGGATGTCTGATCACATTTATTTCGACACTAGTTATTCGAGAGAATATATTGTGGGCAAAATAATATGTATTTATTAGCGATTAATGTAGTTTCATTTATTTAAGAAATAAATATCCATTACTCAAGGTCTAATAAATGAGGTGGAGGAAAATAAATAAAACTGAAAAAATAAAAGTACATGCCGTGTATGTTTATAAATACACACCGTATAGTTTGTTTTTTAGGGATTCGTGAGAATATATTGTTTATTTAATTAAATTATATTAAATTTGATACATTAGATGCATGTCAAGTAATAATGATGGTCAAATGTCATTATTAAGACATGGGGTATTACTAAGAATTAAATGAAATAATTAAATGCTTTTGGGAAATTAATTCATTTTATTATTATAAGTATTATAAATACCAATTACATTATTCTCATGAGGGTTAGACTTTTTTGGTTGTGCACAATGGATTGTAAATACTCTAATGCCAAGAGATAATTCCTTTTTCCACCAATAATGCTTTCAAGTTACGAAAGAAAGATCCTCCACTGGATCAACGTGATCGAAGATGGACATCGCAAGCGAAGGATCTTCCACGCTAGAACCCAGAGTTCCCTTTAGCGATGTCTAGAGATACGTGTAGCATGCATGGATCACCTCTAGAGGAATCCTATACTTGGATTCTGTGACACAACGACATATCACAGGATCGTGACCAGAGACATCAACGAACAAGGAATTCCATCGAGGTAATTATTATGAATTAATTAAATTAATTATAACCAACATATGATGATCCTATCTCGAGGGTTCCATGAATCTTATTTTCTTTTCCCTTTCTTCGTTCTATTCTAAAGATCCGGCATTTTATATTGTGACGGATCTCTTATTAAAGGTCGTTTAACGCTAAAATTAAAGTTGGGAAAACCCACCAACGCGCTTCCGCTGCGCCCGGAACCTACAATTATGTATGAGGATTGATGTTACCCATGATTTGAGAATATTAGTAAAATATTAATCCAATCTAGGTGAACAAAATTTTACTTCTATTAAGTCTATATTTAAGTATCTAAGGTGAACTAAGGATATATTCCTAGTTTATGGAGGAGATGAAGAGCTAGTCATCAGGGGTTTTACAAATTCAAGCTTTTAGATAGATCAAAATTATCTGAAGTTGTATTTAGGATATTCCTTAAATATTAATGGAAGAGTTGTGAGTTATAATATTTCAAAGCATCTAGTTGTTTTTAATTCTACAATAGAGTTTGAGTATATTTTAGCTTTCGAGGTCGATCGTACCACGATTTACTGTGTAATTTTCACCTTTACACCACTTTGTTGAACTTATTTTATATTGAAAATTATAAAGATAATGACAAGTTTCATTCAATTTTTGAATCATTTTTTTTATCACTATTAAAAAGGGAAATGATACTTGTTTTTATGATTCCATTGCAGTGGGTGGTGATTTGGAGGGCCCATGATGATGTCCAAGAAAAATGGGCCAAACTGCGCAGGATCCAAGCACACCAGTAGATTAATCCGCATACTTATACTAGACCGTGAATCAAATTGGGCTGAAATTTTGTATTCTGGTCCAAAATTAATTGGGATACATTTTATATGAAGTAACCCAAGACTCATTCGGCCATCTAGTGGCCCAACCTACCTCATTTGTCCAGCACACCGAATCTGCACAATATCAAAAGTTGTGTGCTGTGACCTATCCATATCTCGGGATATATGTGTCCAATTTATGCCAAAATTTCAGTGGATACTGAAAAGAAGTTGGGATACAAATTTTTTATTTTCTCCAAATAGATATAAGGCTTTATGTAGGTCGAAACACCTGTGACAAATGGTTTTAAGAATTCTATGTGCTCAAAACCACCTTCCCATTTTCCTATAAAATGGCACCTTGGGATCCTCATTTGTAAGTTCGGCCAGGAGGAAAAGCTCTGGTATTTTGGAGACCCAAAGAAGTACTCTCATCATAAAAGGAGTTCTGGAGGCCCCTATCCTCATAGGGGAATGAATGATGAAGATGGAGTTCCACCCGAGCCTCCTCCTCCTCTTGATGACGAGCTAAACGGTGGACGATCATTTCGAGGGAGCTACACAAACTTGGGGGGGAGTTCCAACACAGGTTCTTCTACTAGTTTTGTATAATTTGTGTGTTGAATATTTCAATTATTTTGTTTCTTTACATTCTTTCCCCTGATTACATTTCATTTTATATAATTAAGTGGAGAGCTTTTTATTTCAACACCAATTGGGTTGAGATTTCAAGTGGGAATCCTGGGTTATTCCGATTGGAAAACACAATAATCCTATTTATCTCACACATACATAATATTTAATTATTATTTGGTAGGCCTCTTATTCTATGTTTTATAACCAAATCTTGGCAACATGATTGTTGTGCCAAGGGGTGGTACTTTAAGCATAATTTGAAGAGGCAAGAGGGGAGTCAAGATCTTGACAACCATTAACCAAAGAATTAAACAAAACCATGTTAAAGTTTCATAACAATGAACTATAAAATATGTTTAGTGAACTTGAAATGATCTTCTTCTCTCATAATTATTAATACACCAACTTTTATTTCCAACTATTAAACTCTTTAATTAAGTCATTTCATCCTAAAACTATTTTCAAAACCACCCCCTATCTAAGTACTTCTTATTAAAAACACACACTCTAAACCCACCAACGCTTTTTTGAAAGATTACCTAGGGTCTTCCCTAGAATATAAATTAACCTTAAATTCATAATCAATTTTCCATGTCATGACATCACGGTCAAAGTTTGGCGCCATTGTCGGGAAGCGCTTTGGTTTTAGTGCGTGTTTTTTATAAGGGTTTTTGTAATTTTTGTGAATATTTATTTGTTTTCTCTTATACCTTTTCAAACCCTTTTTGTTATGATCTATTTGTTTTGTAGGTTTGGTACATGATGCTTTCTAATTCGAGAGATTTATCACCTTTCGAACCTGAACTGGAGAGGACCCTATGTCAACGACACCAAGACACACAAGACAACACTTTGAAGGAGGGAACACCGCATATTGAAACTCTTCCTCACCCCTCATCTTCTTCTAGAACTAACATCAAAACTAAAATTTATGTGAATAAAATGGATGAAAACAATTGAACACTAAAATAACTAACCTCACCTTATGTCGATATTCATCCCACATACATTCAATTACAAGGTGAGGCACCCAATTTTGAACTAAAATATGGTTTAATTCATCTATTATCAAGATTCCATGGACTTCCTGGGGAGGATCCACACAAGAATTTAAAAGAATTTCACACTGTGTGTTCTAAATTAAAACCTGAAAATGTGGACGAGGAACAATTAAATCTTAGAGAATTCCAATTTTCTTTATAATACACAACAAAAGATTGGTTATATTATGTTAATTCCCTAATAAGAGGCTGGACGGACATGAAAAACATTTTTCTTGAAAAATATTTCCCATCATCTCGAACTGCAACAATAAGGAAAGAAATTTGTGGGATAAGAAAATTGCAAGGGGAAACATTACATGAATATTGGGTAATGCTTTAAAAGGTTATGTTCGAGTTTCCCACACCACCAAATAAGTGATCAACTTTTAATTCAATATTTTTATGAAGGTTTAATACCTATTAATCAAAATATGATCGATGCTGCTGCAGGTTTTACACTAGTAGATAAGACCCCAATTGATGTAAAACCCTAATTGAGAACATGATACAAAACACACAACAATTTGGTTCAAGGTCCAATGTACCAATTCGAGGTGTCCATAAGGTACAAAGTACTGAATTCGAGAAGAAGGTGGACACAAAGTTTGAAGAGGTAAGTACCCTTATTCGACAACTTTCTCTTTCCCAAGGGAAATCTCAATCTCCTCCTGCCATCCATTGTGGTATATGTTCTTCTGACACCCACTACTCTGACCAATTTCCTCAATTGAGGGAAACATCTGAGAGCTGTGAGGTAATATTTCCAGGATGCCCCTATAACCAAACCTTTAGAAAAGAACCTTACTATCCATCAAACCCTGGGTGGAAGGAGAACCAAGCCTATAGACAAGGGGGTATTCAAACCAACCTCAACAACAATGGAACCAACCGGGGCAGAGTAGTCATCCACCACCACCACCCAGAAATCCTCAACCACCCCAAAGGCCTTTCCAACAAACCCCTCTAAAACCCGATCCTATCCTAGAAGACATGATGAAACAAATGGCTGCCAAAAATATTCAATTCTAACAAACCACTCAGGTAGCCATACAAGACTTTAAAACCCAATTAGGAAAAATAGCTAATTCAGTGGGTAAAATTCAAAGTCACGGATCAGGTAAACTTCCCTCTCAACCAGTAGTTAACCCTAGGGATAAATGAAATGTTAGTTCCATCACCCTTAGGAGTGGAAAACAACTAGAAAGTAAAATGAATCCTCCATTAGAGTCATCCCCTCCTGAGGAAACCTCCATCCCAACCATTAAGAATGTTCCAAATGTTGAAGAACCTTGTCCTGAGAGAATCCCTTCCAAAGGAAAGAGTGTGTACATTGAGGAGTCACCTAGCACAACCATTCCTCTTCCATTTCCTCAAAGGTCCACGCAACCAAGAAAACAAAAGGAAACTGAACTTGATAATTAAATATTGGATATTTTCAAGAAAGTTTAGGTTAACATCCCATTGATTGATGTTGTGAAGAAAATTACACGGTATTCCAAGTTTCTAAAGGATATGTGTACACACCGAAGGTGACTTCATGGAGATGATAAGGTGAGCTTGGGGAGTAATGTTTGAGAATTTATAGAGCCATCACTTCCCACCAAGTTAAATGATCCAGGAATATTTTCAATTTCGTGCACCATAGGGGAGTATTATTTTTCTAATGCTATGCTTGATTTAGGTGCTTCTATAAATGTGATGCCTCACTCCATTTACTCTATATTTCAGGTCGGGGAACTGAAGCCCACTAGAATTATTATTCAACTGGCTAACCGGAGTACCGCACACCCCTCTGGCGTGTTAGAGTATGTTCTTGTGAGGGTTCAAAATTTAATTTTTCCTACTGACTTTTATGTGCTTAAAATAGAGGATGATAGGATGAATGGAAATGCCCCGATTATATTGGGGAGAACCTTCTTGAAAACTGCCAAATCCATAATTAATGTCCATAATGGCACATTATCTATGGAATTTGGTGGTGAAAGAGTCCATTTAAACATCCTTGATTCCATGAAGCACCCCTCAGAAGAACATTCCTCTCTCTCTATTAATTCAATTGATGTACTCCCTACCCCTGAAAAAACAACTTTTCTTTCCCCCGATCCCCTTATGAGTTTTCTTCATTGATAGAAATGCTAGGAAATGATTCATGCATTGATTGTTGTATTGGTCTAGAAAAGTTTCATGCTTGTTCATTGATTTATGATTTCTTGAACACTGAGGATCCACTGACCATCAATGATACTGCTAAGCTTGTAAAAGCTCATTTCTCCTTTGAGGATGATACCATTGAGTAGTTAGATAAGATTAGTGATTTCTCACTTTCACACACACTCCCATCAATCCAAAATCCACATAAATTTTAAATTAAACAATTGCCTCAAGATTTAAAATATTCATATCTTGAGAATGGAAACAAGTTTCCCGTCATCATTGCTAGTTCACTCCCTTCAGAGCATGAATTGTGTCTGCTTGAACTTTTCAGGGAGTATAAACAAGCTTTGGGATGGACACTTACTGACATTCATGGTATTATCCCATCAATTTGTACACATCATATTTTATTAAATGATGAGGCTAAACTAGTGAGGCAGCCACAACGTCGACTGAACCCAAACCTCCTAGAAGTAGTGAAAAATAAGGTAACAAAATTATTGGCTACTGGAATCATTTACCCCATCTCTGAAAACCAATGGGTCAGTCCCGTTCAAGTAGTTCCTAAAAAGTATAGCCTTACATTAATCAAAAACGAAAATAATGAATTGGTTCCAACTCGTGTGCAGAATAGTTGGCGTGTCTGTATAGACTATCGCTGACTAAACCAACACACTAGGAAGGACCATTTCCCTTTAACATTCATTGACCAAATGCTAGAGATGCTAGCAAGTAAGTCCCACTACTGTTTCCTTGATGGGTATTCTGGATACTTTCAGATCCATATTGCCCCTGAGGATTAGGAAAAGACAAGCTTCACTTGCCCCTTTGACACATTTTCCTATAGAAGGATGCCATTTGGTCTGTGCAATGCTCCAGGTACTTTCCAACGATGCATGGTTGGTATTTTTTCAGATTACCTAGAGAATTTAATGGAAGTATTCATGGATGATTTCACTGTTTATGGATCCTGTTTTGATGAATGTTTGAGTAGTCTTGGTCTAGTCCTACGTCGCTGTATTGAAAATAATCTTGTATTAAATTATGAGAAATTCCATTTCATGGTGCGAAAAGGTATAGTTTTGGGGAATTTCATTTCTGGGGATGGAATCCAAGTAGATAAATCAAAATTTTATGTCATTTCTTCCCTACCATTCCCAAAAAATGTATGAGATGTGCAGTCTCTCCTAGGTCATGCTGGATTTTACCGTCATTTCATTCGTGACTTTAGTAAAATTACACTACCCCTATCCCGATTACTCCAAAAAGAAAAGTAATTTTTTTTGATAAATAATGTGAGGAAGCTTTTAATAAGTTAAAATGGAGTCTCATTTCACCCCCGGTAATCCAACCACCTTGGTGGGATTTACCGTTTGAGCTCATGTGTGATGCCTCTAACTATGTAGTTGGGGCAGTCTTGTCATAAAGGGTCGATTGATCTCCACATGTCATTGCCTATGCCTCACGTACTTTGGACCCTAACCAAGCAAAATAAACCACAACTGAAAAATAATTCCTTGCCATTGTGTTTTCCTTGGACAAATTCAGGTAATACCTTTTGGGGTCCAAATTCATTGTGTTATCAGACCATGCAGCCCTCCGGTATCTCCTTAAGAAACTGGAAGCCAAGCCACATCTCATTCGCTGGATGCTCCTCCTTCAGAAATTTAATCTAGAAATTAGAGATAAAAAAGGATTAGAGAATGTGGTGGCTAACCATATTAGTAGGATCACCCCATCCTTGGAAATTGACTCATCCCCTGTATTCCCATTAATAACATGTTTCCTGATGAGAAATTGTACCGAGTGCAAGATGTTATTCCTTGGTATTCCGAAATTATACATTATTTGGTAGCATCTTTCATTCCTACTGATTTCAACAAAAACCAAGACAGTCGTCTAAAACATGAGTCTCGTTGGTACATTTGGGATGACCCCTACCTTTAGCGCACCTGTAGTGATCAAGTCCTTAGGTGTTGTGTTCTTGATAGTGAGTTTCAGTCTGTCCTTAGATTCTGTCACACTCTTGCTTGAGGGGGGGGGGGACTTTGGTCTCTAATGGACTGCCCTTAAGGTCCTTGATTCTGGTCTCTTTTGGCCAACAACTTTTCGGGATTCCCATGTTTTTTGAAAATCTTGTCCTCATTGTCAAAGAATGGGGAATGTATTTAAAATAAATGAAATGCCACAACAACCATTGCTCTTTAATGAAATTTTTGATGTTTGGGGAATTGACTTTATGGCTCCATTTCCCAATTCCTTTGGCAACTTATACATTCTTCTGGCAGTTTATTAAGTGTCAAAATGGGTAGAGGCATGAGCTACAAGGACTGATGATTCTAAGTTAGTTGTAGAATTTTTTAGAATCCAAATCTTCTGTAGGTTTGGCTTACCTAGGTTCATCATCAGTGACCAGGGTTCTCATTTCTGTAACTGAACAATGAAATCACTTTTTCATCGGTATGGGTTCAGTCATAGAGTGTCTACTACATATCATCCACAGACCAATGGTCAAGCTGAGGTATCAAATAGAGATGTGAAACAGATTCTTGAAAAAACGGTTCAATCCAATAGAAAAGATTGGAGTCTTCAACTTGATGATTCATTATGGGCCTACCGCACTGATTTCAAAAATCACATTGGAATGTCACCTTATCGTCTTGTGTTTGGAAAGAGTTGTCACCTACCTATTGATATTGAGCACCGGACCTACTGGGACATCAAACAATGCAATTCTAATCTTTCTGGTGCGGGTGCCCAAAGGAAGCTGCAGATTCAGGAGTTGGATGAAGTGAGAAGAGATGCATATGAAAAATCCAAAATTTATAAGGAGATAACCAAGGATACCCACGACCGTCTTATACTTCATCGTTAGTTCCACATTGGGAAAAAGTTATTCCTTTATAATGCAAGGTTGAATTTGCATCCAGGTAAGCTTCGTTCCCGCTAGTTTGTCCCATACACTATTATTAATGTATTTCCATTTGGTGTTGTTCAGGTTCAAAATGAAGAAACCAAGAAAACCTTCACTATCAATGGGAAGCATTGAAACACTTCCATGAAGCCCTTTTGGAGTTCCCAATGAAGGTACTCCATGTTTAAGAAGCAATATACCAGTGAAACACACCTGGTTTTATCCTTCCTTCTCACCTTCTCAATTATTACAGTGAGGAAACTGCACATTCTAGGTGTGGGGGGATGGGTACATTCATGGGTTAGATAGTAATTTTTATCATTTTTTTCTATTTCTTCTCTTTTCCCCCTTATTTATAGTATTTTTACTTTTCCCTGTCTTGTTGAGTTCATTAGTATTTTCATTGTATTTCTTCCTTATTCTCTTTCTCAATTTCTTTATGGTATTTTTATTTTTCCCCCCATCAAAATTTTCAAAGTTCAATGATTTGGTGACCATAAGGGGGGGGGGGGAGTAAAAATACCATAAATAATGGAGAAAAAGAATATTTGTATGAAGTTAACAGCAGGGAGTGGTTTTTAGTGAATTGTTTTTCTCTCAATGATATAAATGGTTGAATCACTGT
The DNA here is from genome assembly GCA_963277665.1 of Viscum album. Classification (NCBI taxonomy): domain Eukaryota; kingdom Viridiplantae; phylum Streptophyta; class Magnoliopsida; order Santalales; family Viscaceae; genus Viscum; species Viscum album. Next base: position 1,478,726,646 of record OY728166.1, read on the forward strand.
GAAACATTTGAGATGATTGATTCCCCTTGTGTGAGTAGTTTTTGGGAAAACTGTGTCACTAATATATCCATACATTTTTGCACCAAACCATGAAGTGTGAATATTTCTTACTTAATATAAGATAAATATATGTTAGGTTAATATTTTTCATCTTTAAATGATATTTTCATACATTCATTCCTTATCAGATCTATTTCATTACTGTACCAGATTGACCTATGCGTGTGTACCTAATGTTTGACTATTGTACACCCTCAAAAAAAAGTTTATGTCTTGGGCAGGTCAAAAACCACTCCTCCTTAACCTTTTATCTTGTTATAACTATTTCAATTAGTGTCGTGATGAGATCAAACAAGGTTTTAGAGATGAGTGTGAGATTTATTCCAAATATAACTTCTAAAAAACAAAAATAATAAATGAGGGGAGTGATGAAATGAACAAAATATAGGGATATATAGGTTGGGAGATTATGGTTTGACTTCTGGGAATTCTTAAGTGAGTGGGTTTTGAAATATGATTGCAAAGGATGTAGGGAAGGTTCAGTGAAAATTAATTTAAATCTAAATTATTTTAAAATAACCTATATTTATTGGATTGAAAGTGGAAATAATAGCATGGAATGGTTTTCACACACACACATGGAGAGTTAGTGGAATGGTTTACTTTTGAATTCCTTTCTCATGTTGGTGTCCTGAATCTCTTTGAATTTTATTGTGATATGATTTATGAGACATCTTTTTCCATAGGAAAAACTCCTTGGTATGGTTCGTGCATTGATCTCATTACTGTAGTGAATTAAAATTTCCTTGAATGTTAAATATTCATGATTTTGGGAATATTTATATGCCTCATTTTATTTGGATATGTGACTTTTCCCAGGTGTGAAGATGTTTATGTGTGGGGGTGTGATCGTACCACGATTTACTGTGTTATTTTTACCTTTACACCACTTTGTTGAACTTATTTTATATTGAAAATTATAAAAATAATGACAAGTTTCATTCCATTTTTGAATCATTTATTTTGTGTTTATCACTGTTAAAAAGGGAAATGATACTTGTTTTGATGATTCCATTGCAGGAGGAGGTGATTTGGAGGGCCCATGATGATGTCGAAGAAAAATGGACCAAACTGCGTAGGATCCAAGCACACCATTGTATTAGTCCGCCCACTTCTACTAGACCGTGCGTCCAATTGGGCTGAAATATTTTTTTCTGGTACAAAATTCATTGGGACACATTTCATATGAATGAACCCAAGACTCATCTGGCCATCTGGTGGCCCAACTGACTTGATCTGTCCAGCACACCGAATCTTCACAATGTCAAACATTGTGTGCTATGATCTGTCCATATATTGTGATGTGGGTGTCAAATTTATGCCAAACTTTCAGTGGAGACATCCAAGAGGTGTGGATACAACTTTTTTATTTTATCCAAATCGATATAAGGCTGTATGTAGGTTGAAACACCTATGACAAGTGGTTTTAAGAATTCTGTGTGCTCAAAACCACCTTCCCATTTTCCTATAAAATGGCACCTTGGGCTCCTCATTTGTAAGTTCGGCCAGGAGGAAAATATCTGGTATTTTGGAGACCCAAATAAGTCCTATCATCATCAAAGGAGTTCTATAGGCCACTATCCTCATAGGAGAATCATGTATGAAGAGGGAGTTCTACCCGAGCCTCCTCCTCCTCTCGATGGCGAGCTAAACGGTGGACGATCATTTCGAGGGAGCTACTCAAACTTGGGAGGGAGTTCCAGCACATGTTTTTCCACTGGTTTTGTATAATTTGTGTGTTGAATAATTCACTTATTTTTTTTCTTGAAATTCTTTACCCTGATTAAATTTCATTTGATATAATTAAGTGGAATGATTTTTATTTCAACACCGATTGGGTTGAGATTTCAAGTGGGAATCTTGGGTTGTTCCGATTGGACAACACAATAATCCAATTTATCTCATACATACATAAGATTTAAGTATGATTTGGTAGGCCTCTTATTTTATCCTTGATAACCAAATATTGGCAACAAGATTGTTGTGCCAAGGGGTGGTACTTTAATCATCATTTGAAGAGGCAAGAGGGGAGTCAAGATGTTGACAACCTTCAACCAAAGAATTAAACAAAACCATGTTAAATTTTCAGAACAATGAACTATCCAAGATGTGTAGTGAAATTTAAATGATCTTCTTCTCTCATAATTATTAATACAACACCTTTTCTTTCCAACTATTAAACTCTTTAATTATGTCATTTCATCCTAAAACTGTTTTCAAAACCACCCCCTATCTAAGTGCTTCTTATTAAAAACACACACTCTAAACCCACCAATGCTCCTTGAGAGATGACCTAGAGTATTCCCTAGACCATAAATCAACCTTAAAATCATAATAAATTTTCCACGTCATGACATCATGGTCAGAGGTAGCTAAGAAAGCAGTTTGAATTCATAATTTTTTCCAAGATCATGATGTGGTTCCTACCAATCAATACCCTATCATAGTTTACTACTATAACACCATAGTAGTTTCTCTTTCCAAAGAGCCAAGTTCATATTAAAGGATAAATAATATATTTTGTAAGTTCATCACTTGAGATATTTTTCTCAACGAGGTGAATTTGCAGTGATAAGAGTATCAATAGATGAAAAAATAGTGGACCCCATGATGAAGGATCTATCTCATCAGAAAAATGAGTATCACATGAGAGATAGTAGACTGAAGGTTATTAATAGTTGGATCTAGTGCAAGTGGGAGTCTATTGGAGTTGGTTCCCCAGAACCAACTTCTAAGTACTTTATGATTTCATGTATTAATTGTCTTGAATATTAATGATGTTTATTATCACATCATAATTGTTCCTATGCGTGATATAATATGTGATAATTTACTATGAATATCTATAACACTGATAGGTCATAGAAATTACTTGCTATGAAGAGAACCTGGAGGTTCCAAGACAATATTATTGAATTTATATATTCTTTAGCTGGATGATATTGTTTGATAGGACACAAATGATATAGGCTATCAAGGGTGGAGACTCACAGGACTTTGAGGCTCCCTCTCATAGTGTAAACCCTTGGTAATTTATAGAGTTAGAGATCATGATAATGAGACCCTCCAGTTGGAAATCCACATTTATTGTATCATTGGATGTTCCTACCTTATAATGTATGTATTGATACATAGAATTTAATATTATCATTAATGAATACCATAATTCATGTACTTTGACAAATTGATGAAAACCGTGATGACATATGATTATAGTAAATTAGGATATGTTCAGTGTGTCATGAGTGATATTTCATTAACAGATAACGAGAGAAAAGATTTATCCATTCCATCCCTTAACATAATTTGATACCTCAGGACCTTTTATGGGAATGGAACTTCCAGGAAAAATCTATTTCCATGATTTTTTGTGGGTAAGTTCATTTATGTAAAGTCAAATAAAGATAATTAAAGCACATAGGTTGATGACACAAACATGCAACCATCTTGATTATAGATATCACAATAAAGTTATTATATTACATATTAATCATTCATAGAAGGATGTATGTCATTGTGACATTAACTTCTTTCTCCATGGGTTCCTTGGTGTGTTTCTAGATGTTAGCATTGTACTTTAGCTGGTTCTTCTTAATGCCACTAAGAATGGGGCCTAGAGGGTTACACACTAAGTGTATCCAAAATCTCAATTAAATTAAATAATGAATTTAACATGTAAGAATAAGTATTATTCATGTTTTATGGTTTAATATTTATTTAGTTTTGGTTGATCATCATGATTTAATCACAAGTTATTCAAAAGAATAAGTGAGTTAAATAATAATAATATTTATTTTCAAGGTTTATAAAATATAATATTTATTATATTTATGGATAAATATTGAATTGATATTTATTTATTAAATAAATAGTCATTATTCAAGGTTTGGTATATGGTGAGGAGGATAAGAAAACCTAGTTTAATGGTCTGATTGGAAGTGATATAAATGGTATTTATTTATTCTTAGGTGATGCACATGTCAAGTGAATAACAATTATATTATTATTAAGACATGGGGGTTCACTAATAATTAAGGAATTGGTAAGGTGGATTATATGAAAATAAGAAACCCCAAACTTTTTTTAATATATATATAGTTATGTCAATTTTCTAAGAGAGATTAGTTGTGCACAACAGATAGAGAGAAGCTATATCAAACCCTAGAGAGAGTTCTAGATAACTAGAGTGTGCACTGGCCTCCTCCTCTCTTAAGCCAGTAAGAGAGCACCATAAATTCTTAGTCCTAAAATATAATTCTACCATGATCAACCATGAATGCCAGAATCTAGAAAGATTAACCATGTTACCACTCAGTGATTCTATGAATATGTTCCAAGATTTTGGTGCACGTGTGGATCACTTCTAGAGAGATTCTATACTTAGATCCTACAACACAACGATGATATGACGAGATCGAGTCAACCCAATTTCTAATGAAGAAAGAATTAAAAGTTCAGGTAATTTTATAAAACCTTATAAATTAATTATAAATTATATGTGATGATCCTCCTCTTATGGTTCTGACGTTCATGTAAATTAATCCCTTAATTAATTCAATTGGTCACAATGTTTTCATTGTGTACATCTTGGATTATTCAATGATTATGAAGAAAATTTGAGTTGGTTATGCCAAACCATGCGGTTCTACTATGCCTAAAACCAAAATTGGTTACATCACATCCCAAAGTGTAACACCCTAAAATTTTTTCAAAGAAAACTATGTTCAATAGCTTATTCGATACGCAACATCGAGCTTAAATGACTTGTGAAATATATAACCGTTATAACCTAATCATTAAATTGGCATGTATGAATAGTATTAACTACTTTATGATATATATAAATATATATAAAATTCCTAATAAATATAAATTATTGATAAAATCTTAGTAAATAATCAATCAATTTTTTTAGTAAAGTGATTATATTCTTCAAAAACATATTTTCTTCAAAAATAATTGTTATTGTTTTTTATGAGAAAATTTTATAATTTTTTTTAAATTTTTAGAAAATATATTTGATAAAATTAAATTATTTTTTTAAATAATTATATCAAAATTAAACTCGGGTGAAATTTTGGTATTTCTTTGGAAAATATTGATTTTTTCAATAAATAGTTAAAAATACCGATTTTTGTAAAAATTTCATTTATTTTTAATAATTTAAGTAATTTATAAGTAAAATTTTGTTTTATATATTATTTAAATTAACATAGTAATTATTTATTTATATTTAATCCACTTAATTACACTTAATCATCTTTATATTGTATTTTAGTAAAAGTTTATTTTTGGGTTTAAAAACGGGTTTTTTTCTTTCTGAAAAATGTTTTAAAGTGTATAATGTTTATAATTTTTTATTAATAAAAATAAACCCTAATTAGTAATTATTAAATTAAATTTATATATTATATATAAATAAATATTAATTTAAACTCATACAATAATTATTATTATTCTAGAGTTAATATAAAATCATTTTTTCTTGAAAAATACACTTCTTGAAAACCTACTTTTCATCACGTCTGTGGGTTTATTTTGAAATTAATTTTTTCCCTTATGTGAATTTAATTTAATAAAATGGATTCCATATTTATAATAAAAATAATTTATATTATATAATAAGTTCAACTTAATTTTTGACCATAATGAATTGTGAAAATAGTAAAAATAGATTACCACGGTTAAGGTGAAAATAGGTTTATTGGGGAGTTAAACTAAAAATATAAGGTTCAAAATGACCTAAATACTTGTCTAAAATATATTTTATAGATATATGTAGACCTTATAATTTATAATAATCAATAATGGTCCATTTTTGAGCCTTATGGCATGTAAAAACACGAGTATGCCTTTTTCTTTTAAAAATTACAAGTGTTCCACTCACCTCACTTATAAAAGGCCACCCTCTATCCTATCCTATTCACACCTTAAAAGAAAATTTTCTCTATAAATATCTGCCAAAATATTTTCCCTAATTCCCTCCCCACATCCTGAATCTCTTATTTTAATTATAAATCCATTCTAAGAAGGCCTTTGGTGCCCATCGAAGAAGGTTGTTCGAAGAAGTGGTACCGTGCTTAACCAAGCGTTTTTTATTTCTTCTTCCACCTCTTTAAAACATTATTTAATTATTATTATATAATAATTCCAATATATTCCATATACTGAGATGTTTTTATGTTAATATCATAACCTAAATCCATCACCTCTTACATCAAATGGGATACGAAATCATCCTTCGGGTGTATGGCGGACTACCGTCTCGTGAACTGATGTCATTCATTTTCCATCATCATCTCTCACGTATTGTTATAATGATAGATTTAAAGTATATATATATATATATATATATATGATATTTTTAAAATATTTATAATTTTTTAGTTATTATATCATATATATATTCTTACTTTCCATTCCATGGGAGATACGATAACGTCGCTCGTGTGTACGATGAACCACTACCCCATGAAACGATTTGATTCGTTTTTCACTAATGATTTACATGGAAGGTAATAAGGATATATTTAATGAATATATGTGATATAAATAAAATAATTATGATATTAAATAAATATTTAATATTATTAAAAGATAATATATCATTTTATTTCTTATACTAAAAAATGATAACGTCGTTATTACATACATATGGACTACTGCCTCCACGAAGTGATGTGACTCTTTTTTTCATCCCTAATTCACATGGATGATATATATAAGTATATATAAAGAAATAATATTGTATTTATTATATTATTATCATTATGTAAAGATAAAATAATACATACCTACTTTCCATAATGATCATTGAAAAATGGAAACATTACTCATGCGTACGTACGACCTACTGTCTCCATGATTGTAACGTAGTTCATTTTTCTTAAAAATATTCCATGATGGGTTTTAAAATAATATTTATGTTTAAATATGATAAATATTTAATTATTATTATTATTTTTATACTGGAATAATGACCACTTTGACTACGATCAACACACTGAAGTCATTTTGAAACAATGAACCGAACGTCCTCAAAACACCCAACGTGGACATAACTGATTAAATATTAAAATATTTAATTATAAAGAAATAAAATAAATTATTTAAGTATAAGGTGTTAAATATGGAAAATTTTATTAATAAATAAAATATTTGATATAATCTTATTATATATGAGTTAAAGGACATGCCTGGAAAGTATGGACTCGAGGTAAGGGTTCTTTCTCATCTCACTTTTTATTTCTGTGAGACATATTCCATATTCACCACCTATTTTTATTTTTTGGTTTATATAATAATAATTAATTTATTTTATGATTATTTTTTTTAAATTATTGGGATTTATAGATACATTTGAGGTTCTCTCTTTCTTGATGTTTTTATCCAGTGATTACCAAAACAGTAAGGGTTTTATCTCAAATTTTCCTTCTTTGAGACACACTTTCTCTTATACACCTAATTTATTTTGTATGGTTTATATACTACCCCTTTTACATGTTATATAACGAATCCTTCATAATTCATGGTATTTTATGTTTCAATTTTAATCATTTCATCCATGGATATTTGAATTGAAAGTTACCAAGTGGTAAAGAATTTCATTACTCAATTTCTTTTCATTGGGTTATGTTACTTATTCATTTTCATTAATATCTAATATTATTTGTGTAATGAATTTTAATTATAATATTTTTTAATTACACTTATATTATGTGTATTTAAATTTTATACACATAATCTATTCATTGGTTAATTCACACTTCAACATTATGATCATTGTAAGGGTTTCCCTTCTCACTTTTTATTTTTGTGAGATATATTCTACATTCACCACTTTTTATTTTATTTTTTGGTGTATATAATTTCCATGAATTTATTTTATTATCATTTTAATAAAAATTATTGTGATTTAAAAATCCATATGAGTCTTTCATGGGGTTTCGATCCAAATATTACGAAGGATGTAAGTGACTTCATCTCAATTTCCCTTCATTGAGGCATATTGTAATGTTACAAACAGATATTATTTTATGAGGTGTATCTACTGCCCCTTTAACATGTTATATCATGAATATAATTATGTTATTGATATTTAAAGTTTAATTTGAAGTTATTATTTCATGAGGATTATGATTGAAAATTTACCAAATTGGCAAAGACTTTATGTTACAATCTCCTTTCTTTAGGGATTGTTTATGTTTAAGTTTAATTTGGAGGAAATCATGTGATATTATTTTCTTAAACCACATATATTTTCTTATAATATGATTTTTAATTTAGTTTACATGTTTTAATTCCATTTTATTCCTTATTTATTGAATAAATATCAATAAATTCATTTGTAAGTGATACCAATCTTGTATTTTCTTTTTGATCGGGTATATTTCTCTTATAATATCCATGTTTTCTAGAATGGTTTCAAAAATTTTATACTATGAATTTTCAAATTCATTTTTACCCATAATTTTGATTTTTATTTTTTTTAAAAGAAATATTCTTATTGTTTTCTGAATAAGGAACTTTTTTTTTACTTTTTCTTACAAAAATGTGAAAGTAAAATTCATTTTTAATATATTCGGCATGAACGGAATTTTATGCTGTCATGACCACTAAATTTTTTTGATATCACTATTTAAGTTTAAAAGTTTATTTTAAAAGATAATGTTTTATTTAATGTTTGATAAAATTTTATATTTTAAATAAGGGTTTTCAAAAATGGAAAGGATATTTTCCTCAAGAAATTTACAAGTGATATTTCAAAATAATTTTCCATCTATAAGATGACATCCTTTGATGTTACTCAAAAATGAAAAGTTTATTTTCCTCAAAAATGTTTTAAATGATATTTTAATGGAATTTACATTCATAAACATCAACAAACCTTGTTGTTACTAATTATCTAATAGGAATATTTTGAAATGATACCATCCTCATTATTTTTCTAGATGGATTAAGATTGTTTCAAAGATATTTATATGGAACCCATTTCTTTTCTATGTTCTAATCATGTTTCAAAGAGATTATTATGGAAACCATTTATTTTACATAGGTTAATAAAGTTAGAAAAATAATAAAGGTTGTTTCTATGAGTTTATGATGAAATGTAAGATCTATGTACTTTATTTATATTATGGTTCTTAGACATTATATGTGATGGGTGCACCTAGATAGCGTCAAGTGAGCTCGATAAAACTTATATGATGGGTGTACCCAGATATCACTGAGTGAGCCCGATATAGCTTTTATGATGGGTGAAATTGGATAGTGATCCATTACATTGAGTAATGATTATGTTCTCCAAATAATTATATTGGAAGTTGGCCGTATGGTTATTCCAATTGTATGGGTTATGTAAGGGTTCTATGATGATGTTGTTCCAAGATACCAACATGTTTTATCTATGCTTTCCGTGGGTTTTTGAAGTTACAAGGATCGAATAACAACTGAGAAGGGGGGGGGGTTGGATTAGTTGTTCACTTTTTATAAGTTTCAAAACTTTTAGAAAATTAACCCCTACAACCTATTAAGATTTATATCCTTTTCAAATTTTAGTAAATACTCATGCATATAAAAGTGGTATGGAAGAAAAACACACAAGATTTACAAGGTCTAGACTTAATGTGAGAACTTACATCCTTACCATAACCACTACCATCTATGTAAATCCACTATTATGAAGAAGTGAATACAACTTGTGCCAACTCCCATTAGACACATTCTATCCCCTGATAGGAAATATTATATTGTCTCCCGTCAATTTATAATGTTTTCTTTTAAAATAATTGATCCAAACAAAATAATCAAGAATTTTTTGAAACTTCTCCACAATTTCTTAGTCTGGATCCTTAGTTAGAACCCTCAATCTCAATCCTAAGTCTGAATCCTCATTCCGGTTTAGATAGATCTGATTCTCTCAAACCAATGACTCTTGATCTTGATTTTCTCAATATAATAATGCTGGATTCTGGATCCTATTTCTTTCAATACAAAGATGATGTAATCTGGATCTAATTTATTTCAATATAATGATGCTGTAATCTATATTCGATTTCTTTCAATACAATAGTGCTGTAATCTAGATCTGATTTATTTCAATACAATGATTCTATAATCTGGATCCGATTTATTTTAATAGAATGCTACTGTAATCTAGATCTGATTTATTTCAATACAAAGATACTATATTCTAGATCCAATTTATTTCAATATAATGATGCTATATTCTTGATCTGATTTATTTCAATATAATGATGATGTATTCTGGATCCGATTTCTTTCAATACAATGATGCTGCATTCTAGATCTGATTTCTTTCAATATAATGATGATTTATTCTGGATATGATTTATTTCAATACAAAGATGATGTATTTTGGATTCGATTTCTTTCAATACAAAGATGTTGTATTCTAAATCTGATTTCTTTCAATACAATGAACTGAAACTCAATCTGTAAAAACTCAAGCTCTTTTGGAATGCTCAGAATAATTCTCCTTTAATCCGATGAGAAATTCCACTTCAATTTCTCCAGTGCTCCACCTTTCATGCATGTATATAAAAATCAACAATGAACTAATGATCTGAGGAAGTATTTATAGGAAACTCCGGAAACAAAGGTGGGAAACTTGAAATCTTTCCCGCTTCTTCAAATATCAAAAAACTGAAAATATCTCACATTTAAACTTCATCTTTGACTTTATCATACCTCCTTAGATTTATTCGATATTTTTACAAAAGAAAATGTCAACTTTTACCACTTTAATTCTTCTTTATAATCAGACCATTTTGAATTATTTTTCAACCCATTAAAATTTGTTTCTTCCTCATCCCATTAAGGTATTTTTATTAGTCTGGATGCAATTGTTAGTGTACCTTCCTCTTTCAATCGGGTTATGATTTTTACAGAATGCTGGTTACGATTTTTATAGATTTCTGGTTATAATTATCTTATAAATTTGGTTATGATTCTCTGAGAAAACTAGTTACAATTCTCTCATAATACTGGTTACGATTCTCTACATAATGTTGGTTATGATTCTTTGAGAAAACTGGTTACTATTCTCTGAGAAAACTATTTACGATTCTCTTAGAATTCTAGTTATGATTCTTTGTAGAATTATGGTTATGATTCTATGAGAAAAATAGTTATGATTCTCTTAGAATGTTGGTCACAATTCTCTTAGAATCCTAGTTACGATTCTCTTAGAATGTTGGTTACGATTCTACTCTGAATGCTGATTACAATTCTCCGATTACAAAAATCTGATTAAAAAAATATGATTATGAAAATATGATTACGAAAATTTTATTACAAAAATATGATTATGAAAATACAATTACGAAAATACGATTATGAAAATATGATTATGAAAATACATTTTTAAACTCTGAAATTATTCAAACCTCTTCACTATTTCTTCAAAATCTTTTATCATAAAATTTTTCATGACTTATGAGAACTCCTTGATCATTAAAGCATCATCTGATTTTGTTTTATAAAGTATGAAAACTTTCTATCTTCTTACTTCACACTCTTATTTTAAAAATATTTAACACCTTCATTCTTTCTCTGATTATAACAAAGATATTCTTCCAAAAAAGAATAAATTCTACCTCTAATTATTTTCGATCCGACGGTCTGAATATGATGCATATAGATCCTATTCCTGGATAACAAATCATTCTAATACAAAAAGGTTAGTTTTCAATAAATACAAAAACTTTGTTAAAATAATTTATCACAAAGGTACTTCAATCTCCCCCTTTGGATTTTTTTTACAACCACCGTTAACAACTTTTACAACTCTCAAATTTTTTTCACAACTCAAGTTTTTTGAATTTAATCAAAACATAGCCTATATAAAAAGAGAGTGTCCTGAAACCACATTACTAGATAAAGTAATGTTTTTGAAGGAATTCTATCCCTCTGTGGTAAGAAAAGTTTATGGCCATGTAAATATAAACTCTCCTCGCTTTTGTTTTCACACATCCTTTTTCTCTACCCAATTCTTTTTTTCTTACTTTCTTTTTATTTCACTTTTCTTTTTCTCTCACTTTTATTTTCAATCTCCCCCATTATATGATAACCAAAACATTAGATTCATAAAATAAAGATAAGTTATTTACTTTATCTTACCCATTTTCATCATAATCCAAATTACTGTGGGGGATTTCTTCCGTATGAGATTTAGAAAGAAATATGAGGGGGCTGAACATGAAGTTGCAGCCTCAATTCCATGAAAGTTTCTTTTGGAATTTCTTTTGTAATTATATCAACAATCTGATACTTTTTTGAAATGTATTCTAGTAAAACATCTCTAGTAACAACTTTCTATTTTATAAAGTAAAACTTTATATCAATGGGTTTTGATCTTGATTTTTAGACATGATTCTTATAAATATCAAATGCACTTTGGTTATCACAAAGTATCTTCAATGGTTTAGAAAGTTTTCACTTTCAATTCTTCCAGTTAAAATTTAATCCACACCATTTGAGTACAAGAATGAGTAGCTACAATATATTCATATTTAGCTGTGCTCAATGTTACCGAACTTTGTTTCTTACTATTCCAACTTACACAACATTCACCCAAGAAAAATGTTCCTCATGAGGTTGATTTTCTATCATTACAATCTCCAGCCCAATTAGCATCAATATAACCATGAAAATTCATCTCACAATTTATTTTGTATAACATCCCATGTGAAGTTGTTCCTTTAAAATATCTCAGAATTATTTTTGCTACCAACATATGTGATTACTTTGGATTACTTTGATATGTTTTCGTAACCTAATTAAATTATTTTGTAAGAATAGTAAGATACACATTATTATCTTTCTTACTTAAACTCCTTCAATTCCCTTCAAGTTAGTACAAATACAAAAATGTTTTAGGAATATGGAGGAACCTCATAGCTTCTCAAAAGTAAAGTTCTGTCTGAGAGTCTTCTCTAAGTCTTGAATTTTTCTTATTCTTCTTGGATTTCTCATGGAATGTATTTTCTTCCTTTTGATCATCATTCTCAGATTTTGTAACAAGTTTCTTTTCATCTATATATTATTTTGATAATGATTTAAACTTATTTTCTTCTTCAACAACCTTTTTATTACAATGATTTTTAACAAATCTTTCACCCCTTCTTCTAGTTCTAGAAGGAAAGTCAAACAACTTTTCATAACATTCCTTTCTTTCTCACATCTCTTGTATCTTTTCTGAATTTTCAGACAGTAATCTGTTGATTTTTTTATCAAATTTTATCATTTCTTTAGAAACTTTTTCCTTTTCAATTTATTTAGCTACTTTTTGTGCTTCTTCTAACATCATAGCCTTTTCAATTTGATTTGAAAAAAAAGCACTTCTTCTTTTCAGGATCAACATGAATACTTTTCTAAACTTTCTTAACATACTCAATTTTAACATACTCAACTTTCTCATGCAACCTACTTGATTCAAGATTTCGATATAAAGGGATTACATTACATGGTAAGTGTTCATAGGAGGTGACACGTCATTGCGACATTAACTTCTTTCTCTATGGGTGCCTTGGCCTGTTTCTAGATGCTAACCTTGGACTTTAGGCAGGTTCTTCCAAATGCCACTGTGAAAGAGACCTAGAGGGTCACACACTAAGTGTGTCCAAGTATCTCTGTTAAATATTAATTTAAAAAATTGAATAAATATTATTCCCGACTGTGGTTTAATAATTATTCAAGAATGCGTGATCGTATTTATTTAGACACTAGTTATTCAAGAAAATATATTGTGGGCAAAATAATATATTTATTAGCGAGTAATGAAGTGATATTTATTTGAGAAATAAATAGCCATTATTAAAGGTCTAATAAATGTGGTGGAGGAAATAAAGAAAAATAGAAAAACAAAAGTACACACCGTGTATATTAAATATACACGTAGTGTATTTTCTTACTGGGAATTTATGAGAAATAATATTATTTATTTAATTAAATAATATTAGGTGTAATTCATTGGGCGCATGTCAGGTAATAATAATAGTCAACTGTTATTATTAGAAATGGGTTATTACTAATAATTAAATTAAATGAATAAATGATTTTGGGTAATTAAGTCATTTTATTATTCTATGTAATTAAAAATCCCAATTATATATTTCTCATTAGCCTAGACATTTTTTGGTGGTTGTGCACAACGGATCTAGAGAAATATCTCAAGCCAAGAGAGAATTATTTTCTTCCAAGAAGGCTCTCATGCTATGAGAGATAGATCCTCCTCCACCAGATCAAGGCGACCGAAGGCGGACATCTTAAGTGAAGGCTCTTCTGTGGTAGAACCCGAAGATCCCTTCGACAAAGTCCAGAGATACATGGAGCACTTGTGGATCACTACTAGAGGAATCCTACACTTGGATTCTACTATGCAATGATGGATCACATCAGATCATCACCGGAAACATCAATGAAGAAAGAATTCCATCGAGGAAATTCTTGTCAATTAATTAAATTAATTATAACCAATATATGATGATCCTATCTATGGTTCCGGGACTCCCCTCTTTTCTTTTTCATTCTTCATTTTATTTGAAATATCCGGCGTTTTATTATCATGATGGATCTCAGATTGATCGTTGTTAACGCTAAAATTATAGTTGGGTACACCCACTAACACGCTTCTGCTGCGCCTGGAACCTTCAAGTGGTATCAGAGGGGTCATATCATTGATTATAATTATTTTGTTTTTTGTTGGTGATTTACGCATTTAATAATTTAGTTGTTTCAATTCAAGTTAATCATTCTTTAAAATCTGAATCTTGAGATCTATTCCTCCTATCTCGTTTCTTTTTCACCTTACAGAAACAAAGTTTTCTTTTAATTTTGATTAAAATAAAATAGAGGATCTCATCCAGAGGTGCCAAACATTCCTGGCCATACAACACCAGAATACACAGCGTGTATTCGACAGTACACACCGTGTAGTCTAGGTTCAATGCATCAGATTGGTCCAACAAATCAGGCCATGTGTTGGAGTATTTCTAACTCTTAAATGACACTGTGTGTTGACCAGAAATAGGTGCCACAAGGTTTTTGGATTACACACCATGCGGTCCACTGTACACGATGTGTAGTCCCTTCAGGTTAGGGTTAGACCGTGTACCTTGTACACGGCTTGCCCGATTGGAAACCGTGTAATGCGGATACTACACGGTGTGTGTCCCACTGAACACACCGTGTATTCCAAATATTTCTGAAGAACATCTACACATCATGTCCCCGGGCATGTACTTCGGATAGACAGTGAACAAAAGTACACGCTGTGTAGTCGGAACTACACGCCGTGTACTCATCCAAATTACTTAGATTTATTTAAATTTATAATTATATTATACAAACCCTTGATAAATGTACCATAGTGCAGGAATATAGCTGAGGCACAACACGCGATAGGTGTTTTATATATATGTGTTTAATTTAATATTTTCATAATGTTCATTTCTACTCATTGGGTAGTTATGAATGAGAATTCATCGGGTTACCTCCAAGGTAAAAGTTACGTAAAAAGATAATTTTAAATGAATTTATTTGTTTAAAATTACGATGGATGAGAATATCAAGGAAATTCAGTAAAGGGTTTAAGATAAAAGGATTTATTAATTAAAGATAATTAATTGATTCGAGCATGATTTATCTTAAACAAGAACGATTAAAGAATTGAATGCTAGTTTTATTTATGCATAAATATCATTGCATGTATGGATGATCATGAGCTAGACCAAGGCCTTTGCATGTGAATGGTTTCTTTTAATTTATTTATTTAAAATAAATTTATTGGTCTGCGAGCCTTCTCCTCATTAATATGTAGGGCCTGTGCGCCCAAGGTTTCATTTATGTAAAACCCCATTTTACCCCTAACCTGTGAGTGAGATAAAAGCATATGTAATGGATGGAGCTCCCAAGCTAGTGGAGGCAGCTCAAGTTAGGAGCCAAGGTGAAACCAATCCAAGGAGATACAAAGGTGGATAGGTGGAAAGCTGTAAACATGAACCCAAAAGGTTTAAGGTGTTTCTCCCCTAGGTATTTGGTTAGTTTATCAACCACAAGATAAACTAACCAATAGAACAAGATCTTGATCATACCATTAATTTTATTTATATCAGTTGCATGGTTTATTTATTGTGGGTGTGTTGTCACAATCACACAATTAATGAATTAAAAAAGCATGCAAGATGGAACTAAAATAAGACCGGCTGATGCGTAAAATATTATCTTAGACATGGTTAATCACTTAAGTATATCCAACTTAATATTAACAAGCTTGTAATCAAAGATAATAAAATGCAAATTTATTTATAAGGATAAAATACCTCAAAGAAAATATTAAGTCGGTATAGCCTTCCATAATCTTGGTTAAAATCGAACCATAGTTCAAAGTGCTTGACCAACCCTAGTTGGGGTGCTTTCAATTATTGGGGAATTCTAATTCAAGGTTTTGGGTTGACTTGACTTGGTTCGAATCAAGGGTTGACTGCCACAGTAGGACATGGTGTGACCAAGAGGTAAAGGTTTAGGAAATCCAAAATAAAAGGATTTTAGGATTGGGGAGTCCACTCAGCGGATCAAAGAGCTGCAAGTTAATGCTGTTGGCATTTGGAATGCCTACCTAAAAATCATTAAAGTTACTTGACCAACCCTATTTGGGGTAATGAGAAGGTAAATATAGATCCTTACTAATAGAATATTTAGGAAACATAATATTTTTAAGTCAATGGAGAGGATTGTTGGATTTAGATAAATTAGAGGGAGACTAATAAGTATTAATTTATTTATTTATCCCAATTTTATCATAATAAAGTACTAAACCTTTGATCATCTTAATTTGTAGAAATATAAAAAAAATGACTTCAAACATATCATTTTAAACAATACTTGAGAAGGAAAACCTTCTCACGAGCACCAATTTCCAAGAATGGCATAGGCATTTACACGTCATCCTTCACCATGAGAGGAAATTGTATGTGCTGGAAGAGCCTGTTCCTGTTGCACCTGGAAAAGAGGCTAGTGATGAGGGAATATCTCTCTATATGAAACATATGGATGATTACACATATGAACAATGTTTTGATGCTATCAGACTTGTCTAATGAGCTCTTGAAGCAACATGAAAACATGGGCGTGTATAGAATGATGTCTCACCTGAAGGATCTCAATCAAGAGAAGGAGATACAGGAGAGATATGAGATCTCCAATGATTTTTCCACAACTAATATTGGAGAGTCTGCACCATCTGGGCCTCATGTAGTCAAGATTATTGGCTACATTGAACTCCTAGACATCTTAGGGATTAAGTTCCCGGATGATTTGCGTACAGATCTCATCCTATAATTACTACCCAAGACCTTCTCTAGATTTATTGTCAACTATAGCATGAGAAAAAATGAGAAGATTATATCAGAAATTCTGACATTAATTCTCCAGGTAGATAAGGACATGGGGCGTGACAAAAATGCAGTTCTTATAGTGAATAAGAAAAGGAAGGACAAGGCAAAGGGACCAAGGACTTATAAACGGTCTGAAGCCCCCGAGCACCATCCATCCAAGAAGGGGAAGATTTAGAGGAAGGGCAAGGAATAAGAGGCGGTATGTTTTGCATGTGGAAATCAAGGCCACTGGAAGAGGAACTACACCCAGAAGTGTGTGGATTTTAAAGGTTCATTCATTATCGAGTGTAATCTTTCCATTTATACACATTGGGTATTAGATATAGCTTATGGGGCTCACATTTGTATTCAAATATAGGAACCAAGTATATTTAGAAATATTTCCAGAGGATAGGTGGATCTTCAAGCTACCAATGGTGCGAGGATGACTGCATTATCCATTGGCGATTACCACCTCTCATTGCCAACTGGGATGATTTTGGTTTTACACAATTTTTATTATGTTCCTAGTGTTACCAAAAACATAATTTCTGTATCATGTTTGGATATGGATGGATTTATTTTCATGTTTGGAAATAAGGGTTGCTTCTTTTATAAGAACAACGTATGTTATGGTATGACACATTTAAATAATGCTTTGTATGTATTAAATTACGAAATCCAAGTGTTGGCAATCGATAATGAAACAAACCCACATGAATCATACACCACCCATTTGTGGCATCACCATCTCGGTCATGTAAATGAGAAGTGCTTGAAAAAGTTATGCCAAGATGGCTATTTAGACTCTACTAAGCTAAAAACACTTGATAGATGCCACACTTGTTTACAAGGTAAAATTACTAAGCCGCCTTTCAGTGGATAGGGTGAAAGGGACATAGATATTCTAGGATTGGTGCACATGGATGTGTGTGGACCATTTCCACTAGAAGCTAGAGGTGAATATTCTTACTTCATCACTTTTACTGATGATTTGAGTAGATATGGATATATCTACTTAATGAGGTATAAGTCATAAGCCTTAGATAAATTTAAGGAATTCAAGAATAATGAAGAGAATCAGCTTGGTAATAAGATAAAGAAGCTTCGATCATATTGAGGTGGAGAATATCTGAACCAAGAGTTCATCGATCTTCTATGGGAGTCTGGGATTCTATCTCAGCTCACTCCTCCTTATACACCATAGTGGAATGGTGTTAGTGAAATGAGGAACCACACCTTGTTAGAAATGGTGAGGTCGATGATGAGTCATGGAGATCTTCCATTATCCTTTTGGGGATATTCATTACAAACTGCAGCATACACATTAAAACGAGTACCAAATAAGGTGGAAAATGGAATTCCCTCTGAGTTATGGAATGGAAAGAAACCCATTTTTTTGCACACACGTGTATGGGGATGCGAGACATTTGTTAAGGCCTTATCAGGCAACAAACTAGCACCCCGGGGCATAAAGTGTATCTTTATAGGATATCCCAGGGAAACAAATGGATATTACCTATATAACCCTTCATACAAGAAAGTTAATGTCACCATACAATCCATCTTTCTTGAGAGGGAGCACATCCTTTAAAAGGATAGTGGGAGCAAGATTGACTTCGACGAAGTTGATGCTCAAGATACACATGATTTGGTACAGGAACAAGTTCCACAGGTCCCCATGGAAGAGGTTCCAGAAACACAAGTATTGCGTAGGATCTCAAGAGAGGTAAGGGAACCAGAGAGATTTGGTTTCCTAGTCACCGAGGATGGTGAATCATTATTTTTAGACAATGATGAACCTCTCTCATACAAGGAAGCAGTAGAAAGCTAAAAATATTCAAGATGGCTAGAAGCTATGAATTATGAGATGGATTACATGTATCAGAACCAAGATTGGGTTCTGGTCGATGATCCAGTTGATGTATAGCCTATTGGATGCAAATGGGTATTCAAGAGAAAACTGGACATGGAAGGTTAGGTTATCACCTATAAATCAAGGCTAGTGGCTAAAGGATCCAGACCGTGTCAAGGAATTTACTATGATGAAACCTTTTCGCCAGTTTCCATGTTTAAATACATAAGAATCATACTTGCCATAGCAGTTTAACATGAATATGAGATTTGTAAAATGGATTTCAAAATAACATTCCTTAATGGGAACCTTCAGGAAGATGTCTATATGACACAACCAGAAGGTTTTGTGACACCAGGTGAATCCAAACGGGTTTTCAAGATTCATAAATCCATTTATGGATTAAAGAAAGCATCCAGGTCATGGAACATTCGATTTGATGAAGCCATAACGGAATTTGGTTTCATTAAGAACGAATGTGAGCCATGTGTTTATAAGTAGTTTAATGGGAATGCGGTCATTATCCTACTAGTATATGTTGATGACATATTGGTAATTGGAAATGATATACCAGTATTACAATCAGTTAAGGACTGGTTGAACAAATGTTTCTCCATGAATGAATTGGGTGAAGCAGCCTACATTTTAGGGATCAAAATCATTCGTGATAGATCCAAAAGGCTGATTAGACTAAGTGAGGGTACATACATTGACCAGATACTAAAGATATTTAGTATGGAACAATCTAAGAGGGGATTAGTTCTAGTGTCACATGGCATACATCTTTCTAAGAAAATATGTCCTCAGAAACAACAGGAGAAAGATAGAATGAGTAAGATTCCATACGCTTTGGCTATAGGATCTATCATGTATGCCATGTTATGTACTAGGCTTGATGTTGCCTATGCACTGAGCATGGTAGGCAGATATCAAGAAAATCTAGGAGAACAGTATTGGACTACTGTTAAGACTATCCTTAAGT
Organism: Viscum album; assembly: GCA_963277665.1. Classification (NCBI taxonomy): domain Eukaryota; kingdom Viridiplantae; phylum Streptophyta; class Magnoliopsida; order Santalales; family Viscaceae; genus Viscum; species Viscum album. Next base: position 1,478,746,939 of record OY728166.1, read on the forward strand.
ATCTGAGAAGAACTAAGGATATGTTCCTGGTGTATGGAGGAGACGAGGAGCTTTTCATCAGAGGGTGTGCTGATGCTGATTTTAAGTCAGATCAAAACGATATGAAATAACAATCTGGATTTGTTTTCTGTCTCAATGGAGGAGTTGTGAGATCGAAGAGTTTAAAGCAACCAGTTTTCACTGATTCTAAAGCGTATTCCGAATATATAGCGTCTTCTGATGCAGCCAAGGAAGCTGTATAGATTCAGAACTTTTTCCAGGAGATTGATGTGGTGCCTAATAGTAAAGATCCTATCACATTATATTGTGATAATACCACAGTGATGGCTCTTGCAAAATAACCAAGGTCACATCAACAGATGAAGCACATACTCTGGAAGTATCACCTCTTGAGAGATTTCTATCAAAGGGGTGAAGTTGCAGTGAGCAGAGTGTTTACAGAATATAATGTGGCATACCCCATAACTAAAGGCCTATCTCAGCAGAATCATGAATATCTTGTGAGAGTTAGTGGGTTAAAGGTTGTTAGAAGTTAGTTCTAGTCCAAGTGGGAGTCTGTTGGAGTTTGTGGCCTATAACCAACTGCTTTTTTACTTTATTTATTAATAAATACCTTATCACATCTTGATTGTTCTTATGCATGAAAATGCATGTGATAATGTCCCAAGGATAACTGTTGCATTAAAGGGTCATAACAGATCCCCACTATGATGAGAACCCAAAAGTGCGATAACAATGTTCTTGAATATATGTTCTATGGCCGGATGATGTAATTTTAGGGACACAAATAATACAGGACATTAAGGGTGAGGACTCATAAAAATTTGAGGCACCTTCTCAAGGTGTGCGCCCTTGGTAATATCCATGAGGATATTATGAGAATGAGACCGGCCAGTAGGAAATCCACATTTCATAGTGTCATTGGATGTTCCTATCTACGGAAATGTGTATTGGTCCTTTTAATATTTTTATTAATGGGTATTGCAACTCACTCACTTATATGTATTGACGAAAACTGTGATGACACACTGTTTGTAGTGAGGTAGGATATGTTGGGTGCATCACGAGTAATACTGCATTAATAGATAATGTGAGAAAGGATTTTTCCCTTCTGTTCTATAATGGAAGTAGATATATCAGGCCCTTTGATGGAATTGATATAGCCTAAATAAATCCATAGCCATGGTAAGAAATGGGCGAGTTTAATTTCGGGATGTCAAAGAAAGAATGATTGAGCACATAGGTTGATGGCACTGGCATGCAACCCGCTTGATTCAAGATATCGAGACAAAGGGATTACATTACATGGTAAGCATTCATAGGAGGTGACACATCATTACAGCGTTAAATTCTTTCTCTATGGGTGCCTCGGCATATTGTTATACACTAATCTTGGACTTTAGGCAGGTTCCACCTAATGGAAGTGTGAAAGAGGCCTGGAGGGCCACACACTAAGTGTGTCCAAGTATCTCAGTTAAATATTAATTTAACAAATTGAATAAATATTATTCCCGACTTTGGTTTAATAATTATTCAAGAATGCCTGATCGCATTTATTTCGACACTAGTTATTCGAGAGAATATATTTTGGGTGAAATAATATATTTATTAGTGAGTAATGCAGTGATATTTGTTTGAGAAATAAATAGCCGTTATTCAAGGTCTAATACATGTGGTGGAGTAAATAAAGAAAAATGGAAAAACAAAAGTACACGCCATGTATATTAAATATACACACTATGTATTTTTTTCTGGGAATTTATGAGAAATAATATTATTTATTTAATTAAATAATATTAGGTGTAATTCACTAGGCGCATGTCAGGTAATAATAATAGTCAACTGTTATTATTAGACATGTGGTATTACTAAGAATTAAATGAAATGAATAAATGATTTTGGGTAATTAATTCATTTTATTATTCTATGTAATTAAAAGTCCCAATTATATATTTCTCATTTGCTTAGCCATTTTTTGTGGTTGTGAACAATGGATCTAGAGAAATCTCTCAAGTCAAGAGAGAATTATTTTCTTCCAAGAACTCTCTGAAGCTATGAGAAAGAGATCCTCCTCCACTGGATCAAGGTGATCGAAGGAGGACTTCGCAAGAAAAGGCTCTTTTGCGCTAGCACCCAAAGATCCATCCGGCAATGTCCAGTGATACGTGGAGCATGTGTGGATCACCACAAGAGGAATCCTACACTTGGATTCTATGACGCAATGGCAGATCACATCGGATCGTCACCAGAAACATCAACGAAGAAATATTTCCATTGAGGTAATTCTTGTCAATTAATTAAATTAATTATAACCAACATATGATGATCCTATCTATGGTTCCAGGAATCCCCTCTTTTCTTTTTCATTCTTCGTTCAATTCCGAAGATCCAATGTTTTATTATCGTGACAGATCTCGGATTGATCGTTGTTAACGCTAAAATTATAGTTGGGTACACCCACTAACGTGCTTCCGCTATGCCCAGAACCTTCACATCATCCACACTGAACCATACCCACATGCTCAAGGGAGGTCACATCAAGCACACAAACCCATATTTATATATTCTAGGGAGGTCACCTCAAACACACCGACCCATCCCTATAAACTCCAGGGAGTTCACCTCAAGCACACTGACCCATCCCCACAGACTCTGGGGAGGTCACATCAAGCACACCGACCCGTCTCCACATACTTTTTGGAGGTCACATCAAGTACACCGACCCATTCCCATAGACTCTAGGGAGGTCACATCAAGCACACCGACCCATCCTAACAGACTATGGGGAGGTCACCTCAAGCACAATGACCCAAGCCTCAGAAGGAAAGGTTTAACAAGCACATGCAACACAAATAAGGACCATAAGTCATCACAAAGCTCACCATATGATCTCGGGGCACTAGTCGCTAGAGACCTATCCACTCTTCACAACATGTCTCATCTCACCCATTAGGGCCTCCATCAGGTACCTAGACCAATCATGATCTCTTCTCACCGATACCATCTCATACCCTTCACCCATCAGTTGTCAGATTTGGTGCCATAAAGCCAACTTTTAAGTACTTGATGATTATATATATTCATTATCTTGAATATTAATGAAGTTTCTTATCACATTATGATCAGTACTCTTCATGAAATAGTATGTGATAATGTGTTAAGAATATATGTCACACTAAAATTTCATAGTAGTTCCTTACTATAATGATAACCTGGAGGTCCCATGAAAATATTTTTGAATTTATATTTTTTGTAGCCAGATGAAATTATTTGATAGGACACAAATGATATAAACTATCAGGGGTGGAGACTCATAGTACTTTGAGACACCCTCTCATGGTGTGTGCCCTTGGTAATTTCTAGACCAGAAGATTATTAGAATGAGACCCGCTAGTAGAAAATCCATATTTATATGTATTATTGGATGTTCCTATCTTCAAACATGTGTATTGATACTTAAACTTTAATATTATCATTAATTAATACCATAAGTTGCGTACTTTAATGTATTTCTAAAAACCATGATGAAATATGATTGTGGTGAAGTGAGATATGTTGGGTGTGACACATGTGATATTGCATTAATAAATATTGTGAGAAAATATTTAGCCTTTCTATTTCTTAACAAAACTTGATATCTCATGCCCTTTGATGGTAATGGAACTGTCTGGATAAATCCATGAGCATAGTGTTCTGTGGACAAGTTCATTTTCATAAAGTGAAAGAAAGAGACGTCAAACACATAGGTTGATGACACCAACATGCAACCTTATTTATTAGAGATACCATGATAAATAGATTATATTATATAGTAATCATTTGTATGAGATTGTATGTCATCGCAATATTAATTTCTTTCTCGACGGGTGTTGTTCCGTGTTGTTAGACGCTAACCTTATACTTTAGGTAGTTTTGACTAATGCCACTAAGAAAGGGGTTTGGAGGGTCACACACTAAGTGTATCCAAAATCTTGGTTAAATTCAATAATGAATTTAACATGTAAGAATAAACATTATTCATATTTTTTGGTTTAATATTTCTTTGGGTTTGGTTGATCACCAATATTTAATCACAATTTATTTGAAAAAATAAGCGAGTTAAATGGTAATAATAAATATTTATTTGTAAGGTCTAGAAAATATAATATTTATTCTATTTATTGAAAAATAATGAAATTATATTTATTTATTAAATAAATATTCATTATTCAAGGTTCAATAAATGTTGATGAAGATAAGTGGACCGAGTTCAATGGTCTGATTGAAAATGATATTAATGATATTTATTTATTCTTAGGTGATGTACATGTTAAGTGAATAATAGTTATATTAGTATCAAGGAATGAGGTTCACTAAGAATTAAAGAATTGTTAAGGAGGCTTATATGAAAATAGTCTACCCAAAACTTTCCTCAATATATATCTAGTTATATTACTTTCATAAGTGAGATTGGTTGTGCACAACAGATATAGAGAAGATCTCTAAAACCCTAAAGAGAGTTCTAGAGATCTAGAGTGTACTCTCTCCCCCTCCTTCTCTCTCAATCCATTGAGAGAACTCCAATAATTCTTTATCCTCAAAGAGAACCCTCTTATGATCAACCATGAATGACGTAAGCGAGCAAGAGAGACTATACTAGCACCCATTGATTCTATGATGGCATTCTAAGATTTTGGTGCATGTTTGGATCACCACTAGTGTGATTCAACACTTAAATTCTACAAAAAAATGATGATACAATGAGATCGAGTCAACCAGATCATCAATAAAGAAATAATTACCAGTTTAAGTAATTTTAGGTCTGCTTATAAATTAATTATAAAGTACATGTGATAATCCTTCTCTTATGATTATGAAATTTATGTTAATTAATCCTTGAATTAATTCCATTGGTCATTATGTTTTCGTTGTGTACATCTTAGATTATTCAATTATTATGAAAAAAAGACGAGTTGGCCATGCCCAACCATGCACTTCCACTGTTCCTGGAACCTACAAGTGGTATTAGAGTGGTCGCATGATTAATTAATTAATTTATTAATCACCGATTTAATGTTATGAATTTTCAATTTCTTTTACTTTAAATCTATTTGTTCTTGGAATTCAAACATCATTTTATCTCCCCTTTCTTCGTTATTTCTCACACAACCAATAAATTGGTTAAATTAAAACGAAGAAACATTTGAAAATTCCATTCGGAGATTCCAAGAATTCTGCTTAGATAACACAAGACTATACGCCATGTAAATAACATATATGACGTGTAGTCCTTGTGTTTTTGTTGTAGAGAACAGGAGGTTCTAAATGTGGCGTGTATTTTCTACACATCATGGGGACTAGAAAACCATGCAACTTCTAGGTCTCACATTGAGTAGGAAGATTACACGTCATGTACCTTGTATATATCTAGGGCAGAAAACTATGCTCAATTCCTAGGCATGTGTCACAAACATAGGCAGAAGAGATCACATGCCGTGTAACCCAGCATATGCTATGTAGTCTGCTGCATCAAGTGTGCTTAATTTAACATAGAGAGAAGAATTAATTATATAATTAAACCTATACACATTTATTCCACGTATCATTTTTTTGATAGTACATGCCATGTCAAATGATTTTTGATTATATATTAAATTAATTTCCATTTTAAATTCTAAATCTACAAGTTGTGTATGGTCTTTGTTTATAGTACACTCCACACACATGAAGAGCACCACATGCAGTGTAATTTTCATGTGTTTTGTGTGTCATTTTTTTGACAGTACATGCTATGTAATTACAAACCATCCAATTTATGTTGGATGGAAAGGAGATGCACAAAAAAAAGGATCATACCAGGTAGTTTAGACAAGCACATGTCGTTTCCTCCATGTACACTTTTGTACTTAACAAATTTTAAATAAAATTAATTTGTTTAAAATTATGGATGATGCTAATTCAACGATGATTGGATGGAATTAAGATAAATTTAATTAATTGGATTAATTAATGTAATTTTATCTTAATTAAGGAATAAATCAAATTAATTGATAACTATATTGCATATGTGTGTTCGTTGTATGCTATGTGGATGATAACGAGATTAGAAAAAACCTATGTATGTGTCTGATTTTATTTTAATTTATTAAATTAAAATGATGACCGAAGAGTCATCCCCTCATAATTATTATGTAAGAGCCATGTGCCCATAGTTTATTTTATTAAAAACCCCCTTATCCAATCCATTGGATCCCATCACCTGTGTGTGAGTAAAAGATCATATAAGGATGGAGCTCCCAGGTGAGAGGAGGCAGTTTGAGTCCCAAAGCTGAGGTAAAACCAATCGAGGTGATACATAATAGAAGAGGGGGAATGTTGCAATAAAAAATAAGCTACGATTCAAGGTGTTTCCCATAGGGTTGAGGGTTAGTTTATCATTAGATAAATTAACTAACCATTAGGGAATCTCATAATTATGCCACTTATATTTTATTTTTGTCAGTTGCATGGATGATTATTTATGTCTATGGATGCTACACAATCACATAATAAATAAATTAAAAATCACGCAAGATGAAATAAAATTAAACCAAATTATGCGTAAATTTTATCATACATGGTTAATAACTTTAGTAAAATCCACTTAATATTAACAAGTCATGTGATACGATAAAACTAGGCTTTTAATCATAAGGATAAAAATACATCACCTAAAATATTAAGTCGGTATAGCCTTCCACTACTTATGTTAGAGTCAAACCCATACCTCAAAGTGCTTGACCAGCCCAAGTCATAGTGATTTCAATTATCATGGAACTTTTAGCTAGAAGTTTTGGGGTTGAATTAACTTGGTTGACATAAAGGGATGACTTCTCAAGCAGGACTTAGTGTAACTAAGAGGCAAGGGTTGGGGAAGTATTTATCCAATATTTCAGGATTGGGGAGTTGATATCCCTATGGGAATTATTAATTCTTATCGGGTTACCAAATTTAGAAATTTAAAAACACGGATCAAACAGACCACTAAACTATAGGGTAGAATAGGATATTCAAGTCTGAGGTCGAACCCATAGAGATAGGGTTGGGGAAAATATTAATTAAATAAAATAAACCCAAGATAATTTCGAAAAATCTAAACTACTCAGCATGAGATTGGTTTTAGAATAGAGGAGAATAAAATATAAAAATGGTACCGGGTTGCAATGATTCTAGGTTCATGAGATGATAAGGTATGAAATAATTAATAACAACCATACAATCATTAGAATTAGGTCCTAGCGAGTTCAATGGTCATGAAAAACGCTCTCTATCCTAAGTTCTCCTTTTATCATGGTCAGGTACTTCAGATTACAAGAAATGGGTAACCCGAAACCTTATTTAAACATAGGGAAAGGAAAAAACCAATGGTCATGGTGGAAGTATAGTCACTAGATTACATATTAAATAGTTTTATTCAATCTTGGCAATGGTCATGCACAAAGAAATAAATTAAACTCAATCATGAACCACGCTCACCATGGTCATGAAAGAAGAAATTATGGAGAGGATAGAATTGAAGAACAAATATGAAATCCCAGTATAAATTTAAATTAATTATAAAATACTTTTTACATTCAATTACCCTTCATCACGATTGCCTTGACACAAAGAAATCATCCATTTAAGCTAATCATGAGCGGGTGTTAAAAAATAAGAAAGGAAAAATCCTAAAAAAGTGGTGGTGCAGGTGTCCATGCCTTCATCCGGTGGAGTCTCCTCATCAAGATATGTCCATAAGATGCTACAAATGGTGCGTCTAGGGACTCTATTTATAGGTTCTAAAAGGGGTTTGTCCTACACTGGTCATGACATGTACTGAAGGTACACGTCGTGTACCCTCGGTCCACATTGCCTCTGTGTCCGCGTGAGTCTTCCATGTATCATGTTCATTAATTAAAAGTTTGATCATCATCACATTGTATACAAGGGAAAATGACTTGTACTTTCTTGGTCTATAGTTATCACAGATCTCGCTGAAATATTCTCGAAAATTAGTGCCGAAAAGTTTCACATCGTGTACTGAGGTTACACGACAAGTACTTGTCATTCACGACATGTTTTATCATCACAACTTGTTATGGTAGAGGAATGATTCTCCAATTAAGTCATGACGTGTAAGTTAAGTTCACTCCATATAGTAGTTTGGACCAGTTTTCTTGCTTTTCTTCCTCTTCTAAAATCCGGTGTCGCACCGCAAGCAAAGTGAAGCAACGTGAAGGGTCCTTTAGCTCAAATTTTCACCACTTTTCATTTATTTTTCATAAATTCTTCATTTTCTTCCATAAAACACAAAACAAGTAAATACATTCCAAAATTGGAAATATTTATCATTTAAATAAAAAATTCAATACATAAAACATTATAAAATATATGCATGAAATACACCTATTAAATCCCCCCACACTTGAATTCAGCCTTTCCCTCAAGGATGAAATCTCACATACTACAAAGGATGCTCACTATACCATGATTTAGATTCAATTTCAATAAAATCAATTGATAAAATGGAAAATTAATTGTTCAATCATCACATGGGAAAATTCATTAATGCCTCACTTTTCAATGAAAACAAGTCAACCATGTATTTTAATTTTTCTTTTTAGAAACAACCAAGCCTTTTCATTAATCCATTTTCATTTTTCAATCCATTATTAATATGAATTCCATTTACAATCTACCAAACATGAATTTTTCCACTTATCATTAGGGTAAAAATGTAAATGGAATTCACCACATACCTCAAGAACATGTAACTTACCATAGGCTTTCAAGGAATCAAACATCTCCACCGTGTAAAGACAACATCACAATTAATCATGAGGGATTAATCATTTAGGATCATATGACTCTAAGGCTTTAAGGTAGGTAGGTAAATGATATAAAAAGTAAATCTCAAAAAGGAGGTTTGACTCTAAATCATTTTCATGATAATCAAAAAATAATCTCAATGATTATCTCCCTCTACATATGTAATCTTTCTATTCCCCCCAAAAAATATCTCAAAGTGGGCTCATGATACATGTAGGAACAATGATAGAATCAACCTATCTTGCTCATTTTTTTTCTTTTTCAAAAGTTGTGCTGAGGTAAAATCCCACATTCATCACCTAACCATATACTTTTAAAAATTGTCGATTTGGAAAATGGTGATTTTTGATTCTCCCAAAAACACAACCCAATTTTTTATTTTTTTTCAAATGTTTTTTTAAGAGAGGTGAATAATAAAATACAATGAAGGATGTCTTGTCCTTTCCCATATCACAATAGAAAATCCCCCAAAAAAATATCCACTGTAAATTACATCCTAGTACACCCAAAAAAATTCACCCCCACACTTATTATTTTAAATATCATGAAAAACATTTGGAGGAATATAGAAATGGATAAAATAGGATTGTAACATGGATTAATACCTAAAAAGGAAATTCATGGATTCTACGAGCTTAAAAGTGATTAATGAAAGGTGGTTCTCAAGATAAGGGCTAACAAAAATAATGCATCAATCATTTTAAAAGTGATTCTGTTCAGTCATAGATTCAATAAGATGCAAAGAAATTTCTAGAAGAAAACATGTCTCAGTTTCTCAAGAAATATACTATAGAAAGAATAAATTCAAAACATGGCTAATTCTCAGAAAAATTTCATTTACAATGATTAACATGCTCCCTTGAATCATGATTTGTCAAATCCTAATCCACACGCCTATCTCTACTAATTATTTTCTCCATTTTTATTATTCAAATTTATTGATAAAGAAATTTAAATACACAATATGATAATTATCCTAGGTAGTTTATGTCTCCTAGTTCATTTGATTAAAGCATGAGTCAAATACGGGGCATGAAATTAACAATTAAAGCTATAAAACAATTAAAACGTGTGGAATAATGTTTAAAAATTCATAATTGAAAAATTTAATCCCCTTGAAAAGTTATTATTTGAATTCGGATGCATAGGTACCGCCTGCTGCTTTTCTTCTGCCCACCACTTGTGCATTTGATGGACCTGAAAAAATAAAAATCTAGTGAAAGTTCAGGCCCTTGAAATGAAGCTCAAAAATTGTAAGGGGATTGAAATTAAATCCTAATATAAAATTAAATTCTAAGAAAGCAATAAATATAAAATCCTAGAAAGTGATAAAAAATTGGGTTGCCTCCCGAAAGCTGCTCTTTTTTAACAGTCATTTAGCTCGACCATATATAGGTTAGCTGATTGGAGGGTAATATAGTGCTAACCATCTCTTGTTTACCCAATATTGACTTTTGTTGTCCTCTTATATCACCTTGAAATTTCCTCAATGGAATTGGCGTGGATCTTGGTGGTGGTGACGAGAGTCTGAACAGTATGAGTATTACTAACAGAATCTCAGCATCTGTCCATACCCGGTAAAATTTTTCTTATTCAATGGATGATTGCATGTGTTAGAATTCTTTAATGATAACTTCAGGTTCTATAACTATCTCTTCAACTTCTTCTGTTGCTGCTTCTTCTTCTTATTCCACTATGTAGTCAACATAAGGTGAAACTTGCTCCTCCTTCTCCTCCTCCTCTTCTTCTTGTGGTGCACTTAGACTTTCTAAAAAGTTTTTCATAAATTCGCAGCCGTCATTCCTTTCTCCTCTTCTTCATCTTCTTCTTGATTTCCCTCTTCTTCCTGTAGTTGTTTTCTATTTTTTTTTTCATAAAATTCAAGTTCTACATCAAGGTCACCCTCTTCATTTTATTATGAGCTTTAAAAATCAAGGGCATCATGATTAGAATAATTATAAGCATAAAAAGTGGTACATGCCTTAACTACTTTGTCCACGATTGTTTGATTATGACACTCCTTGTAGAATTATATCTACAGGCTATGGGGTGTTGTGACATCAACACTTGGGTACTGTTGTGGGAACTCATATGGTTGACTTCTCATTTCTTTAATATCGATGAGTAGTTGCACCATGTCAACTAGTATACCAGTGAACCTCTCCATGGTAGTTATTCTTCTCTACAGTCCTGCCATCACAAATAAAAATATACAATGTGGTAAAAAGTAATAAAAATGATAATAAAAATAATATGATAAAATTATTAAACAAACAACATGAGATAAGACTTTGTCTAAATTATTCAACTAATAGTTCTCCACTCCTATCCCCGATAATGGCACTAAAAATTTGATAGCCTCACAGGCGTCGTTAATTCCCACCAGGTTACCAAATTTAGAAATTTAAAAACATGAATCAAACAGACCACTAAACTACAAGTTATTATAGGATATTCAAGTCTGAGGTCGAACCCAAAGAGATAGGGTTAGAGAAAATATTAATTAGATAAAATAAACCTAAGCTAATTTCAAAAAATCTAAAATACTGAGCATGGGATTGGTTTTAGAATAGAGGATAAGAAAATATAAAAATGGTACCGGATAGCAATTATTCTAGGTTCATGAGATGAAAAGGAATTAAATAGTTAATAACAACCATACAGTCGTCAGAATCGGGTCCTAGTGAGTTCAATGGTCATGAAAAAGACTCTCCATCCTATGTTCTCCTTTTCTCATGGTCAGATACTTTGTATTGCAATAGATGGGTAACCCAAAACCTTATTTAAACATAGGGAAAGGATACCCCCTATGGTGATGGTGTAAGTATAGTCCCTAGATCACATATTAATCAGTTTTATTCAATCTTGGCAATGGTCATGCACAAAGAAAGAAATTAAACCCAATCCTGAACCCTGCTCACAATGGTCATGCAAGAAGAAATTAGGGAGATGATAAAATTAAAGAACAAATATGAAATCCCAACATGAATTTAAATTAACTATAAAATAATTCTTACATTCAATTACCCTTTATTACGCTTTACTTGGCATAAATAAATCACCCGCTCATGCTAATCACGAGCAGGTGTTAAAAAATAAGAAAGGAAAAATCATATAAAAGTGGCAGCGCAGGTGGCTGTGCCTTCGTCTTGTGGTGGGTCCTCATTGAGCTCCATCTAGAATATGCTCCAAATGGTGGGCTAGAGACTCTATTTATAGGCTCTAAAAGGGGTCTGATCGATGCTAGTTATGACATGTATTGAAGGTAAATGTCATGTACCCTCAGTCCACGTTGCCTCCATGTCCGTGTGAGTCTCCCACGTATCACATTTATTAATTAAAAGTTTGACCGTCATCACATCGTGTACGAGGGGATCATGAGGTATAATTTCTCAGTATACACTTATCGTAGATGTCACTAAAATCTTCTAAAAATTTAGTGCCGAAAAGTGTCACGTCGTGTACTGAGGTTAAACAACATGTACTTGTCATTCACGGTGTGTTTTCTTGTCACAAATAGTTCTGGAAGATGCATGCTTCTCCGATGAAGTCACAACGTGTAAGTGAAGTACACACTGTGTAGTAGTTTTCACCATTTTTCCAGATTGTCTTCCTCTTCCAAAATCCGATGTCATGCCGTGAGCAAAGCTAAGCGGTGCGAAGGGTCGTTTAGCTCAATTTTCCACTGCTTTTCATTAATTTTTCACAAATTCTTCGTTTTCTACCATAAAACATAAAAAAAGTAAATACATTCCAAAATTGGAAATATTTATCATTTAAATACAAAATTAAATACACAAAACATTATAAAATATATGTATTAAATACACTTATCAGGAGTCCACTCAATAGATCAAGGAACTATGAGTTAATGTAGTTAGGGAGTTATGCCTACCTAAAACCCTTCAATTAACTTTTCATGCACAAGTTTGGGTTATGATAAGGGGAATATGGGTCATTGACAATAGAATATACCTAAAATAGGATATTCTAAAACTAAAGGTGAGAGATATTAGGTTTTAAAAAAATAGTGGGAGATTAATAAAATTTGAAATTTGAATTTTTTTAATCAAATATTCAATCTATGAAGTATTAATAATCTTCTCTTAAATTTTGTAGTTTTGTCAAAGAACATGAATTTGACCATATCACTGCGATCCATACTAGATAATGAAAAAATTCTCATTGGATAAAACTTCCAAGAAAATTATACGCACTTACGTGTTATACTATGCTGTGAACATAAATTATACATACTGGAAACCCCACTTCCTCGGTTGTTTGCTAAAGAGGCTAGTGAGGAAGAAATATCACTTTACCTAAAACATGTGGATGATAGAATGGATGTACAATGTTTCATGATATCCTCCATGTCCAGTTATATTCTAAAGAAATATGAGGATATGGATGCATATAACATCATATCTCACCTTCATGATCTTTATCAGGAAAAGGAGAGACAAGAGGGATATGGGATCTCCATCGCATTGTTCACATACAATCTTGGAGAGTCGGTTCCAGATAGGCCTGATGTGGTCAGGATGATTGGATAAATAGATTTCTTATATATCTTGGGGTTTAAGATCCCCAATGAGTTGATTAAATATCTCATTCTATCCTTACTACCTAAAACCTTTTCCTGTTTTATTGTGAATTATAATATGAGAAATAGCGAGAAGACTATTTCAGAACTTCTTAACCTTATTCACCAAGTTGATAAAGACATGGTGTGTGAAAAAAATGCGGTTCTTATGGTGAATAAGATAAGTAAGAATAGGTAAAAGGGTTTAGAGACTCATTCCAAGTCTAAGGATCCAGAGCACCATCCTTATAAGAAGAAGAAGATCTAGTAGAAAGCATAGAAGTAGAATATAGCGTGTTTTGCATGTGGTAAAAAAGGCCACTAGAAGAGGAACTGCACCTAGGAAAATAAGTAAGGGGAAACTTTATGTGTATTTGTTATCGAGTGTAATCTTTCCATATCTACAAGTTGGGCATTAGATACTGCATGTGGTGCTAACATTTATATCCAAATATAGATTCCAAGTAGATTTTAGAAGGTTTATAGAGGTGACGTGGATCTACGGGCTGCCAATGGGGTGAGGATGTAATATCTATACATCAGATACTACTAACTCATATTACCAACATGAATTATTTTGGTTTCAAAGAACTATTATTATGTGCCTAGTGTTACTAAGAACATCATCTCTATTTATTTTTTAAACATGAATGGATTTATTTTTAGTTTTAGAAATAAGAGTTTCTAATTTTATAAAGATAACATATGTTATGGTATGACACAATTGAATAACAATATTTATGTATTAAATTATAAAAACCAAATATTGGAAATTGATAACGAATCAAATTCATGTGACTCATTTCACACATAGTTGTGGAATCACCATCTTGGTTATGTAAACAAGAAGCATTTTATGAAGCTCTATCAAGATGGTTACTTAGACTCTTTTGAGATTAAACCACATGAAAGATGTCATTCTTGTTTACAAGTCAAGATGAATAAACCACCATTTGGCATTCAAGGTGAAAGGGCCACAAAGATTATATAATTCTTACACACTGATGCATGTAAACCTTTTCAAGTAGAATCTAGATGTGGATTCTCTTACTATTATGACTTTTATCAATTAATTGAGTAGGTACCATTATTTCAACTTAATGTGGTGTAAGTATGAATCCTTTGAGAAGTTTAGGGAGTTCAAGAATAAAGTTTAGAATCATCTTGGTAATAAGATAAAGAAACTTTTATTGGATCAAGGTGGTGAGTATCTTAACTAATAATTTATTGGCTTTTTATGGGAGTATGGGATTTTATCTCAACTCAATCCTCCCTATACAAGACAATGGAATGGAATTAGTGAAAGGAAAAAGTGTACCTTAATAGACATGTTAAGGTCAATGATGATTCACACAAGCCTTTCATTATCCTTTTAGGGATATGCATTACACACGACAACATACATACTAAATTGATTTCCAACTAAAGAAACAAACGATATTCCATTTGAGTTATGGAGTAGAAATATGCTTGTTTTTCACATATTCATGCATGGGGATGTAAGGTGTTTGTTAAGGGTAGCTCAAGCAACAGAAAAACACCTTAGGACACAAGGTTTATCTTTATAGGTTACCCCAAGGAAATGAGGGGATGCTACCTATATGATCCCTTAGATAAGAAAGTTATAGTTTCTAGGAAATCTATATTACTTGAGAGGGAACTCATCCTTAAGAAGGATAGTGGGAGTAATATGGTATTTCAGGAAGTTTTTCCTCAAGATAAAAAAGATTTGGTATGGGAAAAGACTCCATAATTCATTGTAGAAGATGTACTTCCTAAAACACAAGTAATATGTAAGAGAACCATAAAGGTTAGAGAACCTAGAAGATAAGGATTTGTAGTCATAAAAGATGGTGACTCATTATTGGTTGACAATAATGACCCTCTATTTTACAAGGAGGTAGTTGAGAGATCAGAAGTGTGGGTTTGGTTGATCCCCCAACAGATTTAAATCATGTTGGGTGAAAATGATTATTCAAGAGAAAGATGGACATTGAAGGTCAGGTTAGTACCTATAGAGCATGACTAGTGGCTAAAGGTTTCATAAAATTCCATGTCATAGACTATGAAATTACCTTTTATCCAATTTACATGATTAAATCAATTATATTTTCTCTTTCAATAGTATCTTTCCATAAGTATGAGA
Source organism: Viscum album (assembly GCA_963277665.1). NCBI lineage: Eukaryota > Viridiplantae > Streptophyta > Magnoliopsida > Santalales > Viscaceae > Viscum > Viscum album. The sequence goes on from OY728166.1 coordinate 1,478,762,493, forward strand.
TTTGAAAGATGGATGTCAAAACTACTTTCCTCAATAGGAACCTTCAGGAAGATGTGTATATGACACAATCAAAATTCTTTATGGCATAAGGTGACTCCAAAAAGGTATGAAAGTTAGAGAGATCCATTTATGGATTAAATAATGCATCCATATCATAGAGAATTCAGTTCAATTAAGCTATAAAAGAATTTGGTTTCATTTAGAATAGATGCGTGCCATGTGTTTACACGTGGTTTAGTGTGAGTATGGTATTCTTCATATTAGTATTTGTTGATGACATATTACTAATTGGAAATGTGATACCATACTTACAAGAGTTTAAGGAATGGTTAAGCAAGTGATTATCCATGAAGGAATTTAGTGAAGTATCCTATACTCTTGGGATCAAGGTCATGTGTGATAGATCAAAGATGCTTTATAGACTAAGTCAAAGTAAATATATTGAATAGATGCTGAAAAGGTTTATTATAGAATAACCCAATAGGGGATTGGTTCTTGTGTCACATGGTATATATTTTTCTAAGAAAAAATGTCCTCATACACAATAAGAAAGAGATAGAATGAGTAAGATCCCATATACTTCCGCGATAAGACCTATCATGTAAACCATATTATGTATGAGGATTCATGTTACCCATGATTTGAGAAAAGTAGTCAAATATTAATCCAATCTAGGTAAACAAAATTGTAATTATATTAAGTCTATATTTAAGTATCTAAGGTGAACTAAGGATATATTCCTAGTTTATGGAGGAGATGAAGAGCTAGTCATCAGGGGTTTTACAAATTCTAGATTTTAGATAGATCAAAATTATCTGAATTTGTATTTAGGATATGTCTTCAATATAAATGGAAGATATATGAGTTATAATATTTCAAATCATCTAGTTGTTAATTCTATAATGGATTTTGAGTATATTTTAGCTTTCAAAGTTGATCGTACCAGGATTTACTGTGTAGTTTTCACCTTTACACCACTTTGTTGAACTTATTTTATATTGAAAATTATAAAAATAATGACAAGTTTAATTCCATTTTTGAATCATTTATTTTTTATCACTGTTAAAAAGGGAAATGATACTTGTTTTGATGATTACATTGCAGGAGGAGGTGATTTGGAGGGCCCATGATGATGTCCAAGAAAAATGGGCCAAACTGCGCAGGATCCAAACACACTAGTGGATTAATCTTCACACTTCTACTATACCATGAATCCAATTGGGATTATATTTTTTTATCAGGTCCAAAATTCATTGGTATACATTTCATATGAAGGAACCCAATACCCATTCTACCATCTGGTGGCCCAACCGACCTAATCTGTCCAGAACACCGAATCTGCACAATGTCAAAAGTTGTGTGCTGTGATCTGTCCATATGTTGGGATATAGGTGTCCTATTTATGCCAAAATCTTGGTGGAGACTGCCAAGATGTGGGGATAAAACTTTTTTATTTTCTCCAAATCTATATAAGGCTTTATGGAGGTAGAAACACCTGTGAAAAGTGGTTTTAATAATTCTATATGCTCAAAACCACCTTCCCTTTTTCGTATAAAATGGAACCTTGGGATCCTCATTTGTAAGTTCGGACAGGAGGAAAAGATCTGGTATTTTGGAGACCCAAATAAGTACGCTCATCATCCAAGGAGTTTAGGAGGCCCATATCCTTATAGGGTAATCAAGGATGAAGAGGGAGTTCCACCCGAGCCTCCTCCTCCTCTCGATGATGAGCTAAACGGTGGACAATCATTTCGAGGGAGCTACACAAACTTGGGAGGGAGTTTCAGAACATGTTCTTCTACTAGTTTTGTATCATTTTTGTGTTTAATATTTAAATTATTTTGTTTCTTTACATGCTTTCCCCTGATTACGTTTCATTTGATATAATTAAGTGGAGTGCTTTTTATTTCAACACCGATTGGGTTGAGATTTTAGGTGGGAATCTTGGGTTGTTCCGATTGGACAACACAATAATCCTATTTATATCACACATACATAAGATTTAAGTATTCTTTGGTAGGCCTCTTATTCTATATTTTATAAAAAAATCTTAGAAACATGATTGTTGTGCCAAGGGGTGGTACTTTAAGCATCATTTGAAGAGGAAAGAGGGGAGTCAATATCTTGACAACCTTCAACCAAAGAATTAAATAAAACCATGTTAAATTTTCATAACAATGAACTATACGATATGTTTAGTGAACTTGAAATGATCTTATTTTCTCATAATTATTAATACAAAACTTTTTTTTCCAACTATTAAACTCTTTAATTAGGTCATTTTACCCTAAAACTGTTTTCAAAACCACCCCCTATCTAAGTACTTATTATTAAAAACACACACTCTAAACCCACAAATTCTCCTTGAGAGATGAACTAGGGTCTTCAATAGACTATAAATCAACCTTAAAATCATAATAAATTTGCCACGTCATGACAGCGCGGTCAAATTTTGGCACCGTTGTTGGGAAGCGCTTTGGTTTTAGTAGGTGTTTTTTATAAGGTTTTTGTAATTTTTGTGAATATTTATTTGTTTTCTATTATACCTTTTCAATCACTTTTTGTTATGATATATTTGTTGTGTAGGTTTGGTGCATGACACATTCTACTTCGGGATATTTAGAACCTTTTGAGCCCAAATCGGAGAGGACCCTACGTCAACGACACCGAGACACACAATACAACACTTTGAAGGAGGGAACACCACATATTGAAACTCTTATTCACCCTTCATCTTATTTTGTAACTAACATAAAAAATGAAATTAAAGTGAATAACATGGATGAAAACAATCGAACAATAAAATGAATCGCCTCACCTGATGTCGATATTCAGCCCACATCCATTCAATTACAAGGCAAGGCACCCAATTTTGAACTAAAATATGGTTTAATTCATCTATTACCAAGATCCCTTGGACTTCCTGGAGAGGATCCACCCAAGAATTTAAAATAATTTCACACTATGTGTTCTACATTAAAACCTAAAATGAGGATGAGGAATAATTAAAGCTTAGATCATTCCCATTTTATTTAGAAGACACAACAAAATATTGGTTATATTTTGTTAATTCCCCAATAAAAGGCTGGGCAGACATGAAACACCTTTTTCATGAAAAATATTTCCCAGCCTCTCAAACTGCAATAACAAGGAAAAAAATTTGTGGGATAAGACAATCGCAAGGGGAACATTACATGAATATTTGGAATGCTTTAAAAGGTTATGTTCAAGTTTCCCTCACCACCAAATAAGTGATCAAATTTTAATTCAATATTTTTATAAAGGTTTAATCCCTATTGATCAAAATATGATCGATGCTACTGCAGGTGGTACACTAGTAGATAAGACCCCAATTGATACAAGAACCCTAATTGAGAACATGACACAAAACACACAACAATTTTGTTCAAGGACCAATGTACCGATTCGATGTGTCCATGAGGTTCAAAGTACTGAATTCAAGAAGAAGGTGGACACAAAGTTCGAAGAGGTAAGCACCCTTCTTCGACAACTTGCTCTTTCCCAAGGCAAATCCCAATCTCCTCCTCCCATCCATTGTGGTATATGTTATTCTGACACCCACTACTCTGACCAATGTCCTCAATTGAGGGAAACATCTGAGATCTATGAGACAATATTTCCAGGACGCCCCTATAATCAACCATTTAAGAAAGAACCTTACTATCCATCCAAACCTGGGTGGAAGGAGAACCAAGCCTATAGGAAAGGGGGGTATTCAAAACAACCTCAACAATAATGGAACCAACCGGGGTAGAGTAGTCATCCACCACCACCACCCAGAAATCCTCAGCCACCCCAAAGGCCTTTCCAACAAACCCCTACAAAACCCGAGCCTAGCCTAGAAGATATGATGAAACAAATGGATGCCGATAATATTCAATTCCAAAAAACCACTCAGGCAGCCGTACAAGACCATAAAACCCAATTAGGCCAACTAGCTAATTCAGTGGGTGAAATTGAAATTCACGGATCAGGTAAACTTCCCTCTCAACCAGTAGTTAACCCTAGGGATTAAGGAAATGTTAGTGAAATCACCCTTAGGAGTGGAAAACAACTAGAAAGTAAAATGAATCCTCCATTAGAGTCATCCCCTCCTGAGGAAGCCTCCATCTCAACCATTAAGAATGTTCCAAATGTTTAAGAACCTTGTCCTGAGAGAATCCCTTCCAAAGGAAAGAGTGTGTACATTGACGAGTCACCAAGCCCAACCATTCCTCTTCCATTTCCTCAAAGGTCCACCCAACCAAGAAAACAAAAGGAAACTGAACTTGATAAGGAAATATTGGATATTTTCAAGAAAGTGCAGGTTAACATCCCATTGATTGATGCTATGAATAAAATTCCACGGTACCCCAAGTTTCTAAAGAAGATGTGTACACACCGAAGGAGACTTCATGGAGATGAGAAGGTGAGATTGGGGAGGAATGTTTCAGCATTGATAGAGCCATCACTTCCCACCAAGTGAAATGATCCTGGAACATTTTCAATTCCGTGCTCCATAGGGGAGTATTATTTTTCTAATGCTATGATTGATTTAGGTGCTTCTATAAATATGATGCCTCACTCCATTTATTCTATATTGCAGGTTGGGGAATTTAATCCCACTAGAATTATTGTTCAACTGGCTAACCGGAATACTGCACAACCCTCTGGTGTGTTAGAGGATGTTCTTGTGAGGGTTCAAAACTTAATTTTTCCTACTGACTTTTATGTCCTTAAAATGGAGGATGATAGGATGAATGGACATGGACAGATTATATTGGGGAGACCCTTCTTGAAAACTTAAAAATCCATAATTAATGTCCATAATGGTACATTATCTATGGAATTTTGTGGTGATAGAGTACATTTCAACATCCTTAATGCCATGAAGCACCCCTCATAAGAACATTCCTCTCTCTATATTAATTCAATTGATGTACTCCCTACCTCTGAAAAAACAAATTTTATTTCCCCTGATCCCCTTTATGAGTTTTCTTCATTGATAGAAATTCTAGTAAATGATTCCTGCATTTATTGTTGTAGTGTTCTAGAAAAGTGTCATGCTTGTTCATTGATTGATGATTTCTTGAACACCGAGGATCCACTGACCATCAATGATACTTCTAATCTTGTAAAAGATCATTCCTCATTCGAGGATGATACCATTGAGCAGTTAGATGAGATTAGTGATCTCTCACTTTCACACACACTCCCATAAATCCAAAATCCACCTAAATTGGAACTTAAACAATTTCCTCAAGATTTAAAATATTCATATCTTGAGAATGGAAACACGTTTCCCATCATCATTTCTAGTTCACTCCCTCCGGAGCATGAATTGTGTCTACTTGAACATTTGAGGGAGTATAAACAAGCTTTGTGATGGACACTTGATTACATTCCTGGTATTATCCCATCAATTTTTACACATCATATTTTATTAAATGATGAGGCTAAACCGGTGAGGCAGCCACAACGTCAACTGAAACCAAACCTCCTTAAAGTTGTGAAAAACGAGGTAACAAAATTATTGGCTGCTGGAATCATTTACCCAATCTCTGACAGCCAATGGGTCAGTCCCATTCAAGTAGCTCTTAAAAAGACTAGCCTTAAAGTAATCAAAAATGAAAACAATGAATTGGTTCCAACTCATGTGCAGAATAGTTGGCGTGTCTGTATAGACTAAGAAAACTAAAACACAACTGAAAAATAATTCCTTTCCATTGTGTTTGCCATGGAAAAATTCAGGTCATACCTTTTGGGGTCTAAAGTCATTGTGTTCTCAGACCATTCAGCCCTACGGTATCTCCTTAAGAAACTGGAAGCCAAGACACATCTCATTTGTTGGATGCTCCTCCTTCAGTAATTTAATCTAGAAATTAGAGATAAAAAAGGATCAGAGAATGTAGTGGTTAACCATATCAGTAAGATTCACCCATCCTCAGAAATTGACTCATCCCCCTGTATTCCTATTAATGACATGTTTCTTGATGAGCAATTGTACCGAGTGAAAGATGTTATTCCTTGGTATGCATAAATTGTAAATTATTTGGTAGCATCTTGAATTCCTACTGATTTCAATAAAAACCAATCCCGTCATCTAAAACATGAGCCTTGTTGGTACATTTGGGATGACCCCTACCTTTGGAATACCTGTAGTGATCATGTCCTTAGGCGTTGTGTTCCTGATAGTGAGTTTCAGTCTGTCCTTAGATTCTGTCACACTCTTTCTTGTGGGGGGCACTTTGGTCCCCAATGGAATGCCTATAAGGTCCTTGATTCTGGTCTCTTTTGGACAACACTTTTTCGGGATGCCCATGATTTTTTCAAATCTTGTCCTCATTGTCAAATAATGGGGAATGTACCTAAAAGAAATGAAATTCCACAACAACCATTGCTCTTTCATGACATTTTTGATGTTTAGGGAATTGAATTTATGGGTCCATTTCCCAATTCCTTTGGCAACTTGTACATTATTCATGTAGTTTATTATGTGTCAAAATGGGTAGAGGCATGATCTACAAGGACTAATGATTCTAAGGTAGTTGTAGAAATTTTGAGAATCCAAATCTTCTGTAGGTTTGGCTTACCTAGGTTCATTATCAGTGACCAGGGTTCTCATTTCTACAACCAAACAATTCAATCACTTTTGCGTCAGTATGGTGTCGGTCATAGAGTTTCTACTTAATATCATCCACAGACCAATGGTCAAGCCGAGGTATCAAATAGAGAGGTAAAACAAATTCTTGAAAAAACCGTTCAATCCAATAGAATATATTGGAGTCTTTGACTAGATGATTCACTATGGGCCTACCGTACTACTTTCAAAACTCCCATTGGAATGTCACATTTTCATCTTGTGTTTGGAAAGAGTTGTCACCTACCTATTGAGATTGAGCACCAGGCCTACTGGGCCATCAAAAAATTCAATTCTAATCTTTCTGGTGAAGGTGCCCAAAGGAAGCTGCTGATTCAGGAGTTGGAGGAAATGAGAAGAGATGCATATGAAAACTCTAGAATTTATAAGGAGCGAACCAAGGCTACCCACGACCATCTTATACTTAATTATCAGTTCCAAATTGGGTATAAGGTCCTCCTTTATAATGAAAGGCTGAAGTTTCATCCAGGTAAGCTTCGTTCCCGCTGGTTTGTCCCATACACTATTTTTAATGTATCTCCATTTGGTGTTGTTCAGGTTCAAAATGAAGAAACCAAGCAAACCTTCACTGTAAATGGGAAGCAGTTTAAACACTTCCACAAAGCCCTTTCGGAGTTCCCAATGGAGGAACTCCATCTTCAAGAAGCAACATACCAGTGAAACACACCAGGTTTTATCCTTCCTTCTCACCTTCTCAATTATTACAGTGAGGACACTGCACATTCTAGGTGTGGGGGGATGGGTAAATTCCTGGGTTAGATAGGAATTTTCATTGTTTTTTTCTATTTCTTCTCTTTTCACCTTCTCTATAGTATTTTCAATTTTCCCTATCTTGATGAGTTCATTAGGATTTTTATTGTATTTATTCTTTCTTCTCTTTCTCTCCTTCTTTATGGAATTTTTATTTTCCCCCCATAAAAAATTTCAAAGTTCCATGATTTGGTGACCATAAGGGGGGGGGGGGGAGTAAAAATACCATAAATAATGGAGAAAAATAATATTTGTATGAAGTTAACACCAGGGAGTGGTTTTTAGTGAATTGGTTTTCTATCAATGATATAAATGGTTATATCACTGTGAAACATTTGAGATGATTTATTCCCCATGTGTGAGTAGTTTTTGGGAAAACTGTGTCACTAATATCTCCATACATTTTTTCAACAAACCATGAAGTGTGAATATTTATTACTTAATATAAGATAAATATATGTTAGGTTAATATTTTCCATCATTAAATGATATTTTCATACGTTCATTCCTTATTAGATTTGTTTCATTACTGTACTAGATTGACCTATGCGTGTGTACCTAATGTTCGACTATTGTATGCCCTAAAAAAAGTTTGTGTCTTGGGAAGGTCAAAAACCACTCCTCCTCAACCTTTTATCTTATTATAACTATTGAAATTAGTGTCGTGAGGAGATCAACCAAGGTTTGAGAGATGAGTGTGAGATTTATTCCAAATAAAACTTATAAAAAACAAAAATAATAAATGAGGGGAGTGATGAAATGTAAAACATATGTGGATATCTAGGTTGGGAGCTTATGGTTTGACTTTTGGGAATGCTTAAGTGAGTGGGTTTTGAAATATGATTACAAAGGATGTAGGGTAGGTTCAGTGAAAATTCATTTAAAGCTAGATAATCTTAAAATAACCAATATTTATTGGATTGAAAGTGAAAAGAATAGCATGGAATGGTTTTCACATACACACATGGAGAGCTAGTGGAATGATTTAATTTTTAATTCCTTGATCATGTTGGTGTCCTAAATCTCTTTGAATTTCATTGTGATATGATTTATGAGACATATTTTTCCATAGGAAAAACTCCTTGGTGTGGTTCGTGCATTGATCTCATCACTGTAGTGAATTAAAATTTCCTCAAATGTTAAATCTTCATGATTTTGGGAATATTTATATGCCTCATTTTATTTGGAAATGTGACTTTTCCCAGGAGTGAAAATGTTTAGGTGTGGTGGTGTGATCGTACCATGATTTACTGTGTAATTTTCACCTTTACACCACTTTGTTGAACTTATTTTATATTGTAAATTATAAAAATAATGACAAGTTTCATTCCATTTTTGAATCATTTATTTTGTGTTTATCACTGTTAAAAAAGGAAATGATACTTGTTTTGATGATTCTATTCCAGGAGGAGGTGATTTGGAGGGCCCATGATGATGTCCAAGAAAAATGGGCCAAACTGCGCAGGATCCAAGCACACCAGTGGATTAATCCGCACACTTCTACTAGAAAGTGCATCCAATTGGGCTGATATTTTTTTGATCCGGTCCATAATTCATTGGGATACATTTCATATGAAGGAACCCAAGATTCATTCGGCCATCTATTGGCCCAACCGACCTGATCTGTCCAGCACACCGAATCTACACAATGTCAAAAGTTGCGTGCTGTGATCTATCCATATATTGGTCTATAGGTGTCCAATTTATGGAAAACCTTCGGTGGAGACATCCAAGAGGTGGTAATACAACTTTTTTATTTTCTCCAAATCGAGATAAGGCTGTCCGGAGGTTGAAACACCTATGAAAACTGGTTTTAAGAATTCTATGTGCTCCAAACCACCATCCCATTTTCCTATAAAATGGCACCTTGGGCTCCCCGTTTGTAAGTTAGTCCAAGAGGCAAATCTCTAGTATTTTGGAGACCCAAATAAGTCCTCTAATCATTCAAGGATTTCTGAAGGCCCCTATCCTCCTAGGGGAATCAAGGATGAAGAGGGAGTTCCACCCGAGCCTCCTCCTCCTCTCAATGGCGAGCTAAATGGTGGACGATCATTTCGAGGGAGATACACAAACTTAGGAGGGAGTTACAACACATGTTCTTCCACTGGTTTTGTATAATTTTTGTGCGGAATATTTGACTTATTTTTTTTCTTTACATTCATTCCCCTGATTACATTTCATTTGATATAATTAAGTTGAACGCTTTTTATTTCAACACCAATTGGGTTGAGATTTCCAATGGGAATCTTGGGTTGTTTTAATTGGACAACACAATAATCCTATTTATCTCACACATAAATAAGATTTAAGTATGATTTGGTAGGCCTCTTATTCTATGTTTTCTAACCAAATCTTGGAAACACGATTTTTGTGCCAAGGGGTGGTACTTTAAGCATCATTTGAAGAGGCAAGTGGGGAGTCAAGATCTTGACAACCTTCAACCAAATAATTAAACAAAAACATGTTAAATTTTCATAACAATGAACTATCCAAGATGTGTAGTGAACTTGAAATGATCTTATTCTCTCATAATTATTAATACACCACCTTTTCTTTCCAACTATTAAACTCTTTAATTAAGTCATTTCATCCTAAAACTATTTTCAAAACCACCCCCTATCTAATACTTTTTATTAAAAATGCACTCTCTAAACCCACCAACGCTCCTTGAGAGATAACCTAGAGTCTTCCCTAGATTATAAATGAACCTTAAAATCATAATCAATTTTCCACGTCATGACATCGTGGTCATAAGTAGATAAACATGCAGTTTGAATTCATAATTGTTTCTAAGATCATGATGTGGTTCCTACCAATCAATACCCTATCATAGTTTACTACAATAACACCATAGTAGTTTCTCTTTCCAAAGATCCAAATTCATATCAAAGGATAAAACATATATTTTGGAAGTTCATCACTTGAGATATTTTTCTCAATTAGGTGAATTTATAGAGAGCAGAGTATCAATAGAGGAAAAAATAGTGGACCCCATGATAAAGGATCTATCTCAGCAGAAAAATGAGTATCACATGAGAGATAGTGGACTGAAGGTTATTAATAGTTGGATCTAGTGAAATTGGGAGTCTATTAGAGTTGTTTCCCTAGAACAAACTTCTAAATACTTTATGATTTCATGTATTAATTGTCTTGAATATTAATGAAGTTTATTATCACATCATAATTGTTCTTATGCATGATATAATATGTGATAATTTATTATGAATATCTATAACACTGACAGGTCATAGAAATTACTCACTATGAAGAGAACCTGAAGGTTACAAGAAAATATTCTTGAATTTATATGTTCTTTAGATGGATGATATTTTTTGACAGGACATAAATGATATAGGCTATTAAGGGTGGAGACTCAGAGGACTTTGAGAATCCCTCTCATAGTGTGAACCCTTGGTAATTTCTAGAGTTAGAGATCAGAAGAATGAGCCCCGCCAGTAGGAAATCCACATTTATATGTATCATTGGATGTTCCTACCTTATAATGTGTGTATTGATCCATATAATTTAATATTATCATTAATTAATACCATAATTCATGTACTTTGACATATTGATGAAAACCGTGATGACATATGATTGTAGTGAATTAGGATATGTTCGGTGTGTCATGAGTGATATTTCATTAACATATAATGAGAGAAAATATTTATCTATTCCATACCTTAACATAAGTTGATACCTAAGGACCTTTTATGGGAATGGAACTGCTAGGAAAAATCTATTTCCATGATTTTTTGTGGGTAAGTTCATTTATGTAAAGTCAAATAAAGATAATTCAAGAACGTAGGTTGATGACACAAACATGCAACCAGATTGATTATTAATATCACAATAAAGGGATTATATTACATATTAAGCATTCATAGAGGGCTGTATGTCATTGTGACATTAACTTCTTTCTCCATGGTGCCTTGGTGTGTTTATAGATGTTAGCCTTGTACTTTAGCCGGTTCTTTCTAATGCCACTAAGAAAGGGGCCTAGAGGGTTACACACTAAGTGTATCCAAAATCTCAATTAAATTAAATGATGAATTTAGCATGTAAGAATAAGTATTATTAATGTTTTATGGTTTAATATTTATTTATGCTTGGTTGACCATCATGATTTAATCACAAGTTATTCAAAAGAATAAGTGAGTTAAATAATAATAATATTTATTTTCAAGGTTTATAAAATATAATATTTATTATATTTACTGATAAATATTGAATTGATATTTATTTATTAAATAAATAGTCATTATTTAAGGTTCAGTATATGGTGAGGAGGATAATAAAACCGAGTTTAATGGTCTTATTGGTAGTGATATAAATGGTATTTATTTATTCTTAGGTGATGCACATGTCAAGTGAATAACAATTATATTATTATTAAGACGTGGGAGTTCACTAAGAATTAAGGAATTGGTAAGGTAGATTATATGAAAATAAGAAACCCCAAACTTTCTTTAATATATATCTATTTATGTCACTTTCCTAAGAGAGATTAGTTGTACACAACAAATAGAGAGAATATCTCTCAAACCCTAGAGAGAGTTCTAAATAACTAGAGTGTGCACTGGCCTCCTCCTCTCTTAAGCCATTAAGAGAGCACCATGAATTCTTAGTCCTCAAAGATAATTCTACCACGATCAACAATGAATGCCATAAGCTAGAATGATTAACCATGTTACCACTCAGTGATTCTATGAATATGTTCCAAGATTTTGGTGCTTGTGTAGATCACTTCTAGAGAGATTCTACACTTGGATCCTGCAACACAACAATGATATGACGAGAACGAGTCAACCCAATTTTTAATGAAGAAAGAATTAAAAGTTCTGGTAATTCTATAAAACCTTATAAATTAATTATAAATTATATGTGATGATCCTCCTCTTATGGTTCTGACTTTCATGTAAATTAATCCTTGAATTAATTCAATTGGTCATAATGTTTTCATTGTGTACATCTTGGATTATTCAATGATTATGAAGAAAATTTGAGTTGGTTATGGAAAACCATGCAGTTCTATTGCGACTAAAACCAAAATTGGTGACATCACACCCCAAAGTGTAACACCCCAAAATTTTCGCAAAGAAAACTATGTTCGATAGCTTATTCGATACACAACATCTATCTTAAATGACTTCTAAAATATATAACAGTTATAACCTAACTGTTAAATTGGCATGTATGAATAGTATTAACTACTTTATGATATATATAAATATATATAAAATTCCTAATCAATATAAATTATTGATAACATCTTATTAAATAATCAATCAATTTTTTTTAGTAAAGTAATTTTATTCTTCAAAAACATATTTTCTTCAAAAATAATTGTAATTGTTTTTTATGAGAAAATTTTATAATTATTTTTTTAAAATTTTTTAGAAAATTTATTTGATAAAATTAAATTAATTATATTAAAATTAAACTTGGGTGAAATTTTGGTATTTCTTTGGAAAATATTGATTTTTTCAGTGAATAGTTACAAATACCGATTTTTGTAAAAATTTCATTTCTTTTTAATAATTTAAGTAATTTAAAAGTAACATTTTGTTTTATATATTATTTATTTATATTTAATCCAATTAATTACACTTTAATCATCATTATATGATATTTTAGTAAAAGTTTATTTTTGGGTTTAAAAATGGGTTTTTTTTCTTTTTGAAAAATGTTTTAAAGTGTATAATGTTTATAATTTTTAATTAATAAAAATAACCCCTAATTAGTAATTATTAAATTAAATTTATATATTATATATAAATAAATATTAATTTATATTCATACAATAATTATTATTATTCATAGAGTTAATATAAAATTATTTTTTCTTGAAAAATACACTTCTTGAAAACCTACTTTTTCATCACGTCTGTGGGTTTATTTTGAAATTAAAATTTTTAATTATGTGAATTTAATTTGATAAAATGGATTAAATATTTATAATAAACATAATTTATATTATATAATAAGTTCAACTTAATTTTTGACCATAATGAATTTTGAAAACAGTAAAAATAGATTACCATTGTTAAGGTGAAAATAGGTTTATTGGGGAGTTAAAATAAGAAGATAAGGGTAAAAATGACCTAAATACTTGTCTAAAATATATTTTATAGATATATTTAGACCTTATAATTTCTAATAATCAATAATGGTCCATTTTTGAGCCTTATGACATGTAAAAAACACGAGTATGCCTTTTTCTTTTAAAAATTACAACTGTTTCACTCACCTCACTTATAAAAGGGCACCCTCTCTACTATCCTATTCACACCTTTAAAGAAACTTTTATCTATCAATACCTACCAAAATATTTTCCTTACTTCCCTCCCCACATCCTGGATCTCTTATTTTGATTATAAATCAATTCTAAGAAGGCTTTTGGTACCTACCGAAGAAGGTTGTTCGAAGAAGTGGTACCATGCTTAACCAAGCATCTTTTATTTCTTCTTCCACCTCTTTCAAATATTCTTTAGTTATTATTATATAATAATTCAAATATATTCCATATACTGAGATGTTTTTATGTTCATATCATAACCTAAATCCATCACCTCTTCTATCAAATGGGATACGAAATCATCCTTCGGGTGTATGGCGGACTACCGTCTCGTGAACCGATGTCATTCGTTTTCCGTCATCATCTCTCACGTATTGTTATAATGATAGATTTAAATTATATATATATATATGAAAATTTTAATGTATTTATAATTTTTTAGTTATGATATCATATATATCTTCTTACTTTCCATTCCATGGGAGATACGATAACGTCGCTCGTGTGTACGACGAACCACTACCCCGTGAAACGATTTGATTAGTTTTTCACTAATGCTTTACATGGAAGGTAATAAGGATATATTTAATGAATATATGTTATATAAATGAACTTATTATGATATTTATTAAATATTTAATATTATTAAAAGATAATATATCATTTTATTTCTTATACGAAAAAATGATAACGTCGTTCTTACAAACATATTGACTACTACCTCCACGAAGTGATGTGACTCTTTTTTTCATCCCTAAATCACATGGATGATATATATATAATTATATTTAAATAAATAGTATTTTATTTATTATATTATTATCATTATTTAAATATAAAATAATACATACATACTTTCCATAATGAGCATTGAAAAATGGAAACATTACTCATGCGTACGTACGACCTACTGTCTCCATGATTGTTACATAGTTTATTTTTCATAAAAATCTTCCATGATGGGTTTTAAAGGAATAATTTATGTATAAATATTATAAATATTTAATTATTATTATTTTTTATATGCTGTAATAATGACCACTTTGACTACGATCAACGCACCGAAGTCATTTTGAAACAATAAACCGAACGTCCTCAAAACACCCGACGTGGACGCAACTGATTAAATATTAAAATATTTAATTATAAAGAAATAAAAAAATTTATTTAAGTATAAGGTGTTAAAAATGGAAAACTTTATTAATAAATAAAATAATGGATATAATATTATTATATATGAGTTAAAGGACATTCCTGGAAAGTATGGACTTGAGGTAAGGGTTTTTTCTCATATCACATTTTATTTCTGTGAGACATATTCCATATTCACCACCTGTTTTTATTTTTTGGTTTATATAATAATAATGAATTTATTTTAGGATTATTTTTGTTTATATTCTTGGGATTTATCGATACATTTGAGGTTCTCTCTTTCATGATGTTTTGATCCAGTGATTACCAAAACAGTAAGGGTTTCGTCTCAAATTTTCCTTCTTTGAGACACACTTTCTCTTATACACATAATTTATTTTGTCTAGTTTATACCCTGCCCCTTTTACATGTTATATAATTAATCCTTAATAATTCTTGGTATTTTATGTTTCAATTTTAATTATTTCATCCATGGATATTTGAATTGAAAGTTACCAAGTGGTAAAGAATTTCATAACTCAATTTCTTTTCATTGGGTTATGTTACTTATTCATTTTATTTGATATCTAATATTATGTGTGTAATGAATTTTAATTATAATATTTTTTAATTTCACTTATTTTATATGTATTTAAATTTTATACACATAATCTATTCATTGGTTAATTCACACTTCAACATTATGATCATTGTAAGGGTTTCTCTTCTCACTTTTTATTTTTTTGAGATATATTCTATATTCACCACTTTTGTTTTTATTTTTTGGTGTATATAATTCCAATGAATTTATTTTATTATCATTTTAATAAAAATTATTGTGATTTAAAAATCCATATGAGTCTTTCATGGGGTTTGGATCTAAATATTATGAAGGATGTAAGAGACTTCATCTCAATTTCCCTTCTTTGAGGCATATTGTAATGTTACAAACACATCTTATTTTATGAGGTGTATCTACTACCCCTTTGACATGTTATATCATGAATATAATTATGTTCTTGATATTTAAAGTTTAATTTGAAGTTATTATTTCATGAGGATTATGATTGAAAATTTACCAAAGTGGCAAAGAGTTTATGTTACAATCTTTTTTCTTTAGGTATTGTTTATGTTTAAGTTTACTTTGGAGGAAATCATGTGATATTATTTTCTTAAACCACATCTATTTTCTTTTAATATTATTTTGAATATAGTTTACATGTTTTAATTCCATTTTATTCCTTATTTATTGAATAAATATCAATAAATTCATTTGTAAGTGATACCAATCTTGTATTTTCTTTTTGACCGGGTATATTTATATTATAATATCCATGTTTTATAAAATGGTTTCAAAAATTTTATACTATGAATTTTCAAATTCATTTTTACCCATAATTTTTTTAATTTTTTTTAAAATAAATATTCTTATTGTTTTCTGAATAAGGAACTTTTTTGACTTTTTCTTACAAAATTGTGAAAGGAAAATTCATTTTTAATATATTTGACATGAACATAATTTTATGCTGTCATGACCACTAAAAGTTTTTGATATTACTATTTAAGTTTAAAAGTTTATTTAGAAGAAATTTTTTTATTTAATGTTAGATAAAATTTTAGATTTTAAATAAGGGTTTTCAAAAATGGAAAGGATATTTTCCTCAAGAAATTTACAAGTGATCTTTCAAAATAATTTTCCATCTATAAGATGACATCCTTTGATGTTACTCAAAAATGAAAAGTTTATTTTCCTAAAAAATGTTTTAAATGACCTTTTAATGGAATTTCCATTCATAAACATCAACAAACCTTGTTGTTAATAATTCTCTAATAGGAATATTTTGAAATGATACCATCATCATTATTTTTCTAGATGGATTAGGATTATTTCAAAGAGATTTCTATGGAACCCATTTATTTTCTATGTTCTAATCATGTTTCAAAGAGATTATTATGGAACCCATTTATTTTCCATAGGTTAATCAAGTTATGAAAAGAATAAAGGTTGTTTCTATTAGTTTATGATGAAATGTAAGATCTTTGTACTTTATTTATATTGTGGTTATTAGACATTATATGTGATGGGTGCGCCCAGATAGCGTCAAGTGAGCTTGATACAATTTGTATGATGGGTGTACCCAAATATCACTGAGTGAGCCCGATATAGCTTTTACGATGGGTGAAATTGTATAGTGATCCAATACATTGAGTAATGATTATGTTCTCCAAATAATTATATTGTAAGTCGGCTGTATGGTTATTGCAATTGTATGGGTTATGTAAGGGTTCTATGATGATGTTGTTCCAAGATACCAACATGTTTTATCTATGATTTCCATGGGTTTTTGAAGTTACAAGGATTAAATAACAATTGAGAAGGGGGGGGGGTGTTGGATTAGTTGTTCACTTTTTATAAGTTTCAAAACTTTTAGAAAATTAACCCCTTAAACCTATTAATATTTATATCATTTTCAATTTTTAGTAAATACTCATGCATGTAAACGTGGTATGAAATAAAAACAAACAAGATTTAAAAGGTTTAGACTCAATGTGAGAACTTACATCCTTACCATAGCCACTACCATATATGGAAATACACTATTATGAAGAAGTGAATACAAGTCGTGACAACTCCCATTAGACACCTTCTATCCCCTAATAGAAATATTATACTATCTCTCGTCAGTTTACAACATTTTATTTTAAAACAATTGATCCAAACAAAATAATCCAGAATTTGTTGAAACTATTCCATAATTTCTCAGTCTGGATCGTTAGTTAGAATCCTCAATCCGAATCCTAAGTCTAAATCATCAGTCCGGTTTGGCTAGATCTGATTCTCTCAAACCAATGAGGCTGGATCTTTATTTTCTCAATATAATAATGTTGGATTCCGGATCCTATTTCTTTCAATACAAAGATGATGTAATCTGGATCTGATTTATTTCAATATAATGATGCTGTAATCTAGATTCGATTTCTTTCAATACAATATTGTTGTAATCTAGATCAGATTTATTTCTACACAACAATTCTATAATCTGGATTGGATTTATTTTAATACAATGCTACTGTAATCTAGATCTGATTTATTTCAATACAAATATGCTGTATTCTAGATCCGATTTCTTTCAATATAATGATTCTATATTCTGGATCTGATTTCTTTCAATATAATGATGTTGTATTCTGGATACAATTTCTTTAAATACAATGATGCTGTATTCTAGATCTGATTTATTTTAATACAATGATGATTTATTCTGGATATGATTTCTTTCAATACAAAGATAATGTATTTTGGATTCGATTTCTTTCAATATAAGGATGCTATATTCTAAATATGATTTCTTTCAATACAATGAACTGAAACTCAATCTGTAAAAACTCAAGCTCTTTGGGAATGCTCAAAAAAATTATCCTTCAATTAGATGAGAACTTCCACTTAAATTTCTCCAGTCCTCCACCTTACATGCATGTATATAAAAATCGACAATGAAATAATGATCTAAGGAAGTATTTATAGGAAACTTCGGAAACAAAGGTGGGAAACTTGAAATATTTCCGGCTTCTTCAAATATCAAAAAACTGAAAATATATCACATTTAAACTTCATATTTGACTTTATCATACCTCCTTAGATTTATCTGATATTTTTACAAAATCGAATGTCAAGTTTTAACACTTTAATTATTATTTGAAATCAGATCATTAATAATTATTTTTCAACCCATTAATTTTTTTTTCTTCCTCACCCCATTAAGGTATTTTGATTAGTCTGGATGCAATTGATAATGTACCTTCCTCTTTAAATCGAGTTTTGATTTTCATAGAATGCTAGTTACGATTTTCATAGATTGCTGGTTATAATTCTCTCAGAAAGTTGGTTATGATTCTCTGAGAAAAATGGTTACAATTCTCTCAGAATGCTGGTTAAGATTCTCTACATAATGTTGGTTATGATTCTTTGAGAAAACTAGTTACTATTCTCTAAGAAAACTAGTTACGATTCTCTTAGAATGATAGTTATGATTATTTTTAGAATTCTGGTTATGATTATATGAGAAAACTAGTTACGATTCTCTTAGAATGCTGGTCACAATTATCTTAGAATCCTAGTTACGATTCTCTTAGAATTTTGGTTACGATTCTCCTCTGAATGATGATTATGATTCTCTGATTACAAAAATATGATTACAAAAATATGTTTATGAAAATATGATTACAAAAATATGATTATGAAAATATGATTATGAAAATATGATTATGAAAATATGATTATGAAAATCCATTTTTAAAATCTGAAATTATTCAAACCTCTTCACTATTTCTTCAAAAGCTTTTATCATAAATTTTTTCATGACTTTTGAGAACTCCTTGATCATTAAAGCATCATCTGATTTTGTTTTATAAAGTATGAAAACTTTCTATCTTCTTACTTCATACTCTTCTTTTAAAACCCTTTAACACCTTCATTCTTTCTCTGATTATAACAAAGATAGTCTTCCAAAAACCAATAAATTATACCTATAATTCTTTTTTATCTGATGGTATGAATATGATGCAGATAGATCCTATTCCTAGAGAACAAATCATTCGAATACAAAAAGGTTAGTTTTCAACAAATACAAAAACTTTGTTAAAAAAATTTATCACAAAGGTACTTCAATCTCCCCCTTTGGATTTTTTTACAACCACCGTTAACAACTTTTCCAACTCTCAAATTTTTTTCACAACTCAAGTTTTTTGAATTTAATCAAAACATAGCCTATATCAAAAGAGAGTGTCCTGAAACCACACTAATAGATAAAGTAATTTTTTTGAATGAATTCCATCCCTCGGTGGTAAGAAAATTTTATGGCCATGTAAATATAAACTCTCCTCGCTTTTCTTTTCAGACATCCTTGTTCTCTCCCCATTCTTTTTTTATCACTTTCTTTTTATTTCACTTTGATTTTTATCTCACTTTTATTTTAAATATCCCCTATTATATGATAACCAAAACAATAGATTCATAAAATAAAGATAAGTTGTTTACCTTATCTTACCCATTTTCATCATAATCCAAAGTATTGTGGGGGATTTCTTCTGTATGAGATTTAAAAAGACATAGTAGGGGGATGAGCATGAAGTTGCAGCCTCAATTATACAAAAGTTTCTTTTGGAATTTCTTTTGTAATGATATCAATAATATTATACTTTGTTGAAATGTATTATAGTAAAACATCTCCAGTAATAACTTTCTATTTTATAAAGTAAAACTTTATATCAATGTGTTTTGATCTTGATTTTTTTTAAAAGGTGATTCCTTGGTCAAAAACGACCAAAGCCTTAAATTTATTAAAAAGGAAGAAAGATTACAAGATTCTAAAAGATGGGATCATATTACAATCTTTTTCATTCAAGGAGTGGAGAGCAATGGGTAGGTATTCGAGCCAAGTAATTTCTTGATTGATTCCCATGTTGGCCAGACCATCTGCAACCACGTTTGCTTCTCGGTAAACATGTGTGATGATATAGTTAAGATCGCTAAGCGAGCAGGAGAAATCCATCCAGCGGGTGGTAATCATCCAAGCAAGGTGGATTACGTCATTCCAAATTGCTTGGACAATGTTCATCGAGTCACTTTCGATCCAAAGGTTATTCCAACCAAAGGATTTGGAAAAGGTAATGGCATGAATCAAGCCCATCATCTCAGCTTTGAGGGAGGTGGAAATGCCATATTTACCCATGAAACAACCAAGGATCTGGACGTGGTGATTTCTGAAGACAACACCACATCCTGCAGGTCCCGGATTGCCTTTAGAGGCATCATCGATATTGATCTTGATCCATCCAGGTAGGGGGGATCGCCAGAACACCTCTAGAGTACGATGCGGCTGACAGAAATTGCCTTTAATCCTGAGATGCCTCAGGATCAAAAAGTCATGGACGATGTTTTGGAATCTTCCTTATTCTAATCGAGGCAGCTTCTTGTATAGAAATGAGGATCCGCATTCGGCCTGCATTTTTATTGAATGAGTAATTATGATGAATAATAGCATTTTGATCATACCAAATCACATGATGAAGCTTAGCAACCACACCATGAAAGAGGTTCCTGATTTGTTGAGATCCTTCCATTTCTGCACATTTTTTAATTTGATCTTTGACAGAATTAAGCTTCAACCATCTGTAGTAAAAAATGTCAAGAATATAGTTCCAGAGAGCAGAAGCAGTAGCACAAGAGAGAAAAAGGTTGTTAGTATCTTCCCTGTTTTGATTACAGATTTTGCATTTGGAATAGAGCTGGATACTAAACGATTGGAGGAAAAGTTCAGTGGGCACTCTGTTGTGCACAAGATGCCATATAAGGTTGAACCGCGATGGCTTTATCCAAGGTTTGTTGAAGTGTTTTAACCAACTATAGTCATTTTCTGAGTTACAAAAAAAGTTTTTGTAGAAATGCTTCGAGTTTAGCAAACCATTTTGAGCAGGTTCCGAGATTAAGAGGTCATTGGTGGGAGAGAAAGTGTACTTATCAATAACGTTTAAAATAGTGTCGGGAAGGTGATCTTGTTGAGAGTTTAAAATGTCTTTGATAGAGCTTTTAGTAGTATCAAGGTTTTGATCTGGAAGAAACATGGATATTAAAGGCATTCCAGTCCAGTTATCCAACAAAAATTTCATGGAGGAGTCTCTAGAGACAATCCATCTAGAGTTATGCATAATATTAGCGAAGGAGTTTTTGATGGAGGGCCAGATATATGAGTTAATGAAGTTTGATTTTCCCATTTTAAGTTTGTCACAAAACCTATTTTTAAGAAAGGAGATTGCTTCATAGGTATTGTGAAAAAGATTCCAAGTGATTCTAGCTTTAAGGGCTTCATTGAAGTGTTTGATATTTTTTATACCAATACCACCATTTTCAATGGGTTTGCAACAAGTTGACCAGGGAACAATCAAAATTTTTCTTTCAAGAGTTCTACCAGTCCAGATAAAGTTCTTTATGGCTGTGTTCATTTTTTTAATGAGTCCAATTGGCCATTTATAGACCATCATTTAATAAACCATGTTGGAGACAATAGTGTATTTAACAAGGAAAGTTATACCAGCCATGTGTTTTGATCTTGATTGTTAGACATGATTCTTATAAAGATCAAATGCACTTTGGTTATCACAAAGTATCTTCAATGGTTTAGAAACTTTTCACTTTCAATTATTACAACTAAACTTTAATCCAAAACATTTGAGTACAAGCCTGAGTAGCTACAATATATTCGGATTCAGCTGTGCTCAGTGTTACCAAACTTTGTTTCTTACTATTCCAACTTACACAACATTCACCCAAGAAAAATGTTGCTCTTGAGGTTCATTTTCTATCATTACAATATCCGGCCCAATTAGTACCAATATAACCATGAAAATTCATCTCACAATTTATTTTTTATAGCATCCCATGTGAAGTTGTTCCTTTGAAATATCTCAGAATTATTTTTGCTGCCAACATATGTTATTTCTTTGGATTACTTTGATATGTTTTCGTAACCTAATTACATTCTTTTGTAAGAATAGTAATATATACACAATTAGATTTCTTACTTCAACTCCTTCAATTACCTTCAAGTTAGTACAAATACACAAATGTTTTAGGAATACGGAGGAACCTCACAACTTCTCAAAAGTAAAGTTCTGACCGAGAGTCTTCTCTCAGTCTTGAATTTTTCTTCTTCTTATAGGTTTTATCATGGGATGTATTTTCTTCCTTTTGATCATCATTCTCATATTTTTTAACAAGTTTCTTTTCATCTATATTTTATTTTGATAAGGATGTAAATTTATTTTCTTCTTAAATAACCTTTTTATTAAAATGATTTTGTAACAAATCTTTCACCCCTTCTTCTAGTTCTAGAAGGAAAGTCAAACAACTTTTCATAACATTCCCTTCTTTCTCACATCTCTTGTATCTTTTCTGAATTTTCAGACCACAATCTATTGATATTTTTTTATCAACTTTTATCATTTCTTCATAAACTTTTTCCTTTCCCATTTATTTAGTTACTTTTTGTGCTTCTTCTAACTTCCAAGCCTTTTCAATTTGATTTGGAAAAAAACAAGCACTTATTCTTTTTAGGATCAACATGAATACTTTTCTGAACTTTTTTAACATACTTAGTTTTAACATACTCAACTTTCTTCATCTTCTGAAATTTTTTAGAAACATTTGATCTTATTTTTTCATCATAGCTTCCCCATGATCCATACCTGTTTCTTGGTAGAGACATGATATACCAACATGAATAGGATTTGTTTCCAAAAACTCCACAACACCAACATTGACCTTTGAATCTCGATTTTTCAAACTGATAATAAAATTGTTTAGAAATTTGTTGTTGTTGTTGTTTCTTCACAAATCATGGACCACTTTAATTGAGAGGATACTTTCTTAATGAATTCCTATCTTTCTAGGTGAAAGATTTTTTCTCACATCCTTTCTCCACCTGTGCTTTCCCAATACTTTTTCCAGAACCTAAAAAGTTAAAATAATCAGATAAAACATTATTTTTGGAAAGAGAAGATTTCATCTGATTCTCATATTAAGCCCTCTTTAAAACTTTAGAAGTATCAGCTTTTACTTATGAATATTTGTTGAAGTTTTCATTCATCTTTATCAAGGTACTTTCAGACTCTATAAGTTTTGGTTGAAACTTGTTAACTTCTTCTTCCTTAGTTTCCAGCTTCTTACTAAGATCTTCAATCATCTTTCCCTATTCAGCAATTCTAAGTTTGTGACTCAAAATCTCTTCGATGTATTCTTCCTCCTACTTGATGACATATTTTTTTCCATCCACAACTTCTTCAGAATATTTCTTTATTATTATGATTTATTTCTTAAGATATTTGTTTTTCTAAATACATTTAAGATGTTCTATTTTGATATGATACTCTCTATAAGATTCTTTACCTCCTTCTTCACTCTATGAGGAATATTTTGTATTCTCAACATTTTTAATGAAGGATTTGAATTTTTCTGAACTTTAATTTACAGAAGAATTGTTTTTAGTTGAGTCCAATTCAACTTTCTTACTCAACATATTCATTTTGTTTCCATTAAAATTCTCCTTGTATCTCTTGGAAGACTTTTCTTCTTTATGATTTTTGTTCCACTTCTTCCATTGAGGTTTTTTATCAGAATCATCCATATATTCTCCAACTTTATTCTTGGTGAAATTCATAATAGTGTTCTATTCCACCACACTCAAAACATTTGAGAGGAATATTTCCTTCATAATTTCCTCTTCATATTCTATAGTTTTTGGATATGAGAGAGAAATGTTTTTCATCCAACTCATCATCTTCCTTATTATCGAACTCACAAGGGTCATCTCCATAAAAATCTTGGATTTCCATATTTCCCATAGTTTCATAATCCATTTAATATTTAATATTATTTTTAAATATTGGAGCTTTCCTCATTTCATAAGCAACAATAAATTTATGCAACTCATCAAGAGATAAATCATCCTTATCTTCTAAAGAAGAAATTTTAGAATCAAACCTGTCTGGAAAGTTTCTCATGAGTTTCTTCACAATTGTAAAATATTCTAGGAAATATATGAATCCTTGAATATTTTAGACAGTTTCATTTACTCTGGTGAAGTATTCATCAATTTTTTCATCATCTCTCATTTTTATGTCTTCATAATTACTACGATAGATTTGTAACTTTTCTACCTTAACTTTTTTATTCCCTTCTAAGACACTTTCCAGCTTGTCCCACATAATTTTTGAAGTCTTGATACCCATCACCTCCTGATAAAAATTCTCTGATAAGGACATAAGGATTGAATTTCTATCCTTTCCATAAACTTATATGTTTCTCTTATTAGAAAATGTCACGGGAGCATCTTTCAAAATAGGTGGAAAAACAATAGTAGCAACATAAAAAACTTCCAGGACAAGAGATATGAGATAAGTAATCATCGTATTTTTTCATCCATAATAATTTTTTCCATCAAACATTGGAATTCCTCTAATATTTACAAAATTGATATTATCCATGATAAAGATTCAACAAGGTAACCTGACGCACTTATACCAATTAAAGTTCCAAGGACCGAATAACAACTGAGAGGGGGGGGGGGGGGTGGGGGGTGGGTGGGGGGGGGGGTTGAATCTGTTGTTCACTTTTTATAAGTTTCAAAACTTTTATAAACTTAACCCCTACAACCTATAAATATTTATATCCTTATAAACTTTTAGTAAATAATCATGCATAAAAAATAGATATGAAAGAAAATCACACAATATTTACAAGGTTTATCCTCAATGTGAGAACCTACATCCTTTCCATAGCCACTCCAATGGGTCTATGAAAATACACTATTATGAATAGGTGAATACAACTTGTTCCAACTCCCATTAGACACCTTCTATCTCCTGATAGGAAAGATTATAATGACTCCCATAAGTTTAAAATGTTTTATTTTAAAATAGTTGAGCCAAACAAAAGAATCAAGAATTTGTGGAAACAACTCCATAATTGCTCAGTCCGAATCCTCAGTCCAATTTGGCTAGATCTGATTCTCTCAAACCAATGATGCTGGATCCTGATTTTCTTAATACAATGATGCTAGATTCTGGATCCTATTTCTTTAAATACAAAGATTATATAATCTGGATCTGATTTCTTTCAATACAATGATACTGTAATCTGGATCCGATTTATTTTAATATAATTCTACTTTAATTTGGATCTGATTTATTTCAATACAATGATGTTGTAATCCAAATCCAATTTCTTTCAATACAATGATGCTATAATCTGGATCCGATTTATTTCAATACAAAGATTTTGTATTCTAGATCTTATTTCTTTCAATACAATGATGTTGTTTTATGAATTTGATTTCTTTCAATACAATGATGCTATATTCTAGATCCTATTTATTTTAATACAATGATTATGTATTCTATAACTGATTTCTTTCAATACAATGATGGTATATTCTGGATCTGATTTCTTTCAATACAAAGATGCTGTATTCTGGATCCGATTTCTTTCAATACAAAGATGTTGTATTCTGGATCCTATTTATTTCAATACAATGAACTCAAACTCAATCTATAAAAAATCAAGATTTTATGGAATGATCAAAACAATTCTCCTTCAATCAGATGAGAACTTACACTTCAATTTCTCCAGCGCTCCACCTTTTACTTGTGTATAGAAAATTCAACAATGAACTAATGATCCAAGGAAGTATTTATAGGCAACTCAAGAAAAAAATTGGGGAAACCTGAAATCTTTCTTGCTTCCTCAAATATTAAAACTCTAAAAATATATTTCATTTAAACTTCATCTTTGACTTTATCAAACCTCCTTTGATTTCTCTGAGATTTTTGCAAAAGTGAATATCAAGTTTGACCACTTTAATTATTCTTTATAATCAGCTCATTAAGATTTTTTTTAACCTATTACAATTTTTTTCTCAACTCATTACAATATTTTGATTAGACTGGATATAATTTCCAGTATTATTTCCTCTTTCCATCTGGTTTAGATATTCATAGAATACTGGTTACGATTTTCACAAAATGCTGGTTACGATTCTCTTATAAAGATGGTTATGATTCTCTGAGAAAACTAATTACGATTCTCTCAGAAAGTTGGTTATGATTCTCTATAGAATGTTGGTTATGATTCTATGATAAAATTTGTTATGATTCTATGAGAAAACTAGTTATGATTCTCTCATAATGCTGGTTATGATTCTTTTCAGAATGCTGGTTACGATTATCTAAGAAAACTAATTATAATTCTCTAAAAATATTTGTTACGATTCACTCAGAATGCTGGTTACGATTTCCTCGAAATGATGGTTACGATTCTCCTTAGAATGTTAATTAAAATTCTCTAATTATTAAAAAATTATTATGAAAAAATTATTATGAAAATATGATTATGAAAATCTGATTATGAAAATCTGATTACGAAAATCAAATTTTCAACTCTAAAATTCTTCAAACCTCTTCACCATTTCTTCAAATTGTTTTATCGTGAAAGTTTTCATGACTTATGAGAACTTATTAATTAGAAAATAACCATTTGATTTTTTTTAGAAATTATGAAAACTTTCTATTTCCTGACTTCATACTCTTCATTCAAAATCCTTTAGTATCTTTATTCTTTCTCTGATGACAAAAAAGATAGTCTTCCAGAAAACATTAAATTCTAACTCTGATTATTTTGGATATGATGGTCTGAATATGATGCAGATGGATATGATTCCTGGAAAAAAAATCATTCTAATACAAAAAGGTTAGTTGTCAATAGATACAAAAACTTTGTTAAAACAATTTATCACAAAGGTACTTCAATTTTAATACATCCTTTAATCAATATTGATACCACATGGCTCATGATTATTGATTCTTATGAATCTTTACTTTGTTAAATCCTTATTCCATGTTTCATGATTGATGATTCATTTATTAATTGGCACAAGTTATTTCATGATTTTCTCATGCACATTGATTATGTCATCATTCCCTTATGCACTTTTTATGCTCATTGATGACATTCAATCATTAATGCTTATGTTTACCCATACTATGGATTTAATGTCACCCTTCTTATGTTTACTTTTACCAAGGATATTAAGAATTTTGTTGAATGAATTATGTATTGAATGGTTTTATATGGATGATGATGATGACTCAATGTGAAATAATAAAATATGGGTTAAGTGGGAGAAATGCTCATTTAAAAACATGGGTATTGTTTTTATAAGTGTTTTTTCTAATTATATAAAAATATAAACCTAAATGGCCATTGGTAATGTAAGGTATCAATTTTTTTCCTTTTTATGTTTTATGTTTTGGATGATGAAAATTGGGTCACCTTCATCGGTATCAAATATAGAAATGTAATGTTTATAATTTTAGCACCAGATCTGGGAGTGCAGGTTCTGGGCTGTTATAATTGGTATTAGAGGCAAGGTTTAGATAAATTTGGATATTAGGATGTTTTCATGTGGGGTTAAATAAATAGTTATGGATACCATCATAGGTCTATAAGATTTAGGTTGATCATAAGTTCTTTAATGGTTTAGACCTCCCCAATCCATTACTTTGTGAAAATCTGGTGTTTGAGGTGTTCTGGGAGGCAATAGTGACTCATTGAAGTAGTTTTCCAAAAAAAAAACCCAGTTTTCCAATGGTAGGTGGAATCAATAGGTGGTGTTAGTAGGTGGAATTGGTAGGAGACATCAGTGATTCTCCAACAGTAGCTCGTGTTAGTGACTCTCCCAACAGTTTCTCCAGCTTTTCCAGATTCACTCCTTTTACATTTTATTTGATTTAAAATGAGTTTAAAACCAAATTTAAGTGTTTTTAATCCATTTCAAAGGATTTAAATTATATATTTAATTTCACAATTCCCCTGATACTTTTAACAGTCAAACCATGTAGTATTTATCATGATCCAACTTTAATGGCCTTTGAAACCATTTTCCCCATAGAATTAGGATATGGCCTATCTAAAGCTGATACCCTTTCCTCCCTTGTGTGTTTCCATTTTCTCTTGGTGTGTCCAGATCCTTTATTCCCCATGGAGTTGTGTGTTGAGCTATGGCCTTCGGATCCAGTTTTCCCTTGGATTATTTCCTAATACTCACACACCCCTATTTTTGGCATAAGGAGGAGTTGTTAATCATCTGTTGTTCCAAGTAGGGATCCCTTTGTCTCTCTTTTAATTGTGTATCATGCAAGGTGGGTGTACCAATTTATTCTTGTGAGTATAGTGAAAAACCAATTTTAAAAAGATAAATGGGGAGATAGAAATATGATGATGATGATCGTATTGTTTTATATTTTATCCTTGATCCATGTTGTGATTGGTATTGGCTGTATGCCTTATGAAAATCATGGCCGTTAGTGGTCTCTATTTGTGCACCTGTATGGATTATGAATTCTTTCTGTTGATTTCATGTTGAATGACTGTATATATTCAATTGATTAACCCTGTATATTTAGTTAAATAAATATATTCCCTATAATCAAAATTGTTCTATGATAAACTCTGTTTTATCAAAGTGTAATTAAAGAATGAGTGTTTTTTAAATTTGAATACACTTTGCCTTGTTTGGTGTGGATATGTGCAGTTTTTTTATGTTTTCCACCTTGTAAGGATATGTGGTGCTGCTATTGAGGGTACAACTATAGTTGGGGTAGTTCAGATGGTGTAGTGGAATCTCCGGTTGAGAGATTGATTTATTGTGGAATGGATATGCAGTGTTAGATTAGCGGGGCTGTAGGTTCGAGTTGCACTATGTTTATGTTATTGGGTGTGATGTGTGTGGTTTTGTTTTGCAATGGGGCTGTCAAGTTGGTTGTGATGAGGTGTGTTGTGGGGTTTGGCAGTAAGTTGGGGGTCCTTTTATTCAGAGGAATGACAAGGTGGTATGACTTTGAAGAATAATGATGGAATTGGTTGGTATGGGTGTTAAATAGTGAGGAAGGCGAAGTGGGTTAAATTTACCGTGGTTATATCTTCCTCGGTGTGACCATGGTGTGGGGATTGTTGTGTGATATGTTTGTTAGTTTCACGGGAATGGATGGAATGAATAAATGGTATCCTTAATAAATAATTTCAATTGGTTAAATGAGTTGTATGGGGGTATGTGTGAGTTGTGTCTTATTATGAATGGATTTAATCTATAAACTTCCAAAGTGACTATTGCTGGTGCTAAATAATTCATTTAGAGGTAGAAAAAAGGAGTTTTTTGTGGGATTGTTGTTTATTGGAAAATCCCATAGGTTGGGCTGAGTGTTTTATACCTATATACATATATATATACTTGCACTTCCTTGTGATTTTCTATACATACCCCAACCTAGTTGAGCATTATGTCTCCAAAACCCCCACGGTCATGGGAGAGGGTGTCCTTTCCCAACATC
Organism: Viscum album; assembly: GCA_963277665.1. NCBI lineage: Eukaryota > Viridiplantae > Streptophyta > Magnoliopsida > Santalales > Viscaceae > Viscum > Viscum album. The sequence goes on from OY728166.1 coordinate 1,478,792,273, forward strand.
CTAGTGGGAGCATGGATGGATGGTTATTGGATCTTACCTACTCCCTCTTATAGGCATTAGTATCCCAATAATCTTCAGGTAGGTTGTGTTATGATTGTGAGGCCTAGGTGTCTGTAGGCGAGGTGTCCTCAGGATGAGGTGTAGTTATGGACCAGGTGTTTGCAGATGAGATGTGATCTGATATATGGCCCTGGTGTCTATGGGAAAGATGTGACACGGTATGTGGCCCAGTAGTGTTTGGGTGGGATGTGGTGAGCTTCATTTTCCCAGGTTACGGGACTAGATTTGAGGCCCAGGTGTGTGCGGGTGGGTTGTGAAATGGGGATTGTGGAAGAGTGTGGAAGCGTGAGGACGTTTTCCATTAGGGTATGAGAATTTAACCAATGGAAAGTGGTGAAGGGTACCCAAACATCGATTTTCTTGCTATATTAATTTACTTGATCTGTGTTATTTAGTGAGTGTGCCTTGGTGAGATTGGGGTGGTTATTGTACCTTGTTAGGTTCTATTAGTTTCTTCTATTTTATCATAGGGTAATTAGTATGCTTCTCCCACTTATTCACAAGTGACTTTGTCTTTCCCTATTGAGTAAACTTGTATGCTCACCCAACATATATAAAACTATTTTCACGTTTCTAGAAGGATTACATGGACCGCGCTAGACCATACTAGCTCAGATCATAACAGTTGTTGTGTCTCTACTTAGCTTTAATTTTGTTACTTTATTTGGATACTTTTTGATTTGTATCAATATTCATTTAGAACATGCATGTGGGATAGTTTGGATTTTATTTTAACCATATATATCTTTCTTGGAGTTGTTTTAGGTTGGTAAATCTTATCTCCCGATATTGGTTACTATAAAAAGGTTAATGCCTCACATTTTGTGAGATTTATATACCCTTGGTGTTGGTCTCCATCCTGGGGCCTACTGGAGCCTGGACTCAAGGGTATTTATCTCTCTTCCTTTATTTCCAGCTCAGGAGGGGAATCTTTGAAGGGAGGCAGTTGTGATAGAATGGTATAAAAAGTAGTAGTTGAGAGATATGATGGATTATGGAGTTAGGCACAATGAGGATTTCATGGGTTGATAGGGAAATAGTGTTAGGTGATCTTGGTGTGTGACATAGTTCATGGAAGACCAGCTAAGAAATGGGATTTTACCCCCCCCCCCGTGATCTGATGCAAGGACTATGAGATTACTGAATGACCAAGTGAGGCTATACCATTTGTATTGTAGTGACCCTAGGAAAGGTACATGCATCCCAATGAATTGTTTTCTTATTTTAATTGGGTTGTTTTGGGAATTTGAAATGGGAAATGAAATGAGTTAAATGAGTTGAAATAAATCTTAAATAAAATTCCATACTACTTGGGATTATGAGTTCCTTGTTTACCTTTCAACTATGGAACCCGGTCGACATCTGCATGTAGTAAAGGAATTTGAGGCTCAGCAGGATGATCCAGTTGATTGACAAAGGGTTTATTAAGTAGAGGAGGATGATCAGTGGCTAAAGACATTACGTGATTTCCAGTGGAAAGATCTAGGAAAATATGAGGGTAGCATTTTAGATATGGATACAGAGAGCTGTATTGAGGAGGTTATGATCACCTTTAATTTGATCTAGGATGTAATAGAGTACTGGGTTCCTCTGGTAGTGAGCCAGATGTAGGGAGCTGTGCATCAGGGGTGAATACTGTACCTGGGGGAGAGAAAGGAGGCTAACGTTCTTTGGGTTGATTTTGAGAAGGAGTTCCAAGAAGAATTCCTTTCTTCCACCATGAAATATGAGAAGAGGCAGGAGTTACTCTCCCTCCAATAGGGGAGTATGTCGGTAAAAGAGATGGGGATCAAGTTCATGGTTCTCCTTCAATTTTCTCTTGATCTCTTTCCATATGAGGAGTCTCATGTGAGACGTCTAGAGGAGGCACTTCATCCTTCTCTCCAGTATGTGGTTACTCCCTTCACCTAACCGATGTATATGGAGTTCTAGAAGAAGGCATAGGTAGTTTAGAGGATGAACTTGTGAGGAGGTCTACCATGATAAGGGAGTCAATAGAGTTCTTCTAGAGTAAAGGCTTCCAACAACAAGTGTCATGCGCTAGGGCCTTCCAGGTTTTGACTGAAGGGGAGGTGACCTCAATAGTTTCCATTTTGACCTTCCACCCCCATTCTTTTCCTGTGAACTTGGGGTCGATGTGTTTTTCTTTCATATCTCATTTCCACATTTAGAGCTAGTGTCCATTCGATCCCAATTTGGTGGAGGTGGGAAGGTTCAACACCTTCCTTAGTAGCAGTTTCTGGAGATGCTATTTCAGCAGCAAGGAAAACAGGATCATGCTCCACCAAGGGAAGATAGAGATGGTAGATGCCGAACTCAAGGTGTTCCTTAGGGACCTCGGCCCAGTCATGGTTGAAGAGGTGGTCATCAACAGAGGGGCTGAGGAGATAGGAATGGACAGTTACATGTCATAGAGGAAACAGTTCCAGCGGGGCCAAAGATCATTCGAGGTACGATCAGCTTGTTTAGTACTCTTGTTTTCACCTTGATTGATTAAGGAGCTTCACACTCCTTTGTTTCACCTGGTTTATCCCATGATCTATAACTAGAAATAGAGAGACTTTCTGTGCCCCTGGTGTTGAGTACACCGGTCAAAGGTCAGACCAACTTGTTTGATGTGTTCTAAGGATGTAGATTGATGATGGGACCATATAAATCATGTGAGAATATTTTATTATTGCAGATGAAACCATAATATGTCATCCTTGTCATGAACGGTTGTACTCTGTGCATTATGTTATCGACTACTTCTAGAGAAGTGTCATGTTTTCAGACGTTGATGGACAACGTGTGGCTTTCATTAGCATGGATATTTTTGTGATAAGCAGTCAACATGTGGAACCTATTATTTTCTTATTGTCCGAGCTATCAGTGGAATCAGTGGATGATGAGATTTTGGAGGTTCCTAGAGTTATTGGGGAGTTCTTGGATGTTTTATTAAGGAGGTTGTGACTCTACCCCCTTGACGTGTTGTTGATTACGAGATAGAATTACATCCCAGTGATTCTCCTATTTTAATGGATCCTTATCAGATAAAACCTTATGAGTTTTGAGAGTTGAGGATTCATATTGATGATATGATGAATAAGGGATTTATCTAGCCCAGTGTGTCACCTTGGGGTGCTCCAGTGTTGTTCACAAAGAAGTCAGATAGTGGTTTGAGGCTATGTATAAACCACTGAAGGTTGAATTAGGCAATGGTCAAGAACCTTTACCATCTCCCAAGGATAAAATATATTTTTGACCAGCTAAGGGGAGAAAGTTGGTTCTCTAAGATAAATATATAGTTTGGATATCACCAGTTGAGGGTGAAGGAGGATGATATCCTAAAGACTGCTTTCAGGTGTAGGTATGGGCACTTTGAGTTTGTGGTTATTCTGTTTGGAGTTACGAATGCACCACCTGTGTTCATGGGGTTTATGAAATATATTTTTTTGTGAGTTCTTGGATTGGTTTTTCATCATATTCATCAATTAAGTATTAATCTACTCAAGGTTAGAGGGGGGAATTCCAATCATCTTATGAACATCTTAGAAGTTCTTCGACGCTACTAGCTCTATGGGGTGTTATCTAAGTGAAAGTTTTTGATAAGTGAGGTACACATCCTTGGGAATGCGGTGTCTCAACAAGGTGTAGCAGTGGACCCATCAAAGGTCGAGGTAGTTTTTTCTTGGGTAGCACCCAAGAATGTCATAGTGGTTCATAGTTTTCTCAGTCTGGTAGGCTATTATGAGATATTTGTGCCCAATTTATCTCAATTTGTAGCTCCATTGATATCCCTAACTAGAAAAGGGAAATATTTTGTGAGGAGTGAGTAGTGATAGGTAGTATTTGACTATCTGAAGGGGAAGTTAATCAGTTCTCCAGTGCTCCAGTTTCTAGAGGATGGTGTGATGTTTGAGGTGTTTTGTGATGCTTCCCGTCTGGGTTTGGGATGTGTGCTGATGCAATAGCAGGGAGTGGTATCTTATAGGTCTAGGTAGTTATGTCCCCAAAAATGTAACTATGATACCCATGATCTGGAGTTAGCAGTAGTCATGTTTGCACTGAATTTGTGGCGACATTACCTCATTGGGGAGCACTTTGTGGTTTTCACAGATCACAAGATCTTGAGTTATATCTTTTCCTAGTGAGATATGAACTTACGACGGTGGAGGTGGATAGAGTTTCTCTAGTATTATGATTTAGAGATCTCTTACATCTTAGGAAATGAGAATGTTATGGATGATGCCTTGAGAAGGATGTCATAGAAGGAGGTAGTTCAGAAATTTTCTAATGCTTGGAAGGTGATGGAGGAGTTAGCAGCCCTACACTTAGATGCATGAATAAATAGTGGAAAAGGATGTCTGTTTCAGATGACAGTGCAATATTATTTGATGTAGTAGGTGGGGGAGTCTCAGTGGGGAGACTTAGAGGTAGAGATGATGCAGGATTATGTTGACCATGGTGATGTTATATAAGGATGGTAAGAGGATGTTATTCCATGGAAAGATGTTTTTTCCAGTGGTGATTCTTGAGGGAGTCCTCCATGAGTTTCACAACCCAACCTTAGAGGTACAACCAAGAGTTTCCAAGATGTACTATGACTTGAGAGAGAAGTTTTTGTGGCTTGGGATGAAACTGATAGTGGTGGAATTTGTCGAAAAATTCTTGGTGTTCTAGCCAGTGTAGGATGAGCACTATGTTCCCAATGGTTTGTTGAAACCCTTAGATATCCCTGAGTGAAAGTGGGATAATATCTCTATGAATTTCATCATAGGGTTACCTGGGGATCAGGGAGGTTATAATGCAATCTAGATAGTAGTGGATAATATGATGTAATCGGCTAACTTCTTGGCAATTAAGGAGTCAGGTGCAGTGGATAACTTAACATAGAGGTATGTGGATGGGGTGGTGCTTCTTCATGGAGTTATAAGATCCATTGTATTAGATTGGGATACACATTTTACCTTGCGAGTCTGGAGGGGATTGTAGCATGCTTTTGGCACTTAGTTATGCCTCAGCACTGCTTTCCAACCCTAGATAGATGGGAAGACAAAATGAAAAATCTAGATGTTGGAGGATATGCTGTGAGAATGCTTCCTGGACTTTGGAGGATCTTGGGTATGGCACTTTACCTTAGTAGAGTTCTCTTACAATAATAGCTATCACTCTTCCATTGAAATGACTCTATTTGAAGCTTTTTATAGAAGGCTGTGTCATTTACCTTTATGTTGGATAGAGGTTGGGGAGATAGTTGTTCTTGGATCTGAGGTAGTGAAAAGCACAACATAGAAGGTTCATCTTGTTTTTGAGAGGATGAAGGCAGTTTAGGACTGGAAGAAGTCGTATGAAGATCATTGGAGGAGGCCCTTCGAGTTCAAGATTATAAACCACATGCTCTTGAAGGTTTTCCCTCGACGTGGGCAGTAGACATTTGGCAGAGGGATTAATCTTTCTCTAAGGTTCTTTAGACCCTTCAAGGTGTTAGTGAGAGTTGGTGAGTTGGAATACCAGTTGGAACTTCCAACGAAGTTGGAGAAGGTCCATGAAGTCTTTTATGTCTCTTAGCTTCATGGGTATATTCACGATGGCTCTCATGTCATTGACTAGGGAGAGTTGGATATCGAGGATGACATCACGTATATGGAGCGTCTAAAATCCCAAAATGATAAAGGTTTAAATGACTAAATGATAGGACTCATGTCAACAAGGTGCACCTTCTTTTTCGGGAGCCTTACTGATTAGAACTCCACAATTAAGCGTGCTTGGCATGGAGTAGTGATCAGGATGGGTGACATTCTGGGAAGTTTCCCAGGGTGTGTGTGAGTGAGGAAAAAGCACACTGGAAAGGACATGTGTTGGCCTGTGGGGATAATCATTAGTCAGATGACCCGTTCAGGCACATGGGTGGGCCCCACAGTGGGGACCACATGTCTGCGGGGCAACTGGTGGTACCTGGCGGGCCAGGACCCGATGGCCATGTTAAGGCGGGGTGGATGTGCTATAACTGGGACCCAGTTGTTACATTTGGTATCAGAGGTGGTACCCAGCCTTAAGTACGGTGCACTGCCTAGGTTGAGATGTTGGACCAACAACGAGGAAGTTGTGCTCTAAAGGGGGGGGGGTTATTGTAACATCCCAAAATGATAAAGGGTTAAATGAATAAATTATATGACTCATGTCAACAAGGCGCACCTTCCTTTTCGGGAGCCTACCTGATTAGAACTCCATAGTTAAGCATTATTAGCCTGGAGTAGTGATCATGATGGGTGTCCTCCTGGTAAGTTTCTTAGGGTGTGTGTGAGTGAGGGAAAAACACACTGGAAAGGACATGTGTTGGCCTTTGGGGACTATCATTAGTCAGATGACCCATTCAGGCATGTGGGTGGACCCTTGGGTGGGGACCACGTGTCTGCGGGGAAACTGGTGGTACCTGGTGGGTCAGAACTTGACGACCATGTTAAGGCGGGGTGTCTGTGCTGTCATCGAGACCCAGTTGTTACAGAGCGGCCAATGGAAATCCTGGATCATCGGGAGGAGGTGCTGTATGGATGGACCATTCTTTTGGTTTGTGTGTTATGGAGTCATGGTTTCCTAGAGGAGATTACTTGGGAGTGAGAATCACATATGCGTTTCCAGTACCCAAAGTTTTTTTGAGTTATTCCTTGTTATGTTTTTCCTTGTAATGTGATACTTGGGACTTATTTGTTATGATATGAGTTTTTTTTGTTCAATGATGTGAGATAAATTCCTGACACATGAAAAAGAGAATACCAGATTCCTAATCAAGATGCATTAATTGAGATGTGGGGACTATCATTAGTTAGATGACCCATTCAGGCATGTGGGTGGACCCTTGGGTGGGGACCATGTGTCTGCGGGGAAACTGGTGGTACCTGGCGGGTCAGGACCTGAAGACCATGTTAAGGTGGGGTGTCTATGCTGTCATTGGGACCCAGTTGTTACAGAGCTGCCAATGGAAATCCTGGATCATCAAGAGAAGGTGCTGTGTGGATGAACTATTCTTTTGGGTTGTGTGTTGTAGAGGCATGGTTTCCTAGAGGAGATTACTTGGGAGTGGGAAGCACATATGCGTGTCCAGTACCCAAAGTTTTTTTGAGTTATGCCTTGTTATGTTTTTCCTTGTAATGTGATACTTGGGACTTATTTGTTATGATATGAGTCTTTTCTTTGTTCAATGATGTGAGATAAAGTCCTGACACGTGAAAAAGAGAATACCAGATTCCTAATCAAGACGCATTAATTGAGATGTGATTAAACCCATGTGGGTGAGTCAGTGCCGCCCAGAGGGGATAATATCTCGACATGGGGGAAGTAATTCCCTAATTCACGTGTCCAGACAATGTGGTTTTGGTGCTCGTGTGGTGTGTCTTATGGTCGGTTGGGTTAGAAGATGTTGGATAAGGTGTTCTTGGATGTTGAGGTTTCACTCAAGCTTTAAAAAAACATAGGTAAATTTATTATTGAGCTTTGACATGTTTGGTTGTTTGAGGTGTTTCGGGTATAACAAGATCCTTGATAGGTATCTTACAGGGTGGTTGTTCAGACCCCTTTTTAGGTTGGTTTTGAATTATCAAGGGTGATAATAGTTTTAGAGGTATCTTATGTAATGTAATGAACCTACCTAGTCCATTACTTTGTGAAACCTAGTGTTTGAGGTGTTTTAGGAGGCAAAGATGACTCATTTCAGGAGTTTTCCAAACAAATCTAGTTTTCCAATGGTGGGTGGTATTGGTAGGTGGAGTTGTTAGGTGGAATCAATAGGTTGAATCAGTAGGTGGTATCACTAGATGGCGTCATTAGGTGGTGTTAGTAGTTGGAATCAGTAGGTGGCGTCGGTAGGTGGCATCAATAGGTGAAATTAGTAGGCGGTGTCGGTAGGTGCATCAGTAGGTCACATTGGTGAGTCGCATCGGTGACTCAGTCATTGATAGCTCTCATTGGTGACTCATCCATTGGTAGATCGCATCAGTGACTCAGATGTTGGTAGCTCACATTGGTGACTCTCCATCAGTATCTCGCATCGGTGAATCACCCAACAGTTTCTCTAGTTTTTCCAGATTTGACCCTTTTATGTTTTATTTGATTTAAAATGAGTTTAAAACGAAATTTAAGTGTTTTTAGGCCATTTCAAAGGATTTAAATTATATATTTAATTTCCTAATTCCCCAAGACTTTTAACAGTCAAATAGCATTTGAGGGGATATGCAACTAGTTCACCTACTGAGGGCTGCTCCATAGGAGGTTCAGAGTAGAGATTTTTCACCTGGAATTACTGTTCAGATTTGGATTTTTGAGAGGGTATGGAATTTCCATTGGTAACAGGCCGATGCTTCCATGCACAAGACAAATTTTTGAGAAACAATGAGAAAGTGTAAGTTGTTATTCATGTTTTTTTATGTTGGTTAGGGGATTTTCTTTGTAGTGAATGAGTTGATTTTGGCCTGGAACTCTTGGACTGTGGTGAAATTGTTGTTTTATGTCCTTGATTTCATGTTGGGTTCCAACTCATCTATTAAAAGGGGGTTTATGATAATAATAAAAAATTAATTTTTAGTCAAAAAATGTAGTCTTTATCATGATACGACTTTAATGGAATTTGAAACCATTTTCCCCATAGAATTAGGATCTGGCCTATCTAAAGATGAGACCCTTACCTCCCTTGTATGTTTCTATTTTCTCTTGGTGCACCCATATCCTTCATTCCCTATGGAGTCGTGTGTTGTGCTATGTCCTTCAGATCTAGTTTTCCCTTGGATTCTTTCCAACAACTCAAACACCCTTGTTTTTGATACAATGAGGAGTTTCTGATCATTTATTATTCCAAGTAGGGATCCCTTCATCTCTCTTTTAATTGTGTATCATTCATGGTGGGTGTATTGATGTCTTCTTGTGGGTATGGATAAAACCAATTTTAAAAAAGATAAATGAGGGTCTGGGAAGATGATGATGATGATCGTATTGTTTTATATGTTATCCTTGATCCATGTTGGGATTGGTATTAGCTGTATGCCTTCTAAAAATCACGGCCATTGGTGGTCTCTATTTGCAGACCTGTATGGATTATGAATACTTGATGTTGATTTCATATTGAATAATTATATATATGAAATTGATTAACCACACATATTTAGTTAAATAAATGGACGCCCCAGGATCGAACTTGTTCTGCGATAACCCATGTTTTATCAAAGTGGAATTAAAGAATGAATGTTTACTAAATTTGAATACACTTTGACTTTTTTGGTGTGGTTGTGTTCTATGTTTGGTTTCATTCTATTTTATGCCTTTTAAGGATTTGTGGTGCTACTGTTGAGTGTACGACTACATTTGGGACGGTCCTGATGGTGTAGTGGATTGATTGATTGTGGAATGGATGTGCATTATTAGAGCAGCGGGGATGTAGGTTGGGGTTGTTCTATGTTTATATTACTATGTGTGATGAGTGTGGTGTTGTTATATAGTGGGGATATTGAGTTGGTTGTGATGAAGTGTGTTGTAGGTTTTGGCAAAAAGTTGGGGGTCTTCTTGTTGAGAGTAAGGACAGGGCATTATGACATTAAAGAATAATGATGGAAGTGGTTGGTATGGGTGTTAGATAGAGAGAAACGTGAAGTGGGTTAATTTTACCATGGTTTTTATTCCTCTTTGTGACCTTAGTGTGGGGATTGTTGTGTGACATGGTTGGTAGTTTCCCGGGTAGGAATGAAATGAATAAATGGTATCCTTAGTAAATAATGATAATTGGTTAAAGGAGTTGGATGGGGGTATGTGTGAGTTGTGGATTGTTGTGAATGGATTTCATTTATCAACTTCCGAAGTGATTGTTTCTGGTGTTAAATAATGAATTTAGAGGTAGCAGTAAAGGCAGTTTTTTGGGCTGGTTGTTTATTGGAAAATCCCATAAGTTAGGCTGAGTTTTTGATACCTATATATATACTTGTACTTCCTTGTGATTTTCTATATGCACCCCACACTAGTTGAACACTATGTTATGAAAACCCCCACTGTCATAGGGGAGGGTGTCCTTTCCCAACATCCTAGTGGGAGGATGGATGACTGATTATTGGCTATTCCCCACTCCCTCTTCTAGGCATTAGTATCCCAAGACTCTTTAAAAAGGTTGTGGTATGATTGTGAGGCCCAAGTGTTTGCGGGAATGGTGTCTTCAGGATGAGGTGTAGTTATGGACCAGGTGTCTATTGGCAGGATGTGATGTGGTATGTGGCCCAAGTGTCTATGGGTGAGATGTGATGTGGTATGTTCCCTAGGTGTGTTTGGGTGGGATGTGGTGATATTTGTTTTCCTAGGTTGTGGGACTATCTCTGAGGCCTAGGTTTGTGCGGGTGAGTTGTGAAATGGGGCTTGTGGAAGAGTGTTGAAGCATTGGGACGTTTTCTATTAGGGTATGAGCAGTTAACTAATGGGAAGTGGTGAAGGTACAAAAACATAGATGTCCCTACTATATTACTTTACTTGATCCACGTTATTTGGTGAGTGTGACTTGGTGATATTGAGGTGGTTAACATACCTTGTTAGGTGCTATTGGTTTCTGCTGTTTTCTCACAGGGGTATTAGTATTCTTCTCCCACATGTGCATGAGTGACTTTGGATTTCCCTATTGAGTATACTTGTATGATCACCCTATGTATATAAAACTATTTTTAGGTTTCCAGGAGGATTATGTGGACCGTACTAGCTTAGATTGTAATAGTTGTTGTGTCGCTGCTTAGCTTTACTTTTGGTACTTACTTTGGAGACTTTTGTGTTTGTATCATTATTCATTTTGAACATGTATGTGGTATAGTTGGGATTTTATTTTATCTATATATATCATTCCTGGAGTTATTTGAGGTTGGTACATCTTATATCCCGATATTGGTTACTTTAAAAAGGGTAATGCCTCACATTTTGTGAGATTTCTATACCCTTGGTACTGGTCACCACCCTGGGGCCAACTGAAGGTGGGAATCAGGGGTCATTATTTATATTCCTTCATTTCCAGCTTAGGATGGGTATCTTTGGAGGGAGGGGGTTGTGAAAAGTTCATAGTATTAGACACATATTTTGAGTTTTTAAGTAATGATATCTTAAAGAGATTAATGATATTTTAACAGCCGTTTCCTGGGGTTGAAGTATATGTAAAGCTTTAGTTTAACATGAAGTATGGCTTTAATTTTTATAGACAAAAGTTTTAAGGAATTTATAACCTTTAGAGTTTATATGATCTTGGATATAAATTTAATTATGGGAACAAGTGTTTTATAAAATAGATTTCCATGATATTGAAAATTAATTTGGTGACTAAGTGATTAATGTTATTTCATAAGAAGATAACTGTATTTTTGGTAATATAAGATAAAAGGTATGAGATAAAATTTGAGGTTAAAATACTTGTGATATAGTTTTATTTATTTATGGAATTATTTTTGTTGGACTTTGGTTATTACTGTTTAATTTTTAAGATTAATGTATTATTTCATCATATGATGATTTATTCATTTTGGAAATAATATAAACTTTTTCAAATCATTTTGGTCTTGGTTAATGTCTAAATATAGGAGTAATATATTTTTATCATTTTGGGGATTATGTGATCTGTTATAAGTATCTTTTTTTCCTCCAAGAATGAAAAATAATTCATATTAAATACTCATCATTTGGTGCCAAAGATGAGATTTTGGTGGAAATTGATTAAAAGATGAAATTTAACTTATAAAGTAAGTATATTTAATTATGTTCTTTCTCTATATAGAAATTAATTCCTTAACTTTAAGTAAAGTATCATTAAACAAAAAATTTGTCCTATTACAAAAATTTCTAATGAAATCAATGACCTCTAAACTCATCATAGATTTATGGTTTTTAGGTCCTTTACTTTCTCTTGATCATTCAGTTTATTGATATCAATGATCTCTATCACTCTAAATAATTATTTAATATTTTATTCCATGCCCAAATCTTCACTTTCCACCAATTTTTTCCTACTCGGAACCCCAGTTATGCATTATTCCATATGACCTTCATACTCCACTCTTCTTTTTTTATCAAGAGGATGTTTTGTTAAATATTTTATGTTTTGGGTTTACAAAAAAGTTATTTTCAATTGTAAAACATTTTATTACCGAGATAAAGTTCAAATTTTTATGTTGAAATTTATTAAGGGTAGGAGGGTAGTATGTAACACCCCATGATTTTAGAAAATAAAACTATGTTTGATAGAGTATTCAACACACAACACCAAGCTTAAATGACCCGCGAAATATATAACCATTATAACATTGCCCTTAAATTGGAGGGTATGAATAGTATTAAGTACTTTATGATATATATATATATATATAAATGTATTACCCAATATAAATTATTGATAAATTATTAGTAATAATCGATCAATTTTTTTTAGTAAATTAACTTTATTTTTTAAAAATACGTTTTCTTCAAAAATGAATTTTATTGATTTTTTGAGAAAATATTATAATTAATTTTTGAAACTTTTAGAAAATTTATTTGAAAAAATTAAATTTATTTTTTAATTAAAAATTTAAATATTAACTTAGGGTGAAAATTTGGGTTTTTTTTGAAAATTATTGATTTTTTGGTGAATAGTTAAAAATACTGATTTTTGTAAAAACATCATTTATTTTCAATAATTTAAGTAATTTTAAAGTACCATTATGTTTTAAATAATATTTAAAGTAAAATATGTATTATTTAGTTATTTTTAATCCACTTAATTACATTTGAATCATATTCATATTGGATTTTAGTAAAAACTAATTTTTGGGTTTAAAAACCGATTTTTTCCGAAAACTATTATGAAGTACATAATGTTTCTAATTTTCAATTAATTAAAATAAAACCTAATGAGTAATGATTTAAATGATATTTATATATTATATATCAATAAATATCAATTTAAATTCATAAAATAAGAATTATTATTCATAGAGTTAACATAAAATCATCTTTTTCTTGAAAAATACACTTTTTGAAAACTAGTTTTTTCGTTATGTCTACAGTTTTAATTTCAAATTAAATTTCACCCCTTATATGAATTTAATGTGGTAAAATGAATTAAATATTTTTAATTAGTATAATTTATATTATATAATAAGTTAAAATTAATTTTTGACTCTAATGAATAGTGAAAACAGTAAAACAATTACCACAATTAAGGTGAAAGCAGGTTTACTAGGTGTTAAAGTAAAAAGATAAGGATCAAAATGAACTAAAAACTTGCATAAAATCAATTTTATGACCATATTTAGACCTTATAATATATAAGTCTCTATAATGTTTCATTTTAGATTCTTTTGGTATGTGAAAAACTCCGGTATGCCTTTTTCTTTTAAGAAATTATATGTGTTCCATTCACCTCACTTATAAAAGGACCCCCTATTCTCTCTTCTTCACACCTTAAAATCCATTTGTCTCTACCAAATACTTGACCAAATTTCTTCATTAATTCACTACCCAAATCCTAGATCCCTTATTTGGATCATAAATTAATTATAAAAAGGATTTCGGTGCTTACCTAAGAAGGTTGTCTGAAGAAGAGATATCGTGCTTAACCGAGAATTTTTATTTTATTTATTCTTCCACCTCCTTAAAATATTCTTAAATTATGATTATATAATAAAAAAAGTATAAAAAATATACTTATATGTTATTGTATTAATTTTATAACCTAAATCCATCTTCTATTCTATCAAATGGGATATAAAATCATCATTCGTGTGTACAATAGACTACCACCTCCCGAATCGATGTTATTCATTTTCCATAATCGCCACTCATGACTTGTAATAATGATGTATTTAAAGTAAATATATGATATTTTTAACATATTTATACTTAGTTATTCTATTACATATAGCTTCTTAATTTCCATTCCATGGGAGATACGATAATGTCACTTATGTGTACAGTGGACTTTCGCCTTGCGAAGCGATGTGATTCATTTTTCACTAAAACTTTACATGGAAGTTAATAAGGATATATTTAATGAATATATGTGATATAAATGAAATAATTATTATATTCATGAAATATTTATTATTCTTAAATATAATATATCATTTTATTTCTTACACTGAAAAATGATAATGTCGTTCGCGCGTACGTGTGGACTACCACCTCCACAAAGCGATGCGACTCTTTTTATCATCACTAAATAAGATAGATGATATATATAAGTATATTTAAATAAATAATATATTATTTATGGTATTATGATCATTCTATAAATATAAAATAATACATACCTACTTTCCACAATGATCATTGAAAAATGGAAACATTTCTCATGCGTATGTACAACCTACCATCTCCATGATTGTAATGTAGTTAATTTTTTATAATCATATCCCATGATTGGTTTTAAAAGTATAATTTATTTATAAATATGATAAAAATTTCATGATTATTATTCTGTTTATATTTAAATAATTACCTCTTTAACCATGGTCAACACATCAAAGTCATTTTGAAACAATGAACTAAACATCCTCAAAACACCTAACATGGACTTAACTGATTAAGTATTAAAATATTTATTTATGAAGAAATAAAGTAAATGATTTAATGACAAGGTTATAAAACTTTAATTTTTTTAATTAATTAAATAATTGATACAATATTATTATACATGGGTTAAATTACATGCTTAGAAAGTCTGGACTCGAGGTAAGAGTTTTTTCTCATATCACTTTTTATTTCTATGAGACATATGCATATTAACTACTTGTTTTTATTGCGTGGTATATATAATGAGAATTAAATAATTTTATTATTATTTTAATGTAAATTATTTGGATTTATGAATCCATATGAGGTTCTATCTTTCACGCGTTTTTTATTAAGTGATTACCAAAACAATAAGGGTTTCGTCTCAAAATTTCCTTCTTTGAGATACACTTTATTTTATGAACCTAATTTATTTTTTATGGGGTATATAAAAACCATTTTACATGATATATCATGAATCCTTCATAATTAAATTTATTTTAAGTTTTAATTTTAATTTTTTTATCCAAGTGGATTTGACTTGAATGTTACCAAGTGGTAAAGAATTTCGTAACTCAATTTCTTTTCATTAGGTTATGTTACTTCTTCATTCTATTTGATATTATAAGATTATGTGTGTAATGAATATATATTATTATATTTTTTAATTCCAATTATTTTATCTGGATTTACATTTTATACACATAATATATTCATTGATTAATTCTCACTTCAACATTATGATCATTGTAAGGGTTTCTCATCTCACTTTTTATTTCTGTGAGAGATTTGCCATATTCACCATGTATTTTTATTATGTAGTATATATAATTCCCATGAATGTATTTTATGATTATTTTCATTAAAATTATTGTGATTTAAAAATATATATGAGGTTATCTCTTTCATAGGGTTTTGATCCAGATATTACCAAATCCATAAGGGAATTTGTCTCAATTTCCCTTAATCGAGGCATATTGTAATGTTACAAACCTATATAATTTTGTTAGGTGTACCTAAAACCCCTTTTAAATGTTATATCATGAATACAATTAACTTATTTATATTTAAAGTTTTATTTGAATTTATTCTTTCATGGGTCTTACGATTGAAAAGTTACCAAAGTGGCAAAGGATTTATGTTACAATCTCATTTCTTTCAGGATTATGTTTAAGGTTACTTTGGGGTAAATCATATGATATTATTTTATTGAACCAAATATCTTTTGTTATCCTATAGTTTTGAATTTTTTTACATGTTTTATTTCTATTTCCTCCATTATTGATATAATAAATATAAAGAAAGTTGTTTGTAAGTGATACCGATCTTGTATTTTCTTTTAGATCGAGCATCTTTCTCTTCCAATATCCATGTTCTCTAAAATGTGTTAAAAAATGATTTTAAAAATATTATACTGTGAATTTTCAAAGTCATTTTTACCCATAATTTGTTTTTAAAAAATTATTTAAAATGAATCTTCCTGTCATTTTCTAAATAATCTAATTTTTTATTTTTCCTAAAAAAATGTGAAATAAATATTTTTTTTAATGTATTTGAAATGAAAATAAATTTTCTCGATCATGGACACTCAATATTTTAAATATTCCTTTTTAAATTTTCAAAGGTTATCTTCAAAGAATTTTTTTCTTTAATGTTTGATAAAATTTTAGATTCTAAATAAGTATTTTCAAATTATAAATAATATTTTCCTCAATAATTGTTCCAAGTGATATTTCAAAATCATTTCCCATTTAAGTTGTCATCCTTTGATGTTACTCAAAATGAAAAGTTTATTTTACTCGAAATTTTAATGATATTTTTATGGTATTTACATTCATCAATGTTAGAAATTGTTGTTGTTACTAATGATCCAATGGGTATATTTTATAATGATACCATCCTCATTATTTATCTGGATAGGTAAATATTATTACAAAGAGATTGTTATTGAACCCATTTCTTTTCTATGTGAAATCATGTTTCAAAGAGATTGTTATGGAACCCATTTCTTTTCCATGGATTAATCAAGTTATAAAAAGAATAAAGGTTGTTTCAATAAGTTTATAATGAAATGTAATATCTATGTACTTTATTCATGTTGTGGTTCATGAACATTATATATGATGGGTGTGCTCAGATAGCGCCGAGTGAGCTCGATACAACTTATATGATGGGTGAAACCAGATAGTACCATGTGATCCTGATATATATTATATAATGGGTGTGCTCGGATAACACTCCAATTCATTGGGTAATGATTATGTTATCTGGAGAATTATATTAGAAGTTGACCATATTATTATTCCAATTGTAAGGGTTTTATGATGATGATGTTCCAAAATAAAAACAGATTTTATCTATGCTTTCCACAGGTTTATAATGTTTTCTTTAATCAATATTGATACCACATGTCTCATGATTATTGATTCTTATGAATATTTCCTTTTTTCAAGACTTATTCCATGTTTCATGATTGATGATTTAGGTATTGATGGGTATGCTTTCTTTTTTATGATTTTCTCATGGAATCTAATTACATCGTCATACCCTCATGTACTTATTATGCTCATTAATGACATTCAATTGTTAATGCTTATGTTTACCATTATTGAGCATTTGATCTTTCCTTTTTTATGTTTCCTTTTCCCTAGTTTATTAAGAATGATGTTTAATTAATTATGTATTAAAGGGTTTCATATGGATAATGATGATGAATTAATGTGAAATAAGAAAAGATGGGTTAAGTGGGAGAAAAGCTCAATTAAAAACATGGATATTGTCTTTGTAAGAGTTTATCCTAATTATCTAAAACACTGACTCTAAATATTCCTTGAGTATATAAGTGATTCAATTTTATTCATTTTGATGCTTTAAGTTTTGGATGGAGATAATTGGGCCACCTTAATCGGTATCAAATCCAAAAATGTAAAGTTTATGATTTTTGCACCAAATCCGGGAGTGTTGGTTCTAGGCTACTATACAAAGGATCATCTCAACTCAGAACTCAAGGTCTAGTCCAACCTTGCCAAAGCCCTCATTACTCCTAGTCCTACTACCCAGGGAATGTACCATTCAAACACACTCTACCTAACCTCTACCTCAACTGGTAGAGTCCAAATCCTATAAAAAAACCCCTTAGCTTCTATATTCCAAGTATCGAACAAAAATATTGACCCATACTTGGGTCCCATCTCACATCTCCTAAGGGAGATCTCTTTTCCCATCACTCAGAAGAAAAAAAAATCTCAAACACACACTGTTTGGTCCCAAAGGACTCATCCCGCTCACTTTGATCATTAATCCATAGACTACCCTCAAGTGGGTTTCATTCATCAAGTGTGAGACAAACAATTATTTCACCTATCATCACTAGGCCAAATCCCCTCTTGCTCATCCAACTAGCCTTAAAAGAATTAAACTAGACTACCCATGTCACTTATTACACCCCAATACCCATCTAAGTCCTAAATCTAGCTCAAATAATACTCCCTCCCCTTCGTGACACAATCCTAAAGAAATTACAACAAACCATAGTGCCAAGTAGAACTCACCCCAAGCATAAGAGGCCCAACACCAACTTATCTCTTCTAACCAGGCAGTCCCAGTCCCTATCCATCTACCTAGTCCCATGAAACATTCATGCAGGCAATTAGTCATGAATAATCACACATATATATTTTTATTAAAAGGACTACCTATCGGGAATATGAAGTTAACCCCTCTCTAAGCTTCGCTAAGTCTTGTACAAGCTCACCAAGACTTTTACATGCTCCCAAGAACCCATCTCATGCTAAGAAACAAACATAATTAATTATAACCATTTATAATTAATTATTAAAAATTAATCAAATAGGAATAAATGACTAAAAACTCATTGGGCATCATCTGCTCACTGAAACCTCAAGCAACGAGGTGTGGTCCACTTCCAACATGCACATAGACCTAATCCATGCAAAAATTCCCAATTAATCTGACCAATTTAATGACCAATTAAATATAATTTCGAAAGAAAACCTTGTAAAAAATCATACGAAGATGTACCTTTTCCAAAATGGAATACAACAACATGAAGATAGTGTCTTGAGATACCCTCTATGCAAGTAAAAAAAGCCTCATCCATATCGATTTATTTTACCATTCTCTAATGGAATCAAAACCAAAACCATACTAAAACTGGGTTAAAATTAGGGTAAGAAAATGAAAATAAAAACATCGGACAATGGAGGGAGAGACTCACTAAGAATCACTATAAAACCCCACCAAGAGACACCCCACATCAGGGGAGGTCAAGGGAAGAGGATGGTCAGATGAATCATCCCTCTTGTGTGTTCCTTTCCTTAAAATTCAATGGGGAGGGGGATAGATAATGAAACATGACTATTTAAAAATTTTATCAATCTTTTCATTGAAAATATTCCCTCAAACCATGATAAAAACAAGGAATTAATCACATTTTTTCATTTAGTAATATTCTTTGTGAATAAAATAAACTGGTTTAAATTATATATTTTTATCATAAAAATATATTTGTATTTTAATTTGAAATTAAATATTTAAATATTTAATTTTATTTGTTTTAAAATTTATTAAAATCCATTTGATGATTTTAGATGTTTTGTATGCAGGAAAGATAGTATTATAGTAAAATCATAAGATGTGGCACCTCAAAAGTGTGTTCGATCAAGCTATAGTGTTGGAAAAATGGAAAAGACATGCTACCACATAGAAAAACATAAATATATCGCATGTGCATTCTCAGAGAATTCAAGTGATAGTATTATGTAATCAATCACAAGTGATAATATCAACCTACTGTGAGTGAAGATCCTCAGCAACTGCAAGATCATTCTCAATAAACAGTTCCCTTCCCTTCCAATTGACCACACATCCTCAATCTCAAGCTACCAAATCTATACAACCAAGTTTATACATGAATATATGTAAGTTACTTTGCTATATCCACCATCAAATGTGAGTCTATACCTTTCCAAGCCTGATATACTGTACCTATTAGCCTCTCACATCACTAGTGTCATTTCCGGAGAGTAAATTTGAAAAAAACATTCTTTCTTTTTCACTCTATAAATAATTTATTGTATTCAAATTAAAACTAAAAAATGGATCCTTACTCCTATGCTCAGTTCACATTCCCAAACCAACCAATTTATAATTACTCTAGTTGGGGATGAATCCAAAAATTTGAAAATGATTATAGGATTCCTAATAGCGAAATATAAGAGATAATGAATGAAAAGATTCAGGTCAATAAATCATCCCCAATATGGGAATATAATGAGATGCAATTACTTAGTAGGGATGAACTATAAGTCCTGCATGATGAAGTTAAATATACTTTTAAATATTCCATGGAACAACAACAAGAAGAGGGTATGGAAGTGATTAGATAAGATAAGAATAAAATACAGTTCTTGATTATCATAACAACCAATATAGAGGAATAACTTAAAGATATTGAATAATAGGATGAATTTCCACTACTTACCCTTGAAATAATAATCCTAGTGTCCTTAAACATTAAAAAAGATATTAAAGTTGAAATAATTGAACGGAATATTATTTATTTTGACTCATTATCTATTTATTTTATTACATCCCATCTAAATAATTATTCTCCCTATGATGTAAATTTAGAATCAATACCAATATTGTAGACCCTGGAGGATGAATAGGAATGAAGGGTATCAAATTTGAAGTAAATATCGAATTCCCACTGCTATCCCCATCCACACTTAGAGAATTCAAAGAGTCACTACTCCAAGAGGAGGAACTTTATATTGAAACTAAAGAGGCGAATAACACTAACCATGCTTTCTTTCATTCTAAATTTATATTTTATTAAATATCCACTAATCTCCCTAACTTTGATTGGAATGGCCCAAAGGCCTTCATTTTTTATTATTTTTGATAATCCACCTTTCAAGGGGCGAGGTGGAACCCTTACAAGGCCCGATGGCTTAGAGACAATTATATGACCCGTAGGTCTTAGAGGGAATCACACAAATAAGACAACTTGGAACTGATCCTCCCTAGCATATGTCATGATATCATCACTCCACCTTCGCAGGGCTGGTTGGATAACTGTCCTATGCAAATATTTACAGGCCTGATACCGATGGAAAATCCATACCCTCTCATTCTTCCAAATTCGGTTAGCTCTGCTCTAGTGAATGCGCCTGCCCTAAAATCTGAAGCCTTGTTCCTTGTAGTCAAATTATTACATCTGAATTCAAGTGGCCCGAAGGCCTTGGGGTGGCGCTAAGGCCTTAAGGTGGCCCGAAGGCCTTGAGAATCAACTAGCCCAAAGGCCTTGGGTGGCCCAAAATCCTTGCAGGACCCGAGGCCCAAACCAGTGGCCCAAAGGTCCAAATGGATGAATAGTTCCGGCTGCTACAATATCGAATAATTCCTACTATAGTACTGCTATAGTACTGCTACAATACCCCCCGAAAATATTCCTCCACCCGAATTTGATCTTGAGTCTCTTGGATGCACCTACCAAGTCCTCACCAACCAGGTTGAGGCTCATGTGCATCTCCCTAACTTTAATTTCAAATATCTAGTTCAACTGATGCCCATCTTGGATGACAAGTAAGAAAAGATAGATGGATTTTGTTTTGAGGATAGGATATAAGACACACAAGCTATGAGCATTACAAATGAACCTTTAAGGGTAATTAAAGAGAAACAAGAGTTTCAACCTAAATTTTATGAGGGAATAAATTAATCCTTAATCTTATTGGATTTTAAAAAATTTATTTTACAACTTGATCTCCTAAGTTTACAGATTCCAGAACCAATACCAAATTTTATCACCCTTTTTGAAGATAAAGAGGCCATAGAAGAGGAAAAAATTAACCCAAGGAAACCACATTAGAAGAAAAATTCAACCTAGGAATTAAAGACAAGGATTCTCTGTTGGAAGAAGAAAATAAGGATGAACCAACATGCTGCCCAAGTGTATCAACAAAAGAAGGGGATCCTACCGAGGGATATTTTGATAGTCTGTCCAAATAATATTTGAAGGAATTACCATTATCTCATCATAATGAAACAAAATACAAAAATTTTTTATATAAGGGGGAGGATGTCGATTTAAACTCAACTTTTTTTTTTAATTTTATTCAATTTGAATTTCTCACTAACTTCCCCTTAGTTGAATATGTCTAAACTAAATTATTGAAGTAGCCACAAAAATAGGAAAACACGAAAAATGTAGACAAGGAGACCCCATATATCATCTATCCAACCTCACTTTACAAAATACATACCTCTGATCAGGGGGTGGACATGGAATTCTCTATAAAATTTAACCTCCAGAAGAAGAAGAAGAAGACTGATAAGGACATTGGAGTGATTAACATGTTATGGTTCTTACCCAACAAGCCCAACCCACCAAAAAACTTGGGATAATAAAAAGTCTATATAGTTACAAATATTAAAACAATGTATCACCTATTGAGGGGGGTTTACCTAATATTATCTTCTATTTTCTCTACCTTACTATTGTTTTTAGTTCGGAGTTATAATTCTCAATAAATTTCCAAATTCTATTAGTTTTTCTATGCTTAAGAAAGTGGATAACAACTACAAAAGATGAATAAATAACATTTGAAGGTAAATAAAGTGGGAATTAAACCTTACCAAGGCTGTCCAAAAGAAATGAATAACTACAACCTGGTGAAATCCTTCCATAATTATTTTTCATGCTATCCTATTTTATAATTTTCTTGAAAACTGCATATTACAACTGAATTCCATTGGGGATATGGTGAAAATTAAGTGTGTGGGAGGCGGATTTCATTGGAATTTTTTTTATTTTTTTATTTCCTATTTTAGTAAATCTATTTTTGAAAAAAATATTTAAAAAATAAAATAATAATAATAATAATAGAACACATTTTTTTCTTCTTACAAAACCGTTTTTATAGTTTTTGAGTTTTCAAACTTTCTTTGTGCTAAATTGAAAACTCTATTAAATTTTAAACTCCAAGTGATTGATAAGAATTTGAGTTCTTTAGTAAACCTTAAAAGATCAAATGATTTATGAGTGAGTTTTCCTACTATTCTCATTGAAATTTGGTCTTAGAACTAGGAAAATGAGTGTGGGTGAAAAGACCTCTATGGAATTAAAATTATAATGCAAGGTCATTAGAATTTTGAAATTAATTCAAGATAACTTGGAATTTGGAAAAAGGAACACCTCAGGGAGACAAATAAAAATAAATTTACTTAAATAATTTGAAACTAGAGTAAAATGGGAAATTGGGATACCATAATAAATCTCTAAGACATTAGGCACCAAGTGCATGAGTAATTTCATTATTTTGTATCCAATAAGCTCTTTTCATAGTGATTTGTACAATCATGGGTGAGAAAAATTCAATAATTTCCTAATTATCAAAAATGAGTTTATTTAGGTGAGGGTAATATTAAATCCAAATGAAGAAGATAAAAATTAACTTATAAAAATTTCATTTGAGTTGTATTAATGAAGTGGAAATTGTAACTTTGGTTTAAGGAACCTAGTAAAGATGGATAAATGGATATACCAACTGTTAAAATTCTAATTCCACTCAAATCTATCTATTTCACTCATGGAATGATATTTTTTTGAATTGAAGTGAGAGTAGTGGATTAAATTCATGTATGAGGCATGATGGAATTTTCAATTAAAAGAATCAATAAAATCACATTTTCTTGATTGTATGGAATTACTACAAGACAATCTTTTCTTATTTATTAATTATATATTTATAAATAAATCCAAGTGAACATGAATTGAAAAATATTATTTGAACTCTATTTTTCACTGATATACTGTGAACTAATTTGGCTCTTAACTATGTTAAATTTGACCCCAACTAGTATTATGTGAATCCCTGTTTTGGGATAGAATTTTGAAACTTGGTTTTGATAAAAATAATCATATTGATGGGCTATCTTTTGGAAATACAATGATGAAAACTTTGCTAGTTTTCATTTAAACCCGATTTCATGTTTTTCAAAGAACTATCTAAAGTTTCTTGTCGTTAAGTTTCTAGAAGTGTGATTACTTATTAGTGCCATTTCATTGTTCTGAAAATATATATGTTTTAAAGGGGTTATTTCTTTGGAATTGAACCTATTTTGAGCATGTTGCTAATTATTTATTTAGAGTGAAATAATTTATGTGTGTTAATACATGAACCCTCACATGTACGCACACACACATGTGTGTGCGCGCGCGTGTGTGTGTTTGTGGGGGGGGGGGGGTGGTGAAACATGACCATTAAAAAAATTTATCAATTTTTTAATTAAAAATTTACCCTCAAACCATTATAAAACTAGATAATTAATCATATATTCACATTTTTTAATATTCTCTATGAGAAAAATAAACTGGTTTAAATTGTAGTTTTTTGTGATGAAAATATATTTGGATTTTAATATAAAATAAAATGTTTAAATTTTAATTTTAATTTGTTTTAAAAATTATTAAAATTTATTTTATGTTTTTTAGGATGTTTTTGTTTGTTAGAAAGCCAAAATTATGAGAAATGAACAAGATGACATGCTTCAAAATCATGGTTGATCAAGCTACCATGATGGAAAAAATAGCAAAGGCAAGCTTCCACATGAAGAAACCTGAAGCTACCACATGTATATTCTCAAGATGAAGTGAGATCACTCTAAGCTTCTACATGTTGAGAAGTCAAGTGATCATGACACCTCCCCATGAAATCGACAATAAGTTAGAATCTCAACTTACCATGAGTGAAGATATCAAGTAACCATAAGAGAATTATCAAGATACTTGACCTTACCTTCCAGGAGACCACACATACTTGATCTCAAGATACCACATGCATACAAACAAGCTACCACACGAATATTTTCATGCTACCATGGCATCTCCACCATCAACTGTGAGTATCTAGATTCCCAACCCTAAGCTACCACACCTCTCAGACTCCCACATAACTTCTTAAAAATGGATCAAACCCTTTTTAAAAAGTCAGTGTCTTGAAAACCACCTAGAAAAAGGTAACTTTTTCTCTATCTCGATACTTTCATACAATTAATGGTCTACCACTACAGTTTTGTAGCATCCTAACCACCCATCCCTTCTTCTATGCTCTCCTAAATACTCAGAAAATACATAATACCTCAAACCACATCCAAGAACACTATTTAAGGGAGTCAAACTCTCAAAATATTGATATGTTTTTGGTTCTTAGAATGAACCCCTCACCATACCAAAAAACTTAAATTCCTCTTCAAAATAACAACCCAAAAATATGTGTGTCATTACAAACTCCCCACCATAGGGATTCTCATCCCCAAGAAGTTGTGGTAGTTCTTGAACCACATATCTAGACCCACCTCATTTGTCAACTCTCTAATGAATTTCCACGGTCTATTTTAGAATTCCAGATGCACTTCCACTGTGAAACTCCAAACACCAAGCACATTATTCATCAGAATCTGAGCCACACACTCACCACTAATGCTAACACAAAGACAATTATCACCACACCTATCTACCCCGAGACACCATAGTGTATTTAACTAATTTATCCTAAATCTTATAATTATTAACACAATAAGACTCTACTCACAATGACCAATTCCAAGCTGTGATTCCACCCACAATAGTAATTTCCTACCGAAAACACACTAAAAATGGTCCACCAACCAGCCAACATGTTTCTGAATAACAATACTAATGTAGTCTCCACCTCATGAAATAATTCTATTCAAGACTTATCTAGCTGAATTTTCCCAAAAATGATCAATTTCACCCACCAAATGATCCTCACCACACCCGATCACAATTCCTTAACTCCTAGAGGCATCATTTAAATGTCTAACCTCCCACACTGAAGCCCAAACCCAACTCTTGATGTAATTCCATGGTTGGATCACCAAAAACCGCACCAACTATCATGATATCACCCAAAGAACATGAAAACCTCTAATATGAATCATTCTCAGATCACACCAGAACCACCTTGAGCCTGATTCTAATGCAACAACTCCACCCTACACTACATCCCAAATCTTATCTAGTATAACCTATATAACTAGATATCATCAGATCTTATGACACACTGATATTTACTACTACCCTAATTGTCCACCAATATATCTCACCACCTCCATGAACCTTTTGATATGAGGTCCATTCACCCATGACTGATATGATTCTCCTCACCATATGAGTATCATTATCAACATCCAGATGAACCCAAACGACCAACTCCATAGCCCATTCTCCATCCATCACTACACACAATGTTTAAATGTGTTCGTTCCACTAATGCCCAAGTTCCAACACAAAATATCCACCATTACCTACTATTATCTCACTAAATAATCATCCACACCATACAATGATAGCCAATGTTTCACCACCATATGGATTCCCTTACACCGCTCCCCAAGCACCAGCCTAAATGAGTCCGAGTAACACAATTCCTTGAAAAAACCCCTATCATGTATTGAAACCCCATTCCATCACACCCACACATGTATCACCATTGAACTAAAATCATAGAACCACTCAGGTTTATCCATAATCTGAATTATTCTCAACAGACCCACAATATCCCATTCTACCAACTCAAAACATAAACTGGCATTGTATGTAACCACAACACACCTACCCT
The DNA here is from genome assembly GCA_963277665.1 of Viscum album. NCBI lineage: Eukaryota > Viridiplantae > Streptophyta > Magnoliopsida > Santalales > Viscaceae > Viscum > Viscum album. The sequence goes on from OY728166.1 coordinate 1,478,818,513, forward strand.
TGCACACCAAGAATTTTCCCAAAAATACATTTCACATCATTAAGTCAGAGTGATCAACCATGAACCTGCTCACAGTTTCTCACTTAATACCTACCTTAATCTTTATCAAAATCAATGGCTATACACTCCCATACAACTCGATCACACACCCAGAATCACGCTCCTATAATTCACATCTCACCAAATCTAAATTCACAAGACTAACCCACTGTCCATTCCCAAAACACATGTCAGTCACATCCAAAAAACCAGGCCATCTCACTCATGACAAGGCTAAACTCACAACACCCATTACATAATCATCATTCAAGAACCTTGAGCGTCTACCCAAGATCCCACCTTTCTACTCAAAAGTACATCCAAGTTCCACAAGACTATGCATCCAAATGTTCCTGCCCTTCAAAACCAACCTTGATACCAAGAACAAGGAATATACATTCCTTTTATTAGCTACCCATTTTAGTTAAGTAGAATGAAACCAGTAATCTATGTGGGAAAACAGTATATATGCTGTTGAGACTTTAAGTTACCAAACCTATTTCTAACCCACCAAGGTTTCACATCCTCATAGAAACCTATGGACACCCTTAGATCATTACTCACGCATTAAATTACTATAAGGACCCACCAAGTGTCCCTATACACCCATTGATGAAGGGACCACTTTCCTATTATCGAAGAACCTTCTACACTGAGATCCACAAGTCATGTCATCATAGAAAAATACCATGGTTCAATTGAGTAGAATTCCACCAAAAAGTTATATGGGAAAATTTTATATAAGTTTTTATTTATACTTTAAACAACCAAACCATGTCGTTAGAAAAACTAATCACACACATTCATGTGTATGTCATGTGAGTCCTGTGTGCCAAATATGATGCATGAACAAGGGCATCCTTCCAATGAGCTAAGAGTCAAAACAATAAATAAAAACATCATTAAACCCATCATATTCAATAAACATATCATCCATAATATAAAAAAGGAAAAAAAAATCTTTTACCCCTGGTGACTAAGATTTTTTAGTGGAAAGGTGTTCATGAATCACCAGTCCGAGGTCTATCACAAGCTTTGACACATTCCTATACCACCTTTTTACCATCTTCCCAAATCGTAAAATAAAACAAAATATCTGATACAACTTTTTAACTCCCCACCCTTGACCAATCTATAGTTATTGGATCAGAGACATCATACGACCTCAGGTATGCCTCCTCATAATCTATAGGCTAACTACTAGTAGTGAGGGCCTAATACATACAATTTTGATACTATTATCTCAAATCAAAGTCATAAAACAATGAAAAAATAACCCAAACATCCATTACATAATTAGAGGACACATAAAGAAATAAAAAAATGCTTTATTAAATGGAATGAAATATACAAACCCATGGTCATACAAGGCATAAAATGATCACCCATTGGCCCAGTCCTATATAAAAAATAAAACAAAAATACAATACATGGACACTAGCCCTACATCTATCCCTGGGCCTCACACACCCTATCTCCAACTATGTTGAAGCTTCTCAATCATGATCCACTACATATTCTATGCTTAACCTAAAATCAGACATTAGGTATTCATTTACACCGAGGATCCCATGTAGGGAATGATAAATACATCTTATTAGGGTCTCACAAAGTTCTCATAGTATATTCCATCATATATGTGTATGCACAAGTAATAAAATAAACATGTCACACAAGTTCCATAGACGTCGTGTGCTAACTAGGAAACCATGCATCCCTATGCATAAGATCAATGTGTGATAACCAAGCCACCAAAATACCCATTCATACCTATTTCAATTCCATGCTATAATTCCCATCATTACCTCATCCACCTCATGCCACTATTCTGATTCTTGGCCCATACTTGAAGACTCAGGGTAGGGTGATGTCCAATCCTTGAACCATTACTCGAAGGGACATGTAATGATCATACATACATATATAATCCCACTACCTTATTACTAAAATTATGGTCTATCAGTCACAAGCCACTTTTTCCCATGACCCAACCCCTCATGGGTAGTCTATTTCCATGTCCCAAGCCTCTCAGGGAAAGGTCCGTCATCCACATCATCCCATCCCCACACAATCAAGGGAGGTCACATCAAGTACACTAACCCATCCTTGTAAACTATAGGGAGGTCATCTTAAATACACCAAACCATCCCTAAAAACTCTAGGCAGGTTACCTCGAGCACACCGACCCACCCTTTCTCACTTAGGGAGGTCACACTAAGCACATTGACCTATCCACACAGACTCTGTGTAGGTCACATCAAGCACACTATCCCATCCCTATTGACTCTAGGGAGGTCACATCTATTGGAAATATTATGTTGTTCCAACATATCTCAATTTTTAGGTTTTTTGATGATTCAAAAAATCCCTATTTTTATTCTAAAAAGTTAACCTTAAGTCTTTTAGAAAACGGTCTTAAGAAGTTTATCTTACATTGAGTGAATTATTAGATCTATGAAAAAGTGTTTTATCTTCTGAAAATCAAATAATATATTCTATATTCTCATAATTATAAATTTTTGGAAGTTTATAATACTATATAAGACTTTATCATATGAAGAGAATGGTTGAGTTTCTCAAGTCAGATGCTATAGTCAAAATGAAAATATGAGAAGAAATTATTTTATGAAAAGGATATTCATAAAATATTGTCTTAAAAAATATAGAAGAAGTTGAAGAAGCTAAGTGTTGTATCACATAAACATATTTATCTTATGCTGAAGAATTATCTTACACTCAGTTTAATTTAGAAACCTATATTATCTTATGAAGTCTCTCAGGAAGTTATCCTATGATGAAATATACTTCCTATTGAATATCCTAGGATGAATTAGCTGCATGAAAAATATCATGATGCATTTTATAATCTCTTGATAAGTCATTTCAGGATTTTAAAGAGTATCAGAAAAGGGATTATCCATTTAAGGAAAAATTGATCTTTAAAGTATGTCACTTTTCTACGAATGGAAAGATATGAAGAATGATAATATTTCTAACATCCCTGTAGGAAAAGAAATTTCTATATTTATAAGGAATGGATGCATATCCTTAATAGTCTATCTTATCATGTTCACAATCCATGGCTCACTTGAACATTATGATTATCTCATACTTAAGTTCAAAATGAGATATAAAAAGGAATATTTGGTCACTAAATGAAAAATATGATAGATAATCATATATACAGGTACACATGCACATAAATATGAATACTTTGTATGACTATACATAGAAAAGATAAAACATAAATGCTTGTGCTATGCTTACTAGTTCTATCAGTTTCACTGAAGATCAACCCAAGCTATACCTTGAAGATTATCATGTTCTTAGGATAAATATTATACTATTATCAGTTGCTTATTGGAACTGTGTTCTGCAATCATATCTTCAAAAGTTTATTCATTATTTTTCTTACAATCAGTGTAAGAGTGTGTGTTGAGATCATGGATAGGTATTTTATAGGGAGATCCTAGTTAAAATCTATTGGACCTTTGTATTAATTGGAATCTTCTTGTATTCAGCTGAGAGCTCCTAGTAAAAGGGTTGGTATAGTGAAAATAACCCAAATCATAAAGTAGAGTGTTAGTGGAGTGGAATAGGGGATTTTTATTCCTTGAACAACTATAAATATCCTGTGTTTGAACTCTTTCCTTTGAGTTTTTATTTACACTACATTTTTTTATTAATTAAAAATATTTGAATGGTCACACCTAAAGATGGTGGTTTTATGTAAAGATTTTTTTGGATCTCAATTCACCCCCATATTGAGTGTTTAACTATCGATTATCTGGGACAAGAATTGGTATCAGATCAAGTGTCTATCAAGTTCATACCTATGAAAGGTTGATGTTCAAATATATTTATTTCAAATGGATACTATGGATGATAACCGAGAAGGTATGTCAATGGTTAGAGCTTTGTACTTAAATGGTTAAAATTATGGTTTTTGGAAATCTTACATGACCATCTATCTAAAAAATCTTGTCTTGAAAGTTTATCTCAAAGAAATAAATCCCTATGAAATCCCTAAGACAAAACCTAAAACATGGTATGCTACAACTGAAGCAAATTATGATCTGAAATCCAAATCTATGAATTCTATAATATACAGTTTAGGGCTATATGAGTTCAGTAGAGTCTCTCAATGTCAAAAAACACATTAAATGTGGACCAATATAATAATTTCATATAAAGGTACTAACAATGTGAAATATATTAGATATGATACATATAATATTAATTTTGAAACATTCATAATATATGAAGGAGAGATCACTAATCAACATAATGGAAGGATCACTGAGATTGTGAACAACATTGCTATTCTAGGAACACCTATCACTAAACCTGAACAAGCATTGAGAGTTCTTAGAGTATTACCACCAAAGTGGAGTGGAATATCAACTTCTATTATAAAATATATATAAGTTAAAAAATTTTAGATAAAATATATCATCAAAACCCTCATGATGTAGGAAGATGAAATGAAAACTAGAGTTGGAGAGCATAAAATTACAAATAAAGAAAATTACTACTTGAAGGTTTCTACTTATAAAGATGACAGGGAGAACAAAAGTGCACAATCACTGAAACATATTAAGAAGAATATTCCTCAATTAATTATAGATCAAATGATTATATTGTTCAAATTTCTCAAAAATTCAATAAATTATAAAACAAGAGAAGATGTTTTATAATACATTTCAAAAATTACAAGAAAAATGGTGATAATACTAAAGAGTTAAGATGCTATGAGTGTAAGAAGTTAGGACACATAAATAATAATTTTCCATATATTAAGGATAAAAAAATACATAAAAGAAATACTTCAAGAAGGCTGGTTATAAGAATAAATCTAGTAAAGCTATGTGAACCACTTGGATTGCTTTTGAAGATTCTAGCAAGTAGAAATCATCAAAATCATAAGATGAATTTATTAATTAAAAGGCCGATATATTATTTATGGAACATTCAAAAAAGGTACATTCTTAATACTCTTCTGAGCATGAGCAAGAATCATAAAATGAAAACTTCTCATATGAAGAATTAAATGAGTACTGTAACATGTTGGTAATAAAGTAGGAAAAATTAAAAAATAAAAACAAGATCCTGAAAAATTATTATAATAAGATTGTTAATGAATAGTAGGACCTAAATAAATAGATTTAAGAGTTAAAAAATCTATTATAAAATCTACTTCATCAAATTATGAATAAGATAAAATAATAAAGAAGCTATATAAGGATGTTCAAAAACTTTAAATATGCTGCAAGTGTCTTTACTAAAGGAGAATATTACCTAAATAAAATTCTTAGTCAAAATCAACTTAAGAAAGAGAAGTTTGGAATAGGACATCAGGGTGAAAATCCAAAATTCTATAAAAACCATTTTCCCTAGTTCTAAAAATAGAAGTCTTTCAAAAGATAAATGTTTTCATTATAGTGAAGTTGGAAATTATTATAATAACTGTAATTTAAAAAATCCTCAATTTTGTGGAATAATTTTTTTTCTTACAAAATATTTTTCAAAAAACGTTTCTGAGTTTCCTAGAAATAAAATCAAATTTGGATACCTATAACTCTTATACCTAACATTTTTGTACCCAAAAGAGTTTGAGTACCAAAAATTATATTGTTTTATTTTTCATTTTAGAGAAAAAACGATGCGAAACAAAGAAAAATGGTTTATATACAATGGTTTCTCAAGAAATATGAGTGGTTTTTTCTAAAATTTTTACTCACTATCTAAAATCGATGGAGGATATTTCACATTTGGTGATAATGAAAAAGAAAAAATAGTTGGAATTGGATATTTTTGTAATCATTAATCCATTCTCATCAAAAAATTTCTTTATGTTTAATTCTTGAAGCAAAAACTGATAAGTATCTCTAAAATTTGTAATGATGGCTATTCTGTTGATTTTTTTAACAATGTATGTTTATTTTTCAAATATAAATTCTTAAAGTTTAAAGAACCTAGGTTAGACAATGTTACACACTAGATCTTAATTATTTTTCTAGACAAAATGTAAATTGTTTGAATAGTAAAATTGGTGAATCATGGATTTGGAATAAAAGGCTTTGAAATTACAATGTTCAATGTCTGAGAAATTTGTCTAATAGGAATTTAATTTCTAACTTTCCATACCTTAAATTAGAAAAAATAAGCTATGTGATGCATTAAAAATGGGAAAGAAACACAAGTCATACTTTAAACCAATTAAAGAGGTTGATACATATAGGCCTCTTGAGCTTATCCATATAGATCTGTTCAGACCTACTAGAATTGAAAGTCTTTCTAGAAATATTTACATGGGTTTACTTTTTAATACTTAAGAGTGAAGAATATATTTTTATGAATTTATGTATGCTTTTTCAAAATGAAAAGGATTATAAAATTGAGACTTTAAGAAATGATCATAGAGGTGAATTTTAGAATCATAAATTTAATTCTTATTACTCTAAGAAAGAAATTAAACATACATTCTATAACATCAGGACACATAAATAGAATAGTGTTGTTAAAAGATGAATAAGGCTTTGCAATAAATTTTTAGGAATATTTTATGTGAATATAACATGCCCACCTATTTCTCAGCCTTGGTTGTCAACATAGCATGTTATGTCATTAATAAAGATCTAATAAGGCCTATTTTAAAGAAAACACCATATAAGTTATAAAATAATAGAAAACTAAAGGTAGGGTACTTCAAAGTATTTGTATGTAATGTTTATATCTTGAACACCAAGGATAACCTTGTAATGTTTTATCCAAAGGATGATGAAGGTATCTTCCTAGGTTACTCTTCTACTTCTAAATCCTATAGAGTTTTCAAAATTGTTTAAGGATTATTGAAGATTCAACTCATGTGAAATTTGATGAAATTTATCCCTTTGATCAAAAAATGATTCAAAATGAAGAATAAAGTGATTCACTCAAGGATATGTGACCTGAACCCATTTTTAACAACAACAAGGATGACGATTTAGAACTTGATTACTTTAAAAAAAAATCTAGTGAGTATTGATACTAATGAACCAAAAAGTTTATTTCCTAGAATATCTAAAAATCTTAAAGACCAACCTCTAGAAATAATTATAGTAAACTTAGATGGAGTAATAATTAGAAGAAACATAGGAAATCTAATTGAATTCTCTACATTTTTTCCCAACTAGAATCTAAATCTATATAATAAGATTTATCAAATGAAAGTTGGTTCTTGTCTATGCAAGAAGAGTTAAATAAATTCAAAAGAAACAAAATTTGGGAATTAGTTGATAGAACCTTTAATTATTCTGTAATTGGAACAAATTTTATTTTTAGAAAAAATAAAGATGATCACAGTGTAATAACTAGAAATAAATCTAGATTAGTTTCCAAATAAAACAATTAAGGATAAGGAATAGATAATTATTTTTTTCTATAGTAGAAAGGTTATAATCTATTAGAATCATACTAACATATGAATTTGAATTTTAAATTATATCATATGGATGTTAAATATATTTTTCTTAATGTATTTTTAATGGAGGAAGTTTATATAGAACAACCTCCTGGTTTTGAAGACCCTCATTCTCAAAATTCATTTTTAAACTTACTAAAGCTCTATATGGAATTAAACAAGATCCAATGGCATGATATAAAAGATTAATCTATTTTATTTTATCAAATGATTTTAAATTAGGAATGAAATACCCTACATTATTTACAAAAACTCAATCCTCATATATTTTGTTAGTATAAATATATGTATATTATGTTATTTTTGGATCAAAAAATAAAAAATTGTGCAATAATTTTTCAAAACTTATGTAAAATAAATTTCAAATGAGTATGATGGGTGAGTTAATTTTTTTTATAATATTTAAAATCTATCGAAAATATTTTGGAAATGTTTTAAAAAAAATAAAACACATACTTGATTTACTTAAGAAGTTTGGACTTGAAAATAGTAAGACTTACTCAACTCCTATGAGATCCAATATTAAACTTGATATGGATGAAAAATGAAAAACCAGTTGACAACAAGTTGAATAGAGGATTTATTGGAAGTTTGTTATATCTTACTACAAGTAGGACAAATATTATGTTTTCAATATGTCTTTGTGCAAGATTTCAATCCAATTTAAAAGAATCTAATTTAAATAATTCCAAAAGTATTTTAAGATATTTAAAAGGAACTTTGATTCTTTCTCTTATTTTTCTAAAAAACTTATGATTTTAATTTAACATTATATTCATATGCTGATTTTGCTGTATGTAGACTAGATAGAACAATCTCCTTTGTAACTTTTCATTTTCTTGGTAAATCCCTAGTATCTTGGCTGAGTAAGATACAACATTCCATAACATTATAAACTGACAAAGATAATTATATTGCAACATGAAGTCATTGTGCACAAATTTTGTAGTTGAAACACAACTTAATGAATTTTGGATTTAATTTTAATTTTGTACCAATAAAATGTGAAAACATAAGTGCTATCAAAATTTCAAAGAATCTGATAAACCATTCAATAATGAAGCACATTTATTTGATACATCATTTATTAAGATATCATGCAGAAAAAAATGATATCTCTTTAGAATTTGTTTGAAAAAAAATCAATTATCAAACATTTTTACTAAACCTTTTCCTGAAAAATTTGATTATATTAAATGAAAATTAAGGTTATTTAATTTTATTTAATTTTATTTTTGAATATACAATATTTTCATATTAAAAGTAATTAGTTTTTTGTTAATTTTTTTCGTTTTTGTTCCACCATTTTAAGTGTTGGTCATATCAAATAGGCCACATCACATAATTTTAATAATAATTACTCTGAAAATCACTACGTGACCCCTCGATTACCACAAATAAAATAAGTGTGTATCAAATCTACGTGTGAAATGATTTAAAAAACTTTTAATCCTAATTCTTCTAACCTAAAAATTAGCAAACCTTACCTTTTAAACTTCCAAATGCTTTATCAATGGAAAAAAGAGAGAGTTCATTGTGGATCAACAAGAAGAATGAAGTAACAAAGGATCTCAATAAAGGTTTTGAGAGGTCAACAAATTGATTTTGATTGGTTGGAAAATATGAATATGTTACTAAATAAGGTAATTAATTGTCTAGGATAGAAGTTCATCTTTGATGAAATGATAACCTTGTTCATATTAAAAAAGGAAGTTCACAATTTTTATGAATCTATAGTTTTTCACTTCGGTGATGATGAAGACCTGGTTTCCTCAAAAGTAAATCATAATAATCTTTTTATAACCTCTTTACAATTATCAGAAGCCTTTAAGACCCCTCATAAGGCTACATGTTTTTCAATACCTCCTTAGTTGTGATGGATGGATTCACTCTGCTGGAGATAATGAAGTCACTGTTTGGAACAACAGATGTTGAAAAGAAACTAGTCAAGGACTTAGAACCAAAAAGAAAAGTACTTACCAAGTTCATACTATCTGGAATCTGGAAAAGAAATGGTGAGTTTGACAAAGTTATTTTTCAAGATGTTACTTTGCTTTATCTATTCATGATTGAAAAACCTGTTAATCTGGCATGATATATCTTATGATACATGTGCCATGTTAAGGATATTTTTTAAAATTTTTATCCATTTGGAAGGATATTAACCCTCATTTTTTATAATGTTGTAGTTTAATTGGATGAGAATAATTTAATACATTTTCATGGTTTGAAAACCTTAAGTGAAAGTGTTTTAAGGAAATTTTCTTTGTATTGGAATGCCTAGTTGAACAAGTTAGTTCCCTTAACCTCAGATGCTAAAGTGGAACCCACATCATCTTAGGGGGAGTCAACCCACCTTGAATAAAGACCAATATTGGTAGATATACTAATCCAATGTATTGAAATAAGGGAAAGCCCTGATAATGAAGAGACTCTTGCTGAAAGGTGCAGAAGAGTAAGAGTTGCTGTGGAATATAGAGATCAGACTTCTCAATAAGAGAGTTCACCTCCTATTACTACTTCTGTTCCAGTTCAAGTAAATAGAGAAAGGATATCCTCTACTATTTCTCACTTTTTTTATATTGATAAAAAAGACCCTATAAGTAATACCAAGAACTTATCCTCTCACCATTTCTTCTCATTTTAAGGAATTTGAAATGTTGTATGCAAGAAGAATTAGATATGAATCCCTAGAATCAAATCATATAGAAGACATGACCCGGGATGAACAAAATCAACTAGTTGGTAGTGAGAGTATAGAAGTCCACCAAGATATATATTCTCCTATTTGTGAAGAAGGAAGGAATTATGAAATTCCTAAAGTTGGTAGAAGTGTTTTTGGGAAATCTCAGGAGAGATATTCCAAGTTGGAATTATAAATGGAGTATGTTAAGACCCAGTTAGTTGAATCCAGAAAAGAGATTACAAATATTCATGAAAATAACATTTCTAAATAAGAAGTTAATGAAGTGAATCTAATAGTTCAATTGATTATAGATAAATGATATTAACAATATTTTAGAGGAATCATGAATCAAAGTGATATTTTTTCAAAGATTAAAAATGTGTCTAAGGTGATAGACACTTTAACATCCACCATTTCTTCGATGCAGTGCAGTTTTATCTTGAAGGAAATTGTTCAAGTGCAGTTTTATCTTGAAGGAAATTGTTCAAGATCTCCAACGGGACTTAGTTAGTGAAGTAAGAATAATTCATGTTATTCCATAGGAATATCTTGTATTGTTTGATCAATCTAAGAAATAGATATCCCTTCTATTGAATTTCTTTCCCTAAAGTTCAAAATGTGTCTTATGAAGTGATGAAGGATGTGAGCTTTATCATAATTGAATTTCAAAATATGGCTAGTTCTTTAGAAAATAATTTTGATGTTTTAGAGAAAAATGTCAACGATCTGCACTAGATAGTTGTAAGAAGTTTAAATCATGAATCATATGATGAAGATGATGAAGAAGAAGATGATGCTTTTGTGAAGAAACGAGAATCTGAGATATCTATAAAGGGTAAGAAGACCATTTATGTTAGTCATCCAATAAACATTTCGAATCATTAGTTCAAAGAGTTAAGGAAGTTGGTTGTTGGAATTCCAAATAAAGGAGATATATAGAATCTCTTAGGATTTTTTTCACAGTGAGTTTGGAATTGTTTCAACACTATCCTAGACTACTATAAAAAATGATATAGTAAAAAGTATAGATGCCTATGCTAATTACCTATTTTGTATGTGTGGGAGACATCTGCCAAGACCTCCTATAGTTGATCGACATGGTTCTACCTCATAGATAAATATTATTTAGAGATAGCTCAACAAACTACGCTCGACATTCAATCCACACCAGTAAGGATTGATCAAATAGATCAAATAGGTCTTAGAGAATACCTATTAAAGTTGGGTGTTTTTTTTGGTGAAATAGCTAACATCCTTCTGCCTGAATCATATTTACTATCTAGACACCCTTTATCATTTAGGAAACCACCTCTTAAAAACTGTTTCAAGCTCAACAGTTGATACACATGATCTCTTCAGTTCATGAAGTAGGTTTCCTGGTGGATCAGAATCTTAAAAAATTTGAATTATTCCTCATTTATGAAATTTTAAAAACATTTGAATCATGCCTCATTTATGTAATTTTAAAAAAATTTGAATCATGAATTATTTTATGCCATATGTTTGAGAATTTGAAACTATTTTAAGATAATGTTTTAATTTTTGAATTCCATTAATGTTATTTTTAGGATGTTTATTTTGATATTTTTCTATTTGTTTAGTATTTATTCAATATTCTTGTCTTATGATCCCTTATTGACACTACTTAACTCCAAATTCAATTCGCAATCATTAGTATTGATCGTTTATTATTTTTTTGTGTGAAATATTAATTATATTCCTCACTTTACTTCTTTTTGATATTAGAATAAGGGGGAGAAGAAAAGGAAATTACAAAATTTATGTTTTAATTTTTTTTCCAAGAAGGGACAAGAAAAATAAAATACAATAATTTAAAGTGTTAAATTTTTATTGGGAGAATAAAATGTTTTTAAAGGTAATGTTTATTTAAAATGGGAGAAGAAAAGAAAGAGTCTATATTTCTAAATTTTTTATCTTGCATGAAAATTTTGAAATATAAAATCTCATATTATGAATTTTTTTTCTTTATCTCATTGGTTTTGTGATCATAAAAAAGTGGTAGATTATTGGATAGATTATTATTTTTCAATATATATCAGTTTTTATGTGTTTTTATGATTAAAAAAAATCTACACTTTTATTCTAAAAAGTTTATCTAAAGTTTTTTAGAAAATATTCTTAAAATGTTTATCTTATATTGAGTGAAGTATTTGATATATTAAAAAGTGTTTTATCTTATGAAAATCAAAGAATATCTTGTATCTACTCATAATCAAAAAGTGTTGAAAGTTTATATTACTACTTAAGACTTTATTTTACAAAGTGGATGGTTGATTTTCTCAAGTCAGATGATTTAGTCAGAATAAAAATATGAGAAGACATTATTTTTTGAGAATAATATTCATAAAGTATTTTCCTACAAAATATAGAAGAAGTTAAATAAGATAAGTGTTGCATCATAGTAAAATATTTATCCTACATTGAAGAATTATATTATGGTCAGTTTAATTTAATGACCTGTTTTATCTTACAAAGTCTCTCAGAAAGTTATCCTATGATGAATAGTACTTCTAGTTGAATATATTAAAAATAATTAGATGTATATAGATTGTCATGATTACTTTTATAATCTATTGATAATTAATTTCATGATTTTAAAGAATATAAAAAAATGGATTATCCATTTAAGGAAAAATTAATATCCATATTATATCACTTTTCTATGAATGAAAAGATCCTAAGAACAAGAAGATTTATGAAATCTTTGTAGAAAAAGAAATTTATATATTTAGAAGGAATGCATGAATAAAATTAATATCTTGTCTTATGAAGATGAAAATACATGGATCACTTGACTTTTAGGATTATCTACTGCTAAAGTTCAAAATGAGATATAAAAATGAATAGCTATCCACTGTATGAAAAAGATGATAGATAGTCACATATATAGGTACACATGAACATACATATGAATAATATGGATGGATATATATAGAAAATATCAAACATAAATTCTCGTGTTGTGATTACAGGTTCTATCATTTTCACTGAATATCATCCTGACCTATACCTTGAAGATTATCATATTCTCAGGATGAATCTTTTACTATTGTCAGTTGATGCTTGTAACTGTGTGTTACAATCATATCTTCAAAATTTTATTAATTTTTTGTTTACACTCACTATAAGAGTGTTTTTTGAGACTGTGGATAGGTTTTGTAAAGGGGTATCATGGTTGAAAGGTCTTGGTCCATTGTATTAAGTGAAAAATTCTTGTACTCAGCTGGGAGCCCCCGGTAAAAGGGTTGGTATAGTGAAAATCATCAAACCTGTGGAATAGAGTATTGGTGGAGTGGACTAGGGGATTTTTATTCCCCGAACCAATACAAATATTTTGTGTTAAATCTCTTTCCTTTAAGTTTTTGTCTATTTTTACTTTTTTTATTAAGTAAAAATATTTTAATGGTCGTACATGAAGAGGGAGGTTTTTTGTAAAGAAAATTTTTGGAACTCAAGTCAACCCCTCTTGACTATTCAGTTAGAAATTATTTGGGAAAAAAACATCAAGAACACTGTCACATACTTACAGACTCTAGGGAGTTCAACTATAACACCCTGAAAAATTCCTTATAAGGCAAGCTCCAACAAGTACAAGCAACATAGGCACTACTCATAGGTTGTCACAAAATTCACTGATTGATCCTAGGGTGCTAATAACTTGAGGGTTTTCCCCTCATCACATCACATATCATCATTCCCATCAGGTAATCCTATAGGTTCCTAGACCCATAAAGTAATATTACTGAAACCATATCATACCCATCACCCATTAGTTACATCACAAACTGAAGGATCATCTTGACCCAGACCTCAAGGTCCATTCTAAATTCACTAAATCTCCTATCACTATTGGTCCTACTACCCAACAACCTTCCCAAGACAACATGCTCTACTTGATCCTATCCTTAATAGTTGGGGTCCAAATCCCATCCAAACCCCCCTTATAATCCTGATTCCAAGTCCCGAAAAAAACTCAAGAACCATACCTGGGTCCTATTTCATATCTCCTAAGGGAGATCTCTTATCCCATCAGTCAGAGGAAAATCCATCTCTGGCACGCCTTGCCTAATCTTGAAAGACACATCCCACTCACATCTCTTAAGAAGCCTCAAACCACCCTCAAGAGGGTTTACTCATCAATCATGATATGAAAAATAATCTCATCCATCATCATTAGGAAAAATCCTCTATCTCCTATCCAATTAGACCTAGGAGAACTGACCTAGGATACCCTTGTATCATCTTTCACCGTGAGACCCATCCACATCCCCATTATTGTTCAAAAAACACTATTTCCCCTTGTAAATATATTCTCAGGAAAATTCCAAAATACTAAGGTGCTAAGAAGAACTCAATGTGAGTATAGGAGGCTCCACACCACTATATCTATTCTACCTAGGTAGTACCGATCCTTATCTATCTACCCAGTCCCATGATACATGCATATAGGTAAGAAATATTGAATAATCACACATATGGATTTGTATTAAAGGGGAAACTTACCAGGAACATATATTTTTTTAGTCCCTTATGAGGGATTACACCCTAGGGTGGTGGGTGAGGGATTAATTAGGGTATATAAGTTTAAAATGATTCTTCCTTGATTATGGATTTTGTTTAGTCACCTTTAGGAAAACTTTAATTTCTCTCTATTTTATCTCAATGAGTGATGAGAGTAATTAATGACATGAGGGATTTTACTTGGTTCACCTGCAATTGTCTATATCCAAGGATCATGAATGATAATGTGCATGTGAACTGAAATTAATAAAAGATCACTATTTTACAAGTACAAAATTCGGTTTGGTCTCACCGACCCTCTTGGTTCACTACCAAAAAAAGATTGAGAAATCACCATTCTCATACCCTAAAGAACACATTTCTCCCCATTATGTGATCTTCTTCCTCAATAATGATGATAGAAATATACACCATGGTTGGTGTTTCCTCTCTAGCACTGGTATGTCGAACTTCTAACGAGATAATGTAACTCCTGGATCACTCATTTCTTTAAGTTTGACTTTCCAGAAGAGATCTAGAATCACTCTTTATTTTTCTAGTGGATCTTGGAATTCCCCTCTACTCTTAACCATATATTATCTACACAAGACCATATTTCTCTTTATTTATTCCAAATGAAGATCCCCTTAAATATAGCTCTCATGTAATTCCTACTACCATAAATGAATGACACTTTAATGAGGAATTCAAAACACTCCATAACCATTCAAGAATTTATGGATACAATTACCTTAAAGGAATCTTTAAATTTTAGAGCATATTTTGAATATTTGCTGACTCAAGAACCAAAAAGGGATAATCCATGGTGTGGTGCATAATAATTGGTCATTTTCCCTTCAATACGATGATATCTATGGCTATAGCCTCCTTATGTAATACTTTTTTCATAGGTGAATATTGAGATTCCCACACCTTGGTCCATAGACATAGCTGACTCCCCATGGATCATAGGGTGAACCAATCTCCACCAATGATTCTTCACTATGGTGTGTTGTAAAGACTCTAGCCATTTTTCTTCAACATGATGAGAACCATACCCATAGGGGACTACCAATGGCTTGTAGGTGAACACCTAGATCTCCATTCCATACTTTACACTTATAGGATACTCCCCATAGCTCACATGAACACCATCAAGCCACCAAAGGGACCACCGAGGCATGGTCCTAGCCATTTTAAAGTTCTGATTCCCCAAACATGAAAAACAAATCCTTCCTTCAACTTCCCATGACGCATCCTTCATCAATCTTATTAACAAATACAACCCAAAAATCCTTATGAAATATTCTTTATAATAATATTTCCCTTTGGGTTTTTTGAAAACACTCTAAAAACTTCAAGAATGAATTCATCTACCTTAGAAAAAATCACTTTCAAATTGTGTATCAAAGAGCCACAAATTACCAATTCTAGGATCATGTGATGCATGATCTAAATTATAAATAATAATTGAATGAAATTTTTTTCATGACCACATACTTAGAATTTTTTAAAAAACTGCACATATCACCCACTAATTTGTCATTGAAATACTCTCCCCTTTTTAATTATCCCCCTTTCAAACACACTTGGACATTTCTACCCCTCTGGTAATGAACCCAAAGAGATCACTTCTCTGAAAATTTCATAAGTGAGGGATATAAATCCAACAATTAGAGGTGATAATTCATACCTTTCTCATGAGACCAGCTATAGAAATTGGGGGTTCTATCCTAGAACCAATTAAGTATATGGATGTGGTTAGACTCTAAGATCCAACTGATGCTTCTCAAATACCACTTTAGGAAGTTCCTTTATCCTAATTTATGATACTTGATCTTGTGTTGACACATACTCCAATATCACAATTCCTTGCTCCAACTTATCCTTTATGAAAAAAATATTTGATCTTATTGTGCTTGGTTCATGAATGTTGTATAGTATTTTTTCTGATATTGATCACACATGAGTTATATCACATGATTAGATTAGGAGAAATCACATCTACACCCACATCATAAATTCATTTCTCTATCCATAGAAACTGAGTGCTTACTTGAATGGAAGTAATAGCCTATGTGGTGCTCAAGTATATTAAATCTGGATTATTACTTTTCTATGATATGTATGAAATCTCAAGATAGAATTCTCCACATGTAGTATATTTTTGGTCTTCAACCAAAGCAACCCAATACACATAAGTAAATCCAAATAAATTCTTCCATGAATCCTTATGATAAAACAATCCATAGTACATTATGTTGTGGATGTATTGAGGAATTATTTTCATATATTTCATGTGCATTTATCTAAGATATCTCTAAAATTGAGTTCTTTGACAAGTGGTAAATAAAATTTATTGTCAAGTGGTATTCAAATAAAGAGAACTCCAAATTATTTTTTTATAAGAAGTCATATCGACCTTATTTACCTATTTATCTTTTTTTTAATTTCATTATTGTCTCTGCTAGAGTTGCTATAGGCCTAAAATCCTTCATATGAAATTTTCTTAAAATCACTTTGGAATATTTTCTTAGGGAGATAAATATTCCATCCCTTTATGAATTATCTTTAAGATAAGTAAAATGAATATTCACCAATTAGAGACATATTGAATTCACACCTCTTGAGATATAAAAACTACTTTCATTAGTTGTCATCTGAGCCTCCAAAAATTATGCTTTCAACATAGATAAGTACCATAAATTATTTCTAATTATTATTTATACATTGATATAACCTAGAATACCATGCTCTTAGAGCTTATTTAAGGTCATACAAATCCTTCTTTAATCATTATACTTTTCTGTCATCTTAATCTATAAGAAACCCATCTGATTGTTTAATATACAATTCCTCTTTAAGGAATACATTCATGAAAGTAGATTTAATTCTCATTTGATATACTTTGAAACCCTTTTGAACCACCATGGCTAAGAATAATCAAATGGTTTAAAGTCATGCTACCAGCACAAATGTCTTATCAACATAAATTAACTCAATTTGGGAATACCCTTTGAACACAAGTTGTTCTTTGTTCCTAGTCACTTTTCCATCTTAATTACCCTTATTTTAGAACACCCACTTGGTTCTGATAAAATTATTTTCACTTGGACTTGGAACAAATTCCCATGTATTGTTCTTATCTATTTGATCAGGCCCTTCATTCACACCCTTGACCCAACTATCATCATTTTATGCTATTTAAATGATTTTGGTTCCACCATAGATAATAAAAATAAATTCTTATGAGACTTCATTCTCCTTGTTTTGAACCGATTTTGTTTAGTCTCTAATAGTGTTCTCTTTAGTGATTTCATCCCTAATAATTTTTCTTCTTGAACATGTTGTAATTTTTGTATCTTATTCACTATAGGAGTTATTATAAAAATTTTTATTAGGCCTTGAAACTACCCCTTCTCAATGTTCTTCCCCACCACTTTCTACTTTAAAAACTAGTTGGTTGATGTATAAAATTTTTTCAGGTATAACTTTCATTTTTTCACTTTCAACAACCACAACATCATTTCACTAAATAATTTTACAATTTTCTTGTTGAAGAACTTATATGATTTTCTATTTGATGAATATACAATAAATATTCCTTCCTCAAAACAAACTTAAAAATTTCTACTCTTTTCCTTATTGAGAATAAAAAAATTACTTCTAAACTCTCAGAATTACTTGAGTGAAGGATTCTTTCCATACCAGATTTTATATGCAATCCTTTATTCATTTGGTCATAGTAATGCTCTATTTGATATGTACACATATGTAAGAATAAATTATTTATAATATATTTATAGAAGATACTTTTCTATAAGAATTGTACATGCCTCATTTTTAATTATGTGATTTCCTTTTTCCACTACCCCATTCTTTTGGGGTGTTATAACCACTTAAACTTGATGTAGAATTCCATATTTCTATAAATATTACTCAAATTTATGATTAGTAATTTTCATACCATTTTTAGTTCATAACTTCTAAAAATAATCAACAAACATTAAACAACACATATTACTTTTTCTATCAGTGTATTTGGGTTAGATTATCCCACACACATACACATGCACTAGCTCAAAAAACATTGATGTCTTCACCTTATTTGGCTTGTAATTATTTCTAATGATATTCCATTTTTAACATGAATAAAACATGTTCATGTGATCATATGTGATATGGGAAATGTCACATGTCACACCACTCTTTGAAAAATTCTCCAAATAAGTTTGGTTCAAATGGCCAAGTCACCTATGCCATATCCTATTTTACTCTTCTTTGGAAAACACACATAAATTTTACTCTCCAAAAATGTTTATATTTCCCTAGATTATTATTCCTTATATAATAAGTGAGCCATATTTATCTTGAATAGTTCATACCTTTTTTTTAACTCCACTGAATTCCCAAAGTCACACAATTGGATAACACTAAGATGATTAGTAATTATCCCTTAAAATAAGAGAACATTAACTTCACTAGAATCTTTTCCACCAATTTCTTCTTTTCCAAAAAAATAGTTTTAAAAACCTCATAATTCCTAAAATTAATGACCCATATTTTTTTACTTGATATTCTTAATGAGGTCTTCATTTTTAGTCATGTGTAATGTACAACCACCATCCAAGATCTATGAACTTTACTTGTCTATTTTCCTAAAGGAAATTTTAGCAATATTATATTTTTCTAAAATCTCTTTCTTTAACCATGTTTTTGATGAGTGTATATCCTCAAAATTTGGATCCATGAAATCTTCTAATTCTTGTATCATCAAAAATCTATTTTGAGTTTCTATAATTTTTTATGAAGATTCTAGATTTTGAATTCTTACACTTCAAGAAATTGTTGATGCCCTATGTTTCCCTCTTGATTCAAAACTAATTATTTTATGAATAAAGAATTACACAAAAATAAATATCCATTAAAATAAAAAGAATTATGAGTCATGAAATTAGATAAGAAATTGTAGGTAGCTAAAAAAATTGATAAAGCTAAAGAAATTCAGTTTTCTTTAAAAGATGAGTTGAAAATTAAAACATGTTAACCTAAACTAGAAACTTGAAGATTAATAAAAATAGTGTGGAAAATGATACTACACAAAAAAAATATGTTTAAGTAATGAAAGAATATAATAAGATAGATGAGTCTCAAAATAGAAAGAATATTCCAAATAAATATTCCCATACTGAGATTAGAAGAAATAATGGCCCAAGTTGAGATGAATCTCTTAGCCCGAGTGTTACTCTGGAAGAACCAAAATTTCCCTCATTATTCCCTTATATATATATATATATATTAATTATATATAGATAATTTAATAAGATGGATTCATCCCTTGAGGGGGATCATTGATAATTCAAAGCTGTTAAATCTTCACTACATAGGGAATGTGGAACTTTTGAACAACTTTAGTAAACTTGAAGATGAGGCATTAAAATCACTCCTATATCCCTACTCTGAATGAATTGATAATTATTTTTAAGGGGGAGTTGGTTTTGAGATAATAAGGGGGATCTAAATATTTTTTCACTTGAATGTTTTGATGTGTTTGTTGAAATATGTGTAGAATACAATTAATTCCTTGATAAATATCTTTCGATAAACACCTAAACATAAATAAGTTATTTATCTTAGTTTGATATCATATAATGTATAATATATGAACAAAATTTATCACTTTGGTTATGAAATCTTGTTTTTTACAAAGGGTTTTCCCACATATACTTATATTTTTCTAGCTAAAGTTTATTTATTAAGAAAAACGTGTGATGTCATCCTTCTCTCACAATTAGTGAAGGTTGAAGCCTTAAACAATAATAGTGAAGTGGATAAGTTTGATGATATAATAAAATCTCTATTATAACTTTGATTTTATTTTCAATAAGGGGGAGAAAAATATTTACTTTATAAAGTTAAAAATGAATTGATCAAAAATGAAAAGGGGGATATTGAAGAGAACAAGTGAATGATTGAATAATGAATGTTTTCTTTATTGTAAATGTATCGTAAATTCAATATATATAGAATAATTTAATGGGGATATAATGATGAATAGGGAATTGTATTTCATCCTTGATAAATCATCCATGTAATCCCAAAGGTTTATTGAGGAACTACTATGTCTATACCAAATGAAATGTGAGGATGCTTTCTTGAATAATTCAAGTGAAGAAAGAAGTTCAAGAAATAGTGGGATATTAATTATGATGATTCTTAAACCAGTGTTATTGTCTAAGACATGTGTTGATTAATTTTGGAATATCATAATGTTTTCAACAAGTGAATCGATCCATTAAGTGGGTGAAGAATTATTTTAAAGAACTCCATGTAATATTATATTATTTCATGAGGAAATTGTTGGAAAGAATACCATGCAAATGATATTAATGTTTTTAATGATTATTTTTGAGATCATGAAGAATATTTGTGTAATTTATATAAATAAATTACATGATTTTATATTGAGTATAATTTTTGATATTGGATTGGAATTATGTTAAACATTTTGAGATGGCCTTATATAAAAAATATGGCTATCCCATAGCCAACCAAGGAACCACCTCAACCACATGTGGGACTTAGGGTCAACCACATGGGAGGAAGGTCGACCTAGCTAGTCAGGGTGAAAAGTGAGTGGTAATATAGAGTTCCATAAATGAGTAAACTGGTGGGAAGAGTGTGTTTACAACACACATAGGAGTAGATGCACCATCGTGCAAGGAGGCATGAGGACATAGGGGTGCTGACATGGTTCAGTGCTAGAAGGTTCCAGGAGTAGACCCCATTACTAATAATTGAGTGGAAAAGGAAAGGAGTTTCCTTATAATGTGTAGGGAACCTATGTGAAGGATAGATGTGGGAATCACCTTTTGTGAGGTATTGTTTAACCAATCTAAAAATATACACATATTAAATGGTATGTCCGATAGCATGAATCTAATCATTTTGAATGAAGTGGTGATTGTATTATTCCTCATGCCTTCAAAGGCTTCTATGTATATAAAGGTTTTGCATGATGTGACCACATATGGACTCAGGTTCTATGAAAGATCAATAAAATCTCAAAGGAACATTTGAAATTTATTAAGTATATATTTTTGCAAACTATAAGAACAACTTGTGAAGTTGATTTTACAAACAAAGACACCATGTGATAGAGTTTAATTTTGTGGCGAATGTTTACAAAAAAGATAATTCCATTTGATCCATGTACCAAATGAGTGAAAGGATGTATTTGATATCATATGCTAAGGGACATATTTTGGAGATAATACAAGTGAATAAAAATTAATAATTGTAAAATTTTACATATTGAGGCTATTATGATCCTACATCTCTAGGCCATGAACCTTGTCATCTGACCCCATGGGTCTCCTATAATACCTTAGTTTCCTTCCCAACACACCACATGATATTACCTACCTAGGTAACTTATCTGACTAATGACTATCGCCATTGGCCAACACATGTTCTTTTTTTTATGCTTTATCCTCACTCACACAAACCCTGAGAAAATTATTAGGAGTTCACCCATCCTTATCACTACTCTAGGCCAAAAATTCTTAAATGTGGGGTTATAATCAGCTAGGCTCATAAAAAAAATCTGCACCTTGTTGACATGTGTAGTATCATTTAGTCTTTTAAGTATCACTTTTATAGGGGTGTTACAATCTTCACCACTTTAAAGAAAAATATCCTTATTGTGGACCCCAAACATCATACCTAGGTAATGCCCATGCTCTATAGGCCGAGTATTGCCTCTAATACTATTTTTAATGACCCGAACTCTCTGAGGCATGAAAATGATCATCTGATCCCTTGGGTGTCCTATAATACCTAGGTTGCCTTCTATTACACCACAATCTATTACCTACTGAGGTCACTTATCTGACTATTGAATGTCCCCACATTCTAACACATGTTTTTTCAGTGTGATTTATCCTCACTCACACACACCCTAAGAAAATTCCTAGAAGGTTGCCCATAATGATTACTACTCTAATCCAGACACACTTAACTATGGAGTTATAATTTCGAAGGATCCTATAAATAAATGTGCACTTTGTTGAAATTTTTAGTATCATTTAGTATTTTAAGTATCACTTTTCCATGGGTGTTACCGAGGATTCTATGTAGAGAATTCAGTTTATAAAGACAAGTTCCATGATAATGAGGGTTTCAGTATGCCATAATGTTTTTCAATAATGTTATGATAAAAAAATTCAAGGTAACGTCATGTGATAAATTCTATGTGAATTATTATCTTATGAGATGCATGAATTATATATGAAAAGGTGATGATGAATGTACTATGTGGATGAAGTTGAGTGATAAAAATTCCATGTAGTTTGCGGTGCATGAAAAAAATTATATATGAAGGCCATGTCATTTACAGGGAGAGGTGACATATTTTTCGGTGTCATATATAGTTGAACTGATTAACATATTTTTTTAGGATTATAATGTGTTAACCACATGAACAATAGAATATAAATACATAGTTAACTCCTAGTTAATGTATTCAAGAATTTTGGGGTAAATTTTTATCAAGAGAAAAAGCTCTAATTTTGCTCTAGTTGAGTTTTGAAAAGAAAGTAGTATTTTTTGTGAAGGAAAAAATTTTTAGAAGAAAATATTATTGTGATCTTCACAAAGGATATTTTTTTGAAGTATATGCTATTCAAAGTGAAGTGTTATGCGAGTCATAGTTTTTTATAATTTTATAAAGACAGTGCCATGTATTATATTATTATTGAAAAAAATTGTTTTTAATCATCAGTATATGAAGAGTCAAGTAATTGAATCAAAATTATGTGATAAAAAATATATGCTATGATATAGTCATATGATGTTCATGGGAATAATTTCATTTACTATATTTGAAATATTTCATGGATAAGAATAAATAGAGTTCACAGAGCACTAGTAGAGAAGAGATTAAAGTTAGAAGATACTTTCAGGTGAAGGAAATATCATGTCTAATTATTCAGTAAGCTGAGAAGAACTAGATCATTCTATATCTGATGTAAATGAGTTTCAAGACCAATAGGCTTCTTCCAAGAATCATTTTAAGATCTTGAATTTTTTGAGCATACCAAATGTTCATGTTCTAAAGAAGACTTGACATACAAACTTTACGTTTTACATGAGTGGAGTAGATCCACTATGATTGTAGAGGAAGATCACTCTAAAGAATATATATGACTTTATACAACATAATCAACACAAATTAAAATAATGTTCTTTTTATTGGGAAGTGTAACTAGTTATTAAAGAGGCTCGAGGCTAGGGTGTCTAACCAGTCAAGGAGAAGAGAAGATGGTTGGGGTGTCTAACCAATCAAGGTAGAAGAGTTGGATTATTGGGATGTAGAACTTGTATCAAATATAGGGTCAACTAATTGGGTGTATAACTAGTTTCTTCTTAATACATTTTAATTGATGATAAAATTATAGTGTATAATTCATGTTGGGGTATCTAAACAATATATAAAGGAGTAGTTCCTTCTACTAAACCTTGTAAATACTATGTGTTGTGATCTCTCTTATTATTATTTCATATGAAGTGAGACTGTGAGATTTTATTAAGTGGATTGAGAAACTTAACAAGTTAAAAAGTTTTAACTAAGAGAAAATAATTCACAAAATTAAACCAATGATTCAATATCCATCTCAGTGGTCAATAAATCTTGGGGATATATATATATATTTCTAAACCATACATGATTTTGGGTTTTTTCTTCCACTTTAAGATTTATTTCAACTTCCTCCCTCAAATTTCTAGAAATTATAGATTTGAGTTTTTCAATTTTAGATCTTAGTTTTGTATTTTATTCTTCTCCTTATTGTATGTAAAGAATGGAATCATGCACTACTACATTGGCCTACTTATTATTCACTCTCCAAACATAAATTTCTTCAAGGGATGCCTTAAGTTCTTCTTTAAACCAACTTTACCCAAAATTCCTCCATTCTTATCATCACTATCATAATCATTTAGATTATTTTCAGTAGGCATCAACACATATTCATCCTTTAAAATTTCAAATTCATATTTTTCACTTTATATAAAATAATTTTCTTCTCTAGAAGGAAAATTTATCCTTTTGAAGCATCTCTATTAAAAGTTATTTGTACATATATTATTAACCTCTTAGGACACTTTTGTTTATTATCATCTTTTTGATGTTTATTGGGACATTTATCCACAATATGTCCCACCTTTCCACATATAAAGCTAGTAAGATGAATATTTATATTGAAATTTCCTCTTAATAATTTAATATGAGAGGGAAAAATGGCATAACCTCATCAAATTAATCAACATCTAGATTCTCCTTGATCTGGATATTCTTTATGGAATTAAAGGACACCTCTTGGGTAATTTCCTTCATTATTGAATCTTTGTCTTTGTTTCTCATCTTATAAGACACAATAGTACTATAAAAACTATCAAGTTATATTTATTTTTCCTCCTTGTCTTCTAGAACTAACAAATTCTCATTTAAATGAATAGGGAGACTTCTCATGATACTCTTCAAAATCTTATCATCTTTGAGATCTTTACTGAGACCTCACATATATTCAATAAGAACATTTATACAATTAATAATGGAATTAACCATATAATTTGAATTTATGATCAAATTTTATTATTTATTCCATAGAACATACAAAATTTCCTCTTGAACCTTTGAATATCCTTCATAAATATATAGAATCTTTTACCACATAATATGATAGGTTTTTCATGACATTATCTTTGTGAAAATAAGATAGGATAGAGAAATTACCAATGAATTTATGGCTTTAGAATCTGTATTTAATTATCATTGAAATATATCTCTCAATGTTATATGCTCCATGTTTATAGTGATTCCATAAATGGTTACTGTATAGACATCCATGCGTAAACACATGAAATAGTTTTGCATCCAGATTTTCCATAACTAGAAATTACTTCCTTAAAAGATGGGAATAACTTTGTGGTTAGAAATAATCATAAAGATTCTAAAATAGAGAAAGAAAAACCTCCCCTTTGATACCACTTGTTAGTCCCTTATTGAAAATTACACCCTGGGGGGGTGAATTAGGGTATAGATATTTAAAATGATTCTTTCTCAATTATGGATATTGTTCACTCACATTGAGGAACACTTAAATTTATATCTCTCTTTTCTATCAATGAGTGAATAAAGTGGTAAATGAGTTGAGGGATTTTATTGGTATACCGTCATTGGGATATGTACAAGGAGTATGCATGAAAATGTTACTGTGCACTGAAATCACTAAATTCTCACTGCTTTTACAATTAATAAATTTGGAGTGGTCTCACTGAACCTACTGGTTTACTACCATGAATAGACAGAGAACTAATCGCTCTCATTCACCAAGAAACTCATCATTCCACATGATGAAATATTATTATTAAACAATAATGATAGAAATATACACCATGGTAGGTATTTCCACTTTAACACTAGTTTTATAAACTTCCAGAGAGATAATGCAACTCCTAGATTTCTCCTTACATCGAATTTGACTTTCGAGAAGAGATTTGGAATCAATATCTATCTTTTTGGTGGGACCTGTAGTTCCCCTTCACTCTTATTAATCTTTTATCTAAACATGTCCATATGTATATTTCTTTATCCCTAATTAAGAGCCCCTTAAATACCGTTCTCTCATGCACCTATGAATTTCATTTTTTGAATGAAACTTGAGTGAGTAATTCAAAATGATATATAACCATCCAAGAATTGATGGTTATAACTCCCTTAAAGGCCTTATTAAATCTAATAGTAAATTTTTAATATTTTCTTACTTGAGTGATGAAAGGGGATGAACCATGGTGTGGTGAAAAAACTTGGCCTTTTTTCCTTTAACATGATGATCTCTACGACTATAACCTCCTACTATAATATTTTTTTCATAGGTGAACACTGAGACCTTCACACCTTACTCCATGGATGTAGAGGACACGCTATGGCTCATATGGGGAACTAATCACCACCATAGATTATTCACTATGGCATGTTGTAAAAGATCTATCAATTTTTCTACAAACATTGAGCAATATGCCTATAGGGTACTAACCATGGATCAAAAGTGAACAGTGAGATCACTACACCTTTCTACTTACCCATAGGATACTCCCTGTGGATCATAAGAATAACATCAAGATACCATAGGGACCACCATGGCATATTCCTGACTCTTTTGAATTTTTTCTTCACCAAAAAATGGGAAAATTATTCATTCAACTTCCCATGAAGCATCCTTCATCAAGAATTTCAACAAAAATAACCCAAAAATCCTTATGATGGATTTTTTTATAATAGAGTTAACTCCTTTACAAGCTATTCCAAGCTTCTACCAAGACCACAAAGCCTCATCCATACTCTTGGGAACTTGTTTCATGCTAAGAATCACATATGATTAATCAAATAAGTATAAATTCTTAAAAAATCACTAAGTTTCATCCGTTTTATAAAACCTTGATCAACAGGGTGTGGCCCACTCCCAACATGCATCCATACATAATCCATGAAAAAGATCCCAATTAATAAACCAGATTCAATGACCAATTAAATAAAATTTCAGAAACATACATATAAAAATTCATACAGTGACGCACCTCTACTGAAATGGCATGAAATAAATTAAATATAACATCTAAGAATTTCATCTATGAAAGAAGAGAAAAATCTCTATTCATATCAGTCGATTCCACCATGCTCTGGTGAAATAAACACAGAAACTCCACCAAAATATGGCTAAAATTAGGTTAAGAAAATGTAAATTAAAACACATGGTAGTGAAGGTAGAGACTCACATGAAACCACTGAATAACCATGATAATAAACACCCTAGATCAAGGGGGTCAAGGTAAGGAGAGGGCTAACTGATTTGGACCTCCCATATATATCTTTCCTTAAAAGTATAAGGGAAAGGGGAATAACTACAAATGGGGATGCCCCATTTTTAAAAATCCATTGAGTACCTTTCACGGTGTGAATTGATGTTCACACTGTGAGCCACATGGGTAGAGGGACCTCTCTCTCTGTCCTAATAATTTTATAGTGTGACTACTATGGTCACACCATGAATGGTCTATTGCTATAGTTTTTCAGAATCATGATCACTTTTCCATTCTTTAATAATCTCCCAAACACATGGGATATCCACTAAACCTCAAAAAAATTCCAAATAAACCATTTAAGGGCATCCAAACTCTATAATCCAAATCCAACTCTCAATTATCAAAATGAATCCCTCATTTGACCAAAAAAATCAAATTCATCTTAAAAAATAATGTCCCAGAGATCTGTGTTTCATTTCAAAAAAGTGGTAAATAATTATAAAGTAAAAAATCCAATAGAAAATTATAAATGAAAATTCAACCAGGTAATTTTTTCAGTGAAATTTTCCATTACAGTTTTTAAAGTAATTTTTTGTTAAAAATTTATAGAATTATTTTCATGTGTAGTTTTTAAATGGAATCTTCCACTGAAAATTTTCATTTGAAACTTTTAGTGTAGTTTTATAATGGATTTTTCAACTGAAATTTCACACTGGAATTTTTCAATGATATTTTTAGTGGAATTTTCACCAAAATTTTGTAATGCATATTTTCAGTAGATTTTTCACTATAAATGTTTAGTAGTTTTTTAGTTGAATTTTCTAGTGTAGTTCTTCACTTTAATTGTTCAGTGTAGTTTTACAGTGGAATTTCCCTCTATAAATTTTCAGTGAAATTTTCCACCTGAATTTTTTAGTAGAGTTTTTCAATGTATTTTTTAAATATGGTTTTAGTTGAATTTTCCAAAAAATATTTAGTGGAACTTTCTAATAAAATTTTACATTGTAATGTTATAATGGAATTCAATAGTTAATTTTTCTAGTGAAATTTATAGTAATTGTTTTTCATATAATTTAATTTTTAATTGACTTTTATAATGGATTTTTTTGATGAAATTTTGATGTGGATTTTCAAGTGTCCTTTTCTAGGGGAATTTTCCCATGGAATTTTCCAATGGATTTTATATAACCCCTCAACTTGGGCCTTCTGAAACTAAAACCAAGCTAATTATGTCACATGAACTTGGGGGCACTGTTCCATATGCTAGAGGCTGCTGACTAGTAGTGAGTTTCTATAACTAATATGGGTAGACTATAATCATTGTACCATATCATAAAATATCAATACATAATAGAACCATCATATAATATTATATTACAAACAATGATTTATTACTAAGATATAACCAACAACAATAATATATAACATCACAGGTTATAACAAATGAAAACCTACTGAGCATACTTACATCACAAGGATGCCCCATTAGCCCGATAAAGTACAAAATAAACATTGGGAAAATATAGGTGGAGATATAACCTCAAAACTTGAGTCTCTTCTCATTCCTATCTCCCAAAACACCATCAGACTACTCCATCCTGATATCCTCTACAACCTGATACTTGAAAATAAGACATGGATGAATTCACATCCCCTAAGTCTCATGTGTTGGGTGTGATCATAAAACTTAATAAGGCACCACTAATGATGCCCCTTATATATTCCACAATATTCATGTATATATGTACATAAAATAAATAATATTATCATAAAAAACATGTAAGAAATAACATCAGTTCATTATGTGCTGACTACAACACCAAATAACTTGACCCCTTCTGGTTTGGCCAATTTTGATAATCATGACTATCATCCATAGTTGGAAGAACATATCCTAAATGTAATCTTAGACTTAGTGTATATCTAACCATTATGATACTTAGATAATACCAAATAGAATCCTAAAATCACTACTAGCTTATCCATCAGTGATAACCAGAATATGTTAGATGGAATCCTAGACTCACTATTGGTTAATCCCTCAATGATAGCCAAAATATGTCAAATGAAATCCCAAACTCACTTTTGGTATACCCATTAGCGATAAACAGACCCACATCTAGAAAAAAGATAAGTGAAAGGCGAAACACTTAGCCAAAATAATGTAGATAAGCATATGGGGGGTCGTCCTACTCATCTATTATTCCCCCATGATTCCATGAGAAATGATCCCCTAGGCGGTATAGTGAGGAACCACGAATTCCGGATCTTCTAGCCACTACCTCATCAGTCACGCTCTCTATAGACACATTGCATCAACATAGTAAGGATGAACAAAAAACATGGAAAAAATAACCCATACCCTAGATCTGAGCTTACAACCCATCCATACCTAGGACCTTTTTAGAGGATAACTACACAAATTTTAATCTTGAATCATCTCACTAATCTCAATTTTCTTAGTATAACCCATAACTATGACCATATTCTAATAATCCCAAATCCCCCAAACCATGACCATTCTACCAACATCGAATCACCAGATCATACTTGACTGAAACCATCAGCCACCTTAATCCAATATTAGGAACCATTCCCCAACTCCAAGGGTATATACATAGGTATTTATTTATATTTTTATACCAATGTTCTCAGAACTAGACTAACCATTGAATTAGAAAGGGGAGTGACTCAAGGTCAAATCGGTTGGATCAGTTAATTTGGATGGTCAAACCAATGTTATTATTATTTTTTAATTTTATGTTATTATTTATCATATATATTAATTAATTGTAACATTTTTTTATAATTATAATTAAATTAATGATATCAAATTAAATATATTCTTATTATAAAACATACATTTTTAATTTTATTTTTCATATTCATTTTTACTATTATTTCATTTAAAAATTTTTTTTATCTACCAATTATTGAGTGTTTTATTCACTAAAAGAGTGTTAGATGTGATTTATTATATTGAAAATAAAAATTGTAATAAATTTTAACTAAGGCTATAAAAGGGGAGGAGTGTTGAGTTTGTCTCTAACATTGAAAAATATTTAAAAGTATTCAAGATTACTCCCTTATAAAAGTGATTATTTATAGTTTATTCTCCAAAAAATATATATTTATTAAAATACTTTTTGAGGTATTAAATATATATTCAGTTAAAAAGTTATATTATATATATATATATATATCTATATATAATATACATACATAAATAAAATAAAGTAAAATAAAAATAATAAAAAACTTCCAAATAAACATTCCATGTCCGACTTGAAAATTTGGTCATCTTGGGTATTTATTCCATAGTAACAGGAACCACCAAAAAAATTCAAAAATTTAAGAGGCTTCCATTTTGATTCTAGGTATTGCTAAACTTTTTTTAAAAAAAATTCACCCCATATGAATCGTTCAAGGTCATCATATTTCGAGTGGAACTGGGAGGTTTGACCATGAAACTCCTCGTTCCAAGGTAGACTAACTCGATCAAAAACCAATAATTGACAAACTCCTCAGACTGAATTGGAAACTCTACCAGTCAATAGTTTGACCAGCTAGATCATCCTATTTAGTTTGGGTTTTAAAACATTGTGCCACACCATGAAACCATTACTTGGTGATTTTAACACAAAATAACCCCCTTTTTGTTGAGTGTGAACTAAAATATATGCTTATAACATATGGATATGTTGGTTCTAATGTATCCTTTATCCCAATCATGATATTAAATTGGTTCCAATGTATCCTGGTTGTATATGATGCAACTGAAGACCACATCCCACCCAACATAGTGTATGCTCTTGGCTAGCACTTCCATCGTATCACTCCTGCATAGTTCCTTTTGATTACTAATCCGTCAAATGAATTATTTAATTCTTTTCTTGTTCCATGAAGTGTTAAATGAAAATTACACCCATTGGGAAGTGACATATCATGATATGGATGATTCTATTCACTTAATGAAGATCATTTGTAATGTACTCTAAAAGGGAAGTAGTTACCTTTATTGGATGTGCAGTTAATGGTGAAGAAGATCATTTATTTCATGGAAATGTTATTGAATATATCTTCTACCTTAAATTCCATTCATCACATAATAAAGTCTCTAAAACCCCTTCAACCTTTAGGAGTCCTGAAGAAACATTCTAGGATCATTCAGCCGTTGTAATACCTTAGAGGAAAGAATCCTTCATTTTCTTCTCCTATGGTCATCATCAAGTAAACTCTTTTGAGATGGAGGCTACTACATCAATAATATGGGTATGTTGTTATTTGTTTTCCCTTACATGTTAATTCTATCATAGAAAGATTAGAAAAATATGGGTTTTATTCCACTGTGTAAGATCATATAATGATCTTCTAAAACCCATTAGTGTTATCAAATCCATATTCCTCATAAAATTAAAATTTTTCTTTAACTATTAAATGAAGAACCTATTTTATGAAATCATAAGTAGTTTTTCTGCACCTAACATTATGTTATATGATAACTTAATGTTAGTATCTTCACATGAAATTATGTTAATAAGATAATGTAATGTAGGGTGTACTCACAGTATGAATTAAGTAGTTAACATAGACTATCACAATTACAAAAAAATAGAGGATCAATTTTTCTCTTTCAGATTTTGAATTTAGTTTCAATGTAAAATTTGGTATTGGAATGAAGTTGTGTTGTGATATAAATTAATGTTGAGCATGACATGAAGTGAACATGTTTACTGATAAATAATTCCCACCATCGAGTGAGTCCCACATTATACTTTAACTTGATAATATGATCTTTCATTAATAAATTCACTTGATAGTGTTTCTGTTTAATTATTGTTAAAATGCCCCATTGCACAACCACTATCTCTGTGAAGATCAACATAATAGTGCTCCTTCCCTAGCATATTCCTATGCTCTTCCTATCGATGTTGACCCTCATTTTCCCTCTACATTATGCCAATACATTGAGAGTCAATGTATTGTTGAGTGACATTATAAAAGAAACTAATTTTTATATTTAGTTATTTTTACTTATAATTTGTAAATTTTTTATAAATAGTAGGTGTTAGGCTTTATAAAATGCGTTTTTACAAGCCTAAATTAAAATATGAAAAGTTCATATTTGTTTCTCATATTAAATAAAGTGTTTAAATAATTTTTTATTCTTCAGTATTATTCATGTTTATAAATTTTTTATAGAGTGTGAATAACATGTATTATTATATTTATGTGATAAATTACTTCTAGGAAATAGATCCTTGCATTAAATTTTAAGTTCAAATCCATAATATTTAGTTTTTTTACCTTGAACTTTATTTTTTATTTGAGTTATAAGCTTAAGAATAGTTGTTATCGATATTTTGTGCATATTAGGTGCTAGAAATACAATTAATTGAATTATATCCTGATTAAAGTCTCCCTAAGTATAGTGAGATGGGGTTGGACTATCTTCCAACTTTTAGGCTTATCCCTTATTCTAGAAAGGCGAGGGGTTGGCTATCCGATACTCTGGTCTTAGATATATAGAGTTTAAAAATATCATATAAATCTATACGTCTACTTGAAAAATGTTTTCACATTATGCATGATATGCATTTATATATGTATGAATATACTTGGATTTTGTTTTTGGGTAATCAACACAAACTTATGGGTTTTTAAAATAATTACAAATTAATGTGGTGTGAGCACATTAATTTTTTGGATGGAATACAGATTCCAAAACTAAAATTTTAAAATCATGCATACACCAAGGAATAAAACATGAAAAAATAAAGATCGAAAATGATACAATAATTAAGAACTTAATATGCATATGATATATATTTAGTTGGTAAGACTTTGAAAGAAAACTCCTCAAATATAAAGTGATATATTCCATCCAAAGAGGAACTTCTTAAGACCTCAATAATTCAGTTTGGGTGACCCTAATGGTCAGGTGATGATGAATTAACTTTTGTAAGGAAAACAAGTAATAAGGAAACCCTAATCACTAGGTGCCTTGTTTTTGTAATTTTCTTTAGGTTTCACTAGCTAGGAAACCCTAATGGTTAGGGTACCAGAGGAATATAGTTGAGTATATTCATATGATGAATTTGGATAAAGTTTTTATCCACTCATCTATCCAGGAATCATATATGATATGATTGAAAATAGTTTTCTACAAAATATAGTCATGAATTATTTACATTATACACGGTTTAAGTCATAATGAAATATTAATCTTGGATCACTAAATGAATATTATTTTTAGGGTTATCATTTTTAGTGGGATTACTTTCATTAAAATCCATTGATGAAAAGATATAATACATGATACCCACCAATAGATATTCCTATGCTATAGGTTATGACATACTTCTTGTTAATCATATTGAGATTTTTTATAGGTATGACCTATAAAAATTCAGGGATTGATATCTAGTGTTAAGAAATTTTCTCTAGGATAACTATTTAGAGAATTTAAATGTGAATGTTATAAAAATTAATTCCACAAACTCTAAATCATGGGTATTGGATACTTGGTGTGCATCACACATTTGTACTGATAAATAGAGACTCATAGATAAGTGGGAATTGATGAATGATGAATTATATCTTCATGTTGGTAATGAATCAATAGTCACAAAATTAGAATCTATCACTTATGATCTAAGTCTACCCAATGGATTATTTCTATAATTAGATAACTACTATAATGATACTTCCATAAATAGAATTTTTATTTCTGTATCTTGTTTAAAGAAGATAGGATTTTCATTCCCTATTAAGAATAAAATATATTTTATATATAATAATGAGATGTTTTATGAAATTGGAAATATGATAAATGGTTTAAAAATTTTAAATATGGGTAATCCTATTTATAACATTTAAAATAAGAAGGTCAGGGTTGATTCTAATCCCACCTATCTTTTCTATTGTTTCCTTAGACATATAAATAAGAGACACATCCAAAGAATCTATAAAAATTTATTATTAAAATCATTTGATAATGAATAATTTGATACATGATAATTTTTTTTATTAGGAAAGATGACCAAAACACCTTTTATTAGAAAAGGTGAAAGGTCTATTGGAATATTGGATCTCATACATAGTGATGTATGTATACCAATGAATACTCTAGATAGTAGTGGTTTTAGGTAATTCACTAACGTTAACAATGAATTTTTTCAGTATGTATATGTGTTTTTGGTGAGGCACAATAATACTTTTTTTTAAAAGTTCAATGAGTTTCAAAATTAAGTACAAAATCAATTGGGGAAAAAATTAAGATTCTTAGATCAGATTTGGGTCGTGATTACTTGATCAAGGAATTCACTGATCATCTAAGGGATTACAGTATTGTTTCACAAGTCACTTCTCTTGGAACACCATAATGGAATGTAACTCCTAAGAGGAGTAATTTTTCCCTTTTATACATGGTTAAATAAATAATGATTTAGTATGTACTTCTTATTATATTATAGGGTTATGCTCTAGAGACTACTGAATTCCTACTTAACCAAATTATATCTAAAGTATTCATAGAGACTCCAAATGAGATATGGAATGGGATACTTCCCAACATTTATTTATTAGTATTTAGGGTTGTTTCATAATATTAATGACATTTCTATTATAATAAACTCAACCCTAATTTAGTAAAATTATTATTTTTTTGTTATCCCAAAGAAAATGAGGGATACTAATTTTATAACCCTACTAAACACAAAGTGTTTGTGGCCCATTGTGGTGTTTTTATTGATAAGGAACAAATGAGTCATGGTGTGCCTAGGAATAAATTCAAACTTGAGAAGTTCAAGTAAAACAAATATGAAGTGTTCCAGAGATGGGAGTTGAGCTAGTTTTGTAAAGGGTTATGGAAGAAGAACCGAATAAAGTTACACAAGAACCTACAGGGTTTAGTGGGATTATTAAAGAGCTCATGGGATATGTATTTGTCATAAAAATGATTATTAGGTGTTTTTTATAAGATATGAACTTACCAATCACTATGAGTCCATTGAGAGTTATCATTCTAAGAAATGGTTAAAAGCCATGGAATTTGAGATAGACTCCACAAACAATAACCAAGTTTGGAGATTGGTCGATGCACCTAAAGTGGTAAGACCCATAGGGTGAAAGTAGGTTTTCTATAATAAAACTAATATATATGGTAGAGTATTGATCTATAAATCATGATTGGTTGTAAAATGTTACAATAAATTTCATAGTATTGATTATGAAGAAGCCTTTCACCCGTTATGATGATAAAGTACATTTGGATCATGATCACCATAATAACTTACTTTGATTATAAGATATATGAAACAGATGTCAAAAATTATTTCATTAATGGAAATTTAGTTGAGTCTTTTTATATGATACAACCCAAAGGTTTTGAAGTTTCAAATGGGACTACTAAGGTATGCAACCTATAACATTCCATTTATGGATTGAAGTAAGCTTCTCAGAATTGGAATATCTAGTTTGATAATGCGATCATAGAGTTTGGATTCATCAAGAACATAGATTATTCCTATATATATATATATGAGGATTAGTGTGAGATTTGTAGTGTTTATACTATTTTATGTAGATGAAATACTACTTATTGTAAAGAATAACCTAACCATTCACTCCATGAAGATGTAGTTGAAAAAATACTTCTCAATGAAAGACATGGGTGAAGTTTCCTACATACTAGTTAGGAAATATATAGTGATAGATATAAGATGTTTCTTAGACCAAATTAGGACACTTAAATTGGTAAGGGATAAATATTTTTAGTACGGAGAACTCCAAAAAATGGTATTTACTAGTGTTACATGGTACAGATCTTAGGAAAATTCAGGATCCTTCTAAAGAGTTATAAAGGAAGGATATAATTCTCTATGCATTCATTATAGGTTCTATCATATATTCCACATTGTGTTCACGAACTGAGATCTCTTAGGATATAACAATAACTAGTAGATAACAAACCAATATCAATGAGAGTCACTGGATTTCTGGGAAGAACATTCTTATGTACTTGAGAAGAACTAAGTATATATTCTTGATCTTTACAGGAGAGGAAGATCTATGTGAAAATGGCTACGTATATACTATTTTTAATACCCTATGTGTATAGTAATGTTTTAGAATTCAGAGGAATTTTGAATTTTGAATTAATGGATGGGATGAATTTAGAAATAGGATTCATAATTGAATTCAAAAGGTTAAACCCCTCAATGGAGGTATCTTATACATGAAATGAGGCTCTTATGGGAGTTGGGATGATTGGTAAGGAATCATAGGTGTCCCAGGTTCGTTGGGATATTGGTAACTAGTATCCTATAGACATCAGCTAGCTGATGGATATCCAGAGCCACTTGCATGCTGTAGGTGACCAATGGCCACATGGTGGAGCCGCCAGCTAGCCGGTGAGGTTATTAAAGGGGTAAATTACACATTTTCCCCTTGGAGTTTTTAGGGTGTATCCCCTTCCCCGACTCCTATTTGTGCATACATCCAAGGATCTCTCTCCCCTCTCCCTCATTCACCCCCATGTTTTGGGTGGATTTTTAGGGTGTTTTTTGGCAATTTATGGAATACCTCCACCTATATTGGTCTCCAATTTTCTTCCCCCATGTTCTTATTTAATTTTATCTTCCCTAGTTTAGGGATTAAAATTTGATTCCAATTGATAATGGTGGAATTAAATGATATGGATGGGTCCATCATTCAACCCATATAGATGATGTCCCAATATGATGTCTAGATGCTGTTGCATGCCATTTCGATGAGGTATGTTTCTATAGTGAATTTTATTAGTTTTTTCATTAAAATTGAAATTTATATGATTATGTAATTGATGAAGAATGATATGGATTTAACTCAGGATAATGGAGGGGTTCTATTATAGAACTCCCATGGGTTGTTGGTCATGGTTCCAATATGAAAAGACTTCTTAGTAAGTTTTTGGTAAATATTCCTAGTATAAATTAAAATGTTCAAATAGTTTAAATGATTTAATTAACTATAATGGGTTATTCAACATGGGATTGGGTATCACGTGGGTTAGTGGTGGCCAAATACATGTTATTATGATGCATGTGATTCAAAACCATGAAACTGAAGGCGTTGGACCATTTTAATTAATTAATCAAATTTTTTAGTTAGATTAAAAGTTTAATTTAAAATTTTCAGCATAAATTAACTGAATAAAGTTCCAATTCCATGTTGTAACTTATGTACAAACTTTATGGTCTCAGTCGTTGATTGATGGGGCCGTAATTTAAATGGTAACCCCTTGATGGTTGGACCCCCTTGAGGGGTTTTACCGAACTAAACTAGAATGGATTGACTTAGTGGACCATGTTTTAGGTTCTCTTAACACCCCTTGGAAGAGGTGTGTTGAATTATCAGAGTGTAACCTCAGTTGGCCGTAATGGACCTTCCTATAGGAATCCATTGTTATCGATCGACCCTCACAGGTCATGATATAACCCTTGATATACCTTAGAGTCATCGTTCCTGGTGATATTGATCACGGGGAGAGTGATCCTACCCCTTTTATATGTTTTACCTAGGTTGTTAGACCATATGCAGGATTGGAATGGGATTGGTAAGTGGGATAACTCAGAGTTACCCTGAATATTGAGATGGGTCGTGTAAAATCTCCTAAGATTGTTGACTATATGTAATTTCCTTGATAATCCATGAGGTAATGGATTTAAAATGGTAAATGAATAATAATTGTGTTGGTAAATGTAAAAGATATAGGTGGCCCGAGGATGGTGGATTCCCCAAGGAAATATTTTGTTTATCCTTGGAAGATGCAATGATGGGCATTCCCTTGGGTGATAGTGATTTTAGTTATTTTTTTGATGATGTATGTAACATGCCCTTGGGATGGTCTTTATTTATGATATGGAACACACCCTTTGGGAGGTCTTGATTTATAAATGGAAAACACTCGTAGGGGTGGTTTGTGCTACTTGATGAGAAAAATCTTATAAGGGGAGGCTTGTGACACTAATGTAAAACTTTTTTTGGGTGGTACATGACCTTGGATGAAAAAAATACCATAGGGGAGGTCCATTTTACCTGTGGTATTATTAAATTACTAATAAAAATATTATAGGTGAGGTCTGTGATACTTTTTCTATATATCATAGAGAGCTAGGTCATTTACAAGATGGCATAGTCATCATGACATGCTTAGAGACACCCATACACTAGCCAAAGTAGGTATGGTCAATCAAGGATATAGAATCAAATATAAAAAATGTTTATTGGTCTTAAACCAATTTAAATGTATACACGCTTGATTTGGCTGTGATACTATGTTTGGAACAATCCCCATGATGTGCTCAAAGACATTCTGGTATTTGTTGAAGTAGGTATTGTTGGTGGTATGATTTATTTTGTACCATAGTTTATTTATTTATTCTGAGAATTTGAAATACACATATCACTACATTATTGGTATTTTACGGGACTACATTGGTGGTTCCTTATCGAGTTTTGTATTCACACCCTACTCGGGCCACAATTTCACTTGGTTACTTGAGAATCCCTCTCTTATTACAGGATTAGGTTGTGTTGGAGCCCGAGATTCTATTATCATCTATAGAAGTTAAGATGGGATTTGGAGTTTGATACAAGGTAAGGCTCATGTGTTGTAGTGGAGTATCCTGTACTTTTATTTTATTATTTTATTATTTATATATGTGATCAACCCAGTGGGTGATCAGTCTTGTATGCATGTGTGACTAATTTTCATTTGTTATATCATCTTTAGTTTATTTTTAATTCCCATGTTATCTAATGTGTATGATGTTTAGTTATTTATTTATGTTTGTACACTCTGATATAGTAGGTATAGTCTCCCCACAGAACATCTTTGGACCCTTGCTACTAGTCGGAAGCCTCTGGCATACGGTGAGACGTGCCTAAGGTACAGAAGTGACCACCTATCTGAGGACCAATTAGTGGTTTAGGGAAGTATTATGTCACAAAGTGGTATCATAGCATGTTTTTATTTGTTTTACTATTTGGGATGTAGTATGAAAAAGATATAAGAACATATCAGAGCCTATGATGGATACCAGGGTGGTGCATCATGAATAGTTGTTCTAGTAAGAAGTCTTGGTTACTAGGGCCTAGGATTGACGTTATTTATTTTCACTATTATGTTTGATATTATTTTCTCCCCACATAATGAACATGGTGTGTTAGATTGATGATTTGTTATCGTATTTTCAAATCTTGGATAGTTGTAAAGAAGCGATTTATTGGATTTGGATCCTTGTTATAGAGGTAAGAGGCATCTCATGCATCATGATAAGGCATGTAGGATTAATACGACATAAATGGGCCTTATAGTGTGATTTTTATCACTAAATATATAGGCACAACTATTTAAAGTGTCAATAAAAGTTTATAAATCATTTCCCCATGTATGTTCTTAGTGGAATTCTACTCAGTAGGACCACCTTGTATGTGTATTATTTTATTTTATGGAATGTTATGAGGATCTATGGTGAGATATGTGATGATGAGGACAACAATGAAACCTTCCATTGGTGCAAGGGATGCATGGTGACTGAGTAGGTTGACACATACACATGATACCATAGTTTTATACCCCTTGTGGGTGGTTTTATTTTAGGTTCAGTTATTTAAAGTTTCAATAACAACCTATATGGAGTCTTACCATATAAATTGGAATTGAATTATATATAACCATACCTTATGTTTATGGTTCCTCAAAAAAGATCATTTAGGAATATTCAATTGGTTATGGTAGTGATGACCAATGAGATCACTATTCTCAAGGGAACAATCTCATAGGTGGATACATCATGAAAATCAGTGCTTAGTGGGATGATGATCTTGGAATATGATTACTAATGTATGTGAGATGCCAAAGTGGGTGTTTGGAATGTGAGATTCCATGTTGTTTGAGATGGGAGCATGGAAAATATCCCATTATATATTACATTCTATGAGACTAGACCTAGGGTCCATATGAGAGAACTTAGCAACCCTTGAGACACGACTCAGAACCTTGGAGAGGCTATGAGATGTGGTACATGAGGTTAAACTATAAGATGGATTAACCTAAGTTATGGATATCCTTAGACACATGATGCATTTTATATGCTTCTTCTTGTAAAATCAATTCAAGGGAGGCTCTACAGAGGTTATGGTGTGATCATGGTGATTCCATAGTTCTCTTTTATATGAAAGGAACCATGAGTGTTAGTGATTGGAATGTGAGGACCATGGAGTACCTTGGTATCAAGGTGAGTTTTTGAGGGTATGACTGGTCGAGTACCTGACCCCATTGAATCTAGATGAGATTTAGGAGTGTTATATAAGCATGGGTGGATGTTTTTAGTTTTAAAATGTAACTATATGGTGGATAAGTGAGTGGATGAGATTGAAATTACATGGAGCATGGTTAGTGTTTTAAAAATTAAAGACTAATTTTGATACGATATGGATCATGGGAGTGAGAGTTAGGTTTTATGAATGGGTGGTACATGAGTATACTCCCATTATATTTCTAGATACTGAGATAGTGTATGTGGTTTAACATAATGTATGTTGAATTTTAAATCGGTGATGGCCATGGGTGGGATGAGGATTAGTGAATCTAATGGGATGCTTGGGGACCCATTATCCTACAATTTTGGATGGATATTCCAATGTTTCCCTTGCAATGATGATGGTGCTATGAATTTCATGGTGTCAAGGATTGACACTGGTGAGCGTGGAACATGAGGAGGGACATGCATCCTTTGATAATGGAACCTATTGAGGAATCAAGGAGTGATTTAAGTTAATACATACGGCGGGGAGTGCACCAGTGGATTCTTAAGGGTGGTGACCCATGTTATGATTTATTTTTCAAAGGTTTCCATGGGTGCTGTTTCCATAGGTAGGTAACATATAGTAACTTGATGTTTCATGTTAGTGCTTGATTATGAGAAGGATGATCACATCTAATCATCACATTCACTGATAGAAAGAATATGGTCCATAGTGATTACAAATTCAGTTCAATAATACAACAATAATGACAATCCTATGGTGGGGAGTGTGTATCAGTCATGGTGGTATGCCCCCTCTGTGGGTAGGGTCATGGTTTTGTGAGATAGGTCATTGGATGGTCATTATGGTATTTTGATGCTGATAGAAAAATAGATCTGAATTCAT
The DNA here is from genome assembly GCA_963277665.1 of Viscum album. Taxonomy (NCBI): domain Eukaryota; kingdom Viridiplantae; phylum Streptophyta; class Magnoliopsida; order Santalales; family Viscaceae; genus Viscum; species Viscum album. Next base: position 1,478,860,284 of record OY728166.1, read on the forward strand.
TTGGATTTGTCAGTGAATTCTTGGTATAACTTCAGAAATGATATTATATTCATTCCAAGTGTCATATTGGTCTCAGGATGAATTGAAATGAACTAAATGTGATAATACTGGAGGTGAATTAGTGCTCATGGTATGGAAAATAATGATAACTCATTTTAAATAGTGGGTGTTTTAGCTGGGGAGTTTCACTAAGATCCAGTCATGGGATTTGGTGATCATGTTCAAACAATCATAGGATTCCTTCTTGATTAAAGGAATTATGGTTATATGCAATAAGTTCCACGCCGGCAGGTGCATCTAAGCAATTTTGAGACTAGTTGTACATGGGAGGTTTGACTTGTGTTCATGCATATAATTAGTGGCTGTAGCTTAGGAACCATGTTATATACTCTATTTGACACATGAAAGTTATATTATAGGTGCATGATGGGTATTTTAAAGGAAAACATGGAACATCTGTCCTTGCTTCATGGATGGGGAGTATACATCTATTTTGGAATGGGTTTTTGTAAATTGGGAATGAGGAGTGATACCAAAATTGGACCAGTATTTTCATATGTGTTTTGGTGTGGTGAGTTGGAAACCACATTGAGCAGGGTGATGGACTATTAAGAATGTGTTTCAATTGGCAATTCCAATGGTGGGGTGCACCGTCAATTAGAATTTCCCATTTTAGAGAACAACTTATGGTGGGTAGCACCATTATATGGATGATTAATAAAATGTGGAATAATCAAGTGTATCAGGATAAAGGGTCATGGGATAGAACTATCTCAGGGTTTCAGTAATGAATTTTAGCGATGGTTTTTGTTTTTTTTATTTTAGTGCCTTATGGTTGGAGATGCGTTGTGAGAAAATGTTTGGGAGTCATAGGTAGAACATGAATATTTGAATGGGAATGTATGACTGAGCTAGGAAGGGGTATTTAGACAGAGGTCCACCAATGATTCTTGAAGATGATAAGTATTATGGTGAGGAGGTTGTAATACCCAATGTGTACAGGCATGTTTTAGAATTTAGAGGAATTTTTAATTTTGATTTAGTGGAGGGGCCAAATTTTTAACTAGGATTAAGAATTGAATTTTGAATGTTATAACCCCTTAAAGGTGGTATATTAGACATGAAATGAGGCTCATATGGGAGTCAGGATTCTTAGGAAGGCATCCGAGTTTTCTCGGGTTGGCTGGGGTATTGGTTCCCAGCAGCCTAAAGCAACTAGTGAGCCACTGTCTAGTTGAAAGTTGGAAAGATATGATTGTATGAAACAGGTTTCCACCAACATTTTGATGAGTCCTTTTAGCTAGAAAATGGGGATTTTAAAGTATAAAATGAAACATTTCTCCCCTTAGTTTTTTAGGGGGTATCCCCCTCTCCCTCTCCTATTTGTGTGTGCAGCTGGGGCTCTCTCTACCCTCTTCCTCCTTTAACCACCCATGTTTTGGGTGAGGTTTTTTGGGAGTTTTCCAATGATTTTAAGTATTCATTTTCCTTCATTACTCTCTGATTTTATTTTCCTCTATTTTTATTTAATATTCTATTCCCTTATTTAGGTTTTTGATTTTGATTCCACTAGATCATGGTGGAATTTGATGATATAGATGGGGCTTTTATCCCTTGTAGAGGATATCCCAATACAATGTTCAAATTTTGTCACACACTATTTCAATGGGCATGTCACCACGATGAATTTTGTTAGTTTTTTATTTATAATAAAAAATTAAATTCTTATGGAACAAACAACACATGATAGGTATTTCACTCAAGATGATTTCAAGGGTCCACTATGGACCTCGCACTAGTTATTAATCATGGTCCTAGTGTGACGAGGCTTCCCAATGAGTTTTTGGTGAAGATTACTAGTTTAAATTAAATTGTTTAATTTTTTTTAATGTTGTTATTAACTATTATTGGTTGTTTTTCTAGGGTTACGGCCTTACATGGGTTTTTAGTGGATGGATGAGTTGTAACAAGCCTGGTCAGGCTTGGATGGGTTTCAATGCGCCTAGGTAGAGCTACTGGACCAAGTATTTAAAAAGGGAATTGGATTCACCTTGAGGTAGGTGGTCCATGGTACTTTCCCTATGGTTAAATTCATGACATTATGATGCATGTGATGTACAACCACACCACCGAAGGTGTTAGATATTTTTAATTAATCAATTGAATTGTTTATTTTATATTAAATGTTTAATTTAAATTCCATACCTTAAATTAATAGAACAAAGTTCCAAGGCCACATTGGACCTTGTGCACCATCTTGTTGGTCTCAACCATTGATGGTCGAGGCCATAATTTAAATGGTAAACCATTGATTCTTAGACCCGCTTAAGGGGTGTTCCCTAACTAAACTAGATTGTTTTGACTTAGTGGAACTTATCTAGGAACCCTTGTCACCCCTTTGTATAGGTGTGTTTTCTTATAGGATTGTGACACTAGTTGGTCATAGTGGACCTTTTTATAGGTTTCCATTGTTATTAGTCAACCCACATAGGCTGTAATATGACCGTTGAGATACCTTATAGTTTTTAGGCCCAATGATCTTGATTATTTGGCGAGAAATCCTCCCACTTTGATATGTTTTATCCGAGGTTGATGTACCATAGTCAAGTTCAGAATAGGATGGGTAAGAAGGTTGACTTAGAGTTCCCTCAACATTGAGATGGGTCATGTGACATCACTTGAGACTGTTGCTAGTATGGCACAACCCTAAGAATATATGATTCCAAGGGTTTAAAATAGTAAATGAATAATAATTGTGTTTGTAAATGTAAAAGATACAAGAGGCATTGGGATGGTGGATTCCCTTGGACACTCTTTTTTTATCCTTGGTACACTCAGGGATGGGTATTCCCTTGGGTGCTTGTGCATTTAGTTATTTTTATTTTTCTAATAATGATGTATGGTACATTACCTTGGGGCGATCATTATTTATGAAATAGAACATTACCTAAGGGTGGTATTGATTTATAAATGGAAAAAACATGTAGGGGTGGTCGGTGACAATTGATGAGAAAACTCCCATAAGGGGTGGTCTGTGATACTAATGAAAAACTCCCTCTAAGAGGTCTGTGACCCTTGCTAAGAAAACTATCATAGGGGAGGTCCATGTTACTTGTGGGTGTATTCCCTAGCTGAGAAAACTTCTAAAGGGGAGCTCCGTGATACTAATTATATTTATTAAGGATACCTGGGTCATTTACTAGTTGATACAATCATCATGATGCGCTCAGATACACCTTGGTATTGTATGAAGTGGGTATGGTCGATTGAGGTCATATACCTGAAGATCAAATATGGTTATTGGGATTATCCCCAGTTATATGTTTATTTCTTTAGGTTGTTTGTGATACTATAGTTGGCATGGTCCCTGCAACATGCTCAGACATATTCTGGATCTGTCCAAAGCATGTATTGTTGGTTATCTTATTTATTTTTTCCTACAATTTATTTATTTATTCTAGGCATGTAACATTCCCATATCATTATATTGATAGTATTGTATGGGATCATATTGGTGGTTCCCAATTTATTTTTTACTCACACCCTACTCATTCTTACATTTCACTTGGGTACCCGAGTCACTTGTTGCTGGTTTAGGTTGGGCTGGGGCCTAGGATTACATGATCGATCTGGAGTAGCTAAGATGGGATTTAGAGTTTAGGATGAGGTGAGGCTCAGGGATTATTGTGGAGCATCCTGTCCTTTTTTATTTATTATTTTATTTTTTATTTTTATATCTGATCGGCCCAATGGATGATCAGTCTTGCATGTTCGTGTGACTAATTTTCATTTGTTATAGCATGTTAAATTTATTTATTATTCCTATGCACTATGATATGTATGATTTTCAATTATTTATTTATATTCATGCACTCTGATATAAAGGGTATATTATCCCCACAATACCTTCTTAGACACTTTCTATTAGTCAATAACATTTGGCATATGGGGAGGCATTCCTAATGTATAATAGTGTCCATCAGTATGGGAATTTATTAGTGGTACAAGGTGGTGGGACATCACACTAGTTTCTAATATGATAGAGATGATATAAAATATCAATCAGGTTTATTTTTTGCACAAGTGGTGGAGCTATTATTTGTAAGAGTTCCAAACGAACCACCATTGCAAACTCAAAAACAGAGACAAAGTACATCATTATATCAGATTTTGTGAAGTAAGATATTTGGATTAAGAATTTCATTACTGAACTTAGAGTGGTTCTTAGCATCGAGGGAGTAATTGAGATTTACTATGACAAAAATGGAGTTATTTCTAAAGATAGGGATCCATGGTCTCACTATAGGACTACACATCCTTCTCAAATACCATATCATACGAAAGATCATTGAGAGGGGTAATGTAAATATCTATTGGGTGGCTATAGATGACAATGGAACAGATCTATTTATGAATTCCCTATCATAGTAGAAGCATGAGGGTCATGAAGAGTCCCTTGGTATCCAATATTTAAGATATTGATATAATTATTTCATAATGTATCATGTAATTACAATAAAGAAAATCACAAATTATAATTTATTCATGTGTGCTGTAATTTAATTTACTTAAACAGTCAAATGTTAATACCCCTTACAAGTATAACATTGAGTTGTCTCTAATCAATGATCATCACAGAGTTGTAATTATATATTAATATTGTAATGAATAAAATATTTTATTCATTATAAAGAGTTATATAAAAGATACGAAGAATAGATTCATGAAGTAAAAAGTAAAAACTTATTACTCCGACTGATCTACTAAAGTATATCCCATAGAATGAAATATAATCATCAATATACTTTGGGTTGTGTGTTTATTATCAATCCTTTTTTACTTAGGTTTGGTGAGATACCTATTAGGATACCCTTAATAATTTGATTCCATTCTTATGCAAGTCATTGCAACCTAGATAATTAGGGTATGTTTGGGTATTTTTCTAATCATGTTGTCAATTAGAGAATAACTAAGATGAGATTCTTCCACCTACATGACAAATAAAGACATCTGGAACTTGATTGAATTAGATTAAGTAAATTAATGTCCATGCTTAGGTGAGTCACATGATATGTGTCTAGATACTTGGATGGGGGACATGTGATGTGCTCATCAACTATATGAATGACATGTGATGTATTCATAGACTTGGTCATTCTATTTCAGATAATAAAAAAATGAGATGACCTATACCAGATTGAAATTGTTCCATGTTTAGTGGTTAATCTATGTCATGTAAAAATGATTTTATAGGTATACATATGATGTATATGATACATCTTGTGGTAGACATGTTCATATAAATATATGAGTATGTTTGATGGAGATCACACAAGACACCTTAGTAAATTGAGTAGCATTGAAGCTTTTTAGTGGATTCTCTTTGATCAAATCTATGAAATAAAAATTTCTATTTTTATCAATTATAGTTAGGATTGTAGGTTCAAATAGTTAGTCCTTTGGATATGAATTAGTTTTTGGAAAATTATTTTATTCCAAAATGAATAGATCTTGATAAACCATATCCAAAAGGAGTTTTGGATGGATTCATAAACTATTCTGAAGTTTTTCATAAATTCCTTATGGACTTTAGTAAAAGTGGGATATTTTTTGTATGTGCACTAAAATATATGCATATTAATTAAGGATACATTTGTTCCAATGTATCCTTAATACTATACCTGTTATTAAATTGGTACTAATATAGCATGGTTGCATATAATTTTACTCAAGACTATGTTTCACCCAATTAGTTCATGATCTCATATATCACTTCCACCACATCACTCCCACATGGTTTCCTTTAGTTACCAATCAATGATAGGGATTAGTTAATACTTTTATTGTTTATTGAAGTGTTCAATGAATGTTACATTCAATGGTAAGTAATGTATCAGGATACAACTGATTCTCTTTACTTAATGAATAGAATTGATCATGGCGTATAAAAAGGGAAGTAGTTACCTTTATTGGGTTTGACATTGATGGTGGTGAAAATCATAAATTTTATGAATATATTATAGAAGATATCTTCTTCTTGAAATTCCACTCATTTCATAGTGAAGGTACTATAACCCCTTTAGAGTTTAGGAGACCTCAAGAAACATTTGGGATCCTTCGGCTGGTGTAATACCTCATAAGTGTGAAACCTAAATTTTATGCTCCCATGATCTTCATCAATAAAACTCATTTGAGATGAAGGCTACTACATCATTTATACAGGTAAATTATTCTTTATTTTACCTTGCATGTTGATTCTTTCTTAGATAGATTAGGGAAATATGAGGTTTCATATACTACCTAAGATTATAGGATGATCCCCTAATACCCATAATTTCTACTCGACTATGTCTAGTATGTGGGAAAACCCATATATAACCAAAAACTCTCTCTAATTTAGGGTTTCATGTTCACCGTTACTAGCCAAGCCATTGGAGGATTTATGATAAGGATCTTTCCTAACATCTCTTAACCCATATCTCTCAATAAAAGAATTATACCAAAGGGAAACTACATTCTCACATTATTATCTAAGTTCCACTAATCACACCCATAATGAGTGGATACACCCACTTACCACTCTAAGTGAACCAATAACCAAAACACACTAATCTTTAAATGATAACCAAATAATTATATAACCATTCGCATCAATCAATCACCTTCAAAGGAGTTTTATAAACCAAAGGCCATACCAAAAATTATTTCCACACCACCTTTTAGAACACACACTAATCGAAAACCACTACCCCAAGTACTTACCCACTTCAAATTTCTTCAACCAAGTTATTTATGGTCATCCAAATCCACTCATGATTTATTACATGATCCAAGACCCTATAGGGGTTCTCCAAACATAAATAGGACTAATTATCCTTGGTAATATAGTTTTAGGGAACCTCTATAGTTTCCAAACCATACTTGGGATACCTGTTAAATTTTTAAAATTTTATACCCTAGACCCTCACATAATAAGAATCAACTCGTTTCCTACACAAATGTCACATGCACCTAAGCATATTCACACAAGAACATGCATGAAAGACATATATTTTATATTAAAGGGACCAACTACCCTACTTATCTGAGTTATCATTCCATAATTATCACTCTTCCAACCATCTATCATCACCTACATAAGTATAAATGAGCTATGATCATCATTATGAGACAGAAACCATGATCAATGACATGAAGAAGGCCCATTCCATGCCTTTGAAACTCCGCTATAAAAATCCCCAAAAACCGATACTCAATCAATCACCAATTATAAATTAATTTGGAGAAAACCCAAGAAAAACTAACTAGAATATTCACATATATAAAAATAGATATAAATAGGGTGGGTGCATAATCATTCATCGTTATACATCCATCACACTAAGAATCCTTCTTATATTGGTCGGATTTAATCATGCCTCGGTGAAATCTAACACATATATCTAAACAAAACATCACCAAATCAAGGGAGAGTGAGAGGAAGAAAAAGGAGGGTAACATGACCTAAACTATCAAGATCCCACCTAAGACAATATTAATTCGAGTGTGCCACCCCAAGACCACCTCTAATAAGTCAGGGGATGGTGACTAGCACCGAATAAGAATATCACACATGCTGAGATACCTTAGCCTAATGTAACTATATACACAAACTAATATCCATAAAAGATAACAATAATCCAATACCAGGTAAATAACCAGCTAGAATATATATGAATTCATGAAAATCATACTAAGAACCACAAAGGAGTATAAGTTCTTAAACTATAAATTAAAGGGAAAAAATACACACTTAATAAACCCAAATGGAAACCAACCTAAATAAACTTAGGTGAAGGGATATCTATAATGAACTAGAATTAGACATGAACATAATCTACCACTATCACCCATGGGAACCACTATACTTACTATCTATCAACATCATGTCCCCCAAGGTCACCATCAAAATTTTTGTTTTCTACATAATACATGACACATGTGTGTGAGATTCCCATGCAAGGGAGAGTATATACATACCTAGTAGGACATTATGAAAACCATGAAGGAATAAATAAAGCCTAATATTCTCATAACCATTAAGTTAGGAGATAACCATCTCAGTGAATAATAACATGAAAAACAAAAATCTATATATGATTCCATGATAGAGAAATTAGAAAAAAATCCCTACTTTTCATAACCCAACAAATCAATGAAATCTCTTACCCCGAGAAATCCAAGAATTCAAGTTACCCATTTAAACCAATCTCACACCATATCACCGACTATGGTGGGGGGAACAAAAAAAAAATAAGTGTCAGTCAAGGTAGTATCAAACCCTTTATAGAGAACTCACTCCTCGTTGAATAATTTCATCAAATGAGGGGGTACATGACTCCATAAATCGATGACCTATGCCCTAATGATTCTTAGAATACTGATTACGAGAGTACCAAAATCTATTCACCTAGTAGAGTACCTATTCCTTATCAAGTGAAAGGGAGTACCCAATATATGCATAAACTCTATAAGACCCACACACTATGTATGTGGGGGAGTATCAAACTCTAAAACCCTATTAAGGATTCACAACTTTCCATAGAAACACAACCCGGGGAGTATCAAACCACAGAGCATGCTCCTCTCATCATGACCTAACCCAATTATTAACCATAATGAGATAAATCCTAAATCTACCTAAATAATTATATAGATAGCCTTAGGTGGTCTATTAAGGTTCCCAAGTACAGTATAAGAACTTGATCCCATTACCAAAAATTTACCTTCATTGGTTTCTTTGAATTTATCCTTATAACAAGAATAATAGAAACCACAAAATCCATGAAAAAAATAATATTTCATATATAATTTATAATTAATTATTATAATTGAAAATTTCATTGTCTTGTAATTATTTATTCATTGATAAATCAGTTGATAACTTCTTGTCATATCATCATTACAACAAAGGATTCAAGTATTAATTCCCTTTAATGGTAATCCACATGTTCTCCATAAACCCCTGAATGTAATTATAGAATCATCGAGTCCTAGTATGAATTATTCTAATCACTTGTGTAAGTATTTATTTATTACAAAACGAATTATTTTGAAGCTGATGAATTATTTTAGTTCTATCAGGGACTTGAGAGGGAGGAGGAGGATTGAATCTCTCCATTCATGATAGAATTCGAGAGTATTTTCTTTCTAGGGTTTAGAGAATTATATAGAGAAGATTTTTTTGTGAACAACAATATATTCAACATCTAACCCTATAAATTTTATAACTAGGTATATATAGATCTAATTTAGAGAATTGGTAATTACACATAGTACCTTAGCCAATATTTTAATCCTTAATCAACCCATATTTATTATTATTATTATTATTATTATTTTCTTGATGCACATGTGTCTTATGGATAATATCAATATCAACAAATAAATTAATATTTATTTAAATTATATTTAGTATTTCATTCCCACTAGACCCTTAAATCAGTATGCCAATCCCGAAAATTCTCCTTGTAATTTATCTAACCATGAATAATAACTATTTATTTATATAAATATATATCCCTCCATTATTTGTTCAATAAAAAAATGAATATTATATTCACTAATTTTTTGAATAAATATTTATAAATATTAACATAACCAAATAAATAATTATTTTTTACCTTGTGAATAAACATAGATAAATAAATATTATATATTCACATTATTATTAATTACCTTGTGAATATATTTTTATTTAATATTAAAATCACATATTCATTTTTTTCAAATATCTTAGGATTGAATTAATATAATCAATAAAACCTAGATTATTATTAAATCATAAGTCAAGAATAATATTTATTGAAACTAGTTAAATTCAAATAGAATTTATCTAAGGTTCTGGATACACTTCATGTGTGATCCTCTAGGACTCTTTCTCAGTGTATTTGGAATTATTAGCCTAAATTATAAGATCAATGCCTAAAAAAACATCAAGGCACCCATAGACAAAGAAGTCAATGTTGCAATTATAACAACCTCCTACAAACACTCATTGTGTAATATGATCTATTTGTCTTGATATATCATCAAATTGGTTTCATATCACTCATGACACACCCAATATATCCTACCATGCTTCTAGAATATGTATTCCTAGTTTTCATCAATACTTCAAAGTACATGAATCAGGATACAAATTAATAATAATCTTAAGTCTAAAGACCTGTACACCCATATGTAGATAAGAATATCCAATGACACATATTACATGTGAAATTCCTTTGGGTGGGTCTATTATCATAATCTCCTCTATTGGAGATTACTAAATGGGAACTTCATGATAAGAAGTCTTAATGTATTATGATATCCTATATCATCTATGTCCAATAATATAATTTCAACCATCCATAGAATATTTATTTATGAATATTTTTCATAGAACTTCATGGTTTTCATCATAGAGGGGAACTGCTATAACCTTCCAATGCAACATATACTCTTAGGAAATTATCACTTTGATGTTACAGAGAGGAATAATGAGCATGTGATAAGTGTTTTTAATAAATATTCAAGACCTTTAATATACCAGTAATAAAAAGTAAAAATTAGTTGGTTCTAGTGAACTAACTCTAATAGAATACAACTTACACCAGAGCCAAATGTTAACTATATAACTTGTTAGATTCACATGATAAAAATTATTCTATAGAGTGTGGTTATAGCTACCATGAATACCATATTTTGGTGTATGTTCTTATTACTATAACATCATCTCTTTGAGAAAACCCCTCAATAGATGATATCATCAATTATATACATTTTTTCTTCTATAATCAATGATATATTGGATAAAATAATAATATAAAGTTCATTAAAATATGATCAAACTTTACTATCTTAGTATAACTCTAAAATATTGAAAAAATTTCTTCTAAACTCACTTATGACTACACATTATATTTTTTTTATTAATTTCTAGGAAATCCACTTCTAGTGAAAGTGGTCACACAAACAATACAAGATTAAACCACAAAAAGGTATGTTGTTCCATTCTGGTATAAATTTTAATCATTTGAGTATTTCATTCTATGATGACTCCAAACTATAAGAAATTACTCAACTTTTCCTCCTCATGAACCTGATACTGAAATAAAGAGGCAATTATTCCCTAGATCTTGATGAACTCCTCTATGTTGATCTTTATTTCAGTAAAGGCATAAAGTAATATATGAGCCTGGGTATTAATCCAAACCAATTTATCATTGGTGGAAGCTTTGAAAATTCTAGCATTAAACTTGGTTTGTTCTTCCTTTTATGCCTTAATTGGAATGTCATATTCTAACATATTATACTTGTAATGCATAATAAGGATCATATTATATTCTTATACATTAGTTTATTACTTCATTATTTATATTGTACCTATATTTTCAAGATGAATGTTACTTGCCTTCTCATAGGTGTTTTATAGCTATATATCCCCCAATACTATTGTAATATTTTCCACATCATTGACATATAAAGTCTTTGCATCTTTAACTTGATTAAAAATATCAATTACATCTTCTATCGAATCTAAGTAGTGTAGAAGTAGATCCATGGGGGGAGCCAGTATTGTTGTTATTGGTACTTCTTTAACAACACCATCCAAAGATCCATAAAAATCTAGATATTATTTACCTATGTTAGTATCTTGAAGACATTCATCCTAAAATAGAGGTTCCTCCTTATCCTCAAGAATTTTTATTTTATTATTGGTCTCTTTAGAACCCTCTACATTCCCTTTTGATCTTGTCACCATGGGTTTATCAAGGTAATAAAAATCTTTGTTACCTCTTACCTTATTCCATATAGATACTTAGTGACCCACCAAGAAACTAGTTCCTTTATTCCATTGCCCCATTAAACCATTAGTGATCTAGAACCTAATAATATTATTTATCTTCAAGTGACTCCAATAAGGAGTATTCTCCTGCTTCATCATCAGCTATTGGATGTGTCTTCATGGATATGGAATCCACTGGATATAATGAGTTTTCACTTGATAATTACCTTAGATTTACTATGATTTTATATAAAAATAATATAAAATAAGACTAGTTTTAAATCCCCTTTATAACTATCATTATCATTTCTCCATATACCAAGAACACATATAGTTTTACTTTCTTAGTTACTATCAATTTTTTTTGACTACCAACCTTTGAAGCTACCCTAGTATTGTTTTATATTTTCCCTTCATGTCTTATATACAATCAATATCAAACATTAGTACACATCATGAAACATGAGATATATTTACAAAGTAATATTAGACATACTTAGTATATTTATCACAAGAATCGGCTCTTGTATTTTCACACTTCAATTTGGGGAATTTCACGCCATGTGAAAATAACAAAAAGTATGTTCTGATTGTTATATATTGTACTTTTTAGTACCATGTAAACATATGAACTATAACTTAGACTAATAAAACCAAAAAATGTAACTCCCCGACCCTAGTTACCCAGAGTTAGTGCATTATTACTTAACATTGGCATGATCAAAAGAAAGATCAAATCTCAAAAGACCGATTGGTTTAGTAGCCTTGGAAACACTAGATATATTCATAAAGTTTTAAATTAAATCATAAAGTGAAAAACTACTACAAAAACATATTGTCTCCATAGTCCACACTATTATCCCCTCATAATATCCCTGCAGGTCATTCATAATTTACTTCTTCACATCCTGGGAAAAATAAAACATAGAAAATGGGTGAGCTCAAATGCCCAGTAAGGATAACAATATAGCAGAAAATTTCATAAATAAGAATAAACATTTAAGGCAGTGTATAACTAAAACAAAAGACTTTTAAACTTGAACTTCAACATAGTATGGCAAAAATAAAATGAAATAATTCCATTTACTTATTCACATGGATATTCTACTAATCGAATAATCACATGCAATATCAATAACCACTTTCATAATGATGGAATGCATATTACCAGACTATCATAACCACATATCCAAGGCCTCGTGACAAGACTACAAATAAGATTTTGTCAAGGCCTTATTCCAAGACACTAGTTTGTCTCATGAGACCTACCGATGCATCGAGGAGCTATAGTGGGCTCCACCCGTCACATATTAAGTCCAATGCATTCCCATATGAAAAGGTTTAAACATAACATAAACATTCGTATTAAAACTAGCATACGAAATGTAAATAATTCATCCATAAACTATGAATGGTATAAAAATAACACATCCAAAGTCAAACATATCAAAAAACCTTCAATACAATACAGAAGTTTTGTATCATAATAAATCAACTTCAAATAAGCGTAAAATCCATCAAAGGATGTTGACATAGATGAAATCAAAACTCTTTTTAGAGAAATATCTCTTTCTATTTTGAAATAATTTAAGAATCATATATTTATAAAATAAAACATTTTCTTTGAAAATATTCTTGTAAGCTTGTAAGGGAAGCTTCGACGATTTTATAACGGCGGAAAATAGCCACACCCGCCGTATAAGTTAAAAAAAACATTCTTACCTTAATTCTGCCGAAAAGGTTAAAAAGCACCTTGTTTGGGAAAATGATGGAAATATTCCTTTATAAACCTCTTATAAAAGTCAAACAAGGGTATAAATGTATTTAACCCATATTCTTGTAAATAGTAAAAATGTTTGAAATACATTCTTAAGAAACATGGATGTGGATGATAAAGAAATCCCAGTAGATTATTACGTATAAACAACCTCGGATAATGAAGAGATTGTGAAATAAACCTTACCTTGTACTTTTCCTTGGTTGGGGTAGGTAAACCTCCTGTTTAATGGTGAAATAATTGTTATTAAATTATACAATAATCATATACATTAATATGATATCATATATGATCTTTTAACATTAATTTGTTAATAATATCTTAGTATTATCGATGTTTCGGGTGTTAACTTACTCGTTTTCTTTTATATGTTTTGTTACGTAAGCTGTGTTTGTCATGGATAGGTTGTATCTTAATCATATCCATAATGATATCAATTCCTTATATACTATTATTAATCATCAAATGAGAATTATACTTGAATGGATACGATGGAGAATGAATCTCATCGTGTTCGTGGAGACGGTAGTCCGTACGTACGCACGAGCGACAATATCATTCTTTTGATATTAAAATAATATATAATTAGATGATATATCATATATAAAGAATAATTATCATGTTATATTTATTATTTACATGAGTTACACATCATTATTATACCCATACAAATAATTAATTTATTGAATAATAATTACACCACGACGTAGAGACGGTAAGCCGTACGTACGCACGTATGGTGACATGTCATTCAAAGGATGGATATAATAATGAATATGGTTGTACCATATTTATAATAATATTACAGTATATAGAAGATACTGGATTAATTATTTTAGAATGGGAATAAAAAAGAAATAAGAAGTGGAAGAAGAAAGGAACTTCAAAAAGGGTGGTGAAAACATTACCTCTTCTTCGGGTTCTTCCTTTTGATTTGATCAAAATGGATCCTTAAGTTGGATTTATGACTAAAGGAAGGCCTATAGGATTAATTTAGGGAAGTTTATAGAGTATTTGGGAAGATGTTGGCTGATCCAAAAGGCTTTGAAGGTGTGAGTTAATGAGAAGGGAGAGTTCCGTTTTATAAGAGGGGTGAGGGGCACCTTTTGAAAAGCTAGAAATATTATTTTATAATAAATTCATATTCGGTTTATAATGGCTCTAAAGTGGATTATTTAAAGTTTAAGGTGGTTATGGGTCGAAAACCACTCAACCAATAGGATTTATACAGGTTTGGGTCATTATATTAACCTTATCTTTTAGTTTTAACTCTTAGTTAATTAGTTTGACACTTACCATGTCACTTTGTATTTTTATATTATATAGTTAATAAACTTACTATATACCTCCAAGATACCCCCAAGTGGTCTATTAATGATACACCTATCATGATATAAGTCTCTTGGCCTAACATAGATTTTTAGGAATTTAATATCAATTAATAATATAATATTTTTTTTAAAAACTCTTTTATGTCAATTTTGACACTATTTGGAAAATTGATTTTTGTGAAACTCATAACAGAATTATTAGTTAGAAAAAAGTCAATTAAATCAATCCTAATATTCCATATTATCCTATAAAATTAGTGTAATTCATTAAAAGTATCAAATTATATTTATTTGGGTATTTATAATATCAATTATTTTAATTTTTCACTATTATGGTAATTACTGCATCATCATTGTGTCATAAATAAATTATATTATTTAATGTCTATAAATTATAAATAAAATATAATTATGTAGGAAATATTATTAGATTTATAATGAATATTTACAATAGAATGTGTCTTATTTATAACCCTATATTAAAAATGTTTTAGTAAATAAAATTTTATTTTAACTCTTTTAACTCTTCTTTGAATTAAATAATAATAAATGTCCTAATCTAATCCAAGTGGACCTAAATGATAATATTTTATTCCTAATGTTGTTTTTGGTCGAGATAAACTTGTCCAATAGAATTAGGACATGTGTTAGGGTGATATTAATATCATTTTTACCCTTAATTACCCCATTTACTTTTAACCCTGGTAAATAAAAGTAAAAAGTTACTATTCACCAAAAATTATTTTCATCTCATTGAACCAAATTTTACTCCTTGATATTAACCATGTCTCTAGTATTTTCAAAATTCCAATCACAGAAGCTGTAAAATTAGGTTTTATGAAAAATTCAGTTTTTTAACTACCACTTAGTAGTTTCACTATTCATCAAAAATTGAAGTTTTTCAGAACAATGCCAAAATTTCAACCTAAGATATAATTGATATTCCAAATTCAAAAATGATGTCTATTTTACAAAATTCCAAACATATAAGTTGCATTAATTAATTTTATAATTAATTCCCACTGTTACAACAAATAGCGTGTTTTTAAGAAACAATATATATCAAAAGATTGACAATTGTTTATGTCCAATTTCAAAGTGAAATTAATTATAATGAACACCATTGGATAAAATAGTAAAAATATATTATAATTATACTTTAAAACCACTAAATAATTTAATTTATCACTATAAATTATTTTTATTAAAAAAGTTGTTTCTAAGTATTTTTCACTATTCATAAAAATTGGAAGTTCTCAGAAAAATACCAAAAATTCAACTTAGGATAATTTCAATATTCCGAATCCAAAAATGAAGTCCATTTTGAAATATAAAATATATTTAATTTCAAAAAGTAGGTATTACTATTCATAATGGCTAGTTTGATTGGTTGTGGTGTGTTAGAACTCGATGTTGCGTACAACACACGCTATCACATTATTCCAAGAGAAGCGTACCGTAGAAGCTTGGGGTGTTACAAGAAATATAACTTTTTAGATCATGTTCCCCTAGAACCAGAATTATAATTTAAGTCAATATTTAGAGGAAATATTTTTTAGTCTCAATCAGCTATAACACTAACCTTTGGGTTTCCATATGTTATCTAATATATTTCTCTTGGAAAACTATAATGCTCCCACTAACCTCCCATCAAAACTAAAACCTATTCATTATAAATTAATATTATATAATATTGATTCCTACTTTGATCCATAAATAAATCTATATAACTTTCATTACTTAGTGGCTATATTTGATGTCACAAACCCTTTATGGTCAGATCATATAGACATATTCCATAAGGCTTCCTTCAAGAAAGGTGGTCTTGACATTCAATGTTCAATGTAATGATCATAGATAAATTCTATGAGAGGTATAACTTGAATGGATTTAATAATAATGACTTGGTATAAAGAATCAATCCATATATTCACTATAATTATACCACCCAAGTTTAGTTTCTCCCAAATACCCACAAATGGTTTTACAACAAATGATGAAACTACCAAAATATAGAATTGAATTTTAGTACATGGATTCCATATTTGAATTCATATGAACTTTTCAAACATAGCTAGTTTCAAATTGCTTCTCATTTTATGATTCATTATCCATATTAAATAATATATATCCTATTTTTGGTGAATATAATACCACATGATTGGCTTTAAATTTCCTACGAGGTATGTGTCTCTGGAAAAATTCCTCCCACTAAGACTTGTGGAGTTTAGTGTTCCTTTTCAAAATTATGTGTATCTAGAACCTATATTTCATTGAAATCTATCTTTATCCCACTATATCTAAATATAGGTGATTTATTTATATAAGTAGAGTTGTTTTTACCAATATATTTCTATCTTGGGGCTGTTATTATCTTGAGTGGCTATAGGATAATTAACTAAGATACAATTTGTATTTTATTTGTTGTATGTTTGAAGTTTTTTAGTTTAAAAAACAATTCCCATCAAACACCTAAGGCTATGACATAATGAATCACCATCATATCATACCTTATATGATATACATTACTCATTTTAGTTATCATATGGTTAATAGTTACAATTCTATTTGTGAAACACGTTTTAAAGGATGATGGATGACTAGAAACATATATAAGACTTCTTATTCGTATTAATTGTACCACCATTAACATTTATATGTGAATAACGTAAGATGAGTTTAACAAAACCTTTTATATATATTTAAATGATTTATGAATAATTGGTAAAGATATTCTCTAAAAAACCCACCCAGAATATCCTATGTATTCTTATATAGTGAATTCATTTTTAACTAACCATTCCTAATATTTAATTGAATCTCATTAAGTATAAGAATTTTACCTCTCGATTATATTTAGAATAGTCCATGTGATAAATATGAACTAACTCTAAAATCTTTGTGACTTACCATTATTTATAAAGTTTTATTTTTCATAACCAAACACGAAATAATGTCAATAATATCTATAGTACCTGTGGACTGTAAAGACAAACCCGAGTGGTGGAGGGAATCAGGTGTGGTCAATTTTTTTTCCAAATCTCAAATTTTCTTTGTAACTTATCCCCTTTGTTATTTGAACCCCTAATATTTGTTAGGATATAAATGGATCTATTATATTTTACCCCATAGGCCACAACCACATGAATTATAGAAATGAAAATAAGATATTTGCACACAATATTTTTACAAGGTTCATTCTCAACATGGGAAACCTATTCCTTTCCTTATAAATCCTAGTTGATTCACATATTATATACTATAATTGAATAACTGATTATAATGTGTTGGTGAAGGATTATCCTAAAATTTGTTCCACCATATTTCACAGGTGGGTTTACTATATTACATAGGTGATATTCCTACACTATATTACAAAAGTGAAGGGGTATTTATATTGAATTACATAGTCTTAAGCTCCCACTATTGTTATATTTCATTCCCACTTCAAAAATAGATCACATGCCAGCCCAAGGATGTATATACACCATCAAAACAATGATATTATTCCTCACCTTAGAGTCTTCAAATTCCTAGACTCCTTAAATAAAAAACATGATATGCGGTTTCTGGTATTCTATAAATTTCTCAGTTCTTCAAAATATTTTCACTAGACTCTCAAACTCAATTCTAAAAAACATAGCCCAAAATATGTTTTACATAGATTTTAACGCTTGATTGTAGTCTAAAAATATTTCTTGGATATGTTCACTGAATCACATGGGTCTGGTATTTCTCACCCACTTCTTCTTATATTCTAATCTTCAACTTATACAATCAAAATACACCATCTCAAAATTTTCAATAGTTATTTATATTTTTTTCTCTTCTTCTTTGAATCACAAATGATATTTCCTTGCTCACTTGGTATCAGTTTCTCAGACTAATATTTACTACAATATGCATTATGTTCTTATAATTCATTGAGATCTATATGATTCTTGGCTCTCTCAATTCTCACTTCCAATTTGGTCAAGTAGTAACACCTACTTCTTTTGTGGTCTGGACACATGGACACTTCTTCTCTGATCTCCTCGAGATCCAAATTTTTCACATGTATGGAGAACTCATTAAATGTTCTATTAATTTTTCAATTTATATAAATGGTAAAATGAGGGTAAAATGTAGCCTCTAGCACAATAGTAGCATTAAATAATAAATAACTTTTCTCTATCTAAGATTTCATGAACACATTTTTTCAAGTCAATAGATATTCCAAGAATACCCCTAATAAATGCATAAAATTCCTTTAAAATTGGTCTAATAAAAATTCTATTTTATTATTATCCAGGGTCAGTTTCATCTTCCTCAACCTTTTCATCATCTTCAACCCAAAATATATCTGAATAAATCCACATTTCATTTTACACAATTATAAGAAAATGTATAACACAACATCTGTGTCATGGAACTCATTCATGCAGTACAACTCATCTCATAACTCAGATATCTCCTTTGTTTCTTCTTCTCACCCAAACTTATTCATAAATGATTTAAGACACCAATGAATGGACAAGCTTAAAATCAATAATATCTATATTATTCATGAAAATTGGATAAATTCATTTTAACTCATTTGAATTTTGAAACCGTTCTTCACTCTTTGATTTTTGTCTCCTTTGGCTCAAAGATCAACATTTATCTTAATTTTTATTAACGAAGTCTTGTATTAGGGATTAAATAAGTTTCATTATATTTTTATCATAAATGAAAAATACAATAATAATCATATTTATCATTATTCAAAATATCAAAATTTTAGAAACATGATTTTCCAGTCTGCAATAATCTCTGATTTTTGAAAAGTCTTTTATCTTATGTATATAAATTTATCTTCCGCATAAATGAATTATCTTAAATGAGTCATAATTATCATACACAGTTTGAAATCTCTTTTTTGTGTTTTGAATATGTAGATGAATTTACTCACAAACTAATTTTCATAACTAAATTATCTTACAGGAAGATGAAATACCTTTTCTATGTTTTAAACTCGAATAAATCAATTTACTTACATAGTGATACAAAAATATTTCCCACAACCCAACCGACTTACACGATCTCAAATTTAATTTTACATAACTAGATTCTCTAACATGTTTATTTCATAGCCGAATCCCCTTAACCATTTTTCGACTCCACTACACCAAAAATTTGGAATAATCAAATATCATACATTCCTAGAAAATATTTTTCATGTAGATAAATTCTCTTACATCCTCGTTGAATAGAATATTGTACTTAGACATTTTTCATGCTCCGAAACTTGAATTCCACAACTATTAAAATTAACCTTTGGAGACTTTAAATACTCATTGATGTTCCCAAAACACTTCAAATAATCTTGAAATGTTTTCAAATAATTATAGGAATTATTAAGATAATTCCAAACTCCTTCAAGAACACTTATATGGTGTTACAACATATAAAATACTAAAAATAGAGCATTTCAATAAACTCTTATGATGTCTTAACTTCAACCTTTCTCAAATCAATCCCGAGCCATCTCTATTCAACTATGACTTCATCCAGGAGTATTTATCACTAAATAAAACAACCATAATTATAGGTACTCAAGGATGGATTCTACAAATTTAGATCATCTTCATCCTTTAAAACCTTTGAACATATTGGAGACTTTAGTAAATACAAGTACAATGTAAAGATCCTTTTTATATTATCTTATCTATTCAACATAGCAAGTGACTATTGTAGAAAATGTTTATGTAAGATTT
The DNA here is from genome assembly GCA_963277665.1 of Viscum album. Classification (NCBI taxonomy): domain Eukaryota; kingdom Viridiplantae; phylum Streptophyta; class Magnoliopsida; order Santalales; family Viscaceae; genus Viscum; species Viscum album. Next base: position 1,478,880,936 of record OY728166.1, read on the forward strand.
AGATATTTTCATATACAAACAAACCATCTCAACAATAATATGATATTGTAGGCTACTATTTAAAGTTTTCTAGCAACATCAATAAGAAAAAACTTCTTTCACTTCCTTTGGTTTGATCCTTTCTCCACCACCCATGATATCACCTTTTTATTATTACATTGACAAACCAAATTGAAAAAATATAATAAAAAAACTTTGGGAAAAAAAAATACCCCATTGAGTTTGTTATAAATTAAAATTAATTCCAAATGAACTCCATTGATATATGTAATACTTCTACCCCTAATTGATAATAAATGAAAAAGGGAAATATAGTATCCCCCTTATTGAAATATTAGGGAAGTTTTTCTTCCCACCTAATTGATATTATGGGTAGGGTTTGTGATTAAGTTTTTTCTCACCCTTAAATATTTTATACCAATTATTAAAAAAAGGAAAGGTTATTCTTCAAATTTCGATCGCTATTATAATTTCAATCTAGGAGGATTTCAATAATAACTTATAATTTTAAGAACTCATATTCTACCCATATGATTTCTCTCCATATTTGAGAGATTCATTTAACTTCCATTTGAGAGAATAAATATACAAGAATCACTTCTCACCAATTGAAAGTGATTGTAAGAACTTTATAATAGAAAATAATTTACTAAAATTAAAGTGGCATCACATTTCTCTTATATATATTCTATAAAATCTTAAAATATAAGTCAATATGGTCTAACCATTTTTAGAAAACAAGAGTGAGAAGTTTAGAAACCAAGTTTGTCTCTATTTTCAACCCATGTGATACCAACTACTGTCATGCAATTCATGGATGCAGCTCACATTGATTTTCAAGAAATTTTAATAATTTTTACTCACTTAAACATGAACACATCAAAACATTTAAAGTTAAAGGACTTCCACATTTGGATATATAATCACTTCCCCTTGATAAACACAACATATACATGTTAAAAATAATGATGGGAGAATGGAATAATATATCATCCTTCATATTTTTAAGGGGCTAACCATATTTACAGATTCAATAGTTTTTTATAAATCTCTAGAAGAATTATAATTTTGAGAGATCCCCCTTAAGGGATTATATAACAATATTATCACCTTTAAATCCTAGAATTTAATCTCAACTATAGTATAATTGGGAATAGGGTGGATTATCAAATTTTTTCAGTTGGATCAATAAGGATGAGATGGATTTATAAACCAAGAGACTCATTTACTATAAAGTTTAAGGTGTATAGATTTCTTCATTCTGACTGTACTTTTGGTTTCCAAATATGAACCTCATTTGAAAACATGGGTTTATTTTATTTTACAACTTTATTCTTAGTTGGAATGATAATATTTACTTGAGAAACTTGAGTAGTTTAATTCTTTTCAGATTTCTCTAATATTCCAGGCTCTTATAAATATTCAGGACATCTAATTCATATATCTGTAGGCTCTTGAAAAACTCTCCTTTTGAGAGTATATTAATTTCTAGTAATATAATTTTTATAAATTGAACTAACGAGTGTTTTACCTTGGTTTATCACTTTTCTTGGAAAGAAAATCATACATCTAACAACCATGTGTCCTTCTTGTTCTCACCTTCCACACACTTCTTTATCTATTTTCACCATGACCTTCTTGGGAAACCTCTCTACTTCTTCACAAGGAGTTTCAACCACTAATCCAATATAAAAGTCTCTCTCTTGGATGGATTACCTTTTTGATTCTAGATTTATCCCATTAACATTTTAATTCATGTTCATCTTGCAATAATCCATGATGTGGCCTCTCTTTCCATAATAGAAGCACTTATTTCCAATAGGTGTGTCATCATTTTGATCCTTCTTCACTATCATATTGGGAATAAATTGTTCTATAACATTATTCATTAATTTATTTCCTAAGTCAATATTTTATTGTCTCTTTTACCACTACTCAATCAATGGAGGCTCACTTTCCTCTTCAGTAAATCTATAATACTAGGAAGGGTTATACTGATATCTATCATAATAGTATATTATGAAGATCCAAATTATTTTTCTTCCAAATTATTCAGTTTTTTTTTCAACTATAAAAATTTTAGGTTGAGAGTGTTCTTTTCTTTTACCAATGATCTCAACCTATGATCCCAGTCCATCTACATATTTCTAACATGATCCTCATGAATTTTCCTTATCTCAACTAGAGAATTATCAATCTCTTTGAATTTATTTTCTTTAGATTCTAGATACTATGATTTGACATACAAAAATACTTTATGATGTTTCTCCAATTAATGGAATACCTCATTGAAAAAATTCTTAAAAACTTATTTCCCACACAATTCTATTTTCAATTATTCATTATTTTGAGATAATATTTCATTGAAAAGTGTGATAGTTTCTTATTTATATTTCACCAGCTTTTTGAGAATGTTGTAGCAGCTCATTTTCTTTACCAATGCTTCTTCCATCAAATTAGCCTCTTTCACTAACTATGATTTTACATTAATCAGTACCTTGATGTATGAGAACATATATGGAACATATTATTCAGGGAACCTTTTTAAGTGATTCATAGTTTCAAAATAATTTTCACCATGTGACTCATTAAAATACTTTTTTATAGCTTGAGATACATTCACTAGAGGAATAATCATAAATAGTTTTAACAAAAAATTTACCACTCTAACTACCTTTAGATAGTTGATATTAATCTTACTTCCTTATGATTCTTGGCAGATCTATTCTTCCTATTTTGAAGGGTTTCATCCAATACTTCCAAATCAACATAGAAATGGATGGTCACAGACTCTTCCATCTATGGTACTTTTTTAAACTCAAATATACACTTTATATATATCAAGTAAAAACAAATAGAATTTTTTTCATAATTTAAATAGTGAACCTTGTGATTATGATTAAAGTTTCAATTCTTTAATAAATATTCAATCAAGATAACCTTGGATCTGACACCACTTATATTTCCAAATGGACAGTGTAGACACACATGGGGGTGGTGAATCTAGTGTGTTTAAATTTTTACCAAATCTAAAATCTTATTTGTAATTTACCCCCTTTGGTATTTGAACCCATGAAATATGTTACAATATAAATGGATATTTCATGTTTTACCAAATATTACACAACTATATGAAATAAATAATTGTAAATAAGAGATCAATATGAAGTTTATTTACAAGGTTCATCCCTGATGGGGGAAACCAACTCCTAACTGCGTCTCATCCTGTTGAGTCATAAATTTTCCACTATAATAAAATCACCAATTATAATGGGTTAGCCATTGATTATCCTGAAACCTTTTAAACCATATTATATAGGTGGGGCCACTATATTACACAAGTGACAATCCTTTACTATATTACATAAGTGAGTGGGTCATTATACTGATTTCTATAGCCTTTATCTCCCGCTGCTGTTCTATTTACTTCCTCCTTAAAAAGTAGATCATAGGCCAATCTAAGGATGTCACAAAACCCTAAAAATAATGATATTATTCCTCAAACTATAGTCACTAATTACCTAAAATTATTTAATAAAAATACATGACACTTGGTCTCTTGTATTCCACCCAGTTCTCAGTTCTTCTAAATATTTTTAATGGCTTCCCAAACTCACTTCTCAAGAAAAAATCCCAGAATATGTTTTACATAGATTTTATAACTTGACCACAGTCTTAGAATATTTCTTGATGTTGTTAACTATATCACACGAGTATTATATTTCTCACTAACTTCTTTTTATCTTATTATCTTTAGTTAATAAGATCAGAATAGAGGGACTCAAAATTTTCATCGGGTCTTTATATTTTTCTTCTCTTCTTCTTCGACACCCAAATGATATTTCCTCAGTCACACAATATTAGTTTCTTAAACTCTTCTTCACTTCAATATAGATCCAGTTCATATTATTCTCCTTCCTAATGAGATATGTACTTCTCAACTCTATCAGTTCTCACTTCCACTTTTTCCAGTAGTGGTACCCTCTTGTTTTGTAGTTTGGATGGATGGACGCTTTATCTCCTCTATCTTTAAGATCCACACTTCTCACATGCATATATGGATCATTAAATTAATTATTTCTTTCTAAATTTCTATAAATTATAACATGAGGGGGAAAATTATCCACTATCCCAAAATCAATATTAAAGAATAACTACTTTTGTTCTCTCTGAGATTTCATGCACACATTTTTTCAAAATAATACATATTCAAAGAATACCCCTAATAAATGCATCTCATTTATTAATACTAATATGAATAAAATTAATACTTTATTTTTCTCTAGGATTAACTTCACCTTAATCAACTTTATCATCCTATTTAAATCAAAATATCTCCAAATAAATCCACATGTCATTTTTTATAGCTATACAAATATTTACAGTGCAACATCTATTATGTGGAACTCATTATTGTGGAATAAATAATATTAGAACCAAGATCTATTGTATATTTATTCTTCTTAATCATATTTCTTCATAAATGATTTTATACACTAAAAAAATAATCCCACTCAGCAATATATATATTATTCTTGAAAACTAGATAAACTCATTTCATATCATTTGAGTATTATAGCCATTCTTCACTCTTTGATTTTCTTATCCTTTTTATTAAATATTAGTATCTATCTTGATCTTTCTCAATATAGTCTTGGATCATGTATCAAATAATTTCAATGATTTTTTGATCATAAATGAATAATATATGCATCATTAGATTTATTAATCTCTAGAATCTCAAAATTTTGGAAACTTTATTTTTTAGTCTGCAACAATATCAGTTTTTTAAGAAGTCTTTTCTCTTATAGGTAGAAAATTATCTTCTACATAACTGAATTATCCCATGAAAGTCTCAATTCTATAATGTGCTATGGACTCCCTTGGTATTTTTTTAATGTGTAAATGAATTTACTTATACACTATCTTTCATAAAAAAATTATCTTATGGGTAGATAAAATGAATTTTCCATTTTAAACTAATGCAGATCAATTTACTTATGATATGGAATAAATAGATTGCATGTTTCATAATTTAATTTCTTGATATAAAACATACTTTTGCATCACTAGATTTTATCATGCGGTTCCTTCATAAATGAATTCCCTTAACCATTTTTCAACTCCTCTACACCAAAAATTTTACATACTTAAATATCTTATACACTAAGAAAATATATTATTTATAGATATATTATCATACATTCTTACTATGTAGGATAATGTCCTTAGCTATTTTTTATGATCTAGAATAAGAATTATATACCTCTTAAAATTAACTTATAGTGACTTTAAATATTCTTAGGAAATATCAAACCAATTAAAATCATCTAAAAAAGTGTTCAAATAATTCTAGGATTATTAAGATAATTCTCAACACGTTCATGTACACTTAGGTATTGCAGCTTATAAAATACTTGAAATAGAGCATTTTAATAAACTCTTATATCGGATTATGTTAAAAATTTCTCAAATAAATCTTATGAAATATCTATTTACCTTTTACTTTTTCTAGGAGTGTTTATCATGCTACATACTCAAGGATGTATTCACTAACATCAACTCCACTTTAATTTTCACAGCCTTTGAACCTGTTAAACACTTTAGTAAATACAGGTGCAGTGGACAACTCCTTCTCAGATTATCTTAGCTATTATACTTCAAAATTGAGTATTTTAGATAGTTATTCTCTAATATTTGGTACTTATCATTGATAAATAAACCATCTCAACAATCATTAGATATTTTGGATAGCTACATAAAATTTTTCATCTTGATAAATAATAAAAAACAACTTTCAATTCCTTGGGGGAATCACCCATGATATATCCTTTTAATTGTTACATTTAAAAAACTAATTAGAAAAAATGTAATAAAACAAATTTGGGAACAATAACCCCCCTATTTTTTATCAATTCCAATTAATTGAAGATAATCTTCATTGGTTAATGTAATACTTCTCCCCCTAATTGATAATAAATTAAAAGGGGAAATGTAGTCTCCCCCTTATTTACAAAGTATCATAGTTATTATTATCCACTTAATTGATCTTATGGGTATGGTTTATGCTTTAGTTTCTTACACCCCTTCAATATTTGATACCAATTATTGTAAAAGGTAAGGTTCTTCTTCAAATACCCCTCCCTATTATGATTTTAATCTAGTAGGACTTTAAAAATAAATTCTACTTTAAGGAAGTTATCTTCTCCCTATATGATTTCTATATATCTTTGAGTGAATCATTAAACTTCTGTTCGAGAGAAGTAAACCTTTAAGAATCACTATACACTAATTTAAAGTGATTGTAAGAACTTACGAATAGAAAATCATCGATTGGAATTAAAGTGGAATCACATTTCTATTAGCTATGTTCCCTAAAATAATCAACTATAAGTCTCTGTGGGATAAACATTTATAGAAAACAAGAGTGAAAAGTTTAAAAAACAAGGATATACATATTTTCACATGTGTTATCAAATTACATTTTTTAATTATTAGGGAAATCTCACATAGATTTTAAAGAAATTTTAGAAACCCTTACTCACTTGAACACACATGCATAAAAAATTTTCAAGTTCTAGATCTTCCCAATATGGATAGATAATCACCCCACCTTGATAAACATAATATATAAATGATACTATAGACGCCAAAAAAGTCCGTAATTCCTAAGGGGAGTTTTGAAATGATGAAGCAAAGTCATATTCGGACCCGGAGACTTGGTCCAGAGGTCCCAGAAGTGTTGCGCAAAATAAAGGAGGATGTGTGTGAAAAAAGGTTGGTCGCATGAAAGGAGTCCGAGATTTGCTAGAGGTCCCCAGTGCTGGCACACAATTTTGTGCGTCCGTACCCGCATGGTTCCCATTTTCACGCCGCCGTCTTTGGCGCAAAAAATTTCGCGCGCCACCAATATTTCGCGACTCCGGAGGCCTATAAATAGATGGAGACCCCTCCCGTTTCGGGGTTACAGAATTTTGACCGACTCTCGTGCGTGAAATCAGACTTCCGCGTGCACAAGATGGCCTTCAGGTACTGACCCTTTTCACGCAACCTCGCCCCGGGATCTTCCGTTGCACGCAATCCCAATGGCTTAAATAAACTTCCAAACCCCTCAGGGTTCCCCCCTTGTGCGCAATTCCTTCCGCTGCATGAAAAATGGTCTAATTGCATGCATTCCCAGCGTTGGGTGTGGTCATGCCTTAGGGTTCGTCCGTTGCCACTCGCGCACAATTCACACCCCTCACGCGCAATCCCCCTTGCCGCACGCAATTCCTCTGCCCCAATTACGTGCTTTCCCGGTGTTTTGCGCGCAAACCTTTTCTTTGCGCGCAATCCCTAGGATCCCTAACCTTAACTCCCCATCGGGTGCCTCCCTGCATAGGCACCCGATGTCCCCGGGCGTGCACGCCATGCACTGTTTTCCCGTACGACCTTCATGGCTCATACGAAGTAACCTCAAGGTCCCTTGGGCAGTGTTTCCCATTGCGTTTCTTTGACACATGCTCCTTCGCATAGGCATGCTAACAACTATTGATTCTTCGCATAGACATGCTAACATGGACCCCTCGATAGTTCGCCCTACAGCCCCCTTCACTAACGCCTTGCCAGTACCTTCCCTCCCACAAGGAGCAGAGGGTACCGATTATGTAATACCTAGGGGTGTGGAATGAACCCACCTCGTCCAAGCTGCAGGATGTTAAACTGGGAAGCACCCCATCCTCAACACATGATGTTAAACTGTGATCTGACCCCATACCTCGCATGCAGGGTCCCCCTAGCTCGGACATTCTTTATGCCACTCGTCTCCACATGAATGGAATCACCCTCACATGGGATGACATCCTCCCTCTCGGTGTGGCGTTTGTCCACGGGGGAAGGGCTACCTCAGAGCGTAATCCCCTAGCCGCTCTTGTGGAAGGTAGCACCCATGCACCTCCGTACTTCCCCACTGCCAAGGCTAGGGGAGGGCGTGATAGGGAACGAGGAATCTCCTTTGTTCGGTCCCAAATCCCTCTCCCTCTGCGCTTTGTCGCATCTTGGGCCTCCGTCCTGGAGTAAGTCCCGACACCATGGGCCGATCAACGTGTAAGCCCCTCTTCACTTCTCATGGACGCACCCTTTGCGACGTGATCGTCTGGTCCTTGCTGCCTCTTGTATATCACACCGAGCATGGATCATGCGGTCTTAGAGTGAGCATCGACCATGACATCCTCTTATGGGCCGCCTTAGAGCGTAATCCCCATCCTAGAAAACTACGAGGACTTTGATACGTGCTAAGGAATGGTACGTAGGAAGCCTCCACGAGGTTCAAGCCCACCACCCGTTCATTCCGACCTCTTCACGTCGGTTCTCCATCATTATGGGCCGCTTCTGAGTGTATGCCCCAAATGCCATCTAGCACGACATTAAACTATCTGCCCCGTCCCGCATGATGTTAAACTGTATGCCATCCCGCATGACGTTAAACTGTATACTCAAACTACGTGGACTTTGATCCGTGATAAGGCATGGTACGTAGGAAGCCTCTACGAGGTTCAATCCCATCACCCGGTTATTCTGACCCCATGGCATCGGTTCACCAACTCTATGGGCCACCTCATGGCATAAGCCCCCATACCCACTTTGGGCCACCTCAGAGAGTAAGCCCCATCCAACCTGAACTACGCGGACTTTGATTCCCTGGCATGGGGATACGTAGGAAGTCTCCATGAGACTCAAGCCCAAAGCCATCACCCATCCTGATCCTTATCCAGGCCGCCACATCCCAGTGGGGTCATGCCACCTCATTCCACTCCACAATATCTGGGAAGCCGCCCACGTGCTAGCCCTGACATCGGTGTTCCCCCCAGGGGGTTCTTCAATCTGATCCACTCTCAGTGTTCCGATCAGTTCGATCCATCTCCTCTAGACATTAAACCTGCAGCATACCCCATGTTAAACATGGGAAGGTGAGGAAAACCTCAGATACATGACCATGGCATGCAATTCCCCATGTTTGATGTGGGATGCCTCGAGATTCCTCACCCTCGAGAATCCCTATAATAAGGGACAGAACACAGACATGCCAATCCCCCAGCATCAAGACAGGCCAACGACACCTCAGCGTGTCCATTCTCCTCATCGAAGGTTGATGCCCCAACCAGACCCCTTGGAGAGTCTCGACAGAAGTAACGTAATTAACTGGTGTCCATGAAGACATGGCACTGAGAACGAGATTCACGAATACGTCTTAAATCTATGAGGGAGACCCAGACTAGGTTATGAGCTCCGAGGAAGAATCCACAGAAGGAAGAACTGACATCCCATCATCACTGTTTTGATCAAGGAGCAGATATCCCTGAACAAGGAACGGATGCCTCCCGCCTTTGGAAAGCGGTAATGCAGGGCCACAAGCCACGCGTCCTCCCCTGCGTGACAAATGTGTGCGCGCCCCCCGACGAAAGCGTTGGAAACAGAAAATGGTGAACCCGACGTGAAGGTCTTCTCCTCAATACGGAGACTGGTAGCGTTTGGGGTGCTGGAAGATTAGCATGTCACCAAGTCCAGGCACCTAACACCAGGACATGAAACCCTCCAGGGGTTAGGGAAGTTAGGACATTGAGCACTCCGTTCTGTGATGTTGTCAGCGTGGATCCCTCTTACCGACCACAAAAGATGGAATGGCGTTGGGCTATTGGTTGTCGATTACTTTTCTTATTACTGTTAATGGGTTCATCTCCCTGCTTTCAAGAATTAGACCACTGCATCTAGAGCTTGATCGCCACCTGCCCACCAGCGCAGGTACAGGGGCAGTACCGACGCGACCACCCCGCGCGGTTCCGCCTTTTCCATAACTGATCTGACCGCCGCGACTGTTGGGCGTTCACACCCCCTTTCCCCATTAGAGATTATCCAATGAAGGGTGATCAATGAGCTCGTGCATAGGTATGAGGAGGAAGGGGTCATCCCCACTAGGGATATGTCTCGTTTGGACCTTGAGGTTGCTGCAACTCACCACCATCGCCTCCACTGAGGGCCGCATAGGGAGCCGCTGCTTCCCACCCTGACGTTCAACCATTTCAGGAGCTTATCCCCGGAATGCCTCGACACGTCCCTTACCTACGCTGATGGGGTAGGGGATGTCCGGGTTGACTCGACCAGAGACTCGCTTCAAGGGTTCATGGTTAGGGCCCTCGCCAGGCCGTGTCGATGCCGCCGCTCGATCCCCCGGGCCGAGGAGTAGGCAATCCATGTGCCCGCACCACCGGCTCCAACCCATCTGACCCAACACCAGCTTCGGGTGTGAGCGGAAGAGGATGCCCGCCATAGGGAATCAACGTCAGTAGCCACTGTGGCCCGATCCACTGCTGACTCCTGTCATCAAACCCCTTCAAACGTTGAGCATGGGAAGTTACATTCCTGACCCAGATCAAAGCCCCGATCGCCCCATAGGCAGGTTGGGTCGACTCTCCCGGTCGCCGGCACGGGCAATGGCCACCGCAGACCAATTTTCGGTAGTTCCATCCAGTGTGAAGGCCTACTCCGTGCCACCGTTCCAGAAGGTATGGGTCCTCTCTCCTTCCAACCTCGGCCCAAAGGCCTGCCTGGCACCACCCTCGCCGCAAGTAAAAGGATTCCCCATGACAGCAACTCCCCAGATGGGGCTCTTTCCCGCGTTCACTACACTGGGTATGGGGTCACTTCCCCTACCGCAGACCGCGAGTATGGAGCTTTTGCATGTCCGGTCACTCACCCACATGGAGGTCCTCCCCATGTCCCTTTCAAAATCTACCCCGGTGCTCCTCACACCCTGGCCTTCTATCCTCTCTTCCCTAGCACCATTGCGGCCAAGCCACCCAGGGGTAGGAAGGCGGGACTTCGTCGTCGCAAGAGAAATGCCAGGGAAGACCGGATGGAAATCAGACCAGTTTGTTTCTCGGACTCAGAGACGGAGTACGACTCGGCGATGGAGCCCTCCCCCCGGTCCTATGAGTCAAGGGTAAGGATAGGGATGCAGAACGTCAGCCTCGTACTCCCCGAATGCGAGATCCATATGATCCCCGCCTCCCTCTAAAGGTATATCTAGGAGGACGAGGATTTGGCGTACCCCCAGTGATCAAACTTGTGGTCACCATCGGCCTCTCTGGAGGCACCTTCCACCTTGGTCAGAGATGAAAAAGACCTTTTTATGGTTCGATGGAGGAAGATCCGCGACATTGAACACCCTCAGTAAACTCTGACACTGTGACAGAAGGCCCGTTCGCCGGCCCATCCTATTGTGACGTGGCAGCCAGGACACTGCAACCCTTGGAGGACGACTTTGGATTCGATGGCCAATCGGCCTGCTTGCCGTATTCTCCGCTGGCCAGCCCACTGGCCCAGCGGCCTGCCTCGGCACCGCTGCCGGTTCCCCATCCACTCCCGGTTGATGAGAAGGGCTAGCAAGGGCTGGATCCTGAACCTAATTCATGGAGCTTCTGGGCCATCCTCGCAGTAGGCCACTTCCCTGAGAAGTTTTGGCCGGTCTTAGGGTCGGATTTTGATATACTAGAATCGCTCACCCCCGGAGAGTTTGAATGTTTCCTCCAGACTCTCCAGGCGACTCACTCCCGTATTCACCATCAGCAAGTGCCTTATCCCGGGAGTCAAGCACACCTCGAGGATATCGGTGAGCAATGTCGTCGGGTCGACCTGGCCACGCTCCCTGCGATTTGGCATCCTGAATCACTTGGACACCACATGACCCTCCAACAACAATGCGTTCAGAGTTTTCAAGTAATCCGCAAAGTTATCGAGGAGGCCACCCCCAACACGCACGTCCGTGGATGGGGGCAGTATGCTGCCCTTCTCTTCAGTGCGATTCACCGACAACCCGACTCCCCGAGCGACTTTGAGGGCATTCCCCTGAGGGCAGCGGCGATCAACATGGCCGACCTGTCAGGAGAGGGGAACAGTTTGGAACTTCTTGATGGGGACTCACCCCCTAAGGATAGGCTGCTACTGGACCCATCTGGGAGTATTACTCGCCTGAAGAGGAACCTCCTAGGTCTCCCCGCACCCACTGAGGCGTTAACACTGAGCCGGAATATCGACAAGGGTAAAGAACACGCTGGGGATATCAAGATCTCCGACCCATCTTCCTCAGTGCAAAAGGTGGAGGAAGATCCTGAGAAGGCCACGCTGCGCCAATAGCTTTCTGAGCAGAAGAGGCTGGTCGGTGAGCTCCTGGATTAATGCATTGTAGAGCGGAGGCCTGACTACGGTGATCCTAGGCCGGGACAGCAGGGGCAGGAACAACTACCCCTTGATGAGATTCTCCCAGGCAACCACAATCATGCTGTGTTCGCTGATAGAGGAGAGGCTGGAGCTAATGGCAAGAGGGCGGGATATGTTTCGCCAAACCCTCCTGAGCGCTGTGACCACCCAAGAGACCCCGCTCGGGTTCCTCCCGCTGCCCCAAGAGTCGCTCCACCAGCTGCCCCACGAGCTTCTGAACTTGACTACCATATTGAAGAGCCTGACAATGCGCTCATGGTTAAGGATCCCCGCTAGGACAGGAACCCGCGTCCAGATGATCCGATGGCAGCACTCATCGCCCGCTTAGAGGCTTTGGAAACTCAACAGGTGGTGATCCCACCGGATGACAAGCCATACCCAGCATGGGTGGATGATATGCTGGCGCCTCTAGGATTTGGGAACCCCACTTTTTCCTTCTTTAACGGGACATGAGACCCGCCACATCACCTATCCCACTTCAACTCGAGGTGTGGGCTTATGTTAGGGACTCCTGTGCAATAGAGGGCCACCAAGCTCCGTTGTTTTGTTCAGACACTAGAGGGGTCGACATTCGTCTGGTACAACCAGCTCTCTATCAAATATGTGACTAGATGGGAGGACCTTTGCAGGAAATTCCTCTACTAGTTCAGTTCCACAACCCGGAAGACGAAAATCACAGAACTCTTTAGGTGCAAACAAAGGCCCGACGTGAGAGTCGCAGACTTCATCGCCCGGTGTAAGAGGCTCACATACTCCCTTGACATGCCACTGACTCAGGATAAATTACTGAAAATGTGTGTAGGGAACGTCAAGGCAGAGCTGGTTCTTTCTCTGATCACGCAGAATTACCCCGGAGGGTTCCGAGACTTCTCAGACAAGTCTTAGCGCTTCGAAGAAGCCGTGCAACAGGCCGGTTAGGCACGCCCGCTGCCTCCTGTAATCCCTTCAAGGAGAGCTGCCAGAGCCGAGCCCGCTACTGTGGCTCAGATAGAGGCCCCCGGGCAGCTAGAGTTTATACCAGTGAGGCCAGCTCCACAGCCCCATAGGGGTCCATGTACACGGGCACAACTTCCATCCCAGCAGCAACTGCCTCAAAATCGGTAATCACCTCCGCGTAACGCACCGCCACTGCCTAGGCGAGATAATCAGGTTCTGCCTCCTTGGCATGCTCCTCCGGCCCCTCATCAGGGCTAGCCTCCTAGAGCCCCCTTTCCAGAAAGAAGGAATCGTACCTACTCGTTTGATGAGGCTCAGGTCCTTGGTTACTTCCGTGGTGCCTTGGAGTAGAGGATTGTGGGGCTGCCTGAGTGCCAGAATCCAGAAAAGGCGCATCTCACTGATCACCCTAACTATTGCCCTTATAACCGGACCCCGGGGCACACCAGACAACGATGCTACATGTTCAAGGACTGGCTCCAAGACCAGATTGACAACAATATAGTCAGGTTGGGCCCTTCCCCGACATAAGTGGCAGGTGTCTTTGTGAGATCAGAGGGCAGTAGCAGCGATGAGGATGAATGGAAGCAGGTTTATGACCGTGGGTCCCAGAAGTATGATGACTGGATGGCCTGCAAGACAGTCGCTCATGCCCATGGCATCATCCGTGCACGCCTGAATCAGCCAGAGCCTTCAGAAGATACGGTTTCTACCTCAGCATTGTCATCCCAGCTAGCCTCTTCCCAGAAGAGCAAGCGGCAGCGGTTCAAGAAGAAAGAACGCGCCCTGCCAATGCCGTTTCCATCCCGCACTCTTGGAGACTTCATGCCCCCAGAAATGGGGATCCCTCTGAGACTCCGCCCGGTAGTGGATTAATCCTCTAGTGACAGTCAGGGGTACACTTCGGTTAATACTGTAGAGTTGGTAAATCCCTAGTTGACTCCCGACGGTGAGGAACGCTGGGTGGACCTTCCCGATGTCCCCAGCCATCGCCAATGTCGGCAGAGCCGTGGTTACATGAATCACTGGGGCATGATAGTTGGCACCCCCAGCCAGGACATGCACACCACTAAGACCGGACAACAGGCCCAGTACAGAGCTTAGCACACGCGGCCCCTTTATCCGGTGTCGACAGGTTCGCCTCCGCCACCGTTTATGTTGCTGGATCAGGCGGAACCACCTCAGTCGTACCGCGACCCACTCCGCCCTGCCCCCAGACGACCCCAGCCTTCCGATCCTAATCCGGAAGCCACTCTCCGGGCTTCGACTAGTGAACAGTGAGACGTGCCTAGTACCAGTCAGCCACCAGTCCAGCCGACATGTCCCTTCATGCCTCCAATTGAAGAGCGGCCTCCTGTAAGAAGAGGCTTGCGTTTGGCCCGAAAGTATGATGTTCTGAAGCACCTGACCGACATTCCAGCAAGGATTTCTATCCTTGAGGATCTTCACCTGTCGTCTGAAATGCGTGAGGCGATTGCCGAGTCCCTATGGAGCCCCCTTCAGTTTGAGACGGAGGTAGCAGCTGCAGAAGACTTCCACGCTGAGGCAATTGAGAACAATGAATGCCAGGTAGTTATCTCATTCTTCGGTGAAGATGAAGACCCCCCCATATAGGGGCACATTCTCCCACTGTACATCACTAGCCAGTTCAATGGCATGGAAGTCCACCACTGTCTTGTTGACATGGGTTCTGGGATTAACCTAATCCCAAATCGGACACTACAGAAGCTAGGTCTGTATGAGGATGATTTAACTCCCTCCGACCTCAGGATCCAGGGGTATGATAGGAACGAGCAAAATCCAGTCGATAAGATTCGCTTGAAGACCCAGTTCGGTGGCCTAATATCCAGCACCGAATTCATGGTTGTCTCCCAGGACACCGCCTACAACGCGTTGATGGGCAGGCCGTGGCTCCACCTTCACGCGGTGGTCCCCTCATCGTATCACCAATGCCTCAAATACTCCCTTAATGGTCGAGTAGGCGTGCTCCAAGGAGATGCGTCTCCTTTTTCCTCTTGTGAATCCCGTTATCTGGACGCCGACTATTACAAGAGCAAGGATAAGTAGATTCTGGTAGGTGATGTTGAGCCCGCCACTATCACAAGTGATCATTGGGAAGGTTTTGATGACTCCTTTGTCTTACCAATCCATCGGTTGGAGTCCACGACCCCTGAAATGGGGATGTGATTTGTTGTTTTGAGTACAAGAGGAAGGTATGTTCCCAGGTCCAAGAGACGATGGGAAATCACCTCGTACTCCTAAACCAAATAGGCCTGGGTGATCCCAGAACCTCCTACCCCTGTACGGTATCGGGGCGTCAGGCTCATGGCAACGGCTGTACATCATACATGTCTCTTCCGCTGGGCTGGAATTAACCGGCTCAAGATGATGTGGGACTATTTCTTTGATGTCATCAAGCGTGGACCCTTAGGCCGAAGACCAGATGGGATTGGATCGACTGCCTTCATCGCTATGGTCTCAGTGGCGCATGAGTCTCCTTATATGATGACCACTACCGCCCAATCCGGCACCAGCCGCCCATCAGGGTTTGATAACTTAGAAGCAGTCCCCCCTGCGGATGATCCCTCCACAAGTGGGGAGGAGGGCATGGAAGATTCTCCCCCCTCCTTTGAGGAGGGCGTCTCTACCACGGTCGACGAGTTAGTGCAGGTGATCCTCTATAGCGAGGTGGACCCAAGACCCACATTGGTCAGCGCTGCAATTCCCCCCGAGGAGCAGCAGCGTTTTGTGGAATTCCTCAGACAACACCGTGATGTGTTCGCTTGGAGTTACGATGAGATGCCAGGACTAGATCCTCAGGTATCCTTCCACCGTCTCAGTCTCCCGGTGAACCATCACGGGTTCAAGCAGCCTCCCAAAAAGATGCACCCTTCTCACGGTGCCATGGTTGAGGCCAAAGTTGACAAACTTATCAAAGCCAACTTCACCAAGGAAGTTCAGTACCCCCGGTGGCTATCCAACATTGTGCCGGTCAGGAAGAAAAATGGACAGATCAGGGTCTGTATCAACTTCCGCGATCTCAATCGCCACCGTCCGAAGGATGATTTTCCCCTTCCAGTGACAGAGTTGTTGATTGATGCCAAAGATAGGTTCCAAGACCTCTCCTTCATGGATGGATATTCCGGGTATAACCAGATCCTGATGGCCCCCGTGGAAAAGGAGTCCACTACCTTTAGGGCACCCCAAGGTACTTTCTGTCACCAGGTTATTCCCTTCTCCTGAAGAATGCGGCTGCCACCTATCAACGGGCCATGCATCGTATATTCAAGCCGATTTTCGGGACATTGGTGGAGTGCTATGTGGATAAACTAGTAGTGAAATATTTCCAGCGCCAAGACCATCTCAAGGATCTTGAGAAATTGTTCGGTTTCCTTCATTCCCTCCACCTAAAGATGAACCCATTGAAGTATGCCTTTGGGGTCACCTCCGAAAATTTCCTTGGCTTTGTTGTCAGGCACCGAGGCATCGAGATCGACCTAGAAAAGATCAAGACCATCATCCAGATGCCTCCCCCGAGCAATATTCGAGACCTTCGAGGTCTCCAAGGCCACTTAACCTACATACGCTGATTCATTGCGAATCTGGATGGAAAGTGTAAGCCCTTTTCCCGGATCATGAAGAAAGGAGCCACCTATGAATGGGATGAAGAGTGTCAGACCGCCTTTGAGGAAATCAAGTAGTATCTGCTCTAACCTCCGGTCTTGATGCCACCCATCTCCGGGAAGCCGCTGGTCCTTTACGTGACCACCCTGGAATGTTCCCTCAGTGCACTTCTCACCCATAAGAACAACGAGGGAAAAGAGAAAAACCTCTACTACCTCATCCGCATTCTCCTCGATATGAAAATTATATATTCTCCCATCAAGAAGAGATGCCTGGCGCTCGTATTTTCTGTACAGAAATTGCGGCACTACTTGCAACACCATGAGGTACAGCTGGTCTCTTGGGTAGACCCATTGAAGTACATCCTAAACCGACCTATGTTAACTGGCCGACTAGCGCAGTGGGAAGTGATCCTCCAGCAGTTTGACATCAGGTTTGTACCTCAGAAGAAAGGAAAGACATTGGCAGACTTTTTAGCTTCCCACCCAACCTCCGCGGATCAGCCACTGGATCTAGGTTTTCCTGATAAGGCAATCCCCTTAGTCGATCATGCCGTCCCATGCTAGCAGATGCACTTTGACGGTGTTTCCCGGAGCCCCATCGGTAGGAGACTCAACGATCCTAGGCTCAACAGAGTGGGACTGGGTATCGTCTTCATCACCCAGGAGCAAGCCTTCCTGCCATATTCGTTCCTGTTGTTAGAGGGCTTCACCAACAATGAGTCAGATTATAATGCTCTCATCACTGGCCTTGAGATAGCCCTCGAGATCGACGTACCCCATCTGCATGTGAAAGGGGACTCCGAGCTGGTCATCAAGTAGGTCAATGGTGAATATGTTGTCAGAAAGCCAGAAATCGTTCCATTTTTGGAGTGCACCCTTCATCTAATGGTCCAGTTCCCTTCTCAGCCGGAGGTCATTCATATTCCCCGGTCACAGAATGGTCGAGCATATGCTTTGGCCAACCTGGCCGCATCACTTGCGGAGCCCAAACAGGACGACCTGATTATCCACATGGCGCATCGGAGAGTAATTGCTTCCGCTACCCCAGAGGATGATCACGGCCCACGGGTGAACCATCTTACCGCTGGTGCCCCTACGTCAGGAGCCCCGGGTACTTTAGATGCGGTGATCGAAATAGTTACTGATTGGAGGAAACCCTTGGTTGAATACCACTAACGCGGAAATATTCCGTCAGACCGGGCCAAGAGTGAGAGAATCCGATGCCGTGCGCTGCAGTTTACCCTCCAGAGAGGTCCCATCCTTGAGCAGGTCCTTTAAAAACGTTGATTTGATGGTGTTCTCCCCCGTTTCCTTCAAGGAATCGAGATTCCACAGGTCATGAAAGAGGTTCATGCTGGTTCCTATGGTTCCCATCAGGCCGGGTTGAAGTTGTCTCACCAGATTCAGAGGCTGGGGTACTTCTGGCCCTCCATTATCTATGACTGCATCAAGTTTTCCAAGAGGTTCCATGCATTCCAAGTTCATGCTAAATTTGTGCATCGACCACCGGAGCCTCTCCACACTACCAAGTATTCTTGGCCCTTTGTAGTCTGGGGGTTGGATGTCGTAGGACCTTACCCACCGGTGACGGCTCGCCAATGGCAGTTCATTCTGACCGCTATGGATTTCTTTTTTAAGTGGGCAGAGGCAATTCCGCTCAAGGAAGTCAAAGCCCATTCTATCGCCGACTTCATGAGTTCCAACATCATCTATAGATTTGAAGTACCTCACGCTATCCTCACAGATAATGGAACTAACTTCCGAGCGGCTGAGCTGAAGAAATTGTACGCCAAGTACAACATTCGCTCTAACCATACCTCCCACTATCATGTACAGGCGAATGGACAAATCGAGGTGTTTAACAAAAACCTCTCAAACATTCTGCAAAAAATGGTTGGTCAGAACAAGAAAAGTTGGCCGGACATGCTCCCAAACTCCCTCTGGGCTTATCAGACAACGACTCATAATTCCACCCAAGTGACCCTGTATTCCCTGGTGTATGGAGCTGAGGCCATCCTGCCCATCGAGATTCATTTTCCTTCATTGCGCATGGCGGTCTACAACCAGCAAGCGCCAGATAGAGTTTCCGAAATCCATCTAGCTGAATTGGAAGCACTGGACGAGAATAGGCTTTGTGCTTTGCACAACCTGGAAAGGCATCAGAGCAGGATGGCTCGAGATTTCAACAAGAAGGTTCGCCTCTGCTCATTTCTGCAAGGTGACTTGGTACTGGCCCTCAGGGCGCTAATGATTCCCTGTAGGAAACCACCCAAGTTAGAGCCCAAATGGGAGGGGCCTTTCATCTTCCATAAGGTCTATCCTAATGGTGCGTACTCCCTCGTGACCATGGATGGAGAGCGTGTCACTCCTCCCACCAACACCAAGTTCCTCAAGCAGTACTTTGCCTGAGCCTATCAGTCCTACATGGCCCTAAACTGGAACCCAGGTCCCCCAAGACCTTAAACTGTATTGCGGTCCTGCATGACCCTAAACTGCAACCCAGGCCCCCCATGATCTTAAACTGGATTGCGATCCTGCATGAACTTAAATTACATTTGGTCCAGCACGACCCTAAACTGCATTTGGACCTACATATGCGCCCCTTTGGTCTGAGTTCTAAGACCTTAAACTAAGATCCTTGTGGTCCAGCACGACCTTAAACTGCATGCTCATACTGCAAGATGTTAAACCTCAAGATGGTCAGGACTTCCTGATCGAGGCCCAGCCTCATGCCCCCTGGCCTTCTCGGGCCCCTTATCCCTAGTCCTTACCCAGATTGTGCGGTATGGTGTAGGATTATGTTTTCATTTATGATGGTTCTCCATGCCATACACATTCCTAGATGAAATGCCTCCCATCGTCCTACATGACGTTAAACTGTGCTTCTAGAACTACGTGGGTCTTGATTCCCATCATTATGGGATACATAGGACCACCTGAACGTCTAGGTTTCAGGTCCAACCGCATCTCTTAGGAGATCCCATGATCTCCCGGTCACCTCAGCCTCTTGGCCTGTCCCTCCCCACGGGGGGATATATAGGTGTGGTACAGGGTTTTTGGCACCATTCCCCCTTCTCCCAGGAATCCGCCATCTTTTGGCCACTCTCAATCTGAGCCCTTAGACCCTTTCTAGTGGCTTGCTAATGTTCTCAGAGTACTCTAGTCTTGGACCTGGAGTGTCAGATTCAACTTAGGTAAGTTTCGTCCACTTGTCAAGCTTCATGCTCCCTTTCATTCGGGCCCCCGTTATCTTTCACACCCGGAGGGACCCCCAAGAATGGATTGGATACAACGCCTAAGGGCTCTCCTACCATCACGGGCCAATGCCCCCAAGGGTTTCATACAACAAATTGATACAAATACCATGTCGCGAACATGGTCAGTGGTCGATGCTCATTTGTTTGTCCCCATTTTAGGCTAACACGACAGGATGCTGTGTTGCGAACATGGTCAACAGTAATCATTCGTCGTCACGCTGACTCCTTTAGGCCCTGAATGTTGGTTGCATGATTCACATTATGTTCCACCCCATCATGTCAAGGTGGAATCTCGACACTCCTTGCACTAACCCTCAGTGCACCTCCACACATCAGGCGGACAAAGTTGCGTGACGACGTCTCTCGGGTCTCCCGCGATTCGAGATCTAAGATTATATGCTTGGGTTTTATATAAGGACCATGTGCAGCTTGACCCTCATCCCCATGGGAAATGAGGAGTCTCCCAGACATTGTGTTTCAGGCCCAGCTCAGCTGGAAGCTAGTGTCTCCTGCCCCCTGATTGTTGGACCCTCGTCGGCTCCTTGGCCCGAGGCTCCTATCCCAGAATCGCACGCGGTGATGGTATGAGATTATGTCTTAATCTACATAGGGTATGCCTTATCGCATCGTGCGTGTTCCCCCAGGTCCAAGCCATACGACCTTAAACTGTGCTGGTTTCTCCTACCACACGACCATAAACTGTGATGATATCATCCCGGCTGCTCGACGAAAAACGGCACTACATTTTGATGACCTGTCTATAGGGGACATCACGTTGGGTATTGGTCAATTACTATACCATTTTTCAATGCCTGTATACGGATTGATTATTGTGGTGATGCTAGGAGTTTCTACCCTAGGCCGATCGCTCCACAAAAGAAAAACCCTCTACCTTCAAGAACAAACAAGATAGATCAAATACCGCTTCTTTTGGTGTGAGGGCTAGACCCGCACGCCTCTTTCATCCTTTGCACAGGTACCATTTCATGACATGCAACCCTTTTAAGAACTACGTGAAACTTGATCCCCATTCTTATGGGGTACGTAGGAACGCCCAGACCTCTTGTCTGTGGGTCCAGCTTGAGGTCCGTTAATTCATCATGTCTGTCCCGTCTTTGGGACCTTGAACACAGGACTGCGTAGCATGGTGAGAAGGACCTCATCCTTGTTAACGTCGGGTTTATAATATCCACACCGCGTGTGACCAGTTATAAGAATTATCCCTCCTGTGTCCCATCCTGCACGACATTAAAAGGCGCCCCCAAGAACTACGTATGGATTGATTCTCATTCTTATGAGATACGTAGGAGTGCCTGGGAACTTCCCCATGGGCCCAACCTAACTTTAGTGCTTGGTCCATTGACCGGAACACTTCCAAGGAATGCATGGTAAGCAGGACCTCATCCTCATATACATCGGATTTTGTAATCACCTTACCATGAGTCTCCCATCCTCCTTACTAATACTTGGTCCGAGTTCTAAAGACTTTAAACCAAGACCCTTTCTAGAACTACGTGTGGCTTGATTCACATATTTATGAGGTACGTAGAAATGCCCGGACATTTCGTCTTGGGTCCTACCCTAGGGATTACCAAATCCCATCCCTCCTCACTGTCGGCCCCTTGGCCTGACTTCTTGGGGAGTTGTGTAACTGCATCATCTGACCCTAATAAGTTCGGGATTCCCCATAGTGATGTTGGGAAGTAAAAATTCTCTCTCTAGAGAGGTCCTGTCTAAAAATTGGGATGATTCGTGACCAGATTAATACGTCTGCCTAATGCGCCTCCACCACGGTGGTACAATTTTGGGAGTGTTGGATTCTGTTCAAACAAACCACCACTCCACTTTCCACACTTTGCATTCCCCTTTATTCGGATCTTCATCCTCTTTCATGTTTGATGGGACCCCCTAACAATATGGATGCTCGACCTGTGGTCCACCTACTGTAACAATATGGATGATAGACCTTTGGTCCCCTATTGTAACAGTATGGATGATTGACCTATGGTCCGCCTGCTGTCCTGGGCCAAGGTTCCGGAAGACTGGTCATTTTTTATGGGACCCCCTAATAGTATGGATGCTCTACCTGTGGTCCGCCTGCTGTAACAATATGGATGATAGACCTTTTGTCCTCCTATTGTAATGGTATGGATGATTGAAATATGGTCCGCCTACTGTCCTGGGACAACGTTTCAGAAGACTGATCGACGATGTTTGAGTTAGGCCCCGTGTTGCGAACATGGTCAGCGGTCAGCCCTCATTTGTTGTCCCCATTTCAGGCCAATGCAATATGGATGCTGCGTTTCCACCACGGTTAACAGTTATCCTCCATCTTCACACCTCCCATAGTGTTCCGAATTTGGGTAACGTGATTCACCTTTTTCATCTCCCTATATTCGGATGGATTTCAATGCCCTCGGCATTGCCCTGCTCGTGTGTCAGAACACATCATGGAGATGATATATCGATCAGTCTGAGGTCCCCTCCTCTCGACTGGACCACCCTCTCCTCAGAAATCCGGGCCCAATTTCGGATGCCTGAAGCTTGGTTGATGCCCCAAAGTGAGAGGAAATGATAAAACGAGCATCCTTTGTTTCTCACATTGGGTACGACCCACATGATCTTAGGGGTGAATTGTTATTCATTTCAAGATTATGGTTGAGCGTATTAAACCAAAGGTACAGATAAATAGATTGGTCCATACATTGGATCGAAATATTGAGCAGTGAAAGAAAAAAGTTCATGAGATGGAAAAAACAGAGCCCTTAAGGATCAACGTGCTGGATTGATCTTTCCAATGCCGCTACCCTTTGGCTAGTAGCCTCCAGGACTACTTCTCGTTCCCTGAAGACTCTCTCTTCATCAACAACTGTAGAGCGCAGTTCACCAATCCTAGCTTGTGGCTGCGCCTGTTCCGTTTGAAGTACGGTCATCTAGTGACTCAAATCCATCAGTTGTTCTTGGACGTCAGCCAGCTGGGCCGTCAGTTTCTCCAAGATCTCAGATCATGTTGCAATGAAGGCCTCCTTCTCTGCCGCCTACCCTTAGAGGTCCCAAACTTCCTACTCTGCCCTCAGTAATGCTTGGGTGCTCACCGATCTTTCCCGACACTGGGCAAAATCGGTGCGCTGATCGCTCTCACGTATCTTCTCGGCCATGTAATCACGGATAGTCAGATGAAGGAATTGAGAATCATCCCCTCCGGCACACAGGAAACACAGCCAAGTATGAATTGATCCCATCCAACTCATCCAATCCTTCTGAGGCTGCCTGAGAAAGTGCTGGATACACTTCCACCCTTTGCGTAGTGTCATCCGGCTCTCCTCAGCTACTTCCGAGTTTGAATCATCTATCTCCTCGGGATCAACGTGCCAGTATGTAGAAAAGGCAACCAGCAGGTCAGAAACAGGATATGCCTCATGGATGCCTTCATGAGGAATAAGATTCTCGACCTCTGGGCGACCTTCCTCTCTCGCCCCGACAGTGGAGGTGCCTTCGTCAGCTTCCGGCCTCACTCTAATGATAAAATCGCTGATGTCCGTCGCCCCCTACTCACCAATTTATGGGGCCGACTCAGTTTGGGATGTAAGTTCTGGAGGAGGTGGTACATCTGCCACTAGTCCACTCACGAACGGCCCGGGCTCAGAAACCCGATGATCCTCCAATGCCGAGATCACTATACAAGGAGCATCCTTATTAGTTGTGTTCTCTGACAGTAATCACCAGTAGCGAAGCAGGGGACTTATAGGAAACCCAGAGCGTCAGCCTCCAGTGTTCTGGCCGCTATGGGAGCTATCGTGGCAGGAGACCCCTCAGCGCTTGTCAGTTCGATGATGGGCATTGGAGCCCCACCCTGTCCTACCGACGCCTCTTCTCCTCCCTCTATGGGGGATACCGAGTCAGTGCCTATATGATCCTAGGTGAGATAGAGACATGGATTGGAAGGCACAAATTAGAAATTGCAGAAGAGAATGGACAAGGAAGGAGGATAGATAAGGATAGAGACGGACCTCGAGTATCTCAGTTATGTCAAGATCAAAGATAACAATCTTGCCGCTCTTCCGGAGACTCCCTTGGTAGGCCGCCCCCTGTGACCCCTCACCTTCGGGTTCTCCTTATCCTTCACCTTCTCATTCACCTTCATCTCCTCCTTCACATTCGTCTTCTCCTATTTCCTCCTCTCCCTCCGACTTGTCATCATTGTCGCCCTCTCCCGATGACATCAGTTCCGGATCATGCTCTTAGCTGAGCATCACTTTCACCAGTAATGGTGGATCCACATGCTAACCCTGCTGGCATGCGTATGTGTCCATGGCCGTTAGATATGCATGCCACCGATGGAAGTTTACCCGGTCGGTAACCCGAATGAGCCCGACTTCTAGCAGCTAGATCCCATCTTGCATTATCTTCTGCCAGAGGGCTTCAGTGCTCAGTGATTACCACAAGGTCATCCAGGACGACCATAATGCCAGAAATATTGAATCACGGGAAGGCTCAAGCAGGTATCTTATCTGCTTCCTAGGGAGATCTCTGACCGCCTCGTGTAACCCCCCTCCAGGCAACGGGGTCGCAGCAACACCATGCGATGTCCTCGCTGCTGAGGTCTCGGCCTACACAGGCCTTGCTTCTTGACGCGCCCCTGGTCCCCCCCATCTAGTAGCACCTTTCCTGCTCTCTCGTCGCCTGGGTTCCACGCGGGTAGTCTCGAGTTTCCGGACTCGCTTGCGTAAAAGCCCCTCAGGGAACATGATATCCCAATGCTTGGCATACTCGGTTGATAGGCCAGCATCGACCCTAGTGGGAGGAAGGATAATGACATCACCAGAGCCATAAGTGGTGAACATTAACCACATATGGCGAAGGATGCAGGGATTATTCTCCTCCCTAACATCCATGAATACCTTCTTCAAAATTCACTGGAGGCAACCGAACTGCCTGGAGAATCAGGACGGCACGTAAGGCTCATAGATGATCTTCCCGTCAATCCGAGCCACAAGAACCCCACCTCAGATGCTCTGGAAGTATTCTTGCTGCTCCAGTGAGCCTTTTCCATTGTATACCATCTGGCCAACTAGGGTGGGGAATGGGCTGAAGTTAAAGTTTTCATGTTTACCAATTCTGATCCTTACCCCCTCCTCATTGAGCGTCATCGGCGCGACCCTGATAATGTTCAGGAGAGATGGCCGCAGGCCATTGCCCAGAGGAAGAACGACGTTTGGGAAGGTGTACCTGCCAAGATGAGCCGACACCTAGCCGTGAAAAATCTGGAAGGGGCCACACACCCTCCGAGGTGACCCCCTCTGGAGATGCGTCCCAGAATGGCGTACAACCTAGCCAGCACAGGGACCCCCAGATTGAACCTTTTGTTGGCGGCCATGGTTCCTGCCATCACTAGAGTTGCTGGAAGGATGCCCATCCTCGCGTCCCGCACCGATAGGAGCCACACGCTCAGGAAGGTGGAAAGGAACCTGACATATCGGACGTTCGAGTCCTGAGCCTCAATGACGCGGTATCCCCATGATTAGTATTTCCCCATCTCCAGGATCCTCCAGTATGATTTGTTCTTGCTCCTCTGAGCCGCAGTTGGGCACCGGTTTCCCCATCCCGGCATCCTGACCGCCGGGTCCTTCTCCAGGAACTGGATGAACCAGTCCTTGTAGACGATGCCCTTCATGAAATCCTTCACCTTCAACCTCTCTTTGTCCAGATCCAGCAGGTGCCATGTCATCATGGGTGTTCGTGATCTGTCCTCCCAGGTGTTCATTGGGGGGAGGAAGTCGTCGTATTGGTAACCCTCCAGTGAGATACCGCCAATGCAATGAACGTCCCAGAGACTGATGCCAACTCCCCCATGGTGAAGATGGAATGTTTTGGTGTCAGGGGACCACCAGGTGAACAACTCCGGCCCGAGTTCATTTTAACGGTAGAAGTGGAACTGCGACGTCCACACCGCCTCAAACAGACCAATGTGCCGTAGCTCAGCCTCGAATTGGTCGCATGTATGGAGAACCCAGTACGACCAGGCCCACTCGATGGTGAAGTTGCATCCGGAACGTGTGTCCCAATTTTGCAGCCAGCCCTTAGTGTCATCTGTGATGCTTTGAAGGAACGTGCTTTCATAGAGGGCCGGGGAGTTCTCCGCAACAGGATCACCCATAGCAATGGTCCTAGTCCTTAGGTTCAGAACATAAACGTCCATGTGTCTAGTCTCCCTCGAAGGATGGCCATTTTTGGGGATATTGTGGCGAGGAAGGTTGTCCTCCCGGGTCACCCATGACCGCGGTGTGTCCACCTCGAAGACCGGCAGTGGAACCTCCTCCAGGATGCCGAAGTTCCATAGCGAGAGGTTGTTGGACAGAGGATACTTCTTCTGGGTGGGGGTCAGCAGGTTGAACAAGGTAAGGTTGTCAGAAACAACCACCTTGGCACCATAAACCTCTTCATTTTCCGCCATTTCAGCTCTACGAGCAGCGGCTTCCCCCTCACCAACTTGGTACGCGGCCATCTTGAGCTCTTTGAGAGTTGCACGAAATTTGGATTTGTGGCGCGAAATTTAGGAGTAGGGAACGAAATCAGAACCGTCAGCATGAAATATCCCGAGTTTGCGCATAAATATAGCTAATGATCGGAAGTAATTACGCGCTAACACCACGTGTTTTCTGCGCTGTCACAAATGAAATTTCATGCGCGAGAGCTCGGAGCCTATCGTGCAAGAAAGCTTGAGTATGGTGCATGGGACCCAGGGCCCCTTTTTATAGGCGAGGCCGGGGTTCCACGCCGCACGAAAAGAAAATTCTGCACCCAACTGGAGTTTTGTATGCCTCGTTATCTTTTTCACGCAAAGGACCCCCGAAATTCAACCCTTCGGCGTTTCCCTCGGAATCCCATCGTTGCGACCTCTCACCGATCCAATTCCGAGGGGGGGTATTTGTAGATGCCGAAAAAGTTCGTAATTCCTAAGGGGAGTTTTGAAATGATGAAGCGAATTCATATTCGGACCCGGATACCTGGTCCGGAGGGCCCAGAATTGTTGCGCGAAATAAAGGAGGATGTGCGCAAAAAAAGGTTGGTCGTGCGAAATGAGTCCGGGATTCACGAGAGGTCCCCGGCACCAGCACACAATTTTGTGTGTCCGCACCCGCGCGGTTCCCATTTTCGCGCCGCCGTCTCCAGCGCGGAAAATTTCATGCGCCACCTAGATTCTGTAATGCCGGAGGCCTATAAATAGAAGGAGACCCCTCCCGTTTCGGGGTTGCGGAATTTGGACCGGCTCTCGTGCACGAAATCAGACTTCTGCGTGTGCAAGATGGACTTCAGGTACTGACCCTTTTCGCGCAACCTCGCCCCGGGATCCACCTTTTTGCACAATCCCACTGGATTAAATAAACTTCCAAACCTCTCAGGGTTCTCCCCTTGTGCGCAATTCCTTCCGCTACGTGAAAAATGGTCCAATTGCGCGCATTCCCAGTGTTGGGTGTGGTCGTGCCTTAGGGTTTGTCCATTGCCACTCGCGCGCAATTCACACCCCTCGCGCGCAATCCCCCTCCCCTTGCACAATTACTCTACCCTAATTACGGTCTGTCCTAGTGTTTTGCATGCAAAACTTTTCTTTGCGCGCAATCCCCAGGATCCCTCACCTTGACGCCCCATCGGGTGCCTCCCAGCATAGGTGCCCGATGTCCCCGGGCATGCACGCCATGCACTGTTTCCCGTACGACCTTACAGGCTCGTACGAAGTAACGTCAAGGTCCCTTGGGCGGTGTTTCCCATTGCGTTGCTTTTCCTCATGCTCCTTCGCATAGGCATGCTAACGGCTATTGCTTCTTCGCATAGCCAGGCTAACATGGACCCCTCAATGGTTCGCCCTACGGCCCCCTTCACTACGGCCTTTCCGGTACCTTCCCTCCCACAAGGAGCAGAGGGTACTGGTTATGTAAGGCCTAGGGGTGTGGAGTGAACCCACCTCGTCCGAGCTGCAGGACGTTAAACTGCCAAACACCCCGTCCTCAACACATGACGTTAAACTGTGATCCAACCCCGTGCCTCGCACGCAGGGTCCCCCCGGTTCGGACATTATTTATGCCGCTTGTCTCCACGGGAATGGAATCACCCTCACATGGGATTATATCCTCCCTCTCGGAGTGGTGTTTGTACACAGGGGAAGGGCTACCTCAGAGCGTAAGTCCCTAGCCTCTATTACAGAAGGTAGAACCCATGCACCTCCATACTTCCCCACCGCCAAGGCCAGGGGAGGGCGTGATAGGGAATGAGGCATCTCCTTTGTTAGATCCCAAATCCCTCTCCCTCTGTGCTTTGTCACATCTCGGGCCTCTGTCCTGGAGTAAGTCCCGACACCATGGGCCGCTCAACGCGTAAGCCCCTCTTCGCTTCTCACGGACGCACCCTTTGAGACATGATCGTCTGGTCCCTGCTGCCTCTTGTTTCTCACACAGAGCATGACTCATGTGGGATTAGAGTGAGCATCGACCATGAAATCCTCTTATAGGCTGCCTCAGAGCGTAAGCCCCATCCCGGCGAACTATGAGGACTTTGATCCGTGCTAAGGCATGGTACGTAGGAAGCCTCCACGAGGTTCAAGCCCACCACCCGGTCGTTCCGACCTCTTCACGTCGGTTTGCCATCATTATTGGCCGCTTTTGAGTGTATGCCCCAAATGCCATCCAGCACGATGTTAAACTGTTTGCCCCGTCCTGCCTGACGTTAAACTGTATTCCATCCCACATGATGTTAAACTGTATACTTGAACTATGTGGACTTTGATTCGTGCTAAGGCATGGTACATATGAAACCTCCACGAGGTTCAAGACCATAACCCGGTCGTTCTGACCCCTTGGCGTCGGTTCACCAACACTATAGGCCGCCTCAGGGCGTAAGCCCCCATACCCACTTTGGGCCGCCTCATAGCGTAAGCCTCATCCAACCCAAACTACGTGGACTTTGATTCCCTGCCACGGGGATACGTAGGAATTCTACACGAGACTCAAGCCCAAATCCATCACCCATCCTGATCCTTATATGGGCCTCCACATCCTGGTGGGGTCATGCCACCTCATTCCACTCCACAATATCCGAGTATCCTCCCACGTGCTGGCCCTAACATCGGTGTTCCCCCCAGGGGGTTCTCCAATCTGATCCACTTTCAGTGTTCCGATCAGTCCGATCCATCTCCGCTGGACGTTAAACCTGCGACATACCCCGTGTTAAACATGGGAAGATGATGAAAACCTCAGATACATGCCCATGGCATGAAATTCCCCGCGTTCGATGTGGGATTCCTCAGGCTTCCATGACCTTGAGAAGCTCTATAATAAGGGACAGAAGACAAACATGCCAATCCCCCAACGTCAAGACACGCCAACGACGCCTTACCGTGACCATTCTCCTCACCGAAGGTTGCTGCCCTGACCAGACCCCTTGGAGCATCTCAACAGAACAAGCATAATTAACTGGTGTCCATGAAGACATGGCACTAGGAACAAGATTCATGAATAAATCTTAAATCTATGAGGGAGACCTGAACTAGGTGACGAGCTTCGAGGAGGAATCCACGGAAGGAAGAACCGACATCCCATCATCCCGGTTTCGATCAAGGAGCAGACGTCCCTGAACAAGGAACAGATGTCGCCTACCTTTGGAAAGCGGGAATGCGGGGCCACAAGACGTGCGTCCTCCCCTACGTGACGGATGTGCGCGCGCGCCCCGACGAAAGCGTTAGAAACAGATACAAAAAGTGATGAGATAATGAAATCATACCCCATAATTTATATTATTAAGGGACTGACTAGATTTCTAGATTCAATAGTTTTTTTATAAATCTCTAGCATCATCATCATTTTGAGAGATCTCCCTTAAGAAATGTTATCCAACCTTCATTACCTTCAATTATTAAAATAAGGAAAAATATAGTAAGGTTAGGAATATGGTGGATCATCAAAATTTCTTCAATAGAGCAGCAAGACCAAGAAAAATTACTTAACCGAAAGACTCCTTTCCCAGTAACTATAAGGTTTCCAGCCTTCTTCAATCTAACTCCACTCTTTGGTTTCTAAATCTGAACATAATTTGATAGTATGTAATTCTTGTATTTTAAAACCTTATTCTTAGATAGAATTAGTTTATTTACTTGAGAAAAAAGAGTATTTTGATTCTTTTCATATTTCTTTAATCTTTTAGCCTCTTACAACTACTTAGGATATATGATTAGTATATCTGTAGGAGCATGTATAACTATATCTTTGAGTGTGGATTATTTTATAGTAATAATGTTTTTAGAAATTGAGATCATTGGGGATTCCCTTGGTTTCTCACTTTTCTAGGAAGGATAATAATACATATGAAAGACACGTGTCCTACCTATTTTCACTTCTAGACACTTCTCTATCTTCCTTTACCTTTCCATTATTAGACAACCTCTCTACTTATTCAAATAGAGTTTCAACCGCTAATCCAACCCTGGAGTATCTCTCATGGATGGATTCTCCTAACAATTCTATATTTATACCATTAAATATAAAATTAATGATCATATTTCAATAATCTATGATGTGACCTATCTTTACACAATTGAATCACTTCTTTCCATTTGGTGTGACATCCTTTCGAGTCTCATTCACTGTCTTCTTTGGAATGTCTTGTTCTTTACCCTTCTTTATTTATTTACTGCACAAGGAATAATTTCCTTGTTTCTTTTTCCACTTATCATTCAGTGGTGGATCTATTTTATCTTTAGAAAATATATGATACCTAGAAGGTTTGTACTAAAATTCATCAAGATAATAGATTGGGAAGATCTAGATTATTCTTCTTCCAGATTATTTAGTTTGATTTTCATCTCTAGAAATTTATGGTTGAAAGTGTTCTTATCATCCTCCAATGATCTCAACCTGCCTTCCCACCCTATCTTCCACACTAAAATTTGATCCTCATGTATTTTCCTTATATAAACTAGAGAAATTTTCATCTCTTTCACTATCTTTTTTTAGATTCAAACTGGGCAGACTTTACATCCATGGAAACTTTATGATGTTTCTACAATGCATGAAATACTACCTTGAAAACATTCTTAAAAAACTATTTCTCATATAAATCTCTTTGCAATTATCCAACATCTTGATAGAACATTTCATTTAAAAGTGATAAAATTTCTTCTCTGACTTTAACTAGATTTACGAGTGTGTCATAATAACTCATTTTCTTTTCCAATGCTTCTTCCATCACACCAACCTCTTCCTATACCAGTGATTTTTCATCAATTATTACCTTGATGTATGAAAAATTATATGCAATAAATTATTTAGGGACCATTTTAAAATGATACTTAATTTTATAATAAAATTCACAGAGTGACTCATTAAAATCATCTTCTTCATTACTTGAGATACCTCTACTTAAGGATTAATATTCAATAGAATGAAAAAAACTATCACCAATTTGAATACCTTCATCTAGTTTCTATTCCTATTGATTCCTTATACTATTTCTATTCTTATTATCCAATAACTTATTCCAATTTTTAAAGGTTCTAGACGAGACTTAAAAATCAACACATATAGGGATGGGAATAGACTCTTCCATCTAAGTCATTTCTTTAAACTCAAATATTCAATTCATATATATAAAATAAAAACATCTCACAATATCTTTAGAATATATCAAAGGAAACTTTATTCTCATTATTCAAGTTATAATTATTTAATAAAGATATAATCAGAGGTAAAATTGGATCTAATACCATATATAGTTCCCAGTGGACCGTGTAGACACACCTAAGGGGGGGAGTGAATTATGTGTGGTAAATTTTTTACAAAATCTTAAATATTTTTTGTAAGTTATCCCCTTTGGTATTTAAACCCATGATATTTGTTAGGATATAAACGTATCTTTAATGTTTTAACCAATTGTAAACAAACACATTAAATAAAGAATTGTAAATAAGATATCTATACATGTTATTTTTACAAGGTTCAACCTTGATGTGGGAAACCTAGTCCTTTCCATGTCAACTCCCATTGAGTTATAGATTCTATACTATAAATGATAAACAATTTAAAAGGTTTGGATATGAATTATATTAAAAAAATATTACACCATATTACATAGGTGGGGTTACTATATTACACATGTGAATGGCCTCTACTGAACTACCCAAGAAAATGGTTATTTATACTACATTCCATAGTCTTAATCTCCCATTGGTGTTCTACTTCCATACTCATTTTAAAGTAGATAACAGATCAGTCCATTGATGTCTCTGTACCCTAAAAATAATGATCTTCCTCCTCACCTATGATTCTTTTACTACTTAAAATTATTTAATAAAATCTCATAAAACTTAGTCTATTCTATTTTTCTTAGTTCTCAGTTCTTATGAATTTGTTCACCGGATTCTCAAACTCACTTCTCAAGAACACAACATAGAATATGTTTTACCTATATTTTAAAACTTTATCATATTCACTACTAAATCGTTCCTAGAATTGGTCACTAAAGCACACAAGTCTTCTATTTCCCACTCACTACTTATCTCTTCTTCAACACATAATATTACAATACAACAACTCATAATTTTTACTGGATATTTATATTTTTATTCTCTTCTTATTCGATACACAAATGATATTTGTTCTCTCACATGGTATGAATTTTTCATAATCTTCATTGCTATAGAATACAATGGTATTTTATTATTCTCTTTCCTCAAGAGCTCCATGCTTCTCGACTCTCTCATTTCTCATTTACACTTTTTTCCAATAGTGGCACCCACTTATTTTATGGTTTGGAATCATGGAAACTTCTTCTCTTCTATCCTCAAGATCCACACTTCTCACATTCATGGGTGAATAATTAAATGAACTCATTCTTTTTAAATTTATATAAATGGTACAATGATAGGAAAAAGTATCCATTGGATTAAAAGTAACATTAAATAATAAATCTTTTTTTCCTCTATGAGATTTCATCCACATATTTTTTCAAATCATTGGATATTCTAAGAATACCCATAATAAATGAACCTCATTTCTTAAAAACCATCAAAATAAAAATACTCTTTTATTATTCACTAGTCTTGGATTAATTTTTCTTAGCGTTATCATCCTCTTAAACTCAACAAATATCTACAAAAAATCTATATTTCGTTTTCCATAACTATACAAAAATGTATAACACAACATCTTTGGTGTAGAACTCATTCTTATGGCATAACTCATCTCAGAAATCAACTCTATTATTTATTTATCCATCTTAACCATATTTATTCATAAATGATTTTAGGTACCAATGAATAGAAAATATTTGAATCAAAAATATTTTTATTATTATTGAAAATTAGATAAATTCATTTTAGCTAATTTGAATGTTACAAATATTCTTCACTCTTTGATCTTATTCTCCTTTAGCTTTAAGATCAGTATATATCTTAATATTCCTTAACACAGTCTTGGATCATGGATTAAATAATTTCCATGATGTTTTGATCATAAAAAATCAATATATACATCATCATATTTATCATTCTTCTGAATCTATAAATTCTTGAAACTTGATTTTTCACTTTGCAATAATCTATGATTTTCACAAAGTCTTTTCTCTTATGGGAATAAAATACTCTTCCACAAAATAGAATAATCTTATGTAAGTATCAATTCTATTACGTGGTCCAAAATTCCTTTTCCATTTTCAAACACATAGATTAATTTACTCACACGATGGATTATGTAATTAAATTATCTTATGGGCATATAAAATGAATTTTCTATTTTCAAACTCCCATAGATCGATTTACATGTGTAGTGGAACCAAAAGATTGAACATAACATAATTTAATTATAAGTTATTAAATTTAATTTTATGTACCTAGATTCTCTTACATGATGCCTTCATTGATGAATCCCCTTAACCATTTTTCAACTCCTTGGGACTATAACTTTAAAATAATCAAATATATTATTCACTTAACAAATATGTTCCACATAGATAAATTATCCTATGTTCTTACTACATGGGATAATTTTCTTATCCATTTTTCATACTCTAATATAGGAATTCCATAATCCTAAAAATTAACTTAGGGTGAATACAAATATTCTAAAGCCTTCTCAAAAAAATTAAATTAATCTTGGTATTTATTTAATTAATTGGATAATAATTAAGATAATTCAAAACTTCTTTAAGAACACTTCCAAGGTGTTACATAATATAAAATACTCAAAATAGCGGATTTCAATAAACTTTTTTATCCTTAAGTTTAGTTTTTATCAAATCAATCATAATCCATCTCTATTTAACTCCAACTTCATTGTTTTTCATTATATATAACAACCAAATTCTAGGTAATCAATTATAGATTTTATAATATCTGATCTACTTCAACTTTATCAACCTTTAAACTTGTTAAACACTTTAATAAATATTGGTGCAGTGTCCACATCCCTCTTACATTATCTCATCTGTTCAAATTTGAAAGTGACTGTAGTATGAAATTATTCTCTTATATATAATAATTTTTATAGATGAACAAAATATCTGAAAAATCATCAAATGTTGTAGGATATTACTTAAAGCTATCCATCCAGATCATTAAGAAACAACCACTTTCAGTTCATTTGGGTGGATCCTTTCTCCATCACCTATGATATCTCCCTTTAATTATTACACTAGAAAAAAATAATTGATAAATAATGCAATAAAGAAACTTTGGGAACAATCATACTTAAGGGTTTTAGATCTAAGGAGTCTAAATACCCTTTTGAGTATATACTTGAAAATTAATATAAAAATAATTATCTTTCCATTAAAATTAAGATTCTTATATTTTATATTCATCATTACTTGATGATATCGAGTATCTTTGATTAAAGTATAACAAGAGTATTAGTTTAATATGAAATTCCATAACACCATTCATTTTAATAATGAAATAATATCTCATTGTGTCTAATTAGACACTAGAATAAATGTTTTGGTAACACCGAATACAAAAAAAAAATATTTTCAAAATAATAAATCCAATTTTTAAATTGATGTTGTATGATTCTCACTATTATTATAATAATCAACCTTTATCAATTAATATGAGAAATCACCTTATTTATTATAATTTTTTTGATGTTACTTGGTTCATGTATTTAAATAGAAATATGTAAATAAATTTTTTTATTTAATTTACAAGAATTTAAAATCATTTTATGATCAATATACCATGATTAGATACCACTAATTACAACTTTATTCTTTATAGTCTTTAACCATTTTCCTTTATGTCTAAAATAAAAGAAAATAACTTCCTATTCATTAATCTCCTCTTAAATATTTTGTCTCCTTAAAGAATGTTGTAAAGTCACTATTGAATTTTAATTAGACATGATCATTTCAACCTTATCTATCAATTTGATCACCAATATGGGTGAGGAACCATATTCTAACAATTTTCTATCTTCTTGGAGAAGCATAGTCAAAAGCTTTTTGAGTGGATTGTCCACACTATAGTTCTAAATGAATAAAGAGTATCTTCCTGGAAATGAAGATAATATGAGATTAATGGATATTTTATTATCCATATGGAAGTGAAAGTTTTATAACTGATTAATGTAATTCAACATATTTAAGGAAATATCACATGCTAGGTACCCATCTCCCAGTTTACACTAGTAGAGTGTAGTGAAAATATCATTTATCTTATACCTCTCTTTCTACTTCTTAGGAGATAAGAGATGAGATATCATAGTATATGTATCCATGTCATTATTTTAAATATTTATACCTTTATAAAAACTATTAACATGATTAAAAATAAAGTCGAATCATCTTCCATGTATTTCTTGTAAACATTCTTTTTCATCCTTGCTCGCTTGCTAAGGTGGCCAATCAGGAATAAGGGACTCCAGTACATAATAAATATTTTCCTATAGTAGTATAGTGTATACATTAATATACCAATCTAGGAAATTTTTTATGATAATGAAATTTTATTTATATATAAATTAATAAAATTTAGACATGGTTTTACATTAAATTTTTTACATTAAGTAAAATCAAATTTTAGTACTTTATCTTAATTAACAAAAGCAATGTAATATATTTTATTTACCATCCAAACACTATTTTATCAAATAACAATAACCATGAACACTAGATTTAAAAAATCATATCCCATAGTTATTTTAGTGGAAAGGATCCATATTTCCCTTTTCATAACCAAGACTATGGTCTTGCAAATTATTCAAAGGTATTTAGGTAGGCAAGTCTTTCCAACTACATTAACTCACAACTCCATTATCCATTGAGTGGACTCCCTAATCCTGAAATCAAAGACTGGTATTTCCTCAAAACTTTCCTTCAAATGGTATTGAGAATACTATGTCTATTACACAAAATACAAATTTGGTTAGGTCAACCCATTATCTTTGTCAATACTTCCTGGTAATTAAAATTTTTCTCGAGTATGTCTTGACCATCACTTTAACTATGGATGCAACCTTACTCAAATAATGAAAGGAATTATGACCATAATTGATGTATTTCTATCTATTAGGAGTAAATATTCTTTATTTTATCCTTTTAGATTATCTTTTAATATAATATGAATTTTAAATAAGTGATTAACCATGTACTGATAAATTAATTTACACAGAATCCATTTATTTTATTCCATATTGCATTCTTGTTAATTCATTTATTTTATGTGATCATATAAGGAATCAAATATAAATAAATAAATATCCATGAAGTTGATATAAATAAATTAAATAAAAGTTCCATCATCATGTGATTTATCTATTGGTTAATTTATCAAGTGGATGATAAACTAAAGCTAACCCTAGAGGGAACTCCTTAAACTAATGTCTAGTTTGAGTTCTAGCATTCCACCAAGATCTAATGTATCTCCTTTATTATTTTCTCCTCGACTCAGGTTCTGAACCACCTCCTATCCTCAGAGTGCTATCTTTTACATATATTTACTCACACGTGGGTTAGGGGAACCAGAGGTATGGGGTTACATAAAGGAAACCATGAAACATAAACCTATATATAATAAAGGTGATGGGGATGACTCAGAGGCCATCATATTTAATTTTATAAAAATTTTATCACATAATAAACCCATGTAATAAATATTAAATTAAATAGAAACCCAACACATACATTGTTCGGTATAACTCATGATCATCCACACATGCAACTAGTACACATATAAAAATAGCTAATATTCATTTCAATTCATTATGTTAAAACAATATAATTAAAAAATTAATTATATTATTAATTTATTAATCTTATTGTCCATGAAAATGGCCCTAAAGACCCGTATCATCTATAATTTTAAATAATTTAAATAAGTAAATTTAATTTTAAATTAATTAATTACATGAAATATACTTGGGGGAGACACGATGTCTATCCCCTTGAACTAAATAATACCACATTAGATCCTTTTCTTGTATTGTGAACTCACACGACATGTGATGTACATGATATGGTGCATATTTACATTGTCTTTAGTTCCAAGTGTCAAGATGATTAGTCAGCTAGATGTGTATGAAACATGATAGACATTAATATAGATGGTGGGTAACACCATTAATTCTCGTGTGAAGTGCATGGTGTGTACATGGACCATACATGGTGTGCTGTTTTGAAATAATTTGTAAATTAATTAGGCATTTAATATTTTGTGAAACCTTGTCATACAGAATGTATGATTGCTACATGCCATGAAATTTGGTTTGATTCCATAATTAATTTCCTTAAATGCAATTAATTTACCTAGTGAATAGTATGGGTTAGCGTATACACTATGTAAATCGGTATGTGTTACACAAAATGTACATCTAGATACACATCATGTATCCCTTTCTTTAACCTTATTCCATACATGCTAGAGGAATCAGTCTGTAATCAGTGTGTTCATTTTTGAGTTACATCAAATGTACACTATCTACATTCCATGTAATCCTAGCTAGCCTACGCTACTCATATTTAAGTCTCTACATGATATGTAATAAATTACATGTTGCGTACTTTGTCCACACAACCTTTTCATTTCATACGGGAAAAAATCATGTGAGGTTACAGGCATGTATTACCGCTATATTTCGTATTACCCCTAAAACCATGTTTTAAATAGCCTATTAACACACAATGTGTAATAAAACCATGTATACTTCTCAAACATGATGTTTCATGAGTTTCAATACTCCTCTTGGTGCATAGAATTTAGGTACAAAACATGTACTTTACAGTTACATGACGTGAAGTCCTGTGTTATCTGATCAGAATCTCTAACACTTTTGGATGGGATCTTTGAGTGATCTTCATATGTTCTTGGCCTTATTCTACATCATATTAAGGATAATTAATGTGATATCATAAATTTCATATTAAAGAATGAATTAACTAGTAATGAAAAACTAACAAAAATGTGTAATTAGATCAATGATTAATAAATAATTATAAATTAATATGTGGCCCCTCTAATACCACTTGAAGGTTTCAGGGTGCAACAGAAGTAGTATGACTTATACCCAATAATGGTTTTTCATATGTTTCTTCAGATTTATCCTAAGAATAAGAAGAATAGAAACTGTAAAATCCAAAAAGACAAGATATTTCACATATAATTTATAATTAATTTATATAATAGATAATTACCTTATATTTTAAATCTTTCTTCATTGATGAATAGGTTGACCTATTCCTGTTGTACTATTATTGTGTTGGAGGATTTAAGTATAGAGTTCTTCTAATAGTAATATGTATGTGCTCTATGAACCTTTTCATATCACCATATAATATATGGGTACTAGCGTGAATGATTCTCACCTCCCATGTCATTCATCATTGATAAAAAAAGAATTATTTCAAAGAAAAAGAATTATTTTAGTTCTCCATGGGACTTGATAGGGAGGAGGATTTAACAATTTGTTCTTAAGAGTGTTTTGAAAGGATTTTCTCTCTAGAGTTGAGAGCATTTTCTAGAGATGGTTTTTATGCACAATAATTTATTCAATGTCTTAAACTTGAAATGATATAACCAGGTTAATATAGAACTTGGTTATAAAGTAGGTAATTTCACATAAGCCCTTATCCAATATCTTAATCCTTAGTGAACCCCTGGTTTAATAATAATAATATTTTTTTATTATTTACTTGATGCATTAATATCTCAAAAAGTATACAAATATCAATAAAAAGATTAATATTTATATAAATGATATTTAGTATATTATTCCCACAAAAACCTTAACTCGGCCAACCAATCCCATCAGTCCTCAATGAAATATATATAACCTTCAATAACAACTTTTTATTTAAATAAGTAAATATCACATCATTATTCATTCATTTAATAAATAAGTATTATATTTACCAAATTCATGAATAAAAAAGAGATAAATATTATATATTCACATAATTATTAATTAACTTATGAATAAATATTTATTTAGTATTCAACTAAAATATTTATTCATTCAAATAACTCATCAAATAATAAATGTGTCCAACCATACATAAATAATTATTAAACCACAGTTCAATAATAATTTTTATTCAAAATTGCTAAATTCAAACAGTGTTTAAATGTGGTTCTAAATACACTTTGTGTGTTACCCTCTAAGCCTCTTTCTCATGAGAATTAGGATAATTATCCTAAATATCAAGATTATTATCTAGAAACATGTCAAGGAACCCATATATAAAGAAGATAATGCCTCAAGGATAACAACCTCCTACAGATGCTCACTATGTAATATAATCCCTTTTTCTAAATATATCATCAATAATGTTGTATACTTTGTGTCATCAACCTATATGATTGATTTATGTTTCTTTGAATTCAAAAAATGAAGAAATTTATATCCTAAAATGGATATAAATTTATTATATAGTTTCATTTCAATCAAAGGGCTAGATATATTTACTTCTATTAAATCGGATGGGAAAAATCATTTCTATACTTATTCATTAATTCCATATCATTCTTGACACACCCAATATATCCTACCTCACCACGAGCATATGTAATTATATTTTTTGTTAATACATCAAAGTACATGACTCTTGATATTCATCAATAATAATTTATAGTCTAAGGACCAATAAAAGCATTCACAAATAGGAATATCCAATGAAAAATATTACATGTGGAATTCCTAGGAACATGTTTCTTTCCTCATAAAATCATCTCCTGTATATTACTAAGGGAGAAATTTATGATAAGGAGTATCAATGTATTATAATCTTCTTACCATTTATAGCCTACATCATATGCATCTAGTCATATATTTTCACTCATCCATATAATATGTATTTAAGAATATTTTCATTGAGCTTCACAGTTCTCATCATAGTGGGGAACTTATATGAACTTTAGATGCAACATATAATCTTAGGAAATTATCACTTTTATGCTACACAACAAAAAAATCATCATGTGATTATATGTTTAATTAATATTAAATACCTGAATATACTAGTAATCGAAATTAAAAAGTAATTGGTTTTAGGGAACTAATACCAAGTCTTATGGATTTTAACATTATTATCGACATGGAAAAAGGTTTATGATATTATATATCCTCTCCCTAATCCAAAAAATGGATTATAATATATTTAAATTATCATAAATGCATCATTCTAGGTATTTTTCTCGTGGGGTTTACACTGTCAAAATATGCTTTATACTATCATGCCATAATACCTTACCTATTGATTTCATTCCACAGTAAATGCCATACATCTTATGGTTAACTTATTACATCACCCCATTTGAGTTTTAATCACCACATTTACACTATAACCATCACCATCATGTTGAATATAGAATCTCCACACCACAACACACCTTACATAGGATTAATTCATTAAATGTGACCCTATGTAAGATTTACACCCTTCTATATTTACGTACCATTGGGAAGGAGGTGGTTATGATGAAATATGTAATATTATGGAATGATCCTACCATGAAGGTTAGGAAAAAATTCATGAAAACCTATATCATGGTGTGATATACCATTTCATGGTGTAACATGACCCTACAAAGAACAAACTTGATGTTATTTTTATTTTCATCCTATACCATCGCTTCCATGTCATGCCTCTACTGTTAATACACTAATACCGCAATACACCATCAAATAAGGCCCTTTTCTCAATCGTATCATGAGAAATAGATAGGTAATTTTAGGGAAAGATTTTAACATGTGATATAAAGAAAGGGAAAATAATAAACAAGGGTTCATTTCCAAAATAAAGAAAATTTTCAAATTAATCAATAGGTCTTTGTAGTAGTAATAATAAAAGGAAAATAACGAACAACAAAATATAAATTAACAATCATAAAAAGTGATGAAATAACAATAGATGATAAATGATTCATGCCTAAAATATATTTCTTAAAGGTTCTAGAGCATAGTAGAAGTAGTGAACGGGTTACCAATTTTAATTTCTTATCAGTTTAAATGAATAAATCCAAAAAAAATAACAAAAACCCCCCAAAATATCCTAGATATGAAATTTTAAAATTTAATTAATAATTAATTTAATACTAGAATTACCTCTAACTAGGAATTCATATGATCAAAATACATTGTCTCTCTTTCATCATTATCAGTGCCATTGAGAATCCAAATGATGTCTCCTCTAATTGTATACACACACGCTTTATGAATCTCTAAACATTATTGGTATTTTTAGTTCTAACAAGGAGGAACCTAGAGCTTCACGTTGTTTACCACTAATTGAAACAAGGAGATCTCTTGTTCTCTATATGTTCTTGAGATAAAGGATGGGAGGATTATTCTATATAGGG
This sequence comes from Viscum album, assembly GCA_963277665.1. Classification (NCBI taxonomy): domain Eukaryota; kingdom Viridiplantae; phylum Streptophyta; class Magnoliopsida; order Santalales; family Viscaceae; genus Viscum; species Viscum album. The sequence goes on from OY728166.1 coordinate 1,478,922,842, forward strand.
ATTTAGAAAATTCTAGATATATTTTCATGGCGCATAATAAGTCTATTAAATACAGATTCAATTTTTTTAATTTTCTAATAAATCGATTTCATATTTAGAAGTAACTTGAAAAGAAATACACTTAAGAAACCAAAAACTTTATATAATCATAATAGGCCACCCGAGTGATAGTAGGTCCACCCATGTAACCTAATAAACATAAAATTAAAAATTCAAATGGAAGCAGATAGGAAAATAGAAAAATAAAAAAAATTAAATACAAAATCCAAGAGACACCTTAATCCTTACACTACATGGAACATCAATCGTATCAATCATCATTATTTATCCACTATCATCATTTATTATAGTCAATGTATTCATCATCTTCAAAAAACCAAACAATAATCACTTCATTATCATCCCAAATGGAAATGACACCAAGGATGAAAACCCTTCCGAGAAATAAGGGGGAACCAGAACCACCAAACCTCATAAAAAACCCTATAAGATAATTGTAGAAAAACCACCATAGAAATAGTGGGAGGTAGCTAAAACCAAAAATTTTAATTTAAGATTAACATCTCTATTAAGTATAAATCACCTTGAGCCTATAATCTAAACCAAAATAACAACGTCATCAACAAGGGGGAATCATTGAGAAAACCCACAAAACTAGGTAACGATCAAAATTAAGGAAAGTGGAGCCATTTAAAAAAATAGGACCAAGAGAATCATAAGGAAAAATTGGTGAAAAATCAAAACACACTCATATGGATCTCTATCTATAATTTCATATACAAATCACAAGCCACCTTAAGATCCATCACACTAGACCAAAATAGGGAACAACATGATATATCAGGAGTCAAGAGTATAGGATAAATAAAGATGGTCCAATTTTTAGTAAAAGCTATTAACCCCCCCCCCCAAATGAAAAATCCACACCATAACAAACCAATGAAATCAAGCTAAAACTCCACCAACACCATATGAATCTGTTTAAGGCACTATTTTTCTATACTAAGATGGGGTATATCATGATGGGAAAGGTAGAAAGAGTAGTAGAGTAGGAAAGAGAAATCTTTGGCCACACAAAAAACACTCAAACATGAGAAGAGAAATTGCATTGAATGAAACCATTAGCACAATACCAAACCACTAGGATTACATATGCATTAAAAAATATTGGATTTTGGCATAGTGAGACTAGAATAAATGGTAGTAGTTGATAGTGAATGGTGATCAAATTTTGAGAACACAAAGAGGAAACTTCCATAGATCTGTAATGACAATGGGAATATCCATAAAAAAATAGGATATAAAGAAGATAACCCATTATAAATAAAGTTAAAAAGGTAATGAATGAGACTGTCATGAGGAGAATATTCACCATGAGAGAGAAAAAGGAAACCTTAGAAGAGCGTGAGGATGATATGAGAGTACCGGAGACCGTGAGAATTGAGAGAATCATGTGAGACAACAAAAAATCCACAATAAATCTATTCTACTATCTAAAATTATATAATATGGATTTTATAATTAGGGGTAAAATAATTGATAACTACACTTGAATCCTATGGCAGCATTTGGGAGGTCTCAGTTTTGAGCCTCCCCGTGCACATTTTGATAGGTTTTCATTTGTTTCCCCTTCCCTTGACCAGTGTAATAATTGATGACTACACACTTAACTATATCAATATATTTAATATAAGTAATCCCCATATAAAATAATAATGATAATAATAATATTATTATATCCCATGAAATGAAATTATTTAAATATAATTTTTTAAATAAATAAATTAATATTTATTTAAATGATATTAAATAAAATATATTATTTCCATCATTCCATTAACTCAACCCATTAATCCTCCCATGAAGTTTATCAAACCTTAAATAATAATATATTTAGTCTAATAGATATTATTCATGCGATAAATAAATAAATATTATATTCACTAAAATCATGAATAAATATTTACTTAAATATTCACTCAACTAAATAAATATTTATATATTAAAATATTAACTAAATTAGTGAATAAATAAATATTTATTTATTAACTTTTTAATAATAAAAAAGATATAAAACTCAACTCATATATTCTAAAATAAAATTTCTTATGATTGAATTTATATAGTCAAATTTACTTGAATAATCATTATCCCACAAGTTGAGAATAATATTTATTCTTAATATTAAAATCCTTAGAATTTAATGTGATTCTAGACACACTTAGTGCATTAACCTCTATGAATCTTTCTTAGTGGTATTAGGTGAACTTACATAAAGTCCAATATCACATTCTAGTAAAATGTAAATACACACATAAATAAATAATTTTATTTTAAAATAATAAAAACATCTATGCAAAAAATATCATGTAATACAATCCTTTTTCTATCAACATATCATCAAACTAGATGCATAATTATGTTATCACCCTATATGCTTGATTTAATCTTTATTTAACTTTCTGAAAGGAATGTATCGATTAACCATAATGGCCATGGATTTTTTTATAAAATTCCATTTCAATCAATGCTCCAAATATATCTTCTTCAATTAATATTAAATAGAAAAATACTTTCTTGACTTATTCGATTAGTTTCATATCACTTATGACACAACTTATATATGTTACCTAATTGTGATCATATGTCATCATAGTTTTAATCCATACATCAAAGTATGTGATTCATGATATACATTAATAAAAATATCAAGTATAAAGAATAATACACACATTTACATCTATGAATATCCAATGTCACATAAACATGTATAATTTCTATTGGCGGGTTTGCCCTCATGACCCCCTTCTTAGATATAAGTGTAAAAGTCATGAAAAGAAGTATCAATGTATTATGATCCCCTAATACCTGATATCCAAACATCATCTATATCCCATTATATAGATTTTATCTAGACCATATGATATATCTTTAAGAATATTTTCATAACTTATCTAGGTTCTCATTACAGCAAGGAACAATAATAAACTTTTGACATGATAAATATTATAAGGACATTATCATATTAATAATATATAGAAGAACAATCAACACATGATAAGATATGAATTAATATTATGGTAAAGTCAGTTGGTTATAGGAAAACAAATCCAACAGACTATCAATTACAATTGATCTAACTAAAAACTATCAAATTTTTAGTAATCATATGATAAACATGACTCTACTGAGATATATCAATATTCACTAGGCCTGCCACATTCTTTTTATCATTAATCTACTTACTATGACTTCACTTCTTTGAGAGAAACTCATAAGAGGTGACATCCCTGGGTGTGTACCTATTGTACTATTTCTTTATATTTACTTCTTGGTTTGTATATATGATAAAATATTATAAAAATATATATTGTGACAATATTATTATTTCATGAAAAAATTCCAAGAAATATAAAAAATAATTTCTTAAACTGCTTCTTAAGCTGTAATAGAAGCCACAACATGCTTGATATTTATAGATATGGCCATCTCTGGCTTTAATAAGATTATATTTCTTATTTACATTATACTATATATGATTCTTGATCAAATTGATCAGTAATAAAACTAGTTATGTATCCCCTAGGAAACTAGCATTCCCATTTCTCTAATTAATATGAACTCATCCATCATACTTTGTCAGATATTATTATATAGTTCTAACTGTAACCTTATATAGTTTTATAAGATCTATTTTATTCTTTCCCACCAAGATAGATGCATGTCCAATATAAAATATATATAAATATCATGGAATATGTGATAGATTCAAACACTTAAGTGTATGAAATTATATTCATCATAATAATCTTATATTATACCTTAACATTTCATATTGGAGAGATTTTACACCATGTGACATAGGAAACAAACTTCCCTTGAATCATTCCATTTTTTATTTTATAATAATTTTCCAAAATATATACTATTAATTTTTATAAGAAACCCCATATATATATCTTAGTTGATCTTTTTCCCTAGAACTTGGGCTTCTACTTTATGTCATTCTTGGATAAATATTTTTTATCATAGTATTAATTAACTATAAGAATTAACATATCTTTTCTATATGTTATCAACATATTTGACTTGAAAAACTACGGTTCTCCCACTAATTTCTTATAGACACTAGGATCACATTCATTATTAAAAACAAAACTCTCTTATGGATTCATCAAAATGAATATTCTTTGACCGTGATTCTTTATTCAAACCATAAATGGATCTCTATAACTTTTATACCAAATTTAAATTCTTTAGTGTCACCAACCCTTTTGGTTTCATCATTCAAACGTATTCCATAAAGTTTATATTAAGAAAGTTTATCCTAAAACTAATTTTTAAAATTGCATGATTATATAAGGTTTATATAAAAAGTATAATTCTAAAGGATTTTAGCATGACGACTAGTGGAAAGGTTTTGTCATAGATTTTTCCTTGATATAGCTTAAAACCTTAAGTATCAATTATTAATTACTGGTACTGACTTCCCCATTAATGTCTAGCATCTTATTGAATAGCCACCATTAATTTTACATCAATGAGAGAAACAATCAAAATATTAAACTGGATTTTAGTACATGGGATCCATTTATGAATTTGAATAAAATTTCTAATTTTAGCCTATTTCAATTTATTTCTTATTTATAAGAAAACTATTCATTATTCTTATTAAATAACATTTCACCTAACCCAATGAGTATAAAACCGAATATTGGCTTAATATTCTCTATACAGTATGTTTCTATGGAAAAACTCCTCCAACTATGTCTTGTGGAGTTTAATGTTCTTATGCCAACTCATGTGAATCAGAGCCTTGACTTCATTAAAGTTTGTATTTGTACCACTATCTCAAAAGATAAGTACTTCCCTCTTATAGAAAATCAGTCAACCAATCAACTAATACCTTTCTATATTAGGTATATTTATATCATAATTATCTTTTAGAATAATTAATAAAGATTCATTTAGTGTTTTCATGATGTAAGTTTGTTTCTAAAATTAAATTTAATAAATGGTTCTCATCAAAACACATGAATTTGTGACATAATGGGTTTATATTGTATTATAAATTATATGATATCCATTATACAATATAATTATCATATAGTTATGTGTTAATGTCATTATTTGTGAAACATGTAATTAAAATAATTATATAAGACTTGTAATAGTTATAAAAATCACAATCAATCCCTATTTTACTACTATAACAACTCTGATGTGTATAAGTAATGTGATCTTAATGATAACTTCACTCTAAATTTAAATTATTAATTAATTCTTGGTTAATACATTCTATAACTAACCTTTTTGAAGGATATTATATCTTTTACCAAGTATATTCACTACTCCAATTTACATTCCTAAAACCTCTTAAAAGAAATTTCATGAAATATATGAATTTTCCTCTAGATTCTATTACAAATAGTTCACATGTATCTTGCTAAACTAATTCTAGAATATTTGTGGTGATAACAACTTTAATCTCTAAAATTTCCTTTGTCTTTAAACCTTACAAGTAATCATGTAAAAATACTTAAAATTATTAGGTTTGAAGAGTCTAACCACCCTTCTAGGTATATCCTTGAAACTTTCTTTAAGTTATAATTAACAAAGAAGTATCTTTCCATAACTGAGTATTATTTTATTATTATATTCATCATTAATTAAAGATATTTAGAAACCTATTATTTAATTATAACTAAAAATATTATTTAAGTGTGACATACCATAAAAACATTCACTTAAATATGAATTAATGTCTCATTGTGTCAAGCACTGGACACCAATACAAATGTTTTGTTAACAATCAATACAAAAAATAGTTTTATAAAAATTAATACACTTATAAATCTATAATATATGATCTTATTTAATATATGTATGAGTCTAGAACCATTAATAACTTGAATATTCACCTTACCTATTATAATATTTATGATCTTCTTTGCTTCTTATATTTTTATAAAAATACGTGAATCATATATAGTATTTAATACCCAACAAAATAATTGTAAATATTACATGAAATGATGAATATATAGGAAGTATAATCTTATACTTGATTCTTATTCAATTCATTACAATTCCTCTATATTGACATTTCTTTCCTCATCTGAATTATATAGCATTATATTCATTTATCTCCTTATAAATCTATTTTCTATTTGATAAAATTTTCAAAAACACCATTTACTCTGAACTTTTCATAGGTTTTTAAACCTTGTATCTTAATTAGTTCACCATAAGGGGTGATGAAGCATGTTACCACCAATCCCAATCAACTTATAAAATCTTAGTCAAAATATTCTTGAGAGACTTCTCCACACTATTCATTATATAGTTCTTTATGAATATAGAGAAACTAGGTGGTAAAGAAGATAATATGATATTAATGAATAATTTCTTATCTATATGGAATCATAAATTATCTAACTATTTTATATCATTCAACATCTTAATTATGTGATCACTAGATAGGTATTCATATTATAGTTTACAATTTAATAGTTTAGTAAAAATAATTTTTATCTTTATCCTCTCTTTCTCATTTTTAAGTTCTTAGAGATATGTTATCATGGTGTATGAATCCATGTACTTATCTTGCATCCTCATATCTCTAGTTATAACTAATTATATGATGTATAGAATATATGAAACATTATATATGTATTTCATATAAGAATCCTTATTACCCCTACTTACTTCCTAAGGTGACTGATCAGAAATAGGGAATTCAAAGACATAAAATAGATATTCCAATATAAGTGAAATGCACAAGTGCATGTACCACTCTTGGAAGTTTTTGATGGTGAGGATATTTTCTTTTTATAATATAGATCATAGTGTTTCTATGGTTAAATTTTCCAGTTTTTCTATAATAAATAAAATTTGATTATTAGTACTATATCTTTATTACTAGTTATGATTTAATTAATTAATTTAATTAATTAGTCTCCCACTATTTTATCAAATCACAACATCCTTCACCATTGGATTCATAATATTCGGTCACTCGAATATTCTAGTGGAAAGGATATATATTTAACTTCTCATAACCTAGACTATTCCCATTCATATCACTCAAAGGTATTTAGGAAGGCTTTACTTTCCAACTGCATTAACTCATATCTCATTGATCAATTGAGTGGATTCCCCAATCATAAAATCATATACTCAATTTTCTTCCACGCTTACCTTAAAATTATATTAAGTATACTATGTTTCTTACCATTAATACCAATTTGGTTAATTTATCCCATTATATTTTTTAAAACTCCTTGATAATTGATCGTGGCCCCACTATGAACCGAATGACAATTTAACTATGGTTTCATCTTAACTTAGATGATGGAAGGCATTTTTCTGACTTAATATTTTGATTAAGGGATTTTGTTTAATTTATGAGTTAATATATGTTATTTTATTCACCACATGATTATTAATATTATGTTTAATTTAAATAATTCGTAAACATATCTGAAAAAAATAATTTATATGTAATAATTTCATTTTATTACATATTTAGCATACTAGTTAATTTATTAACTTTATGTAATCAGGTTTAATCATGAGAATAAACCATGCATCATAAAAAAATAAAATAAACAACCATGCAATAAAAAAATAAAAAATAAATAAATGATATGATCATGAATTTTTATCTACTATTTTGTTTACAGAGAAATGATAAACCAAAATTTAACCTAGGGGAAATAACCCTTGATCCCATCCATAGCCTACGTTATAACATTTCTCCAGTCTACTATGTATCTCCTTGGTTGAATTAACCTAGTATTAGGTCCTTAATTTTTTTTCTCATTATAGGATCTATCCATTACAAATTTTTACTCACACATAGTTGATGGGTACTAGTGGTTAAGGGTTACATCAAATAAACATTGGACACACACACACTCATACATCATGAAGGAGTGGGGGGGATGATTCACAAATAATTATCTTTAATTTAATAATAAATTATCTTATAAACTATGAAATTAATATTTTAATTAATTAAATAAATATAACACATATATAGGTTAGTCAATATCATGATAAATCACAACATTTAATGACTTCAAATTAGGAATTTCTAGCATTAACTTAAATTTACTCTAATTAAGATAAATTTATATAAATTAACGAATTAATCAGTTAACTAACTAATTAATTATTTATCTTAATATTATATCCAACCATTCCTTGAGATATAATAATATTCCCATCTTGTATTATTTTAAATAAATTGAATTTAAATTTTAAAGTAATTAATTACACGGCGTGTATTGATTAATCCACACAACATGTACCTTCTATGTTAGATTAAATCCATTTCTTAAATTTAATAATTTTCCACTTTATACTGTCACTCTAAATAACAGGAGAATCACATTATGTATGTTAATATTCATGCATTTTTTACTTAAATGACATGTATCCCTACAAAAAATGTCATGATATAAATGGAGTGTATTTTCATGGGTCTATCTGCATAGTTTACATTGAGTGTATGAACAAAAAAACACTATAACATATGTGAAGTGTAGTGATGGAAATACACATGATATAAACGATTTATTTAACATTATATCATGATGAGTTAAATTAATAAGGTTTTTAAATATGATTTATAGTACATTTAATACCCTTATTCATTTATCAAGGAGTATTAAATGCTTTAGATTTAGATTTTTTATTTTTCTTAAAGAAACTAAAAAGAAAGGGGTGGGGGTGAATGTTTTTTTTAAATAAAAAAACTTAATTAAAGAGTTTAAAAGTTAACAAATGGAAGGGATTTAGAATCATATGAGAATGGGTTCATTAAAGGTTTACCACACATCTATAAAAGTTCCATGTTTTTAAAAATTCATTGGGTTTAGTAAAATTCCTTGGTCGAGATTTCATTAGAATCAAAATTATCATAAAACCTATTAAATCGAGACACTTAGACCCGAGCCTTGGAATAACCATCATTTGTAAAATATCAAGACCATGTGAATAGATAGAGGTCTTACAAGGAACTCTAATATCCAGGTTTTATGAGTAGTAAGAGGTTTATTATTCTATCTAATAAAAAAAGTTACCCACTCAAAAATTAAAATCCAATCAGTTATGAATGAGAGTGCATTTCAAATAAATCACCAAAACATAGCACTCCAACTGGTACTATATTAATATTCAAATAGAAAAATGTTTTATAAACTCATATAAATCAAACTAGTAGCTAATTGGTGTTCCAAAACCCCTCCCCAATCGTGTAGCTCCCTCTAAATGACCGCCCACCATTTAGCTTGCCATCAAGAGGAGAATGAAGCTCGTATAGAATCCCAGGTTAATAATTGAACTCCTTATGGGGATAGGGAGATACAAAATTTATAGGATAATGATGGGAATACTTTGAATCTTTAAAATGGAATATTTTCACTCCCTTGACAAAACTTCCAAATGAGGTTTGAAAGGTTCCAATTTATAGGAAAAGTGGAAGGTGGTTTGGGCACCCTATTTTTAAAATATCACATGGAACCTAAATTTGTGCGAGGATAAAATATTATATCCATTTTTATAAAAATAAAATTTTATTTACCCATATCATTAATATATACACACAATTGTTTTTGGAAAATGTAGTTCCAGAACTCAATCTATAGCCAAATTATAGAAGCGACCTCATGATTGGGAATAGTAAAAATTATATACAATGTTGTGATATTTTAGGAAATAATATGGAAGAATTGGTCTTAAGAATCTTATAAAAAATTTCATCCAAAATGTTTAGGGAGATTTAAACCAAATTTAAGCCTAATTTATTAGAAATATTAGGCAAAATGTGGGTTTTAGTACATGTTTGTGCTTGGATGATCATGCAGTTTTTCCCATTTTACTTGAATTTAATCATGGTATCTTCAAATCAGCACCACCCCTAATAAAATATTAAATCAACTGAAATTTAACATTTTTAAACATTAATTAATTTATTCAAATTAAAAGTTAAATTAATTATTATTTTTGGATTTTACTGTAAAGAACCTATTATTTCCTTGTAAGACATTTAAATATTTCTACATATATTTTTAGAGCTAGGTGCTATGATGGCATGCGATTCCGATGCCCGACGTGTCCAAAATTAATTTTATAAAAATATGAAATATATCTTATATTATTTGTGAGAAGTTTCTTAAGGTAAATGTGATAACATTTAAATGAAATCTTAGATTAGAAATATGAGACAATAGTTGAGTTCTAAATGCGGTGTTTACCCTAGGTGTGACCTAAAATAGACTGGATCAGGTGTTCAGATATAGAGACCATTGGTGGGTGAATTTAGTTAAAATAAATAATTAAATTTATTTATTTTAATTAAATAATCCTAATATAATTTCTATAAATCCATCTCTATGGAAATTATCCAGGGTTAGCTATATAAACCCTAGGAGAATTGAGAGTGATATTCCTCTTTTTCCATTGGAAAATCGAATCAAACGATGATAATACTCCTAATTAAAGCATATCAAAGTGAAAAAAGCATAACAACTCCTATAAATCTTTGGAGAGAATGTTATTCGACAAAAAATTATCCAATATTCAGGTATGACTCTTCAATTCATGGTTTATTCCCTTATTAATTAAATTGATTGATCATGATTAATTATTCTCCTTTGATCCACACTAATTGATCCTTGGCATGAACATATAGACCAGTTTAATTTGATTAATCTCTTTTCTCACCATGGATATCCCCAATTGTTATTGTTGGAAAACAATTATTGGATAAGAATTGTTAAACCTTATTTTTGGTTCATTTTTATCCCTCTGATTCTGTTTGGTCTTCACCATTGGGCTGCGGGTCAATGGATCGACGTTGTTGGGTGGTACTGAGCCTAATCAAACCATTGTATTCCTGGTGGAATCATACATGATGAAAGGAATGGCCTATTCAGAACTAATTTGAGATGTTTTTGAGTTGTGGGTGATCGATCAGTTGATCATGATCCAAACCGGAGGATGTGCGGCACTGGATAACACGGTACATGGTGTGCGGGATGAACTAGAGTTCAATTTCAGCTACCAGAGGGCCGAAAAATAATAAATAGAGGTAGATCTACCATTTTCAGGGGGATATGAGTCTGAATCTAAAAGGATAATGAATGGATTTAAAGCATGGAGACCAAATTTAATATTCTACAAAAATCATGACTATATGCCTTGTAATTCATAAGAACACATGACGTGTGACCCCTAGGCTATGGTGGCTAGGGGTTAGAGAAAAAGATAAGGACAGAACAAGGTGTTTCACATCTACATACTATGTATCCCTCACCAGGTGGAAATTCCATCACGAGGAAAACATGGGAAAGTCCCCATGTGGGAGGACACAACTAGGCACACACCATGTACCGAAGTACACAGACACGACCAAGGTGAATAGGCTGGGGCACCGAGTGGCTTGGACACACCATGTAGACTCCCTACACACCATATAGTGATACATGGTTGGGGATCCATGTACCTTATAGTACAAATCCAAGATATAGATCAAGACCACACGCTGTGTGGGTCCCCTCACACACTGTGTACCCCTTGGTTCCTTCTGAGGAAAATTCAAAATCCCGTATCTCCTTTATTTGAAATTATATTTTGTCCCAAGAGTAGCCCATCATGTTTATTTTACATGTAAAATGTGATAGTTCCCTCTTTTGTGGATTTTGGGATATAATGTGAGATTTTTCGGGTGTGACTCTTATTTAGGAAATTCTCGACAATGGTAATGATCAGGAAGGATCACCAGTTTCTTCTAAAGGGCCACCCTCCTACTAGGATAGGGCATAGGTCCTCTACCTATCTATAGAGTGGAACCCTCCTACTAGGATTGACATGGGTAGTCTATATACTCTTTGAGTGGAATCCTCATGCTAGGAAGGGCATGGGTCCTCGACCGACTCTTGGAGTGGAACCCTCTTACTGGGTAGGTCATGGGTCCTCCATCTACTTTTTTAGTGGCACCCTCATACTGGGCATGGAATGTGTCCTCGATGACTAGACTGGAACCCTTCAACTGGGTTGTGCATGGGTACTCTATGAACTTCATAGTGGAACCATCCCACAGAGACATGGAATGGTTCCTTCACAATTACAGTGGAACCCTCCTACTGGGCAGGGCCCGAGTCCTCAAAATATCTTTTGAGTGGCACCCTACTATTTTAACAGGGCATGGGTCCTCTATCTAGAGTTTGTTCCCATCGATTGTGTGGAATAGTGGAAAGGTGTGTCTTGAATTGGATTTTTTTATGGGTAGACACACGAGATGTTGGGCATTGATGGTCTTCTATAAATGATGGAACTCTTTTCCTAGGTTGGGTCATGAGATAGAGATCCCCTTCTCTCTCATTTAGGTTTCTTTGTCTTGAGAATATATATATATATATATATATATATATATATCTGTATCCATTTGTTGGATTCTATTTACTCTATTTCTTTTGGTTGAGCTGTTTATTGTCCATTATTATTGTGTCTCCTACCACTCCCCCTTCAGCTTTCAAAGCGTCCTACTGGGTATGTATATACTCACCCATGAATGGGATTTTCCCAAAAATTTAATGTCTTATGTAGAATAAGGATAGGTTGGAAGTGAATTCAAAGGAGCTTACAGATACTTGGGGTATTGGATTGTGTACGGTGGTCTGATCTTGGGCTCTCTCAGCACTTTTACTTTCCAGGCTCTTCACGTTGGGACATCTTTCGGTTAGGCATGTATTTCCACCGTTTAATTTTCAGTTTTCACTATCGTACTCTTATACACCCTAGAGGTTTTTCATACTTGGTTTATATTCTAGTTGTTTCATCTTTTTAATATTATTCCTTTTCACTTATTCATGGAGATGTTTAGGTGTGTGCGTTCAGGTACATTAAGAAAAGGCCTCCCATTTAGGATATGCCTTTTAGTGGTTGTCACCACCACAAGCTTATGGAGGCGTGATTGGGATAGTTGTGACTAGAGCCCCAGTTAGTATAGGGTAATGATAGATTGGTATCAGAGTAGTTAATTCATTAGGATGGTGTTTGGTGTAGCCCCCTTATGAGGATTTGTTTGGGACTTAGGGAAGTAGTGTTAAAGTGTCTCGAGTGTGGCTCTCAGGCTAGGGAACCCAGTAATGGTATGGGTAGCCGACATATCCATTCACTAGGACTCTAAATTCCTTATTTTCGATTTAGAACACCGAGACATTGGTTGAAGGGATCAATGTTACATGCATCATATAGTATCGAGTCTTTGAATATCCTTCTTGTGTCAACTCCCCATTATATATATATATATAATCATCTGAGCATGGTATGTATTGATTGAATTTTTAGGATCCCTTAACGATGCGAGATAGATAAGATATCAGTTTTGGATCATGATGATGATATGATGAGTTATGAGGCCTTAGTTTAGTGTCCATCTCATGAGGTCATTCCTCATGTAGAAATGTAGTAACACCCCCACCTATTGAGCAGCACATCATACCATCAGAATAGACTGAGGATGTGCGTAGGCTTAACACACTCCCAGAGTTTTAGCGCTAGAGGCCACTGATGTTCTATGATGATCTAGACCCCCAGGCAGTGGATGATTAGCTAGAGTTAGAGGTCCATATTTTTAGGCTCATCCAAACACCAACAGATTAGGTGGTTTCACTGGTAGCTAGCATTTTACATGGAGCATCCATGTGCTGGTGGAGTCTTGTTACCCAGATGAATGATTAGTTGACACTCTCATGACCCGACTTCCAATAGATATTTTTTAGGAGTACTATCCCTCTGGTTTATGATTAGTTTATATTCAGGAGCTTCTAGAGCTACATTAGGTAGGGGTGATAGTGCTTGAGTACACTGTGAGGTTCATAGACCTTACATGGTATTCCCTTGACTTGAGTTGGGATGCCTACTTCTGATCATGAATGTTTGAGAGGGGACTATGTAGAGAGATCCATTCTAGCATGATGCCCTTATGCATTCCCAACTATTACGAGGTGTTGGTGGGAGAACTAGTAACAAAGATTTTCCTTTCATAGGGATACTAGGCATCTATAACTAGCACTAGGAATTACAGAGATGAGTTATCTACAAAACCTATTATATGTCAATCGAAAGTATCTTGGTATAGGTGGCCATCCTAAGATCAACCTTAGGCATGTGGTTAGGGGCAGTACGAAGGACCGGGGAAACCAAGTGAGGGGGTGATTCTATTCTTGTGATAGGCAAGGTCATGTGGAGTGTGACTGACTAATTTGACATGTTGTGGAGCAAGAAAGATAACTGGTAGACTTCCATGATAGAGACATCACCATGATTTTGGATCTCCTAGGCAAGGGCATGGTGACCCCCATGGAGTAATAGATGGAAGAGGAGCAGGTGTAACTATAGGAGGATGATTTATGGGTGGGGGGTGATGCTATTATATCCTTCCACCACCACCAACAGGTAGCCCACATCAGGCTCACAGAGCTAGCAGTCGGGGCCGCGGACAGCTGCAAGGTTTGGAAGATTACGAGCCAGTGGAACATGAGAAAATTACATGTATGATTTATGCTTATTTTACTCTTTCCTCAGTATTAGTAGACATAGTTTTGAGTCATGCCTTCATCTTTATACTATTGTTGTAGGAGCTAGAGATCCCAGTGGAGGCTTTATCCCAACATCTTCATCTTGAGTTTACTGCCAGGAATGCTTCTTCAGTATCATTTATCTATCAGAAGTATGATCTATCACTTGGTGGAGAGAGGTTCACGTGGGACCTTTTGGTTTTTATGATATAATACTATTAAATTATCTTAGCCATGTATTGGTTTTCCATGGTTCGATCCCATATTGACTTTCACCGCAGATGATTCAAATTCCTTCACATTGATGGGATGAGATTCTCCTTTATGGGAGAGAGATAACTCATAGAAGGATGAGTGGGTTCTTCAAGTAAGAGGATAAATACCATCAATAAATCCCATCACCCATCAGTTAGTGATTATATCCCTTGGTCTAGTAGGCTCTTCAAGAACCTAGATTCCTTTAGTCGTTGAGTATTATATATATGTCTTCCTGAAGAATGTTCCAGGACTACCACTGAGGTGAGATATGGAGTTTTGTATTGAATTGAATCCTGGGAACACTCTGATATCTTATGAAGCTTACTGGATGGCCCCTACCAAGATCCAGTATCTCTAGTTACAGTTAGAGGAACTTGGAGAGAAGGGTTTTATCAGATCCAGTGTGCCCTCCTGGGAAGCTCCCATGTTGTTTTTGAAAAATATGGATGGGATATTAAGGATTTTCATGGATTATCATCACCTGAACTAGGCCAAAATAAAGAACAAGTTTCACTTTCAAAGTATTGAAGACCTCTTTGACTAGTTATGAGGTGTGAGATGGTTATCAAAGATCAATATTAGTCCCATCTACCACTATGTTTTAGGGTTTGTGGGGATAATATTTCAAATATGGCATTCTGATGTCACTATAGAAACTATGAGTTCCTGATGATTCCCTTTGGTGTGAACAATTCCCTTGATGTGTTTATGGATTTGATGAACGAGGTTTTCCAACCACACTTGGACTAGTTTTTTTGTCTTCATTGAATACATTTTCATCTACTCTACGTTAGAGGAGGAGCATGTAGAGCACTTAAGGATTGTTCTAGATTTTCTTCGAGAGCACTAGATTTATGGAAAGAACTGAAAGTAGAAATTTCAGATTCATGGGGTTCTATTTATAGGGAATGTCATTTTAGAGCATGGTTTAGCTATGGACCTAGTGAAGATCTATGTAGTTCTTTCATGGGATCCACCTAAGAGCATGTTAGAGGTGTGGAATTTTCTTGGCTTATAGGGGTACTACAAGAGGTTTGTGGAAGACTTCTCTAGGATTCCAGCCCCTTTGATCAACCTAACATGGAAAGGGTATCCTTTTTCCTAGATTGAGCAGTGACATAGGGCCTTCAAGTATTTGAGGCTAAGGTTGACAAGTGATCCTATTTTTAGACTACTAAAGGAGGGTGTGGAACACATAGTGTATTGTGATTCCTTGGGAGATGGGATTTAATTCATGTTAATGTAGAGATAGGAATTTATCACACACAGGTCAAGGTAGTTGAGACCCCATGAGAAGAACTACATGACTAATGACCTAGAAATGGCTATGGTTTTCTTTATCTTGAGGATGTGGAGACACTATCTTCTTTGAGAGCTCTTCATGGTTTACTCAGACCATCAGAGTCTCAGGTACATCTTCATGTAGGGGGGAATTTAACTTGAGATAACAACATTGGTTGAAGTTCTTATAGGAATATTAATTTGAGATGGTCTATACTCTAAGGAAGGGAAACATGGTATCATATTCCCTTAACAGGAAGTCTCGGTCTTGCTTGGTGCAGGAGGCTTCATAGTAGTTGGCTTCCTTGCAACTAAACCTGGTAGATAAGGAGGGTGTATCTTTTCTTTAGTCTATGGTGTTCACTCCTATGCTTCTTGAGCATGTGAAAGAGTCCCATATGGGATACATTGACTGTGTGGGCTTGTGTGACTAGATATCCATAGGGTATGAACCATGTGGATATTCTAAAGGAGGGAATCATGTCATCCTTTTCCAGGGATGAATGATGGTCCCAGTCATGATACAGGAGTAGGTGATGCGAGAGTTACACACTTCTCATTTGTTTGAACATTTCAGTGCGGGGAAGATGTAAAGATACCTTCAATGGTAGTTTTTGTGGTCTGGAATGAGACAGAGCATAGATGCGTTCATCTCTCAGTGCCTCACTTGTCAGTAGGTGAAGGTTGAGCACCGGGTTTCGAAAGGTTTGTTGCATCCCCTTAATATCCCAAAGTGTAAGTGGGATAACATATCCATGGACTTCATGATATGAATTACACAGATAGAGAAGGAAAATGACACCATATTAGTGATAGTTTATCGACTCAAAAAGTCGGCACACTTACTTTCTATTAGGGAGTAGAGTTTGGTGGAGAGTTTGGGAAAGATTTACAAATGAGAGATTTTTCACCTTCATGGGGTTCCATAAACTATTGTCTATGACTGTGATGTGTGGTTTAAACCATAGCTATACAGAGTCCCACAATATCCATTCAGGTCCCAAATGAGGATGAGTACAACCTTTCACCCTAGAAATTTGGGAAGACCGAGTACATTATCTAGGTGTTGGAGGATATACTGAGGGCATGCATGTTGGACTTTGGTTAGAGCTAGGAGGATCACTTGTGTTTGGTATATTTCACATACAATAATAGCCACCACTCTACTATCATAGTGTCACCTTTTGAGGCCCTTTATGGGAGATCCTACATTTCACCCTTGTGTTGTATAGAGATTGGCAAGGCATCTCTTGTGGGTCTAGAGATGGTTCAGGAAATGATAGAGAAGGTTCAGGTCATCTGTGAGTGGATGAGGACAACCCAGAGCAGGTAGAAATATTATGCAGATCACCATCACAGGCCCCTGGAGTTCGAAAAGGGAGACCATATTTTTTTGATATTCTCCCCATGATGAGGATTTTAGAGGTTCATCTAGAGAGGCAAGATATCCTAGAGGTTAATCAGGACATTTGAGATCATGTTGAGGGTTGGCGAGGTTGCTTACCACCTCACCCTACCCCCGTAGTTAGAGTAGGTAAATGGGATCTTCCACCTATCACAAATGATGAGATATCTACATGAACATAAGCACATTATTGATTGGGTAAATATGAACATCAAGGAAGAGGAAAAATTTCAGAGCACCTGATGGTGATTGATGATCAGAAAAATAGGATCTTGAATGGACAAACAATCCCTTTGGTTCATATGCTGTGACATCAAGAAAGTGTGCAAGGGAGCTCTTGAGAGCGAGAGAGCTAGATGCGGGCTCAATATCTGTAGTTGATTATTTACTTTTTTTGGGGGGATAAATATCTTGAAGGAAGGAATTATGTAGAGACATGATTTTTCCTTGTATGAATTTGAATATATCAACTTATATTTTCAGAGTTAAGCATTGAGATGATGTGTGATTCCTATGACTGGTGTTCCATGATCTAATTTTATAAAAATATTAAATATATTTTATATTATGTGCACATAAATTCTTAAGGAAAATGTGATAAATCTTAAGAAGAATCATAGATCAAAAATATGAGGCAACAATTGAGTCCAGAACACTATTTTTACACTAAGCATGACTGAAAATTTTTCGGCATGGGGTGTTCGAATATAGTGACCATTAGTGGGCGCATTTAGGTAAAATAAATAATTAAATTAACCTAATATAATTCCTATAAATCAATTTCTATGGAAATTATCTAGAGTTAACCGCATAAATCCTCATACAATTTAGTGTGTTATTCCTATCCTTCCATTGGAGAATCAAATCAGAAGATGATGAGACTCTGGATCGAAGATGATCAATGTGAAGTGAATGTAATTACTCCTCTCAATCATTACTGAGAAAGTTATTTGACCAAAAATGATCCAATCTCTAGGTAGGACTTGTCAATTTTTGGTTTACACCCTTGTTGATTAAATTGATTGAGCATGATCAATTATTCTCCTTTGATCTGTGAAAATTGTACGTTGGCATGTGCATATCTACCAGTTTAATTTGATTACTTAGTTTTATCGCCCTAGTTATCCCCAATTGTTATTCTTGGCCAAGAAATATTGACCAATGATTGTTAAACTTTTTTTGTGGTTTATTTTTCTCCATCCAATTATTCATGATCTTCTCCATTGGGATTAGGGAACTGACTTGATGTTTTTGGGTGATACTGAGCCCCGTCAGACCCCTAGATTCATAGAGAAATTGTGTATGGTGAGCATAATGGTGAATCAAGAATGGATTTGGGATTTTTTGAGTTGCAGGTGATAGATCGATTTATTAGGATCCAAACTAGAGGAGGCGTGACATATGTTGGCATGGTATGATGCATATGAGTCATGTAGGAAGAACCAGAGTTTGATTCCATCCACCGAAGGGTTGGAAAATGACAACCATAGGTAGATCCACCATTGTCGATAGGAGATGAGTCTATATCTGAAGGTTCAATGAACAGATATAAAGCGTGAAGACCACATCTAAAATTCTATGAAAATTCTAACTACATGCCATGTAGTTTGGAAGAACACAGGTTGTGTGACCCCTAGGATGTGGAGGCTAGGGTTTTGGGAAAAAAGATAAGTATGGAACAATGTGTATCCCACATAAACTCC
The DNA here is from genome assembly GCA_963277665.1 of Viscum album. Classification (NCBI taxonomy): domain Eukaryota; kingdom Viridiplantae; phylum Streptophyta; class Magnoliopsida; order Santalales; family Viscaceae; genus Viscum; species Viscum album. The sequence continues at coordinate 1,478,942,080 of OY728166.1, forward strand.
ATGTATCCCTCCTCAGGTAGAAATTCCATGTGGTTGAACACACAGAAAAGACCCTGTGTAAGAGGACATGACCAGGTGCACACTGTGTATCGAAGTACATAGGCACAAAAAGGGTGCATGAGAAGGAACCCCTAGTGGCTTGGACATGATTTTTAGACTCACTACACACTGTATATTACTACATGGTTGGTGAGCTATGTAACTCGAGGGATACGACCATGTGATGGAGTAGGAAAACATACCATGTGGGTCCCCTCACATGCCATGCATGCCATGGTTCCTTTTTAGGAAACTTTAAACTCTCATATCTCCTTTGTGTGGACTCATATTTTGTCCTGTGAGTAGCCTATCATAAGTGTTTTTTATATAGAACATGATGGTTCCATATGTTGTGGATTTTGGGATACAATGTGATATATTCAAGCTATAATTCTTATTAAGGAAACGCTCAACAACAACAATGATCAGGCAGGATCATTCAAGGATTCTAGAGTGACACCCTACTATTGAGATATGGTTTGGGTCCTCTACCTATCTATATAGTGGAATCCTACTACTGGGTTGAGAATGGGTACTCTATCTACTCTTTGAGTGGAACCCTTCTATTGGGTAGGGCATGAGTCCTTGACCGACTCTTGGAGTGGCACACTCATGCTGTGTAGGGAATGAGTCCTCTATGTTCTATCTAAGTGGAACTCTCCTCCTGGGCAAGGCATGGGTCCTCCATCTTCTATCTGAGTGGAACCCTCTTGCTACATAGGGAATGGATCCTCAACTACTAGAGTGGAAAACTCTATCTATGTTGGGAATGGTTCCTATATTGACTTTAGATTGGCACCCTCATAGGGATACAAGGCCTGGTTCCTCAACCAATAGAGTATAACCCTCCTACAGGACAAGGCATGGGTCCTCTAGCAATCTTATTAGTGGAACACTCCTATTATAATAGGGAATGTTTCCTCTATTTAGATTTTGTACAGATAAAATGTGTGTCATAGTCATGAGGTGTTTCTTGACTTGGATTCCTTTTATTGGATAGACACATGATATTCTAGGAATCAGTGGACTTTTGGAACTAATAGCTCTCTTTTCTTGTGTTGGGTTGTGAGATGAAGAAACCCTTCTCTCTCATTTGGGTTTCTTTGGCTTGAGTATATATATATATCTATCGATATCCATGTGTTTCATTCTATTCTCTCTCTTCATTTGGTTTTATATGTTTATTGTATATTCCTATCATGCCTCTTATTGTTCCCCTTCAGATTTCATAGTATCATACTCGGTATGTATATAATCACCCCTACATTTAATTTTCTCGAACGTGTTGTGTCTTATGTAGATTACAGACAAGTTGTAAGTGAATTCATAGGATATTAGGGATGCTTTGTGAATTTTACTACGTACAGTGGTTAGATCTTGGAGACCCAGGTCAAGGATCTCTTAGCACTTTTACTTTCCAGTTTTTCAGTTTGGGACATATTTTTGGTTGGACATGTATTTTTCCCCTTTCCTTTTTAGTTTTCACTGTTGTACTATGTTACACCCCATAGGTTTTGCATGATTGATATTATTATAGATATTGGATATTTTTATTATTATTCATATTCCCTTATACATTGATATGGTTGGGTGTGTGCATACAGGAACATTAGGAATAAGCCTCCCATTCAGGATAGCCTTTCAACACTTGTCACCACCCCCTGGCCTATAGAGGCGGGCTTGGGGTAGTTGTGGATCAAGCACCAGTTAGGGTTGGTTTATGAAATTTATAATATAAAAACTGTCTAAAACTGTGGGTTGAATGAAATAGTGAACCATGATGCAATCACAACCCAACACCTAAATATTTCCACTCGTAGAAAATTCATATTTCCAAAAATGATATATGAAGACATTCCATAGTTTATGAAGATTTAACATTCAAATAAAATTTGATTCATAGTAGTAGTGTGAACATATTAAGAACCACACCAAGGAGTCAATCTCATTAAGTATGGATATGAGTGACTCATAAATTATGTCAGAACAAAAGTCAATGAGATACATGATATTCTTTCCAATAAGTAAATACATGATTCAACCACACCACTAAATCCCTACGTATGTGTGTGATAACCATTTCATGGAAATATTTCAACTTTATATCTATTGAATTTAGATCATTAAAACTTTTTTCATCTTACCTCATTTTTTCAACCAAAACTTCCCTATAACCTTTGCAATCAAATTTCAAAACACACACACTAAGGATTCCCAGTAGTCATTTTTTTTGGTTTTATCCTATATGTTATGATATATTATTATAATTATTCATTATTTATTATTATTTTTTGTTTTATTTTTTTGAACAACAATATTAGGTATAAATCTTAGGTTAATCTAGTATAGTAATGAAACTGATTGGATAAGAAAAAAACACATTGAAAACCTATTTTGAACATCTGACTAACATTAACCTAACTTATATATAACTTTAATTAAGTAATAAGTAGTCACAATTCATGGTTGAGTGAAATGACATGTGGAGATGTTAAATATCATAATTAACCCATAAACTACTCACATAGAGGGTATTAAAATATCCATGGTTTTATAGATATAAAATTGATCATATCATTGAAAAAAACTAGTTATTAAAAAATCACCCATAAATGTTAAATTCATTCTCAAATTAACATGTCATCAATGAAATAAAATTTCCTAAAAGTTTAAAACAACTTAAAATATGGAAATTTGGCATGAATTTTAAATAAATTCTATGATTAGATAGGAAATTAAGACAATATTACAGCATAAAAAAGAATAATAAGAAAACATCAAAATACCATGAAGGAATCAAAAAAGAGAGAAAAACAATAAAGATAGTAAAATTTTGAATGAACTCAGGAAAATATCTACCCCCACACCTATAATTCATATAATTATCACAATAATTAAAGAGAAAGTGTGAATAGAGGATATAAACTGGTGGGTGTCATTGATAGAAGTCTTATTGATGGTAGATTTCCTCCACTAGGGACTTTAGAAGGGTTTCATGGAAGTGATTTAGCCTCTTCCCATTGATGATGAATATCAATTGGGTTTCTTTCTTTTTAACCCACACAATCCTAAAAGGATATACATTAGTGAGTTTTTATGGTCTAAAATAATGGGAAATAAGACTACATGGGTGGAACATTAGTTTTACATTATAAAGGTGGAAATTATTCCGAATTTGGAATTGGATATAAATGATGAGGTGACCATGGGTATCCTTGGTTCATTCCTTAAAGATTCGAGAGTTCTCATAAAAATATCTTTTTATTTCTCCTAAATACTTAATTTTTAATTTTATTTGATTACCAGCACCTGAAATATTATAATTTCATTATTTAGTGTCCTAATAGACCCAGTGCTCAGTCTCTATAGGGAGGTGAAAACTCATTCAAATTACTATATAAAAAGTTGAAATACCAATGATAATTTCAAAATTAGTAGGGTAAGGACACAATGAATCATCGAGTCTATAACTATAATCTTTTTTGTTTCAATAATTTGATTTACCTCCCCATTAAACACTTTGACTTGGCCATTTGTTTTGGTGTGATAAGTTGTAGAAACTTGATGCCCAATATTATACTGACACAAAAGTTATTTCATTATGGGGTTTAAGAAATGAGAACCCTAGTTACTGATAATGAACCTAGAAAAAAACAAACATATATTAGATTTTGAATTTAAAAAATTCCCCAACAAACTTTGTCAGATCAATCCTTATGGATCATGATTCTATATATTTAATCACATAATCAACTTCTCGAAGAATGTATAAGTTGATAAATGAATTAGAAAATAGTTTCTTAAGGTTAATTCCCCAAACAAAAAAAATTCCATAAAAAAGAAATGGTTTTTATAGAATTTCATTTATTTTGGATATATTCCCCATCCTTTGAAAATGAGAAAAGCTCTACAAAATTCATGGGCATAAAAAAATAAAGTTTGAATTTTTTTTAGAATCAAGTAATTTATGAGAAGTTTGTTAGGGAGTAAAGTTCCCCTATATGAAAGGGTGTGATAAGTATAGAATGCAAATTTCTATCAAGAAAAAAAATACTTAGGACTTGATCACTATGTATGTGTTGAAAGAATGATTATCCCAAATGTACTAATAAGAATTTTGTTTAATATGATCAACTTTTTTTATTGAATTCAGTAGGAATTCAAGATACTAAAAAATAATTTACAACATCCAAATACTAGGGAATAACATCCTACACTCAATAAAATTTCTTATTAGGAAATATGTAATTTATTTTAATATAGGGGTGTTGGGTCCTGAAAACTTTTCAAAGGAAATCAAGGTAATCTATTAATTGGGAAAAGGAACGAAGAAAATCGAAGGAAGAGTTGAAGACTAAATGTTTAAAGGAGCTAAAATAGAAAAGGAAAAAAAATTATGCTATGGAGTATAAACGCATCCCAAACCGCCACTCCACACGGAGATCTTCTTTGTGAGATGCTAGAGAACTAAAAAATTTGTGAGAGAAATATGGTGATGCCAGTTCCCCGTAAATGAAATCATATGCAGGAAGGAGATGAGAATATATGACCCACACACGACATAACCTGTGAAATGCAATGGTTAATGTGTAGGGAGAAATCGATGACTTCTCATGAATGAAAAAAAGTCATTCATAGGACCAAGGTGATTATCCTCACCTCTATAGATGGTGACCCTATGGACCCACTGACCAAGTCATCCATAGGATGGGTTTGTTCCATGAGATTCCACAAAAGAGGGGTCACAAAATCATCACAAATTCCGGAATAAACTGGAATCTAGTTCCTCCACATCTCTATAAAAGGACCTCAAGGGAGAATGAAAAGAGTGACAAAATAATTTTGGGATATCGAAAGAACGATTGATCAAAGAAGGCATGAAAAAAGAGCATCACAAAATACGGGCTCCTTTGGTTATTCCATGTAGGTAAAACCCACCACCAAAAATTAATAATGAGAAACTAAAATAATTATAAAACTATAAAACCCACATCCATTATCAATATATTTATCTTGAGGTGTAAAACCAATGATCCTTTTGAAATTGGGCATCTCTCGTAACAAAGAGTTATACGGGGGGAACCTTTCCCCACATAGAGAATCACTTTGTAGATGGAAATAAGCCTCGTGTAGCATCATGATACACAGATAGAATCTGGATCCACGTTGAAAATCACCACATGGACTGAACCCAGGCCCACCTATAACTATGGTATAAGAACAACCCCCTATCTTCATAGAAATACGTTATATGGAGGAAACCCCCTCCAACGTAAGGATATGCTATGCGGAATAGGGTATCCTAGGGAGTTCTACCCTCCGGTTCTAGCTATTTCCTTCCGTTTCTGCCGTATCATCGATAATACCTCCAAAATCCAGTCCAACAACATCAGGACACAGCCTCTCCCAAAGCCACCAAACATGTATGATGAGACCATCAGGTTCATCAGTGTGCTATTTTTATTTTACATACCCATGTTAAGTGGAGTCATGTGGGTAATCCCCACAATATGGAGGACCTCCAGAATGTCCCTAAGTTTACATTCCTATGGTAACTCAGGTTCCAACCTTGGGATACTCATGTGAATATCTCTATTATAGGGATAAAGGGGAATCACTGGCAGTTCCCATTGACGAGGTTCAGTATTAAATAAAGGAGATCATTCTCTAATTTCCTTTTAACAAGGAAGAATGCTTCTTCCCTTTCCGAGAACCAATTTCAAGGCACTCCCACTAAGTTAAGCCCTTAGATTTTCTTGCAGGAGGAAACACTCTTAATCCTCTTCACCTAATCATGGGATGTATCTAGATAGATCACCAAACATGACTATCATATATATGAAAACAATAGAGGAAACATGCACACTCAAAGTCCCTATCTCTCCCCCTTTGGGCTCTAGCAACATCCATCAGCTGATGGGGAGGATTGTGTGATCATCAGATATACTTATTTCTCTTGTTTCTCAAACTGATCATGACTCATGTGGACTTAAATATTAGTGTAAATCATGACATCCACATAAACCTAGAATTTAAATGGTCCTTCTCCATAGATGTAATCCCCAACCATAAATCGAATGGGAAACTCCCATGTATAAGCCCCACATCAAATCCCACCAAGAGAAACCCTCTTGAAGTGGGCCTCCTATTCAGTGTAAGCCCTGACAATATCCAAATGGGACACCTATTTAGTGTAAACTCCAATCATCCCCCTTTAATGGGTAGCTCCCATGAAAAAGTTCCACATGAAATCCAACCAAGAGAAATCCTATTTTAGTGGGCCTTCTATTCGATGTAACCCCGAAAATACCCAAATGGGGCTTGTATTCAGTGTAAGCCCCAATCATGCCTCTTTAATGGGAAGCTTCCATGTGTAATCCCCAACATTCAGAACTATGTGGACTTTGATTCCCAACAAACTGGGGCACGTAAGAAAACTCTATGAGGTTCAATCCTGACACTTCACCTATCTCATCTATTCCATCATTGTCACGAGGGTTTATTATCATCCTCACCACATGAAATTAAACTACATGGGGCCACCAAACTACGTGGGCTTTGATTCCTAATTAATTGGGATACGTAGGAATCCTTTATAAGGTCCAAAACAACCACTCAAAATCATCCTTGTTGGACCAAATTTCGAATAAGATCATGCCTTCCACCTAGGAGACCACATCTCTTCTAGGTCCCTTGGGCCACCTCGGCATAAGTCCTATATTAAAACTTGACTAGGCACCATCCGCCAAGATTTCCTTGCCGCATGACGCTAAACTTCATGGAGGGGTCCTCATCGCATGACCTTAAATGGTGATGTGTCCAAGTAAGTGGCATCGAACTACATGCGTTTTGATTCCTTTTATATGGATACATAGAAAATCCATCTTATGGGTTCGATCCCAACATTGAAATAATTTCCATCCCCCCTAGATGATGATAAAATCTAGAGCACCTCATCATGTATATTGTACCAGTATTGTATCAATAAATGACTAAGGGATTCCTAAATTTTCTACACAGGGGTAACATTGATGAAGAACCTTATACATACTAATATCCTCATTGATGGAGAACCTAATATACATACAGATAATTCCATACCCATTTGTATTTATGATTGAGATTACCTAGGGGTAATCCTAAGACACATGCTTTGGAATGAACCAAGAATTCACGAACATATAAACATGAATTAAATCTATAAGAGAGTCTTATAATAGGAAATAGTTCCCCCAAAATTGGTGTGATAAGACCGAGGTCCCATCCTATAGACTAATTTGAGTTCTTAAGTGTCATTCAAATCATCTGAGGAGGGCCTAACTTTATAAATAAGGTCCATGAATCTTGGATGTGAGAACTATTGGGTGTTTATGGATCTTTGAAAAAAATTGTTGGAAACCATTCGACAATGTTATACCCAACACCAGTGATTTCACACTAGTTGAACCCCTAAAATCAACCCACATGAGAATATACCCGTATTAATCAGAAATGAAATGGTGAGCCTGACATAAATGACCTAAATGTGGCACCTCTTTCCTGAGATAAAAATGATACACTGACTATTCCCCATCAGACCATTCCATTATAGGTACACACATACCTTCTGGTGAAACAAAAACTGTTAACACCATGTGAATCCCTAACCAATGTGGCTGTGTTATCCCGCCTCCATCCACTTTCACATTTAAAAGGGAAGAGGTCCAAGTGATATCAACAATCATACATGTGTTTATGAGATGATACTTTGATGAGGTTTTTTTGTCTATAATTATCACATTTATCACATTAATTAATGAAAAATTCCTTTAATCTAATGGAATCCTAGAAGTTCTCACAAACACATGTGTCAACCACAACATCGGTCGAGTCCTCCATGAAGTAGAGGACTCTGTTACCCACCCAAAGTATCCAACGCTGGGTCTAAAATGAATTGATCTAAGAGTACCATCAGAATAGTACTATTCCAACACTGGAGGTAGAAAGATAGGCCCTCCAGTCGATGAAATATTTCTAGCCACCCACTCAGTAGTGACCGAAAATCCAGAACTAGGTGGCCCCGCTAGCCATCTCTAATCATTTCGAGATCCCATCCCAAAAACATGACAATAAGTACCTACCTTATATTAGGAGGTAGATGAAGTCATCACTGATAATTTCATCCATGCTACATAGGGACCCCACTCAAGACCCCATTCTGTAAGATGCCACTGCCAATGTCGTTCGACCTAGTATCCTCATTCTAAAGTGGATATCACACCAAGGGATACTGCTAATGTAAAATGGGCACAAGTAACTTGGGATTCCCTCCAAGGGAGAAGATTTTATAACTAGGAATGGGTCATCACCCTAATTCTTAAGGAATAGATCCTTCGTGCAAATGTCACAATAAACTACAGGCATACACACATTCATTACACCTCTTCTGAATCCCACCTTGAAAATACGACAGTAAATTAGGATCAATCACAAATTCTAGCTAATGCTAACTAAGACTTACATGAAAATAGGATATAAAATTATAGGCAGATGAAAATATCTACTGATGCAGATGAATCCCATCATCTAAATAGGATGACAACCAACTATGATCTGATGTAAATTCCTGCTGACGCATATCAAGTTCATCATCCAAATTGGATAGAAAACTATATGAAGGAACATATCCCTTCCAAGGAATGAGAAGACCACCAATCAAATATGGTGGTAATAAAATAAACATAGATTCAAATTTCTATACCCTCATATCAAGACCACCAGTCAAATATAGTTTAATCAAATACAATCAGAGTCAAATTTCTATGGATGCATATCATTCCTGTCAGAAAAATAAAATGACAAACGAGCAAACAAAAATACCCGATCGCAAATATGAAGCCCGTTACTAAAATATGACAAAAAAAAGGAGAAAGAATCTGGATTATCCCAGCTATAAATTAGGCTAAAACTGGTTCCTCTGCCCCAACACAGGAGAACTCCCAGTATGAACTGGCAAACCACAGATGACCGGAGCAGACACATATTCTTGATCCGATATCAAAATGGGCATATATCCCTATTATATCCAAATACATATCTCAACACATCCTGGAAATGATAGAGTATCTAACATCAAATCTTGATCATATCCTCCAAACCTATCAAGATATAATCATGTCCGTGACAATAGTAAAGATTTGGGCCCACAACTATAACAACCCTGCTCTTTATTACACAATTAAACATGAATTATTACATAAACTCTTAACTTGATACAACATGGAAGATCGATAGGTATAGTGTCTTTGGGTCTTAGGAACATTACATAATTACTTAAAACATAAACACACCATCTTTATTGAAAACTTCCTTTACATTACAACTATATTCCTTCATACTTAGCATTGCATGGGATAACCTGAGGACATGCATAAGAAAAGGGTGAGCTATAAAGCCCAGTAAGGGAGTAGAAAAGACATAACATGAAGAATATAGTACATGTTAAGTAATAGGTATATCAAATGAGCTTTAGAGAAACATGAACATAAAGACATGATATAGCATGATAACATGGAAATGTTGCAACAACACCTAACATGGTATTAGCATGAGCCAAAGCTCATTTCACATGGATAATGAGTAAACAATCATTAAACTTGAATTAACATGATTAAACCCTCATTTCACATGATGTATCATGATACTAATCTTTACCCAATGCATTGGAGTGCTATCAGGGCACACCCTTCTTAAACATTTTATTTCATTCATAAGTGTGCTACGAGATCATACAACATAGATTCATTCAACATAATAATTTATTCCAAGGTATAGGAATGTGGAATTCATACCTGAAACTCTTCCATAAATAAGTAAATGTTCATAAAGTTGAATACCCTTGATAGAGAAATGGGTATGGTATTCACTACACAATGATCTTGGTTTGGAAAATGGCGGTACAATTTTGACAGCATACCGACGGGACATAAGTCTTAATAAAAAATGTTGATGAGAGAGAAAAGGGTGTCTCATCATATGTACATGAAATTGATAGTAATTTGGTCATATAGATACATGTCCTAACATATGTAAAATAATTTGTATTCATATACAAAATAATTTCTTGATTGTAAATGAGGATAGAGAAATTCCTTACGGAATTTCCGCATGGTTACGAGTGTACATGGGAGGCATTAATGAGAGATAAAAGGGGTCTCTCATCATTAAAACATAAAGAGGGAATTATGGAGGAGTTTTTAATTCATACCCAAACATTTATAATTGAAAATAAAAGGGCATAAAAATATTAAGAAACTTGGATAAAAATAAGAAAGGAAGGAATCCCTTACTTGGAAGTGTGATCCCAAAAGTTTGGGATGGGACTGATAGAGGATTATTGGGATCTTAGGGTGCCTTGGGAGGATTATAGAGAGAGGAATATAGAGTTTGGTCGATATCCAAGGGTTTTTAGTGAAAAGGAAGTGGGATCTTGGGTGGGTTTATATAAGAAAGGAGAGAGAATTCTTTATTATTTAGGATTTGGCCCCCAACTATTAAACTAATCAAAACCACAAACCAAACCTTGGTTTTTTCCCATGGTTTTTGCCAAAGGGGATTGTAAAAAATAATTCTATAAGGCTAATGGACTAGCTTCTTAAAATATTAGGGTGAGGTGAGTCACACTCTCAAGGAAATCATTTTAAAATGAAAAAATATTTTATAAGTCTTTGAGGGTCCACTAAGGCTTTGTAAAATAAATAAAACAAACCTAAAATCACATTATTTTAATGTTAAAACATATATAGGAAGAACATAATGTTTATAGTATTTTATTATATCACTATTGGGTCATTATGATGCCATAAAACACATTATATAATTAAACGATATTTAATTTTTAACTTTTTTTGACTATCTGAGAAAATTATGAAACATTAACCATTGGATAATTTCGACATCCTGATTCCAAAAATAATATTCATTTTATCGAAATAATTTTCAAAATATGTGAATTTTTATTTTTAAAATAAAAAACGATATTCATCGAAAATTCATGTGTTTTGTCAAAAATAACTTTCAAACCTTAAAAAAATCACAATCGTATTCATAATAATTATATAGTCATTTATATTATATGAAAAATAATTTATTAATAATATTGAATTAAAATGTTATTTAATTCAAAAGTCCATTAATTCATCAAAATAGATTTCCTAATTAACTAAAAATGCAATTTTTACTTTAAAAAACAATTTACAAAGTAATAATAATAAAATTAAAGTACATTCTCTAAACAAAAATAATGTACAAAATCATAGTAATAGGGTCTCATTACATAACCCCTTATAACACCCATATAAGACCGAAGGGCAAGGTGCGCGATGGTGACGAACTCTTTGGGTGGCTCATATAACATCGCTCGGATGATAATATCTATCAACTTCCACTTCTCCCGTAGGTATTTCTGTTCAATCTTAACATGTTGAAGCTCAGATTGGGATTGGTCAAGAGAAAATCCCAATGATGCCACCTCCTTTCCGAGATCTGACAAATGAGATTCATATGGGGTAAGTCTACTGAATGAGGCCATCACTTCCTTTTTCTGAGTAAATTTGATTTGGTAAAGCCCTATATTTATACTAATCATGTGATCACTGTTCCATGGCTATATTAGTAATGATAACAATTCTTAATGGTATTTTAAATTCAAAAAACATAAAACCAAATAAGTGCATATGTTTTATATAACAATTTTACTTAATAAGACATTCAATTGGATCAAGAGGAATTTTCATTAATAAAAGTTTGGGTCATTAAAATCTCCCCTATTAAGAAATTTCACCCACCAAATTTCCTTTTCCCACACTAAAACAGATGAGGGTAACTCCGATTCATCACTTCCTCTGATTCCCAAATTGCCTCTTCAGACTTGTGGTTTTTCCACAACACCTTGATGAGGGGAATTGTCTTATTTCATAGAACTTTTTCCTTACGATCTAAGTTCTTCACCTGATTCTCTTCACAGGAGAGGTCATTCTCCAATGGTACCACCTCTGGATTGAGTACATGCGATGGGTCAAGTATGTACTTCCTCAAGAGTGATACATGGAATACATCATGTACTATAGATATATTTGATGGGAGTGGTAGTCTATAGGACACTGCTCTAATGCGATCAAGGATCTCAAAAGGGCCGATGTACCTTGGACTAAGCTTTCCCTTCTTTCCAAATATGATAACTATCTTCCATAGTGATATACGGAGGAATACCATGTCTCCAACATCAAAATCTAGGTCTTGTTGATGATTATCAACATAGCTCTTTTATCGACTCTAAGCATCTTTAACATGATGCTGAATTTTATTAACCTTCTCCACCATTTCTTCGACTATCTATGGACCTAGAAGTTTTCTCTCCCCAACTTCATCCCAACATGCTTAGGTTCTACACCTCTTCCCATACAGGTCTTCATAAGGAGACATTTGGATTCTTGAGTGGAAACTGTTATTTTATGAGAACTCAATAAGAGTAAGATGTTGATCCCATCCTCCTTTGAAGTTCCTTGAGCACTCTCTCGACATGTCCTCAAGTTTCCGGACAGTCCACTCAGATTGGCCATTAGTTTGAGGATGATAAGTCATACTATAGTTCAGCTCATTATCCAGAGCATGTTAAAGACTCTTCCAAAACATAAAGTAGAATCAATGATCTCGATCAGATACAATAGATAGTGGTACTCCATGCAGCCTTACCACATCTCTGATGTAGATATGTGCCATTTGATCTAGTGAGAAATCCTCTCGAATTGAATTTAACTGACAAGTCTTTGTAAAAATCCACACCAACCCAGATAGAAGTGTTTCCTTTGGATGTCTTAGGAAGTCTGGTGACAAAGTCCATGGTGATGTTCTCCCATTTCTATGTGAGTATGGGTAATGGTAGCATCATCCCCTTAGACTTTTGCCTCTCAGCCTTTACTTGTTAACATACCAGGCAATTTGATGTATACACATAAATCTCCTTCTTCATGTTATCCCACCAATAATGCTCTCGGAGATCTCGATACATCTTTGTGTTTCCTAGGTGAATGGAGAAATTCGAACTATGTGCATCATCCAAAAGTTCCTTCTTCACCTCCAGACTTTATGGAACACATAGTCTTGACCCAAATCTCACAATTCTTTCTTCATTGACATTGAACTCTGAGGGTTTCCCTTTCCTGATAGTTTCCACCTTCTCTTGAATTTCTATATCTTCCTTTTGAGTATCCTTTCACCATTCCAAAATAGATGGTTTAGTAATCATTTGCGAAAGGATTGATAATGTTCCCTTATTTATAATTCCCATATCTATCTTCATCAAGTCTAAGAATATTGAATCCTTTTCAATTCTCATCAATGATAAAATCTCTAGGTCCTTTCTACTGAGAGAATCCACCACCTTATTCGCTTTCTTAGGGTGGTAATGGATTGAGCAGTCATAGTCTTTGATCATCTCTAACCATATTTGTTGGAACATGTTCAACTCTTTATATGTGAATATATACTTGAGGGTTTTGTGGTCCCTATATATTTCACACTTCTCCCCAAAGTGGTAATGTCACCAAATATTTAAAGAAAAGATCACTGATGCCAACTACAGATCATGCATGGGACTTCCTTCAGGCATAGGCAATGACATTTCCCTTTTTTCCTCAAATTTCATCAAAAGGAGAATTATAAAATGTTCAAGAAGAAAATTCCAAAAAACTTCAACATGTGATACAACACTTAAAGAAGTTTTTTTCCTAATGATTTAATATTATTTCTGCTGGGGACTCAATGTTCTTAGAAAACATAAAAGATGTACTAATAGGACATGAATTGAAATACATTACATCATACACTAATTTTAAGTAGTGGTTACATGTAATTCATTAACCATTAACCATTATCCATCTTAGCATATTACTTCTCATTCTCCATTGATCATGAAGATTATTGATGCTTATCATGATTCTCAGCACTTGTAATAGAGAATCATCTTGGATAATGCCTGAATTCTCCACATTTATGACATAAAACTGTGTAAGATGCATTATATGGATATTTATTTCTATCCATCACATTATCAATTATTTCTTGGAAATTGGATACTTTTTTCCATTCTTATCCACACTTAAAGTATATTCAAGTCCCTTTGTGACATTTCTCTTGGTGCCCCTTTCCACATTTGTTGCATGAATGAAATTGGGCATTCTTTACCTTATCACCTTTATCAGATGGAATTTCATGAGATGTAATATTACTCTTACTTGATGTCATTGTGAATTAAAAAAGGTACCAATTGTTAATCGTGATTTTTGATAGCTGGTTTAGCATAATCATGATATATCCTACTTGAGCTCCCATTTGATTGTGAATCTCACTAGGAAATTCATCACGTTGCCCTTCAAATCAGTTTTTCGACATATTCAGCATATTACCATCCATTATATGGAATAAAATAAGAGTTAGGGGTAACACATAAAGGGTAATCCAAGGAAAAAAATAGATGACTTATAAATAACTTTTTTTCCTTAACTTAAGAATCTATAGGCCTCAATCTATGTTATCCAAGATCTACTTCCCAACATTTATTCTTAGGGGTAGTTTTAATATTCCCTTAAAAATGGTTCATAATAAGATTGTGAATTTACCAAATCATATCCCTCAGTAGTGTCGTAACCAAGAGTGTATCAAGGCCCATTGTTGTATACCAGGATACCCCACGTTAAGCCTGAAACGCCTTGTCGGAGTTTTCACTCCTAGGCACATCAGTGCCAGAGCCACCTCTACCTGCTTGTATCCAGACGATGATGTATTTTTTTGATAAACCACTTAATCAATACTCAAAAAAACTTAGTAATGTTTTTATTATACTTAGTCTTATCCCTAAGGCTTTCACCCGGGTTTTCTAATCCTAATCCCAAAAATAACTAAACCTATCCTCTAATACCAACTATAAAAACCCTTCTCTTTATTACACACTTAAAAAAGATTTATTACATAAACTCTTAACTTGATACAACATAGAAGACTGAGAGTTATAGTGTCTTTGGGGCATAGTAACATTACATAATGACTTAAAACATGAACATAACATCTTTATTGAAAACATCATTTACATAACCACTACATCCCTTTGTACTTAGCATTGCATGGGATAACCTGAGGACATGAAAAAGAAAAGGGTGAGCTATAAAGCTCAATAAGGGAGTAAAAAATACATTATATGAAGAATATAGTACATGTTAAGCAATAGTTATATCAAAGGATCATAAGAGAACCATGAACATAAAGTCATGATATAGAATGATAACATGGAAATGTTGCAACAACACTTAACATTGTATTAGAATGAGTCAAGGATAATTGCACATGGATCATGAGTAAACCATTATTGAACTTGAATTTGAATGATTAAAACCTCCTTGAAATTGATGTATCATGATACTAATCTTTACCCAATGTATTGGAGTGCTATCCGGGCACATGCTTCTTAAACATTTCATTTCATGCATAAGTGCGCCACAAGATCATACTACATAGAATCATTAAATATCATTATTTATTCCAAGGTAAAGGAATGTGGAATTACTAGATGAAAATTTTCCATAAATTAGTAAATGTGTATAAAGGTGAATTCCCTTGATAGAGAAATGGGCATGGTATTTACTACACAATGATTTTGGCTTGGAAAATGGCAGTGCGATTTCGGCAGCATAACTCGTGACATAAGACTTCCTAAAACAAATTGTTGAGAGAGAAAAGGGTGTATAATCATATTTACATGAAATGGATAGTAAGGGGGTTATATAGATACATGTACCCACATAAGTAATGTAATTTGGATTCATAATACAAAGTAATTTCTTGAATGTAAATGAGGAGAGAGAAATTCCTTATGGAATTTCAACATGGTAACAGGTGTACATGGGAGGAATTAATGAGAGAGAAAAGGGGTATCTCATCATTAAAACACAAATAGGGAAGTGTGGGGGAGGTGTAAAATCATACCCCAACATTTATAATTGAATATAAAATGGAATAACAATATTAAGAAACTTGGATAAAAATAAGAAAAGAATGAATCCCTTACTTGGAAGTGTGATCCCAAAATCTTGGGAGGTGCTTGGGATAGGCTTATTGGGAGATTGGGAAACCTTGTGAGGATTATAGATAGAGTATGGAAAAGTTTAGTCAAGCTCTAAGGGTTTTGAGTGAAGATGAAGTGGGAGATTGGGTGGGTTTATATAGGAAAGGAGAGGTAATTGTTTATTCTTTAGGTTTTGGCCAACACACATTAACCTAATCAAAACCACAAAACAACCCATGGTTTTCCCATGTTTTTCTTCTAAAGGGGAGTGTAAAAAATTATTTTATAAGGCTAATGGATGAAAGTTTTATAATATTAGGGTTACGTATGTGGAGGTGAGTCACACTCTTAAGGATATCATTTTAAAATGACAAAACATTTTATAAGTCTTTGAGGGTCCACTAAGACTTTGTAAAATAAGTAAAAAAAACCTAAAATCACATCATTTTAATTATAAAACATATATTGTTATAAAATAATATTGATAGTATTTTATTACATCATTATTGGGTCATTCTGATGTCATAAAACACATTATATAATTAAACGGTATTTAATTTTTACCAAAAATTTCAAATATCTTAGAAAATAATGAAAAATTAACCATTGGATAATTTTGACATCAGAATTAAAAAAATTATTCATTTAATGTAAATAATTTTTTAAATATGTGAATTTTTACTTTTAAAATAAAAATTGATATTTATAAAAAATTCATGGGTTTTTTCAAAAATAGCTTTCAAGCATTAATAAAAATCACAATCATATTAATAATAATTATACGGTCATTTATATTATATGGAAAATAATTTATTAATAATAATTAATTAAAATAATATTTAATTCAAAAATCCATTAATTCATCAAAATAGATTTCTTAATTAACTAAAAATTCTATTTTTTACTTTAAAAAACAATTTACAAAGTAACAATAATAAAATTAAGGTATATTAATTATACAAAAATAATGTACATAATCATAGTACTAGGGTTTTGTTAGATAACCCCTTATAACTCACGCATAAGACTAAAAGGTAAGGTGTGAGATGGTGACAGACTCTTGGGGTGACTCAGATAACATCGCTCGGGTGGTAATCTCTATCAACTTCCAGTTCTCCCATAGGCGGTTCTGTTTGAGCTTAACATGTTGAAGCTCAACTTGGGCTTGGTCAAGAGTGAAGCCCAATGATGCCACATCCTTTCTGAGCTCTGAAAAATGGGCTTTGTATGGGGTAAGTCTACTAGATGAGGCCATCACTTCCTTTTTCTGAGTAAATTGGATTTTGTAAAGACCTATATATATACTAATCATCTGATCACTGTTCAAAAACTATATTAGCAATGATAAAAATTCTTAATATTATTTTAAATTCCAAAAACATAAAACCAAATAAGTGCATATGTTTTATATAACCATTTTACATAATAATACATTTACTTGGATCAAGAAGAATTTTCATTAGTAAAAGTTTGGATCGTTACAAAAACCTTGTCTCTCCAAGTGGGGTGACTCATCCACAAGATAAGATGGTCACTATAGAGTATACATTCATCCTTGATACAATCCAGGAGGGTATTAGACCATATTCTGTGATAAATGGACACTAGATCAGGAACAAATACCTGTTCCAACTGGGGGATACCTGTAGCACCCCAAACATTTATGGTATATTTCTCTTAAATACATTCTGGTTATAACCTATATTTTTTTAATCACTAAGCCTATATAGAACACAACATGGTTACTAATAGGAGATATCCATAACCTATCCATAAAACATATATTTGTTAGCTCTATGATTTGAATTTTAAAAATCTGACATACATAGTTGTAAACAAGATGATAATTAGAGTGTGATAGAATTAACTTAATATTCGATGAATAGTTACCAACCCTTATGAATAGTACCCTACCCTTATGAATAGTAACTTACCCTTGTGAATAGTAATATGACTCTTATGAATGGCATCCATTACCTTGAATGTATAAATGAATTTAGGCACCTTAAAAATGAAGATGAATATTTTAAGTGTTTATATTTTTCGATTAAATAATTATTTTAATTAAATATTTAATTAATCATATTTATAAAATTATTTTTGAAAAATGGACTTCATTTTTGGATTCTAAACATCGAAACATTGTTAGGGTGAATTTTTGGGATTTTTCTGAAATACTTAAATTTTTGATGAATAGTAAAATGCGATAATTTACGATAAATGTTAAATAAGGAATTTATTGAGTCATTGATGATGATCTGCTAATGTAAGCCCAATTGGTTAGAATTCACATGAATATAGTACTGTTATTGGTCATGGAATACTCCCTATTGTTTGTCTTGAGAGGAAATAATAAATTAATGATTACAATATTAAGAAAACTCCTCTCCCCTCCACTATATAAACCACCCCTCACCCCCTCTTCCTCCCACACCACTAAAGCTTCAAGACATGCCTAAATTCTGCCAAAATACTCTCCCCAATCCCTCTACCCACGTTCAAGACCTGATGTTCTCACAAAAAGGCCAAAAACAAAGGCCTTAAGGAGATTCTCAAGGAGGAGTACTCAAGAGGTGAACCTTCCTTCTCTTTTCTTTCAATTTCTTATAAAATGTTCCATTATTTTGTTCTCCCTTCTTACATACCCTCATCCAAATTCCATGAGAATTCAATTATCTTATATTTACTTTATTTTCATTGTTCTAATGGAATATTTCATCATAATATCTCTTTTTCCCCTCCTTTTATACAATATATTCAAACACCGTCCGAGATATGTAAATTTATCACATTCAAGGAAGATGGGTTTTCAATTTGCATTACTATCTTCAACACTGGTAATAAAACCTTTTAAATGGTTTAACTAGGTCATAATATATGTTTCATATCTTGATTAATGTTCTGGAATATTTACATGTTCATAATATGGAATAATAATACAAAACATGTTTATTGTGCACAAAACCGCCATGCCAAATCCCAACATTTATTTTTAACTCATCGAATGAGTCATCCTAATGGTATATAACCAGAATAATTATAAGATCATTTATATCTATTTAATGTCACTAATAATTTATATTAAAAATTCTGTATGTTTAACCACTTTTCAAATGAACTTCCATTCATGAATACAAGTAAACAAATCATGAAACCAAGTAAGCAAATGCTTCCAAAACATAAAATTAAATCTCTTAAACCCATCAAAAAGGACATTAATGAACTTAATATGGTTATAACATATCAATTACATGTTTATGTGGTTTTGGAATTATTAATTAATGAATCTAAATTTGATTATTCAGGTCGGTAAGAACAAACAAGAACACCTTCGAGCGTATGGTAAGGGATCCTCTCTCTCACTTTTGTTCAAGAATCTCCCCTATGTTATGCCCTTTTATTTTTAATTCCTAATGATGGGGTATGTTTTATCACCTCCACCATACTTACCTTGTAAAATATAAATAATGGAATACCCCTTTACCTCTCATTAATCCCTCACAATAACACTCGTTACCATGCCGAAATGTTTGTAAGGGGTTTCTCATCTCACTTTCATTTCTATGAGATTTTCATTGTTCGCCACTTATTTCTTGTATGTGGTATATGTGTACTGACATTTGATATATTATAAAATTATTCTATTTATATTTATGTTATTCAATGATTCATTTGAGGGTTATTAAGTTCTGGTCACATGATTCGACCAATTACATTGTGGTAAGAGACTTTGTCTCAACTACTATTTTGTTGTGACTAACATTGTATTGTGGACCTAATAATCCTTATGTGGTGTACCTAATACCCATTTGAGATCAATTTTCATTTGAAATTATATTTATACTAAATATCCATAATATCATATCATGGATATGTTTTTGACTAAACTGTATACCATTTTACATATGGTGTTTATTTGAAAAGTTATTTTAGTTATGGAAATACTGATGAGTCCGTATACTCTAATCTATACAGATATTGAAAAGAAACATTGATCTTGTATTGAATCAATGTATAAATAATGATTTGGACATGAAGTGGAGGGTGGGGCCCACTATAGGCCCTCAATTAATCGGTAGGTCTCATGAGACAAATCAGTTGGCAACAAACCGTTCGAGTTTGTTTCCAAAAATCAGATGGGTTTCTACCCATAGAACTAAACCGTTTTTACAGTATTATGGTTTCATGTTCCAGATAAATGATGTAAAAATAATAAGCATTTTATTTATTCATTATCAGTTATTACTGTCCATGAGGTTTTCACTATGAAAAAATCTATGGATGAAATTTCATTCTTAGTTTATTAATGGCGTGAATCTTTCATCTATTCACCATGCCATATTTATTATGTCAGATTGATTGTGATTCACTTATTATTGTATTCATTCTTTTGCTATTTGTAACCCTTATTGAGCGTTTTATCTCACCCCTTTTATTGTTTACTTTTAACAGGTGACAAAGATGAGATCATTTATTGAATTCTTGTGGATGCAGTTTTTAGTTTTCATTATGTATTGTATTTTGTACACTTTTCTGATGTATTTTGAGTAACATCTATGTATCTAGTTTCTTCAAGACTACTAAAATGATCATTACTTTGAAAATTTCATTCCTTCTAACCATTCCAATATAACAAGTAGTGCACCAGATCCAGTCTAGAGGGGATAGTTAAAATACTGGTCCACCACAGTGACCACTCCAGGGTAGGCATATATCCCTTCTAGAACTCAATATGCTCATCGGTGTATCTTGACAACATCATAGGAACCAATCAAATAGAAACCCATATATGAAGGTTTTTACCAACAACATGTGGCCCCATTCACTTGTAAGAGAGAACCTGAAAATAAATTGCACCAAAGGAAACTGGAAAATGAAGAGCATATTCATGACACTACTGCACTGGAAGCTAGAGTTCTTGATTTCAGAAAAAACATATCAATAGAGGCTTAGGACCTTTTCAAACCATTACCAAATTATGGAAGTGGAAGTTTTAGTTGAAAAGGTTCTCCCCACAATATTTTTACTAGTATCTCTTAAGGTTATCCTCAGAGTACCCATGAAGGATTACTTTGTAGGAAATAAACAATAAATAATGAGAGCTTATCTCCGAATGAGTTTTTTGGTAGCCATCCTCATGGACAGAATACCGAATCAAAATAAGGTCCTCCCTTTTCTATCATCTTCCCTGATGGTCCTACCTAGGGTATATACTGAAGAAATTCTCCATACAGCCAGACGTCAAGCAATGATTGTAGTCCTCTCCACGATGGCAGTCACTATAGAGGCCCTCCCCGCATTGACATCAAGAAGAAAGATGGTCCTCCCGTTTTTGAAGTCCATCCTAAAGGTCCTCCCCAATATGCACCACATAGATATTCTCCCTTTATATGGACACCACTCCATGATTGTATCCCTATCCATCATGATGTTGGTTGTGAAGGAACTCCCTGCTGCCAAATTTCACACCGACGAGAAGTTCCTCCCCTCACCAAGTTAAGTATGGGAAACACTCATTTTCTGAGGTGATTGGATATATGGGGTCAGAAATATTAGATACTATATCAATGAAAGCCGACATACATTCTCATCCAGAAGATTTATCAGGGATATACTCATCCTTGGATCCACTTCCAACCGTTCATATATCAATGAGACCCCTACTAGCCCTGCTACTTGGGACAAAATCATCAAGAAACGTCCAAATTAGGTAGATCAAGTAGAGGAGTACCTAGTGGAAGAAAAAAAAGATATGTTTCTCATGAGAATAAAATTATCCAGGGATGACATACCAATTATGTTTTGGCCCATAACTACTTCTTAGTTTGTTGTACCAGGAGAGTTTTCAGAAGTATTCATACATAACATTCATCTCATTCTCTGTAAAAATCTCCACCACCTAAAATAAAAATTCTTTCCCTATGATAGGTAAACATACCATTTCAAAATACTAGGAGAGATTCTCCATCAAATATACTTGAAATCCCTTACATCTGTGTGAAAAACACAATTAGAGAGGTGAAAGAAGGATCTTGAATTGACCTGCCTCCATGTGCTGCACAAGTTACATTGCCTTATTTGCAACGCCCCGTCTAGTGTTCATATCTAGATATGGGGAGATCAAAGAGATTTCTACTTCACCCCACATAAAATCCATTAGAACCCATTGAAAATAAAATACTATAACTTCATTATTCCAAGAAGGTGATCAAATGAAATCCTTGTTTAGGAAAGGCAAGATTCTTGACAAGAACCATCCTTGAGTTAGTACCAAAAATTTTAGGCTCGATGAGAATGGGCCATTGAAAAACTCTTGAACCAAGAAATTAAGAAAATTCATCAATATTCTCTCATAAGGGAAACTAATCATCAAAAAATGATCATGTCCTTTGAAAAAAACAATTCATGCACAAACCCTTCACCATATCTACCTCACATCCAAATGGGAATGCATGAGATCAAGAAAGCGGAAATAGAAGCAGAAATGGACACAAAATGGGATCATCCCAAGCCCAAAGGGTTGGGGGAATGTTTAACACTAAATACCCCCATAATACCAAAAACTATGGGCTGAGGCACAATAATAAGGTAACAGGAGAAACCCCGTCCAGCAGGGTTGGGGATATTTTTACATAAACCACCCTCTTAGAGGACATCCATCTTTTACCACTTGGAGATGAAAACAAGTAGGGAAGTACACTATTCCATCCCATCTTGTAATTCATTTACCCCCAGATGGGAGGCATATGGAAATTCCATATAAAGGGTCCCTTCAAGTGACCCTTCACTAAGAAACTCAAAGATGATCCCAGAATGGAAGGAGAAGACCCAATAAAGGATGCAAAAATCGTTCCTACTATTCGACACCTGGTATGGCATCCATAATGTGTTATGCATTAGTGAATGTCATGGAAATCCATCCTATAGACCACATATAAAAGGATGAAAATAAAGAATAATAATGCAAGGATGTTTCCACTCAAGATTACAATCCACATTAAACCAGGAGGTGTGCATACCTAGAACTAGAGGGTAGCCCTAAATTTGGGCACTCCCTTGGCCAATCCCTCACTACCTCCTTCCTGAATCCCTAAAAACCATAAGAGTAAAAACATGGTCACATACAATCCAACTCCTCCTCCTAATGAGGAAGAATCCAAAATTCTCAAGGATAGATTCACTCAGATGGATAAAAAAATGAAAGAGTTGAGGAGAAATAACACTGAGCTACATCGAGGAAGCCATCCTATCGAATTTTATCCTCAAGAAGAGCCTCAACGTACATTTCTAGATGGTGTACCTCAACCACAAAGGCTTATCCTGAAAAATGAAGAAAGGTTAGAATGATTGTCCAAGATAGATCTGGGACCATCAGTCTACCTAAACCAAATCCTGAAAGGATATCAAGATTTCCCTCCATTAAGGAAACAACCAGAATAAATTCAGGAAAATCCACAAAGGCTTCCCCTAGTCAGGTATCTACTTTAAGTACCAATAGGGCCATCACATCCAATATTTCCCACTTCTATTATTGACCTTTATCAGGCCCAACATGGAAAACATCATGGGCTCATTAATATCGTCGATTCATTAGCAGCTTGATTGGAAGGCTTGTAAGGATGGAGTGATCCAATAAAATTGGAACAAAAACCTTACCAAGACTGGGTGAGTAACACTCAACCTACAAAGAATTTCAGAAACCCTATGTTTCCAATATTCAATGGCTCAGGTGACCCAAAAAAACATATGATGAATTATGCATCTTAATATGATCTAATGATGGGAACCCCAGAGAAACAAGAAGCAGTGAAATTCAGATGCTTCCTGTGAACTCTACAATGTTCGGTCTTTTTATGGTATATCAATTTTCCATCTCAGTAGATAATAAGATGGGAGGATATTTGATGGATGTTCCTTTTCAAGTTCAGCTCAATATTTCTAAAGATAAACTTCAGTGACCTCATGAACTAAAAACAACAAGAGAATGAAAGAGTCTCAGACTTCATTTCCAGATGGAAAGGTAAGAACTACTCTTTGAACCAGGCACTCCCCAAGATGAAATTATTTCTATGTAAATCAATAAAATCTATGAATATATGTAAACACCAATCATCTTGGTGAAATATAGAAGTGGGTTTTAGGGGTTCTCTATCATTTCCAAAAAATAATAGAATATTCCTTACAAGGAACTATCCTAAAGTCCTAGGTAGACCAACTGGCCCCAGGAAAAAGGGTGGGAAGAAATGAATCGGCCTCTGTTATGCTTAAACCACCTCTTTCACCTACTCCGGCTCCTAGACCTGCACCAAATCATGTAGGGCCCCCTAAATGTCAACAACTGCTCCAACATTGACAATATGCGCAGAGGATACCTAAGAGAAATCAATTTAAGGAAATGAGGAATAAAATTTACTCATTCTGAGATGACTAAGTCCATGGATACTTTGTACCCTCCATGAATTACAACTTTCTCTATCTACCAAATCCAAAGAGTTCTGATGAAGTTAGTCTCAATGAACAACCAAATTATTGTCCCTTCCACTGAATACTGAGACTTACCATTCAATAATTATTCATCATTAAATACCTACAACAATGAATGATAGATTCTAGGAAAGTCAGGTTGACACCACTGCTTGCACCAGTGTCATATATTTCTACCACTGACCTGGATAAAGGAGAGCAGTGGAAAAAGGTTATTAGAAAAAGGGATAATATGTTCAATATTTGCATGACTCAAAAAATAGTCGACTGAGCTCAATTAATACTTTCTGAGTAGTTTAAGAAACTGAATATTCCCCCAAAAAATCCTAATGCAACACAACCAACATACTCTTCCCCATAATACTCCAAGAGTTTAATATCTAATAAGAAATTTGACCAGAAAGGAAGAGACAAAGTAAAATAAGATGAACCCATGTCAAGGAAAAATTTATATTTGACACTCTCAGATTTTATTACATCACAATTGAAAGCATGGGAACCCCCACCATACAGAACCACTAGAATTAGTCAATCAGGTAGACTCATTTTCAGATGAGGAACTGATATTCATCTCCATTAATGTCATTCACTTAATGTATCCCTTACCCAATGAAGAGTATGTATATGAACCCGAGTTCCTTACACCCAATCTGGGAATCAGAAGAAGTGGATATAGAATCCGAGGACACCAGGGAAGATGCAGTAATGGAAGACACAAAATTTCTAGCCGCACCCTGACTTGAACCGTCAATGTTGAATTTTTTTACAAAATATCCCCTCAAAAGACCCAACAGGAAGAGGGAAATTACTCTGCCCCTTCTGGAAGCCACTTTGGCCCAATCATCATGGAATATCCATTAGAATATGAACAAATGTCTAATCTACCATGGAATGCAGGAAGACCAACCCATTAGAACCCACAAAAAAAAATAGACGCTCCTCCATCTCCTATACGAAGTGCTAATCTATCCTCATCCAATTCTCAAGCCCCTAAAGTGTCTATGAAAGAAAATCCCTAAGTTGGGAAGCTTCAGATTTTATATCAGAAGTGTGATATTTTAAATCAATTGGATTCATTACTAGCCAAACAATAAATCCTGGACACCCTAAATTTGTCAAAAGGTCTCAGGGAAGCGCTTATAAAAGCATTGCTAAGCCCCTAGGATTTTGAAGCCGAAGTGGCCACCACTAAAGTCTATTGGGTAGAGACTGATCTAGAAGAATTCCACACAATCATATCCTTCATGGATTGAGATGAATACATCATTATATAAGGAAACAAAATACCCTTACATGTGTCAGGCAGGATAAATGATATAGAAATTCGAGAAGTATTCATTGATAATGTCTATGGAGTTAATCTACTCCCACTACGGAAACTTCATCGGCTAGGATGCAATGAAGATAACTTGAAACCATCTTTCAAAACCTAGATGAGCTGTGAAAAAAGTGATAAGAAGCCGTTAAGATAGATCAAGCTCAAAACATGATTTGGAAACCACATTTCCAACTCAACATTTCTGGTGGTCTGGTAAAAAATGACCTTCGATGTCCCCCCCAGGAAGGCCCTGATTTCATCAACATTCATAAATTCCTTCATCACACCATCAGTGCATCAAATATTTCATCAATGTAAAAAATGAGAAAAATCACATCGATAAGTCCCCATTCAAATCTTGTGATTCACATTATATCAATATAGGATTCTATGATAAAAAAGGGAATCAACCCTCAGTCGATGGCATTGTTTGGATCACTACCCCGAATAGTTTTAAAATAGTTCCCACTAACCCCTTCAAGAAGCTCAGTGGATAATACATACTACTAATCAATCAGGTTGAATACAGGAGTCCCTATTTGGACATGTATTTAGAATTCCTCGGGATTTCATTCATGGCCACTGAGCGTCATGATGTTGAAAAACCCATTGGCCCACCAAATAATGGTGAATGATTGAATGAAAATGTCCTAAATCCATCTACAGAGATCTAGATAATATCCACCTCGCCCATAAAGGTATAAGAGAAAGAAAAAAATTGGTATTCCCTCACTACATCCTCCCTAGAAAATTCCCCATTGTCAGACAGGTTATAAGAAGTCGCCTCGGCCTCTGAATACCAAAATTATGACTCTTCTCTTAAATATCAAGAGCTCATCTCAAGAATTTTTTCCCTATCATAATAAGAAGAATAATAAGAGGATGTGGAAGATGAATAATACCTCAGGGATTCCCCTCTATCATTCGAGGAGGGTGTCTCTACCACCATTGATGAACTCGAGGAAATAAACCTGGGTACCGAAGAAGACACACGACCCACTTTGATTAGTGCATCCATGTATTCGAAAGAAAAAGTGGTATACACCTAATTACTAACAAAGAGTTGATATTTTTTCACCTAAAACTATATAGAAATTACAGGCCTTGATCATGAGACAGACACTCACTACTTGGGCCTTCCATAAGACCACCGTGTCTATAATAAAGCTGCTGGAAGGACACACCCAATACATGCTACCAAAATAGAGGCTATAGTCAATATGATCATTAGATAAAACTTCACCAGGGAGTTCAAACATCCCATATGGATAGACAATATAGTCCCCGTTAAAACGGAAAATGAAAAAATCAGTTTTTTCATTGATTTCAGGGATATCAATTAGCACTTCCCGAAAGATGACTTCCCGGTCCTGATCATAGAAATGTCAATCGATGTAACTGTTTGATATTAGGATCTCTATTTCATGGATGGATATTCAAGATATAATCAAATCCTAATTGACCAAGAAGATAAAGAAACTACTTCCTTCAGGGCCCATAGGGATTATTTTTCTATAATGTAATCCCCTTCATTTAGAAGAATGATGGCGCCACATATCTGCATGCCATGCCTCACATCTTCAAACCTTTCATAGGAAACTTCATTGAGTGTTTTGTTGATGACATAGTGGTTAAAAAATGACAACTCTTGGACTACCTATCAGATCTTGAAATCATCTTCTATAAACTAGGGAAACACAACCTGGAAATAAGCCCCCTAAAATGTGCATTCAGTGTTACCTTAGGGAAATTACTCAAATTCATTGTATGCCATCATGGAATTGATGTCAACCCCGAGAAGAAAAATAATATACTTGGTATGTCACATCCTTGAAACCACATAGATTTGATAGCGCTTCAAAGAATCTTGGCCTACATTCGATGCTTCATAGATAGATTTATAGGAAAATGTTTTCCATTTACCAAGTTGATGAAAAAAGGGGTTGTGAATCAATGGAATTATGATTTTAAAAAAGAGTTAGACATTATTAAGAAATATCTCTTAAGACTACCAGTGTTAATGCCTCTTGTCAAAGGAAGACCACTCATACTGCATGTGATGGATTTAGAGTGGTTGTTAGGTGCACTCCTTGCACAAAAGGATGATGTCATCAGTAAAAACAACCTTCATTACCTCATCCAAACTATGATTGATGATGAGTCTCATTATTCAAATTTCAATAAGAGCTTACTAAAACTAATATTAATGGTCTTGAAACTACAAAAATACCCACAACACCATGAGGTCCATTTGGGCTAGCACAATAACCTTCTCAAGAACATTCTCAGACATACAATGCTGAATGGATGCCTGTCATGGTGGGTGGTCATCCTGCAGCAATTCCATATACAATTCATACTTTAAAATCTGTAAAAGTCTAATAATTATCATATTTTCTAGAAGAACACCCCCCAACAAAAGTAACTCCATTGGATGCTGAACTAACTGATAAAGAGGTTTTCTCCATTAAAGAGGAACCCCAAACATGGGATCTTCATTTTGATGTTGTATCAAGATTTCTGAATGCAAAAATAATGTAAGATACCAAGATCAAAAAAGTGGGGATGGGAGTCGTACTCATATATTTGGAAAAGGTAGTCCTGCCTTACTCTTTCTTAATGTTAGAGGGGTCCACAAACAATGAAGCAGAATACCAGGCTCTCATTGTAGGACTGGAACTGACACTTCAAGTAAAAGTAAAACATTTTAAGATAAAATTTTATTTAGAACTAGTCATCAAGAAAGTTAATGGTGATTATGTTATAAAAAAGGAAGAGATAATCCCATTGTTTGACCATGCCTGAGGGTTAATGGAGGAATTTTCTTCAGATCCGACATTAACTCATGTCCTCATGTCACAAAATTCATAGGATGATGCGTTACCAAATTCAGAAACAGCTTTGATTGATACAAAATGGGATGAAAAAGTCAACAACATTTCCCAACATCAGATAATTTCACTATTCATTCAGGACGACATAGAAGAAATCAATAAGATTAGTCTCCTACCTGATCTATATAGTCCCACCACTAGCTAGATGAATCCCATTGTGGACTACCTTAAAAAGGGAGATATCCCACCATATAGGGTCATAAGAGAGTAAATCTAGAGATGATTAATTAATTTTGTTTAGTATGATGGCATAAATCAACAAAAGGTCCTATATAAGAGGGGCCTTGATGGGATCCTTTTCAGATGCATTTATAGAGAATAGAACACCACCATTATGAAGGAAGTACACATAGGAGATTGCATGGATCATCAATTAGGATCCAATATTTCACATCAAATTTAGAGGCTAGGAAACTACTCACCCACTGTGATGTAGGATTGCATTGAATTCACCAAGAAGTTCCATTCTTGTCAAGTTCATGCCAATTTCATCCACCAACCCCTGAAGTTAATTCACATGGCTAATTACTCCTAGACATTTTCCATATGGGGAATGTACATCATGGGAGCATATCCCCCCCTACGGCCAAGCAATTAAAGTATATTCTCATAGAAATAAACTTCTTTTCCAAATCTGAAGAAGTTTTACCCCTTAAAGAGGTCAGGGTGAGAAGCATTGCCAGCTTTGTGAAATCCAATACCATCACCAGATTTGGTGTCCCTCATACAATACTGATTGGAAACAACACCAATTTCTATTTTGTTTAATTGAAGAAATTATATCAGGAGTATGGTATCATGACTAACCATTCATCCTGTTACCATGCAGTAGCCAATGGACAGATATAGGCCTCCAATAGGACCCTATCCTACATACTTTAAAAGATGGTAGACAAGGACATGAAATCATGGTTGAACAATATCATCCATGGTCTATGGGATTACCAGACCACAACCCACACTACCACTTAAGAAACCCCATACTCATTAGTATACTGGACAAAGGAAGTTCTACTCATTGAGGCCCAATTACCCTTGCTCCGCATTTCCATCTGTGATCAGCTATCCATAGCTGAGAAATCCCAAAAAATGGCTTGATGAGTTAGAGAAACTAGAAGAGAAAATATTACACACCTTTCACTATTTATAAGTTTACCAAAACTAAATTGCACAGGCCTTCAACAAAAATGTGGGCCTTCAATCTTTTGTCGAAGGAGAATTGGTGTTGGTCCTCATAGCTATGATGATACTTGGAAAGAACCCTCCAAAATTAGATCCAAAATGGTAGGGACCACATTTCATACACAAGGTATACTCCAACGGAGAATAATACTTAATTTTAATGGACAAACAACTTATTATATCTCATACCAATGCAAGGTTCTTGAAAAAATATTTCATATAGCCAAAAGAGCCATCATCCTAATAAAATGATGTTAAACTATAGGATGAAAAGTCCTCACTGTATGATTATAAAATACATACCAGGAACCGTCCTTACCACACTATTATAAACTATATGTATGGTCCATACCCTATGAATTTAAACTAAGAGTTATTATACTTACCATAAGAAGTTAAACTACATGATCTCTATCATCCTAACCAAACAATGTTAAACCATATAGAGATCATTGTTCCGATCAATGATTCATCACACATGAGTTATATCTATGTGGGAGAAGGATGAAATTCCCTTGCTCCTACATGAGTGTCATATCCACATGGGAACTCTCTTCCTCCAGAACTATTTGTATCTTGATTGTTTCCCTTGTGGGATACATAATGATACCCAGATTATGCATCCTAGCCTAGCCGCCACCATAAAAAAAGTCCCCTCCTTGCATATAGACTAAATTGATGCAAGGATATTTCTTAACAGAACTAATTATTCCTTGATTCTCATTTCCAATGAGATGCGTAGAGATATTTCAATCCTATATCTTAGTCCAACCACCAAATGATATAAAAACACCTCTGTTGTACCATTTACTGCCTTTATATTATGAAATAACCCCTTGACACTCCTTGTTTCTCACACCAAGAATAACTCAAATGTGCTTAGGAATTGTGGTAAGGGATTCCCCTACTTGAAAAAAGAGTGAAGGTACATGAAAAGTACATCATCACAAAATAATAGTTAAAATATACCCCTCCCTGTGCATGAGTCAGCCCAATATAGGGAACACAATTTTGGAACTATGTGTGGCATGATTCCTTGTCGTGCAGGATATGTTGTGACACCCAGATTATACATCTTGGCCCAACCAATACTATAAAAAATAATTAAATTAACCTTTCCTGCGTATGGGTCATAATTGCATTGGAAAATTCCTCGAACTATGTTCGGATTAATTATCAACCCAACAAGAGACATATTACCTGGTGGATCTGCACAAGTTTCTTATAAAAAAGGCCAGTTAAACCAAGGTAAAATGAATCCTTAGGAGATAATTTTTGTAACACCCCGAGATTTTATGAAAAATATTCTTTTTAATTTCATTAATTCCTTGTGTTGTATGCTACACCAAAAGGAGCTTGCACAACACACATCCTTGACTTGCCTTGCATTACACGCAATCGCGACCTTCCTCGATAGTGTGTGTAGTACGCAATAACGAGTTTTTCTAAACAAAAATATGCTATTACAATATTATTAAAACTAGCCTTTATGAATAGTAATAACCACTTTTTGAAATTTTGTAAATTTTATTTTTCAAAATGGACTTCATTTTTGGATTCGGAATACCGTCTCCACACCGTGGTGTAATCTTTTTTCTACCACCACCTTAATTGGATGGGTATAATGGTGTAAATAATAACTATATATGATTATTGTAAAGTGATATTTATTATGAAATATTATACATACACTCCAATACAATTCCACGGTCATGGGAACGATATCATCGCTCGTGCGTACGTACGGAATACCGTCTCCACGATGTGATGCGACTCGTTATACATGATCTTCATTGAATAATGATTATATAAATGAATTGAATGAATGAATATGATATATATTACACTAATACCATTCTGGAATTGAGGTATCTATAACCTAAAGGGAAGAATAAGAATTTATTCGGCAAAACATGCATAAGAACAAAAAGTAATAAACACCCGAATATCAAGTAGCAATGAAATATTACTAATAATAAGATAAGAATATGACCATATATGATATAATAAAAATAATTATGATTCTGTAATAAGTCAATAACATTATTTAAATCATTATACAGGAGGTTCGGACACTTACGAAGAAAATCAGACCTAAGGTAAGGGATAATTTTGCAAATCTCATTTTTATCCGAGATTGCTTATTCGTCAGTATTTACTGGGGTTATTTCTATCATCCATGTCCATGTTTTATAAAAGTGTTTTCATGTATGTTTAAAGTCCTTTTTACCCATTTTTGACTTTTACTACATGGTATGTATGGAATCTTTCTATTACGAGGTACTTTGTGGCTTTTTCGATAAAAGTACGAGAAGAATGTTTTTTTAACTTATACGGCATGAATGGATTTTTAAAAAAATATTTCCAAGAATCTTCATTTACAAGTTTTCAAGTTTATTTTTAATCAACTTCTTTTAGTTTATAATTTTATGACATGTTAAGAAAGGAAAAATGTTTTTGAAGTAAAAAGGATATTTTCCTCAAGAATGGAGTTCAAGTGTTTTATCAAAATTATTTTCCATATAAGATAATAAAGGGTTCTGTTTCTATCCCTATTATTACATTGATTTGAATATGTTTTGATGGAAATATTTTTATGAATTCCTTTATCTTATATGAATTGTTTTATGATGTCACGATGTTTAAGATTTCCATTTTTATTACATGGGTTATGCTATGATGTATGGTTTATGATTTTGTGGCACACATAAGAATGGTATCATTATGAGATGGGTGGGACCTATATCTCCCTCCAATGCATTGGGTAAAGATTTTATATCTCATGAGATAGACATGGCTGGAACGGCAGGTTAAACCGGTTCAGTGAAACATGAATGAAACGAGGAGTGAACTCGGTTCAGAAATGGACTTTGTCCACTAAGATAGTCTTGGAAATGAGTCTTGACTAATAAGAAATGATTCTCTATTATTATGTGTGTATTCCACAAAGTTTCATGTTTTAAGTTATGATTATTGGGATTACATTTCACTACTATGATTTATCCCATGTTATGATATTATGATCTATTTTGCAGGTTAAGATTTCCAAAATGTTATGTTCTTATTAATATGATGTGATTGATATTTTTTTTACCCTTACTGAGCATTTGAGCTCACCCTTTTATGTTTTCTTTTCTCCAGGATATAAAGAAAGATTTTAGGTAAGATATTTATGGGAGGTGTTGAAGATCTTTCACCATGATTAGAAGATTATATTCTGAGTTTCCAAAGACACTAAAATATTACGGTCCTTGTGTGTGTGTTTTTGTTATGTACTAAGTATTCCGCAAAAGTAATGTAATGTTCATGTACGTTAAGCTTCGGGTCTCTACAGTTGGTATCAGAGGAAAGGTTTAGTAAACCTTTGGAAACTAGGATGCGAGAACTTTAGTGAGATCCCTAGAGATATTTCTAAGGTATGTCTAGGGATGTCCCTAAGGTTAAGTATAATTATAGGTTATAGTCCTATAATTATGGTAACGATCTTAGAATTAAACCTAAGATGTTAGATATTGAAGGTACTCCCCCTTTATTATATTGTTTTCCCTAGCGTGATTTTTACCTCTCACACTATTCTTTTTGGGTTTTAGACGATGGCTGGAACCCGAAGGAACCGTGTTGATTAATGCAATGGACAATGCAATGATTGTACTCCTAAACAAACAAATGTTATGGGAGATGGAGTGAAAAATCTTATTGCTATACTTACACAAGCTATGAATCATTATGGACTTCCAAATGAGCAGAGAAGGGAACAATATTCTATTGAGTCCTTCATGAGGCAACGTCCACCTTCTTTCAGTGGGTCTTCTGATCCATTTGTTGCTAAACAATGGATCAGTACCACTGAAAAGATATTTTCAGTTCTTCAATGTTCTAAACATGATAAAGTCATCTTAGCAGTGTATCGTTTGGAAGGTGATGCTGATCAATGGTGGAATCTTATCAAGAATACGAGGCCAATAGATGAAATTGAGTCCATGGAATGAGACGAGTTCAAGAACTTATTTTTCAATAAGTACTTCCCTCGTATTTTTCGAACAAAGATGGAGAATGAGTTTCTTGAACTAAAGAAAAAGGATGATGAATTTGTTAGTGTATACGAAGTGAATTTTACAAGGATTGCAAGGTATGCATATGGCTTTATAATCCAAATTGAAAGTAAAGTTGATCGATTCTTCAGTGGCTTAAAACCAAATCTTCGAAGGGAATTAGCTATAAGAGACTTTAGTAGCTATGAAGAAATTGTGTGTTGTGATATCAAGGTAGAAATGGAACTTGGTGTTACTTATCCATCTCATAGTTTTGACAAGAAAAGAAAGATGGAGTTCAAGGAGAAATCTCAAAATAATGGTGAAAAGAAGATGAATGTTTCCTTATGCTCAAAGTGTGGAAAGAAGCATGGTGGAGATTGTCTTAAAGGGACTAGAAAATGCTTTAAGTGTGGAAAAGAAGGTCATCGAGCAGCTGAGTTTTGAAGTAATGGAAAAAGGGTTTCTAATGATGTGAATAAAGAAAAGACTGCAGAGAACGCACCACCAACACTTCAATGCTTCAAGTGCAAGGAAATGGGGCATTATGCTAATAAATGCCATAATCCAAGGGTTAGTGATGATCGACATGATCAACCACTTAAGGCAAAGGACAAAGGGAAATCACATGCGATCACTATTGGCGATGTTGAATATGACAACGATGTGGTGGAATGATTAAGTGTTTATGTAATGGGATTCCAAAATAATTTTGTATATAGTATCGTGGAATATTAGAATATTTATGTATTGGTCTATTGTGGTTTTCAATAATTTTATGGTACCGGTAACTATGAAAAGTGATTGAGATATTTTTTGAAAAAAGATGATATGCGCATAATAAAGGGATAAGGAGAAAATGAAATGTTTGACAGTATTCATGAGCTCATGACTGATATAAGGAAATAGTTATATCATGGTTTGAGGTTTTGGTATGTGAAAAGAGTTAACTTTTGACAACACTCATGTTTTCGCTAAGATTCAATAGGTATTCATTTTTTTTCAATAAAATACATGATTAAGGCCTTCGAATGTTTGGAATGTGACCAACAAGACATATCTCATGATATATGGGGATCAACAATGGTATTAACATGCTAGTTGTATGAACTCTTTGGTAATCGTTTTCACTATAATATGAGATTAGATAGAATTATTTTGGATAAGCCTAAATATTGGAATGGATTATGTTGGAAATAAGTTAGTATTGTTTAAGGATAGAAGTTTTTTTGATATTATTTATGGGATGTTATACTAATGTAGTTTTAGAAAAAGGACAACCTGCAGGATGGGCGACAACCCATCGCGTTGGACAAGGCTATGGGAATCGAACCCACAACTGAAGTGCGACTGACCTTTATCGCCTACCACTGGCCTACAGGAAGTCCCTGTTTAGTAGAAACTAGTTTTATTATATTAAGCAGTATGATATATGAAGTATAAGTCCATTTTAGGAACCATATATGATTAATCTCACTATAGATGGACTTATGTAAGTTTTGATAACTTTTCTAACCTTTTGTTTGAGACAGATGGAATGACCCATCATTCTATCACATGATCTGCTAACACATCATGAATTACAAATTCAACTTCATTTCTTTAAGAGATGAAGTGGAAATTGTCCAAAGAACGACCAACGGTGAGACTATACCAAAATCACAAAAGTATTTCTTCTAATTCCAATTTCATCAACTTTAGGGAAATGATCTTGAAAACCAAAAATGTTGTCCTAGTGCTCTTATATCTGATGAATCATATGGTAACTTAGATCGTCACAAATTTATGGCTTTGTGATTGCTGGCTTTTTCATATCCATGTTCTCTACCACTCTCCATCAGAATATGATGGTTCGATTTCTCTTCCATATCCATATTTTCACCTATGTGGAAACCCAGTGATTAGTTTATTTGGGTAACCATTACATTTCATACTTTTGTTTTTAAAGATTGGTTTTGGTATTCCTTTTTACGATGTGGGTTTCTATTAAAGAAACTTTTGATTAGTAAACCATTTATAACCCCAACGAATTTCGAGGGCGAAATTCATTTTAGGGGGGGGGGGGGGGGTAGAATGTAACACCCCAAGAGTTTATGAAAAATATTCTTTTTAATTTCATTAATGTCTTGTGTTGTACGCTACACCAAAAGGAGCTTGCACAACACGCATCCTTGACTTGCCTTGCATTACACGCAATCGCGACCTTCCTCGATAGTGTGTGTTGTACGCAATAACGAGTTTCACTAAACAACAATATTCTATTAAAATATTATTAAAAATAGCCATTATAAATAGTAATAACCACTTTTTGAAATTTTGTAAATTTTATTTTTCAAAATGTACTTCATTTTTGGATTCAGAATACCGTCTCCATGCCGTGGTGTAATATTTTTTCCACCAGCACCTTAATTGGATGGGTATAATGGTGTAAATAATAACTATATATGATTATTGTAAAGTGATATTTATTCTGAAATAGTATACATACACTCCAATACAATTCCACGATCATGGGAACGATATCATCGCTCGTGCGTACGTACGGAATACCGTCTCCATGATGTGATGTGACTCGTTATACATTATCTTCATTGAATAATGATTATATAAATAAATTGAATGAATGAATATGATATATATTACAATAATACCATTTTGGAAATGAGGTATCTATAACCTAAAGAGAAGAATGTAAAGACCCGTAAAATTCAAGGGAAATTTTTTCTTAATTTTCTTTGGAATTTTACAAGAGCGCGGTTTCTGACGGCACCTGATTCCGAGGCCCGGAGTGCCCGAAATTAATTTCCGAAGTTTGGCTCGGGTACGTTCAGTGAACGAATGAGCGGGATTTCCTAACTTTTGATCCGGTGCTCGGAATTGAAATCTGAGGACACCGATGAACTCGTAGCGCCGATATTCGCTTAAGGAGACCTTTCCCGAAGTTGCGTTTGCCTAGGAGGAGATGTTTAATTTTCTGGATGAAATGAAGAGTAAAATAAATTTGTTATACAATATTTATTTTATTTATCTTCTTAAGTGGTTATATCCTAAGTGTGGAAGTTGGGGTGGAATCACAAGTTCCTAACTAACCAAGTGAGGATTAAGGTGAGGTGGGGCCCACACGATCCCCAACCCTTCACCTTCCCCTTAACTCTCTTCTACCCCCTTAAACTCCCTTGCACTTAATGTGTCAAAACCCCTCAAATTCCCTAACTCCCCTCTCTCCCTCTTAAAGGCTTGACAACTTAACTTTTAATTAATTATACAACTCATGTATAATTAATAAGTGAGTTTAATTTTGAGTTTTTGAAATTCAAACTCTTGAATTCCAAAGGTTGGGTTGTGTTAATAAATTAAGTGTAAGCTTGATTTATTTTTGGGGTTAGTTCCTTTGTTACTTGAGAGGATTGGGAGAATCGTTGAGAGACTTGAAGATCTTCTTCGTCTTCGACGAAGAACGTGAAGAACGGTTCTTCTCCGACAAAGAACATCGATCCCACGACCATCGAGACTCGGCGTCCCGGATTCTTCCGTCTTCATCTTCCTCCTCGATAAGGGAGAAGTCGCTGACCGTGGTAATCATCGCCAACGACAACGTACCTCTCTTCTTTGTCTTAAGCGACAAGTGAAGAGACGTCGTTCCCTCCTCGGACGCACCCCGACGTCCACGGAATCTACGTCCGACGCCGCGACGCCTTCCTCCGCGATAACCGACGTGTGACGTCAATTTTCAAGGTAGGGGGTTTGTCCTTTTTAAATTACGTGTTTTCATTCCCTCGAACATGAAAGAATAATCCGTTGGGCGTAGTTCCAAATTTTATTAAAAATTTGTGAAACTTTCATTGTTGTGTTTATACGATTGGCCAACTGATATCGTTATAACGGGAGGAGACCGGACCGCACGAACACGGCCGATTCTCCTCCCCCTTCTATTCTTTCGTGTTAATTTAGCGGAGACAGCGCGGTGTCGTCGCAACCGCGCAGGAACAAAAGAATTAATGGCCGGAGCGAGCTGCGACGAAGAAACGCGGTGCCGACGCACCGCGTCGTTGTTTACGAAAGAGACCGCGGCCGGAGACGGGCCGCGGCGGAACAAGGAGGCGACCGGCGGCCAGCCGGGCCACCGGCGCCGGAGATCATGAAGGGCCGCGGCCCTACGACCGCGGCGGAGCAGCCAGGGGCGCCGGCCTCGCCGGCGCCGGAGAACAGGAAGGCCGCGGCCCTACGGCCGCGGCGGAGCAGCCAGAAGGCGGCCGGCCTCGCCGGCCGCCGGTTTGGTTAGGAGGCGGGACCCGCGGGTCCCGCGTGAGAAAGAAACGGCCGGCCTTAGGCCGGCCGAGATCCGAAAAAGGGGGGGTTTACCCCCCCGCGTGCGGCACATGCGCGGCCCCCTGGCCGCGCCGCCGCGCCGCCACCGGCCGGGCCGGGTCCAGCGGACCGGGTCGGGCCGACCCGGTTCGGGTCAGACCAGGGGGGGTCGGGCCGGGTCGGCCCAGACCCGGACCCCCCGTTTTCGAGACGACTTCGGTCTTTTGTCCATAACTTGAGCCACGGACCTCCGATCGATGAACCGTCTGCGGCAACGCGATCCTTGGATCGAGACGGTCGTTTCGGTATACTATACTCAAGGCGCACCTTCTTTTTCGGGAGCCTACGTGGTTAAAACTCCGTAGTTAAGCGTGCTTGGCTTAGAGTAGTGATCAGGATGGGTGACCTCCTGGGAAGTTTCCCAGGGTGGGTGTGAGACGGAAAGGCTGATATCTTTCAGACTGGACGTCCGATTGACGAACCGTCAGCGGTGATGCGATCCTTGGATCGAGACGGTCGTTTCGGTTTATCGCACTCAAGGTTTCGGATTACTTTGAGTTCGGCCGGGTTGGTTCGTTCACGAAACCAACCGGGCCTTCGGAGCGGAAACGCTCATATCTTGAGCTACGAACGTCCGATCGACGTGCCGTCAGCTTTGTTGTGTTCCTCTTAGTGAGACGGATCTTTTGGCATACTCCTCCCGAGGTTTGGATGCAGGTGGAGTACTGTCGGGTTGGTTTTGCCTTAAAAACCAACCGGGCCCCGGGGACGAAAATGCCAATAACTCTCAGACCGGGCGTCCGATCGACGCGCCGTCTGTTGCGTTGAGTTCCTGTTGACGATACGGAACTTTTGGATACATCAACTCTGGACTTTGTGACAGTTGATGTATCAGCCTCTCGGCTCATGGAGCGGACCCTCCGAACGAGCTTGCTGTGTGCGGGAACCCTAGTGCTGGCTGCGACTGTTACTGTGACTACTACTGCTACTACTGCTACTGTGTGGATTCGACGACGACGACTACAACACTCAGCGATCCTACGTGGATCAGTGCTACAGGTCCTGTGTGGGCCCGATCCTGTGTGGATTCGACGACGACGACTTCAGCACTCAGCGATCCTACGTGGATCAGTGCTACAGGTCCTGTGTGGGCCCGATCCTGTGTGGGTCCGATCCTGTGTGGGTCCGCGCTCAGCGGTTCTGTGTGAGCCAGCGCCTACAGGTCCTGTGTGGGCCCGATCCTATGTGGGTCTTTGCGGGGGTTAGTTACCTATCGATCCTTCGTGGGTCCGACGACTTAGATGGATCAGAGATCATCTTTATCGTCCTTTGGTTAGTTACCTATCGATCCTTCGTGGGTCCGACGACTTAGATGGATCAGAGATCATCTTTATCGTCCTTTGAAGAAGTATACCTGTGTGAGCTGAATCTGTTGCTTTCCTGTGTGGATTGTGTTGTGAAATCCTGTGTGGATTACGTTTTGCTTTCCTGTGTGGAATACGTTTACTTTCCTGTGTGGACTGAGTTGTACTTGGGCTTGGAGGTTGGAGCGTATTTGAATTTGATGACTTAGGTATATGTATGGGCATATACCTAAGCAGAGTCGGTTGTTACTTCGTGATTGTACCTTTCTTCGTGGTTTATCCTTTGTGGATTTGAGAGACCTTCAGGGATCTCGGGGTCCCTACTGAGTAGTTTATACTCACCCCTGCACGGGCTTTGCCCGCACTACGTTGTGTTGGATGCAGACGATGGACAGCGTTGACCTTAGCTGAGGCTTGCAAAGCGGGACGGTACCCGGAGGTGGACCACTGGGCGGGACGTGCACGGAGCGGACGGCGGAACCCGTGGAGCAGAGGAGCTATCTGTACCCACCCTTCAGGTGGGATTTCCAGTGGACAGCTCGGAGTAGCGGCTTTTACTTTTCAGTTGCTGTTTTCCCTTTCGAGTTGTACTTTACTTTGAGTTTGGGTTTGTAT
The DNA here is from genome assembly GCA_963277665.1 of Viscum album. NCBI lineage: Eukaryota > Viridiplantae > Streptophyta > Magnoliopsida > Santalales > Viscaceae > Viscum > Viscum album. The sequence goes on from OY728166.1 coordinate 1,478,982,411, forward strand.
TCTGGCCCATTTACTTTTCCGCACTTTCAGTTGTACTCTGCTTTTGTTTAGTGTTTACTTTCCGCTTGCTTACTCTGTGGTGTTTGTTTACTTTACAAAGGCAATGCCTTTCCTTTTTACCGGGATTTACGCCTTGGTGCTAGTCGCCAGCCCCTGGCCTATGGAAGGCGGGCTTGGGGTAGTCACGGCACGGACCCCGAGGGCAGGTCGTGACAAAGAATAAGAATTTATTCGACAAAACACGCATAAGAACAAAAAGTAATAAACACCAGAATAACAAGTAGCAATGAAATATTACTAATAATAAGATAAGAATATGACAATATATGATATCATGAAAATAATTATGATTCTAGAATAAGTCAATAACATTATTTAAATCATTATACAGGAGGTTCGGACACTTACGAAGCAAATCAGACCTAAGGTAAGGAATAATTTTGCAAATCTCATTTTTATCCGAGATTGCTTATTCATCAGTATTTACTGGGGTTATTTCTATCATCCATTTCCATGTTTTATAAAAGTGTTTTCATGTATGTTTAAAGTCCTTTTTACCCATTTTTGACTTTTACTACATGGTATGTATGGAATCTTTCTATTACGAGGTACTTTTTGACTTTTCTGATAAAAGTACGAGAAGAATGTTTTTTAACTTATACGACATGAATGGATTTTTAAAACAATATTTCCAAGAATATTACTTTACAAGTTTTCAAGTTTATTTTTAATCAAATTCTTTTAGTTTATAATTGTATGACATGCTAAGAAAGGAAAAGTGTTTTTGAAGTAAAAATGATATTTTCCTCAAGAATGGAGTTCAAGTGTTTTATCAAAATTATTTTCCATCTAAGATAAGAAAGGGTTCTGTTTCTATCCCTATTATTACATTGATTTGACTATGTTGTGATGGAATTATTTTTACGAATTCATTTATCTTATATGAATTGTTTTATGATGTCACGATGTTTAAGATTCCCATTTTTATTACATGGGTTATGCTATGATGTATGGTTTATGATTTTTTGGCACACATAAGAATGGTATCATTATGATATGGGTGGGACCTATATCTCCCTCCAATGCATTGGGTAACGATTTTATATCTCATTAGATAGACATGGCTGGAACGGCAGGTTAAACCGGTTCAGTGAAACGGGACTGAAAAGAGGAGTGAACTCGGTTCAGAAACGGACTTTGTCCACTAAGATAGTCTTGGAAATGAGTCTTGACTAATAAGAAATGATTCTCTATGATTATGTGTGTATGCCACAAAGTTTCATGTTTTAAGTTATGATTATTGGGATTACATTTCACTACTATGATTTATCCCATGTTATGATATTATGATCTCTTTTGTAGGTTAAGATTTCAAAAATGTTATGTTCTTATGAATATGATGTGATTGATATTTCTTTTGTTTACCCTTACTGAGCATTTGATCTCACCCTTTTAGGTTTTCTTTTCCCCAGGATATAAAGAAAGATTTTAGGTAAGATCTTTATGGGAGATGTTGAAGATCTTTCACCATGATTAGAAGATTATATTCCGAGTTTCCAAAGACACTAAATTATTACGGTCCTTGTGTGTGTGTTTTTGTTATGTACTAAGTATTCCGCAAAAGTAATGTAATGTCCATGTACGTTAAGATTCGGGTCTCTAAAAGTTTCCTACCTTTATATGAATAATGTATTCCAAGCCCCGTATAATTTCTTCTGATCATAAAATTCTTGGAACCATGGTTTAAATTTTCTTTCCCGATTGCACCTAGGTTATACCAGAATATCCCAAACCAATTATCCCATCATCACTCATGTTTTTTATGGAAATTCATCCCCACAACATGAAGTTAAACTATTCTACCAACATCCTCACCACATGATGTTATATTTAATGGAAAAAATGTTCTCAATGCACAATGTTAAAATGTATAGCATAATAGTGTTCTCACGTGAGAGGACATTGCCTCCGACATTGGTCACCTACCATGCCATGCCACAGAACTACATATGGCTGGATTCCTACCCCGGAAGGATACATAGTGATGCTTGGACATTCATATGGATCTAGCCACATCCCCTAAAAAAATTCCCTTTCCATGTGTATGGGTCAGACTTGCATAGGGAACTTCAAGAACTATGTATGAATTGATTTCTACTCAGGAAGTATACATAGTGATTCCAAGACTTTCATCCTCATAAAAAAACCACAGAGGTGAAATATAACCCCTATCTGTATGGACTAGACCAACATTGTGTTCTCTTTTTTTTTTAATTTTTAAAGGTTTGGGCCGAAGTCTCAATTTATTATTTGAAAGCAAAGACCTCTTTAGACTGGGTAGAGGGAGACCCATTACATAGCCCGAAGGCCCAAGGCCAAGTGTCCTGAATACAAGGCTTGAAAGGACATTTTTATGGCCCAAAGGACCCCTCAGTGAACAGTACTGCTACAGTACCCGCGCTACTATAGTACCTACTACAGTACCGCCACCGCTACAGTATCTGCTACAGTCCCTCCGCTGCTACAGTGCTACCGCTGCTACAGTGCCGCCACTGCAACAGTACCTACTACATTGTGATGTCCAGATCCCATGACCCAAACCTAGCCATAGAGAACATAGAAATGTCCCCTAATATATATGAAAACTAAGTCAAAGTTGCGGGGTTCTCAAAAAATCCCTATTTTCATGACCATTTCAAGAATAACCACATTCCCCTCTTTCATGCCATGTCATCTATGTCCTTTCCGTACGATGTTAAATTGAATAGAAATTGTCCTAATTGTTTGATAGTAAACTGTATGACAAAAATTCCTTACTGTATGACATTAAATTATAAAACATCACGATGTTATCACCCCAGAGGACATTGAATCTGACATTGTTCACCTACCATGTAATCCTATAGAAACCTGTCTATATAGGATATGTAGCGACACTCGGATTTCTCGTCTTGGCCCATCCACCCAAAAAAATGGTTAAAAATGCATATTTTCCTCTGTGTATGGGTCATAAATACACAAAACATTTACCAATAATAGCAACGCCCGACCTGATTCCTATTATTACAGGATACATAGTGACAACCAGATCTTTAAACTCGAGTCTGGTTTCAACAATGGAATCAAAATTCCACCTACGTACGAGTAAGATCTATATAGATAATTCCCATTTACATGGTTAATCATGGATTAAATATTTCTAATATATCTAGGAACATCATTTACATTTATCAAAATCCATGTATCATGAAATTTTGAATCTACAAAAACCTCCAAGACCATCAGAAATGGACGATCAGTGTCCCAAGGACACCTTTTTTTGACTATACACAATATACCCTGGTGGCTTTGAATAAGTTTCCCATAAAAAATTCCTATTAACCAAATTAAAATTCATCCTCAGGAGAGGATTTTACTACCTCCATTCACACCAATGGATTTCATGCCCCTTATAATTTCTCTCTATCCAAGAAGCCTCAGAAAAATGGTTTACACTCTCCTCCCCCCTTATATATTGGGCATGATAGGACATATGGGCCAGATTATCCTCTAGTTAATCTGGGATTCTATCTCAATGTCCTAATCATATGAAATTAAGACTGCATGATGATTGATACCCAATGTTCATCTTGATACCCAGCTGCAACAAATATTGAAAATACCATTTCCCAACATACGAATCATACCTACATAGAAAATTTCCAATCACAGTAATGGATTTCCCCCCATGTTCCAATTCATGAAATAAATACACACATGAAATTACAATATGATCCCCACCTCATTAGTGAGATCGTATACCAAATGAAAACACCCCATTCCTATGTGTGAACTAGATCCACATATGGAGAAACCTTAAAAGCACTACATATGGATTTATTATTATAATCATAGGATATGTAGTGATGCCTGAATCTCATATCCTGGGTCCAACAATGAAACAAAATCATCCCCCCATTTCCTGTGCATGGGTCAGACATGTGCATGGAACCTCCTCACCCATGTATGAGGAGAACACATTTACCTATTATTGGGAAATTTCATCTTGAAATTCCCCTTTCATGTTTAGTCACTCCATTTTCACAAAACATACTTTGTTTTAGAAAGGTTAGAATCCCCATAACCACCCTTGGCCATCATAAATGGTAGGTCAATGTCCTAAGGACACTTTTTTTGGATTATGCACAATATTCCCAAGTGGATCTGCATAAGTTGACCACAAAAAAGTCCTGTAAACTAAAGAAATTTTCATCCATATGAGAGACTTTATTATACCTATGTACACCCCTTTGACCTCTAAATCCCACTTCACTCCCTGGTTTTAGAAACCCCCCAGATTACAGTTTTTATATTTTCTCCCCTTTCATGACTAAAGATGATAGAAAATTCCTAGTCAAACTAATGTTAAAAGTGCTAATTGTATACCTTGTTGGTTAGAGTAAAAAATAATAGATCATTAGTCTCAAATGTCCATGTTTCACAATGTTAAAATACACCATGCTTTGACACTACTTTACATAAGCCAAATATGTATGGGATTAGTCTCTTGTTAATGATCATAGTTGATAAAATTTCATGATACAATTCAAACACCACTCCTTTGATAAGACACCCCTTGTGGTCTTGAGAAATCTAAGTTCCCATAAGATTCCCTAGACATTGAAAATGGAGGGTCAGTTTTCTGAGGACACATTTTTTTGACTATGAATAATATGCCCCAATGGCTCTGCATAAGTTGACCACAAAAAGGGGCCTATAAACCAAAGGAAAATTCGTCTTCAGGAGAGGATTTTCCTACTTCCTTACACCCCATGGCTTCCATGCCCCATATAATATCCTAAATCTAGAAACCAAAAAACCGTGGTAAAGAAAAATCCCACATTCATGTCTAAAAATTATTTGGACATCATCGGTCAATGATTTTCAATTGGGTCCCTTTCTCCGCAATTCATGGTCAAAGATGTTCAACCTAAAACATTAGTAATGTTAGTCTAGGCTTGGAAGACTTTAAAATTCCCATTAAAATAGAAACAAAACTCACCAGGATAAAAACCTACAAAGGGAGTACTAGAAAAAAGTTGAGTATGAGCTCGCTAAACATATGTTTTGAATGTTTTAGAAAAAATATTGAGCAATTGAAAATCAAAAGAGGCACAAAATCTTGTTAGGTAGAAAAACAACAAAGGGAGGCTTAAGAAAAATTCAATTTATACCTACTAAGCCCATTCCAAACTGGGTTTAGGAAAAAATTATGGTCATAATAGAAAATGCACAATGTTTGTAGTGTTTTCCATGTAACCCTAGAAATAGTCAAACTATGCTCATAGAGTCCCTAAACATAGGAAAAAATTAGAGCATTATTTGATCTTTCATTCAAATCATGACTAGTTTTATATTCGAATAGCATCCTCTTTATCCCGATCAGAACGCATTCTAATGGGGAGAATTTTTTGGGTCTTAAAAACATTACGAAGGAAATAAAGGTAATCCATTTATTTGGAAATGGAAGGAAAACAAATCAAAGGAATATTTGAAGACCAAATGTTTAAAAGAGATAAAATGGAAAAGGAAAAAAAGTCAAGCCACAAAGTATAAACCTTTCGTAGGCTACTGCTCTGTATGGCGGTCCACTTCTCAAAATGTCTATAAACTAAATAGTTCATGGGAAAAAGATGGAGAATCCAACTCCCCAAAAATTAAATCATCAATGGGAGATGGAAATATCCACCCCGCACATAAAATCCCTCAAAAACTACAATGGTTATCTAGAAAGATGAAACCGAGAGCTTCCCATGAACAAAACGAAGTCGTTTATAGGGACTAAGAGGCGATCGTTGCCTCCTTAGATAGTGTCCCCATGCCCCGTTGACTGAGTCACATGTGGGATAAGTTTCTCTTGTGGGATTCTACAAAATAGGGGTCAGAACCTCATTGTATATTCCTGGATACACCGACATCCAGTTCCTACGCCTATCTATAAAAGGACATCGAGGCAGACTGAAAAATGGTTGGATTAATTTTAGGATATTTGAATAATTATTGATCAATGAAGGCACAGGAGAAGAGAGCACTGTGAAATATGGACTCCTTTGGTGATTCTTTGTAGGAAAAACCCACTATATAACAATAAGAAAAAGAAACTAAAATAATTAGAAAACTACAAACCCCACAACCCTTGTGAATATATTTACCATGAGGAACTAAACCAATTTACCTTTTTTAATTAGGAGTCCCATGTAGAAAAGATCTATAGGGGCAGAACACCACCCCAAATAGCGAATCACTATGTGGATGAAACTCAGCCCTGCGTAGCACCATGCTACACAGATGGAACCTGGATCCACATAGCAAATCACTATGCAGACCAAACCCAAGCCAACATACCCCCATGATATACAGATGGCCCCCCTATCTATATATAATTATTCTATGTAGAGGAAACGCCATCCCGCGTACGGATATTCTATTTAGAATGGGATATCCTAGGGAGTTATACCCTCTAGTTCCATACATTTCCTTTTGTTTCCATCATATCATCGATTGTCCCTTTGAAAGATAATCCAAAAACACTAGGCTCTGGGCTCTTCCAAATCCACCAGACATTTATGATGAGACTATCAAGCACATCAGTGTGCCCTTTTAAGTTTACATACCATGGTAAGCAGAGTCACATGGGTAATCCTTGTAATAGGATAGACCCTTGGAATGTACAAAAGTTTACACTACCATCTTAACTCAGGTTCCAACCTTGGGATAATCATGTGAAACTCCTCATTATAGGGATAAAGGGGAACCAATGGACTTTACCATTGATGAGGGTAAATATTAAACAATATAGATCGTTCTTTCATTTATTTTTGACAAGGAATGACACTCCTCACCTTTCCTAGAACCAATTTTTGGGCACTCCCACTATGGTAAGCCCCTAGATTTTATGGGAGTAGGTGGAACTATTTATCCTCTTCACCTCATCTTGGGACATATCCATATAGATTTAAAAACATTAATATCCTAGATATGAAAATAATAGAGGAAAAATACAAAATCAAAGTCCCTATCTCTCCCCCTTTGGGCACCAGCACCATCCATCAACAGATGGGGAAGGTTGTGTGATCTTCAGATCTAATGGTGTCTCTTGTTTCTTACACCGAGAATGACTTACATGGGCTTATATATTAGTGGAAATCATGAAATCTACATAATCCAATACTTAAAATGGGCCTTATCCACAGATTTAATACTCAACCATAAATCGATTGGGTATCTCCCATGCATAAGCCCCACTTCGAATCCGACCAAGAGAAATTCTCATATTATGGGAATCCTATTCGATGTAGTCCCCGACCATATCCAAATGGTCCTTAGATTAGGTGTAATCCCCAATCATTCCCCCTTTAATGGGTATATTCCATGCGTGGTCCCTAGAATTCAGAACTATGTGGACTTTGATTCCCAAAAAAATGGGGTTTGTAGGAAACCTCTCTGTGATTCAATCCCAAAACGTGACCTATCTCATCTATTTAATCATTATCATGATGGTTCATTCTAATCCTCACTACATGATTCTAAACTTCATGGGGCTAACAAACTATGTGAGATTTTATTCCCAATTAATTGGGATATGTAAGAATCCTTTATAAGGTCCAAACCCACAACTTAAATTCATCCTTGTTGGACCACATCTCTAATAAGATCAAGACTCCCACCTGGGATACCACATCTCTTCTAGGTCCCTTAGGCCACCTCAAGATACGTCCTATTTTAAAACTTGACTAGGCACTATCCACCTATATATCCTTACCACATAAAATTAAATTACATGAAGGGGTCCACATCTCATGAACTTAAAAGGTGATGTGTCCAAGTAAGTGGAAGCTAACTACATGGGTTTTTATTCCTTTCATAAGGATATGTAGGAATCATATCTTATGTGTTTGATCCCAACATTTATTAAATTCCCACCCCCATAGATGATGATAAACTCAAAATCACCTCATCACGTGGTTTTAACCAACATTGTATCAATAAATGACTAAGGGATTCTTGATTTGTCCACAAAAGGGTAACACTAATGAAGAACCTTAGACACATAAAAATATCTTCATTGATGGAGAACCTCAAATATATATAGATAATTATGAACCCATGTGTATTTATGAGCTAGCTTACCTAGGGGTAATCTGTGGAAACATTCATGGGAATGAACCAAGGATTCAAAAACATATGAACATGTCTTAAATCTATAAGAGAGTCCTGAAATAGGAAATAGTTCCCCCCAAAAGGGTGTGATGAGCCCGAGTTACCATTCTCTCAACCAATGTGAGTTCTTAAGTATTTTTGGACAAATCATCCGTTGAATGCCTACCTTTGGAAAACAGGTCCATGAATCTTGGATGTAAGAACCATTGGGTGTTTTTGGATACATGAAAAAACCCAGTAGAGACCATTCGAAGGTGTTATACCCGACACCAGTGATTTAACACCAGTATACCCCCTAGAATCATTCCACACTAGCATATAACCATATTCGATGAAAAAAAAATGGTGAAACTGACATAAAGGACTTAACTATGGCACCTCCTTCCTAAGATAAAAAGGATACACTACCTAGTCTCCATCAAACCATTCCGTTCTAGGTATACACACACCTTTGATAGAAACAAGAGGGTGGGGGTGGGGTGATTCAATGTTTGTGGATTGAGGGATAATAGTGATATGTCTATATACTACATTCTTTACTCCTTTTTATCCCTAATTTTTAAATTGAATTCCCAAAGGAGGAGTATCCAAATAATGTGACATGGTTTGGATTATAGTTTCTTAAAGAGATATCAGTGGGATGGATGGTTAGAATAAATAATCATTTTAGACACTAAAAGATACAAATTGAATTTATCTAAGGAAAAATGGAAATAATGATTTTTAGTTATGTTTTAGTATTCCCAAGTAGGGTATAATGTTCATGAGGCATATACAATATCATTTCAAACTCGATTGACACAATATGATAATACTTACCCAATTGAATAATTGAAACCATCAAAAATGAACTCAAATGTAAACCTCAATGAGGTGGTTGGTTTTTTGGGTGTGATGTGAGACTCTGTTTCAATTTATTAAAATCATCATCTTAGTTTTTATCAAAAAAAATTCTTTAATTTTTGGAGTAATTAGGAGAGGGGGAGTACAATCTTGATAATCTCATAAAATAAACAATTATAAAATTCTACATGACCCAATAAAGTCTTAAAATCCTACACCTTTATAGGGAATAATAGGGAGGAAATGAAATACCCTTTTTATTTATCTACTTTGATACCATCCCAAAAAATTTCCTGTCTAATTATTATCCCTTATCACACCGTGAAATGAAATTTCTTGTGTTTTAGTAAAATATTATTTTTAATACATAAATTAAGGACAACACCAAGACCACTAAATCTCTCTCCCAAAGAGGAACCATAGAAAGTGAAATTATCCATGAAGACTTACATTAAATTCTCCATATAATCTAAAAAATAACCATGCATTGATGAAAATTACTTAGAGCATTTCACAAACCAAATGGCATCCTCCTATTAGAAAATATTCCAAGGGAAAAGTGAAGGATGTATTTTCCATATTCTCTATAGTAATATGGATATGAAAATATCCATAATACCCATATAGTAAATAATAATGGACTTACCTACTAACCTCTTTAGCATATATTTAATGAATGATAATGATAAATGATCCTTTCTAGTGTGCTGGTTTAGATGACAAGAGTCTATATAGACATTCCAACTATTCTACACATGAGATAATACTGATTTGGTATTTTTATTTTTGATTATTGTTATAATAGTTTTCTTAGGAGTATCGTGAACTAGACTATCCCATTGGCTATCAAAGATAGGATAAATGATCCTATTGGCCAATAATTTGGATATCTCCTTTTTAAAGATATCAAGGAGATTTGGGTTTAGTTGGTGTTATTACTTCATATACCATTTAGCCTCATTGTTTAATAATATATAATGAATTAAAATTTATGTTCTAATACCAATAATGTTAGTAAGTTCCCATCCGAACTCTAATTTATACTCCCTCAAAAGGTTAATCAATTATAATATATGCACTAGAGGGAGTGAACTAGTAATGATGAAAAGCAGTTTCTTTCATTTTTGACTTCTATTTATTTTATTTTCCTTGGTTGTGAGGACCTTTTATGTAATGGAAGAGTAATCATAGGTCTAGGTGGATCATCGAAATACAATCTCTTTTATTTTGTGGGACTTATCTTAGGAAAATTATTTTCCTCATTTGGATCATTAGGGATGGTTGCAATAGTGGTTTTATATAGAGGGGATGACACTAATGGAAGGATAATTTAGTTTTTTAGATTCATACAACTTTTAAGGGTGATGAAATTAACTTCTCTCTTAACCCCCATGTTGATTATTGGTTAGAAATGAATCTTTATAGGCCCTTAACTTTGGATTTTGGGCAGAGTTTTAAATTTATCTTAATTGAGTTTTTATGTCTTATATGGAATCTTGGGTTGTTTATTAGAATTAGAGATTATTTATTTTCATTTTTTTCATTAGGTATTCTAGGATAGACCTGGGTTTTGGAGGGGTTTTTTAGAAAGGCATTTACGATTGTTGAGTGTTTTTGGGTAGTGGTGGAGGATGCATACCCTACCGGAAGTGGTTCCATGAATATTGAGATTGGTTAGAATACCCTCTTTCCTATAGTCTTGGTTATCTTTCCATCTAGAGTTGGATGAATGATATGGTTCTTTCTTAATGGGTTATTTATATGGGAGTCCTGGTAATATTTCCCCACAAGTCTCATAAGTTTCTCTAATTTGGGGAGATTGGTCAAAATAATGAGTGTCAATAAAACAGATACCATAATGAATCGAAGGAGGAAGTTGTAATTTCCTGTGAGAAATAATAAGTTGTAAAAGTAGGGTGCTTACCTCCTTAAACTTTGTTTCCACCTTCTTCTAAAAATTGGAACTATTTACCTTAAGGAATCCTTTTATAGTAACACTAGACCTTGAATGAAACGATTGTATGTTTTTATCCATGCTTATAATGATTTTACTAAACATGATCAAATTATTTTATACTATAGAACCATATACTAATAAATAAATCATAATATGATCCATATGTATTAGACCTTCATAAAAATATTGTATTAGTAGTTGATCTTTTATTTGATGATGAAGGAATCTTTCATATAACATTTTAAATCATTCATAGTATTTATGTAATGTGTCCCCTTTTCATTTTATTATTCCACATATTTATTTTCTTATTGTTTCAATTCAGGAGGCTAAGAATTATTTTTCAAAAAAATGTGTTTCATGTCCACCAAGCCTCCAATTATGGTGTTCATATAATAAAACTTGTCTTTTGTAGTGCCTTATAATGAAAATGAAAAAACTCTTAATTTAACAAGTTACTCAGAAACTCTTATATGTTTTAATGTTGATCATATAATATGAAATTACTTTAAATATTTATGTAATTATTCTCCATCAATTCTATGGAATTTAGGAAAAAAGGGATTAAACCATATTTTAGTTCAAAATTTGATGCTTCCCCGAGAAGTTGGAAATATAAAGGTTGATATTTTACCTTTGGTGATGTTAATTACTTTAATGTATAGTTATTATCAACCATGTTGTATAAATTAAATTCTAGTTAAGTTTTGGTTCCTGAAGAAGAAGGTTTGGAGGGTTGTTGATGGATTGTTTTTCCTCCTTTATGGGTTAGATTCTCATGAATCGCTATTGATGGCATAAAATACTCTTTATCTCAGGTTCAAAATGTGGTAGTTATCATGGAGAAGAACTCATCATGTAGAAAACATACATAAACATTAAATTATAACACAACTAGATATATACAACTAGAATATAAAAAACATATATTTATACAGTACACAAAGATCATATAAAAAAACACACACTCTAAACTTGTTGTGCTCCCTGAAAATGATGGAAAAATTTGAATGCACTGTAATAAAGTTTCAAATTAAATAGGTTTTTAGTGATGATTTATATAATAATATATACCCTAATTCAACTCTCTAGGATTATGTAAGGTTTTAAAGTGTGAATTTTTAATAAGTTTTATAAAAGAAACTAAAATGAGGGGAGAGGGTAATTTTTTTCAAAATAAAATGACTCAATTAAAGAGTTTTATAGTTGAATTATAGAAGCGGGATTGAAAATTATGTGATAAGGATGTCCTTGAAAGTTTACTTCACATTTTAAAAATTTATTTGTTCTTAAAAATTCATTGGGTTTAGTGTAATTTCTTGGTTGATATTGCATTGGAATCCCAATTATCCTAAAACCTATTAAAACAATACAAATGGACTAGAACCTTGGAATAACTATAATTTTGAAAATATCAAGAAATTATAAATGAATAAAGGTCTTTAAAGGTATACTAATGTATTATTTTTACGGGAAGTAATATGTTTCTTATTCTATTCAATTAGAACAAAAAAATTTACCCACTAAAAAATCACAATCCAATTTGTTATGAATGAGAGTTCACTTCAAATAAAGTACCAACACATAGAACTCAAATTGGTTATACATTATATGAAAATAAATGAAATTTTTTAAAAACTAAAATACAAAAAAATAGTAGTGAATTAGTGTTTCATAACTCCCTTTCCATCTTGTTTATCTCTCACAATGACTGCCCACCATTTATCACACCATAAAGTGGAGGAAGAAGATCATATGGAACTATATATACATCCTCTCTCTCCCAACTAGTATATGGAGATATGTTTTTAGGATTATGAGAGGAATCCTTTTTATCTCTAAAATAGAATATTTTTTTACCCTTGTCTTAACTTTTAAATGAGGTGTTAAAGGTGTCAATTTATCGGTAATCTAAAAGGTGGTTTAGGAACCCTATTTTTGAATTGGAACCCAAATTTGGGAAAGTATAAAGTATTATCTCACCTTTTAAAAAAATAATAAGTTTTTTTCCTCACATATTGAATATATTCAAAAAAAATGTGGTAGGATATGAATGTACAAAACTCAAGCTATAGCCAAATTACATAAGTGACTCTGTTACTAGGAACAATAAATATTTCTTCCAATGTTGAAATATTTTTAGAAATAAAATTTTTAATTAGGATTTAAAATATTCTAAAAAATTTCATCTCAAATATTCAAGAAGATATACACTAAATTTGAGCCCAATTGGTTAGTCAGATTAGGCACAATGTGGGTTTCAGTCAACATGTGTTCTCGGGATCTTGGGTAGTTTGGCCCATTTTGGTTAAACTTCACCATGGGATCTCCAAATCGCTTACACCTACCATGGAAAAATTAAAAAATTGATTTTTTTTATAATTAACTATCTTGGGAAACCACCTAAAATGGAACCCAAACCGATTTCCACTAGGTCCAAAGGGAATTCTTGCTCTCTAGAGGCTGAAAGATAGTGCCTAAGTATCAAAGATCACCTCATTGGGAATGATTTATCCATTGAATAATAAATGAAAAATAAATAAATATTGACATTAAAAAATACATATCCATACCATCACATAAATTAAAAGTATACGAAGTATAAAAAATACTAATATAAGAAAAAGATAAAAGGGAATACCAATACATCATGCCAAACTGGCTGATACAATAATGACTGAAAATTAAATAAAACCCAAACCATGTCGCATGACCATATACAAGAAACCCAAGGTTTCTCACTACATACCACTCACTATTTATGATCAAGAATGACTCGACCAAGTCCAAATAAAAACCTGGAACCTATACATGATGTAGAAGCGACACACACTCACACACACATGTATATTCAAGGTGTGAGCTAATAGGCCTATTATAATCTGAGCAAAGAATATATTAAATTTTTTTCATAAGGAGATTCATAAATTATAGTTTTAAATACAAAAAAAAAGGTTTTTAAACCTGATCACATAAAAAAATATCAATTCCAAGACTATTTTATTAACTTTCCTTTTCTATTTTCTTTAAATGAAAACAATCACTTCGAATGTGTTTCCTCATCATAATCCATTTTAGTCAAAACAACCATTTTGAAAACCACTTTTAAAAAAATAAGATCATTTAATTCAAAATGATTTCTAAAAAAATTTTATTTTAAAAAAATTTAAAAGGAAATTACCCAAACATAAGGGTTAAGGCATACCACAAAATAAGAACCCCATGTCAAAAGATAACTAATGAAAGTAAACATGTTTATGGGTCCAATAAACTATACAAGAAAGGGGAATCTAATAAACTACAATCTAAGGACCCCTATATAAATTACCAATCAAGGGGTATGTGTCATGGACTTTACCCTTTATACTAATCTGAGATGATTCTAAACTGTACCAAGACGAAGCGATACTAACTCTTGGCTTATGTTATGTCTACCCAACACAATCCACCCTATTATACCACATTAAAATTATAGGATGGCACTCCCCAAATAGTCATATATCATTATAAAGGGGATAATAGAGGTTTCCATAGAAACTATTGTGACATAAATATAGATCTATGACTTATTTTCCTAGGTTCCAATGACTAAAACAATTGGTGGTAGGTGAACAAGCAAGCCAAAATCAATAAGAAGGGCACAAAAAATAACTATCCCTCACAAAAAATTACCTTTCATAGAAAAAACCCATTTTCAACATCATACATCCATTATATAAAGAAAAACAACCCATCATTGGGTGAAACAAAAATGGAAATCAATGAGGGTCACTCACAAAATAAACCATTCATCTTATAAAGTGCTTAATGATACTTTAAGGCCACACAAACCATTTTTATTTTCAAATACCCATTTTAAAAACATAGATTACCCTATTTTAAAACAAAAATAAGGATAGATCCTATTTATTTTCTCCAAAATTACATTAAAAATACATTGAGTCATTTTCATAAGGGCTTAACATGAAAAACATTCATTTCAAAGATACATTTGAAATTTAAAAAATAACTTCTTTATTCCAAGCCAACTATTGATGGAAACGGTTTAAAAACACCACACACATAACACATATATCTATAATTTAATTAAAAGGAATTTATAAAACTCAATCACACTTTGAATTACAAAATAAAGAAATTTTATAGAAACAACTACCTCAAAAAGTGAAATTTGTTTGTGAAAAACCAAAATGTGTCACCTTTGGCGGAAGAAACCTCAGTAAGAAAGGAGGTAGTGTTCATAATCTATAGAAATCAAAATCCATAACATTAGGCTCACCTAAAACCCTAAATAATCTAATAATACCCCTAGGTTTCATGCTAGGAATTGAAATAAATAGAAAAAATTGAAGGAAAGGGAGGATAATGGATTATAGGATATTACCTTGGAGATTCAAGCTCTAACACGGAATAAATTCTTGGA
Source organism: Viscum album (assembly GCA_963277665.1). Classification (NCBI taxonomy): domain Eukaryota; kingdom Viridiplantae; phylum Streptophyta; class Magnoliopsida; order Santalales; family Viscaceae; genus Viscum; species Viscum album. The sequence continues at coordinate 1,478,997,833 of OY728166.1, forward strand.
AAATTCCATAGAATAAACAAGGAATAAGGGAGAGTAACATATAGGGGAGGATAAACCGAGTGGGTGGAGGAGAGTGGTTTATAGGCTAAAAAATGGGGGAGTAAAATTTGGGTATTTTCCAAAAATTATAAACTAGGCATGAAAAAAGGTTTGGATACATGGTTAGTAGAAACCATATGCCAACCACATGGGTTTCTATAGCATCCCAAACAAAGCTAGATAGTTTCCTAGGGAGTCTTGTATGGTTGAAAAAACCCATATGGATCCCTTGAAAAGCTCCACCATCACTATGATAACACCCCTAACATAGTTGAAACATAGTTACTCTTAAGAGTGTGGGATAACTATGAAATACCAAAGAAAAATTCAAAAATTCAAATTTCAAGACTGAAAATTATCAAAAAATTTGAAAAAGATAAAAATAATATATTATAACATATATCAATGAAATATAGTAACATATGGGTGTTACAATTCTCCCCAACATGCTACTTCATTCCCCCAGAAAGTTATCAGTCAAAAATTGAAGGCAATAGAACCCCCAGACTCCCAAAAAGGGGTGGGTGGGTTAGGGAAATATTTGGAAGAAACCAAGCCAAATAAAAGCACCCAACACAAACTATACCTAAAACCAAACATATAAAATCCTAAAAAAGATCAACAAAAATTATATAAAAATATCCTAACTTCTCCAAGTGGAAAAATCATAACTATTAAACTAGGAATACTAGTAATAAGGGATACCTATCATGGTCTCCCCAGCATTTAGAATTATTCTAACATGTAAAATTAAAATATACCACAGAGAGATAGGTCTTCAAAACAACCAGAAAACTAGAAAAAGAAACCCATACTCAAACTAAACACACTTTAAACCTAAAATAAATGAGAAAACATATAATCATCCTAAAATAACTATATGAGTTCTATCCTTAGGACATAATGTACAAAGATAATCTAGGGTCATAAATCAGAACACCATCTCTTAATAAATCTATAAAATTATATGAAAAACAGTAGTAAATTCATAATATAAACTAGTGAGCCACCAATAATTGTTATCCAATAATGTACCCAAGGCCTTTCCTCACATGAAATTAGAAATAACCTCAAAATATCAATGTAGATAACCACCATAATCCCACAAACTGAAGATATGTACACCCAAACAATGAGGCACACCAAGGAAAAAACATCCATCACAATCTATAAAAGAACCATACACAAGATTAACAAACTTAGAATGGAAGAATACCAAAATATCATTAAATTTTATACTTATTAAATAAGATTCACAAAAATATATATCTCACACAAATAGATCAAACCTGAGACATCTTCAGACAACCCAACATATAAAATTTCTGAATATGACCTAATCAGACACAATAGAGGAAAGTATATAGAGATTTAAAATAGAAATTATTAGAGTTACCAAGATATATAAACTAGAAAAAAATGAGAGATATATTCTTATAATGGGAAGCACTAGAGTTATTAGAATTATAACAATCATAAGACTATATTTCTAATTTGGGTTCATCCTATTTATGCTCCACACATATCGAGCTACCTTCATTTCCATCCCATGAAACCAAGGAATCACTCAACACTGGTTTCATATAATAGTTATCTTCCACCCAATGTAATCCTTGATAAACTATTTGAATAATTTTAGGACAAACCCAATAAAAACTTTCAATGACCCATTAATTTAATAAATACTAATCCTTAATTAAATACCATGTGAGTAACTTGTCTTTCATAGAACATTAAACTAAAATGAAAACTGCATTACATTAATAAAATTATTAAATATTAAAATTATATAAATTAATTTTTAGGGTATAAATATAATTAAATAATTTATAAAAAATATATAAAACATTATAATAAAAATTTCATTTTATTATTGGAGATACACTTTTTCTAAAAATGGGTTTTACGCATTATGTGTGCTATTGTGAAAATTAAAATTTTATCACCTTTAGAAATTTTATTTAGTAAAATTGATTACATATTTTGAATTGGTAGGTATAAATTATGTAAAAAGGATCATTGTTTTAATTCATAAAGATAATATTACTAATATTATAGTTAATTATAATGATAAGTCTGAAGCATTTATTTTTAAAGATTTGTTTTATTAATGTTATGTAATTTTTATCAAATCAATTAAATTAATTTATTTTAAATTATAAATATAATATTTTTTTAAACACACATATAATATATTAACACAAATTTAATTGGTAATCAATACTATATTAGATTAATAACACATAATGGTTAAAACATCATATTCTACAAAAAACTATTTTTCTTTATGTAAAATGTTTTAATTTAAAAGTAAATTTTATATTATTAAGAAATTGAATTATATTAAATAGAGATTAATTTAGGTTCAGAACATATTTTTTTAAGAGGGGTTATTTTATATTTTTTAGTAAAACATAAGTTAAATGGGTAAAAACTTGTTACCCTGGTAAAAATAGAAAAAGGTAAAAGAAAAAATATAAGAGTAAATGACTTCAAAAATGCTTAAAAAATGTATGGAAATTATTTTTTGAGTATTTATAATCCTAATATCACCCTTAAATCCATTATTTATAACTTTTGGATTGATTGTACTTTTAATAGTATAATGATATCGTTGAAAAGTAAAGGGTATTCAAAAAAGTTCCTTTCCTTCAGTTATAAAAGGGCGCTCTCACAACCCTTTAAAGAAAAATCAAATAATTTTATTTACACCTTAAAATATACCCATTTTACTTTATTTATAATCCCATTTAACATCCTTGATATTATAGTCACATGAGATTTTCCAAAGTCCCCCATTTCTGAGAAGAACACCAAGAAAATGTTCAAATATCAAAGTAAGTACTTATCATTATCTAAACTTTTTCCTTATTTATATTTTTAGTTTAAACTTAAAAAACACATTATAAAATTATAATATAATTATTATAAATATGATAATATTTTAATATTAATGGGATAATACATTATCCACCTTTCCCTTTCCCCATAAGGAAAATAAGATTGACATTCATGCGTTTGTGTAGACTACCACCTTTATGAAGTGTCATGTTTTTTATCCTTCACCACATCACATTTATGGTCCATGAAAAGGAATTAAATGAATAATTATGTTATATATTACATGTTTAATATCCTTAAATATTAAACCATATTAATCCTTTATCCAGTTTCTCAAAATGATGCATCCATTTTTCACTACCACTTTCATAGATGGTTATAAATTATAATTGATCAGTATATATGATATATAAGAGTAATAAATATCATGAATATGGTTCTTGTTGGATAAAATAAAATTAATTATGGGTACATGGTAATCCATCAATACCAATAAATATCCCAAAAACCATTACTAAATTCATCTTCAAAAAATGGGACAAAACACACATGTAATGGAATTATAACATTATAGGTCATCATAAACATAAATTCAAGTATCATTAATGATTTTTAAAGGGTTAATTTTGTATAATAAGGTAGATAATCACCTCTATTATGAAACTAGTAAAATGATCATGTTATAAACAACTAATGTTGAAAATAGGTAAGAAAACTGATATACAAGAAGAAAATTATTATAAACAGAAATGTAAATGAATAATGATATGAAATAGGCAATGAATATATTTATCTTCATGATATAGGACTTTAAAGATATATCATGGAAATTAAGAGTAAGGGTAAGTAGTTCTTGTGTCAAATTTAATTTATTGAGGCATACTTATTATTTTAAACTATGTTTTCTTTCAAATTGTGTATCTACTACCCCTTTAATATTTTTTATCATGATACTATCATTATTCATTTAATTTAATTTTTCATTTTAAATTATATCCTTCAATTGGTTTTGATTAAAAAATTTATAATTTTGTATGGGATTTGGTAACTCAAACTCCTTCCTTTGATTTATATTATTTATTCTTGAAATTATTTCATCTATGTTCACTACATTCCTTGATTTTACATTTTAAATAATATTATATCTTGTATCTCTAGGAAAAAATAGTTTTTAATTAAAATACACTTCCATTAATGGTTATCTTTTTACATATCTACAAAAAGCATAAATTACGAAAAGAGACTCATTATTATAATTTTTACATCAATAGTTACAAAATGTTTTCTTAATAAAAAATTTCTTGATTTGGTTTTCATTATCCTCTATATGTTCAAAATTATGTATCTCTAATGGTTTTATTTTTTATGTTTTACCCACAATTTTTTTTTATGTGATTATTTTTGGGTGATCATGTTTTTTTGTCAATAAATTTAATTAATGGTGTTATTTTATACAATTTAGAAAAGTTATGGAACCCATTTTTATTTTCATGGGTTTTTATACTATAAAAGGTGAATGATTTTAACATATAGGTTTTTTAAAATTAATTTTATTTATGTGGGTTATTTATAATTTGATAATTTAATTATTTTAAAGTGACACTAATATGTATGGGTGGTGATGGGTGGGGTCCTATATCACCCTCCAATTCATTAGTTAAATGTTTATATCTCACGAGATAAGTATTTTTGAGTACTATTTATTTCTTGTATGTGTGGGTACTAATAGTGTGTCTCATGAAAGTAATTTTTCCTATAATAATATTTTTTATATATTTCAATGATGTTTTTTATTTTTATCTTGTATTATTCGGATTCAATATTTATCATAAATATTCATAATCTATGTTTTTGCTATTATTCTTCCCTGTTAATCTTTTATGGATTTATATTCCTATGTCATGTACTTTGATGCTCACTTATATATTATTATTACCACTAATGTTAATATGATATTTCTACCATGTTCTGGTTGTCTCATATTCTTATGATCTCATTTTTTATGACATGTTGATATGTTTATTTATTTCCCTTACTAAGAATTTGAGACCACTCATTTCATTTGTTTTCATTACATAGGATTTGAAGATGAGTTTTACATGTTAGATGTTTATAATGAGGTTTAGAGTTGAGAAGTCATGAATAATTATTGAAGATTATTATAAAATAAGTTGTTTATGTATCTAACCCTCTAGTGGTTAGAGAATGGGAAGGTTTACTTGACTTTATATCATTTTTATAGAGATGCTGACCAATGGTGGACTCTCATTATTATAAAAAAAGAAAATTAGTAAATAGACTATAGAGTTTGAGGAGTCCAATAATTTATTATTCATCAATAAATTTCATAGAACTCTTTGCATGAGGATGAAGTGATAATTCTGGGAGTTGAAACCAAATGAGGATGAGTCTATTGGAACATATGAAGTAAACTTCATGAGGTTCATGAGGTATGACTCTGGTTATATCTCCTAATATGAATGAAATATCCACCATTTATTTTGTGGATAAAAACCAAGTACTCAAGGGGATTTATTTGTAAGAGAATTTGGTAGCTATGAGGATATTATATAATGCATGATGATGGTGGGGATGGGAATTTGGGGCTGCCATTATTTCAAGGAAAATAAAATAAAATCATAATATTATGTGAAATACAATGTTAAGTCACATGGGGAGAATAAATTTCAACCCCTTACTTTTCAAAAGTGTTGGAGGAAGTACCCATGTAATTTATTTAAAGTATTATGGAATGGGTGGTAACATGGGCCACCAAGCCCAAAACTTTAAAATTAAGGATAATAGGCCAATTAATGAAATAGAGGATAATAAGGCCCCATCTAACGATCTAACCAAATTTCAATGCTTAAAATTCAAGTAGTTTGGAAATTATTTGAATAAATACCCTAATCCTCATCCCAATGAAGAAAATATTCTCCAAACCCTCCCAAACTGAGGGAATAAGGGAGGGAATTCATAATCACTACTGCATATGTAGATCAGAATAATGAATTAATGTGATGTACACTTGATCTATTTTATAGATTTATTTATACCTTATTTGATTTTGGTTTATCATATTCTTTTATATCACACAAGTTTTCTAAGAATGTGGAATCAACACCTTAAGAAATAGATATTGAAATATCTGTGAAAACACATGGTAGCATAATGATCACATCTAAGATATATAAATCCTCTATGATTGATATTTGTGGGAGGATAAATCCTATAGATCTAATTATTATTCCTTTGGTTGAATTCGATATAATATTGGATATTGATTGGATTTCCTTACATAAATCACATATCAATTTTCTAGAAAAGGACATCCCATTTCATATTCTAAACCATCATATTATATAGTATCAATATATTAATAATCATGAACTTCTATTGGAATAAAATTATATAATAGGGGTCTTGATACCCAATAATGAAGGATTTATAGATCAAATTATTAGAGAGGAAGTCAATATTGATGACATTACTATTTTATGGGAATATAATGATGTATTTCTAGATGAACTTCCTGATCTTCCCCTAGAGTATGAGGTTGAGTTTTCAATTGAACTCATACCTTGATCCATTCCTATATCAAAGAGTCTGTATAGAATGCCCCCCATTTAATTATAGAAATTAAAGAAGAAACTTCAAGAGAATATAGATAAGGGATTTGTATTCCTGAGTACTTTTCCATGGGGGAAACCAATACTATTTTTCATAAATAAGGATGGATCAATTTATATTTTCATTGATTATCATGAGATTAATAAAATCACAATAAATAAAAAGTATCCTCTATACTGTATCGATGATTTGTTTGATCAACTCCGAGGAGCTCAATACTTTACAGAGATTGAACTTCAATATGGATATTATTAGTTAAGGGTCAAAAGGGAGGTTATTTCTGAAATATCATTCCACATAAGTTATGGACACATTGAATTTATAGTTATTCCAATTTAACTTATGAATTATCATACTATCTTTTTGGATTTTGTGAACAAAGTCTTTATTGGTTAGCTTTTAGAATTTTTAGTACTCTTCAAAGATGATATTATTATATATTCTAAGAGAAAGGAAGAGCATGAAGATTATTTTTAGATTGTGTTTAAAACCTTAAGTAAAGAGAAACTATATTAAAAGTTTATCAATTGATAATTATAGCTATATAAATTATCATTCTTGGGTTATGTAATCACATAAAAGTGAATATCTGTAGATCCTTAAAAGATATAATTTCTTAGGAAGTTTCCTAGACCAACCACAATAACCAAGATCCATAGTTTTTTTGGATTAGTTTGATAATATAAATTATATGTGTGTAATTTATCATAGATATAAAATACACTAACTAAGTTAACATTAAAGGGAGTTTAGTTCCTTTGGAGAGAGGAATGTGAAGAAGGATTCAAGGAACTAAAATTGGCTGGTCACTACACCTGTACTTATATTTCCTTGCAATGGGGAAGGGTTTGTAATATATATTAATGTTTTGAAAAAAGGATTAGGTTACATCCTCATGAAAAATGATAATGTAATTTCTTATGTATCACATAAATTAGGGACTCATAAGAGAAATTTCCTAATGAATGATTTAGAGTTATTAGTGGTGATATTTTAATTAAAGATTTCGGTTATTATATATATAGTGAGTAGTGTGATATATACAATGAAAAAATTGTTTTGAAATATATATTCACACATAAGGAGTTAAACATACACCAAAGGAGATGGATGGAGTTTTTAAAAGATTATGACTTCTCAATACATTACCACTCAAGGATGGAAAATAAGGTGGTTGTTGCTCTGATAAAAAAGATCATTATATCTTATCCATGTTTAATATTGAAAATACTCAATACTAATGGTTTCCAATGGAATAATATTGAAATCATAAGTGAAGGAGAGAAATCATATCTTTCCCAAATGATTTATCAACCATGCATTCATATAAAGATCAAATAAGGCTAGAAATATGATGCACAACTACAAAAAAATGTAATGATTATCCCAAAGTTAAAATTTGATAAAGTGGGAGTTATAATGTTTGAGACTTGGATATGTGTCCCATCAAAAATATAACTAAATATGGAACTTTTTGATGCTTCCAATAGCCCATCCTTCTATATTCATTTAGGAAACATGAATATTCCTAGATATATAAACCAAAACTTTAGCTGGGATCACATGAATAGGGAGATCATAGAATACATATCTCGTCACATGGTATATTAGTATGTTAAGTTTGAATAATATAATTCTAATGTTATGTTATAACCATTACCCATACAAATATGGAAATGGGAAACAATTACCATGGATTTGATCTCATGACTCCCCAAAACGTTTAAGGGACACAATGCTTTTTGGGTTTCATTTGACTATCTTACCAAGTCAGTGGATTTATTTCCATAAAAGATGATTTATCTCTCAAAAAACACACTAAGATATACATATGGTATGTGGTAAGGCTTTCTGGAGTACCAATATCTATTATAAATGAATGGGATATGAGGTTTAGTACAAGGTTATATAGAATTATTTAGAAAGAATTAGATATAAAATTGTGTTTTATCATTGTTTATCACCCTCATATATATGGTTAGTCTGACATGACTACACAAACATTGTAGGATATCCTGATATATTCTTCAATATAATTCCAATGATGTTGGTATTTAAACCATCCCTTGGTATAGTTCTTATATAAAAATAGTGTTTATTATTTCATTCAAATGGCACCATATGTGGAGAGGTTATGATATTTTGTATGAATGGAAAGATAACCCCTTGGAACATCGATCCCTTCAAGATTTTGAATTACGTTTGGGAAACAACTTATCACATAGCACTCCCTTTAGACCTCTCCAATGTGCATGATGTATATAATATATCGATTTTAAGGAATCACATACCATAAATTCCATATGTACTAAACTCATAATACATTTAATTGGAATATTATATTTAATATGAGGAACAACTAATAGATATCATGGATTAAAGGGATAAAGTGTTGCAGAAGAAGAACACTCATTTGGTGAGAGTTATATGGAGAAATCATAAGTCTAAGGAAGCTACATGGGAACTTGAGGATGTAATGAGAAAAAATACCCTCAAATTCTTTCATCTTAGTAATAAAATTTCAAGGATGAAATTATTTAAGTGGGGTATAATTTAACAAACCACAATTTTAGTAAATATATTTCCTTAATTAAATACTATGTGAGTATCTTGTCTTGCATGAAACATTGAACTAAAATTAAAAGCATGTTACCTTAATAAAATTATTAAATATCATAGCTCTTAAAATGGTGGTAATTAATACAAGTAAACAACTCATAAAAACTACCTAAAAATTTAGAATAATGAAACACTCATTTTATTCTTAGAGATAGACTTTTTCTAAGAATGAGTTTCACGCATTAAGTACACTAAAATGAAAATTAAAATTTTATCACCTGTAGAATTTTTTTTGGTAAAATAAATTTACTATTTATAATTATATGAAAAGGACCATTTTAGTTTAATTATTAAAGACAATATTACTAAAATTATAGTTAAATACAATAGTAATGGTAAAGCTCCAATTCTCAAAGATTTGTTTTATTAATATTGTGCTATTTTTATATAAGAAATTATATATTTTAAATAATGATTATAATATTATATTTAAAAACATATGTAACTATATTAAAACACATTTAGTTTTTAATCAATTATAAATAATATTAAGAACACATAATGGTTAAGACATCAATTTTCTACAAAAAACTGTATTTCTATATATAATTTTTTTAGTTTTAAAGTTAATTTTATATTATTTAGAAATTGAGTTAGATTAAATGGATACTGAATTTAGGTTCATCAAAACCACATTTTTTTATAAGTTTTATTTTATATTTTTTAGTAAAACATATTTATTTGGGTAAAAACAAGTTACCCCAATAAAAACAAAAAAAGGTAATGCTAAAAATATAAGATTAAATGACTAAAAATATGTTAAAAAAATGTGTGTAAATTCTTGGTTGAGTATTTATATACCTAATATAACCACAAATTATATTATATCAAACTTTTGGAGTCATTGACCCATGAATAGTGTAATTATATTATTGAAAAGTAATGGGTATTCACAGAAGTTCCCTTTTCTTCACTTATAAAAGGGGCCTTTCACCACCCATTCAAGACCACTAAAATATTTTTTCCCACCCGAAAATCTACCCATATTCCTTAATTTAAAATATTATTCCACATATTTGTGATTGTTTTCATAATTTATTGGCCAAAGTCCCCCATTTCAAATAATTACTTTAAGAGAAACTTAAAATCTTAAAGTAAGTTCTTATCAATGTATATTTGTTTTCCTTATTTATCTTTATCATAAAAACTTGCCAAAAATTTTGTAAAATTAAAACTTAAATATTAACTATATAATTATTTTTTATGATTATGGGATGAAACATTATCTACCTTTATTTTTCCCTTATGGAAAATGAGAACATCATGCTTGCGTATGTGTGGATTACCACCTCTATAAAGCATCATGTTTTCTTTTCATTCACCTCCATATGTGGATTTTATAATAATGTAAATTTAATAAATAATTATGATTTATATGACATGTTTATGATTATAAAATAATGAACCATGTTACTCCTTTCCCCCATTCCTAGAAACATGAAATCAGCATCCATGCATATGTGGAGACTGTCACCTCTATAAAATGATGCATTCCATTTTTCACTACTAAATTAATGGATATTTATAAATTTTAATCACTAAGTATATATTATATATATTAATAAATATATTTAATATGGTTCTTTATGTATAAAATAAAAACTAATGATCGTTATAAGGTAATCCATCGATACCGATAAATAACATGAAACTAGTTCATTACCAAATTCATATTAATGAAGAAGAAAAAAAGTATTGTAATGGAATTATAAAATTATGGGTCATAATAAAACATAAATTATATTACCATTAATGGTTTTTTTTACATATTAACTTTGGTAGAAGAAGTTAGATCAACATCGCTATTATTAAACTAGTACAACAATAAAATTATAAATACCAAATGTTGAAAATAGGTAAAGAAGAACTAATATACATGAAGAGAATTATTATAAATGGAAATGAATATGTATAATGTTATAAAATAGGTAATTAATATTTTTTATCTTCAATATATAGGTGTTTAAATCACTTCTAAAATTATAAAGAGTAATGGTAAGAGTTTCTTGTCTCAAATTTAATTTCTTGAGATATACTTCTTATTATACACCATGTTCTATTTGGAATGTTATATCTACTACAACATTAATATTATATGTCATGATACTATAATTATTCATGGTATTTACTATTTTATTTGAAATTATATCTTTCAAGGTGTTTTGATTTAAAACTTTCTAATTCTGTAAGGGAATTGGAAACTCAAACTCCTTCCTTTGAGTTATACAATTTCTTCTTAATCATATTTAATATACGTTCACTACATGAATTTATTTTCCATTTTAAATGATTTTCAATCTTGTATATATGGGTAAAAGGGGTTTTAATTCAAATCAACCTCCATGGAATATTTTTTTCGCTTTTTTTACAAATTAATGTGAATTTTTGAAAAGGGACTTATTACTATGCCTTTTATATCAATGATTATAATTTGTTTTCAAGAAAAATATTTTCATGATTTGGATTTCATTTTAATATCTATATTTAAAAATATCTATCTGTAATTGAGTTATACTTCATGTTACACCCTCTATTTTTCTTTTATTATGTGATTATTTTTGGGTGATCAATATTTAAATGTTAATTAATTAAATTAATGGTGTTATCTTATACCATTTAAAAATGTTATGAAACCCATTTTTATTTATATAGATTATTTATGATATTAAAGTTTATTAATTTTCATTTTTTAGTTTTAGGAAACCCATTTTATTTCCAGGGTATCTTTATGATGTGAGAATTGAATGATTTTTAAGTGGTACTCATATCTATGGATGATGATGGGTAGGGTATTATATTGTCCTTCAATGTATTTGTTTAATGTTTATATATCATGAAATAATTATTCAAGATTTAATTTTTATTTCTCATAATCATGGGAATTTATAGTCTTTCTCATGAAAGTAATGTTACCTATAATAATGTTTGTTTTATATTAGAATTATATTTTTTATTCTTATCTTAAGACCTTAGGATTCAAGATTTATGTTAAATGTTTTTAATATATGTTATAGATATTGTGATTCCATGTTAATATTATATAGCTTTATATTCCTATTTCCAGTCATTTGATGTTCACTTATTTCTTATGTTTATTAATCAAATTGATATGATATTTATCCCATGTTAACATTATCTTATATACTTATGATCTCATCTCTAATGACACGTTGATATATTTATTTTTTTACCTTAAGAATAATTTTATCTCACCCCTTTATTATGTTTTCATTACCATATATTTGAATATGGGTATTATATTTGATATGTTTATAAGGGGATTTAGAGTTGAATATTTTTTGAAAAGTATTGTAAATTAAGTTGTTTATGTTTCTAATCCTCTAAGACACTAAACCTCATATTCTCTAGATTTTGTGACCATATATGAGATGGAATGTTTGTTTATATAAAATAATGATATAAATTTGTTTTTTATAGTGGATTTATATATAGCTAAACCAAGATCTAGGTTAAATACAACTTTAATAAATAAAATTTCTCAGAATTATTGACAAAAAAAGAAATATTAAAAGTGATCGACATACTCCTTCACTGAAATCTCACCTTGATAAAGTCTCATGAACTCAATATATCTACCTACCTTCATGACCAATGAATATAACCACTAGATAAAAATCATCTTGAAAAACCCAAAAAACCATACCTTTGTGAAAATGAGATGGAACCACCAACTCCAACCACACATAGATAGATCCAATAGGAAAACCTATAATAGATCTAACTCAGGATGATTCAGGTGTTTTAATAGAATTAAGGATTCTATCAATACTTTACAAGCATCCTACCACTTCATATAAATATTGGTCATTGAATAAAGAGGGTGGATGTTGATATAAGAATTTCAAAACTAGAACTGAGAGTAGATAAAGTTTTTATTCCACCACTCTATTCAGATACTGGGTATATTCTATAACTAAAGGATATCCTTCCAAATGATGAGTGGAATCACCAAGAGGATCATACTCAACGATATAACTTCTAATTCATCTTTATAACATTATAGGAGGCATACTATAACTATATAGAATATGAAAATCATCATTTTATTCCTCAAAACACAAATCAAACACTATCATTATAATTATAGATCTAATCCAAAAACACAATTCCCTAAAACAAAAAAAAAATCAGTACCATACCATAAAAGGTAACCATTTAACTTTAAAATCACCAAATTCCAATAAGGTATTTTTAAAAAACCATCCACCAAGGAATGAACTTGAGAAATAAGACAAACCCCTTTTTAAAAACAAATAAACCTTGATAAAACATACTAATTAATTTAAAAACTCAATGAAAGCATTTAAAAAGTCATTTATCTTTTAAAACCATTTATAATTCAAACATAATCATTTTAATTATATAAAAAACCACTTTATTCCAACCATTTTATAACCATAATAATGGAAACAACGAATTTATAAAAAAATTCATTAAAATAAAAGAATTATTCTTCAAAACCCCCTTAAAACCCATTAATAAAATCAATAATTTGATTGATATCTCCCTTTTCACAAAAAAAAATCATAAAAATCAAACAAAACCAAAAAAACACACAAACCCTCAGGAAATATATATTGAAACAACATATAAATATCATAAAAACCATCTTTAATTCCCTTAAGTGAAAATAACTTTAGGAGAAATATGGCATCAATAGGATTAAAAACCATACAATCAGGGAAGAAAAAAAACTATGAAAGGTTTGGAAACATCGATTAAAAAAGCATACACCAAGCATGAAATAATCTTTGTGTCAGTTACCAACCCAAGTACAAAGGCTCCACATGGTTTTCTAGACCATGTGAGTTAACTATAAAACTCAACTCCTTCACCCATTTCCACCCTGAAACCCAAAATAGACCCTCTTAATCATTGGAATAATCAAAAGGGATAAAAATAAAATCATTTCATATCAAAACCCATTAAAAGTAACTAAAAATGATCTCAAATTTACAATTCAAAAACCATATAAACCTAGAAACTTGAGGACTATGAAAAGAAAGAGTTAGCTAGTTTTTTTCCTCCTTTACATTTCATGTCTCAATGACCCTAATATTTTTTCTACCATAAAACACAATAAATAACTAAAATGTTATCCAAGAAAGTAAGACATGTTTTAAGAACATAGGTTTTGATACTATTTATAATGAACCTACTTGAGCTAACACCTAGAACAACACCCGAACCACTTCATCAATACTCCCAAAGGGCATTCACATTCCCTATAGTCTTCTAACTAGTTCCTAGGAATCAAAGAGAACCTCATTGGGAATAATTTAACTAAGAAATAAAAAATGAAAAAAATATCAAGCATGAAATGAAAAAATAAACTTACATCTAATGACATAAATAAAAGGATATAGAGTATGCGAAAAACTAATACAAGATAAATTCAAAAGATAATACAAATACAACACACTAAACTGGATGATACTATAGTGAATAAATAAATAAAATAAAACCAGACATATACTGCACAATCATCTCCATGAAACCCAAAGTTTCTCAACACATTCAAATCACCATTAAAGAACAAGAAATAGGTGACAAAAACAAAAGAAATTCATGGAAACTATACATGAAGATGAAACCACACACACACACAAGTATATGGAATGTGTGGGATAAAAGAACCAAAAAGATCTTATGAAGGAATATATGAAATTTATTTAATAATGAAATTCATAAGATCTAGTTTGAAATAAAAATATAAAATAGGTTCTTTAAAACATGAGCACATGAAAACCAATGTCAAGTCCAGGAATATTTTATAAACATTCCTTTAATTAAGTGAAAACCAACACTTTTAAAGTGTTTCCTTAGACCATGACACTTTAGATAAACCACCCATTTTGAACACCACCTCGGAAAATTAAAATAAGAGAATTTAATTATAATTATTTTTCAAACATTTTTAATTTAAAACTATTTAATAGGAAATAACCCAAACAAAAAGGTAAAAGCATTGTACTAAATAGGCACCATAAGAGAAAAGATAAATAAGGAAAGTAAACAAGATAAGGTGTGCCGAAAAAAATACAAGGGGAAAATCAATCGACCAAAAGATATGAATCCCATATATTAACTACTAATAAATGGGTATATATCATGGGCTCTACCCTAGGTCCTTATGTGAGATAATTAAAAACTTTTATAAGACAAATTATAACTAAACTTTTTGCTATTTTTTAATGCCCTAACTCTATTAAACTAGTGTTGATAGTTATTTTGATACATTCACACAAGATATGAGGGATAACATATCAAATGATACAATATTTTATCAGTCTTAGGAGACTAGATACACAAATGGTTATCAAATTACATTTGAAAACATGAAAAAAAACTTAAAGTTCAAGTGAGAACTTTATTATATCTTGTAGTTTATCTAAAAAATAATTTATATATCCCTTTTGGTATATTGCAGATTAGAAAACATAATAAATTGTGATATTAGATGCTCAATAAAGGAAATCATAAAAAAAGTTTTCATATAATAAATAAAGCATGAATAATAGGAAAGAGGTAAATTATGATCAAATAATTTCATAAATAATCACATGAGTTTGAAACTTATCCATGGATAACATAAATATTTAAATAGTCACTTGGTTATCCATAACTGATTTCCTAATAATGGAATTAATAATTCCATAAATCTTAAGAATATATTTGAGGCCTCATTGCAATACATCATGTATAAATGGGTAATGCATATTCCAAATACCCAACATGTTTTGTCTCATGAGACCCACTAATGCATGAAGGTTCTATATAATTCTAGGTCCTACCCATCACTTAATAAGTTCAATGTATTCATCACATGAATAAACAATACAAGTTAATAAACATGCCTTAATAATCAATAATTATCCATATTTTAAGAACTAACATAAATAATTTCAATACTTTCCCCAATAAAAAAGATCATATTCCATCCAAAGGAATATGGTGGATGATATCATTAGATTATATCCCCAATAAAGAATATTATTAATTGAAGGATTTTGGTATAGATGAAAATACTTTTAAAAGATCAATAAAACATTTCTTGTGGAAAACACCATTTTCATCTAAAAATCACTGATTTAAAATATAAAAATGTCTAAAATATTAAGAAAAAACATTTTATTTTAAAATTACCATTGAAACCTATAAAGGAATATTCAAGGTAAATATTAGTCATTATAGTCAGAGAATCGTTTCATGTGGAGTAAGTTAAAAAAAATATCCCATTTATTCAGAAAACAATAAGAAGATTTTTTTTATATAAAGTAAAAATGGGTAAAATTTAGTTTAATAAATCATTATATAATTTTAAAAACATTATTTAAAAAAATATAAAAAAATATGTACATGGAAGAAAAGATTCATGACTGAATAGAAAAATAAAGTCAGTCTTCCTTAAAAATATTCTTTTGAAATTTTGAGTACTTAGAGAGAGGAAAATGAAATTAAAACTTGTAACTTATAAAAATAACCATATAAGAATAGAATATATGGGGTTTAATAATGAAATATTATATAGTCAACCAATGTAAAGATAAATATAAACAATCCCGAATAAGGACGAGATTGTGAAATAAATCCTTACCATAGGCACAACTTACTTCATAAGCGGGTTTAAAATTACTTATAATAAATTTAAATATATTGTAATTATATAAAATAACCATATAAATACCAATATTTTAATATTTTATCTACTTATAACATTTTATCACTTATTTATTAATAAATATTTATTAAAATAATCGTTTCTGAGTGTTAAATATTTCAATTTTCATGTAAGTTTCTCTTCAGTAGTTTTGATCCTTTAATCTTTTTTATGGTTAAATAATATAAAAAATAATAATCATGATATAAATATCATATATATTCATTAAATATATATTTTTAATCATACTTGATAGGAATATATAAAAAATGAATTACATCGCTTTATGGAGGTGGTAGTCCACACATATGAATAAGCATTGTTATCATTTTTTACGGGTTCAAGGGTAAGAAGATAAATGATATATTATGTTAATATATTCATAATAATGTCATAAATATAATATATAAACATTATATCCATAATTATAACCATTCATGAATGCTAGTGATGAAGAATAAAATGCATCACTTGGTTAGGTGGTAGTCTGCATGTATGCATGAACACTGTTTTCATATACCATTTGATGGAGAATGATATGACTAAAGATTTAGTAATTAGTATAATAAAATATTATTATTTGGGATATAATTATTTTTTTATATTATCATGGTTATTATAAAAATTTCCTGAGGTATAAGAAGAAATTAGAGGTAATAACTCGTTTAAGAGCTATACTTCTTTTTCAGACTCGCTCCTTAGGATTATTCCCAAATCCTTATTAAAAGAGTATTATGATAAAACCAATAACTATATCAAATGTGGAGGTATGTTAAGAAAGGATTTTGGTAGGTATTTTCCAAGATAATTGGCTCTTTAACTGTGTATGATAGAGTATAAGTGGTATCATTTTGTAAGTGAGGGAGATGGCACATTTGGATTTTTTCAGAAGATTAAAAATATATTAATGTCATACTCAATTAAAATAGATAAAACATGAATAATATTAAAATATAATTTAATATATGGTTGAAATTTAACCATGAAATATTATTTAGACAATTTTTAGGTAATTTTAATGATTATATTTCTAGTTCAACCCTATTAATCCATTTTAACCTTAACCATGGTAATAAAATATTACTATTTTTACTATTTATTCTGACAAAAAAATAAGTTTACCCTATTAAATTATATTAATTATACTAATTAAAAACATGAAATACATTTTATCATATTTATTTCTATAAGTTATAGAAATTAACTTTAAAATAATTGTGCAAAACTCAATGAAAACCATTTTTATAAAAAATCATTTTTTAAACATAAATTGAATTTTATTTAATTCCTTGCTTGGTAAAAAATTTAAAATGAATTTTAAAATGTTTTATTTAATATAAAATTTATTATTTAATATAATTAATAAACATAATTGTTTTAATTTAGTATGAAAAAAACACATTACACACATAAGAATAGTTTTTAGAAAAATTTGTTTTTGAGCCCAAAAATGAACTTATATAATAATCAAGTATAACGATGATTCATATTTAATTAATTAGATTATTTATAATTAAGGGATACTTATTTTAATTTTTGAAAAAAAATCAAAAACATAATATAATTTTTAAATAATTTTATTTAATAAAAACAAAAGAAAGTTTTATTAAAATTAGTATTCTTCACTATTCATTGAAAAATAATTTTTTTTTGAAAAATATATAAAATTCAACCTAATATAATACTTACATGGTTATTTAAAATATTATATTAATTTACTCAAATAAAATTCTAAAAATGGTATAAATTAATTATAATGTCTGTGCACAAAATGTAATAAAAACTATTTTTGAAGATAACATATTTTTGAAGAATAAAATGATTTTAATGATAATTGAGTACATATTTATTTTGAATTAATAAATAAATTTTCATTATATTATACCTGAATAATTTTTTTTAATAATGTGGTTATTCATATTTATATATTGGATTTAACAGCCATGTTATTATGGTTACTTATATTATATCATAGTTTTCAAAAAATTAGGCATTGCATGTTAAGTAACCTATTGAGATTAGTAATATTTTAAACTGAAATTTAGGGTGTTACATATGTTTTATACAACCTAATAAAATCCTCCCGATTAGAACACACTAACGTCATGATATGAAAATCTCTACCTAACCCTATCACATGCTATATGGGACATTAGTGGTTTGTATGCTAACTAGTGTAGCATAATATAGAGCTCTAACTTAGTTACCAAAGTTCCCATGACCAAAACAAATTGGATGTGAGTGAACAAGAAATCCAAGATCAATAAAAAATGAACAAACAATAACAATCCCTCACATCCAACTACATCACATAGAATAATCCTTTTTTCAACATCATATATCCATTACATAAAGATAAACAACCCTCCACTAAGCTGAAAAATAAGAAATATCAATGAGGATCACTCAAAAAATAAACCATTAAACTTCTAAAGTTCAAAAAGAGCCTTTATGGTAACATACACCATTTTCATTTTCAAATAGCCCTATTCAAAACATAGATTTCCTTCTTCAAAAAACAAGATGAGTCTAAATAAATTTTATTTCCCCAAAATTTACTTTAAAAATACATTGATGCATTTTCATTTGGGAATGTAATGAAAAACACTCATTACAAAGAGACATTTGAAATTCATAAAATAACCCCTATATGCCAAGACAAAAATTCATTTAAATGGTTTTAAAACACCACATACATTACACATATATCAATAATTTTATTAAATAGTAATTTACAAAACCCAATAACAATTTAAATTCCAAAATAAATCAATTTAAAATAAATACCTACCTCATTACACAACAAGCCTAAACATGTCACCTTCTATAGTGAACACCTCAAAAAGTAAAGGGACGATGTTTATCTGACCTAGACATCAAAATACCAAATATAAGGCTCACCCTGAATCCTAAATAGGTCAAAAAGACCCATATGGTTCATGAGAGAAATTGAAATTAATTGAAAATATAGATTGAAAGGTTGGAGTAAGTGATTATAGAATATTACCTTAGAGTTTCAAGACCAAACATTGAATAAATAATTGGAAAAATACCTTAAAAGAGGAGAAGAATAAAGGGAGGCATGTGTAGGTGAAGTCAAACTGAGTAAGAGGAGGATATGGGTATACAGATTTAAAATAAAGGGAGGGATTTTGGGTATATCTCTAATATTAAATACAAGTAACAACACACAGTTTAGTCACACAGTTAGCAGTAAAAGTGTGCCAACTATACAGGCTACCCTAACACCCCAAACCGAGCCACATGATTTTTTAAGTATCCTCACATAGTTGGTTAAACTGAGCGGAGCCTTTGAAAAATTACACTATCACCATGACAACACTGTTCTCATGGATGTTTCACAGTTACTCTTAACCATGTGGGCTAACTATGCAACACTGTTGAAAAACACAAAACTTCAAATTTAAAGCCTTAAAATTATCAAAACATAAAATTTCTTAATAGAAGATATAATAACATAAAATAACCATATACAGTTATACATGGGTGTTAAATTTACCTTTTTAATTTTTTTAACATTAATTAATTTAATCAAATGAGAATTAAAATTGATTATTATATCTTGAATTTACAATATAAAAATAGTTTAAAATAGTGATATGAGGGTGGAATAAAATAGATAATCATGATGCGATCATGTGCATAATGATATTTACATGCTCGGTAGTAGAATATTTACATTAATAAGAATAATTATGTATATATACCAACACGACACATCAAAAAATATTTGGTTTGTATTTGGTGTAGAATGAAACCTATCAAATGACATGTACAACCAGCTACATGTTGTATAGTTTTTGTCTTTCTAAAAATATCCTGCATTTTTACCCACACGACACACCTAAAATATCAGTGTATTGCTTGTGTGTAGTTTCACATGGTACATGGTGAGTACATGCTAGCTACACAACACGTATTCCATATCTGGATATGTAATTTGGCTATCGGTCAATACCTAACATGTAAGGACAATACATATTTGACCACATGACCTACCATTCTTTACATGGGGTTAAGCCCATGTGGAGTTACACAACTATTACAATTTCATTTAATGTAATTCCTATCAAAAAATGTATTACATTGGTGATCAATATGTGATGTTTCATGATTCAATGTATCGAGTCTCACAAAGAGCTGAGAATGCAATAACTTGAAGTTTATGTGAGTTGACCATAGGTACCTAATGTGTAATTCACCTTTACACATAGTCTATCCATTCCATCTAACTAGTGACTTCGGAACCTCTAGATGGAATCTGCAAGTATTCCTTGCATGTATTGTCCATATAAATTTAGACGAACATGATATCTGGAATTTTAGATTAAGAAAAAAATCCTAGAAATAAAAAACTACCAAATAATAGTTGTAAATTGATCAAATTAATTATAAATAATTACAAATTAGAATGTGACTTCTCTGATACTACTTGAAGGATTTATGGTGAAACATAAATTTTAGTTAGGCATCCAATTTTGTTTTACCTTTGATTTCAATGAATAGATATGAAGAAATAAATAAAAAAACCCTAGAATCTCCTAGAGGGTATCTTTTCACATTTAATTAATAATTAATTTAAAAATATAATTACCTAGAATAAGGAATTCCTATGATAAAAACCATTCTCTCTTTTTTCATTTTCATTTCCATTTAGAATCCAAATGAGTACTCCTCTAGTTATATCCACATGTGGTCTATGCATATTTGAACAATATTCTTTGAATTTGAAGTGTAACACCCCAGGTAAATAAAGAATATGACATTTTCATATTTATCCATATTTGTGAATAAAATATTAATATTACTTTAAAGGGAACTCTATTCTCGATGGCGTACCCAATACGCAACAACGAGTTTCTCTGAAATCTTACGTTGCACTCTAATAATAAAATAATATTATTTTAAATGGTAGTTAACGCCTAAACATTGTAATGGTAGGAATGAACAGAACTAACTACAAAATGATTATATTTATTTGTCAAATAGTTTTACTTTTATCCAATAAATGTTAGAGACTTAAAATGCAAATGAATCCAATTTTAAGCATAAATCTTCTAATATTCCTTAAAAGGTCGATTAACCACTTTTTTATGGATAAACCTTTTTAAATATACTTTTTAAAATTTTATATGTTGTATTTGACAAATTAAAATCCTTCTTTAGAATCTAGACGTCAAAATTTAGTTTGAGTAAATTTTTGTTATTTTTCTGATAAAGATCATTTTTAGTGAAAATGTTGCATTTTAATTAAAAACCTCATTTTAATATGATTTATTTATATGGATAGATTATATTTTTAATTGATATTAAAGTGTATTTAGAATATATTTTTACCATTTAATCCAATGGTGGTCATTGGAATTAATTTCACTTTGAAATTGGACTTAAACTAGTGTTAATCTTTTAATAGATATTGTTTCTTAAAAACACGCTATTTGTTTTGACAGCGGGAATTAATTAATTCAACTTATATGTTTTGAATTTTGTAAAATAGAAATCATTTTTGAATTCGGAATATCAAATATAGTTTAGGGTTAATTTTTGGTATTTTTCTGAAAAACTTCAATTTTTTATGAATAGTGAAACCACTAAGTGGTAGTTAAAGAAACTGATTTTTCGTTTAGATGAAACTTTACCACTTCTGTGATTTGATTTTAAAAAATCTACATACATGGTTTTCATTATAAAGTAAAATGTGGTTCAATGAGATTAAAATAATTTTTTGGTGAATAGTAACTTTTAAGTTTTATTAATCACGATTAAAGGTAATTAGTGTATTTTAAGGTAAAGATAATGTTATAATAATATGAAATGACCTTGAAACATGTCCTACCCTTATTTTATGAGTCATGGAAAACCAAGAAAATCCATGGGTCAACTTGGGGACCCCATGGAGCCACTTTGGTTGGAAAATGACATTAATAACTTTTTATTTAAAGTTAAAATTAAAATGTCACAAACATGTATTGTTTTACTAAAACAATTTTTACATGGGGTTATACAAGTCATATTTTTGACTATAAATATTAATTATAAATCTAAAAATATTTGCTACATCATGAATTTTTTTTTATAATTTTTAGACATTAAATAAATTAATTTATTTATGACACCGTGATAATGAAGTGATTACCTCATAAATGAACGATTTAAATAAAATGAGAAGATAAAGTAAAATATAAGTCTTAAACTTGTCACAAACCTATTGTATGAGTGTATTTAGAAACATTATCACCTTATCCTATAACTATATCCTTTTGGGACCTTTAAAATCCGAAAAGCATTTTATAATAAAATAATATTTTATAACTTTCCAAGAGTGCCCCTCCTCTTCGCTTATAAAAGGCCCCCACCTATACCACCTTACACACACCTCTCAAGCCTTTGGATCAGCCAACCGCTGCCCATTTCATCTCTCCACATCCCTATATTCATCATTGATTCCTCATATTTGGAATAATGCTCTTCAAGAAACCCTTTTGGTTCAAATTAAGAGGAGTTACCCGATTTGAAGGCAATGCCTTCACTTGTGTTCTTTTGTTTTATTTTGCTTCTCCAAACCCCTAAACTCTTTTTATTACTTTATTTTGTAACAAAACCGGTATCTCAAATATACTAGGATGTTTTTATGTAAATTATTCTTGCTACACTTACACACACCTCCGTCTAGTGGTTAAAGAACATACTGTTTCTGTGGATGGCGAATTACTGCCTCATGAAACGATGATTGTTCAATCTTCTCTTAACACCTTTCTTGGTGGTCATGATGATGTAACTGTATTTTATATATGATATATATGGTATTTATGTTTTTCAATATGCTTCTTTATTTTATATTTAAAACATACCTTTATGCTTTGCATGTTGTGCAAATGCGATAATTTCATACGAGGAAGTGTGGACTACCGCCCCTCAAGTGATGTGACTCGTTCATGCAATACGTGGAATGTATAAAGAATGAAATTAATGAACTTATGTGACCTCTAAAATATATATATTATACTGGAATTATAATTTATATATCCCTCAATTATTTTTAATTCCATTAATATGACAAAGAAATGAAAGTAGCATTCAAGCATACGTACGGCCTACCGTCTCCATGAACGGTGCATTTCATTTCTTTTTATCTAGAAATGTTATGGAATAGTATAAAATGAATATGTACTATATATATGGTATTTAAATAATTAATACTAATCTAGATATGATTTACTTATAACTACATGGACAATCATTTTCAAACAAGTTCATTTTTGACTCATGTACCAAACTTCGACAAAGACGCCTGATATGAACTCACATTATTAACCATTTATTATAAAATTATAATATGTGATATGAACTGAATAATAATCTTTAAAGGATTAAATTAATTAATTATAAATTCACCAAAGTTTATTATTCAGGAATATAAAGAAACGAACAAGACAAGTCAGACTTGAGGTAAGGGATCCAACCTCTCTCTTTCTTTTAAAGTACTCTCTTTTATGTCACTTATTTTAATCTCCACTTTCTTATGTTGGGGGATGTTATTATATATTCCTATTTCTGTAAATTTTATGTTAATATGGTGATAGACTCTATTTTATCTCATCAATCCATTTTTGGAAGTTTTATGTGGCGCCGTTAGGCTGCCGAATTCTCATAAGGGAATTTTCATCTCACTTTTTATTCCCATGAGATTCATGCTACATTGGCCACTATTTAATTTTGTGTGGTGAAAGTACTGAACATTATTTTAATATTTGTATAATATAATCTCATTTATGTGTATTTACATCTTCATTATATGACCCTTCTTTCATGGGTTGTACGTTTTGAAAGTTTCCCAAATCGTTAAGGGAACCTTTCACACTCCTCTTTTTAAAAGACTTATTTTCTTATGTATTTTAATTTACATATTTTTATGTTGGGGTATGTTCTTATATATCCTTATTTATTTAAATTTTATGTCCAACTGATGAGATACCATTTTCTCTCTCATCAGCTAATTTTATGAATTTTAAAGTGACGCCGTTAGGCTGTCGAATTTTACCAAGGGGACTTCTTAACCCAATTTCAATTTCTTTGGGTTCAACATGTAGTTATTGAATATTTAATCCTTTGAATATGTGTGAATGACATTTGATTGTTTTACACTTAATATCCACTTTTATTGGGTGTATTTATATTTGTCACACATAATTATGAGATTGATTTATCCTAAATTTAAGGATACCTTCTTTATAAGGGATTTCATCTCATTTTACATTTCTATTGAGACTTCATTGTTGTTATGAACCAATTCACACTTATATGGTGTATATACTATCCTTTGGAATATTATATCATGAATCCCTTTATTCTCATGATATTATAAAGTTATGATTAAATGTTATTCCTCAATTATTGTATTCAAGTGTCTCTCATTTTGTTAAAAACCCTTTAACTAAAATATTGTTTTAAATGTTTTAATAATTTATTCTTATAAATATTTCTCATTAATATCCATGTTTTCAAAACTGTTTTAAGGATTTATTTATATGGATATTAATGGTTTAAAAATGTTAAAATCTTCAAAGTGGTATGGGACACTTTGATTCAAAAATCTCTTTATTAAATTTTTTAAATGGTTTTGAAAATGGTTTTTAGAATGGATTAATTATTTCAATATCTTAAAATGTTACATTGTTATTGAAATGTGGGAAATGTTATCTTTTCTTTATTCTTAAGTTATGTTCTATGATTATGTTATAATTCTTGGGCATTGTTTATGAAGACGGGTGGTTCTGTGATAAACTAAAGGTGGGTGAGCCCGATATAGCTCTCCAATGCATTGGGTAACATGAAGGAGTTAAACGTTAAGGTTTATCTGAAGATATTTAGGGAATATACTGTGATGGGTATTCCAAACGTAACCATGAGGGTTACTCCCTACATAATAATGTTATGAATTCCTCAAGTTACCTTTATGTATTATGATTTCTATGAGTTATTCATAAAACTTATTATTTCATGAGGTATGTTAAATTGCTTATGTTTTATGAGTAAAGTATGATTTCATTGATTCTTATGTATATATGGACTAATGTTTCCATTCTGTATTGTTATAACCCTTACTGAGCTTTTTATGCTCATCCCACGTTTTTTTTGAAATGTTTTTCATAGGACATAAAGATGAATAGGGTCAAGAATGGGATCAAGGAAATGTCAGGATGTCTAAAACAAGGAACTAGACACGACTCTTGTGTTCAAGAGTTTGTATTTTGTGAAAAAAATGGAATCTGAGTAGATGTGTATACTTTGTAATCTTTGATATGTAATAGTTATGTACTAATTCTCTAAAACTCTAAACCTGAAAAGATCCTCAATGTGAATTATTCATTTAATTCAATAATAAGTAATGTTTAAGGTCGGGTCCTTATAGTTGGTATCAAAGGTCAGTTTAGATAACTTTAGAGGTTAGGGTATTCTTTAAGCATAAGTGACATTACCATAATGGTTAGGATTTCAGAAAGAGTCATAGTTTTTAGATAAAGTGAATGAGTAAGTATATCTTAGTGTTTATATTCCTCATTAGTACATGATGATTTTGTTGATATACTCACACTGACATTTTTCGTTTTAGTAAATGGATGGATCTAGCAGGCACCAAAGTGACAATGGGTTTGAAGGAAACTGTGGTGGTTCTCTGATTAAGAGACTGGATGAAATGGGGGATTCAATGAGAAATATCGTGGTTATTCTAAATCAACTATAAGGAGTCATGATCAACCACTTTAACCTTGGTGAGTTCTCTAATGCATCATGTACGAGAGAACCAACTCGACGTGGAAGTTCAGGTAATAATTATATAGGTAACCATTAGGGTTTATATGATCCTTACTTTTGAGGTAATTATGGGTTACTATATGTTATGATGGAATATGAACGACATGAGATAAAATTGAGGTTAAATTATGTTATGGTTATTTTTGAAGATTTTATCACTTTTTGGGAATGTTATAAAAATTATGTAGTTTTGGAAAAAGGACAACACGTAGACCGTGTGACAACCTTTCGCATCTGACGAAGCTATGAGAATCGAACCCACAACCAAAGTGCGACTGGTATTTATCACCTACCACTGGACTACATGAAGTCCCTAGTTATTTTGACTAATTATTTTTAGTTAGATGATCTTAAGAATCTAGAATAAGTTGATTTTGGGTTATCTATGGAAATTATTAACCTATCATGGAGGATATGTGATTAGGTTAATTACTTTTCAGTATGAGACTTTAAGAGTAACTGATGTTATTTGGAGATAAATGTTAAGGTTTATCTTGGAAGACTTTGTGATTAAATCCTTCAGAGATTTGGGTTTCAGTCTTAGTTTTGATTACTTTGAAGAATTTTATGGATATATTTTTATTGAATGGTCTTTGTTGAACTTTGGGTATTGTTTGACAAATTTTGAAGATTAAGAATATATTTTTTTATAAAGTATTATCCTTTTTGGGTATTATCTGATCTCATACTAACCTTTTTTTAGTTTTAGTTTTGGTTAAGGTCTAAAGACATGGGAAGTATATAGTTATCTTTTGTGGATTAGGTGATTCTCTAGAAGTTTATTATTTCTCTCTTAATGTGAACAAGTCATCCTAAATACTCTTCTTTTGGAGAAAATATGAGTTCGTGTAAGAAATCTAGTAAAAGTTGAAATTCAACATGACAAGTAAGTATGTTTCCTTATGTTTTAGTTAAGCTCATAATTAAATTCCTCAATGAAAAGTAACTTAAAACAAAAATGTTGTCTGTTAATTTTTCCTACTAGGGAATCAAATACCGTTTAACCCGTCACAAGTTTGTGATTTTCTTGTGGTTAACATTCTCCTAAACATGTTTTCTATCACTATCCATCAGAACATGACCCTTTGTTTTCTCCTCCATTTCCATTTTTTTCTACATGGAATCCATGTATGGGTTAACTTGAGTGACCTTTGTACTTCTCTTTATTTTAAAGTGATAGTTTTAATGACTCTTGTTTCGATGTGGGATTTTCAATGATGTTTCCAAGCCCAATTTTAAAATTGTGAGGACGCAATTCCTAAAAGGGGGGAAGGATGTAACACCCTAGGTAAATAAAGAATATTACATTTTCATATTTATCCATATTTGTGAATAAAATATTAATATTACTTTAAAGGGAACACTATGCTCGATGGCGTACCCAATACACAACAACGAGTTTCTTTGAAATCTTAAGTTGCACTCTAATAATAAAAGAATATTATTTTAAATGGTAGTTAACGCCTAGACATTGTAATGGTGGGAATGAATGGAACTAACTACAAAATGATTATATATATTTGTCAAATATTTTTACTTTTATCCAATAAATGTTAGAGGCTTAAAATGCAAATGAATCCAATTTTAAACATATATCTTCTAATATTCCTTAAAAGGTCGATTAACCGATTTTTGATGGAGAACCCTTTTTAAATATACTTTTGGCAATTATATATGTTGTATTTGACAAAATAAAATCCTTCTTTAGAATCTGTACATCAAAATTTACCTTTTGTAAATATTTGTTATTTTTCTGATAAAGATCATTTTTAGTAAAAATGTTGCATTTTAATTCAAAACCTCCTTTTAATATGATTTATTTATATGGATAGATTATATTTTTAATTAAGATTAATGTGTATTTAGAATATATTTTTACCATTTAATCCAATGGTGGTCATTGGAATTAATTTCACTTTGAAATTGGACATAAACTAGTGTTAATCTTTTAATAGATATTGTTTCTTAAAAACACGCTATTTGTTTTGACAGCGGGAATTAATTATTAAATTAATTAATTCAAATTATATGTTTTTAATTTTTTAAAATAGAAATCATTTTTGAATTCGGAATATCAAAAATATCTTTGGGTGAATGTTTGGTATTTTTCTGAAAAACATCAATTTTTGATGAATAGTGAAACCACTAAGTGGTAGTTAAAGAAACCGTTTTTTTGTTTAAATGAAACTTTACCACTTCTGTGATTTGATTTTCAAAAATCCAACATACATGGTTGTCATTACGAAGTAAAATGTGGTTCAATGAGATTAAAATAATTTTTTTGGTGAATAGTAACTTTTATGTTTTATTAATCGCGATTAAAGGTAATTAGTGTAATTTAAGGTAAAGATAATGTCATAATAATGTGAAATGACCTTGAAACATGTCATACCCTTATTGGATGAGTCATTTCAGACCAAGACAATCCATGGGTCAACTTGGGGACCCCATGGAGCCACTTTGGTTGGAAAATGACATTAATAACTTTTTATTTAAAGTTAAAATTAAAATGTCACAAACATGTATTATTTTACTAAAACAATTTTTACATGGGCTTATAAAAGTAATATTTTTTACTATAAATACTCATTAGAAATATAAAAAGATTTCCTACATCATGATATTTTTTTTATAATTTTTATACATTAAATAAATTAATTTATTTATGACACTGTGATAATGCAGTGATTACCTCATAAATGAACGATTTAAATAAAATGAGAAGATAGGGTAAAATCTAAGTCTTACACTTGTCACAAACCTATTTAATGGGTGTATTTTGAAACCTTATCACCTTATCCTAGAAATATATCCTTTTGGGACCTTTAAAATCAGAAAAACATTTTATAATAAAGTAATATTTTATAACTTTCCAAGAGTGCCCCTCCTCTTCTCTTATAAAAGGCCCCCAACTCTACCACCTTACACACACCTCTCAAGCCTTTGGATCAGCCAAAAGCTTCCCATTTCATCTCTCCACATCCGTCTCTTCATCATTGAAGCCTCACATTTGGCAGAATGCTCTTCAAAAAACCCTTTTGGTTCAAACCAAGTGGAGTTACCCGATTTAAAGGTAATGTCTTCACTTGTGTTCTTTTGTTTTATTTTGCTTCTACAATGTCACGACCCGTCCTCGGGGCCCATGTCGTGACTACCCCATGCCCACCTTCCATAGGCCAGGGGCTAGCGACTAGAACCAAAGTCCTAAATCTCGATAACTGGGAAGGCATTGCCTTTATAAAAGTAACAAAACACCACAGAGTACAAGCGGAAGTAAAACACTAAGTACAAGAAAAGAGGTGCTGAAAAGTAAATGGGCCAGAATACAAACCCAATAGAAAGTAAAGCTACAACTGAAAGAAAGTACAACAAGGACAAGAAACTGGAAGAAGATATAAGCAGCTCCTGGGTCGTCCTCCTCCGATCCTACCTGAAGGGTATGTACAGATAGCGCAGCTCCTGAATTGTCCACCACGAATCCTACCTGAAGGGTAGGTACAGATAGCCTCCACAACGCTCTCACCCGTTAACCACCTCCGAGTGTCGCCTCGTCATGAATTCCACCACTGGATACTGTCTCCTCATGAGGTACACCTCTGGGTACCGTCCAGTCCTCGAACACTCGGCCTCTGTCTGCGCTGCCCGTCGTCTGCAACCAACACAACGAGGTGCGGGCATAGCTCGTGTAGGGGTGAGTATAATGATACTCAGTAGGGACCCCGAGACCCTCAAGGTCTCACTAAATCCAACAAGGATAACCACAAATAAGATCTCAATAGATTACCTCTACTTAGGTACATGCCCATACATATACCCAAGTTATCAAGTAACCCATCTCAATCATGAGGAAACACAAGGATTATGAAATCAACGGATAAACTCTTCCCAGGTATATGCCCATACATATACCTAAGTTATCAAGTAACCCATCTCAATCATGAGGAAACACAAATATTACAGACTCAGCTCAACCAGGATTTTATTCATGACGTCGAAACCACAGCTGCTGGAGAACTCCCCCTTCGTCGAGTACAATGGGCCTTCTGCTACAACCAAGCACGCCGAACTCCTCCTCTGTCGAGTACAGAGGGCCTGCCACTACGACCAAGCGCGTTGAACTCCTTGGACTTTTGTAGTACTCCACCTATCGAGTACTGTGGGCCTACTGCTACAACAAAGCACTTCCCACCATGGGTCTGCCGCTACAACCAAGCTCTCCCCCTCATAGGTTCTAGAGGTACTCCTTCTGTTGAGTACCGCGGGTCTGCCGCTACAACCATGCGCTCCTCTGCCGTGGGCCTGCCGCTACAACCAAGTGCTCCCCCTAATAGCCTCCAGAGGTACTCCTTCTGTTGAGTACCGCAGGTCTGACTCTACTACCAAGCGCTCCTCTTCCGTGGGTCTGCTGCTACAACCAAGCGCTCCCCACTGGACAATCTGAAACACACCGAGTCGATAGATCAACAGTCGCCAAGTCTTAGCCAGCTACTAGGTCTCTGCACTCTGCTAGCTCGTCACTGGGAGGGTCCGCTCCACGAGCTACTGGTCGATACTCCAAGTATCACAAAGTTCCATAAAGAAGTATCTCAAAGTACTGCCTCGTCATGGGGGTCTCAACGCAATAGACGGCGCGTTAGTCGGACACCCGGTCTGTGAGTTACTAGCATTTTCGTCCAAGGGGCCCGGTTGATTTCGTGCGCGAACCAACCTGGCCGTATCTCGACTGTACCCCGAACTCTCATAGGGTATGCTCATAGGGTCTGTTTCTCAATGTGATCACCAACACTTCTGACGGTTCATCAAACGGACGTCCGGTCTAAAAGTTATCAGCCTTTCCGTCCCAGGGGCCCGGTTGGATTTCGGGTACAATCCAACCTGGCCATTATCCAACTGCATCCAAAATACAGGAGAAGCATGCCAAAAGTTCCGTCTCATAAAGAGGAAACTAAAAAAGTCGACAACACGTCAATCATACGTCAGGAGCTCGAGATATAAGCATTTCCGCTCTGAGGGCCCGGTTGGTTTCGTATCTGAACCAACCCGGCCGTACTCAAGGTTCTCCAAAACCTTGAGTGTAAGATACCGAAACGACCGTCTCGATCCAAGGATCTCTACACAACTGACGGTGCGTCGATCGGAGGTCCGTAGCCCATGTTATGGGCAACAGACCGAAAATGTCCGGTATTAGGGGGTTCGGGCCCGGTCCGACCCGACCCGATACTCCCAGGGTCGGCCCAAACCGGGTCGACCCGAACCGGGTCTGGGTCTGGCCCGCGTGGACGCGGCCCGGCCTGGCCCGGCGCGCTAGCGTGGACAGCGGCCCGGCGGCTTGGCCGTAATAGTCGAGCGGTGAAGGGGGGCGTGCTGCCCCCCGCGTTGAGAACCCGCAACCCCCATGTGGGGGGCCTCACTTGCTGGCCGACCGGGGGTTACGAACCCCCGGTTTTTCCCCTGACCGACCGACCCGCTCTGGCTGGCCGGCTGTTGCCACCATGAGACCGGTGCTTGCCGGTCCCCCAGCTCCGACGCCGGCGGCCCGAAACCGGCCGCCGGTCTCCCCGCTCCACCGCGGCCTTGGTCCGTCCAGCGCGGCGCGACGCCGCCGCGCCCATCCGCCGCGCCCCTCCACCACGGCCCCACTCCGACCACGGCGCTTTTGTAGTTCTCCGGCATGGCGCGACCGTGCCGCGCCTTTGGTTCGTCATCAATGGCGCGACGTGACAACACCGCTTCTCCTCCTTTCTTTAATATTTCTGCGCGGTGCTTCGGCACTGCGTTGCCTTGTTCGTGCCGCAAAAAACATCAAAGAAACAAAGGGAAGAGGAGGGTCGGCCGTGTTCATGCGGTCCGACCCCCTCCCGTTATTATGGTATCAGGTGGCTCCAATTGAAATGAAGAAAGGCAACAAAATAATTCACAAACAACAATTAAAATAAATCCCTACCTCAAGCGTCGTTGAGCGATGGTTCGTCGCAGAAAAAGGCGTCGCAGAAGGGGGATCATCGCGTCACGAAGAAAGGATTCGTCGGCGCCGCGTTGTCAATCTCCGAGGATCCGGCGTTCTTGTCGACCTTCGTCAGAGGTCGGTATTCTTCACGTTCTTTGTTGAGGAGGAAGAACTTCAAGAACCTGGGCGAATTCTCCCTCGCCTCGCAACACAACAAGACTAAAATAAAATAAGTGGTGTCTTATTTTATTTACACACAAACCAACGTTTGGAATTAAAAAAGAAAAGAAACAGTCAATTAATGAATTAATTGAGGTGTTTAAAACCGCCAAATTAATGAGGCGTTTATTATCCAAAATAAACGCAAGAGTTGACTTCATTAAAAAGGGAGTTCGGGAGCGTTACTTAATTAAAGGAGGGGGGTTGAAAAAGGTGAAAGAAACGATGGGGCTCGTGTGGGCCCCACCTCAAAAATATCCTACGAACTGGGTAGGATATTGTGGGTCCCACATCATCCACTTATCTGAAGTTAATCAAAATAAAATAATTGGTCGCACCATTTTATTTTATTCAATTACTTAACCCAAAAATTTTAAAACCACACCCGAGCAAACGCAACTCCGGAAAAGGCGTTTCTAAGAAATTATCGGCGCTACGATTCCATCAGTGCCCTCAGAATTCGATTCTGAGAACCGGTTCAAAATTTAGAAAAACCCACTCGTTCGTTCACTGAACGTACCCGAGCTAAACATCGAAAAAAGATTCTGGGAACAACAGGCCTCAGAATTAGGTGCCTCCAGAAACTACGTTCTTGTAAAATCTCAAAGAAAATGAAGAAAAAAATTTTCCTTGAATTTTTACGGGTCTTTACATTACTCCCACCTCAGGGATTTACGTCCCCGTAAAGCTTTAACACAAAATAGGGATACAAAAGCGGTACTGAGCACGCATCTGAGCCTTCCGTTCACATGTGATCACCTGTAGGTTCTCGTACTACCAGTGAATGTGCACCCGAGGAATCGACCGTCCTCATAGGATCCGCTCCTGTCGTTCCTCGATCCCCACTGGAACCTCCGTGAGGGTCACCCCATCTCCCAGGTCCAGCTCCTCATGGTTGATGAAGAGCGAAGGGTCGAGCTCGTATCTCCTCAGTTGAGATACATGGAAGTCGTCGTGCACCTGGTGCAACTAAGGTGGGTGGGCCAAGCGGTAAACCACCTCGCCTACCCTGCTGAGGACCTAGAAAGGTCCATTGAACCTCGGAGATAACTTGTCACCTCAGCCACATCTCCGTAATTCCGGTCGAGGTGAGACCCGTAGGGAAACGTGGTCGCCAACCTCAAACTCTAGTGGTCTCCGCCCCCTGTCAGCACAAGACTTTTTCCGGATCTGAGCTGTCCTCAACCACTCTTGGATGACTTGGACCTTTCTGGTCCTACAAGAGCTTCTGTGATTTCTTCTTTTCCGATAAGAGAAATCTGGTCTCATCCCCTGGATGAACCACGTTCTTCTCTTAATACGGTCAATCCCGACATGGATGATACTAACCCATACCAAGGATGTCGTCATAAGGCCTCGATGCTACTACCAAGATACCCAACCGTTACTCTCGCCTCCATGGGTTGAGTCGCACTGTCGGCATCAGTGTGTGGTCACTGGGTCTCCTCCAGTTGGTATCTTAATGTGAGGGTCAAGTCAACGGTTTTTAAACCGAAACCTCTTAGTAACAACATAGAGAGAGGATAGGAAGGTAAACGCCATAAGAAAGGTGTATTTTATTACTGCATCTCAAAGTAAAAAGACACAAAGCATCAACAAACAAAAATCAAAAGAGTTAGAAGCGACATTAACAAAAGTCTTCTGGTCTGGAGCTAGTCCCGCTCTTGTCCATCTGCTCCCGAAGCTCCATGATCGTAGGCCTCAGCTGCCTGCAGCTGAGCTCTCCCACATCCAACTATTCCCTGTGGTCGGGGTGGACATCCTGGTGGTTGTGGTGGCAACACCTCGAAGTGTCGTCCACCTCCAGCTGCATGGCCAGCTCCCCTGCCACGGTCTCCTGCTCCATGCGGTTCGCCTCGATCGAACCTCTGCCTCTGCCCGAGAGGTCCTTCGTTCATCTGCTGGTCATCTGTATGGAGGTTCGGACAATCACGAGCCATGTGACCAACCCCACCTTAGGAGTAACACTATCCGCGCATGGTAAGTCATTCTCCACCCCGAGTGCCTCACACAAACGATCCTGTGTCATGCGGTCGACCACCTGTAGGTCTAGTCCTCTTGGAACTCTACGTCATCTGTCTACTACCTACTGTACAAGACTCTGCCGCATACCGGCTAATGGTGGGTTCTGCTACCCGAGACTGCTCAGCAAGGAAACTCTCCACTAAGAAGGCTCGCTCCAACACCCCTGTCTGTGTCGGAATGCTGTGAGAAACAACTGAATCTCTGGTCTCTCACCTGAGCCTCTACTCAAAGGTTTGGGCCCTGAAGAATGGGTCCCGTATCATGTCCGTGGAATAGCGTGAGAGATCGGTAAACCTCGCCGCGTACTGGGCTACTTTCATGCTGCCCTGCCGTAGCTGTAGTAGCTCCTGGATGCACACTGCACGGAGGGTGGCTGGGACAAACTCTGAGTGGAAAAGGCCCTCAAAGTTTGTCCAAAGGAGAGATGCATCGTCGTGCACCTGGAGCATCAAGATCCACCATCTTCCTGATGCCGCGTGCAGGAGGCTTGCTGCAAGGACCACCATAAGGTCAGCTGGTGTCCCTACCAAACAGAACACTCATACAACAGCCTCCAGCCAATCCTCGGCTTCCTGAGGGTCCATCTCCCCACGGAACCTGGGTGGTCGCTGACGCTGAAACTCATGCAGTGCACTAAGGCGACGTGCACCGTCAGCAGCTGGGGCTGGTAGCATCGGTGGCTCAGCATGTAGAGGTACCACCGGTGCCTCTACTGTCAAAGGGCCCTGTACCAAGGCCTCATTGCTCAGTGGGCTGTCGTCACGCACAACACTCGGAACCCTAGCTGGTTGCCATCATGGGGCCATCCTGAAAAGAAACAGGTGCGCCATAGTCAAACAGTATAGCTGGTGAGCTGACACAAAGTAATCATAGAGAAAACATGAAACACACACGCAATCAATGTTTTCGTGCATTAAGTTGGAAATCAGAAATCAGGGTCCTGGTGTACGGATACGTCGGCCGCCGCACAAACACTGGACTCCCTGGACTGATAACCACACTCAATACTCTCAACACTAGTGCTTCATATAGAAAAAGACCAGAGTCCTGAGTTCTGCTGTAGAACCGAACTCCTCTGATACCAATTTGTCACGACCTGTCCTCGGGGCCCGTGGCGTGACTACCCCAAGCCCGCCTTCCATAGGCCAGGGGATGGTGACTATCACCAAAGGCCTAAATCCCGATAACTGGGAAGGCAATGACTTTATAAAAGTAACAAAACACCACAGAGTACAAGAGGAAGTAAAACACTAAGTACAAAAAAAAGAGGTGCTGAAAAGTAAATTGTCCAGGATACAAACCCAATAGAAAGGAAAGCTACAACTAAAAGAAATTACAACAAGTACAAGTAGCTGGACGAAGATAGAAGCATCTCCTGGGTCTTCCTCCTCGGATCCTACCTAAAGGGTAGGTTTAGATAGCACAGATCCTGAATTGTCCACCACGGATCCTACCTGAAGGGTAGGTACAGATAGCCTCCACAATGCTCTCGCCCGTCAACCACCTCTGAGTGTCACCTCGTCATGAAGTCCACCACTGGATACTGTCTCGTCATGAGGTCCACCTCCGGGTACCGTCCAGTCCTCGAACACTCAGCCTCTGTCTGTGCTGCCTGTCGTCTGCAACCAACACAACGAGGTGCGGGCATAGCCCATGCAGGGGTGAGTATAATGATACTCAGTAGGGACCCCGAGACCCTCAAGGTCTCACTAAATCCAACAAGGATAACCACAAATAAGGTCTCAACAGATAACCTCTACTTAGGTACATGACCATACATATACCCAAGTTATCAAGTAAACCATCTCAATCATGAGGAAACACAAGGATTATGAAATCAACGGATAACCTCTACCCAGGTATATGCCCATACACATACCTAAGTTTTCAAGTAACCCATCTCAATCATGAGGAAACACAAAGATTACAGACTCAGCTCAACCAGGATTTTATTCATGATGTCGAAACCATGGCTGCTGGAGAACTCCTCCTCCGTCGAGTATAGTGGGCCTGTCGCTACAACCAAGCACGCCGAACTCCTCCTCTGTCAAGCACAGAGGGCCTGCCGCTACAACCAAGCGCGCCAGACTCCTTGGACTGCTGTATTACTCTATCTGTCGAGTAATGTGGGTCTACTGCTACAACCAAGCGCTTCCCACCATGGGTCTGCCGCTACAACCAAGCGCTCTCCCTCATAGGTTCAAGAGGTACTCCTTCTGTTGAGTACTGCGGGTCTACCGCTACAACCAAGCGCTCCTCCGCTGTGGGTCTGCCGCTACAACCAAGCGCTCCCCCTCATAGCCTCCATAGGTACTCCTTCTATTGAGTACCACAGGTCTTCCTCTACTACCAAGTTCTCCTCTACCGTGAGTCTGTTGCTACAAACAAGCGCTCCCTAGTGGGCTATCTGAAACACATCGAGTCGATAGATCAGCAGTCGCCAAGTCTCATCCATCTACTAGGTCTCTGCACTCTGCTAGCTCATCACCGGGAGGGTCCGCTCCATGAGCTACTGGTAGATACTCCAAGTATCACAAAGTTCTATGAAGAAGTATCTCAAAGTACTGCCTCATCATGGGGGTCTCAACGCAACAGACGGCGCGTCAGTCAGACGCCCGGTCAGTGATTTACTAGCCTTTTCGTCCCAGGGGCCCAGTTGATTTCGTGCATGAACCAACCCGTCCATATCTCAAATGTAACCCGAAATCTCATTGGGTATGCTCATAGGGTCCGTTTCTCAACGTGATCACCAATACCGCTGACAGTTCGTCAAACGGACGTCCGGTCTGAAAGTTATCAGCCTTTCCGTCCCAGGGGCCTGGTTGGATTTCGGGTATGATCCAACCCGCCAATTATCCAACTGCATCCAAAAACTAGTCGAATCATGCCAAAAATTTCGCCTCATCAAGAGGAAACCAACAAAGTCGACGACACGTCAATCGGACGTCCGGAGCTAGAGATATAAGCGTTTCCGCTCCGAGGGCCCGGTTGGTTTCGTATACGAACCAACCCGGGTACTCAAGGTTCTCAGAAAACTTTAGTGTAAGATACCGAAATGACCGTCTCGATCCAAGGATCTCTACGCAACTTATGGTGCGTCGATTGGAGATCTGTAGCCCAAGTTATGGACAACAGACCGAAAAAGTCCGATATTAGGGGGTTCGGGCCCGGTCCGACCCGTCCCGACACCCCGAGGATCGGCCTGAACCGGGTCGACCCGAACCGGGTTCGGGTCCGGCCCGCCAGAGCGCGGCCCGGCCCACCGAAGCGCGGCCCGGCCTGGCTGGCGCGGCCCGACCCGGTTGGCGTGGCCGGGCCTGACCTGGGCAGCCCGGCCCGGCGTGCCAGCACAGCCAGTGGCCAGGTGGCTCGGCCGTAACGGCCGAGTGGTGGAGGGGGGCGCGCTGCCCCCCGCGTTGAGAACCTGCGGCCCCCATGTGGGGGGCCGCACTTGCTATCCGACCGGGGGTTACGAACCCCCGATTTTTCCCTTGACCGTCCGGCCCGCTCTGGCCGGCCGGCTGCTACCGCCACGGGTCCGGCGCTGGCCGGTCCCCCTAATCCGATGCCGACGGCCCGAAAACGGCCACCGGTCTCCCCGCTCCACCGCAGCTTAAGCCGCAGCCTTGGTCCATCTAGCGCGGCACGACGGCGCCGCGCCCCTCTTCCGTGGCCCTGCTCCGACCGCTGTGCATTTTTAGTTCTCCAGCATGGCGCGACCGTGCCACGTCTGTGGTTCGTCATCAACGGCGCGGCGCGACGGCGCCGCTTCTCCTCCTTTCTTTAATATTTCTATGCAGTGCTTCAGCACCACATTGCCTTGTCCGTGCCGCAAACAACATCAAACAACCAAAGGGAAGAGGAGGGTCGGCCGTGTTCGTGCGGTCCGACCCCCTCCCGTTATTGCGGTATCAGACAGCTCCAATAGAAATGAAGAAAGGCAACAGAAGAATTCACGAACAACAATTAAAATAAATCCCTACCTCAAGCGTCGTCGAGCGAGGGTTCGTCGCGGAAAAAGGCGTCGCGGAAGGGGGATCGTCACGTCACGGAGAAAGGATTCATCTACGTCGCATCGTCGATCTCCGAGGATCCGACGTTATTGTCGAACTTCGTCGGATGTCATCTTTCTTCGCGTTCTTCACGTTCTTCGCGTTCTTCGTCGAGGAGGAAGAACTTCAAGAACCTGGGCGAATTCTCCCTCACCTCTCAACACAACAAATCTAAAATAAAATAAGTGGTGTCTTATTTTATTTACACAAAAACCAACGTTTGAAATTGAAAAAGAAAAGAAACAGACAATTAATGAATTAATTGAGGCGTTTAAAACCGCCCAATTAATGAGGCGTTTATTATCTAGAATAAACGCAAGAGTTGACTTCATTAAAAAGGGGGTGCAGGTGCATTACTTAATTAAAAGAGGGGGGTTGAAAAAGGTGAAAGAAACGGTGGGGATCGTGTGGGCCCCACCTCACAAATATCCTACCAAGTGGGTAGGATATTGTGGGTCCCACATCATCCACTTATCTTAAGTTAAGAAAACTAAAATTATTGGTCGCACCATTTTATTTTATTCAATTACTTAACCCGAAAATTTTAAAACCACACCCAAGCAAATGCAACTCCGGAAAAGGTGTTTCTAAGCAATTACCGAAACTACGATTCCATTAGTGCCCTCAGAATTCGATTCCGAGCACCGGTTCAAAAGTTAGAAAAACCTATTTGTTCGTTCACTGAACGTAACCGATCTAAACATCCGAAAAAGATTCTGGGAAAACCGGGCCTCGAAATTAGGTGCCGTCAGAAACTGCGTTCTTGTAAAATCCCAATGAAAATTAAGAAAAAAAATTTCCCTTGAATTTTTACGGGTCTTTACATCCAAACCCCTAAACTCTTTTTATTCTTTTATTTTGTAATAACACCAGTATCTTCAATATAATAGGATGTTGTTATGTGAAGTATTCTTGCTACACTTACACACACCTCCGTCTAATGGTTAAAGAACATACTGTTTCTGTGGATGACGAATTACTACCTCACGAAATGATGATTGTTCAATCTTCTTTTAACACCTTTCATGGTGGCCATTATGATGTAACTATATTTTATATATGAGATATATGGTTTTTATGCTTTCTATATGCTTCTGTATTTTATATTTAAAACATACCTTTATGCTTTGCATGTTGTGCAAATAAGATAATTTCATACGAGGAAGTGTGGACTACCGCCCCCTCAAGTGATGTGACTCGTTCATGAAATACATGGAATGTATAAAGAATGAAATTAATGAACTTATGTGACCTATAAAACATATATATTATACTGGAATTATAATATATATATCTCTAAATTATTTTTAATTCCATTAATATGACAATGAAATGAAAGTAGCATTCAAGCGTACGTACGGCCTACCGTCTCCATGAACGGTGAATTTCATTTATTTTTATCATGAAATGTTATGGAATAGTATAAAATGAATATGTACTGGATATATATGATATTTAAATCATTAATAATATTCTGGAGATGATTTACTTATAACTACATGGACAATCATTTTCAAACAAGTTCATTTTTGACTCATGTACCAAACATCGACAAAGACGTCTGATATGAACTCAAATTATTAACCAATTATTATAACATTATAATATGTGATATGAACTGAATAATAATATTTAAAAGAGGAAAATAAGTAATTATAAATTGACCAAAGTTTATTATTCAGGAATATAAATAAATGAACAAGACAAGTCGGACTTGAGGTAAGGGATCCAACCTCTCTCTTTCTTTTAAAGTACTCTCTTTTATGTCACTTATTTTAAGTTCTTATTTCTTATGTTGGGGGATGTTCTTCTATATTACTTTTTCTGTAAATGTTATGTTAATATTATGAGAGACCCTATTTGATCTCATCAATCCATTTTTGGAAGTTTTATGTGGCGCCGTTAGGCAGCCAAATTTTCATAAGGGTATTTTCATCTCACTTTTTATTCCCATGAGATTCATGCCACATTGGCCACTCTTTCCTTTTGTGTGGTGAATGTACTGACAATTATTTTACTATTTTTATAATATAATCTCATTTATGGGTATTTACATCTTCATTATATGACCCTTCTTTCATGGGGTGTACATTTCGAGAGTTTCCCAAATCGGTAAGGGAACCTTTCACACTCCTCTTTTTAAAAGACTTATTTTGTTATGTCTTTTAATTTACGTATTTTTATGTTGGGATATGTTCTTATATATCCTTAATGATGAAAATTTTATCTCCAAGTGATTATATACCATTTTCTCTCTCATCAACTAATTTTATGAATTTTAAAGTGACACCGTTAGGCTGTTGAATTTTACTAAGGGAACTTCTTAACCCAATTTCGATTTCTTTGGGTTAAACATGTAGTTATTGAATATGCAATCCTTTGAATATGTGTGAATGAACTTTGATTGTTTTACACTTAATATTCACTTATATTGGGTGTATTTATATTTGTCACACATAATTATGAGATTTATTTATCCTTAATTTAAGGACACCTTTTTTATAAGGGATTTCATATCATTTTACATTTCTATTGAGACTTCATTGTTGTTATGCACCAATTCACTCTTATATGGTGTATATAATGTCCTTTGGAATATTATATCATGAATCCCTTTATTCTCATGATATTATAAAGTTCTGATTAAATGTTATTCCTCAATTATTGTATTCAAGTGTCTCTCATTTTTTTTAAAAAACCCTTTAACTAAAATATCATTTTAAATGTTTTAATGATTTATTATTATAAATATTTCTCATTAATATCCATGTTTTCAAAATGGTTTTAAGGATTTATTTATATGGATATTAATGGTTTAAAAGGTTAAAATCTTCAAAGTGGTATGGGACACTTTGACTCAAAAATCTCTTTATTAAATGTTTTAAATGGTTTTGAAAATGGTTTTTAGAATAGATTCATTATTTCAATATCTTAAAATGTTACATTGTTATTGCAATGTGGGAATGTTATCTTTCTTTTATGGTTATGTTATGTTCTATGATTATGTTATGATTCTTGGGAATTGTTTATGAAGACGGGCGGTTTCGTGATAAACTAAGGGTGGGTGAGCCCGATATAGCTCTCCAATGCATTGGGTAACGTGAAGGAGTTAAACGTTAAGGTTTATCTGAAGATATTTAGGGAATATACTATGATGGGTATTCTAAACGTAACCATGAGGGCTACTCCCTACGTAAGAATGTTATGAATTCCTCAAGTTACCTTTATGTCTTATGATTTCTATGAGTTATTCGTAAAACTTATGATTTCACGAGGTATGTTAAATTGCATATGTTTTATGAGTAAAGTATGATTTCATTGATTCTTATGTATATATGGACTAATGTCTCCATTCCATATTGTTATAACCCTTACTGAGCTTTTTATGCTCATCCCAAGTTTTTTTTGAAATGTTTTTCACAGGACATAAAGATGAATATGGTCGAGGATGGGATCAAGGAAATGTCTGGCTGTCTAAAACAGGGAACTAGACAAGACTCCTGTGTTCAAGAGTTTTTATTTTGTGAAAAAAATGGAAGCTGAGTAGATGTGTCTACTTTGTAATCTTTGAGATGTAATAGTTATGTCCTAATTCTCTAAAACTCTAAACCTGAAAAGATCCTCAATGTGAATTATTCATTTAATTCAATAATATGTAATGTTTAAGGACGAGTCCTTATATCAAGTGCTATCGTGGAGGACCAAAATATTCACATCATTCGTCATTGATCGCAATAAGGAGTTTTCTTTTTCTATCTATGTTCTTTAGAGGAAGGGTGGGGGGATTATTCTCTTCAGGTCTTTAGAAAATTATAGGATTTTTTCCATATGAAAAAAATTATATTTTACTCTCTAAAATGATGTAATATGTATTTTATACATAGGTTTAAAACAATTGATAATTACACACATGCCCTTATCAATATATTTAATCAATGTAATCCTAATGTTAAATAATAATAATAATAATAATATTATTATTATATCCCATGACATGTGGATAATTATATATCATTTATTAAATAAATAAATAAATTTTTATTTTAATGATATTAAATAAAATATATCATTTATATCAGGTAATTAACTCAACCTCTTAATCCTCCGAGAGAATTTATCGTACCTTGAATTATAAAATATTTATTAAAATAAATATTATTAATTTAATAAATAAATAATCATGATATTAATCAAAACTTGTGAATAAATATTTATTTTAATATTCACGTAACTAAATAAATATTTATATATTAATCTTTTCACTAAAATTATGAATACAGTATCCTTGGGAATAATATAAAAGATATAAAAATAAAAGAATATATTTTAAACTCTAATGTCTCATTATTTAATTTATAAAATCAAATTTACTTGAATAATAATTATTTCACTAGTAGGGAATACTATTTATTCTTAATATTAAATTCTATAGAATTTAATGAAAATATGAATATAGTTAGTGTGTGATACTCTAAGACTATTTCTCAA
Organism: Viscum album; assembly: GCA_963277665.1. Lineage (NCBI taxonomy): Eukaryota > Viridiplantae > Streptophyta > Magnoliopsida > Santalales > Viscaceae > Viscum > Viscum album. Next base: position 1,479,041,211 of record OY728166.1, read on the forward strand.
TAAAATTATATGAACTTACCTAAATTACAAGATCAATGTCTAGAAACACATCAAGGAACCCATAGAGAAAGAAGTTGATGTCACAGTAACAAAAACCTTTCTATGAATTCTACTATGTAATATAATCCCTTTGTTTATTAATATCTCATCAAGAAGGATGAAAATATGTGTTATCACCCTGTATGCTTTCACTAAATAAAAAAATATATTTAGACATAGTTTTTATATCTATTGATAAATTTGTTTTTAAAATTTTAATTATTTTTTGTAATATTATTTTTTAAAAAAATTTAAAAATTTATTTTTAGGGGTGGTTTTAAAAAAACATCCACTAAATTAAAGGAAAAAATATAAAATATAAAATATTTAATTATTATTTATGATTTTTTATTTTATATTTTTTATTATATACAATTTTAATTAATTATAATTTCTAAATTAATAAATATTTATAATCATAATTCATTAATAATTTGAAACTTAAAATACTTTTTGAATAAGTTGAAAATCAGACTTCATCATCAAATGACCATAAATTTTGATATGGAAGTCCCTTTAGCTCCAAAACCTGTCAAATTGAATCTTATGAAATGAACCAAAACCAAATTAGATAATTATTTTTTAATAATTAAAATAATAATTTTTTTTATAGTTTTACGAAATTTGGAAATCGAACTCCAACTTCAAACGACCATAGATTTTGATCTGGGTGTCTGTTTGAGCTCATCCACATATCAAATCGAAGCACATGACAATATATACATATCAAATTAGGGACATGTAAATTTATCTTCAAAAAATTGAGCATCCATGATGGTGGGAAACTTTGTTCATGCCATACATGTTAAAAAGATTCCTTTCACATTTTGTGTAAAAAGTCAAAAGTACCTCATTCAAACAATGACAATAAGATTCATTTTATTTTTTTAAATATAAAACAAGGTTAAAATTAATCTAAATAATAATTTTATAATTGTAATTAAGTTCTTGAAAACATTTTTATAAAACATAGACATGAAAGAAAAATATTCCCAACTGAATAATAAAACATATTCTGGTTTCCTTAAACACATTATTTTGGTCTCTTGATTACTTAAAGTGAGGAAAATTAAATTTAAACATGTATTAAAAATAAATAACTAGATTAAAATATAAATTAAAGGAATTTATTAGATATTTATCATTTAATTTACTTAATAGAAAGTATAGCATAAACAATCCCGAATAAAATGGGTTTGAGATGTAAATCCCTTAACACTTTGGTAACTTTTAAATCATAAACCCCTCGTAAGAATAAAATAAAATGAATCTTTAAATATAATGAAAATAAGAATAATAATGTTATAACTTGTAAAATGGGTAGTATATACACCTAAAAAAGGAAGAAAGGGGTGAATACAGAATATGTCGCACGGAAATAAAAGTGAGATCAGAAACTCCTTACCTCAAGTCTTTCTTTGATTCGTGCATGTTAGAACCTATTGTATAATAAATATAGATTTATTATAAATCTATTAAAAAACCATAATCATATATATTATAATATATATGATTTACTTATATCATCTTAACACCTGTTTATTAACAATTCTTTACTAAAATCATTGTTCAAGGTGATAATGGATTTGTTTTTCATTCATATTTCAGTTCAACGGTTTGGGTCATTGTACTTTTATCATGGTTCCATAATATCCATTATTTTAATCATGATATATATATATATAATATTAATTATATATATCTATCTATATTCATCCATATAATTTATATATAGAAAAATTATTTACACCGTTCATGGAAGTGGTAGGTCGTACGTATGCATGAACACCGTTTTCAACTTTTGAAGGATGGAATGGAAGAAAGGTAAATAATAATTAAAATTTAAATAATAATTATTATATCATATATATATAATACATATTCCTTAAATATATCCTCATTAATATCTATATAAATAGTAAATTATAAATGAATCTTATCGCTTCGTGGAGGTGATAGTCCACACGTACGCACAAGCGACATTATCATTTTCCAATAGACGGGAAGAAGGCAGATAATGATTTTTAAATCATAATAATAACAATTTAGTATATTTAATATAATTAATTAATTATTTTATTATTAATACCATATATATTTAGTATTTAAAATAATAAATAAAATTTAAAACTCAGGTTTAAGAGTTATACATCTTCATCGAGAGACCTTCTATAGTGACCATACTTTTTATTACCTTAATATTACATCATTTTAAAGATAAAAAACATAAATTCATTACTCATAGAGGATATAAGGGTTTATTTTCTTGGTAAAAGTAGGACCATACATATTTTTTACAAAATAAAACATAAACAATTATTTAATTACTTCTTCTCTATCTTCTTAATGGCCCTTGAATTCACTTTAGTACATGTAGTCACCTAAGAATATACATCAAAAGGGATTGATATCAAAGCCTAGTAATAGGATAGATAAGAACATGAAAATATTTAACATAGGTTGATCATAATCATTTTCATAATAACATAGGCATTTGATCATAATCATGAGAGGAAGCATTAGGGGAAGACTTAGAATGTGGTAATGCATAAAGAATGAAATATCATGTCTTTGTGGAAAACTACCACACATAGTTGTGAAAAATATAGAATCATGTTCATGAATATTTTACATTACTAATGAGGTTATTATCATTACCTAATTCATTGGATTTCTATATAATTCTAGGCACACCCATCACACCCTCACATTTACATTACACTATATAATTTTGGGTGCACCCGTCAGATTATAAAATTTACATTATCATGCATGCCACATAGAACATATATCAATAATGAACACAAATAAACCATGTAAATGAAAAGGTTTCATATCATAAGCATACATTCATAAACTTTGTGTTCCCAAATGAAAGTAGCAATAACATACATGATATAAGAATCATCAACCTTGAGTTAGAAGTAAAAGGTGAGTTTTGAAAGAAGAGTTCTTTTGGAAAACATTGTGTTTGTCATAAACTACAGTAGAAAACATGTATATCCCAAAAAAGATAATATAATGATGGATAAGTTATTTTTAAGGAATAAACATACTAAAAAGGGGGTGAAATAGGGAAACCCAAAGAATGAGAGTTATGTTTGAGAAATCCACTTACCTTTTGTCTGAGAGTTTCCTTCATGTTAATATCCTATATAATCACATTAGATTCGTTAATTAACAATTAAATAAACTTTTATACATGATTATTATTCATTATGGTTTTATTATGTTATTTTACAGGCCTTTGGATGAGTTATAGTGTTTAAATTCATTGCTTGGGAGTGTTCGTTTTCTTAGTTTTCATGATCGGTTCACTTGTATACATGAATGGAAGTTCATGTAAGATGAGGATAAACATATAAAATTGTTATTATATGTTTTTAATAAAATTACATAAGTTTAAATGATATTATTAAGTATTTGTTTTATATACCCTAAGTATTATTCATTAGATAAAAGTTAATTATGATCGTTTTAGGTTAATTTTGGCGGTTTTTTATCACAATGAACTAGTTTTTTTTATCATTTAGTATTATGTGTATATGTTAGTTACAGAACTTAAAAGGGGTTACAACATAATATTTAGAATATTTTTCAACCATTTAATGGTTTTATTAATATCCTTGATTTAATTTATGGAAAATGAATGTTTGTCGGCCACAAAGTCGGTAAATTGATGCTTCATGGGTGATGGTTTCATTTTTAAGATAAGAGAGAGATAGAGGGTGGAGTTTAAAGATTAATATTACATTAACATGATATAATTATAGTATATGAATCATAATGGGGTTATCATACCATTTGTATTAAGGGATTTGAGGAGAGAATATAAAAAGAAATCGAAATTGAAAGGACATTAAAAGAAAAGAGAGAGGATTTACCTCTTGAATTCTCCTCTTGAGATCCTCCTCATGGAACCTAGGTTGATGAGACCAAGAGATATTGGATGTGGGGTAGGGACTATAGAATATTATTTGGAATAATATAGTCATGGATCAAATCTTTATAGGTTTGAGGAGAAGAGGGTGTGAGGGGTAGTATTTATAGTGGAGGAGAGGGGTGTTTTCTTATTATTTTTATCATTAGTTTATTATTTTTCTCAAGATAAGCAATAGTGAGGATTATTATGATTAAGTAAAGTAATTAGTGCATGTTATTTGGAAATAATGGTCAATTACATCATGAATGACTCAAGCATGACTCAAAAATTTAGGTTATTATAATTTATCATAATTTATCATATTTTACTTTTCACAAAAATTCAAGTATTTCTGAAAAATAAAAAAATATTAACATTAACCATTTTTCAATGTTTAGAATTCAAAAATAAACTCCATTTTATGAAAATAATATTCTAAATATGTGTAATTTAATTTTTAATTAAAAACATCATTTACTTTGAAAATACAAATTTTAAAATTATAATTGATTTTATAACACATTGAAAAATTACATAAGGTCTCATAAAATTATCTTAAAATCAAAAGACATCAAAATATTAATTTATGAATTCATTTGGTGAAAAGAAATTTTATTTTATATTAATCATAAAATATTTATTTCTTATAAAAATTGCAACACTTAATTAATTAATTTTAAAATATTAGTTACTTATACTATGATTTAACTATATCATATTATCACTTATAAGATGGATAAATTTTATTTATACTATCATTGGACCGATTACTATTCACTTGTCCAATTTTCTATTCATAATGACCATATTACTATTCATAAGGGTAACATTACTATTCACCAAAAATTAAGTTTGTCCTATCAGACTCTAAATATCTTACTGATAACAACTGTGTATGTCAGGTTTTCATAATTCCAGACACAAAAGTGGAAAAATTATGTTTAATGACTAGGATATAAAGGTCACATATTATTTAGTAGTTTATTTAATCGTGGTGCGGCGTTGTGTTTTCTAATGTCATTTTATGTGATATAATTATAAGAAGGAAATTTACATTGATAAAACTTTGGGTCGTTATATTCTTCCCCCCATTTGAAATTTTTCCATCGAAATATCATTTTACAAAACAAGGTGAGGGTACTTATCCGTTATCACCTCCTTCGGTTCCCAATTTTCTTCTTCATAATTATGGTTCCTCCACAACACATTGATAAGGTGTGTTTTATTGTTGCATAGAACCTTTTCTCTCTAGTCTACAATATTTAATGGATGCTCCTAATAAGAAAGACCATCTTCCAGTAGTACCACCTCTAAGTTTAGTACATGTGAGGGATTTGGTATATACTTCCTCAAGAGTGATACATGGAACACATCATGAACTTGATGCATATTTGGTGGAAGTGAAAGCTGATAGGTCACAGCTCCTACATGACCAAAGATCTTAAAGGGGATAATATACCTTGGTCTTAGATTCCCTTTCTTTTCAAACTGCATTAATCTCTTCCATGGTGATATTCCAAGGAAGTATTTATCTCCAACGTTGAAATCCAAGTCCCTTCGATGGTTTTCTACATAGATATTTTGCCGACTCTGATCATATTTGATATGTTGTTGGATGAATTTAACCTTTTATATCATCTATTGTACAAGATCCGGTCCAAGTATATTTCTTTCTCCAACTTCATCCCAATAGGTTTGAGTTCTATATCACTTTCCATACAAAGGATCATATGGAGCCATTTTAATACTTGAGTGGAATCTATTATTTTATGAGAACTCAACCAATGGGATATGATGATCCCATACACCTTTTAATTCTAATGAGAAGGATCTTAGCATATCATCAAGTGACTAAATAGTCCTTTTATACTTGCCAATAGTTGTGGGGGTAACAGGCCTATTGAAATTCAATTTAGTACTCAAGGCATGTTGAAGACTCCATCATAATTTATATGTGAACCTAGGATCATGATTAGAGAAAATCGATAGTAGAACCCCATGTAGTCTCACCACTTCCTTCACATATATCTTATAAAGTTTTTTAAGAGAGAGATCTTCATGAATAGAGTTAACGTGATTAGTCTAGGTGATTCGGTCCACCACATCCCATATTGAATTATTTCCTTTGGATGTCCTTGGGAGACCCATGAAAAAGTCCATGGTGACATTCTCCCATTTCCACATGGGTATAGCCAATGGTTGCATCATCCATTTTGAACTTTTTTCTCTCTGATTTAACTTGATGACATATCAATCCCTTTAAGATATATTCCACAATCTCCTTCTTCGCGTTATCCCACAATAAGTATTCTTGGAGATCACAGTATATATTGGTTCTACCAAGATGGATAGAGAAAGTTGAGATATGTCCATTATCCAAAATATCCTTCTTTGTCCCAGGTGATGAAGGTACAAAAATCCTTGTTTTAAAATGAATTAAACTATCAAGATCAATATGGAACTCTTCTAACTTCCCTTAATTTAATGTATTAACCTTCTTTTTCAACTCATTATCATCCCTTTTTTCCTCCATAATATTCTCTTGGATAGATGGTTGGGAAATCATTTGGGAAAGGTAGGATTTATTCTCTGCCATTATGATTTCCAAATCCATCCTTTTCATATCCATGAAGATAGGGTATTTCTCAATCCTCAACATGGATAGAGTAGGAGGTTATTTTCTTCTAAGACCATCATAGTCATTAATTTTCTCTAACCATATCCTTTGATTCAATTTGAGATCCTTTTGTGTGAATATATACTTTATGCTCTCGTGATAGGTATATATGTCACACTTCTCACCATAGATTAAATGCCACCAGAATTTCATGGAAAAAATAACAAATAATATCTCTAGAACATGCTTAGTGTGGTTATGCTCATGGATATTCAACTTTCGTGAAGCATAGGCTATCACATTACCAGGTTTCATCGGTACACAACCCAATAAGTTCTTGTAAGCATCAATATATATCACAAAATTTTCTCCACTTTTCGGTAATGCGAGTATAGGTGCAGTGATCAACCTTCTCATTAGATCCTTAAAGATTTCCTCAAATTCTTCTATCTAGATATAATTTACCCCTTTCCTTGTTAACTTAGTAAGCAGGCTTGAAAATCATGAGAAATTTCTAAAAAAACTTCTATAGTACCTTATTAAGCCTAGAAAACTATGGATTTCTCTGACATTAGAGGGTCTGAGCCATTCCTCAATTACCTTGGGTTTTGAAGGGTCCATAAAAATTCCCTCACTTGTGATCACATGTCCCAATAACGTAACTTGATACATCCAAAATTCACACTTGATGAACTTGGAATACAACTTATCCTTTCTCAATGTCACCAACATAAGTCTACGATATTCTTTATGTTCCTCCTTTCTCTTGGAGTAGATGAGAATGTCATCAATAAACACTACCCAAAATGTATCGAGGTAATATTTAAATACTCTATTCATCCAATCTATGAATATTTAATGGGAATTAGTAAGTCTGAATAGAATCACAAAAAAATAACAATGACCATACCTTGTTTGGAAGGTAGTCTTATGAATATATTCATTATCCACCTTTAGCTCTGAGAAGTTTATAGCTCCTCTCAACTGATCAAACAAGTCTTCATTCCTCATAAGAGGATACTTTTTCTTTATGGTGATCTTCTTGAGTTCCGGATAATTGATACACAACCGCATTGATCCATCATTCTTCTTGAAAAATAGGACTAGCACACCCCAAGGGGATGTACTAGGGTATATGAACCCTTTGTCCAAATTATCTTGCAGTTGTCTCCAGTTCGATAGGATCCATCCTATAGGGACACTTTAAGAAAGGAGTATATCCAGGTATGAGTTCTATTGAGAAATATACCTCATGATCTAAGGGTAGTCTGGGTAAATATTCATGAAATACATCACTGTATTCCCTCATGATGGGTATTTTCCCTAGGTGGATAACATCATTTGAATCAACCATTTGAGATAGGTATGCCTCTTCACAGGGAATTAAAACCCACAACGTTGAAGGATTCTTAAAAGGATATTCATGATCTTCCTTGAATTTGTAGAGGAGAATGGGATGCTTCAGAATATGAAAAGATATTTCCTTTTCCCGATAGTTTATTTGTGCCCTATATAAAGAGAACCAATCCATCCCCATTATAGAATCAAATTCCACCAAGGGAATTATCACAAGATTTGATGGAATAATATACCCCCATATGCCAATAGGTGAAGAGTCCAACACTTGGGTTGCAATGATTTCACCACTGGGTGTTTTTACGGATATATCTACTTCAAGGTTTCGAGGCTTCGATTTAATAGTTCTATCAAACATGAAAGATATAATGGAATACATAGAAACTAGATCAAATAATACCTTTTTTATTATTGAGTGAATAGTAAGTGGAACTTATATGAAATCATATTATTTATCCACTTCCTCATTAGTGATGGCATAAGACTTCGCTTTCTCCATTGGATTTGGTGGCTAATGATGCTGATTACCCTCAAGAACTCAAGGTTTAGTGCATTGGATTACATAGGTCTCTTGCTCCTTGAAGTTGTAGCATTGGACCAAGGTTGGTCCTCTCCTTTCCTCCAACAAATTTTTTAGCCTTTTCGTGTCTTTTCAACATTCATGATCTTGGTGGCCTTCTCTACCACATTTGAAGAATTTACCCATCTCTTTGAGGAAGTTCCCATGATGCTTATTCCCACAGTTTTGACATATGGGTCGTTTAGTTTTCTTTCCACCTTTTTCATTATATACTCTATCTTCAAACTCCATATTTCATTTCGTATCACCATACCCATGGGACCATTATCCAAACTCCATCTCTGATTTGAGATCACATTGAAAAAATTATTCATAACTCCCAAAGTCTTGAATTGCTAGATCCTTTCAAAGGTGTGGTTTTAAACCACTAAAAAATCGATCAATTTTGCTATCATTATTGTTAACAAAGCCCGAAGAATACCTTTAAAGCCTTGTGAAATTCTCTTCATAGGCTGTGATATATTCTCCTTCCTTTTTCTTCATCTTTATAAATTTTCTCTCTATCTTAGTTCAAATATTTTGATGGAAATACGTATTAAGAAACATTATCTTAAAGTCTTCCTACTCTATCTATTGAATTTCATCCCTAATCTTGGTGTTATTAATCAATGAACACCATTGATCGACCTATCCGTCTGGATGATAAACAATATGGTTTGACTTCTCCATCTCAGAAAAATGATTCTTAGAAAAGATCTTCTCCATCGAGTTGGCCCACCATTCCACAACTAGTGGATCAGAAGATCCACTAAATGTTTCTGGTTGTTGCCGCATAAAACACTCGATAGACAGTTTCTCTATCCTTGGTGAAGGAGGAAATTCCACATTATTTGGGTTATTTTTCATAACCTGAGATAGATGGGTAAGAATCGACATGAAATTTTGATCTCCACCTTCCAAAGCATTAGGAATGTCATTCGAGCAATCACTGCACTGTCCCTCACACAGGTTGTTAAACTGGTTTCTAGTAGTTCCCACCATTTTCTAAAATAGAAAAGGTTAGAACAAAACATAAGTCAACAAGTCATGAATATAAAATTTATTCCATTGTGAAATTAATTTTAAAGTTATAGATTGTGGGATCCCTATGTTTAGTAATTCATATTGGGTGATTACTTAAACATAGTCTCATACTAAAGGTTTTCACTAAGGTTCTCTAATCCTAATTTCCAAATTTACTAAACTGTCCTCTAATACCAACTATAGAAACCCTACTTTTTCTTACATTACTATTACATAATTTTAAAGATAAACAACAAAAATTCATTACACATTAAGGATAAAAAGGTTTAGTGTCTTGGGAAAACTAGGACCATACATAACTTTTAAAAAATAAAACATAAACATTTATTTAATTCCATCTTCTCTAGATTCTTATTGGCCCCTGAATTATCTTTAGTTCAAGTAGTCTCCGCAGGATATACATAAAAAATGGGTGATATAAAAGCCCAGTTATAGGATAGATAAGAAGATGAAATATCATAACATGGGGTGAAAATAATCATTATCATCATAACATTGTCATATGATCATAATCATGTGAAGAATCATTAGGAGAAGACTTGGAATTTGGTAATGCATAAAAAATGAAATATCATGTCTTAGTGGTCAACTGCCACACATAGTTGTGAAAAAAGATAGAATCATGTTCACACATATTTAATTTTACTCATTTGGTTATTTACATTACTCAATTCATTGGAGCACTATATAATTCTGGGCTTACTGGTCCCATCATCACATTTATATTGCGCTATATAATTCTGGGCACACCCATCACATCATAACATTTACAATATCATGCCTTACACATAGAAAATATATCAATCATGAAAATAAATAACACATGGAATGGAATGAGTTTCATCTCATAATAATACATTCATAAACTTTGTGTTCCCATATTAAATGTGGAATAACATACTTGATATAAGAATCATCAACCTTGAGTTAGAAGTAAAAGGTGTGTTTTGAAAGAAGAGTTCTTTTGAAAAACATTGTGTTTGTCATAAACTCTAGTAGAAAAAATTTATATCCTAGAAAAGATAAGATAAGGATGAAGAAATTATTTTAAGGAATAACCATTCTGAAAATGGGGTGAAGAGGGAAAACCCAAAGAAAGAGAGTTGGGTTTGAGAAATCCCCTTACCTTTTGTCCGAAAGCTTCCTTCATGTTAATATCCTGAATAATCACATTAGATTAATTAATTAATAATTAAAGAATATTTTATACCTGAGTATGATTTATTATTGTTTTATTATTTTCTTTTATAGGCCTTTGGATGAGTTATAGTGTTTAAATTCATTGTTCGAGAGTGTTCGTTTTCTTAGTTTTCATGATCAGTTAACTTGTATACATGATTGGAAGTTATTTTAAGATACAGATAAACATCCAGAATTGTTATTATATTTTTTTTAATGATATTATGTAAATTTAAATTATCTTATTAAGAATTTGGTTATATACCATGAGGATTATTCATTAGATAAAAGTTAACGCTGACCATTTTAGGTTAATTTTGGCGGTTTTTGATCACAAGAAACTTGTTTTGTTTTATCACTTAGTATTGTGTGATTAAGTTAGTTTTAGAACATAAAAGCGGTTAAAAAATAAAATTTAAAATCTTTTTTCAACCATTTAATAGTTTTATCAATGTCCCTAAAGTCATTTATGGAAAATGAATGTTCATCACCCCTGATGTCGGTAAATTGACACTTCACGGGTGACGATTTAATTTTTAAGATAAAATAGAGAGAGGGTGGAGTTTAATGATGAATATTACATTAACATGATATAATTATAGTATATTAATCATAATTTAGTTATAACTAATTTTTTATTAAATTAGGTGAGGATATAATTATAAAATAAACTTAAATTGAAATGAAATTAAAAGAAAAGAGAGAGGATTTACCGCTTGAATTCTCCTCTTGAGATCCTCCTTAGGGAACCTAGGTTTGGTCCTTTGATGAGACCAAGATCTAATGGGCATGGGGGATGGAATAGGGAATATTATTGGGCTGAATATAGGCGAGGATAAAATCTTGAGAGGTGCAAGGAGAAGAGGGTGTGAGGGGTTGTATTTATAGTGGATGAGAGGGGTGTTTTCTTATTATTTTAATTATTAGTTTTTTATTTTTCTCAATATAAGAAAAAATGAGGATTTTCATGACTAAATACATTAATTAGTGCATGTATGTTCTAACTAATGGTCACTTACATCATCCATGACTCAAGAATGACTAAAAACTTTAGGTTTTTACCATTTATCATAAATTACCGTGTTTTACTATTAAAAAAAAGTCAAGTATTTCAAAAAAATACCAAAAATTAACCATAAGAATTTATCAATGTGTAGAATTCAAAAATGATCTACATTTTATGAAAATAATTTTCTCGATATGAGTAATTTATATTTTAATTAAAATCATCATTTACTTTAAAAATACGAAATTTAAAATTATAACTGATTTTATAACACTTTGAAAAATTAATTAGGGTCTTATAAAATTATCTTAAAATGATAAGACACAAAAATATTAAGTTATGAATTCATTTTGTGAAAATAAATTTTATTTTAAATTAATCATAAAATATTTATGAATTATAAAAATTCCAACACTTAATTAATAATTTTTAAAATATTTTTTACTTATACTATGATATAATTATATTATATTATCACTTATAAGATTGATAATTTTTTATACTATCATTGGTATGATTACTATTCACTTAACCGATTTACTATTCATAAGGGTAAGTTACTATTCATAAGGGTCATATTACTATTACTAAGGCTAATAGAAAGTGTTAAACATATTTTTTGTGTTTTACCCCATGGTTTTAACCCAATTTTACCTCTTTTACCAAAATGCCAAATATTTACAAGGGTCACTATTCAAAATGTCAAATATTGAGTTATCCCTATTAAATTATATTAATTATTATAATTATAGATATATAACAAATTTTATCAAATTAAATTAATTGAAGTATCATAATGTAATTTAAAATTAAACCTATGAAATGTGATAAAAATTGGGTTTTTTCAGAAAACATGACTTCTTAAGTGTAATTTTTTATATCAAAATCAAGATTAGAATTTATTCCAATATTCATAATTGAATTATTAATAATATTAATTAACTAATTTAACTTTTAAACCATTTTAAAACAAAATTTTACTTTGAAAATTCCAAAAATGAAAAGATAGTTTTCAATAAAGATCAGTATTTTCTACTATTCTGTGAAAAATTAATATTTTTCAGAAATATAATAAAATATATTCTTATGTAAATTTTGATATGATGAATCCAGACATGATATCCATTTTTTCATATACAAATTGTAAAATTTTAATTAATTAATTATTCTATTCACATAGAAAATGAGATAAAACCATTTTTGAAGAAAACATATTTTAGAAAAATAAAATGTATTTACTAAAAAAATGAGTAATAATTTATAAATGTATTTAAATTATATAAAACATATATAGATATTTATCATAATTTTGTTATTTCTATTTATACAACTAATTTTAATGACTAGGTTATAATGATCATGTTTAAATAATAATATTTCAACAGTATATCATGGTTTGTTTAATCTCAGTATTGCATGTAATAAAAAATATTAGAGAAATTAAATTTAGTTGAAGAGAAATATTTCATTAAATATTTTTGTGTTATAGATATTTTCATTGAGGTGGTTTTAGAATTTGGCTAACCCCTAGTTTCCTTCTAATTTCTTAGGCTTGATTTCCAAGGATGATAGATACCCCAGGCATGTGTTTTCTTTTATAGGTTTTTATTATTGGACCTAGGATGGGTATATTAACCTTAGTTATTGAATGTTCCATAGGTTTAATTATATTAACTCTAATAGGTATTTCTTTAATGATCCATAGGGATGGGTATATTACCCCTAGTTTCATATGCTCGCATTTTATATGGCTTGGTATATTACCCCTGATTGGACTGTGGCCTCTGGATGATCTGTGGATAGTTATATTCTCCTTGGATGGTATTACGCCTGAGATTTTTGTTATTTTCCATAAGGATGGATATATTACCCATTACTGGCTGATCCTACGTGCCACAAGTATTATTATATTACCTATAGTATGCCTATGCTCGACGTGTTTCCCATGATTACCTTATGATCGGTCAGAGGCCCTGGTTGCTAGGCACGTTCATAGAGATGTAATCAAATACACCATTAAACTAGATGAAGTAGGTATATTCGATATAGGTAATAAACCTAAGGTTCAATAACATATAGCACTTGGTACATGGGTTAGCGCGGTCACGACAACATGTTTAGAAAACCCCATCACTAGGCTGAGGCTTCTATTTTTGGTTATTATTTAATTTATTTTTCTATAGTTATTTATTTATTTCAGAAGATCATGTCACACACATGTACCATATAATATTTAGATTATTATGGGACCATCTTGGTGGTGACCTACTGAGTTTTATACTCACACCTAACCCATGATTCCATTGAAAATGGGTACTCAAGCAGTATTCACAAGGTTATTATAGACACAAGTAGGGATAATTCCCAGGATCAAGTTTATCATGGTCGAGTTAATTTTATTAGATGAGACAAGTACTTTGGGATTTGGTATGTCTTAGATACATCTTAGAGCCAATTTATTTATTTCTATTTTATTTTGGTCTGTAGATATATCTAGCATAGTGGGTAGTTATTTGTTTTTATGAAATGGATATTGGAAATTTACTCCATTTTATTTCTTTTATTCATGTTTACATTTATCTCTATATTATTTTAGTTTATATATTATGAATTATATCTAGTTATTTTATATTCAATTGTGTACTCTCATACTGGGGGTATGGACTCCCCATAATACCTCTTTTGACCCCCATTATTAGTTAGCAGCTTTTGACATTTGGGGAGGTGTGCCTGAAGTCTGTGGTCTCACTGGTCTGGCTACTATTAACAGGGTGATCCAAGCCAAGATGTAATAATAAATTATTTTATAGCCTTTCTAAATAGAAACATAATAAAGCGTGAGCTTAGATTCTTTTTAAGTGTAAACAAGAAAGATATTAACCGATGATCATAAGTGAGAATAAGATAAGTATATGGTTATGAGATAATGATAATGATCATAAATTATGAAAACATTCCAAAAAAATAAATATACCATAAATCATGAGTCATCTCATATGTATTTTCATAACAAAATACATGAATCATAAGAGTGTAGAATCATCAATAATCAATGATGAACTATAAGGGCATATCTAAAGCATAAGACATAAGTTTGTGGCATACATGTAAGTATATAAATTCATTTACTCATTCAAGGATAACTTCCAAGACCATTATAACATAGTTTACAGAGACCCATATTGGATTGGGTGTACTCACTATTCCTATAAACATAGTAGATAAAGACACATAGTGAATTGGGTTTACTCCCCATTCTCATAAACATAGTAGAAAGAGTCCTATAGTGGATAGGGTTCACTCCCCATTACCTTTAATATTATATTATGAGATGTCATTATTTACCCAATTCATTGGAGGGATATATAATTTTGGTCCCACCAATCACATAATGAAAACCATACATATGTGTTCCAAATAATCACAAAAACATTAATTTTTTCATCATTGCTTAATTAACCCATGGGGAAGAAATGGGTTTCATGAAATAATCCTTAAAAAATCATCATCATAAGATATATGAATAAATAAAGTTTATGGTATCAAAAAATAATATCCCTGTTAAAGCATAATATTTCTTAAAGTATGTTGAAATATATGAAAAATACTTTTATAAAATCATTATAAATATGCTATGTAAACTAATAAGAAATATCATTTTCATTTGGTAAATTTTTTTAAAAACTAAGAAACCCATGAACAATGGGAATAATATTTTGATTTAAAAGGATTTTCAAATTGTAAAGAAAATTTTTTTTGATGAATAAAGGATGTGATGGTGTGAAAATCAGTTCATTTGATGAATTTTTAAAAAATATATTCTTTTACACTTTTGTAAAGGAAGTAAAAAATTACCTATTTGTAAAATGAAAAAAAGATTTCTTTAAAATGTATGTAAATAAAATAAAAGGGAGAATAAAAATACCTTTATCAATTGATTAAAAGTAGATAAAACCGTCCATCAAATAATTTTTACAAACATGGACATGGGGGAGAAATATTCTTGAAAAAAATGAGAAATAAGGTCAGTTTTTCGTAAAAAAGCCCTTTTGATATTTTTGAGTACCAAAGAGGGTAAAATAGAAATAATATATTAAATACTATAAATAAATAGGGGATAAAAAATATATGTGTTTTTGAAGAGAAAATACATAACATTCCACCAATGGAATTTGAAACATAAACTATCCTAATAAGAAGTAAGAACGTAACATAAACCCTTACATCAACTCCTAACTTGATTTGTATGCACTCTAAACTCTTATATAATAAATTTTAATATACTATAAATCTAAATAATAAAAATATTAATACTTATATGGATATATATCATTATTTTATATTTTACAATTACCCATTTATAAATAATTCTCCATTAAAATCAATATTTGGGTGTGAGATAATCCATTTTCTACACATGTATTAGTTCTGTGATTCTAGTCCCTACACAATGGTCATGGTTTATATTGGATTTGGTGTTCTAGAATAAAATATTTTTACTTTTATTACATGTATTTTTAAAGAATTTAATATTAATAAAATGATTTATTATATATTTTTCATTGTTATTCAAGACTTTAATGTAATAATTTCTTAGTGTATCTATATCATTGATAAGGTTATATAAGTTACCCACTAGGATAAGAAAATTGAAATTTCATGATGATATTATTACATACAATTTTGTGGTAGGATAACATTATATTATGGGACCTATATTATGTTTACTATCAGGCATGAATACTCATAAGTTGACAAGAATTCATCTCATGAAGTTCGCACTTGGTAATCTTGAAAATGGGAAATTATGATAACAAACCCTCCAATAAAAATTCCAAATGTTTTACTACCATCATATATTTATATATGTGAGGGTGTATAATGGTCCTTAGACTTTAATATTTTTGTTAATTCACGTGATGACTCACTCACTTGGATTTACTAACCAAAACCGTGATGCCATATGTTCGTGAGAAGTTGGGTATGTTGGGTGAATCAAAAATAACATATTATTAATGGATATGCCGGGGAAGGTTTTGTCTCTACAATATGTATAGAGGTTGATATCTCAAAGCTTTGATTTAAATGATTCCATCACATTAAATTCCATGTCCGTGGTGTAATAAAATGTTTTTTTTCAAATAGTCAATGAAAGTCATATCGAGCATATAACTTGATGACATAGAATTTCAACTTGCTTGATTATATATTGTGAAAAATAGATTATATTACACAATGAGTGCTCATATTTGGTTGTCGAAATTGAGACATTAATTTCTATCTTTTAGGTTCCTTAAACCATTTCTAGATAGTAATCATAGACTTTAGACAAGCCTGCCTAATTCTAATGAGAAGGAATCCTAGAGGGACACACCCTAAGTGTTTCTTTTATTCTTGAATAAATTCTATTTGAATTTAATTACTAGAATAAATATTATTCAAAAGACCAAGGAATAATTTTAATTTTTTTTTGATCGTTCACAAAAATTTAATAAATATTTATTTTCTAGATTGTGAATAGAATATATATTTTATTTATTGTATATTTAATAAATATTTGTTCACCAGATTTTGAATAAAATATTTATTTATGAATAAAATATTTATTCAAGTATTCAATAAATGATGAGGAAGACGCATAGACCAAGATCATGTTTATAGATAAATATTAATTTACAAGATTGTAAAATAATATTTTACGTTGTGAAAGTTAGAACACACCATAAAATAATAATAATATTATTATTTTATATAGCATGGTGTAAGATTTGGTTTATTATATTATTTAAGGGATTTTTCTAAATTAAATAATATTTTAACATAAATCATAACTCTATAGATAGATGGTTATGACTATTGTGTAGGGTTAATAAATAATTGAGAATCGTTGCACACAACAGACTTCACTCTCAAATTAATCCTTCTATCCTCCTCTTAAGAATGAGAAGAACAAGATATAATCCTTCAATATCAAAGGAACTATAACGGATCGAGATAAATACTACAAGACGATAGATCTGTTTGACTAGAACCTAATGTTCTATTAGTGTTTCTCATAGATCAAAGTATTACATTGGATCACCGCTAGAGGGATTCTACTCATAGATCCTATTAGTGGAAAGACAGTAATATGAAATGTGTTTTTTCATATGATCAACAAAACCATTGAAGAAAGTTCCTAAAATGAGGTAATATTTAATTATATCTATATTAAATCAATTGTAAATTTAATGTTAATAAGATCCTCTCCTTGGGTTTTAGGTTTTTCTATTTCAATATTTTGTGGAACAATATATTTGATCATGAAATTTTAAATTTTAAATTATTTATTTGATTGTTGATCTATATAAACATTAGTGGTCAAATATTTCATATCTAGATTATTCATTCTTTAAATTTTAAGTTTAAATAACAAGACTTTGAAATTATAATATTGATCATTCAAGGTTAATATTTTATTAATGCGCAAGAACATATAAAGAATGATCATAGATAGAATCAAGAGGGATAATTTTTTTGGTCGGTTGATTGGGTTAGATGACATATAGTTGGAGTAAATTCTGTGTACCCAAGTTTACTATATTTGTACTTTTCGTGGGATACAAGACACATAAAACATCAATTAA
This sequence comes from Viscum album, assembly GCA_963277665.1. NCBI lineage: Eukaryota > Viridiplantae > Streptophyta > Magnoliopsida > Santalales > Viscaceae > Viscum > Viscum album. Next base: position 1,479,059,559 of record OY728166.1, read on the forward strand.
ATTCAGTTCATTTATTTGGAACTACATGTAGATTGAGATAGTCTAGAACATGAATTTCTTGATTACAATACATATAGCTGGCGTACATGTCGTGTAGTGTACACAGTTTAGTGGAAATGTTCTTACAAACTGTGTGGTAAAAAACACAGTTAGACACTATGTGAGAATGATACACTAGAACATTAATGAAACACATGATTCTAGTATACAAAACATGAAATTATTTAATTCCCAAATATGAATAACACCCCATGTTATTCAGTGGATTGGGAGGACACCCAACATGCAAACCAAATATCATGTAGCTTGTGAGTAAATGTCATGAAATCCAGTCGATATTGACGTAGAAGCACCAAACATTTATCCCAATCACACAAAAAGTAGAAGACATGACTTATAGTTGGTTACTACACACAGTGTATTACAACTAAGGTACAAACTAAATCTCCAAGTGTTTATCTCATATACATGATAATAGAGGTAGATGACATTTACCTCATTATTATACACTTTGTAATCTACCAATAAATGACATAATTAAATTACATCAAAATAATTAATTAAATAATTAAAACCAAATTACACAGATTGGGAAAAGATGTGTTTGGCTGTGTAATAATGGGTTTGAAGAACTTAAATTTTTCAATTTATTTAGTGTAATTATCTATAATTATTATTTATGAATTTTATTTTCCATGAATGCATTTATGATAGGTATATCCAAGAGACTACATATGGTTATTAAAGATGAATGGAACTAACTAAATAACTAACTAACTAATTAACTAACTAAATAAATAATACAATCATGTTCATCTTAATAATAAAGAACTAATTGACATGAATGTTAGTGTACTTTTTCATATTCATTGCATGTGTATGAAAGTTATTGAGCTTGACCAAGACCAATATATGATTTTGTTTTATTTAATTTAACATATTACATAGTTTTTCAATTATTAAATATTAAATTAAATATGATGGTTTATGAGTCCTCCATCCATCCGTTATTATATTGGACTTATGTATCCAATATTATTTATATAATTCCCCTTAAACAATCATTTGGTTCCCCAAACTGTGATTTATGAATACAGGTAATAATAGGATTATCCCATGGATTGTGGAGGTGATTCCTAAAATAATTGAGATGACACCAACCTAGGTGATACATAAGTGGATGTGTGAGATGCTATAACTCAGGCCAAAACTGGCATAATGAGTTTCCCCTAAGGAAATAGATTGATTTATTTTATACTCAATAAATCAACCACTAGATAAGACCATGATATGTTATTTATTTATATCTTACACCTTATTTATTTCTTGGATGCAAGACCACAAACTCATAAATAAATGGATTAATATGCAAAGATGGAATTTAAATAAATTGATTATTTTTAAATGTTTTATCAAAACATTGTTAATTACTTAAGTAAAATACTCTTAATATTTAGAGGACATGTAAAAGAAAAAAATGAAAAAATTACACATAAAAAATAAAATCCTTCAACTTGATATTAAGTTAGACTAAGACTCCCATTACTTAATTAGGAATGAAAGCTATAGAAATAAGTGTTTGAGCAACACTCATTGGGACACTTAATTTTATCATGGAGTTATTATGAAAGTTTTGGGTTGACTTAACCAATTTACATCAAGAGATGTAGCCCTCACTAGACCTGATGTAACATGGAGGCAAGTGTTGAGGAAATACGAGTCAGAATTTCTGGATCTGGGATTCCACTCAATGGATCAAGGTGTTGCAATAAGACAATTAGAAAATACCAACTTACATAAATGTATTTGAGTAATTGACCAGGATCTCACATGGGTTATGAGTAGCGGAATATGGAACCTTTCCACTAAAATTTCTATGAAACTAGGCATTCCAAGTCTAATAGTGAGGGATAAAAGGACTTGATAAAATAGTGGGAGTATTAATAAAATAAATTTCATTATGTATCAAATATATTGTAAACAATTTAAGTACTAAAAATATTATCTTTTATAACTTTATAATAATGGAAAGTTTATCATCCACATTATCCCTACGATCAATATTAGAGATCTACCATTTTCTTACTGGTAGTAACTTTCAGGAATAGCTTAGATTCCTACAGGTTGCGTTGTTCCATGATTGGAAATATTAAATGCTAGAATTTTCATTACCTAATCCATCTGAAAATGAGGTGAGTGATGAAGAGTTCTCTATTTATGATAAACACTTGAGTGACATAATGAATGTTTATTGTTTAATGATTTCATCCATGTCTATAAAACTCGTGAATTCCCATGAAGTGATAGATTCTTATAGAATACTCTAGTATCTCTCTATTTTATATCTAGATAGAGATAGATAAGAATATTTTGATATATCCAAGGTTATATTTCAGAGTAAGATTAGAGATGGTGTTCCAGCCAGGCCTCACGTAGTCAAAAATAATTGGCTACATTAAGTCTCTTGAGGATTTTGGATTTAAATTTCCTGAAGAACTTCACACTGATATCATTATTTCTTCACTCTATTAGAGATTCTACATCACTATTGTTAATTTCAAAATGAACATCATTGATAAGTCTATCCTAGATCTACTCACTCTTCTTTACCAAGTTGATAAGGAGACAAATCACAATAATACTTCTGTCATTATGGTGAATAAAAGGAATGGTTAATAGAATAGCTCTAAGTCCAAATATTCTTTGTAATTACCTTCCAGGAATAGAAATATTAATGGGTAAGTAAGAGAACATGATATTATCTATTTTGAATGTTTCAAGAAGGGCCACTAGAAGAAAAAATATGCTTAGAAAAGAAGAAAGGGGAAGCTTCAAGTGAATTTGTTATTGAGTGTAATCTATCCATTTCTAGAAATTGGGTATTAGATATAACTTTTGGTGCTCACATTTGTATTCAAATATAGGAACCAAGTATATTCATGAATTGTTTCCAAGGTGAGGTAGATATATGATCATCCAATAGATCTAGAATTATTGTTGTGGCTATCAGGGACTACAATATCACATTGGTGACGAGAATGATCATGGTTTTAAAAGATTGTTATTATGTTCCATCTTCTACAAAAAACATTATTTCCATATCCACACTTGATAAAAATGAATTTATTTTAATGTTTGGTAATAAATGTTACTTATTTTATAAAAATAACATTTTTTATGTTAAGGCACATTTAAATAACAATTTTTATGTGTTGGATTGTAAAAACCAAGTAATGAAAATTGATAATTATACTACTTCACAGGAATCATACCACACCCACTATGGAATCACTGGATAAGTCATATTAATGAAAAGATCTTAAAACCATTACAACAAGATAGATATCTATATTCCTTTGTACTAAAACCACTTGGTGTATGTCATGCATGTTTACAAGAAAAAATGACCAAATCCCCATTTAATGTAAAATATTAAAGGGATGAGGAGATTATTGAATTTGTTCACAGCGATGCGTGTTGACTATTTCTAGTTGAACAAAGGGGTTAGTACTCATACTTCATAACATTCATTGATTATTTTAGTAAATATAAATCTTTTAAAATAATGAGGTATGAATCATATTTTTTTTGACATATTCATAGAATTTAAGAATGAAGTTGAGAACCTTATTTGTAAGAAGACTAAGAAGATTTACTCATACCTTGATGGATAATATGTCAATGAAGTATTCAATTATTATTTATGATAGTTTGGGATTCTATCTCAACTCACTCATCCTTATACACCTCAGGGGAATAATATAACTGAAAGGATGAACCACGACTTATTATACATGGTGAGATCAATAATGAGTCATGCGAGTCTCCCATTATAATTTCGGGGATCAACATTATAGAAAATGATGTAAATACTAAATCAGGTTCTAAGTAAAGTGGTAGATGGTATTCCATACTAATTTGGGATTAAAAGAAACCTGTATTGTCATACTTAAACGTTTTGGGTGTTATTATTTTGTTAAGGCCTCTTCAGGAAACAAACTCACATCCCGAGTCATAAAATGTACCTTTATAGGATACCCCAAGTAAACATGGGGATATTACCTATACGAAACCTAAAAAAGGTAATAATGGTAAGAAACACCATATTCCTTGAGAGGAAGCACATATCTAAAAGTGGTAGTGGGAGCGAGATATACTTTGATTAATTCTAGGCTCAATGTACACAAGATTTGATAGAGGAATATATTCCACAAATCCCCATTGAAGAATAAATCCCAAAAACACAAGTACTATGTAGAAGTACAAGAGAGATTAGAGAACCAGAATGGTATGGTTTTTTTATCATATTGGATGGTGACACATTATTAGAGGATAATAATGATCCTATAAACTATAAGGAACCATTAAGCGGAATAGATGTTTCCATGTGGAAAGAACCTATGAATTCTTAAATGGATTCCATGTTCTAAAACCAAGTAAATATTTAGGTAGATCCTCTAGTGGATGTAAAGGTCAATGGTTTTAAATGGGTATTCAAGAAGAATATGTATATTGATAGACATTTTTGTACTTATAAGGAATGACTGGTTGCAAAAGGGTTTAAATAGTGTCAAGGAATTGAGTATGAAGAAAACTTTTCAGCAGTTTTTATGATAAAATCCATTATAATTATGCTTTCTGTTTTAGATTTAAATGGCTATGAGATTTGGAAAATGGATTTAAAAATAACCTTCCTTAATAAGAACCTTCAGTAATATGTTTATAAGACACAACCCAAAGGGTTTGTGAATCCAAAGGATTCCAACAAGGTAAGAAAATTGAAAAAATACATCTATGAATTTAAGTAAGAATCTAGGTCATAAAAACTTATATTTGATGAAGCCATAAATATATTAGGGTTTATAAGGAATTTATTCAATCCTTGTGTATATAAGTGGTTTAGTAAGAGTAAATTAATTATATTAATAGTATATGTTGATTAAATATTACTTATTGGAAACAAAATACATGTCTTACATTATTTTAAAGCCCAGTTTATTAAATTCTTCTCCATAAAGGACTTAGGGGAATAAAAATATATTCTTGGGATCAAGTTCTATTATTGTATATTCAAGAGGATTATCAGACTAATTTAAGATACATACATTGAAAAGATATTGAAGAGATTTAGTATAGAATAATACAAGAGGGGATTTTTTCAAATGTCACACACCATCCATCTTTATTGAAAAAAAGTTTCCTAATATATATGAGAAAATAGAGATGATGTGAAGGATTCCATATTCATCTATTATTGGGTCAGTCATGTATTCTATGCTATATACTAGGTCACATGTCTTCTATGCCTTGATTATAGTAGGAAGGTATCAATTTGATCTGAGTGACTATCATTGGATGATAATTAAGACTATCCTTAAGTATCTGATGCATGATAAGGATATGTTCCTAGTCTATAGAGGATATGAGGAAAAAGTCATTAGAGGATATAAAAATTCAAATTTTCAAATTGATCTAGATGATTTAAAATCACAGACAAGATTCATCTTCACTCTGAATGGAGGTATTGTGAGAAGGAAGTGCTCAATGAAATTTATGGTCGTAGATATTTCAGAAAATCTTGAGTATATTTTTACTTTTAAGGAATCTAAATAAGTACTTTGGTTATGAAACATATCCTAATAACATTATGTGGTTCTTAACAGAAAATACCCTATCATACTCTATTGTTATAATGCTGAAGTTGTGGATCATTCTAAGAATCCAATTTCATATTATTAGATGAATCATATACCTAAAAAGTATCAATTATTTAGGGTTTTTTCTCAGAGAGGTGACGTTATAGTAAGTAGAATATCCATGGAAGACAATGTGGTGGACCCCTTGACTAAAGCCTTGACTTAGTAGAAACATAATCATCATGTGAGGTATAATAGACTAAAATCCATATACAACTAGCTCAAGTCTATGTTGGAGTATATTAGAGTTGGTTTTCTAGAACCATCTATTTATAATTTGATTACATGTTTATTCAAATAAGTGATATTAGTAAAACAATTCATTACATATTTTTCATTGTTCTACATGAATTTAATGTAATAATGAATTAGTGTATTTATCAAATTGATAAGGTCATATAAGTTCCCCACTATGATGAGAAATTTAAAATTCCCTAATGATATTCTCAAATACAGTTATATGGTCAGATTAAATTCTATAACGGGGAACATATTATATTAACTATTTGTCATGAGTACCTATAAGTGGATGAGTCTTCATCTCCCAAAGTTTTCACTTGGTAATATCCAAGATCGGAGAATATGAATATGGAACTACTAGTGGGAATTCCGCCTGTTTTAGTGTCATCGAATATTCCTATCCGTGAGCCTGTGTAATGATACATAGACTTTGAGATTATCATTAATGCATGTCACAACTCATATGCTTAGATTTAGAGACCAAAATGGTGATTCCATATGTTCATAGGAAGTAGGGTATGTCGGGTGCATCATAAATGACATGTTATTAATGGATAATTTGAGGAAGTATTTTCCCTTACATCTTTATGAAAGTTGATATCTCAGCCCTTTGATTGAAATTCCATGTTCATGGTGTAATGACGTGTTTATTTCAGATAGTCAAATAAGGATGTTTTGAGCATATAAGTTGATGAAACATATGTGTAAAATTCTTGTTAATATAACGTGACAATGAAATTATACTACATAATGAGATCTCCCATGTAGTTGTTGACATTGTGAAATTATGTTCTTTCTCTTGGGTTACTTTACTGTTTTCTAGAAATAAAACCTTGGACATTAGGAAAGCTTTCCTAATGTCAACAAAAAACAATCCTAGAGGGTCACACACTAATTATTTCCAATGATCTCGATTAAATTCTATTTGAATTATATTTATGAACTAAATATTATTTTCAATACCGAGGAATAAATTTTATTCATCTTTTATCAATCATAATTATTAAACAAATATTTATTCTCTAGATTTTGAATAGAATATTTATTTTATTTAATTAATTTTTATTAAATATGTGTTTTTCAAATTGTGAAAAAAATATTTATTCAGTTATTCAACAAATGTTGAGGAAGATGAGTGGATCAAGATAATTGCTAATGATAAATATTAATTTGTAAGTTGGTAAAATAATATTTATCATTTCCCTAGTTAATGCATACCATAAAATAATAAAAATATTATTATTTTATATGGAATGGGGTAATATTAGGTTTATTATATTATTTAAGGACTTTTGTTTAATTAAATAATATTTTAGCCTAAACCCTAATTCTATAAATACATGGTTATGTCTATTTTATAGGGTTAATTGATAATTGAGAATTTTTGCACAAAACAAAATTATCTTGAGACCCCCCTTCTCTCCTCCTCTCAAGAATGAGAAGAACAACAAAGAATCCATCATTCCTGAAGAAACTAGAAGTAATCATGATGAAAAACACAATATGATAGATCAATTGAGCTAGTACCCAGAAATCTATTGATGTTGCTAGGAAATCAATGGAGTATGTTTGGGTCACCACTAGAGACATTCTACACTTGGATCCTATCAGTGTGATGATGGTAATCCAAAAATGGGTTTTCAGATAATCAATAACACCTTATAAGAAAGTTCCTAAGATGTGGTAACCTTTCTTTTATATTTAAAATAAATTAATTACAAATTTAACAAGAATAAAATAATCTCCCTTAGTACCAGGGTTTTTTATGTCAATATATGATGAAAAGGGTTTGTTGGTCATGACATTTATGTCTTGAAAAATTGAAAAATGACCCATAAAATCTAATAAAACATTTATGGTTATTCACCCACCTGAAACTTCCACTATGTTCAGATCGTTAATGTTATATCAAAGATATCATGTTTTAAATTTATAATTATTTATTTGAATATACCTATTAGTGTTTAGATATTTCATTGTTATATTATTCATTATTTTAAATTTTAAGTTTAATTAACATGCCTTAAATTTTTTAATATTATTATTCAAGGTTTATATTATATTAAGGACCAAGAATAGATGTAGAAGGATCAAAGATTCCATCAGAAGGTGCCTATTTGTTCTAGTCGGTTGATTGGGTTGCACGATGTGTAGCTAGAGTACACCCCATGTAATCAAGTTCACTTTATTTGGACTTATCGCAAGATACATGGCATGTCGATCATAAATTACATGTTGTGAACTTATTTGACAGTGCATGTAGAATGGGACAGTCAACACATGGATTGTTAGATTACATGGGGTGTAGCTGACATAAAAATCATGTAGTCTGCATAGTTTTGTGGTGAAATTCATGCTAACCATGTGGTCAAATACACAATTTGACACTATGTGGGACTAACATATTGGAACATTAATAAAACACATAAGGTGAATCAAGTGTATATAGCATGTAATTCATTATTATTTTTTCATCCAAAGAATACACTGAGTCCTTCAGTGGGTTGTGTGGACACAATTCATGTGGACCATCCAGTGTGTAACTCATGAGTACAGACCATTTAATCCGGCCGAGATACATACCAAACCCCCATTAATTTATCCCAGGCACATGGAAAGTAAAACACAAGATGTGTATATGATTATTACACCCTTTGTAGTCCAGATAATGTAAATGTTGAAGCCCCAAGAATTTATATTAGATACACAAAAAATGAGGTACATGGCATATAGTTTGTTAGTATATGATGTGTAGTTACCTAATGAAGGAGAAAATTAAATTACATTAAAATAATTAATTACAGTATTAATACCTAATTACATTGATTGAAACCATATGTGCTTAAATATGTAATAAAGGTTTTGAACAATTAAAATTCTCAATTTATTTATTGAAATTATCAATTATTGTTGTTTATTCTATTTATTTTCCATGAATTCATTTATGATGAGTATCTCTAAGAGACATTGGATGATTATTAAATATGAATGGAATAAATAAATAAATAAATTAATTAATTAATACAATCATGTTCCTCTTAATAATAAATAACTAATTAAAATTAATTCTAGACAGTGTACTTTTTAATATTTGTTGCATGTGCATGAAAATTCATAAACTTTACTAAGAACAGTGCATGGGTTGGTTTTATTTAATTTAACATATTACATAGTTTTCCAATTATTAATTATTAAATTAAATCTGATGACCTGTGAGTCATCTGTACCTCCTTTATTATAGAGGACCTATGTGTCTATGGTTATTTATGAAATTCCCCTTAACCTGACCTTTGGTTACCCTCACCTATGTGTGATTTATAAATACATGTAATAAAAGGAGTATCCCAAGGAATGTAGAGCCAATTCAAGATAGAATTAGAATGATTCTAACCCAGGTGATACACAGGTGGATATGTGAGATTATACAACTATTTTCAAGACCGACATAATGATTTTTCCCTCTGATCATAGGTTGATTTATTATTCTCTCTATAAATCAACTACTAGGTAATATCGTGATCATTTTATTTATTTATTTATTTTTGTATTATGAATTATTTATTTTATGGATACAAGACCTCAATGACATAATAAATGGATTAATATGAAAATATAGAATTTAAATAAATGGATTATATGTAAATGTTTTATCAAAACATGGTTAGTCACTTAAGTAAAATACACCTAATATTAAAAAGATATGTAAAAGTTAAAATATGAAAACATTTATACATAGTAAATAAAATACCTTAACTTAATATTAAGATAGACTAAGCCTTCCATTACTTGATTAGGAATGAAATCTATAGAACTAAGTGTTTTACAAAACCTTATAGGGACACTTAATTTTATCATGGAGTTCTTATGAAAGTTTTGGGCTTACTTAACTGATTTTCATCAAGAGATGTACACCTCACTATACTTAATGTTATTTAGAGGTAAGTGTTAAAGAAATCCAAGTCAAGATTTATGGTTTGGGGAGTCTACTAAATGGATCAAGGAGTTATAACATTATTGTTGGAAAATACCTACCTACCTAAATGCCTTTGAGTAATTCATCAATCCCTATATTGGGTTATGAGAAGGTGCATATAGATCCTTACCATAATAATATCTAAGAAACTAGGCATTCCAAGTCCAATGGCAAGGGATGTTTTGACATGATAAAATAGTGGGTGCCTTAATAAAATTAATTTCAAGAATAAATGTTTCTTCTTTTATAAATATATCATTTTTAGAGTAATTAACATTTAAATAAAAATCTTTATATGTTGTATTACATTAAAAAAGTAATGGAAATAGATATTTAAACTACTTCACATGACTCATACCACACCCAAGTATGGAATCGCTGGATTGGTCACGTAAATTAAACAAATTTTGAAAAATTAAACCAAGATATATATTTATATTCCTTTAAACTAAAACCTCTTGGTGTATATCATGCATGTATACAAGGGAAAATGATAAAATCCCCATTTAGTAGATATGGTGATGGGGAAATAGAGCTTCTTGAATTAGTTTATATCAATGATTTTGGATCATTTATAGTTGAATCAAGGGTTGGGTAATCATACTTAATAATTTTTATAGATGATTTTAGTATTTATTAATTTGAATACTTAATGAGGTATAAGTCGGAATCTTTTGACAGACTTAAACAATTTAAAAATGAAGTTGATAACCTTCTTGGTAAGAAGATTAAGAAACTTCACTCAGAATATGGTGGAGAATATCTTAATCAAGAATTAATTGATTTTTTATAGGATTTTGGGATTCTATATCAACTCACCCATCCTTATACACCTTAGTGGAATGATGTAAATGAAAGGAAGAACCACACCATATTAGACATGGTGTGATCAATGACGAGTCCTAAAAGTATTCCATTATACTTTTGGGGATATTCATTATATAATTTAGTATAAATACTAAACAAGATGGAAAATAAAGTGGAATATGGTATTCTATACCAATTTTGGAGTGGAAAGGAAGACATATTTTCCTACTTACATGTGTGTGTTATGAAGTGATTGTTAATACCGTTTCAGAAAATAAGATTTCACCCTAAGGCACAAAGTGTACCTTTATAGGATACCCCAAGGAAATGAAGGGATATTACCTATATGATCGCTTTTAACAAAGTTAATATGGCATGCACATGGAATATTTATCAAGAGGGAGAACATCTCTAAAATAGATAGTGGGAGAAAGATAGACTTTGATGAATTCCAAGATAAAGTTATTTAATATTTGTCATAGAAAAAGATTCCAAACATTCTCATGGAAGAAGTATTTCCCTAGAAAAAAGTACTATGTTGGAGTAAAAGATAAGTTAAAGAACTGGAATGACATGGTTTTCTAATCACCTAGGATAATGACTCCTTATTAGTGGATAATAATGATCCTATAACCAATGAGGAAGAAGTAAGTGGCATAGTTATTCCCAAAAGGAATGAATATATGAATTATGAAATCGATTCCATGTACCTAAACCATGTTTGGATTTTTTTGGATCATATATTGGATGTAAATAACATTGGTTATAAATGGTTATTCAAGGATAAACTATATATGGATAAACAATTCGGTATTTATAAAGAATGACTGGTTGCAAAAGGGTTTAAATAACTCCATGGAATTGATTATGATGAAACCTTTTCACCAGTTCCTATGATAAAATCCATCAAAATTACACTTACCATTATGGTTTTATATTACTATGATATTTGGAAAATGGATTTCAAAATACCCATCCTTAAAATGAATCTTTAAGAAGATGTCTATATAACATAATCCGAAGGGTGTATGACTCCAAAGGATGCCAAAAAGATTTAAAAATTACATAGATCCCTTTATAGATTAAAGTAAGAATCTAGGTCTTGGAAAATTTTCTTTGATGAATCCATAACATAATTTATTTTCATAAATAAAGAATGTGATCCTTGTTTCTATAAGTATTTTATTGTTAGTGTAGTCATTTTATCAATAGTATATGTTGATGAGATATTGCTTTTTGGGAACTAAATACCAGTCTTACAATCTATTAAAGCATGGTTTAATAATTGGTTCACCATGAAGTATTTAGGCGAAGAATCATATATTATTGGGATCAAGATCCATTATGATAGATATAATATACTTATCTATCTAAGTCAAGGTAAATACATTGAAAATATACTAAATATATTTAGTATATAACAATACCATAGGGGATTTTTCCAATATTACATGACATTCATCTTTCTAGAAAAATGTGTCCTTGGACACATGTAGAAAGATAGAGGATGATAGGAATTATATATGCGCCTAATATTGGGCCAGTCATATATGTTAATCCATCCACCATGACATATGTCTTCTATGTCTTGAGTAAGGTAGGAAGATATCAAGATAACCTAGATGGTCACCATTAGATGGTAGTTAAGAACATCCTTATGTAAATGAGTAATACTAATTATATGTTACAGATTTATGGAGGAGATGATGAAATAGTCATCATAGGATATATAAATGCTAGTTTCCAAATAGAACAAGATGATCTAAAATTTTAGATGGGATACATCTTCACTCTAAATAGAGGTATTGTGAGTTGTAAGATCTCAAATAAATCCATGTTCATTGATTCTATAGTAGGGTCTGAGTATATTACAACTGTTCAGGTTTCTAGAGAAGAATTTTGGATATAAAACTTCATCCATGAGCTTTACGTGTTATGTAGTAGTAAATAACTTATCACACTCTATTGTGATAATACTACAATGGAGGATATCATTAAGGAGCCATAGTCACATTAGTAGATGAAGGATATACTTCAGAATTATCATCTCTTTAGATATTTTATTGAGAGAGGTGAAGTTACAATGAGAATAATATATATGGAAGACAACATGATAGACCTCTTGAGTAAATCCTTGACTAAGTAGAAATATGATCATCATGTTAGGTCTAGCGTACTGAAATTCATAGGCAGTTTACTCTAGTCTAAGTGGGAGTCTATTAGAGTTGGTGTTCTAGAACCAACTGTTTTTACTTTTATTACATTTATATTCAAAGAAGTGAATATTTATAAAACACACTATTATATATTGTTCATTATTCTTCACGAATTTAATATAACAATTTCCTAGAGTATCTACCACATTGATAAGGTTGTAGCAGTTCCCCCTATAAATAAAATCTTAAAATTTCATGATGATATTTTTAAATATAGTTATATGGCTTGATAAAGTTCTATGATGGGGAACATAGTATATTGACTATCAAGTGTGAGTACTTTTAAGTGGATGAGGCTTCATATAATGAAGTTCTCACTTAGTAATCTCAAAGATGAGAGATTATGATAATTGGCCCACCATTAGGAATATTTCATGATTTAGTGTCATCAAATATTCAAACCCGCAAGAATGTGTAATGGTCCTTAAACTTTGAGATTATCATTAATACATATCTGACTTGCACAATTAGATTTACTAACTAAAACTATGAAACCATATGTTCATGGGAGGTAGGGTACATTGGGTGGGTCATGAATGGATATTTTTAATAGATAATTCAACGAACGATTAGTCCCTTTCATATTTATAGAAGTTGATATCTCAACCATTTGATTGAAGTGGAACCTTCACATTAAAGTCCACATCCATGGTGTGTTGATGTGATTATTTTAGATATTGAAAGAAAGACATATTATAACAAATTGATTATATTACATTGAAATCGATCGTATGTGGTTTTCGATGTTGTGACATTTAGTTATTTCTCTTTGGGTTCTTGTTCCATTGGTAGACAGTAATCATGGACTTTAGGCATGTAACGACCTGAAATTTTGAATAAATCTTGTTTCCTAATTTTGTGTGCTTATTTTATTTTATTTTTATACTCAACAAAAATGTTTCATTTGATAACATGAGTATAATTAAAATGAGACCGTTGGGTTTTGACTGTTATATGACCATTGGTCAATATGACCGCTGGAAACTAAAGGTTTTGATCATTCTCTCTAAATACAAGTAATCTTGGTTAATTAATATAGAAAGAAGATTTGATGACCTAAACCAGTAGTCTTGGACCGATCAAAGCCCATCTAACAGAACTTGGGAAGGAGGTAGCACCACTGGGCTTTGCTCTGGACCAAACCCAAGATGAACTTCATCATGTGAAGCTAGAACGAAATCTCCTTCGCGAGAAGTTCAAACTGATAGAAATTACTACTCGTGCGATGTTGGTCGAGCCTCCCTCGGATTCTCTCACCTTAGCACACCTTACACTTAGGTCCTATGCTGGTGTGATAAGGGGCCATGTAAGGAGACCGTAACTGCCTTGTGCAATCCTTTGTTTTAAATAAAAATTCGAATTTCTTCTTATGATGATGTTTATGACTTTTCAAATGTCCGGATAAATATAGTATGCATATTTTTTGGTGAATTTTAGAGAAAGGATATTTTAAAAAAATGTTTATGTAAACCTTAAATAATTAAAATGTGTAATAATTTTCAAAAAATGGTCTTCTACAATTATGTTCAGTACGAAATTTAGAGTCTAATAAGATCAACTTAATTTTTGATGAATAGTAAACTATGAATAGTGATTTTATGCTTAGGATTAGTAATGTGACCAAATGTATTAGTAATCTCACTTAAAGAAAGTATTAATATAATCTAGGCACCTTGATTAAGTAATGTGATTCAATAAAATGGTTAAATAACAGTTTCATAAATTATTATTCAAGTATTAGTTTTTTCGGGTGAATTTTGTTTTTTAATTAGAAATTAAATTAAAAATATTTAGAAAATTATTTTTATAAAATGGATTTCATTTTTGAACTCAGAGCATCGATATTATGTTATGGTAAATTTTGTGGTTTTTTCTGAAAAAAATGAATTTTCGGTGAATAATGTATTTGTTTAAAAAATAAATTAAAAATATTTAGAAAATTATTTTAATAAAATGGATTTCATTTTTGAAATCAGAGCATTGATATTTGGTTAAGGTGAAATTTTGGTATTTTTCTGAGAAAGTTGAATTTTCAGTGAATAGTAAAAATACAGTTTTAGGGTTTCAGTATGTTTAATGACATCATAACTGTGTCATGATGATTTCATGAGATATTTTATGGGTTGGCCGACCAAAGGTGATGAATTATTGTATTGGGGGACCCATGTGTCCTAACTTCATGGGAAATATCTTGGGAGAGCACATGGTTTTGAGAAACCCACTTATGAGGTGTCCCTTGGCCATTAATGCCTTGTCCCCTCACTTTCCCTATAAATACCAAGACATTGTCTCATCCTTTGGACTCCAAAATCACTATCAACGAAGTTATGGTATCCTTAACTCCCAAGGAGTCCTCCCAAGGTGCCCCCAAGCCCTCAAGGTCCAAACCTTTGAGTTTTAAGAGTTACGTTTTAAGGTAAGGGATCCGACCTCTCTCTTTCTTTTCAAGTAATCTCTTTTATGTCATCTATTTTATGATCCATGTTATTATGTTAAAGGATGTTCTTTAATATTCCTATTACTGAACTTTTCATGTTAATATAATTTGAGATCCCCTATTACTCTCATTATTTCGTTTTATGAATGTTTAAGTGGCGCCGTTAGGCTGCCGAAATTTTTGAAACGAATTCTTTCTCCCTTCTCATTTTTCAAGATCTACATTCATGTAAAGTATTTCAAGTTCCCTTTTTATTATTCTGGGGTATTATCTCTATATCTATCATACTGATCTGTTATGATCATATGATGATATACCCCATTTGATCTCTTCAATTCAGTATTTTGAAGTTTTAAGTGGCGCCGTTAGGCTGCCGAATTTTTAAGTGGTTCTTTCACCTTTCTCCTTTTTCAGAGTTCTAATTCCATGTCAAGTCTTGAAAGTTCCTTTTTATTATGTTAGGGTATGATCTCTATATCTATCATACTGATCTTTTATGTTTATATGATGAGAGACCCTATTTGATCTCATCAATTCATTTTTGGTTGATGTTTATGTGACGTCGTTAGGCTGCCGAATTCTCATAAGAGAAATCTTATTTTTTTGTCTTCCTTCCATGTTTTTCATTTCAAATGGTATTTACTTTAAATTTTATTACCATGTTCATGTATTCTTCATGTTCTATCCCTCTACTGTTTTAGGGGTCATTTATGAATGTTTGACCCATGTCCCTTCTCTTTTCAATGTTTTCTAAAACCCCAAAACATTGCCGTTATGCTGCAGAATTTCCGTCTCAAAATCTCTCTCTATTTTTCTAAAGTTCTTTTATTTTATTAAGTGAATACTCAATGCTCTATCTTTTATAGGGGTATTCACATATGTACCAAGTTGTTCTATTTTAAATTCTGTGATTTACATACATGAGACCTGCTTTCCCTTTCTGTGGGTTTAAAGTGACATAAAGATCATGTCTTTAAAGCAGTTTTTAAAACGTTATGATTATGAAATGAAAATAATTTCTTTTATGATATATGGGTTGTTTATGAAATTATTTATGATGATATATGTGTATCAAATGATAATAAAGGCAAATTAATGGTGCGCCTTGATAGCGCTCCAATGCATTGGGTAATGATGTAACCACTAGAGATTACAATTTTTCACGATATCTTGGTGAATAACCATGGTAATTTTCAAATGACACCTTGGGGATGGACCATGGTGATATGTTCATGATTGTCTATTTTAAATGATGTAGCCACATATTAAAGTTATGAAAAATTTTATTTTTATTATGATATGACACATGATTTCTTTCTCATTCCTTAAAGTTCTTTTTCATGACAAAGTTGATGTATCTCAAGTTCACATGTTAAATGTTTCTCTTGTTCCCTTACTGGGCCTTCTGCTCACCCTTTCTTTGGATGTATGTTCCCAGGTTATGAGATGTAGTAATGAACCTAGGATGAACTTAAGGAGAAGCCTTTCAAGTGTTTAAGAAGAATGTTTTATGTTGTTTTCATGTATATTGTTCCTAGTTTCCAAGACACTAAACCTTAAAGATCCTCATTTTTGTGTAATGTAATGAAAGTTTATGTTATAAAAAGGCGGGATGCTATAGTTGGTATCAAAGGATTGTTTAGTTATTTGTGGAAATTAGGATATGAAAACTTTAGGAAGAAGCCTATAGAAAAGTTTATATATAGTAAATCTTCTTGGTATTTTGGTGAGTATTGAATAATGGGTTGCCAAGAAAATACATCCCTGTCTGGATACAAGCAGGTAGAGGTGGCTCTGGCACAGATGTACATAGGGGTAAAACCCAAAAACACTGCTTTGAGCTAGACTCAAACGGGAACTAGAACACGACAACAGGCCTTGCTGCACTCTTGGTTACGACACTCCCAGGGGATATGCTTTGGTAAATTCATAAGCTTAGTATGAACCATTGTTAAAGGACAAAGATAAAATAAAATAAAGATTCGCATAAGAATATATGATCATGGATAACCTAGATGGGAACCTAGGGGATCAAAAGTTAGGGTATTCTATTATTCTACAAGTTATCCTTATATGATTTAAGTTCCTTTTCATGATTATTGGCTAAGTATTTAAGCCCCTGATTATACTTTCTCTTCTTAGTTAATGTTGGGAAATGGAAGAACATGTCCTAATAACCAATGTGATAGGAAATGCGACGATTACTGTATTAATATGACAGAGATGATTAGGGGATTAAAAGATGATTATTATTTTGGAAGGCGTTAACTATTTTGGGGACCCTATATGATCGAGGTAAATAGATTACTACGGTATTTTCATTGAGGAGTAAGGTTGACTTATATTTTGAAGAATAAATGAATTTAAGGTGGACTTATAGTAATTTAGGTTACTTATGTGAATGATTAACCTATCTTGGGTAAAATATGTTTAGGTTAGATACATTTGTTATAAGATGTTAGGAGAGGTTGAGGTTTTTTGGAGATGAACAATGAAGTTTATTTTGAAAGACTATGTTATAAAATCCTTCTTGTATTTGGGTTTCAATCTTAGTTTGGTTTATTTTGAGGAATTTTAAGGACAGTTATTTATGGAATGGTCTATGATGATCTTTGAGTAGTACCATGGAACTTTGAAGATTTAAAAGTAGTTTCCATTCCTATGGGATTATTTCTTTTTGAAGAGTTTTTTTACCTTAACATTTCTGTTTTGGGGATAATATTTAAAGATAGAAGAAATAAATAGTTAATCTTTTGTGGATTATGTGATTCTCTAGAAGATGATTCTTGTATTTTGATGAGACCAAGTAGTTTTGAATGCTCATCGTTTGGAGAAAATATTAGTTTTGGTAGAAACTTATTAAAGGATGAAAGTCTACATGAAGGTAGGTATATTTCCTTATATTTTTTTCTATGTAGTAAATGAATTAATCAAAATTATGAAAAGAAACATAAAACAAAAATGTTGTTAGTTTACGTTTCGTACTAGGTAATAAAAGACCATTTAGACACATCATAAGTTTGGGATTTTCTCGTGGTCAACTTTCTCCTAATCATGTTTTCTATCACTCTCCCCCAGAACTTGACCCTTTGTTTTTCTTCCATATCCATGTTTTCCTCCATGGAATCCTAGTATGGGTTAACTCGGGTGACCTTTGTATTCCCCTTTATTTATTTTAAAGTAATAGTATTACTGACTCTTTTTCCGATGTGAGACTTTCAATGAAATTTCAAAAACCAATTTTTAAAATTGCGAGGACGCAATTTCTTAAGGGGGGAAGATTGTAACGACCCAAAATTTTGAATAAATCTTGTTTCCTAATTTTGTGTGTTTTTTTTATTTTATTTTTATACTCAGCAAAAATGTTTCATTTGATAACATGAGTATAATTAAAATGAGACCGTTGGGTTTTGACTATTATATGACCATTGGTTAATATGACCGCTGGAAACTAAACGTTTTGATTATTGTCTCTAAATACAAGTAATCTTGGTTAATTAATATAGAAAGAAGATTCGATGGCCTCACCCAGTAGTCTTGGACTGATCGAATCCCATCTAACAGAACCTGGGATGGAGGTAGCACCATTGGGCTTTTCTCTGGACCAAACCCAAGTTGAACTTCATCGTGTGAAGCTAGAAGGGGATCGCCTTTGCGAGAAGTTCAAACAGATAGAAATTACTACTCGTGCGATGTTGGTCGGGCCTCCCTCAGATTCTCTCACCTTAGCACACCTTACACTTAGGTCCTATGCTGGTGTGATAAGAGGCTATGTAAGGAGACCGTAACTGCCTTGTGTAATCCTTTGTTTTAAATAAAAATTGGGATTTCTTCTTATGATGATGTTTATGACTTTTTAAATGTCCGGATAAATATAGTATGCATATTTTTGGTGAATTTTAGAGAAAGGATATTTTAAAAAAATGTTTATGTAAACCTTAAATAATTTAAAATGTGTAATGATTTTCAAAAAATGGTCTTCTACAATTATGTTCATTACGAAATTTAGAGTCTAATAAGATCAACTTAATTTTTGATGAATAGTAAATTATGAATAGTGATTTTATGCTTAGGATTAGTAATGTGACCAAATGGATTAGTAATCTCACTTAAATAAAGTATTAATATATTCTAGGCACCTTGATTAATTAATGTGATTCAGTAAAATGGTTAAATAATGGTTTCATAAATTATTATTCATGTATTAGTTTTTTCGGGTGAATAGTGTTTTTTAATTAAAAATTAAATTAAAAATATTTAGAAAAATATTTTTATAAAATGGATTTCATTTTTGAACTCAGAGCATCGATATTATGTTAAGGTAAATTTTGGGGTTTTTTCTGAAAAAAATGAATTTTCGGTGAATAGTGTATTTATTAAAAAAAATTAAAAATATTTAGAAAATTATTTTTATAAAATGGAGTTCATTTTTGAAATCAGGGCATTGATATTTGGTTAAGGTGAAATTTTGGGATTTTTCTGAGAAAGTTGAATTTTCAGTGAATAGTAGAAATACAGTTTTAGGGTTTCGGTATGTTTAATGACATCATAACTGTGTCATGATGATGTCATGAGATATTTTATGGGTTTCCCGAACAAAGGTGATGGATTATTGTATTGGGGGACCCATGTGGCCTAACTTAATGGGAAATATCTTGGGAGAGCACATGGTTTTGAGAAACCCACTTATGAGGTGTCCCTTGGCCATTAATGCCTTGTCCCCTCACTTTCCCTATAAATACCAAGCCATTCTCTCATACTTTGGACTCCAAAATCATTCTCAACAAAGTTCTGGTCTCCTTACCTCCCAATGTTCCCCCAAGACCTCAAGGTCCAAACCTTTGAGTTTTAAGAGTTACGTTTTAAGGTAAGGGATCCGACCTCTCTCTTTCTTTTGAAGTAATCTCTTTTATGTCATTTCTTTTATGCTCCATGTTATTATGTTAAAGGATGTTCTTTTATATTCCTTTTACTTCCCTTTTCATGTTCATATAATTAGAGATCCCCTCTTACTCCCATTATTTCATTTTATGAATGTTTAAGTGGCGCCATTAGGCTGCCGAAATATTTGTAACAGATTCTTTCTCCCTTCTCATTTTTCAAGATCTACTTTCATGTCAAGTCTTTCAAGTTCCCTTTTTATTATGCTGGGGCATGATCTCTATATCTATCATACTGATCTGTTATGATCATATGATGAGATACCCCATTTGATCTCTTCAATTCAGTATTTTGAAGTTTTAAGTGGCACCGTTAGGCTGCTGAATTTTTAAGTGGTTCTTTCACCTTTCTCCTTTTTCAGAGTTCTAATTCCATGTCAAGTCTTGCAAGTTACTTTTTATTATATTGGGGTATGATCTATATATCTATCATACTGATCTTTTATGTTCATATTATGAGAGAACCTATTTGATCTCATCAATTCATTTTTGGTTGATGTTTATGTGACGTCGTTAGGCTGCCGAATTCTCATAAGAGAAATCTTATTTTTTTGTCTTCCTTCCATGTTTTTCATTTAAAATGGTATGTCCTTAAACTTTCATTACCATGTTCATTTATCCTTCATGTTCTGTCCCTCTACTGTTTTATGGGTCATTTATGAATGTTTGACCCATGTACCCTCTCGTTTCAATGTTTTCTAAAACCCCAAAACATAGCCGTTATGCTGCAGAATTTCCATCTCAAAATGTCTCTCTCTTTTTCTAAATCTCTTTTATTTTATTAAGTGAATACTCAAAGCTCTCTCTTCTATAGGGGTATTCACATATGTACCAATTTTTTCTATTTTAAATTCTGGGATTTACATACATGAGACCCGCTTTCCCTTTCTGTGGGTTTAAAGTGACATAAAGATCATGTCTTTAAAGCAGTTTTTAAAACGTTATGATTGTGAAATGAAACCCATTTCTTTTATGCTATATGGGTTGTTTAAGAAATGATTTATGATTATATATGTGGCTCACATGATAATAAAGACAAATTAAGGGTGCGCCCTGATAGCCCTCCAATGCATTGGGTAATGATGTAACCACTAGAGATTACAAATTTTCACGATATCTTGGTGAATAACCTTGGTAATTTTAAAATGACACCTTGGGGATGGACCATGGTGATATTTTCATGATTGTCTATGTTAAATTATGTAGCCACATCTTAAAGTTATGAAAAAGGTTATTTTTATTATGATATGCCACATGATTTCTTTCTCATGCCTTAAAGTTCTTTTTCATGACATAGTTGATGTATCTCAAGTTCACATGTTAAATGTTTGTCTTGTTCCCTTACTGGGCCTTTTGCTCACCCTTTCTTTTGATGTATGTCCCCAGGTTATGAGATGCAGTAATGAACCTAGGATGAAATTAAGGAGAAGCCTTTCAAGTGTTTAAGAAGAATGTTTTATGTTGTTTTCATGTATATTGTTCCTGGTTTCCAAGACACTAAACCTTAAATATCCTTAGTTTTGTGTAATGTAATGAAAGTTCTTGTTATAAAATGGAGGGATGCTATAAGGCAAGACCACCAAATGCCAATAAGAAAGATCATGATAGGGACACACACTAATTATTTCCTTTAATATCGATTAAATCATATTTGAATTTAAATAATGGAATAAATTTTATTCTAAAGACTAAGGAATAATTTTTATTCCTGTTTTATTGATTAAAAATAATAAATAAATAAGTAAATACTAGATTGTGAATAGTATATTTATTTTATTTACTGAATATTTAATAAATATTTTTTTCCAAATCGTGAATAAAATATTTATTTATAAAAATATATTTATTTAGGTATTCAATAAATTTAGAGGAATAGGAGTAGAAAAATATCATGGATGATGATAAATATTAATTTGAAATACGATAAAATAATATTTAACATTGTTCCAATTAGTGCATGGTATAAAATAATAATAATAATATTTCATATGGAATGGGGGGAGATTAGGTATATTACATTATTTAAAGTCCTTTATAAAATTAAATAATATATTAACCTAAAACCTAACCTTATAAATAGATGGTTATGTCTATTATGTTGGGTTAATCAATAATTGAGAACCATTTTCCATAATAGACATTAATAAAAAATTCCTCCTTATCTCCTCCACTCAAGAATCAGAAGAACAAGAGAGAATCCTCTAAGCCCAAATAAACTAGAATTTATCAAGACACACAAAAAATAGATTTATTGGACTAGCACCCAACATTCTATCGGTATTTTAAAGTGATCAACGGTTTATATATAGATCATAACTATAAATATTATATACTTGGATCCTATCAGTGAAAACATGATAATCCAAAAAGGGGTTTTTGAATTATAAAAATCAACATCAAAGAAAGTTTCTAAGATAAGGTATCCTTTATTCAAATCTAAATGAAACTAATTATAAATTTAATGTTCATATGATCCCCTCCCTGGGTTTTAGGATTTATTTTTCAATATTTGATTGAAAAATTTCATTAGTAATGACATTTACATCTTGGAAGGTTGTAAAATGATCCATCAAATATGACAAAACCATAATGGTATTCACTCACTAGGTGATTCTAATGTGTCCTAAAGCTTTAGTTCCATCAAATAAAAAATTTTAATCATGTAATAAATATCATAATTATTTATTATATATAATTCTTGAACCTATCATGTAAGGTGGTGATGAAAAATGGATTATATTTCTTCCTGTAGGTAGTAATCCGCACGTACACACAAATACTATTTCCATTTTTAATGGATAGATATAAATGAAGGTAAATAATAATCTATCTTTAAAAAATAATAATTATGTATAAATACCATATATATTAATTAAATACATATTTTTAACCATTCATATGCGGTGGTGATGAAAAATTCAATACACTGCTTCATGGAGGTAGTAGGCCGCTTGTACGTACGAGCGATGCTTTAATTTTCCATTGGATGGGTGAAAAGTAGATAATGATTATTCCATCAACATAATAAAATTTCAATATATTTATGATACTAATTTCATCATATTAGTTGGGATTAAATATATTTAATGGTTGTGTAATAAAAAATAAAATTGAAAGAACTTGGTTAACTCGATTACCACTTCCATGGGTATCCTCCCTTGGATCTCTCCTTAATTCTTATTAGGTTGGTATTTTGGTGAAAAAACGTATTGGTCATATATAAGTATATTAGGAAGTCATTTGGGTTGATATTGTTCAATATAAGGTTTCAAAAGTTCACGGTGTAATGAGGAGAAAAGGTTCCCATTTATAAGTGAGAGGAGTGACACCTTTATAAATATTAAGAAATTCTAAATATAATAATATAATTATAAATTCAAGTGAATCAAACAATTTTTTTAATGATATGGTGATGTATGTAAAACAAAACTCAAAAATAAAATAAATATATGGTTTCTTTTGATATTTTAAGACTTAGCCTTTAGTTTAACCCCTTTCGACCCTTTTTAACCCTTACCACGATAACCTAAATTTTAAAATGGTAAATATTTTTTATGACTAAACAAAATTGAACATATATTATTTTTTTATATGATGATCCCAAATATGGAATTCATTTTTTCAGATTCAATTTATAAAGGTGTCATAAATTAATTCTAATATCCGTGCACAAAACACGTAAAAATAATTTTTAGAAAAAAAGTATTTCTAAATCATAATATGAATTTATTATTATTCCTTGCTTAGTAATAACCATTCCAAGAATGTTAATTTATTTAATTAAATATATTTTCTACAAAGTTAATTAAAAATATTCATAAATAGTGAATACTTTAATTTATTATGAAAAAAATACATTTCACATGTAAAAAACGTTTTCTAAAAAATATATATTTTTACCATCAAATGATTTTATCTTTATTTATAAGCATTTTATATTCAATATATAACTGATAATTTAGTTTTATTCATGTACTAAAAATAATTTTACATAAGTTTAATACACTAAATAAGATAAATTAACCATTGAATGAAAACACATATTTTAAAATAATGTTTGTCGACAAAACATGTCTGTTTTTGCTAAGAATTACAGACTAGTATTTGATATCATTACATAACCATTTAATGGATATCATTAGTTTCTTTTATTAATTATTAATTCATTTTAATTTATAAATTTTATTTATATCATTTCTCAAAAGTATTTAATAAAAAAAAATTCCCAACTCCACAAAACAATTCAAAATAGTTACTTAAGAATCAAAGATATTTCCTTAAGTGAGTTTGACCCTTTTTGTAAAGGCATTTATTTTAAAAATTTCATTAAACTATATAATAATTTATTTCATTTATATTTTATAATTCATTTTCACTTAGGTTTTTTGTTTTATACATCACAATGTAACAAACACATTGAATTTATTAAATAAACATATATTCTAAAATCTTAGGGTGTTACAATCTAACTCGTTAAAAATATTTCACCCTAAAAATTTCATTATTTTAATAGAAAAAATGAGTATACTTCTACCTCATTAAATCCTTGGGTCCTCATGTTTCTTCCTTAAATTTATGGTTTCACTATAAATCCTTGACCATGTGAGTGGTATTGTTCTATAACACTTTATATCTTCAATGTAAAATCTCCACTAGTTTTTTCTCATAAAATTGATCAAGCTCCAGTTATATAGTCTATGAGTTCAGTATATGTGAAGAACCAAGTATTTACTTCCTAAAAAATGATACACAAAATATATCATGAACTTGGAAGAGGTTTGGTTGAAGTTCTAAGTGATAAGATATCGTCCTAATACAATTTAAAACATCATTGATATATATGGGTCTTAGCTTCCCATTACTTCCAGATATCATTGCTTTATTCTAAAGAGACATTTATAGGAATAACTTGTCACCAAATTGGAAAACTATATCTCACTGTTTATTATTAATATAAATTTTATATCAACTCTGAACTACCCTGATATGCCCTTGAAAGGATCTAACTTTCTCTACCATTTCTTCAGTTAGACAAGGTCCCAATATTTTTCATTCTCTAACTTCATCCTGACATGTTGGAGTTTTTCACTTATTTATAGGAATGTTTTTATCCCAACCATATTTTAAATCCCTAGAAAAAGATCTTAGAATATCTTATAGGGATTAAATGTTCTTCTTAGATTCACTATATATCTTAGGATAGTTTGTAGTGATAACGTTTAAATTCATATTTAATTATTACTAAAGAATTATCTTTGACATTAAGGTAATCCTATGATCATTATTAAAAACAATAGAGAGTGGAACTCACTTCATCCTTACCACTTCCCATGTAGCATCCCCAACCTGAATAGCCACCCTAACATTATTACTGAGTCTGGTTTCACCAGCCTTAGTAGAGCCTCCTTGAATGCCAAAGGCTGACGATTAGCAGTGAGGGTGTAAATAGGGAATAATTGGGAGGATTTACTCTTTGGGAATGATATAATAGTGGTCTATGTATTAATATAACATGAAGAATAAGAAAAGACTCAATAGACTCAAACCATACCTACCAACGGCAGAAGCACAATCAATAACATGCAATAACAGAAGCGATAATAACATAAGAAACCTAAAATGAATAAATAGAAAAACATACCACATAAATCCACTAAATAGAACATGCATACAAAAATAGTTTATACAATAAAATATCCACAAGGGTCTCCAATCACTGACCTCAAGACAATACATACATATATAAAGCAACATATTGAACGAAAAGGAAACTAAAATAAAAATCCAACTAAGGCAGGAACCTCAAGGTCCATGCCAATATCCCTTGTCATATAGAAATAGGATCCAGCTCCTAATGATGATCCTTTACCTAAACACCACATAATAAAGTCTACACTCATCCCAAAGGGCCCATGTAGGGTCTGAGAATGAGTCTCAATAGGATACCACCCAAATTTTCATACCCAAAATAAGTGTTTAATAAGGTGTGTAATATAATAAAGATAAGAAATCAAGAAATATAAATTAATATAATATTCCATGGTTCTCAACATCCACCAGGAAGTTGTAACTTTTTTTGGCCAATGATGAAAACTGAAGAGGAGAGGATCCTTGTCCCATGTCCAAAGGTATCCCTTGATGTCACATATCCTAGGTGAACCCTTAGGTTCCACCTCAAAATAATTAACACAAAACCTCATTCTAATGAATACTTAATGTCCTAAATCAATACCTCAACATCCTAATGGAATGACCAAACAATATAAATATAGTCCCTCAGACCCCTACTCGAAATAACTCATTGACTTATATCCTGACATTTGGAGGGACAACAATATTTTTCCTCAAATTATAATCACCATAGGCTCATAACATGATGTACCGAATAACAGAGATCTCCATCCTCCGAAAATAGTCCTAGCCCAATGACCTCAATACAGTGAGCCTCATCCCCCAACCTATAGCTTTAATTCTTGCATCTAAAGGCCCCTTACCTTCCCTATAACTTTCTACAATAAGCACCCCAAACACATTAAGCTGAGACACACTACCAAGGGCATCAACCCACATGTTTGGTCAAAAAAACCTCATCAATGAGTCAACCTATGTGTGAACAACTCCAATTGTCACTTTGGACATCATGGGTGAGTGACATTCACCAAAATAGTAACCTAATCCACATCCAACCAACAACTTGTGCCCCTGCAACCATGTTGCTCAAGTTCAATGGACTAGCCATCCCATGACACATGCTATTCCCTGAACCTGATAGCCTAGTTGCCTCAAATAGACCTCCATTATTCCCAATATTTTGATCAACGTCACTCAACTATATATATATATATATGAGCCAAACCCAACTAGATGATCACATCACCAAAATTTCTGATGGTTATGCCAACTCAATCCCACGAGCCATGCCTATCACGATCTCATAGACAACATCACTTGTAAATTAATAATTTTATATTTAATAACCAATATAAATAAAAAATTCAATATAATTGAATTGTAATATTCCAATTTAAACAAAAAAATCAATTTAAATAAAGAACACACCCTTTCCTAAATACCCAAGGTGGTTGAAAACCTCTGACCTGACCTAGCATGAATAAATTTGGATACATAATGGCTGAAGACATCCCATAATGTCATATGATCAATTTAACATCAATCAATAAAATTAAAAATGGTCACGCTCAATTACCTAATAGTGTTATAAATATTGACCCTCCCAAACGAACGCAAAAACATGGAGAAAGGTATGAACCAACTACTGACTCATAGACCTAGGAAAATCCGATATCAATATCTAATTCCATGTAGATGGAATAAATTGAACATTATATTTAAAAACATAAAAATAGGGCAACAGAGCTCAAATAGATTTAGTGGTTTGCAAGCCAAGAGTAATGAATAAGAGAATCAAGGTTGAGGAAAGCCTTATCGAGATGGATCTAATGAACCTGATAGATCAAAAATGGGGCACCAATGGAGGAGTGAGAGAAATCCCTAGGAGGAGAGGATGAGGATTTCATGATACTGTTGTGTGATCCAAAAAAAAAGATGGAAGAAAAAGAGGGGAAAAGAGAAAATAGAAGAGGGGTAGAAAAGTAATTTTCCCCTTTAATGAGGTTGCATGGTTAGCCCACACAGTTAGCCAAACTATGTGAAAACCGTGCATGCTAAAATGCATAGGTATTTATTAAGTAGAACTTCCAGTACATGATAGGTGCACAGCTTGGGTAAACCATGAACAACCTATGTCCCTTACAAAATCATCCCTCTATAGCCGCATGATTCCTACTATGGGTTGCACAGTTTTTAGACAAACTATGAGCCTCAATCTGTAACTTCCCAAAATGGGGTCTTTGGGTCTCGGATGCTCCCAAAACCCAAAAAACACCAGTAGATTCACCCAAATATCTAAACCCATATATAAACAAGATATTGGATTGAGGAAACTCTTGGAATTGAGTTTTGATGATTGAGAAAGAAATTGGCATACCCACTAATACAAAAATTAAAAATAAGAGGGGTTTTCATCATGATTCAAAAAACTCGGATGTTACCATATCCCCACCTTAACATAGATCATCCCTGAGCTATAAAATGAAACTTTTTGATGGTAAAAAACATACCCATTCTAGTAACACTAACCCGGACTACCCCATTCTATAGAGAATATTTCAACTACCTCAAGGGGGCTCCCTACCTTAGGAGTGACCCACACCGATCACAGCCTGACCCAAAACTCAATGAAAACCAATAGTCCCCTAACCATATCCTAGACTCAAAATTTCTCCTATGACACATTGTCACTTCTGCACCTCATTAGGTGGTCCCGTATTATACCTGACACCTATCTGAATCTTGCACTGCATTGGTGCCTGCCTCATGACAATAATGCATCTCAATAATCTTTTATCCAACGATGGTCAAATAGATCCCAATGCCTCACAAGTCATATATATATAAATATATATCATGCACCCAAGATGGTTCTGACCTACTAACTAGCATCTGGTTAGTCCATACATATATCCCATACACCACATGCACTCAAAATGGACAGGCCTTAATAGGCCATGTCAAACAAAAATAGGAAAATCATAGCTATACCATGGTGTACCTCTGACTACCATCATCTCATCGCCTTTCTCAACACCTAGTAGCTCCATGGTGTGCACCTGACCTGAAGATCGATTTCATGATGCTCAACCTCTCAATGGTGTACAGCAGCCACCAACCACTGACCGCACTACTGGGTCCCACTTTCTCTACCATGACTTCCACATGTAGCTAAAACATGACTACCATCACCTAGTAATTCTACCAATATGGTATGAGAACATAGAGTCTGACCCGGTCCCTGAATTAAGGCTATCTGATAAGGCTTCTTGCAAAAACTCTCGAGATTATAAACCATCCCACATGTCTGAAACTCCTTAGGAGGCTACTCACACTAAGTCCAATCCTATCATAGCTACCCACATTGGAAGAAAACCATCGAAGAACCACTTTGAAGTTGTATTCTTGATTCCTTGGCCTAACTTCCCTAATAGAACTCATCTCAACCTCACTTCCTACTATCTGAAATTTCACCACTAAATTCACCTAAATCCACTACCCGACTTGAGAAGGACTTATCCATCAGATTTCCCCCATCTACGAGCTCTTGGTTCACCACCTCCAAGAATGGGGTCAACCTAAAGATGTTTACCTACACCCAAATGGAATTCCATAAACCAACCTCAAAGCACCTCACACTCAAAGTGTTATTACTCACCACAATGGGTAAAAAGTGAGACATATCAGTGAACATATCTTCATAGTCCATGATGGAATGCCACTCTACTAAAGGCTCAAGAACTCCCAAGATCTCTCCACCATCAATATCTTCGAGAAAAATTTATTGAAGATCTTGGACTCAAAGTCATTCCAGGACAGTTCCTAAT
Organism: Viscum album; assembly: GCA_963277665.1. NCBI lineage: Eukaryota > Viridiplantae > Streptophyta > Magnoliopsida > Santalales > Viscaceae > Viscum > Viscum album. Next base: position 1,479,089,326 of record OY728166.1, read on the forward strand.
GTCTACCTGCCTACCCATGTATGTCCCACCAACAATTAGCTGGTCCTATGAGCATATAAGTTTCCAGTTTAACTATCTATCCTAGAAGATTCTCTAGAATTCCCAAAGATCATCTGCAAAGAATCGATTCAATTCTCATCTTCCTGGCGGAATCCCACAACCTAAAAAAGAAGTGGGTACTGTAACTGGAAATCTTGAATAAGGTATGCCATCGAAGGCTATGATACCTGATCAAAGCTATAAATCTCCTAGATCAAAAGGTCCAGGATCACTCTAAGATTCTCATCAAGCCATGGAATAAATTATTTCATACTTGGAAGCTACCCTGATTGCACCTGAACCTGGGCCTGAGCCTATCCCTGAGCATGTACCTAATCGTCCAAACCCATAGGGGTCCCAAACTACTCATGATCTAGAGTCACCCTATCATCACCCTCCTGACACTCCATTCAATCTTTCTAGGTAGAAAGACACTAAATACTATATCATATTCAGAAAACCCATATATATCTATATATAAATATCACTGATAAAGAAATAAGATACATGTAGTGTCAAATAAATACCCCTAATATCACCCCTCACAACCATGACACACGACATCCCAGGAACATAGACTCCCTAAACACCCTCAACAGAGCCAAGTATCAATTATTACTTAGGCCACACCCATCATTACAAACAATGTTTCCTCAAAACATTGGCCAAGTTGACCAACCTGGTGATCAATATCACCCCAAGTAATCGTACCTTCATTCTCTTATAGGATCCAAACCCAAATCACACAACAAAAGAAATTTATATGATAGAAACACACACACACATATATCACATGAAATTTTTAATTTTTTTTATAGTCTTATGATGAAACATAATTAAACATGTTATTGTGCCTAGAAAAAAGAATAAACATGCATCATAATCACACCTTAACTCACTAGGACAAGGTTCCATATCTCATTCCTTGTTATACCAGGCCAAGTATCTCAAGTCATAACCATTAACAATTCAAATCCCCAGTGAAACACTCATGGTTGAAATCATATAAATTGTAAAATGGGTAATATAATAACATCAATTTCCAACCATAGTAACTTGGTCCATCCCTCATGCATGGGGCTGTAGGCACCCAAGAATATGCTATAAACCAAATTATAACAAAAAAATAATCATCAATCAACCATAACCCAAACAGTAAGAGTAGAAGAAAAGAAAATAAATCTCAATTTCGTTAGTAGAAACCAAACACTGCTACTAAAACCTAGTCAATAACTACTATGAAACATCTTGTAGCATCCCTGACTCAAATAACCACCTGAACAATGCTACTGTGCTGGGTTCCACTGGCCTTAGGCTCACCTCCCCAAACACCAAAGGTTTCGGACTAGCTGAAAGGGTGTAAATGGGGAACATTGGTTAGTATATACTCTATAGGAACAATATAATAAAGGTACTAGTATTAATATATCATACAGTAGAAGAAAATACTCAGTAGACTCAAACCAAACCCACCAAAGGCAGAAGAAAATTCAATAACATGAAAAAGAAGAAGTGATAATAATAGAAGCAGCTGAGAATGAATAAACAACTAAACATATCACATGCAACCACTAAATAGAACATGCATAACAAAAATTTTCCTATAATACAATATCCATAAGGGTCTCCAATGGATGATCTCATTACAATACATATATATAAAAATAATCATGATGAAAAAAAAGGAAACTAAAACAGAACTCCAACAAAGGCAGGAACCTCAAGCTCCATGCCAACATCCCATGACAAACAACATTACGATCCAACTCATGAGTCTGATCCTTTATATGAACACAACATCATAAAGTTCACATGAGTCTTGAAGGGAACATATACGGTGTGAGAATGAGTCTTAGTAGGATACCACCCAAGTGTGCGTACCCAACATAAGTGTTTAAGTAAAAGTGTAATATAAAAAACAAGAGCTCAAGAAATTTAAATAAATATAATCTTACTTGGTGCTAAAAATCCACCAAGAAGCTGTCACCTACTTCATCCATTGCCAAAAATTGAAGAGGAGAGGATCCTTGGACTATGGCCTAAGGTATACCCTGATGTCACATATCCTAAGTGAAACCTTAGGTTCCACCTCAAAATAAGTAACTTGTCACCTCATGAAAACTGAAACCTTGTGTCCTAAATCAATACCTCGACATCCCAAAGGAACACCCAAACAATAAAACCTGGTCCCTTAGACACCTTCTTGAAAGAACTCATCAGATCAAATCTCTACATCCATAGGCACAAAGATATCTATCCTCAAACTATAATCATCATCGTCTCATGGCACAACATCCCAAGGAATGAAAATCTCCTTCTTCCCAAAATAGTATAGGACAAACGATCTCAATATGGCAAGCCTCAACTCTTAACATATGGCCTAAAAACTACCATTTTAAGGCTCCTCACCTTCCCCATGTATTTTATGAAAATTACCCCAACCCAGTCACATAATCCATACTATCGGGGGTCTCTACCCACACGATTCATCAAAACCACCTCATCACTAAGTCAACCTATATTCACATAACTCCAATTGGTGATTTTTACATCATGGTTAAGAGACATTCACCAATATAGTAACATAATCAACATCCAACCAGCGCCTTATTCCCCTTGAAACCATGTCACTCAAGACTGATGGCCTTTCCATCCCATGCCAAGGGCCATGCCCTCAATCTGATGGCCTAACTGCCTCAACCCGACATCCATAATGATCAATCCTATGATCAAAATAACTAATATATATATATATATATATATATATATATATATGGGCCAAGCCCAACCAAATGATCACATCACCTCAATTCTCGATGGCCATTCAACCTCAATCCCACATGTCATGCCCGTCGTGATCCCATAGATCACATCACATGTAAATCAATCATTTTTATATTTAAAAAAAAATCCAAGTAAACAAACAATTAAATACCATTTAATTATAAAAGTCCAATTTAAACAAAAAACTGAATTTTAATCCAAAACACACCCCAACCTAACTACCCAAGGTGCTCGATATCCTCTAAACCAGCCTCAAATGAATGAATTTGGATAGAGAATTTTCAGAGGCATCCCATAAGGTCATACGATCAATTTAACATCAAGAAAAAAAAATTTAAAGGGTCTCTCTCAATTAACCTATTGCGCACTAAAATCAGTTCCCCCCAAATATCCTCAAAAACACGAATAAAGGTATGCACCACCTACCTTGGAATCATAGACGTAGGAAAGTAAGATATCAAGATATAACTCCAAGAGGTTTGGAAAATATCAAATATTCCATTGAACAACCTAAAAATAGGGAAAAATATACCAAACATATTTATTGGTCTGTGAGGTGAGAGAAATGAAGAATAAAAGCATGGATGAGGAAATCCTTATCGAGACAGATACAACACACTTGACAGATCTAAAAATGGAGCACCGATAGAGGAGGTAGAGAAATCCCTAGGAGGAGTGGAGGTGAAGTATTTCCTCCTCCTATAGCATGACCCATGAACAAAATAGGGGAAAAATAAGGGGGAAAGTGAAAATAGAATAGGGAGTGAAAATTAATTTTACCCATTTTAATGAGGTTGCATGGTTAGCCTGCACAGTTAGCCAAACTCTGCAAAAACTTTGCATGCTACAATGAATAGGTAATTACTTATTGAGACTAAGAATGTGGGATAGGATCATAGTTTGAGTAAACCGTATACAACCCATTCACTTCACAAAAACACCCCTCCGTAGTCACATGGTTCCTGCTTGGGGCTGCATGATTTTCAGAAAAACCGTGTGTCCTGACCTACAACTTCCCAAAATAGTGTCTTCAGGTCTTTTATGATCCCAAAACCAAAACCATATACCTGAGGATTCCACCAAATCTCTAAAACCATCCAAAAAACAAGATATTTTATTGATTAAATTCTTGTAATTGAGTTACAATGATCAAAAAAGAAATTTCTAAACCCACATATTCAAAAATTCAAAAGAGAGGGTGTTTTTGAACCGATTAGAAAATCTAGGACATTACATCCCCCCCCACATATATATATATTGTAGAGTTTATCAAGTAAGAAATATTTTTTGATAAAAATGAAATTACCTAACTTTTTAAGGCAATCGACTATAACCCAAATGATGTTATAGACTTTAGATATCGTGAGGAGTCCAATGATCATATCCATGGTGATTTTTTCCCATTTCTATATATTTATGGGTAATGGTTTCATCATCCCCTTAGACTTATGACATTCATACTTAACTTCGTAACATACCAAGAATCACAATACATACTATGCAATATCCCTTTTCATGTCATCCCACAAGAAATACTCTTTGAGAGCTCTATACGCATTTGTACTTCCAGGATGGATAGAGAATGATGAGATATGGGCTTTATCAAATGACTCCTTAAACTATATTATTTTAGGGACACTTATATTGTTCTATAATTGTATCATTCCATAATTTTCAAGGTTAAACTCCATAAAAATCATTACTTTCTTTTTTAGTTCCAAATCATCCTTTTATGCCTCTTTAATCTTTACATAAATGGATGGAAGAAGATTAATTTGATAAAGAGATGATTTCTCCCCTTACATCATGTTTTCTAGTTCTATCCTCTATAAATCAATAAGTACCAAATCTCTTTCCATCCTCATCATAGACAAACTATCATGGTACTTATGACTTAGATCTTTAACCACTTTGTTCTCCTTCATAGGGTGGTAATTTATTTACCAAAAATAATCTTTAAACAAATCCAACCATATCCTTTGGAGAATATTCAACTATTTTTATGTAAATATATACTTAATGATTTTATGATCAATATATAAATTTTACCTTTCACTCTAAATATAATTCCATAATATTTTCAATGTAAATATTACTGCTACCATCTATAAATCATGATTTGGGTAATTTTTATCCTTTATTTTAATCCTTAATTAATGATATCTAGATAAAAGGTTAATCTTTGAAAAGTATTGAGATCCATGAAGTTGATCAAAAAATTAATCAATATGGGATATATGATACTTATTCTTAATAGGGATCTTGTTATGTTCCTGATAATCAAGGTAAAGATGAATTTACCCATCGATATTTTTATCAAAATAGAAGAGGTGCACCCTATGGTGATGTACCAGGTGTTGAGCCCACTTATTGTGTACTATATTTATTATCAATGATTGTAAATGAATATTAAGAATATATTCTTATTCATGATAATATGAGTAAAGGTTTAATTAAGGTAATAAGGATTACATAGATGTTGGTTCGATATACCAATCATATTGATAATAATAGATCCAAGCATTCTGTCTTCCCATTATCAGTGAATGAATTTTAGAGGAACATTTTGGAATTTTTTTGAACAATTGAAGTGCCATGGGGAATTTCTAATTGAAAAATACATTATTTATATATTTTTTATGATGAAATATAGATTAAGAATAAAATAAATTAAGAATTGAATAAAAGGATACTATTTGTTTGGCATGAAATACCATTGTATCATTTTTTTTCTAAACTGTGAAGAAGGAGTTGGCCAAAAATTGGAAAACATAGACCATCTATGGAAGATAGCTCAACCATAGCCACCAGAGGAATCTACATGATACATATCAACCATAAATAGACATACCAAGTAGATTTAAAGGAGCATTGTGAGGGACATGTAATTGATAGGTCAAGCATAATTCATGTGGGGAGACACATGGAGGAAGAGAGGGTTTAGCCTATCACATGTGGGGTGAAATAAGAGGCTAAATAGAGAGAACCAACACCCATTCAGTTTTTTTCTAATTGACCAATGGAGCGTATGAGGTTATTAAGGTGTTACCTGTTGAATGATAATTCCACATGAGATAGAGAATGTGGGATATTATCCACCTATTCAAAACTTACAGACACTAACATGAATTGCTTCAAAAACACCATTATAATAATCATAAACCCACTTATATATATTAATTACACCATTGGGTTTCCTATAATAATGAAAAAACATCCATGTGTGATAAAATATTCATGCCAAGATTGAGTTGTGGTATGAATCTACATGAAGAATCTTTGAAGACTACAATAACTTCATGCTTATTGAGAGATGAAGATATTGAATCTTACTAAGAAAATAGTTACATTTAATTATTAGTATAATATATGAATAAAAAGCATAAGATGAAGTTATAGTGATTTATTCTAGGTAGAATAAGAGGCTAGTAAGTAGTGGTGTTCGAAGAAAGGAAATTAACTAATTAATAAAGAAACAAAATTAGTAGATAATGGCATACAATCGATCTAATTAACATGGTAGATCTGATTCATAAGAATGATCTTCATGGTGTGATTGATGCACTGACCATTCTTCTTTATAATCAATTTATTTTTTTATTCTATCCAATAACCACATGATTCATACATTCAACATATTATATAATAATTATCACTCTCTATGTGTGGTTGAAAGGATCAATTTCATAGTCCATTGGACAACATGAATGGCATGGTCGATCCATTTTTTGGAACATTTAGTTGATCCATTGTCCACATGGTTTATGCATCACTTGATCAACTTCAAATGGTTGATTGAATTTATGTTCACTTGTAAAATTTATCTGATGAAAATTGATGTAATAATCAATTATATATACATCATGGTATAGTTTATCAAGATTCTTGAAAACTAAAAGAATTGGAAAATATGATAAACATGCAATCCTTTGTAGAAAATTTCAAGCATGAATAAAAAGTGAATAATAATTATTGAGCTTATACATAAACATTAGATGCATAAACATCATTCATGTTTATACCGGTCCTCATAAGTAAATTATTATAAATGAGTCATCTATGAAAGGGGTTAGTGTATGCATGAATATTTATGTGAAATCATTAATGTGTGATAATTCCCATGGAGAGAAGATGATGATGCCAATAATTTTGTGATCTTAAGTTTCCAAAAACCGTGATTTGGAGAATCGGGATTCTATCAATTTGTAAAATAAGAATAATTGAGAGTTTTACACTACAAAGAAATGATTTTCGGCTGAAAGTGAGTTATACATGTAATCATCCACTACTAGATTATATAATAAGTTTTGTGGAAGTTTTTAAATTCCAATTATTTAAGAATTATATCAGAAACCAACTATAATAAAAAGATTTCATAGTGTTTCCAAATTTCATAAGGAAATAAGAAAAATTAAATGAGTCTGCAGATGAAATACAAAGAGGTTTAAATGTCATATCCAAAGTTTAAATACTATGAAAAATAGTATTTTAAATACTATTTAAAAATTATATAGGAACCAAAACTTATATATCTATTCATTCTAGGAATACATATTATAGGTTGAAGAAACGTAATGTGGGTGAGATAGGTGTTTGAAAATATTATCCCGAGAAGATAATTTTAGTGTCAAAAAGAATAACCAATACTAAATTAATGTTAGAAAAATATGAGTATAAAATAGAATAGAGTAGAGAGTTCCATTTCAACTATTTGAGTATACTAAATAGGAAGTAGAAGGAAGAACTAGTGTAGTTATATCAGACTAAAGAAAGAATAAAGATAAGATGAAGTGGAAACACTAAATGAGGAAGAAGAAAGAAGTTTTATGCATACCAATGCACACATAATAAAAGACATGCGTCTATGAAATTGAAGAAGGTGAAAATCTATGATTTTATACTATGACGAAGTAGGAATAGTGTATCTATGTGCTTGTATACACACAAGAGAATATGAAAAGTATTTACATTCATAATAATTTGTAAATAAGAAGATGATAAATAATTACCAATTAGCACATAGATATTACACTGCCAAAGATCAGTATAAATATCTAACTAGATGTTGATTCATTGTGAGGATACTATAGTACAATGAAAGTTCATGGAAAATCCCTCCATACTGTATGTCACTGATTTATTACTAGAGGGTCATGTGATTATGAATTTTTTTAATTCACACTAAGGAATAGAATTTATTATTTAAATCCGAACAATGTAAATCATTGTCTCCCTTGTGTGTGTGTTTGTATGTGAAAATGAATGTGAGAAAAGATAATGAGATAACCATACACCTTAACAACAGATAGAGGTAAAAAGGTAAATAGATAAAAATATAAAACAATCTCAAAGTCACCAATAATGATTCACCCCCTCAGTGTGGAATACATCACTAACCAATCCTTTCAATTGGTTTCTGATCCTTGTTCACTTATAATTGGATTCTCATAATTTGAAGTTATTCTCTTATATATATTTTATTCTCTTTTAGAAATTATAATGAATTGAAAATTTGAGATGTTTATTGAAGAAAAATTCTATGCAGACTCAGATTGAATAATAAAATTGTATTTCAATATCTATAAATAAGTAAGTATATACCAAGACTATGTTGAATAAGAAAAATAAAGATAATATAATACTGAAGAAGTTAATACTCTTGAGTAATGAATAAAAAGGTTCAGATCCTCCATGTAATGATACAAAAAATAGATATCTCTATTGGCCAGAGTTATTATCTCAAGAGGGGGGGGGGTGAATTGAGTACCAAATATTTTTTTAAAAAAAAAGGTTTAAATAAAATCCCCCAAGTAATTAAAAAATAGTACATTTAATCAAAATATAAGATTTATATAAGTTTATATCTTTTAAGAGATTTCTCAAATAGTGACTAGGTCTCAGTTAAAACAATATGTGAATATTAATTTAACTTTTGAAGGAAATTTACTTAATAAAATCCTTATATAAACAATAATTAAGATTCACTATCAAAGTAGTGGTTTTATTTACTATTTACAAAAAATTCAATTTAAAGATCTAAAATAAAAAAACAAAGAACACATCATAATAAATATAAAAGGTTCAGTCTGTAGAAGATACATAATCTTATCCACATGTAAATAAACCGTTTCCAAGAAGATTATATGAAATAATATTGATCCAAAACCTGTATCGGGAATACATAATAGTTAACTAGATGTCCAGGCCACACATGGACCTCTTCCACAATAATCATGGGAAAAGAATAAACACAGGCCACATAGGGACCTCTTCCATAATACTATGGGTAAAAAAGTCAAAGAGAGTTTGGGAAGATATCTAGTATCTTATAGTGAAATTATAGGAGACAATGTGGAAGTTTAATATACATAGTAAACACACACTACTCATAATGTAAAAACAACATAAAAAGAGAGAAAATAAAGATGTAGAAAATTTAGAGTTTTATATCTGGTGTGCAATGAAGCTTGAGTCTTCTTGGATATATCTTGAACAAGAGATCGAGACATGTTTCAGAAAATGGAAGTAAAATAGAGCGTCATAATCTGTCTTCTCTTCGACTGTAGGAAATAAACTAGATGTTATGTAATATTTACTCTTTCATAGTAGGTTTAAGTTAAGGATTCTTCATTTAAATATCATTTGTAAGTCAGAAACTTTCACATTTCTCTCATCTATATGCTTTTTATATTTCTATATCGCTCTCTAGTGTATTTTTTTATATCGTGCATGAGGGAGTCTACTTCTTAATATAATAATATCATGTAGTAAGAATCACCCAGATCATCTAATCCATATACTAGACACTGAAAAAAACTTTAAATGCATCCATTTAATATTTTAAGAACAATCATTAAAATAATTCGAAACATTAAATTTGATAATATAGCCATTAGAAATAGTTAATTTCAAATAAAAATAAATAGCAACCGTGAATCTTTTGAATGGTGGGAAAACTTTGGTGGTGACTTAGGCTGGTAGTGATTCTTTCCCATGGTGTTTCATCTTAGTAGTGGCTTGTCTCAATGGTGATTTATCTCATCAATTTTCCAAATTCCTTGGTAGTAGGTAAATTCTGACAGTAGGTCATCTTAAATGGTGATTTATCTCATCAATTTTCCAAATTCCTTGGTAGTAGGTAAAGTCTGACAGCAGGTTATCTTCAATGGTGACTCAAGTCTGACGGTAGGTATTTTTGACACTTAGCCAAATTTTCATCCTGGTAGTGAATCATCTTTGATGATAGGTGTTTTCAAAACTTTTTCAAATTTTCATGATTCAATGATGAGTCATATCCGATAGTGGGTCATTCTTATAATTATCCAAAAATCCATTCAGATGGCGATTCTTCCCTGGAGGTGACTCATCCTCAACAGTGAGTAGAATCTGACGGTTGGTCTTTCCAATACTTATCCGTATTTTTGCTAATATACCTTATATTTTAAAAATCTACCATAAAACATAATACTAATTAATAAGATAATAAACATTATTTTTTGATGATTAAAATAAGGGTTCCAAAAATCTCCCACTTTTTGATGATAAAAAATCATGGCATTTTATAGACCATGTAAATAATAAATTATGTTGTTAAAATAAATCATCTTAGAACTTTAAAAGTCAATAATGAGTGTTTTATCATAATGGAATCAAAGATATTAATAGTATAAGAGATAATTAATAAGGTAAAGACATGTGGTATCAAAGGTAGGTAAATGGTAAGCAATACTAAAGGTAAGTATAAAGATAGTATCAAGGAATGGATGGTACCAAAGGAATAAATTAAACATATATAGTTTCAATATATATATCATTAATGAAATTATCAAAGGATAGTATTACAGTTAGAGTAGTATATTCATTTTAATTAAAGAAATATTTTGAAACACTACAATAGATGGTATTAAAGAAACATCACTATAAAAATAATAAATAAATGTCATAGATTCATTCTCCCCCTTTTGGGATTATCAAAAAGTGAAAATAAAGTAGGAAATAAAATGGAATAAAATGTGAATAGAAATAGAATTTCCATTAAGAAAAGAAATTGAATTACAACAAAAAAAGATACAAAAAAAGTTATGGAAAAATCCCCATCAAAGACAGAAAAAGTATAATGTCAACACTTTTTAGGTTGGGTAGAACGAACAGGATGTGATTTTCCCTTCCCTTTGTCAGAAGTAGAGACCTCAGTAGTAGATCCAGAGGTAACTATAGGGATAGTTATTGTAATATTAGGTAGAGAAGGATTATATATTATAATAATAGGCTTGAGAAGCAAGATTGATTTTCTGGGAGTCATACTAATGGGCTGGAAATAAGAAGGTAAGTGTGCATTTGGATCTATGGTAACACCTGGCCTGTAAAACTCTGGATCATAAGCTGGAGGGATAATATAAGAAATAACTGGAATGGAATCCTGAGCCACCAATATAGTTCCAGAAACTTGATGTAAGGGTTTCATCAATTTCTTAAGTCCATGTTAATATTTCCACCCCTTTCCATAGCATTGTAAAAGTCCTTTTTGTCTTCCATAAACATATTGATAATTAGGGCCATCACTTTCAATTGGTTCACCTTTTCTTCGAAATATTGAGTCACTAGAGGCATTTTGAGCTTCTAAGTAAGAAACTTGAAGTGAGAGTTCAAATCATGCTTAGTATAAATCCTCAAAAGGTAATAATTTATTGATTTTCCAATTCTATATCAATCAGCTTTCATATCCATCATATATTCACTAAACATCATATGAACATGATCACTGTTATGTCATATTTGTCTCAAAACTCACCTAATGGCTATCGGTTATATCAAATGAAATAACCTGAAGATCTTCTCTAACTAATGACTATATCAAATAAACATCAATAGGAGGAGGTGGATAACATAATGTATAATCCAATGAAGAAATATTCTCCACCATCTCTATAAAGGTAACTATTTAATCTACACATGAAGATCTAATCTAATCCACTATAGATCTCAAAGAATCCATCTAATTTCCTAAACTATTATTTTCCATAACCACTTCAGGAATGTGAAGCATCATTTTGGTCTAAATTTGATGGATCACAAGACCTAATAGATTTATTTCATCTTTATCTCTAATCTTGGTTAACAAGGGAGGTTTATTTTTTAATAGCAAAGAAAAATCATATAAAAGCCTTTCTATGAAGGATTACAAGTCAGCTTTGGTTACTGAATATACTAGCACAAAAGAAAGAACAACTATAGGAAAAGGATCATCAACTCTTTCAATGATAGGTGCCTCAAAACCAAATCTCTATAGGATCAATCTTATCCACCAATGATCCCTTAGGATCCATCTCTTCTCAAATAGTAGGTCCACCATGATTTGGTTGACTACTACCATTATCAGAATAAAATTAGTATAGACCAAGTCTTATATACCCTAGAAACTTATCCCATTCCTCAAGAGTTGGATCCACCAACTAATAAAAGGAACACCGTCATTATTATCAACTATATATTTAGAAACTATAGGCTCAAAAATTTTAGTCTCTACAACTATCTTCTCATCAACTAAATGAACATAAACTATCTTCTTAGAAACCATATGCACATCAACTGTAGGCACAATATGGTCACCAACCATTGGGTGACTATTTAGGCTTTGGGATTCTTTCCCCTCAACAGATGGTTCCTTCTCATCTGTAGTAGATCTAACCACATCTTGAACTAATCTGGGTTTATCTTTAGATCTAGAGACCATTGAAAAAGAGACTCTCAAACATAGAGAGATCTAGGTGGTCTAAGATCACCATAGGTAATGGCTAAAGAACTCTTAGTAAGGTCAGGGTCACTACCTTCATCCACTGAGAACTCCTATTCCTCATCACCAAAAGTAGAAAATTCCTCTTCTTCATCTAAGTACTCAAACACCTCATCTAGCAATAATTTAGGATCCACAATATTCGTTGGTCTGGAAGGATGATTAACCAAATTTAAATCCTTATACAGCCAATCACCATCATCAATCCATTGCCACTTCCAACTGTTCCAACTCATCTTAATTTTTTTTGTAGATGACCCTTATAATACCAAAACCTACACATCTTAATAGAGTTTATTATCCTTCATCAACCATTCCTTTGGCCTTCACTATGGCCGAAATAAACTTGGGATAAATTAAGGAATTTGATCTAGAATATGGATTACCCATCTCCACCATGGGAACCATTAGGCATCTATATAGATTTATCTTTTCACCTCTCTTCATAAGAACAAAATATATACATATTGGAACCTCATTATCAAAAAATCACCTTTCTTAGGGCATATCATATGTTGGATAAACATGAAAAGCAAGCGATATTAACCATCAAGATCAACATAAAATGGTCTTCTTACTATCTGATCCTTAGTTCAATCTTCCATGGTATCCTTATATAAAAAGGTATCACTATCACATGGAATAGTTCCTTGATAGTAGTTTAAAACACCTTTATTAGGAACTTTCAAATATTTTTCTCAATTTCTATAACAGAAAAGGACTTTGTGCCTGTTTATTCGACTTTTTACCTAATATTCATCTTCCATGAAATTGAACTCAATATAATGATAAAATTGGTGCACTAACCTAGGATAGAAGGGTCACTCATTATTATAGAACCACTCTATCCATCCATGGTCTTGCAAACATTTAATCTCCAATGAATTTCTTGATATCAACTATTCATAATGAACTTCTTTTTTGTACCACATTTTTCTTATCAAGATACAGGTTGAGTAGTTCAATAGAAACCAGACAACTTGACTCTCTATAATTATTTGAATGGAGTTACTAATCCTAAGAAGATTTAGAAGTTCTCTTTACTCAAACCATAGTGATCATTATGGAAGGCTCGGGTGAAGGAAAGGTAATCTCGATAGTTGGGGGGGAAAGGGTCATGCCAAGGATTGAGAGTAAGGCATGAGGGAGTGAATGTTGAAATTAGAAAATTCTTATAATTTATATCATTTAGTTATTTTTAAAAATAAAAAAAAAATAACAAAAGACCATTTTAATCAAATTAAATAAATAATTCAAAAAAAAAACAAATTAAAATGATATATTTAAAAAACAATGGTGGGTAAACATAATGGTGGGTAAAACACAATAGTGGGTAAAAATAAAATGGTGGGTAAAAATAAAGTAGTGTGTAAAACAAAAATGTTGGGTAAAACTCTAATGTTGGGTAAAAATCCAATAGTGGGTAGAACTACAATGGTGGGTAAAACTCTAACGGTTAGTAAAACTACAACGATGGGTAAAACTGCAATAGTGGGTCCCATGAAATTAAGGTTGACCAAAATTAATCATGCATAATTCCTGTTTTCTATAGTTCATTCTCTCATAATTCAAGGGATTAGTGAAAATATAATCATCATGGTGTTCAATACCAATGTATTCAAGAGTTATATCACCCTTTTGGAAATGATCTATCAAAAGGTGATGTCTTACATCAATGTGTTTTGTTCTAGACTGAGGTATAGGGTTATTAGAAATGTTTATATCAATTTTATTGAAACAATTTATATTTACATATTAGAATTGATATCTATAGTATAGTAATGTGAGCCTCTCCACAAGCTTTGTGAACAACTGCTACCTGCAGTTATGCATTCAGCTTCAATAGTATAAAGTAAAACAGACTTTTTCTTCTTAATACACCAAGAAACTAGGGAATTTCCCAAAATATGACATGTTCTAGAGGTGGTTTTTCTATATCACTTCAAACTAACAAAATCATCATCTGAATATCTAACTAAGTCAAATTCATGTCCTCTAGGATAGAACAATCCTAAATTGGTCAAATAATTGATGTATTTTAAATTAATTTTTACAGTAACTAAGTGTGACTCTTTTGGGTTTGCTTGAAAAGGAATACACATACACACACTAAAAATAATATCACGTAGTCTAGTAGTTAAGTAGATAAGACATTCAACCATACCATTATAACTAGTTTGATCCATTGATTTTCCTGCTTCACCATGATCCAAATTACCGGTGGTACTCATAGGAGTGTCGCTACTCATAGTTCAATCTAAACCAAAATGTTTTAAAGGATATTTCATATATTTAATTTTATTTAAAATACTTCCTTATTTATTTTGAAAAATAAAAAAAAAGATATAATTTTTTTCGCCCATTTAAATCATTTCAAAATAATTTTTTATAATTTTTTAAAATTCAGTACCTGAAGAATTTTTAGAACATCCAAAAATAATATCATCTATATAGATTTGAAACTAAAAAATATTTTAAAATTATTTTTCTAAAAATGGTAGGATCATCCATACCTTTTGAAAATCTTTTAGAAGTAAGAAAAGTGGTGAACCTATCATACAATACTCCTGGAGATTATTTTAAACCATAAAAATCTTTTGTTAAATTGAAAACACGACTTGGAAAATATGGATTTTGAAATACAGAGGGTTGTTAAAAAAACATCCTCAACTATTGTTGGCACCAACATTCAGGACAGAGAAGAAGCCAAAGGAAGGCCCCACTGACTGCCTCGTGAAGCCACTTCGCGAAGCCCCTCCCCCCCAGCACCGTGTCTGCCGCGATGCACAAAGGCGGACTGCTCCGCGAAGGAATTTGACGTTCACAAGCCCGCCGCGAAGCAAAGAGGTGAGCCGCTCTGTGAATGCAGTTGACCTTTGCGAGCCCGCCGCGAAGCAAGGAGTCGGGCCGCTCTGTGAATGAATTTGACGTTCGCAAACCCGCCACGAAGCAAGGAGGCGTGCTGCTCCGCGACCACATTTGACGTTCGCGACCCGCCGCAAAGCGATGACGCCCATATTCACTCCGCATATGCTCTGCTTCGTGTTTCCTATTGCCTATAAATATCAGGCTCCCCTTGAGCCCAAAGGACATACAATCAGACCTTTAGAATTTCCAGATCTCGAATCGTGAACCATCCTTCTGCTCTGCGAACCATGAGTTGTGTGAGGTACTTCTACTCCATGAAGTGCCTCCAACTTGTCTCGTTTTGATCCCCTCTTCCGAGAGGGATTCCTTTCACAAAACCTAAGGGACTTCACTAAGAAAGGGTATCCCCAAGGGGAACCGGGTCATTGCAGAGAATTTATGCTTTTCAAAACACCCTTCATGTACACAAGATCCCCATGCTAAGGCAGGGTCACTGTACTTCACGAAGCACATTGCTTCACGACACCTTGCTTCACGAGGCACCTTTTCTCTATAAGGAAGTGCTCCGTGAATTCCATTCCACTTCACGAAGAACCTCCCATATTCACCTCTACCCTATTATTAGGCTAATGCACCCCACTTCGCAAAGCACACCACTTTGAAAGTTCCCTCCACCACGCAGAGCAACATAGCTTCACAAGGCCCCTACCTATGAACTTCTCTGCTTGGAAATACCATTTCTCGTGCGACCCTCCTTGTTTTCACGATGTGATTTCAGAGTCCCCTGGAAGACACCACCAGCTGCATTTCTTCACCTCATGCTTCTTCGCATAGGCACACTAATGGCTATTGATTCTTCGCATAGCCACGCTAATGTGGTCCCCTCGATGGTTCGCTCCGTGACACCCCCTCACCATGGCTTTGACTGTCCCCTCTCTGCACCAAGGAGTAGAGGGTACCGGTTATGTAAGTCCTAGGGGTGCAGATCAAAACCACCTCGTCTGAGCTACAAGAGGTTAAACTTCCAAGAACCCTCTTCCTCAGCACATGACATTAAACTGTGACCCCTCCTCGTTCTTTGCACGCGGGGTACCCCCACCTTGGACATTCTCCACACCCAAGCATCTCCCCAGGGATGGGATCACCCCTTATAGGGATGATATCCTCCTTATTGAAGTGGTGTTTTTCCACAGGGAAAGGGTATCCACCTTGGAATAAGCCCCTGTATTTTCTTGCTGGAGGCAGCATCCCTACTCCTCCTTTCATTTTCGGTCCCCACGACCAGCGAAGGGCGTGGGGGGAAAAGGTGATTCTCCTTTCTTCGGTACCAAATCCCTCTTCTTCTACGCTTTGTCACCATGGGAATCCATCCTGGAGTAAGTCACAATCTTTATCTCCCTGGGCTGCTCCACGCGTAAGCCCCACTCCACATCCCATGAACACACCTTTCGCGACGTGATCGTTAGGTCTCCGCTGCCTATTATTTCTCATACCGAGCACAAATCATGTGGGCTTGGAGTAAGAACTGACCCTGATATCCTCACCTTGGGCATCCTAGAGTGTAAGCCCCACACCGCCTTCCCGAACTACAAGGACTTTGATCCATGTCAAGGCATGGTACGTAGGAAGCCTCTATGAGGTTCAAGCCCAAAATCCATCAGACCCCAGGTCCATCTTCACGTCGGTTCGCCGACACGCCCCTTACCGAACTACAAGGACTTTGATCCATGTTAAGGCATGGTACGTAGGAAGCCTCCACAAGGTTAAAGCCCAACACCCATCAGACCCCAGGTCTATCTTCACATTGGTTCGCCGACACGCCCCATCCCGAAATATAATGACTTTGATCCATGTCAAGGCATGGTACATAAGAAGCCTCCCTGAGGTTCAATCCCACCACCACCCGGTCGTTCCGACCCCATTCACATCGGTCCACCAACACCTTGGGCATCCTAGAGTGTAAGCCCCATGCCACCACCCGAACTACGTGGTCTTTGATCCTTTCCAAGGCAAGGTATGTAGGAATCCTCAACGAGGTTCAAGCCCAACACCCAGTGGTTCCGACCCTCTTTACGTCGGTTCACCCTCGTCCCGCATAAAGTTAAACCGTGGACCTCCATTCAGCGGTAAGTTGTTGTCACTCCATTCAGCAGTAATGTGTTTTCATTGCAGCGGTAAGCCGTTGTGACCTCAGTCAGCGGTAAGCCGTTTAAAACCCATATAGCGTTAAGCCGCTGACTGCCCTGTCCAATGGTAAGCCGTTACAACCTCATCCAGCGGTAAGCTATTGAAAACCCCAATCGACGGTAAGCTGTCATTAGATGAACAACAGGGAATTTTATTCATTGTCACGAGGATACATAGGAAGCACTTTCAAGGTTCAAGCCCAAAACCATCATCATACTCATGAAAATGTCATCCCATTCACCATCCCTTCCACAGAACCTTCCACCAGCCATCCTGATTCTTACCCGGGCCGCAACATCTCGGTGGGATCTTTCCACCCCATTCCACATTCCAACTAACAGCATTCAGGAGGCCACCCATGCGATCACCCCAATGGCAGTGTTCCCTACAGGGGGTTCCTACATCTGATCCACACTAGTTAGTGTTTTAATCAGCCCGATCCGCCTCTTCTGGATGTTAAACATGCAGCATACCCTGTGTTAAACATAGGAAGCTGATGAAAACCTCAGATACATGACCATGGAATAAGATTCCCCACGTTCGATGTGGGATGCCTCGGGCTTCTGCGCCCTCTAGAAGCCCTATAATAAGGGAAAGAAGACAAACACACCAATCCCCAACGTCAAGACATTCCAGTGATGCCTAGCGTGACTACTCCCCTAACTTAAGGTTGCTTCCCTGACCGGACCCCTTGGATTGTCCTGACAGAAGCAGCGTAATTAACTACTGTCCATGAAGATATGGCGCCGGGAAGTGTTTCACGAAGAATGTCTTAAATCTATGAGGGAGACCCGGACTAGGTGACGAGATCTGAGGAGGAATCCACAGAAGGAAGAACTGACATCCCATCATCTCGTTTTGATCAAGGAGTAGACACCCTAAATAAGGAGTGAATGCCGCCCGCCATTGGAAAGTGGGAATGCGGGGCAACAGCTGTGCGTCCCCTACGTGACAGATGCGCGCGCCCCGATGAAAGCGTCGGAAATTGAAATGGTGAACTTGACGTGAAATTATTCTCTTCAATATGGAGATTAGTAGAACCTGTGGAATCAATGGATTGACGTGTCACTAGATCTAGCTATCAGGTGCCAGGTCCCGCCAAGAAAACATTGGGCCTGGCATGAAACTCACCAGAAGTTGGGGTAGTAGAACATTGGACATTATTTTGTGCGACATTGTCAGCATGGACCCCTCTTACTGGTCACGGAAGAGGGGATGATGATGGGGAATTGGTCGTCTATTCTATTTCTTTCAGCACTAACGAGTTCATCTCTCCACTTCTCAGGAATCAGGTTGCTGCCGTAAGAACACGATCACCCCCAGCCCATCTATGCAGGGGTAGAAGCAATTATAGCACAACCGCTCCACATGGCTTCACTACTTCCATGATGTCCTGGAATCCACGACCTTGGGCAGCCCACGCCCCATCTCCCCATCAGAAGTTATCCAACGAAGGGTAATTAATGACATCGTATGTCTTTACGAGGAGGAGGGAATAATCCCAACCCAGGATATGGCCCGCCTGGATTTGGAGGCATCCACGCCTCACCGTCAATGCCTCCCCCAAGGTCCGCGTAGGGAGCCATTTCTCTGTACCCCGACATAAAACCGCTTCGAGATCCTATCCCCGGAGCGCTTTGACGACACCCTACCTTACGATGATGAGGTAGGTGACGTCCAGCCTAGCCCGGTCAGAGTCCTAATCTAGGGGATCCCATCAAAGGCTCCCACTCGGCTGCGTCAGCGCCACCGCCTAGTCTTACCAAAGGAGGAGCAGGTAAGATATACACCTGAGCCACCAGCCCTGGCTCGTCCAACCCGATGCCAGCATCGGGTACGAGCTGAGGAGGACACCCATCAAGGGGAATCAACGTCGACAGCTACTGTGGCCCAAGCCACACCGATGCATATCATCAGGTCCCTGTACACCCTGAGCAGGGGATCTTATATTCCCAACTGGGATTGAGGCCCCAACCACCACATGGGTAGGCTGGGTAGACTCTCTTAGTCGCAGGCACGAGCAGTGGTCGCCACGAACCAACCCGCAATGATGCCACCCTGTACGGAGGTCCTCCCCATACCACTACCATAGTGATCATGGGTCTTCCCCACCTTGAGGCACAACATGGAGGTCCGCCCTGTGCTACCCCCAATCTGAATGAAGGTCTGCCCTGCGGCAGTGATGCTAAGCACAGAAGCCTCTCCCGTGCCCATCACACAAGGTATAGAGTCATTCCTCCTGCCCCAGACCGCCGATGTAGGGACATCCCACATCTGGTCTCTCTCCAATGTGGGGATCATCCCTACATCCTCTCCGCAGCGAGTGAAGGTCCTCCTCACCCCGGCAACTACAGGGGTGAAAGCTAGCCTCGCTCCACCCGCACCAAGCATGGAGGTCCTCCCCATGCTTCTGCCAGTCCCATCAGAGTTTTTAGCCACTCTTTCATTATTCATGGAGGTCCTCCCCATTCCCCCTTCAAAATTTGTCCCAGTGATCCTCGCACCCCAGTTTTCTCAAGTGAAAACCCTCTCCGACCTAGCACCAGTGCGGCCGAAGGACCCCATGTCAGGAATCAGCCATGTCCTGAGGAACCACCTAGGGGTAGGAAGGCGGGTCACCGTCACCACAAGAAGAATCCTGGGAAGGTCCAGATGGAGATCAAACCATTCCACTTCTCAGACTCTAAAGCGGAGTACGGATCTACTCGGGAACCCTCCCCTGCTCATCTGAGTCAAGGGTCGGGGCAGGGACAAGGCGCATCTGCCTGGTGCTCTCAGAATGTGAGGTCCGCATGATTCCCACATCCCTCCACAGGTTTATCCAGGAGAATGAAAATATGGAGACCCCGTAGGTTACGGTCATGCAATTACCACCATCATCACTGGAAGCTCTTTATACCTCCACAAGAGATCACAAATAGCTATTCTGGGGACCAATGGTGGGCAAGAAGCAGCATGACCCACCACCAGAAGCCCTGGCCCCTGAGCCAGAAACGACGGCCGTCATCCCCTCATATTGAGACGTAGCGGACAGGTCGCTACACTATTCTAAGGACAACCTAAGAATCAGTGGTTAATCAGCCCATTCGCCGTATTCTACACCAGCCAACCTGCCATCCCAGCGCTCTGCCTCAGTATCGCTGCCAGTTCCTTAACCATCCCCAGTTGGAGAGTGGGGAAATCAAGGGCTAGACCCCGAATTTGAGATGAGGAGCTTTTGGATCATCCTTGCGGTGGACCACTTCCCCGAGAAGTTTTGGCCTGCGGCAGCACGAGATTTCTACATACCAGAGTCCCTCACCCCAGAGGAAGTTGAGTGTTCCTTCTACACCCTCTGGGTGATGCATTTCAGTCTCTGTCATCAGCACATGGTTTATCCAAGGAGCCAAGAGCATTTCAAAGACATCAATGAGCAGTGTCGTCTAGTCAATCTGGCTGCACTTCCTCTGGCCTAGTGCCCCGAGTCACCAGGTTGCTGTGAGGCCCTCTAGCAGAAATGCGTTCCGAGTATCAAGGTACTCCGCAAAATTATCAGGGAGGCTACCCCCCACGTGAAAATCCGTGGCTGGGGGCAGTATGCTGCCCTGCTCTTCAGCCTTATCTGGCGGTAGCTCGACTCGCTATGCGATATTGAGGACATGCCCCCAGGAAGGGTCACGATCCACATGGACAACATAGTGGACAAGGAGGACGAGCTAGAGTTTCTCGATGGAGACTTACCCCCTAAGGGTATTCCACCACTGTTGGACCCATTGGGGAGGATTACTCATCAGCGGAAGAACCTCCTAGGTCTCCCTGATCCCACAGAGGCGTTGGTACTCAGCAGGAATGCCAGTAAAAGAAAAGATCACATCGTTGCTATAAAGCACTCTGAACCCTCTGGATCAGTGTAGAAGACGAAGGAAGACTCCGAGAATGCCACATTGCGCCAAAAACTTGCTGAGCAGAAGAAGTTGGTCGATGAACTCCTTGATAAATGCATTGCAGATTGAAGACCTGATTACGGTGATCCTAGGCCGGGGCATCAGGGGTAGGAACAACTACCCCTCGATGAGATTCCCCCAGGAAACCCTGATCATACCTCTCCTATGAACAGATCTGAAGCCGGAGCTGAAGGAAAGAGGGCGCGGTATGTCTCGCCAAACCCTCCTGAACGGCGCAAAAATCCAAGGATCCCCGCTAGGGCTCCCCCGGCAGCCCAAAGGGCCGCTCCACCAGCCGCTAAGCCTGTCTGCCGTGTTGAAGATCTCGGAAACGCGCTCATGGTTAGGGATCCCCATCAAGATTGGGAACCCCACCCAGATGATCTTATGGCGGCGATCATAGCTCGCCTTGAGGCATTGGAAACACAGCAGGTGGAAATCCCACTAGATGGCAAGCCATACCCGACCTGAGTGGATGATATGCCAGCGCCTCCGGGCTTCGGGAATCCAACCTCCTCCACCTTTAACGGGATGGGGGACCTGCCGCAGCATCTGGTCCACTTCAACTCAAGGTGTGGGACCATTTTATGCACTCCAGTGCAACAGGAGGCTTCCAAGATCCATTTTTTTTCAGACATTGGAGGGGATGACATTCATCTAGTACAACCAGCACCCCTTCGGATCTGTGACCAATTGGGAGGACCTTCACAGGCAGTTCCTATAATGACCCATACTTTACATACATTGTTAGTACTTCAAAATTGAAGTACACTTATTACAACATATAACAAAACCATAAAAGGACCATATTGGTATAGTATCTTTAGAAACTGGGAAAAATAAACAACTGGTTCATAAAGCGTCTACACTGTCTCCCATTTATTTCATAATATCTATAGTCCCTTTTGGAATATCTTACTTAATAACCTTCTTCCTGACCTGGGGAAAGAAAACATACAAAAGGGTGAGCTCAAATGCTCAATAAGGGTAAACAAAAGAAATATCAATCACATCATATTCATAAGAACATAACATTTTGGAAATCTTACCCTGCAAAAAAGATCAAAATTTCATAACATGAGATAAATAATGGTAGTAAAATGTAATAACAATAATCATAACTTAAAACATGAAGCTTTGTGGAATACACACATAATCGTAGAGAATCATTTCTTAGTAGTCAAGACTCATTTCCAAGACTATCTTAGTGGACAAAGTCCATTTCTGAACCGAGTTCATTCCTCGTTTCAGTCCTGTTTCACTGAACCGATTTAACCTGCCTGTCCAGCCATGTCTATCTCATGAGATATAAAATATTTACCCAATGAATTGGAGGGAGATATTGGTCCCACCCATCTCATAATGATACCATTCTTCTGTGTGCCACAAAATCATAAACCATACATCATAGCATAACCCATGTAATAAAAATGAGATTCTTAAACATCATGACATCATAAAACAATTCATACAAGATAATGGAATTCATAAAAATAATTTCATCACAACATAATCAAATCAATGTAATAATAGGGATAGAAACAGAACCCTTTATTATCTTAGATGAAAAATAATTTTGATAAAACACTTGAACTCCATTCTTGAGGAAAATATCCTTTCTACTTCAAAAACACTTTTCCTTTCTTAACATGTCATACAATTCTAAACTAAAAGAAGTTGATTAAAAATAAACTTGAAAAATTTTAAAGGAAGCTTCTTGGAAATAATGTTTTAAAAATACATTCAGGGCGTATAAGTTAAAAAAAAATTCTTCTCGTACTTTTTTCGGAAAAGTCAAAAAGTACCTCGTACGAAAAACGACAAAATATTCCTTTCATATATTTTTCTAAAAACTCACCGAAGGGTAATATTGGATTAAAACAATTGTAGGTGGATGGAAATAATATTACATATTGAGGAAACATGGATGTGGATGATAAAATGCACCCCAGTAAATTTCAATGTATAAACAATCTCAGATAAAAATGAGATTGTGATATTTCCCTTACCTTAGGTCCGATTTGCTTCGTAAGTGTCTGAACCTCCTGTATAATGATTTAAATAATGTTATTGACTTATTCCAGAATCATACTTATTTTTATTATATCATATATGGTCATATTCTTAGCTTATTATTAGTAATATTTCATTGCTACTTGTTATTCGGGTGTTTATTAATTTTTGTTCTTATGCGTGTTTTGTCGAATAAATTATTATTCTTTTTTTTAGGTTATAGATACCTCATTTCCAGAATGGTATTAGTGTAATATATATCATATGTATTCATTCAATTCATTTATGTAATCATTATTCAATGAAAATCATGTAGAACGAGTCACATCACATCGTGGAGAGGGTATTCCGTACGTACGCACGAGCGATGATATCATTCCCATGATCGTGGAATTGTATTGGAGTGTATGTATAATATTTCAGAATCAATATAAATTTACATTAATCATATATATTCATTATTTACACCATTATACCCATCCAAGTAAGGTGGTGGTGGAAAATAGATTACACCACGGCGTGGAGACGGTATTCCGTACGTACGCACGCGCGGTGATTTCGTTTTTCGTAGGATGGATAAATGGTGAAATAGGGTTGTTTAATACTTATAATATCATATCAGTATATTATTTATACTGATGTTATTAATTCATAATGAAACAACTAAAGAAGAATAAATGGAAGAAGAAATAAAGTTGAAAGAATCGGTAATGGACATTACTTCTTCTTTGAAGCGCTTTTTTGAGACCTCCTCTTAGGGCACTAAAATTGGTCTTTGAAGAGGACCAAGACCTCTAGGATGTTTATAGAGAAGTGGAGAAGATAATTTGGCAGGGTTTGGCCGATCTTGAAGGCTCAAAGAGGTGTTAGGAAGAGAGGGAGGAGGTTCCCTTTTATAAGGGAGGAGAGGGGCACCTTTGGAAAAAGTAAAACTATTATTTTATTATAAAGCCATATTCTGTTTTAAATAGCTCCAAATTGATTTATTTCGAAGATAAGGTAGGGATGGGTCTAAATAATCTCATCCAATAGAATTTTGACAAGTTTAGTTTACTATTTTAACCTTATCATTTAGATTTAACTTTAAGTTAGATAATTATACTTTTACCGTGTCTTTTTGTGTTCTTACACTATAAGGTTAATAAACTTACTATAACAAGACAAAAGAACCACAAGTTGTTTATTATTAATATATATAACCTTATTTAAGTCATTTGGCCGAACGTTAGATTTTTAGGAATAAAATAACAATTAATAATATAATATTTGTTTTAAAAACTATTTTATGTCAATTTTGACACTATTTAGTAATTGATTTGTTTAAAAATCATAACTGAATGATTAGTTCGCAAAAAGTTAATTAAATCAATAATAACATGTCACATGAACATAGAAAATTAGTGTAATTCATAAAAAGTCTTAAATTACATTTATTGTGGTTTTTATAACATCAATTATGTAAATATTTCATTAATAAGATAATTACTACATCATCTTTGTGTCATAGATAAATTAAATTATTTAATGTCTAAAAATTAAAAATAATATACCATTATGTAGAAAAGCTTTTTATATTTCTAATAAATATTTATAGTCTAATTTATCTTATGTATAACCCTATATTAAAAATTATTAACTTATTAAACTTTGATTTTAACTATTTTAATCCTTCTTTAAATAAATTAATAATAAATGTCCTAATCTAATCCAAGTGGGCCTAAATGGTCATATGTTATTCCTAAGGTTGTTTTTGGTCGAATTAAAGTTGTCCAATAGAATTAGGACTTGTGTTAGGGTAATAATAATATCATTTTTACCCTTAATTACCCTATTTACTTTTAACCGTGGTAAAAAAAAGTAAAAAGTTACTATTCACCAAAAATTATTTTCATCTCATTGAACCACATTTTACTTACTGACATCAACCGTGTCTCTCGTATTTTTGAAATTCCACTCACAGAAGCAGTAAAATTATGTTTTATGTAAATTTGCAAATTCTCCTAGGATGTGGGTAAAAGACGGTGAAAAGTTCAATAAAATTTTTATATATCTAAAATTATTATAAAATTACTCCAATGAATTACATTGAACTTATATAGGTATTATGTATCAATTTTGACCTAAAATAAATTTAAATAAAATAAATAATTATTTAAATAAAAAGTCATTTTTTAAATAGTAACCCAATGTTTTCACTATTCAACAAAAATTGAAAGTTTCCAGAAAAATACCAAAATTTCACCCTAGGATAATTTCGATATTACGAATCCAAAAACGAAGTCCATTTTGAAAAATTAAATTTACAAAATTTCAAAAAGTGGTTATTACTATTCAAAACGGCTAGTTTTAATAATAATTTAATAGCATATCGTTGTTTAGTGAAACTCCGTATTGCGTACGACACAAGCTATCAAGGAAGGTCGCGATTGCGTGTAAATCAAGCGAAGATATTGTTGTGTGTAGTGAAATATTTATTTGATGATTTATATAAAACAAAATTTTTCTTATAAAAGTCTTGGGTGTTACATTCTACCCCACTTAAAATGAATTTCGCCCTCGAAATTCGTCACTTGTAACAAACAGATGAGGATACCTCTCCCTCATCATATCCTCAAGCTCCCATGTAGCTTCTTTTAATTGGTGGTTCCTCCATAAAACTTTCACCAAGAGAGTGGTCTTGTTCCCTAGTACTTTTTCACTACGATCTAGAATCTCTATCGGCTGTTCTTCATAAGAAAGATCTTGTTCCAGTGGTACAACTTCTGAGCTGAGTACATGTGAAGGATTAGGTATGTACTTTATCAAGAGAGATACATGGAACACATCGTGAACTTGAGAGAGATTCGGTGGAAGTACCAATCGGTAAGCTACCTTCCCAACACAATCAAGTATTTTGAAAGGACCGATATACCTAGGGCTCATCTTTCCCTTCTTTCCAAATCTCATTACTCTCTTCCAAGGAGATATTCGCAAGAACACTTTATCACCCACTTCAAACTCTAAGTCTTTTCTTTGGTTGTCGACATAACTTTTTTTTCGACTCTAAGCTGATCTTATGTGTTGTTGAGTAGATCGGACCTTTTCTACCATCTCATCAACATGATCAGGTCCTAATAGCTTTCTTTCCCCAACTTCATCCCAACAAGTTGGAGTCCTGCATTTCTTTCCATAGAGAGATTCATAAGGAGCCATCAGAATACTAGAGTGAAATCTATTATTATAAGAAAATTCCACCAAAGGTAGGTGTTGATCCCAACCACCTTTGAAATCCATATAGAAATCTCTCAACATATCTTCTAGAGTTTGAATTGTCCTCTCAGACTGACCGTCTATCTGAGGATGATAAGCAGTGCTGAAACTCAACTTTGTATCCAGAGTATACTGAGGACTTCGCCAGAACATTGAGGTAAACCTCAGATCCCGATCAGATATAATAGAAAGTGGTACTCCATGCAATCTTACCACTTACTTTACATATATCCTGGCAAGATGATCCAGAGATAAATCCTCTCTAATAGCAATGAAGTGTGCAGACTTTTGAAGACGATCAACTATGACCCAGATAGCATTATTTCCTTTGGATGTTATAGGAAGTCTTGTGACAAAGTCCATAGTGATGTTTTCCCATTTCCATTCGGGTATGGGTAATGGTTGTAACATCCCATTAGACTTCTATATCTCAGCTTTAACTTCCTGACAAACCAAGAATCGAGAGACATATTCAGCAACATCTCTTTTCATGCCATCCCACCAGAAGTACTCTTTCAGGTCCCTATATATCTTCGTGATTCCAGGATGAATAGAGAATGAAGAACTATGAGCCTCATCCAGCAGCTCCTTCTTTAATTCTGGGATGGGAGGAACACAAACCCGATTCGTGAACTTTTTTATCCCATAACAATCAAGGTTGATTTCATGAACATTTCTCACCTTCTTTTGTAACTGTACATCTTCTTTCTGTGCCAATTTAATCTTCACATGTATAGATGGTTTAACATTCATTTGAGAAAGATACGATTTTTACCCTTTCATTATAATTCCAAGATCCATCCTTTGTAAATCCAAAAATATTGGATCTTTTGTGATCCTCATCATGGATAAACTGGCATGGTCTTGTTGACTTAATGCATCTTCCACCTTGTTCGCTTTCTCTGGGTGGTAATGAATTGAGCAGTCGTAATTCTTAATCAGCTCCAACCATCATCTTTGGTGCATATTCAGCTCCTTTTGTGTGAAAATATACTTTAAACTTTTATGATCAGTATAAATGTCAAACCTTTCTCCATAAAGATAATACCTCCAAATATTTAATTCAAAGATTACCGCAGCTAACTCCAAATCATGAGTTGTGTAATTTTGCTCACATATTTTCAACTGCTGTGAGGCATAAGCTATCACCATATCATTTTTCATAAGAACACACCCCAATCCTTTCTTGGATGTATCACTGTAGATCACAAACCTTTCTCCACTACAAGGCAATGTGGGCACAGGTGCACTGGATAACCTTCTTTTCAACTCCTTGAAATTCTCCTCACATTCCTCAGTCCAAACAAACTTAACTCCTTTCTGAGTCAACCTGGTGAGTGGATTAGATAATCATGAAAAATATTTCACAAAACGTCGATAGTATCCAGCCAAAACAAGAATACTTCGGATCTCAGTTACTGTTGTTGGTCTCGACCATCTTTCGATAACCTCTTTTTTTTTTCTGGATCCACAGATATCCCCTCTTTTGAGATTATGTGACCCAAAAATGAAACTTTTTGAAGACACAATTCCCACTTGGTAAATTTGGCATAAAGCTTCTCCTTTCTCAGGGTCTTCAATATAATTCTCAAGTGATCTTCATGTTCTTCCTTGCTCTTGGAATATACAAGAATATCATCTATAAAGACTACCACAAACTGATCAAGATAGTCTCCCATGACACTATTCATCAGATCCATGAAGATAGCAGGGGAATTAGTAAGACCAAATGGCATCACTATAAATTCATAGTGTCCATAACTTGTACGGAAAGTCGTCTTTGGTATATCATCCCTTTTAACCCTTAATTGATGATACCCTGAACGAAGATCAATCTTGGAAAAGTATTGAGCTCAGCGTAGTTGGTCAAATAAGTCATCAATACGCGGGATATGATATTTGTTCTTGATAGTGATCTTGTTAAGTTCTCATTAATCAATGCAGAGTCTCATTGATCGATCTTTCTTCATAACAAACAAAACAGGTGCTCCCCAAGGTGACACACTAGGGCGTATGAACCCCTCATCAAGATTCTCTTGGAGTTTCTTCTTCAATTCCTGCAACTCAATTGGGTCCATTCTATAAGGTGTCATTGAAATAGGTAAAGCACCCGATACGAGTTCTATTGAAAACTCAACTTAACTATTTGGTGGAAGACCCAGAAATTCCTCTGGAAAGACATCATCAAACTCCCGTACAATGGGCATATTCTTAATTGTGAGTTTCTCGCCAACCATTTGAGATAAATAACCTTCATTTAGTAGAATCAAGAACCATAAGATGGAAGAAATTTCCACCGGAAGGTTATGTTCATCCTTGCATCGATAGACGATCAAAGATTGATCTGGAATATGAAATGTGACTTCCGTTATTTGGAAATTGATATGAGCTCCATATAGAGAAAGTCAATCCCTGCCAAGAATCACATCAAATTCCACTATAGGAAGGATCACAAGATTTGCAGGATGCACTTTCCCACAAACATCAATCGGAGAAGAATTATAAACTTTTGATGCGACTGTTGTGCCATTAGGGGTTGTCACAACTAACTCAATATCTAATTGTTGAGGTAATACAGTGATAATCTTAGAAAATTCTTCAGAAATAGAGGAGTGGGTGGATCCAGAAACAAGTAAAACATTTTCTACTTTAGAGTGGATGGTAAGTGTACCTTTCACCACATCGTTATCGTACTCCACATCGCTGATAGAAATTGCATGTGACTTTCCTTTGACATTAGCCTTAAGAGTTTTTTGACGTCTATCATCATCAACAACCCTTGGATTAGGGCATTGATTGGCATAATGACCCATTTCCTCGCACTTGTAACATTGAAGTGTAGGAGGTGCACTCTTTGTATCCTTTTCATTTTTTGCATCACTAGACATCTTCTTCCCATCATTGTGGCATTCAAATGCCCGATGACCTTACTTTCCACATTTGAAACATTTACTTGTCCCTTTAAGACAACTCCATCCATGTTTCTTTCCACACTTTGAGCATAAGGGAAAACTCATCTTCTTTTCAGTGTGCTCTTTAGATTTTCATTTGAATTCCATTTTTCTCTTCTTATCAAACCCATATGACTGATGGGTTACTCCAATCTCCATCTCAACTTTGAGAGCACATCGAAATATTTCCTCGTAGCTATTGAATTCAATTATGGCTAACTCCCTTCGAAGACTTTGGGTATAAGACACTAAAGAATCGATCAATATTACTCTCAGGTTGGATAATAATACCAGAAGCGTACCTTGCAAGTCTTGTAAAATTTGCTTCATAGGTACCAACAGATTCATCATCCTTTTGCTTTAGTTCAAGAAACTCCTTCTCCATCTTTGTTCAGAGAATACGAGGGAAGTACTTATTGAAAGATAAGTTCTTGAACTCGTCCCATTCCATGGACTCAATTTAATCTCTTGGCCTTGTATTCTTGATAAGATTCCACCATTGATTAGAATCACCTTCCAAACGATACAATGCTATTATGAATTTATCATGTTCAGAACATTGAAGAACTGAAAATATCTTTTCAGTAGTACTGATCAATTGTTCAGAAACTAATGGATCAATAGAACCGTTGAATGAAGGTGGACGCTGTCTCATGAAGGATTCAACAAAATGTTGCTCCTTCCTTTGATCTTTTGGAAGTCTTGCATGATTCATAGCTTTAGAAAGTTGTGTGAGCATGGATATAAGATTTTTCATTCTATCTCCCATAACGTTTGGTTGCTCAGGGGGACAATCATTGCATTTCCCGTCGCATTCCGCATTAACACGGTTCCTTCGGGTTCCAGACATTGACTAAAACCAAGAAGAATAGTGTGATCAACACTAATTATAATAGGAAAACCACACAATAAAGAATACAATTTCACACTTAAGGTCTTATCCTAGGTTATTCATGGCCATTTCTAATACACTAAGATTGTGTTCTATGCTTAGACTTATCCTTAGGATTCTTACTAAGGTTTTCACATCCTAGTTTCCAAAGGTTGACTATACCTTTCCTCTGATACCAAATATAACGACCCATACTTTACATACATTTTTAGTAATTCAAAGTTGAAGAAAACTTATTACAACATATAACAAAACCATGAAAGGACCGGATAGGTATAGTGTCTTTAGAAACTAGGAAACATAAACAACTGGTTTATAAATCATCTACACTGTCTCCCATTTATTTCATCATATCTATAGTCCCTTTTGGCATATCTTAATTAATAACCTTCTTCCTGACCTGGGGAAAGAAAACATACAAAAGGGTGAGCTCAAATGCTCAGTAAGGGTAAACAAAATAAATATCAATCACATCATATTCATAAGAACATAACATTTTGGAAATCTTACCCTGCAAAAGAGATCAAAATTTCATAACATGGGATAAATCATGGTAGTGAAATGTAATCACAATAATCATAACTTAAAACATTAAGCTTTGTGGAATAGACACATAATCATATAGAATCATTTCTTAGTATTCAAGACTCATTTCCAAGACTATCTTAGTGGACAAAGTCCATTTCTGAACCGAGTTCATTCCTCGTTTCAGTCCTGTTTCACTGAACCGGTTTAACCTTCCATTCCCACCATGTATATCTCATGAGATATAAAATCTTTACCCAATGCATTGAAGGGATATATAGGTCCCACCCATCTCATAATGATACCATTCTTATGTGTGCCACAAAATCATAAACCATACATCATAGCATAACCCATGTAATAAAAATGGGATTCTTAAACATCGTGACATCATAAAACAATTCATATAAGATAAAGGAATTCATAAAAATAATTTCATCACAACATAATAAAATCAATGTAATAATAGGGATAGAAAGAGAACCCTTTATTATCTTATATGGAAAATAATTTTGATAAAACACTTGAACTCCATTCTTGGGGAAAATATCCTTTCTACTTCAAAAACACTTTTCCTTACTTAACATGTCATACAATTCTAAACTAAAAGAAGTTTATTAAAAATAAACTTGAAAACTTTTAAAGGAAGATTCTTGGAAATAAGGTTTTAAAAATCCATTTATGCCGTATAAGTTAAAAAAAACACTCTTCTCGTACTTTTGTCAGAAAAGTCAAAAAGTACCTCGTACGAAAAATGACAAAAGATTCCTTTCATATATTTTACTAAAAACTCACCGAAGGGTAAAATTGGATTTAAAAAATTTTAGGTGGATAAAAATAATATTACATATTGAGGAAACATGGATGTGGATGATAAAATACACCCCAGTAAATTCCAAAGTATAAACAATCTCGGATAAAAATGAGATTGTGATATTTCCCTTACCTTAGGTCCGATTTGCTTCATAAGTGTCCAAAACTCCTGTATAATGATTTAAATAATGTTATTGACTTATTAAAAAATCATAATTATTTTTATGATATCATATATGGTCATATTATTAGCTTATTATTAGTAATATTTCATTGCTACTTGTTATTCGGGTGTTTATTACTTTTTGTTCTTATGCGTGTTTTGTCGAATAAATTCTTATTCTTCTTTTTAGGTTATAGATACCTCATTTACATAATGGTATTAGTGTAATATATATCATATTTATTCACTCAATTCATTTATATAATCATTATGAAATGAAAATCATGTAGAACGAGTCGCATCACATTGTGGAGATGATATTCTATACGTACGCACGAGCGATGATATCGTTCCCATGATCGTGGAATTGTATTGGAGTGTATGTATACTATTTCAGAATCAATATCACTTTACAATAATCATATATATTCATTTTTTACACCATTATACCCAACCAAGTAAGGCAGTGGTGGAAAATAGATTACACCACGGCGTGGAGACGGTATTCCGTACGTACGCACGCGCGGTGATTTCGTTTTCCGTAGGATGGAAAGATGGTGAAATAGGGTTGTTTCATAATTATAATAACATATCATTATATGAGTGATACTGACGTTATTAATTCATAATGAAACAACTAATGAAGAAGAAGAAATAAAGTTGAAAGAATCGGTAACGGACATTACATCTTCTTTGAAGAGCTTCTTTGAGACCTCCTCTTAGGGCACTAAAATTGGTCTTTGAAGAAGCCCAAGACCTCTAGGATGTTTCTAGGGAAGTGTAGAAGATAATTTGGAAGGGTTTGGACGATCATGAAGGCTGAAAGTGGTGTGAGGAAGAGAGGGAGGAGGTGCCCTTTTATAAGGGAGGAGAGGGGCACCTTTGGAAAAACTAAAAATATTATTTTATTATATAGCCATATTAGGTTTTAAATAGATCCAAATTGATTTATTTAGAAGCTAAGGTGGGGATGGGTCGAAATACTCTCATCCAATATAATTTGGACAAGTTTAGTTTACTATTTTAACCTTATCATTTAGATTAAACGTTAAGTTAGATAATTTTACTTTTACCATGCCTTTTTGTGTTCTTACACTATAAGGTTAATAAACTTACTATAACAAGCCAAACGAACCCCAAGTTGTTTATTAGTAATATATATATCCTTATATAAGTCATTTGGCTGAACCTTTGATTTTTAGGAATAAAATAACAATTAATAATATAATATTTGTTTTAAAAACTATTTTATGTCAATTTTGACACTATTTAGTACTTGATATTTGTAAAAATCATAACCGAATGATTAGTTCGAAAAAAGTTACTTAAATAAATACTAACATGTAATATTAACCTAGAAAATTAGTGTAATTCATAAAAAGTCTCAAATTACATTTATTTGGGTTTTTATAACATCAATTATGTTAATATTTCATTAATAAGATAATTACTGCATCATCTCTGTGTAATAAATAAATTAAATTATTTAATGTCTAAAAATTAAAAATAACATACCATTATGTAAGAAATCTCTTTAGATTTATAATAAATACTTATAGTCGAATTTATCTTATATACAACCCTATATTACAAATTATTTACTTATTAAACTTTGATTTTAACTATTTTAACCCTTCTTTAAATAAATTAATAATAAATGTCCTAATCTAATCCAAGTGGGACTAAATGGTCATATTTTATTCCTATGGTTGTTTTTGGTCGAATTAAACTTATACAATAGAATTAGGACATGTGTTAGGATAATAATAATATCATTTTTTCCCTTAATTACCCTATTTACTTTTAACCATGGTAAAAAAAGTAAAAAGTTACTATTCACCAAAAATTATTTTCATCTCATTGAACCACATTTTACTTACTGACATCAACCATGTCTCTCGGATTTTTGAAATTCCACTCACAGAAGTGGTAAAATTAAGTTTTATGTAAATTTGTAAATTCTCTTAGGAGGTGGGTAAAAGACGGTGAAAAGTTCAATAAAATTTTTATATATCTAAAATTATTATAAAATTACTCCAATGAATTAAATTGAACTGATATAGGTATTATGTATCAATTTTTACATAAAATAAATTTAAATAAAATAAATAATTATTTAAATAAAAAGTCGGTTTTTAAATAGTAACCCAGTGTTTTCACTATTCATCAAAAATTGAATGTTTCCAGAAAAATACCAAAATTTCACCCTAGGCTAATTTCGATATTCCGAATCCAAAAACGAAGTCCATTTTGAAAAAAAAAATTTACAAATTTTCAAAAAGTGGTTATTACTATTCATAACGGCTAGTTTTAATAATATTTTAATAGCATATCGTTGTTTAGTGAAACTCAGTATTGCATACGACGCAAGCTATCAAGGAAGGTCGCGATTGCGTGTAAAGCAAGCCAAGATAGTGTTGTGTATAGTGAAAGATTCCTTTGATGATTTATATAAAACAAAATATTTCTTATAAAAGTCTCGGGTGTTACAGTTCATCTACCATTTCAGCTCTACCACATGGAAAACGAGCATCGCAGACCTCTTTAAGTGAAAGAAAAGGAATGATGAGCGAGTCACATAATTTATCACCTGGTGGAAGGGGATTACATACTCCCTTGACATGCCACTGACTTAGGAGAAATTATTGAAGATGTGCATAGGGAACGTGAAGACGGAACTTGTTCCTTCTCTGATCACCCAGAACTACCCTGGAGGATTCCAAGACTTCTCTGACAAGGCCCAATGCCTTGAGTAAGCCCTACAATAGGCCAGCCAGGCATGTCTGTTGCCCCCTATGATTCTAGCAAGGAGAGCTGCCAGAGCCGAGCCCATCGCGGTGGCCCAAATAGAAGCCCCCAGACAGCTGGAGTTACTACCAGTGGCACCAGCCCTGCAACCTCACAGAGGTCCTCCTCCTTAGGCATAGCCTCTGGCTCAGCAGTGTCCTTAGAATCGGCAAGCGCCCCCGCGTAATGTGCCACCACCGCCCAGTCGGGACAATCAGGGTCCACCTCCTCGACAGGCCCCTCTGGCCCCTCGTCAGGGCCAGGCTCCAAGAGCCCCCTTTCAGGAAAGAAGAAACTAGACTTACTCATTCATCGAGAATCATGTCCCCGGTTACTTCCATAGCGCCATAGAACAGGGGATTATACGATTGCCTGACTGCAGAAGGCCGAAAGAGGTGAATATTACTGACCACCTCAACTACTGCCCATATCATCATATTTTGGGGAACACCCTCAAGAAGTGCTATGTGTTTAAACAATGGATCCAAGACCAGGTCGATAACAAAATTTTCAGGCTGGGCCCGACCCCAACACAAGTTGCATGTATCTTTGTAAGGATAGACAATGGTAGCAACAACGAATGTGAGTGGAAACATGTTTACAACCGCGGGTCCCAGAATCACGATGACTGGATGGCTCGCAAGACGGTTGCTCACGCCCATGGAATTATACATGAACGCTTGAATCAGCTAGAGCCTTCCGAAGCTATGGCCACCACTTCCGCATCATCATCTCAGCCGACCTCTTCCCAGAAGAGCAAGCATCAACAGTGCAAGAAAAAACAATGCACCCCACCAATGTCGTCGTCGTCTCGCACTCTCGTCGACTTCATGCCCCCTGAGATAGGGATTCCTCTTAGAATCTACCCAGTAGTGGATGAATCTTCAAGTGACAGTCAGGGGTATGCTTCGGTTAATACCGCTGAGTTAGTAAACCTCTATATGACTCTCGACGATGGGGAGCGCCAGGCGAACCTCCCCAACGTCCCCAACCGACACCAACGTTGGTAGAACAGCGACCATATGGGTCATCGTGGCTTGTCATTTGGCACCTCCGGCTAGTCTTTTCATGCTACCGAGACAAGGAAGTAGGCCCAGTGCAGAGCTCAGCACTCTTAGCCTCTTTATCCACTGTTTTCAGGACCACATCCACCACTGTTTGTGCTACTGGATCAGGAAAAGATACCTCGTCCAGGCTGTGGCTAGCTCTGCCCCGCTACAGGCCAATCTCAACCGTCCATTCCTCATCCAGCATCTACTCTCCGAGCTTCGACTAGTGAGCATCGAGATATACCCAGTACCAGTCAGCCGTCG
The DNA here is from genome assembly GCA_963277665.1 of Viscum album. Taxonomy (NCBI): domain Eukaryota; kingdom Viridiplantae; phylum Streptophyta; class Magnoliopsida; order Santalales; family Viscaceae; genus Viscum; species Viscum album. The sequence goes on from OY728166.1 coordinate 1,479,125,626, forward strand.
GTCCGGCCGGCAGGGCCCGCCATGCCTTCTATCACAGAGAGGCCTTCTATAAAGCAGAAGTTTACGCCTGGCGCGGAATTATGATTTTCTAAAGCACCTCACCGACATCCCAGTGAGGCTTTCAATCCTTGAATCCCTTCGTATGTCGTCATATATGCATGAGGCCCTCACTGAGGCTTTAATAAGCCCTATCCAGTTTGAAATAGAGGTAACAGCTGCAGAAGCCTTTCATGCTGAAGCGGACGAGAATACCGAATATTAGGAAATCATTTCATTCTCAAGAGAGGATGAAGGATCTCCCATACAGGGGAACATCCACTCGTTGTACGTTACCAACCAATTTAACAGCGTGGAGGTTTTCCACCATCTCATTGACACTAGCTCCAGGATCAACCTTATCCCGACATAGACATTGCAGAAGCTGGGGTTATCCGAGGATGACCTGAATTCCTCCGATTTAAGGATCCAGGGATATGACATGACAGAGTAGACCCCGGTCAGCAAGATCCGCCTGAAGACCCAGTTCGGTGGCCTAGTTTCTAGTACAGAATTTATGGTCGTCTCCCAAGACACGGAATACAATGCATTGATGGGCAGACCATGGCCCCATCTGCACACAGCAGCCCCCTCGTCATATCACTAGTGCCTCAAGTACTCCCTAAATGGCTGAGTATGCATACTCTAAGGTGGTGCATCTCCTTTAACCTCTTGTAAATCCCGTTAGTTGGACGATGACTATTATAAGAGCAAGGATAAGCAGATTCTAGCAATTGAGGTTGAGCTCACCATGGTCCCAACTGACCCTTGGGTAGGTCTGGATGATGCCTACGTCTTCCCGATCCATCGATTGGAGGCCACGACCCCCGACATGGGGAAATACTTTTTTGTCTCCCATACAAGAGGAAGGTTTATTCCCAAGTCCATGAAACGACGAAAAATCACCTCGTACTCCTACACAAACTAGGCTCAGGTGATCCTGGAACCTCTTACCCCTGTACGGTTTCGGGATGTCTACCCCATGGCCACGACAGTACGTCATACGTGTCTGTTTCTCCGAGCTGGGATTAACCGGATCAAGACAGCACACCATTATTGCTTTGATATCATCAAGCGCATCCTATTGGGCTGAAGACCAGATGGGTCAGATCGGCTGCCTTCATCGATATGGTCTCAGCAGCACATGAATCCCTTGATATGCTGTCTACTGCTGTCCAGGCTAGTACCAACATCCCGTCAGGATCATCCGACCCAGAGGAAGATTCTCCTGCTAGGAATCCCTCCTCTGAAAGTGAAGAAGAGGATTTGGAGGATGCTCCCCCCACCTTTGAGGAAGGAGTCTCCGCCACGGTCGATGAATGGGTATAGGTGAACCTTGTGATTCTCGCTCAAATTTACCCAAGAGATGAAGGTAGAACGGTCCTTGTAGTTTATCTTGGGTTATCGAATCCTAAGAGACCTAAGAAGAAACCTATAGACACGTACATTCTATGGACTGTTTTTGGATATGAAGTGGCCAACTTGGGTTGATTTTATATGGGTTTAAAGGATAACTAACAGATTTAGGTGAATTCAATTTAAAAGAATGAGTTGATCCTAGGTTATCGCTCAGGGTGGATTGAATGAATTACTTTTTTAATGATTTCAATTTCTTATAATTGAGATGGATTCATTTAAGAAGATCAAAAGAAATCATCACTTAATGGTTTAATGCCTACACACCCTAATATTAATCACCTATACACTTTAAGGATCAAAGTTTTGAGCACTCCAAGGTAGAGGTTCGTATTAGCACTTGACATGTGTGACCTTAAATTCAATAAGGATAAAGATGTTTTAAAATCATCAAAAAAAAATCTCATTTAAAAGAAGTGATTAACCATTAATAGAGTGATAAATAACATCCAATCTAGCCTCTTGATACTCCCTTGGATCAACCCATAAAAGCGTTAGCCCTCCATTGATGACATGTCTTCAACGGAAGCAAGAAGTAGACTTACAAGGGTGGAATTGAAGAAGTAAAAACAACAACAAAAAAAGATCACTCCTCCGTTGTGTGATAAATATCACAAAGTATGGTGTGAATAAATCCACACCATGAACCAATGGTATCAATGTGATAAGTAGAATAATAGAATAAGAGTAAATGAAGAACTTTTATTAAGAATCTAAGGTGAATTAAACAACTTACATGAGAAAGAAATGCGATTACAAACACAAAGAGACAACATAGCACTACAATGAAACCAAGCACCAAAGATTCTAAACTCCTCCACCACCACTGCCTTAAATAGGAATTTTGGAAGACTTGGGTCGAGTCTCCAACAGTACAAAGCATCCCACTTAATTATGGTAGGCCTAGGGTGGTGGAAAGTTTGTGGAAAGAAGACTTTCCAACCTTGACCCAAAAGGCATCCAGCTTTCATGCATCGAACAGACGCACTTGAAACAACTTCTAGATGTCCGACTTTGGGTAGTCCATAGAAGACTTAACGTACGCTCGGGATATCCCCTAACATCCTGTAAAATCTCTGCCCAAAAGGAGTTATGGTTTTCGAGATATGGTTTAATTGGTGGTCTGTTTTTCTGGGCCGCAGAATCTGGCCCAGAATTTTATCTCTAACTTGGGCCGCCTAAATGGACACCATGGAGGCCGAATTAGCATTGGATCCTGAAGAGTGATTTGTTCCTAGACAAGTCTTATATAATCCCAAGACATTGGGGGTTAATTGGGCCCCACAGTCTCATCAGTGGGCTGTTCTCTAATCTGCCTTCTCCAGAATTGCTTCCTTTCATTGCCAAATATCTCCATCATCCTCCATGAATTCTCCATTGATCCCTGAATGAAACATGTTCATATTGGAGTGTATATCAATTTCAAAAAATATCAAATTAAAATATGTATAATTATATGAATCACTGGGTACTTAAAATTATGTTAAAAAATGTACCACATAATAGTGAATTTTAAGAAGGTATTACAATCATAATGTGAAATGATGTTCAAAGTGTAAAATGCACTAAAATTGTGTTTATGAATAATAAAAACATGAATATTATAAATATTAACAATGAATATTAGCCTCATTTAGTGGCTAATAACACCCCCAACTTGAGTTTTGCTAGTCCCGGACAAAATATATCTCAACAATATGAAATTCGAATTCCCTTTTACAAAAAATTTTAATACACAGCGATCACCAAAAAACCTTATACCAAACAATCATGAAACCCATCAAAAATATTTTAATACAAGATAGTTTCATAATTAGATCCCAATCCCAAGCCCATTCCTTTGTTCAAATTCATTTCCATATTTCATCCAATATCAATTAAGTATGAGGATGTGTTGTGCATCACAATAGACATGGGGGATCATCTTTATTCAAGGGTGAAATTATGGAAGCTCTAGTTGAAATCATATTTCAATATTAAGATGAGTATTCATTTTTTTTGTAAATTTTTTTTTGTTTTTTTTGTTGTTTTTTTTTGTTTTTGCAATTTTTCCATGGTAATTGAAGTTGGACTCAAAAGAGTCAACCCCTGTAGCGAGACTTTGCCGATGAATCCCAGGCTCAAAGACCTTAGGGAACCAAGTGAAGCCCACATACTCGGGAATCATCTCGAGTTAACTCAGTCAAAAACAAATTCAAATTACCAAAAATAGAGATAAAATTACTTACTCTGGGCCAGAAAACTATGGAGTCACGATCCCCAAGTGCTGAAAGCCACGCATTAGGTCATTTCATTGCTCTACGTGAATTTTTTTTTAATATTTTTTTTGAATATTCATATTAAACTAAAATGATCACCAAACCTATGCTATTTATTTAGCGGACCCCATGAACTCAAACTAATACCCCACAATCCAAGGGACGTACATTGTGATCTTTTTTTTATTATTTGGATGAAAATATAAACGATGAAATATCACATTGGACAGCCACACTTTCCAAAATCTATGCTCATGAAATTATACAAAGATTAAAATCAGAATCAAGGCATGATAAATTATTTGATATTCAGTTTCAAAGTGTGCAATGTGTATTACCATGTTCAAAGTTAAATAAATTTTTCCTTCCATTTACACTTTTTTTTTTTCAAATCATTCAATTTTTTTTGACACAAAAGCATTTTTTTTATTTTATCTCCCCCCCAACTTAAAACAAAACTGTCCCTAGTGTTTTAAGAAATGAAAACTTAGAAGGAGTAGAGGCAGATAATGGAAGTTCGAAAAGGAAATTGAAACTGAGGATCATGGAATGAAATCACCTGGTGGTTGAAGTTGAAGTTATTACTACTCCAAATTAGTCCTTTGATCTCTTGGGGAATGTAGTCACCTCCTTGATTGAACATGTATCACCCAAAATAGTACCTAAACAAAAAGAAGAACAAACCAGACAAAACAAACAACACAACAACTTATTTAATTCCAAGTATCATCATTTTTATGGTTTTTCCAGTTTTTCCTGTTTTTCTTTAAATCAAACTAATGATACATTGTATTCTTTTAATTTTATAGGTAAGGTATTACTCAGGGATCACACCGCATGACACGGATGAATACGATGCTCCCCTTTCATACCCATCCATACTCATAATAGAAGAACAGGTCAATAGTCTTTTTTAAATATAAAATTGATTAATTAATCCTATTTAAAATATAAAGTTTATTAAAACAAAAAAATGATAGGAAACTTGAAAACCATGGGTTGCCTCCCATACAGCGCTTTTTTTAACGTCATTAGCTTGACATGGACCCTAAATCTATCAATTTTTTCCTTGTTCATAGGTTGGCTCAGTTAACTCAAGATCTATTTCCTGTTTATTGAATGATTCAATTAATGTTTTTAACCTTTAACCATTGACCTTGAAAATGTGACCACTAGTGGGATCTTGAATCTCTACTGCCCCATGGGGGTATACATGATGCACTATGAAAGGACCTGACCATCTAGAACTTAACTTTCCCGGGTGTAAATGAAGTTTTGAACTATACAAGAGCACAAGTTTCCCTGGTTCAAAATGTTTGACCTTGATATTCCTAGATTGGTAGGCTTGAACTCTATCTTTATTGATCCTTGAATTTTCATAAGCCTCCATCCTTAGTTCCTCTAGTTCATTGAGATCAAATTTCCTTTTTGTTCCAGCCAATGAGAGATCATAATCCATTTTATTAATTGCCCAAAAGGCCTTATGTTCAATCTCCACTGGAAAATGGCATGCTTTACCATAAACCAACCTATATGGGGACATTCCTAAAATGGTTTTATATGCGGTTCTATAGGCCCAAAGAGCATCTAAGAGTTTCTCAGACCAATCTTTCCTAGAGGGGTTGATAGTTTTTTCAAGAATTTTCTTAATCTCCATATTCGCTAACTCAGCTTGACCATTGGTTTGAGGATGGTATGCAGTGGACACTTTATGAGAAATACATTACTTAGACATGAGTGAAGAGAATGGGTGGTTGCAGAAATGGGTTCCTCGATCACTGATTATAGCCCTAGGAATTCCAAATCCTGAAAATATGTTCTCTTTCAGAAATAGAATCACAACTTGATTATCATTGGACTTAGTGGGAATGGCCTCAACCCATTTTGAGGCATAATCAACATCTAAGAGTATGTAGAGGTATCCCCGAGAGTTTGGGAAGGGACCGATGAAGTCAATTACCCAACAGTCAAATATTTCAACCACTAAGATGGGAGTGAGTGGAATTTGATTACTTTTTGTGATGGACCATAATTGTTGACACCTAGGACATCTTTGAAAAAATGTGTAGGAGTCCCTTGAGAGGGTGGAAAAGAAGAGACCACATTGAAGAATCTTTGCAGATGTTTTCTTAGAGGAAAAGTGACCTCCACATGCCTCACTATGACAGAATTTAAGGATGGACTCTTGTTCAGATTCTCGAACACACCTCCTAATGACTTGATCAGGGCAGAACTTATAGATGTACGGATCATCAAAAACATAGTGTCTAACATCAGAAAGGAATTTCCTTTGATCTTGGGTCCCTAAGAATTTTGGAATGACTCCTGTAACTAAGAAATTGGCTATGTCGGCATACCAAGGGCAGTCACTCACAGAGTATAGGTGTTCATCAGGAAACGGATCAGACACATAAAGGTTATTTGAGTTGTCTTTGAATTCCATCCTAGAGAGGTGATCATATACAACATTTTCAACTCCCTTTTTATCCTTGATTGTGAGGTCAAATTCTTGTAAGAGAAGGACCCACCTAATCAGTCTAGCCTTAGCATCTTGTTTTTGGAAGAGGTATTTTAGTGCAGAATGGTCAGTGAACACAGTGATGGGGGATCCTAAAAGGTAGGACCTAAACTTCTCTAAGGAAAAAACAATATCAAGTAACTCCTTTTAAGTGGTGGTGTAGTTGATTTGGGAATCATTTAAGGATTTTCTTGCATAAGCAATGACATAATGAGTTTTATCACAACGTTTTCCTAACACAGCTCCTACAACAAAGTCACTGGCATCACACATAAGTTCGAAAAGAAGGTTCCAATTTGGAGATTTCATAATGGGAGGAGAGGTGAGAGAGGATTTGAGGGTTGAGAATGAACCCTCACAGCTTTCGGTCCAAACAAATGGAGCATCCTTTACTAGCAGAGCACAAAGGGGAAGGGATATTGAAATAAAGTCCTTGATGAATCTTCTATAGAAACCAGCATTTCCTAAGAAAGACCTCACTTCCTTGACAGTTTTGGGTGATGGAAGGTGACGAATTATGTCAACCTTTGTTTTATCAACTTCAACCCCCCTACGCGAGACCAGATGGCCTAGAACAAGTCCCCCTTTAACCATGAAATAGAATTTTTCCCAATTTAGGACCAGATTCTTTTCTTCACATCTTGAAAAGACTCTCTCCACATTCTGCAGACATCCCTCAAATGTATCCCCAAACACATATAAGTCATCCATGAAGACCTCTAGAAAATCCCCTACCATGTCTGAGAAGATTCCCATCATGCACCGTTGGAAGGTTCCAGGGGCATTGCATAATCCAAAGGGCATGCGTTTGAAAGCAAACGTTCCAAATGGACATGTTAATGTAGTCATCCCTTGATCCTCTAGGGAGACCTCAATTTGATTGTACCCCAAGTACCCATCTAAGAAACAATAGAAGGAATGACCTACCACTCTCTCAAGGAATTGGTCAATGAACGATAAGGGGAAATGGTCCTTCTTGGTGAATGATTTTAGCTTCCTATAGTCAATGCAGACCCTCCATCCACTACTCACCCTTGTTGGAAGAATCTCTCCATCCTCATTGGTTATCACTGTGATTCCAGCCTTTTTTGGAACCACTTGGATTGGGCTCACCCACTCACTCTCAGCTATGGGATATATGATACCAGCTTTTAAAAATTTCAGAATTTCCTTCCTTACTACCTCCATGAGATTAGGATTGAGTCGCCGTTGAGGTTGAAGACATGGCTTTGAATCAGATTCCAGAACAATCCTATGAGTCCCAAAAAGTGGGCTAATCCCAGGAATATCAAAAGGGTCCAACCAATAGCTTTTTTATGCTTCCTAAGGACATCTAGAACCATCCTCTCATGATTGGATTCAAGAGAAGAAGAAATGACAATAGGATGTGTTTGATTTTCCCCTAGGAAGGCATACTTTAGTGTAGCAGGAAGTTCCTTCAATTCAAGATCAGGTTGGTTCAGAATTTCAGTAGAAGATTGGGACATTAAATCAAGATCAATTTCTTTTTTTAGAGTTTCAGATTGGATTTATTCCCCACATGTAGAAGTTTCAGCTACTAGATTGGTTTGATCAGATTGAGGGAAGGAGGTTTGATTGGTCTTCATAAAAGTAGCTTCATGAAAGGTTTCACTGATTGTTGGACCTAAGACTTCATCATAAGAGAAATTTGAAAATGATTCAAGCCAAGGAGATAAACTTCCTTTATATGAACAAAGGAAATCAATCTCATCCTGACTTAAACATTCATCAAATATTCCTTGATGTTCCATGGATTCATTATCAATGCTTCCTATCATGTTTACTTCATGAATGTCCTCGTCATACCCTATTTGTGAGCATTCATTATAGATGTTCATGTCTAGACTCATGTTCCCAAAGGTGATGGTCATGTTCCCATTTCGGACTCGGATCACAGAGTTGATTGTTGCAAGGAAAGGACAACTAAGGATGATTGGGGTTTGTTCCTTATTTCCTAAGTTTGGATGGTTGTCAAGGACAATGAAGTCAGCAGGGTAGATGAAATTTTCAACCTTTACCAGAACGTCCTTTAAAATCCCCTTTGGAACCCTAATGCTACGATCAACAAGTTGAAGTGTGACAGATGTGAGTTGGAGTTCTTCTAGGCCTAACTGGAAGTACACGGTATAGGGGATGAGATTGACACTATCACCTAGATCACACAAGGCCTTGACAACTTTTCTCTCTCCTAGTTCAACATTGATGTAAGGGAAACCCAGGTCTTTTAACTTAGGAATAATGGTCCCTTGAATGGTGGTACTCACATTAGTAGCCAAAAGGACTTGGTTTTTATGTGAAAATTTTCTTTTAAAAGTGCACAAGTCTTTAAGGTACTTTGAGTAGGCAGGTATGGTTTGGATGGCATTGAGAAGGGGAATGTTCATCTTGACTTGTGAGAAGATTTCCCTCAATGTTTCATTCAGTTCAGGCTTGGGTTTCCCCCTCACGCGTTGAGGAAATGGTGCAGGTTGTGGGGTTGTTTGTTGAAGAGTTGTTTACTTGACAATGTTATCAGTTTCCTCAATTTGATCTTGTGGTTCATTTGAATTTTTATCCAAGTTTTAATCTTTAGGTGGGTTCTGAATTAGTTGTTCAGGTTTCTCAATTGATTTCCCACTTCTTAAAACAGTCACAGCCTTTAGTTGTTCATGAGTTGTTTGAGCACAACTTGACTCTCCCCTTGAAGTTGAGGATAGCACCACCTGAGTAGGCATGGGTGCCTTTCCAGTTTTGATGGTTTGAAGTTATTGTTTTAGGGAAGAGACTTCTGAGTTCATCCTCTCCATTTGTTTGCACAGTTGTTCTAGTAGGCTCTGTGGAACAGTTTGGGTGGGTGCTTGAGTAGGTTGGGTTATCCCAGGGGGATATTTTGGAGGTGGGATGGTTTGTTGAAAATGGACCGGTGGATGTTGGTATTGAATAGGTTGGGTTTGGAACTAGTTATAGGTTTGGTAGTTCTGATGGGGGTAAGGATTTTGTCCTTGTGGTTGGCTAGGTTGTTGGTTATCTTTCCAGCGGAAGCCTGGGTGGTCGTTATACCTTGGGTTGAAGGTGTTTTGGTATTGAGTATTTTGAAAGTTCAAAGAATTTACTTCTGCTGGGGGTCCTCCTAAAATAACATCCTTGATGGATGGAATGGTTGGGTAGTTGTATGTCTTATGGTCATGTTTGTCACAAATTGTGCAAATAGGGTCAACGGTTTGGATTTCAGGGACTTTCCTAAGGTCTATCTCTTCAACCTTCCTAGAGAGTTCTGCGAGTTTATCCCTAAGGCTTTCCTATTTTCTAAGTGTATGAATTCCAGAAGTTCTTTGTGGATTTTCAGAGTAAGGGGAAGTTCCCCATGTTTGGTTTTGTTCATAAAGGCTTTCTAGATACTCGTAAGCATCATTTGGGGCTTTGTTTTTAAAGGTTCTATTACACATCATGTCAATGAATTGTTTGTTCCCCGGATCCAAACCTTCCTAGAAAATTCTCACTTGTTGAAGAATAGAAAAATCATGGTGTGGAACCATGTTTAGAGTGTCTTTGAACCTCTCCCATGTTTCATAGAATGACTCTCCCTCTTTTTCAAAAAAGTTTTGGATACTCTTTTTAAGTGAAATTATTTTGTGGTGGGGAAAGTATTTTTTGTAGAATTCTCTTTGTATTTGGTCCCAAGAGTTTATGGATAATGGTCTCAAATTGTTTATCCAATTTTTAGCTTGATCCTTTAAAGAAAAAGGAAATAGCCTCATATTAGCTGATTCTAGTTGATGTGGGGTACACATGGTTTCTACAATTTCATTGAACTCCTTAATGTGCAAGTATGGCATCTCGGACTCCATTCCATGGAATGTGGGAAGGTGGTTTAGGACATGGGGTTTAAATATGTATTTGAAATCTCCTAGGGAATTGTGTCTAATTCATGAGGGGGCATTGGTCCAGGAAGGTGTGAGGTAGTCATTCATTGTTTGATCAATTGCATTCCCCAAGTTTGGGGCTGCCTCATTTGGGTTTCCATTTTGGTTCCCACCCGGGTTTATGAGTTGGTCTCTTTGAAGACCTTCCATTGAAATTGGATCAATTTTGGACTCTAGAGTATTAGGAAGATTAGGATATAATGGAATTAATTCCATTGGTGTACTTGACTCCCCAACCCCAGGACTATCCACCCTAACGAGACGGTTTGATTGATCGCTGGTGTAGGCAGACATGCGCCAAAAGAAAAAAAACAAGAAAGGGACAAGATAAGAGAATTTGGACAAGAAAAGAATAAATGAGGGAGAGTAGAATGGGGGTTTAGATGACTTACTTGGGTCCCCGGAAATGGTGCCAAAATTTGATTCTCGCTCAAATTTACCCAAGAGATGAAGGTAAAACGGTCCTTGTAGTTTAGCTTGGGTTATCAAATCCTCAGAGACCTAAGAAGAAACCTATAGACACATACATTCTATGGACTGTTTTTGGATATGAAGTGGCCAACTTGGGTTTATTTTATATGGGATTAAAGGATAACTAACATATTTAAGTGAATTCAATTTAAAATAATGAGTTGATCCTAGGTTATCGCTCGAGGTGGATTGGATGAATTACATTTTTAATGATTTCAATTTCTTATAATTGAGATGGATTCATTTAAGAAGATCAAACGAAATCATCACTTAATGGTTTAATTCCTACACAACCTAATACTAATCACCTATACACTTGAAGGATCAAAGTTTTGATCACTCCAAGGTAGAGGTTCGTATTAGCACTTGAAATGTGTGACCTTAAATTCAATAAGGATGAAGATGTTTTAAAATCATCAAATAAAAATTTCATTTAAAAGAAGTGATTATCCATTAATGGAGTGATAAATAACATCCAATCTAGACCCTTGCTACTCCCTTGGATCAACCCATAAAAGAGTTAGCCCTCCATTGATGACATGTCTTCAACGGAAGCGGGAAGTAGACTTACAAGGGTGGAATTGAAGAAGTAAAAACAACAACAAAAAAAGATCACTCCTCCGTTGTGTGATAAATATCACAAAGTATGGTGTGGATAAATCCAAACCTTGAACCAACGGTATCAACGTGATAAGTATAAGAACAGAATAAGAGTAAATGAATAACTTTTATTAAGAAACTAAGGTGAATTAAATAACTTACATGAGAAAGAAATGCGATTACAAACACAAAGCGGCATCATAACACTACAATGAAACCAAGCACCAAAGATTCTCAACTCCTCCACCACCACTGCCTTAAATAGGCATTTTGGAAGGCTTGGGTCGAGCCTCCAATAGTAAAAAGAATCCCAGTTGATTATGGTAGGCTCAGGGTGGTGGAAAGTTTGTGGAAAGAAGACTTTCCACCCTTGACCCGAAAAGGCATCCAACTTGCATGCATCGAACAGACATGCTTGAAACACCTTCTAGATTGCCGACTTTGGGTAAGACATAGAAGAATTAAATTATGATCTGGAATTCCCCTAACATCCTGTAAAATCTCATCCCAAAAAGAGTTATGGTTTTTGAGATATGGTTTAATTGGTGGGATGTTTTTCTAGGCCGCAGAATCTGGGCCAGACTTTTAGCTCTAAATTGGGCCGCCTAAATGGACACCATGGAGGCCGAATTAGCATTGGATCCTGAAGAGTGATTTGTTCCTAAACATTTATTCTAGCATCCCACGAAATTGGGGGTTAATGGGGCCTATATTTTGGGCCCCACAGTCTCATCATTGGGCTGGTCTCCAATATGCCTTCCCCAGAATTGCTTCCTTTCATTGCCAAATATCTCCATCATCCTCCATGAATTCTCCATTGATCCCTGAATGAAACATGTTCATATTGGAGTGTAGATAAATTTACAAAAATATTAAATTAATATATGTATAATTAGATGAATCATTGGGTACTTCAAATGATGTTCAAAAATGTACCACATAATAGTGCATTTTAAGAAGGTATTACAATCATAATGTAAAATGATGTTCAAAGTGTAAAATGCACTAAAATGGTGTTTATGAATAATAAATAACATGAATATTATAAATATTAACAATGAATATTAGCCTCATTTAGTGGCTAATCACCTTGGTAGAGAGGTAGATCCAAGACCCACATTGATCAGTGCCGCCATGTCCCCTGAGGAGCAGCAGCGGTACATAGACTTCCTCAAATAGCACCGTGACATGTTTTCCTGGAGTTACGATGAGATGAATGGACTAGATCCTCAAGTATCCATCCATCGCCTCAGTCTTCTAGCAAATCATCACGGGTTTAAAAAACCTCCCAGAAAGATACACCCTTCTCACTGTGCCATGGTCGAGCCCGACGTTGACAAACTCATTAGAGCCTACTTCCCCAAGGAGGTCCAGTACCCCAAGTGGCTAGCCAACATTGTGCTAGTCAGGAAGAAGAACAGAAAAATAAGAGTCTGCATCGACTTCTGAGAACTCAACCATCACTGTCAGAAGGATGATGTTCCCCTTCCAGTGACAGATCTCTTGACTGAAACTACGACTGGATTCCACGTCCTCTCCTTCATGGATGGTTAATATGGATATAAACAGATCCAAATGGCCCCCGAGGATGAGGATTCCACTGCTTTCAAGGTGACCTAAGGTACTTTCTGTTACCAGGTTATTCCCTTCGTCCTGAAGAATGCAGGTGCCACCTATTAGTGGGTCATGCACTGCATATTCAATCCAATCCTCGGGACATTAGTGGAATGCTATGTGGATGATCTGGTGGTCAAATATCACCAGTTCCAGGACCATCTCACGGACCTTGATAAAGTTTTCGGCTTCCTCCATTCTCACCATCTGAAGATGAACCCGCTGAAATGTGCCTTCGGGTTCACCTCAAGGAAGTTTCTTGTATTTGTTGTTAGGTACCGAGGCATCGAGATCTACCCAAAGAAGATCAAGGCCATCAGTCAGATGCCTCCCCCAAGAAATATTTGGGAGCTCTAAGGTTTCCCAGGACACTTATCCTACATACGTCTATTCATTGTGAATCTAGCTGACAAGTGTAATCCCTTTTCCTGGCTCATAAAGAAAGGCTTTGCCTACAAATGGGACGAAGAGTTCCAGAACACATTCGAGGAAATTAAGCAGTATCTTCTCCAGCCTCCGGTGTTTATGCCACCCATCCTCGGAGAGCCACTAATACTATAAGTGACTACCCTATAATGATCTCCCGGTGCCCTTATCACCCAGAAGAACAATGAGGGGATGGAAAACAGTCTCTACTACCTTAGTTTTATGCTCATAGATACGGAGACCAGATAATACCCCATTGAGAAGAGAACCCTTGAATTGGTATTCGTAGTACAGAAATTGAGACACTACCTACAGCACCACGAGGTACAACTGGTGTTTCGGGTAGACCCGCTGAAGTACATTCTTAACCGCCCCATGTTGATCGGTCATCTAGAGTAGTGGGTGGTAATCCTCCAGCAGTTCGACATCAAGTTCATCCCTTAGAAAGATATCAAGGATTAGGCATTGGAATACTTTCTTGCTGCCCATCCAAACCCCGCGGACCAGTCCATGGACTTGGATTTTCCCAATGAGGCAATCCTCTCGGTAGATCCTGCCATCCCATGTTTGCAGATACACTTTGATGGCCCCTCCCAGAGCCCCATTGGTTGGAGACTCAATGATCCTAGGCTCAACAGAGTGGGCCTGAGTATTTTCTTTATTACCCCGGCAGAAGCCATTATACCGTACTCATTCCTGTTGTCATAAGGCTGCACTAATAACAAGGCAGAGTACCAGGCTCTTATCACTGGCCTCGAGTTGGCTCTTGAGATCGATGTGCCCCATTTACATCTGAAAGGGGATTCCGAAATAGTCATCAATAAAGTCAACATTGGATATATTGTTAGAAAGCCAGATATTTTACCATTGTTGAAGCACACCCTCCATCTAATGGCCTAGTTTCTATCCCTGTCGGAAGTTACTCATGTCCCTCAATCTCAGAACGGTCGAGCGGATTCCCTGGCCGGCCTGGCTGCATCACTTGCAGAACCCGAGCAGGATGATCTGATTATAAACATTGCACACCAGAGAGTCATTGCCCCCGTCACCCCAGAGGATGACGACAACCTGCGAGTAAGCCATCTTACCGCCGGGCCCTCCACGTCAGGACCTCCAGGTTCTCCGGATGCAGGGGTTGAAGCGACTCTTGACTGGAAATCCCCTTTTCTTGAGTACCTCCAAAATGGTTTCCTCCCAGTTGATGAGCTGAGCACGAGCGAATACGACGTCGCACACTGTAGTTTACCCTCCAGAGTGGTCCCAGTCTTGAGGAAATCCGCTACAAGTGAGGTTTTGATGGTGTTATCCTCCATTGCATCCAAGGAGTCGAGATTTCTCAGGTCATGCATGAGGTTCACGCCGGTTCCTGTGTGGCTCACTAGGCTGGGCCGAAGCTGTCCCATCAGATCTGGAGACTAGGGCACTTATGGCTCTATATGATCCATGATTGTATCGAGTTTTCTAAGAGATGTCATATGTTCTAAGTTTATGATAACTTCCTACATCGGCCGCCAGAACCTCTCCACTCCACCAATTACTCTTGGCCATTTGCAGTGCGGGGACTCGATGTCATGAGACCATACCCCCTGGCGACAACTTGCTAGTGTAGGTTCATCCTGAATGCCACAGATTTCTTTTCGAAGTGGGTAGAAGCAGTTCCACTCAAGGAGGTCAAGGACCGTTCCATCATCGACTTCATGAGCTCCAACATCATCCACCAGTTTGGAGTCCCTCACGCCATCCTCACCGATAAGGACACCAACTTCCGAGCAGCTGAGCTGAATAAATTGTATGCCAAGTAAAACATCTGTTCAAACCATACCTCCCACTATCACGTGTAAGAAAATGGGTAGATCGAGGCGTTCAACAAAACCCTCTCTAACATTCTGCAGAAAATGGTTGGTTAGATCAAGAAGAGTTGGCCGTACAAACTCCCCAACGCCCTCTGGGTCTATCTGATGATGACTTATAATTCCACCCAGGTGACCCCATATTCCTTGGTGTATGGTGTTGAGGCCGTCTTACCCATCGCGATCTAGCTTCCCTCATTACGCACAGTGGTCTACAACCAGCAGACGCCAGATAGGGTAGCCGAAATTCGTCTAGCGGAACTGGAAGTGCTTGACAAGAATAGGCTCCGTGCCCTGCACGATCTAGAAAGCCATCAAAATAAGATGGATAGAGAATTCAAAAAGAAGGTTTTCCTTTTCTCTTTTCTACAAGGTGACTTGGTATTGGCCCTCAGGGTGCTAATGATCCCCAACAAGAAACCCCCCAAGTTGGATCCCAAATGGGAAGGACCTTACATAGTCCACAAGGTTTACCCCAATGGAGCGTACTCCCTAGTGACCATGGATGGTGAGCGTATAACTCCTCCCACCAATGCTAAGTTCCTCAAGAAATAATTTTCCTAAGCCTACTGGTCCCGCATGACCTTATGTTGTTCGGTCCCGCATGACCCTAAACTGCATGCCGGTCCCACATGACCTTAAACTGTTTGGTCCTACATTACTTTAAACTGTGCATCATCCTGCATGATGTTAAACTACATATTGAGAACTACATATGGGTTGATTCCCATCCTTATGGAATACATAGGAATGATCAGACACCTCGTCTTGAGCCCAGCCCCCAAACTCTTCTTCTTGACTACCCCCCCGGGGTAGTGTTCTCTCGGAGGATCCTTGCATGATATGGTGGAGGCTTCCTCAGCCCCACTCATACCAGGATTCTAATGGTTGTAACATGTGCCCAATCCCCATTCATCTATCCTCCCACATCCTCACCGTATGACATTAAACTGCATGGCTTTCAAGAATTACGTATGGCTTGATTAACATCCTTATGGGAAACTTAATAACTCCCGAACATTTCATCTGTTGTCCCAACCCAAACGCTAGAGTCTTCCCATCAGGTCAATACATATGGCAGAGGTGAAAACTTTTACCCCAATTCACGTCGAACTAACCTCGATCCGGCCATAAGCCCCACTCCATGGATATGTTCACCTCTTTTAGAATGGGTACAACTATGCTTCACCCACTCATTTGGTTGGTACTCCATCATCTTCCCCATCCAGAAGGGCCCCCGAATGGTATGGATGCTAGGCCTAAGGGAAATCTTACCACTTCGGGCCAACTCCCTCGAGGATGTTGATCCACAAGACGATACAAGTCCTACATTTTGAATATGTTCAGTGGTCGATGCTCATTTCTTGCTCCCATTTTAGGTTACTATAGGGACACTGTGTTTCGAATACAATCAATAGCTATCCTGCGACATTTGAACCACCCCAAGATGTCCCAAACATTGAGTGTAGTGGTTAATTCTTCCCCGTTGTATCTCCAAGCGACGAACTCCCTTCGGGAAAAGCTAGGTTTTATTCCCCCATATGATAGGTAGAGCCGAGGCCGGCTCCTTGTTTCCCACACCGAGCACTGCTCATGTGGGCTTAGGAGCTGTGATGAGGCGGTAACCGTACAAGAGGATGTATGGTATTCCATCTGAGGCCCAACCTCAGGCCCCTTGTCCTTCTTGGTCCCCGACCCAAGTTCTTACCTAGAGTGTACAGTGTGGTGTGGGATTATGTCCTCATTCACATCGGGTTATTCTCCATTCCATACACCTCCCTTGTTTGGGGTATCTTACTCCTCTCTTCATCCTCACTGCAGGACGTTAAACTAAAAACTGGTCGGGCCCTTCCCATCCGAGGCCCAGCCTCAGGCCCCCTGTACTTTTTGGGCCTCTGACCCAAATTCCTGTTTAGGTTTGTACGGTTTGGTGTGGGATTATGTCCTCAATCACATCGGGTTACTCGCCATGCCGTACACCACCCTCATTAGGGTATCTTACCATAGTGTGCCTTCAAGAACTATGTGTTTCTTGATTTCCATCATCATGGGATACGTAGGACCACCCGAATGTCTAGACATTGGGTCCAGCCCCATCTCCCAGAAATATCCCTTTCACCTTGGCCCCTTGGCCTACCGATCCTCGGGGAGGGGAGTATATGGCGTGGCATAGGATTCTGTCCTCATTCACGTCGAGCTTGTATTGACCACTCCATGTACCTCTCCCTCCTGGGAATTCTCTATCCCCTTACTCTATACTCATCCCTTCAAATCGGTTACTCTCAAGTTGAGCACCCTCATCGACCCTCTTCGGCGGTTCAACAATGTGCCTAAGGGTACTCTAGTTTAGTACTTGGAATGTCGGACTCTGCTCGGACATGCTTCCACCCATTTTTCAAGCTTTTTGTTCCCCTTCATCAAGGATTCCATCACCTTTCACACCCGAAGGGACCCACAAATGGCATGGATGCTAGGCCTAAGGGCTCTCCTACCATTACGGGCCAACGTCCTCGAGGGTCGTAGACAACAAGCCGATACAAATCCCATGTTGTGAATATGGTCAGCGGTCAATTCTCAATTGTTGTTCCTATTTCAGGATAACGTGATATGGATACTGTATTTCGAACACGGTCAATAGTTATCCTCAATAGCCATGCCAACCCCATTAAGCCCAAAAATGTCGGTTACATGATTCACATCCTTCTCCACCTCATGATATCCATATAGAACTTCGAAACTCTTGGTATAATTACTTAGCGTACATCCTCATGTTAGTAGTAAAAAATCCAAAATAAGGGTGTCCTTCAGTGCCCCACACCAATTTCCATTTGGCGTTCTTTCCCAGTATTGAAATAAACATCTTCCTCCCTTGTTTCCCACACCGAGTTCGACTCACATGGGATTAGGGATCAGGTTGAGGTTTGCACTTACTTGGAGGGTTTTTGATCATCCACGGTCCAAGATCTAAGATCATAAACTAAGATCTCATCCAGAACTACGTACAACTTAATTCCCATCCTCATGGGATACATAGGACCGCCCGAGCATCTCGTCTTCGGGTCCAGCCCCAGGAATCTGAAATCCTGCCCTCTATTTCGACCCTTCGGCCCGAACTCTCCAAGAAAAATGTGGTATAGTGAGTACCTCATGGGTCCTCACTCACGTCATGCTTTGAAAGGACCTCACATTGTGCCTCTAATGTCTTCTCTCATCCATGGTCTGAGCTATAAGACCATAAACTAAGATCTCATCTAGATCTACGTGTGGCTTGATTCCCATCTTTATGGGATACGTAGGAACACTTGGAAATCTCTTTTTTGGGTCCAGCTCAGTTGGGAGCTAGTTTATCCTACCCTCACCCTCTTACCTCTATTCAGCCCCTTTCCCTGAGGCTCCTTTATTGGAATTGCATACGGTGTGGTGTGGGATTATGTCCTCATTCACGTTGGGTATGTTGTATCACATCGTTTACATTCCTTCATGTCCAAGCCACACGACTTTAAACTATGCTGCCTGGTCCTATCACATGAACCTAAACTGTGACATTATCATCCTGGCCTCATGATGAAAAAACGACACTGCATCGTGATGTACGAACTCAAGGGAAAACCATTTTTGGTAATGGTCACACGCCATACAATTTGTTAATGCCTGTTTCGGCTTGATTCTTGTGAAGATTCCAGAACCTGCTACCCTAGGCCTTTAGTTTTACAAAAAAAACTACTCACCTTAAAGGAAAAACAAGATTTACCAAATACGGCTTGTTTTGGTGCAAGGGCCATGCCCACATGCCCCTATTATCCCAGGCACTGGTACCTTACCGTTCCACCTCTTAGAAATATGTGCAGCTTGATCCCAATCCTCATGCGGTACGTAGGAACATCCGTGCACCTTGCCTCAGACCCAACATAACTCTCGTTTTCGATCACTCGACCTAAAACGTCTCCAAGGAACACATGGTGTTCGGAACCCCCGGTTCTCATTCACGTCTGGTTTTTGTAATTACCCCACCATGTGTCTCCCGCGTTTCCTACCATCCATGGTCCGAGTTCTATGACCCTAAACTAAGATCTCCCTATGGGATGGGACTCGACTCCCTCTATCTAATATGTCTTGTTGTCGTATTCAGGTGCATTTTGACAAAGATCCCGAAGTGTGGAATTTTCAAGGGCACATTCCCCTCATTCTGTGTCCAAGCTTCATGATCTCACTATTTGGATCCTCATTCTCTTCCACATCCGAAGGGACCCCCTAACAACCTGGTCCCATGCTGCATCAGCTCACTTACTATCCTAGGCCAACATCCCTATATTTCTCGAATGACATTTGCGACAGGTCCCGTGTTTCGAACATGGTCAACAATCGACCCTCATTTGTCTTTCCCCATTCCAGGCTAATGCAATGTGGATGCTGCGTTTCCTCCATAGTCAACAGTTATCCTCCATCGTCACGCCACCATCATTGTGATCCAGATTTCGAGCATCATGATTCACGCATTTCTAATTCCTCATGTTCAAGTGGAATTCCGACATACTCGAATTTACCTCTTCGTGCATCTAGGTGTGCTACATGGATGGGTTAACATCATTGGGCCGACATTCACTGAGCATCCATTTGCCCTAACATGTTCCTTCCTATGTCAGTAAATTCCACCATTACTTCTTGTTTCCCACATCGAGCATGACTCACAATGGATTAGTAGTTTTGGTAGGATGTGCATCGGTGCAGCCAGGCTTCTCATCATCTCGCATGATGTTAAACTGTGCTTCCAGTACTACGTATGGCTTGATTCCCATCCTCATAGGATACATAGAGACCCACCGGTATTTCGCCTAGGGTCTATCCCCAGGAATCATAAATCCTATTCATCCCCATTTCCGCCCCCTGGCCTGACCCCTTGTGGGGAACCATGTAACTACAATTTTGACCTGAACCTGTTCGGGATGCCCCACGATGACATTGGGAATTGACAAACCCCCTTTCCAGAGAGGCCCTGTCTGAAAGAAGGAATGATCCATGATCAAACCGATGCATCCATCTAATGTGCTTCCACCATGGTGGTGAAATTTCAAGTGTGTTGGATTCTGTTTGATCAAACCATCACTCCACATTCCACGCTTTGCGTGCCCATTATTCAGACCCTCATCCTCTTTCATGTTTAAGGGAACCCCATAAAAATATGTATTCTTAGCCTATGGCCCACCTATTGTCCGGGGCTAATGTTCCGGAAGACTAATGGGTGATATTTTGAGTCAGGCCCCTTGTTTCAAACATGGTCAGTGGTTGACAATCATTTTCTATCCCCACTCCAGGATAATACAATAAGAATACTATGTTTCAAATGCGGTAAAAAATTATTCTTTATTCTCACGCCACCCCCTACAATGCTCCAAATCCTGGGTATCATGATTCATACTTTCCATTCACATCTATTAAGATTAATTTCAGCACCCCTGGCGTCACCCCGTTCGTGAACAAGAGCACACTAGGAAAATGGTAATTCAGCTGTTCTGAGAGATTCATTCTCCAATCAGGTCTCTCCCATTTCCTCCCAGAAATCTGGACCGGTTGTTCAAATCTCGGATGCCCGAATCTTGGTTTGCACTCCTACGTTTGTATGGGGTGATAAGGTGGTCATCCCTTGTTTCTCACATCGGGCCCGACCCACGTGAGCTTAGGGAATGATCGTTGGACGCTCCACAAACATCATAAGGATGAAATAAACCAATGTAAACAACGGAACTCATGCATGATATGACATAAAATAATCAAATCATGAAAGTACGTTTAAGGGTTTTTAATCATTACAGTACTTGGGGGTTGTCTCCCCCCATGGATGGATTGACCCCATCAAAGGAACGTTCCAGCTCCGCCACCCTCTGGCTGGTGGCGTCCAGGAGTTGCTGCCGCCTGTTTACCTCCCGCTCCTCTTTGAAAGTGGGAGGGAGAAGTTCACCGGCCGCGACCCGAGCCCACTCCTCACCGGTCCAGATAATAACCATCTCCTCAAAGGCTCGCTTCATGCCCTCTTCGGCCTCCTCCATCCAGGCTTTCAGTCGTGAGACGAGCTTTGATTGTGAATTAAGAGAAGTGGAATGCTCATCTGCCTGGGCCTGAAACCGTTCAACCTCATTTTTAGTCTTCTAGAGCCTCTTGATGTTCACTTCCTTCCACAACTGAAATCCCACACTGAGGCCACAATCATACTTCTAAATCTTTTTCTCCATAAGATCTCGGATGAGCATGTGAGGGTGCTGGGCATCCACTCCCCCGACGCACAGTTCGCGCAGTCGCGAGCGATGTATGCCCATCACATCCAACCATAGTGCTTGGGGGGTGTCATGGATAAAGCACATGATCATATTCCATGATTGGTGATAGACTATTTTGATTTCCTCTTCGTCAGAGGCCATCTCGTCCTAGTCAGCATGATTGACAGGCTCGTATGCAGGGAATTCCCCCAGGAACTACTCTTCCGGGTCTACGTCTGGAATTGGATCAGGCGTGGCGGGGCCTGAACTGTCTGGTTGATCCTCATCATCAGATCCCACCTTGATAACCTCACATGCAGTCCCACTGGAGTCCCCACCAGTGATCGGGAGTGCTGCAGTTCATTCAGGCTGGATGTCCACCTCCACGACCATTGGCATGCCCTTGGGAAGGGCGATACCCAAAGTCCCAAACAACTTCGACACAGCGGCCTAGGACAATTGAAGGAATGTACACAACAAAAAAGAGACATGAATTCCAGTTAACGTGGTCAGGGGATGGAATTTGTAAATTCAGAAGAGGAGACTTACAGAGGTCAAATCACTAGTCTCTCTCTCAGGCTGATGTCGTTGGAACCCTAAGACGAGGCCCCCCATATATGGTTGGCAGGTCTGGAGACTCTGGGGGAGCCTCCTTGAGTGTCCAAGCCCCACCAGACATGAATGTTGATGTAGCCACGAGAATGGATCCTAACGGTCCCATGTCGGCACCCACCGAGGGGCGAGAACGAGGTCTATGCAGAAGGTCCTTTTGCACAGTGCAGATGCTGAGGAGGAAACCAGAGTAACCTCAGAGCGAACCTGAGGAAGGAACATGGGATTTTACCTCGATGGCCTCTGAGATGTCTTTGAGATCTGAGGATTGATTGCTGACTTCACCCTCCTCTAACAGACTCCCTCTACCAGCCTCATCTCCCCAGGAGGATTCGTCTGATTCTTCTGGTAGAGGGAAGCTCTCCCTCAGGTCAGCAGATGAAAGTTGCGGTGGGACCGTACGATCCAACAACACCCTGACCTGGTCTGTCATTAAGTGAAGGGAACCCCGAGAGTGGATAAAGTCTTCTAGTTCGGTTAGGTATGGCTCTTCCTCTGCTTGGGATACTTCAAAACTGGCTCTAATAGTAAAAATCCCAAGCAAGTCCATCCCGAGGTGGTTAAGGTGTTGCAATAACTCAAATGGGCCGAGGAATTTCTTGTTGACTTCTCAGATTTCCCAGGCCTCTAAGAAGACAAAATTCTCTGGCATGTCAATATTGTGCAACCGTTTCCCCAAGTCCTGAGTAGAAATCATATGGAATCCTCTCGGTGGCCGCCCCTCCGGATGACTCTATTCTCCTGGGACCACCGGGTCCGCTGCCACTGTCGGATCCACCACCACTACGTCCCCCTCAACTGGTGCGGGCGTCATTGCTACAATATCCCCGCCACTGTGGGATGCCCTTGTCGCATTCCAGCCTCGGCCCCAAGGTTGGGGAGGCTCACCATCAACAACTAGAGTGGTTGGACGCTTTAGTGTCTCCCCCGGGTAGGCCGCCTCCCAGCTCTGGGCATATTCTTTTATCAGCCCGAGGACAACGATCGGCAGAGGCAGTTCATTCCACATCTTCCCATCTTCCCGTGTGAACATGAACCACATCTGCCTCATCACACACGGGTGCTCCTCGTAACACACCTCCTGGTAGACCTGCGGGGTCAATCGCTGTAGGCACCAGAATTTCCTTTCAAACCGGTGTAGGGTGTATGGCTCACAGTGGCGCTCACGGTACACCCTGGCCACCAAGACTCCACCTCAAAAGGCCAGAAGGTAGTCCCGGTTCTCTTCCTTCCCCCGTTCATCATCATTAAATACCCACGTCGGCAACAGAAACGGGTGGAAATTGAATTCCTCCACCTTCCACACCCAGTTAAGAACCGATGGTATGTCCATCTTGGTCAGAAATCTCCAACATCATTCAGGATCAATGGGTAGAAGTTTGACCCTGGAGGCAAGATGGGGTTCAGATACTCATAGATCCCCCTGATGTGCACCGCTATCCACTCGTACAGGAGATGGAACGACCCGCATACCCTCTATGGCCTCTTCCCCTCGTTGATGTGCCACAACATCTTATACAAATTGGCGATCATCGGGATCCCTAGGTTGACCCAACCTCTTTTCGCCAATGTGGATGCCATGATGAAAGTGCTTGGTCGCACTCCCATGTTTGTTTCCTTCCCCGGTAGGATCCATCCACAGATGAGGGATACGATGAATGCCGACAACCTGACTATTGGTTGTTGCTCAGTGCTAACAGTGAACCCCTAGGTCTTCCACTGGCTATTCTCCAACAACCTCGAGTATGAGTGTTCCTTACTCCGGGCCCCCTTTGTGCAAGTCCGAGGTCTCGCCGAGAACAGACAGTTTACCGGGAAGTTCAGAAACGTTTTGAACCAATTCTTGAAGTGGACATCCCTCACCGCCTCCTTATCCTCCCCTGACACGAGCTCCATCAATTCCATTGCCAGATGTGACATTTTCTCTGGATCCTCCCATGCACCCATATCAGGGAGAAATTCGTCGTACATCACCCCCAGTATCGGGACCCCTGAGATCTGATGCACATCCCATAAGCTGATGCCAACCTCCCCGTGATTCAGGAGGAAGGTATTGGTCCCTGGTGACCATCGGCTCAACAACTTCGTCATTAGCTGCTTCGGTTGGTAGATGTGGAACTGGGAAGCCCAAGCTACCTCATACATGCCCACTCTTCTCAGCTCCGCTCTGAACACCTCACACAAGGTGCCTACCCAGTAGGTCCAGGCCCAATCATCCGTGAAGTTTCCTCCCTGGCGCAGGTCCCATTCCTCAGACCACTCCTCATTCGGGTTCCCTAGTTCCACCTTAAGGATAGTTTGGTACAAAGGAGGAGACGTATCCGGCTGCAATTCCTTCCCGTCGATGTTGTTCAGATGGTTGTATAAGAAGTCGACAATGAAGGGCATAAAGTCCTCCCGGGCATGACCATCGGCCGCCCTAAACCATCGACGCTGGAATGACGTGCTCCTAAACTAGTAAGCTGGATCGTCCCTACTTTCTTCGGGGATGAAGATGTCATCCCTCAGCCCGAAGCTATATTAGGGAAACCGCCTAGAAAATGGGTTGTTCTTTTGGATCTCCGATAGTAGCACCACCAATGAACTATGGTCCAAGTGGCTACAGACCAACTCTCCTAGCCCCAGACTATTCGCCATCTCATCCCTCCAGGCGGCATCCGTAAGCACCCCCTAGGTAGCTTCTTGGTGGGCCATTCTGGTCTGGAACATGGAAAATTTACTGGCTGGTTCACGAAGCTCATCCACAGAGCATGATCACAAAGATTCTTCATGAAGCCTATTCATAGAGTGCTACCAAGGCATTCAAGCGCCAGATTGTAGAGTGAAAACACGGAGTCGAGGACTCACTGTGCGCTGTGAAGACTCGATTTGTAGAGAACACTCGTGAAGTACACGTAGCTTCACGAATCGAGAGCACAAAAAGGAAAATTTGCGGAGAAGGAAAAGGAAAAAAGAGATGGACACCCCCTATTTATAGGCGATAGCCTTTGGAGCTCCGCGACATGTCTAGTGCGCATGGAGCTTCACGGCACGTTCGGCCCGCGTATCACCTATCCGCCTCACGAGCCCTCTTCTCCGGACATCATCGCGAACGACCAAGGATTTTGGCGATTACACTCATACTTTAACCCTTGATCTCTCCGAGGCTCCAAGTCAAAGGGGGGAAATTTTTTGGCGCCAAAATTCAGGACAGAGAAGAAGCCATAGGAAGGCCCCACTGACTGCCTCGCGAAGCCACTTCACGGAGCCCCCCCCAGCACCGTGGTTGCCGCGAAGCACAAGGGCGGGCCACTCCACGAACACATTTGATGTTATCAAGCCCACCGCGAAGCACAGAGGCGGGCTGCTCCGTGAATGTATTTGAAATTTGTGAGCCCGCCGCCAAGCAAAGAGGCAGGTTGCTCTGCGAACGCAGTTGACGTTCGTGATCCCATCGCACAGCAAGGAGGCGGGCCGCTCCGCAACCACATTTGACGTTCACGACCCGCCACGAAGAAATGATTCCCCTCTTCATGCCGCGTAAGCTCCGCTTCACAGAGCATCTTTCCTATAAATATCAGGCTCCCCTTGAGCCCAAAGGATGGAAAATCAGACCTTTCAACTTCCCATCTCCCGAATTTCGAAGCATCCTTATGCTATGTGAACCATGAGCTGTGTGAGGTACTTCTGCTCCATAAAGTGCATCCCCCTTGTATCATTTTGACCCCCTATTCCGAGAGGGATGCCTTTTACGAAGCATAAGGGCCTTATCAAAGGAATGTGATCCCCAAGGGGACCCAGGTCATAGAAGAGCGTTTATGCGTCCCAAAACACCCTTCATGTACACAAGATCCCCTTTCTAAGGTAGGGTCACTGTACTTCGCGAAGCACATTGCTTCACGAAACCTTGCTTCGTAAGGCACCTTTTATCCACAAGGCAGTGCTCCATGAATTCCTTTACACTTCGCAAAGCACCTCCCATATGCACCTCTACCCTATGCTTAGGCTAAGGCACCCCACTTCGCGAAGCACACCCCTTCACAAGTGCCCTCCGCCATGTGGAGCAACAGAGCTTCACAAGTCCCCTGCGTATGAACTCCTCTTCTTGGAAATCACTTTTCATGTGTGACCCTCCATGTTTTCACGATGTGATTTCAAAGTCCCCTAGACGACACCACCCGTTGCGTTTCTTTGCCTCATGCTTCTTCGCACAGGCACGGTAATGGCTATTGCTTCTTTTCATAGCCACATTAACGTGGGCCCCTCGATGGTTTGCTCTGTGACACCCCATCACCATGGATTTTCCTATCCCATATCTTCACCAAGGAGAAGAGGGTACCGATTATGTATGTCCTAGGGGTACAGAGAAAACCCACCTCATCCGAGCTGCAGGATGTTAAACTTCCAAGAACCCTCATCCTCGGCACATGACATTAAACTGTGACCCCGCCCTGTTCTTCGCACGTGGGGTACCCCCACCTTGGACATTATCCACACCCACTCGTCTCCACAGGGATGGGTTCACCCCTCATAGGGGATGATATCCTCTTTATCGGAGTGGAGTTTGTCAGCGGGGAAAGGGCAGCCACTTTGGCATAAGCCCCTAGATTTTCTTGCCGGAGGCAGCATCCCTGCTCCTCCTTTCATCTTTGGTCCCTAAGGCCAGTGAAGGGTATGGTGGGAAAATGTGATTCTCCTTTAATAGGTACCAAATCCTTCTCCCACTGTGATTTGATACCACAGGCCTCCATCCTAGAGTAAGTCCCAATATTTCTCTCCCTGGGCCGCTCCTTGCGTTAGCCCCACTCCACATCCCACTGATGCACCTTTCACGACATGATCATCAGGTCTCCACTGCCTCTTGTTTCTCACACTGAGAATGAATCACGTGGGATTAGAGTAAGCACCGACCCTAACATCCTCACCTTGGGCGGCCTAGAGTGTAAGCCCCACACCTCCTTCCCAAAATATGAGGATTTTGATCCATGTCAAGGCATGGTACATAGGAAGCATCCACAAGGTTCAAGCCCAACACCCATCAGACCCCAAGTCCATCCTCACACCGGTTCACCGACATGCCCCTCCCTGAACTGTGAGGACTCTGATCCATGTCAAGGAATGGTACGTAGGAATCCTCCACAAGGTTAAAGCCTGACACCCATCGGATCCCAGGTCCATCTTCACATCGGTTTGCCGACACACCCCTTCCCAAACTACGAGGACTTTGATCCATGCCAAGGCATGGTATGTAGGAAGCCTCCCTGAGGTTCCAGCCCACCCCCACCCGGTCTTTCCGACCCCATTCACGTTGGTCCACCAACACCTTGGGAAACCTAGAGTGTAAGCCCCATGCCACCACCTGAACTACGTGGTCTTTGATCCTTTCCAAGGCGAGGTACACAGGAAGCCTCCACGAGGTTCAAGCCCAACACCTAGAGGTTCTGAACCTGTTTACGTCGGTTCACCCCTATCCCGCATGACATTAAACTATGAACCTCCATTTAGCGGTAAGACGTTGTCACTCCATTCAGCGGTAAGCCCTTTTCATTGCAGCGGTAAGACGTTGTGACCTCAGTTAGTGGTAAGCTGTTGAAACCCCATCCAACGGTAAGCCGCTGACAGCCCTGTCCAATGGTAAGCTGTTGTGACCTCATCCAGTGGTAAGCTGTTGAAAACCCCAATTGATTGTAAGCTGTCATCAAATAAACTACGTGGATTTTGATTCCCTGCCATAGGGATATATAGGAATCCTTTTCAAGGCTCTAGCCCAAAACCATCATCATCCTCATGACGGTGTCATCCCATTCACCATCCCTTCCACAGAACCTTCCACCAGCCATCCTGATTCTTACCTGGGCCACCACATCCCAGTGGGATCTTGCCACCCCATTCCCCATTACAACTAACAGAATTCGAGAGGTCACCCACGTGATTCCCCCAATGGCGGTGTTCCCTCTAGGGGTTCCTCTATCTGATCCACTATAGTCAGTGTTCTGATCAGCGCGATCCATCTCCGCTAGACGTTAAACTTGCGGCATACCCTGTGTTAAACATAGGAGGCTGAGGGAAACCTCACATACATGCCCGTGGCATACGATTCCCCATGTTTGATGTGGGATTACTCGGGCTTCCATGCCCTCGAGAAGCCCTATAATAAGGGAAAGAAGACAGACGCACCAATCCCCAATGTCCAGACACACCAGTGATACCCAGCGTGACTACTCACCTAACCAAAGGCGGCTTCCTTGACCGGACCCCTTGGAATGTCCTGACAGAAGCAGTGTAATTAACTGGTGTCCATGAAGATATGGTGCCAGTAATATTTTCACAAACAATGTCTTAAATCTATGAGGGAGACCCAGACTTGGTGACGAGATCCTAGGAGGAATCCACGGAAGGAAGAACCAACATCCCATCATCCCATTTCGATCAAGGAGTAGAATCCCCTGAATAAAGAGCAAATTTCACCCGCCTTTGGAAAGTGGGAATGCGGGTCAACCGCTGCGCGTCCCCTACGTGATGGATCTGTTCCCCCCGAAGAAAGTGCCGAAGACAACTATATATCCATTAAAGAATGAGCTTTTTACATACATTTGATATAGTTTGAAATCGAGATGTACTGAATAGGTACAGAATATTCTTATGGATTCAATTCTGGATATAGGTGAAAAAGTTTCTTTATATTCTATACAATTTTCTTAACTATAACCTTCTGCAACTAGTCTAGCCTTATTTCTTTATATTATGCCAGATCCATAAACCTTGTTTCTAAACACCCATTTAGTTCCTATAGTAAAGGTGTCTCTGGGTCTATCAAAAAGTTCTCAAAATTTTTTTATTTAAAATTGATTAAGTTCTTCTTGTATATATGTTACTCAAAATTCATCATTAATTTCATCATTTATGTTCTTATGCTCAAGCTATGATAAGAATTCTTGATGTCCCACCAAGTTTTATAGAGAAGATCTAGTTTGTGTACCTCTATCTAATTATAAAAAAATATAATCTAAAGGTTGGTATTTAAGAGTCCTAAAGACTCTAGAAAAAGAAAGGATGTCACCTCAGGGTCTTTTATAGGTTCTGGTTTTGGAATTTTCTTAGAACTAGGTGACTTTTTTTTTACTTTTTTACTGTAGAATTAGACGGTTTAGAATTTAAGTTAAAAAGTTGATAAATAATCCTCATGGTTTTCTAAAGGGGTTTTAGGTTCATGTGGATTTTTCTTATCATATTTGACATGGATAGAATGTTTCTTAGTCGTGGTTCTTTTATTAAAAACTCTATATGATTTTTTAGAAGTTGAATAACCAAGGAAAATTTCTTCATTACTTTAGGAGTAAAAATTGTCAAGATTATCCTAAGTGTTAAGAATAAATACTTTGAAACCAAAAAACCTAATGGAATTAAACACATGATATCTATTATTCCAAAGTTCAGAAGGGGTTTTCTTCAATATAGGTCTAATTAAAATTCTATTAATTATATTTAATTCCGTGTTCACATTATCTTCCCAAAAGTAGGTAGGTAAGTCATATTCATTAAGAATTGTTAGAGCTATCTCTTTAAGTGTTATATTTCTTATTTCTAAAAATTAATTCTATTTATGGGACACAAGATCATAGAATTTATGGATATATCAATTTTTGTTAGAAAAAATATTCAATGTCTTGATTTTAAAAATCTTGACCATGGTTACTTCTTATGATGTTAATTATATGTTCACTTAGGTTTTATTCAAATTTAGCATACTTAGTAAAATAAGAGTAGGCTTCACTATTGGGAGCTAAAAATAATACAAAAGTATACATAGAAATGTCATTTATAGGTACATAGAAATAGTGATTCTCATTTAAACAAGAAACTTTATATGGTCTAAACAAGTCCATGTGAACAAACTCAAGATGTTGAGAAGATTAACATTATTTGAACAATATAAAATAAATTTTGTTTTATTTCACTTTTTTGATATGGGTTACGGACTATATTATTTTGGAATTCATGTATGGGTAGATCCTTGAATAACCCTTTCCTATCATGATTTCTAAGTGAGTGTATGTTACATTATCAAAATCTTATATGCCAAATCCAATATTCTATATAAAAGGTACTTTAGATTTAAACATTTTTTGAAATGAATTTATGAATATTAAAAGAATACACATTCTCATTTCTCAAAGCAATAAATACTAAATAATTTTTAGAATTAAAAAAATTACTAGCATTATTTTCAAATTTTACATGAAAACCTTCATTAAATTGTTGTGAAATGTTAATCATATTATATTTTAAACCATCAACAAAAATCGCTTTATGAATTAAAAATGATATAGGGTTTCTGATTTAGCCATGGAAAATTATCTTTCCTTTAGAATTTTCACCAAAGGTGAGATGGCCACTATAAACCTTTATCAAGTTCTTGAAGCTTGAGTAATATCTTTTCATATGTCTGGAACATAAATTTTCCATGTACCATAGAGTTATATATGAGTTATTTAAGAAGTTTCCCTATAAGAAAATGTTTCTTCCAAGAATAATTTTGGTACCCATATTTTCTTGGGTCCATATATGTTAGTAATTATGGATTTAATAAACCATAATTGATTGATAGGTTTATTATAAGTTTATTGTAAAATATTTGAAATAAAATATTTTATCAGGTCGACATGAATAAAAAATATTAGTAGAATTTCAAAAAGAGGAGTTAGGAATAAAAGTTCTCTTACTAACTCTTTTATGTTTGGGTTGATAACCCAAACTAGTAATATATTTTGGAGAAAGTTTTTTTCCTAGTATTTTAGTGAGAGTTTCTCTTCTATTTGTAAATCTCTACAAGTCTTTATTTAATTTCTCATTTGAAAATTTTAGTTTAGTATTTTATTTCAATATTTGAGCATTCTTCTCTTTTTATACAGTGAGATAAGATTCAATATTAGTAGATAAATCATGTTGTTTCTTCAGAATTTTATATTTTTATTTGAGCTCATTAAATGTATCTTAAATTATATTGAAATATTCAAACATTTCCCCTTTTTAAATATCATCATAATTTTCATATCCCAAATGATCATAATTAAGAACAAGAGATACAATATGTACCTCAGATATGTTTATCATAAATAACATATTTTATCTATCATGCTTTTCTTCATGATTCAAGTCTGAGTCACTAGAGATTTTTTTAGAGGAAATCCATGTGGATTTCATGGATTACTTATAATTTAATTCCATGATTGTAATACTTATTTTTATACTTAATCTTGCAACAATTATCCTTAACATATCCTTTTCCTTTATATTCATGATGGGTAATATCATTTGAATTATCATCACTTTTTTGGAACTTCTTCTAATTTCTTATACTATCATAATTTCCCACGTAGCTCAGTTTCCTAAATAATCTCTTCTTGTATTTGTTTTTGAAACTTCTAAAAAATGGGTCATTTCCTCATCACTATCGGCTAGTGATTTTTTATCACTATAGGTTTCAGCTTGAAATTTTTTCCTTTTCGTTTTATTTTGATGTAGTAGAATTGAAGGAAACCAATTTCCTCTTAGGTTCATCAGAATCATCATGATTAATCTAAAACTATTCCTCATATATCATTAACTTCCCAATCAATTTATTTACATTAAGTTTAATTATTTAACAATATTCTCTTATTGACAGAGATGTCTCTCTGCATCTCTCTAGAATAAATCTTAGTAGTTGCATAATTTGGTCTTTTCATGACACTAGATTTCCCATGGATCTCATTATGTTCACTCTCATTAGGTTTTATTTTGAATGCGTCATATTTAATAGTATAAGTGTTCATCCTCATATCTTTAACATTATTAGTTCCATCACGAGAAAGAAAAAAATTATCTTAAATTTCATAGGCATTTTTACTAGCATATATCTTATTAAATTCTTCATCTTATAAGGTACATTAAAGAGAATTAATATCTTTACAATTATTATTATTAGAAAGTTTAGTAGCATCATCCCAAGTATTCTTAACAGTCTGAGGAAACTCATATTTATCTTCTACAAAATACCATATTTCAAAAACCATGCATTCAATATGAATTTTCATCTTTAATTTCCCTTGATCATAGTTATTTTATTTTTTAAAAGGAGGTTCATTGGTAGAAGAACCTTCTTTTCTATTATCCATTTAAATAACTGAAATTTGAACTGACAGAAATTTAAGATGTTTAAAACAAAACTAAAATCACAGTTGAAGGGTTTTTGAGAAACCCATGATTCCAAATGTTGGTCAGAGTGAGTATCTTAAGAGGGAGTGAACTGAGTACACAATAAAAATTTCTATTAAAAAAGATATAAGTAATACCCCCCATGTAATTAAAAAATATTCCAATTAATAAAAATAGCAGACTGATATATGTTTGGATCTTTTAAGATATTTCTCAAATAATGATTGGGTCTCTGTTAAAACAATATATGAATATTACTTTAACTTTTGTGATCAGTTTACTTAATAAAAACCTTATATAAAAAATAATTAAGATTAACTATAAAAATATCATTTTTTATAGTTTAAAAAAAAATCAATTTAATGATCTGAAATAAATCAAAACAAAACACATAGTAGGATAAATATAAGTGGTTTAGTCTCAAGCTAATACATAATCCACTCCACTTATAAATCACCTGATTATAAGTAGATTATATGAAATAATCATGATCCAAAACCCAGATCAGGTATACAAGATAGCTAACTAATTGTACATGCCACACGTGGACTTATTCCACAATAACCATGGGAGAAGAATAAATACAAGCCACACAAGGACCACTTCCCCCAAACCGTGGGTAAATAAAGGTAAAGATGTTTTGAGAAGATATCTAGTATCTTAATTTTAAAGTACAAGAGACAGTTTGCATGTTTAATATATTGAGTAAACATACATTACTTGTAATGTGAAAACAATAGATAGATAGAGAAAATAAAGATGTAGAAAAGGTATATTTTCTCTATTTGATGTGCTTGGAAGCTTGAGTCTCCTTGGATATAACTTGAAGAGGAGATAGAATCATATTTATGAAAATGGAAGTAAAATAAAACATCTTAAGCTCTCTTCTCTATGACTACAGGAAAGGAAATAAATGTTATATAAGCTTCAATCATTCATATTCAGTTCAAATTAAGAATTATTCGTGTAAATATATTTTGTATGTTGGAAAATTTAACAGTTCTCTCTTCTATATGCTTTGTATATATCTGTATAACACTTTTTTTATATCACTCATGAGGTATTATGATTCTTAATATAACAATAGTATATAGGAACCATCATATGGATCTTCTGCTCCTCATTCCAGACATTGAAAAAATGTTAAATGAATCCATAAAATATTTTAAGAAAAATCATTAAAATAATCCATAGAATTAAATTCGATAATATAGATGTTAGAAAAAGTTAATTTAAAATAAACAGAAATAGTGATAGTGACTCTTCTAAATGATGAGACAACTTTGGCAGTGACTTAAACTGGCGGTGAGTCATACCAATGGTGACTCATATTAGTGGTGACTTGTTTTAATGGTGATTAACCTTAGTAATTTTCTAAATTCCTTAGTAGTAGGTAATGTATGATTGCAGATGATCTTTAACAGTGATTCAAGTCTGATGGTAGGTATTTCAGCATTTAGCCAAATTTTTATCCTAGTTGCGACTCATTGATGATGGAAAGAGTTTTCAACACTTTATATAATTTTTATGATTCAATACAGGGTCAAATATGATAATGGGACTTTCACATACTTAACTAAAAACCCATTCTAACGGTGAGTCTTTACTAGCGGCGACTCATCCTCAATAGTGAGTAGAGTTTGACAATGGGTCTTTCCAATAATTATCCAGAGTTTTGCTAACCTGACTTATATTATAAAATTCTACAAAAAACATAAAACCTAAAACTCATTAATAACATAATAAAAATTATTTTTTTGATCATGGAAACAAGTGTAAAAAAACTCTCATTAATAGGGAAGACAAATTATTGGCTCAATAGCCAAAGAAGTGGAAAAAATTTCTAGATCAATTGGATTAATAAAGTCAAGTGATCAAGAGGGATGTATAAATTATTTTCAAAATTATTCTAAAAAGGATCATAGAAAAAGTTTGAGTGATCATAAAATTATTTTTTTAGAAGATACATTTTTTGGAATATTAAAAGTTATGTTGCATTATTTTCTCAAATAATTTGTTTCTCTTATTTGTGGGACTTTTGAAAATTAAAAAAATACACCACTCAGTTTGAAGCTGAAGTGGATAATTTTGATAAATATTTAAGATAAATATCTCTAACATACGTAAATCTCTTTAAATATGTTCATGTAAATTATGGTATAATTGTAGAACTTAAATACGGATGTTCGAAATTTAAAGATGAGTGGATCAATACAGTATATGGGATGTATGAAGGTATAAAATAATTTAAGAATAAGATCCATGAATTAGTAAAAAAATAAAAAAATATTATTGATGTCAAAAATGAAGAACTTGATATAAAATCCAAAATAATCAAGGATCTTGAAACATTTATTCAAGAGAGAATTAAAATGCATGATGGATAGGTTTAAAGAATGATGAAATATTATGAAGGGAGAGTTAAATTGATTAAAATTTTTAGGAAAAAACTCATTATGAAGTATCTTGAATTGAAGATTAAATTTTCCAACCTTGAAATGAAACTTGTTGAGCCTTCAACATTTAAGAATATAGTAGATTCTACCACATGTAATTCTAAGGATGTTTTAGGTGTCACTAGACATCAATATTATGGAATAAAGATCATTTCATCACATGATGATCATTCACAAGATGAATCAAAGAATAAGGTACCATATATACCTTATTGCAATGTTATGCAAGATTTAATACAAATCACAATTCAATACATTCTTATTTTACTAATTATGAAATATAATCCACCCTGGAGTTGATTTTACATGGAAACCACTTACGAACATTGCTATTTTATTCTAGCTTTTCTATTTTGACTAATATACAACTATAAAATGTAATAATATGGGGGGGGGTGGTTAAAATTAATTATATATTAATATATAATTTAAAAAAAGACACAAAGAATAATAAAAAAGACATGAAAGTTAGTATAAGAAGACTATTGCTCTTGGAAGTTCATAATAAATCAATAATTGTTATGAAAATATAATCTCAATATTTTATTCAACATGGAATAGCAATCCACACCCTCATTTGAATTATAATTATCCAACACCGATAACTCTTCATGTATTATAATAATTTTCTACATCAAAATCTAAGTCAAACTCTATCATATGAATGACTTTAATATTAAAGGGAAGGAATATTTCACAATATGGAAGAAGAACTCAAAAATAGAGAAATAAGGGTGAAGACTCACCATAATCACTTGAACCACCATTGACATTCTTATAATAGAGTAAATAAATAACATGGAACAATAATATCTCAAGTAAAACTACTTCCTCCCTAAACTTATATTGAGGTTAGTTATCCATTTTCATAGAGATGATAATCACAGAGAGGGAGAAAAAAAAATGATAAAAGAGAAGAGAAATATGAGAGAATAATAGAAACTAATATAAATAAAAAGTGTATAAAAATGTTACAGCTATAATACCCAATATAGATAATAAATAATTCCTAAATCACTTAAAGGATATGGAAGTAGAAATTTATAGGAAAGGGGTAAGGGAGAGTTTCACTCCAAAACTTTTCCTATAATATTTGGAATGTATTTAGACCATTTAATGGAAGAATATCAAAAAGTGTCTTTCATGGACTTTATTCCTCTATATATTTCACATTATATCTCCTACATTCAGATTTATTATCTATATGTTTTCATAGTTATGATAAAATTACTTGAGAAAATTTTCCTCATCCAAAATACTACTTGAATTCCATTTTTTGGTTTCCCGTGCCTTTATGGCCTTGAAAAGTCCAAAATACTAACTAGACATAATAATGAAAAAACATTCTCTGGCTTATTCTATATATTACTTCAAAGATTCATCTTATCTATACCTATCATTTTTGATTTGTTGGTACATATTCAAAATTCATCCAAACATTGCATATATTTTGAGGCCCGTCTTGTGAGATTTATTTGGGCATAAAATTACTGAATTTTTATCCTAATACTATTGAATGAGCTCCATTCAAAAAATATTGAAGACTAAAATAATGGAATTTCACATTTTTTATATTAAAAGTGTTGTTCAAAATAAAAAACTATTAAAAATACTTAAAAACCAATAATTAAGCCTTTTTTTCAATTACTCTCAATTCATTAGTAAAACATAAAAATGTGAAAAATACCCTTAAATTAAAAAATTTATGGGATTAAAACAATTAATTATAGAAAAACATATATGATAATATAATATTCATCATTCCACAACATTTAAGCATTGTACCTCGGGTAATTATCTAATATCCACATCAAATTCATACAAAAATCAATAGTGATAGAATCTCCAAGATTATTTGGAAAATAAAATTATATCATTTCTCATCAATGAAAAAAAATTCCCTTTCCTTTTTTATATCCCACATTTAAAATTTTTTATCTTAAAAAACCCATCCATGAAATAATCACACAAACCTCATATTAATATTTTATGCGACGCTCAACTCAAGTTAAATTAAATAAATATTAATAGCTAGACTTAAAAAATTCATGTATTACCATGGTCTCGTGAAAATTCACAACTCTCTACACCATGAGAAATAAAAATATTTTCAATAATTTGTTATTTTCTATGATATTTTTATAACTAAGTGTTGGTGAATAATTTTTTTTAAAATTTAAAGGCTAAAAATATTAGGTTAAACTCTTAAGTGCCATGAATGAAAATTAAAGTGAAAACATAGGAGTATCCTTAGTCATTCCCCCTTATAGAATTTATAGTACACACCTTTTTCTAATATGGTCCATGAGTCAAAAATGAATGCAGTGAAGGTTTCTTTGTAATTATCTGTTTGTTTTTGTTTTTTCCATGATGGATGAGGTGAAAATCGAATACAATGAATGAATAAAAATTCATGACCTATATTCTTAAGATGTTAATGATTAATAAAAGTGATAACAATGAATAATTAAATCTCATATCTATTTTCTATATTTCCTTTTATCTTTTTCTTTTATATTTTTATATTAGGATGATACAAATGAAGTAAAATTAATAATGACATTTTTTCATTCATAAAATACTCAGAATATTGAAACACCCCTTACACCACCCTACAATGATCTTCATACCAATTAATACATGTTAAAATCAATTCCTCCACACTTAAGCATGAAATATTCATGATAAAATAGTAAGTGTCAAGGTATTTAAGGGAAAATAGCCTTGTAATGTGGATTAAGTTTATATGAAAATTATTGGATTCTAAAGGATAAAAAAGAGTAGATATAAATTCAGTTATGTATTTTAATATATGTATATCAAAATAAGTGCCTAAATTATATCAAAAAAATTTTATGAACTCCAAATATTTGGAATAGAAAAATCAAAAGTTCCAATTCACACAAAAAATCTAAGTTTCCCTCAAGAAAGTGTGAGTATTTGGAAGAATATGTCAAAATGGTTCATAATAACTCACATCATGGGAAAAATATTTTGATTTAGTGTTTCATGTTCATGTATTTAAAAAATTTGGTTAAACTTTAAAAAACAATTGAAAATGAAATCCAAGGAAAAAGATTCCAAATAAATATTTAAAAAATAAATTTCTTCCAAACTCAAGAAAAATATCTCATAATAAATTTAAGAATAAAATGTGATAAAAAAAATATTAATTTAAGATTCGAGTTCTTAAAAAATAAAAAATAAAAATAAGAAGGAAACAAATAAACTTTTGTGAAATTTTACAGTCCCCTCACACTTAAATTTAGATACCCTTCATTTAAGTTTCTCAAAATAAAAAAAATAAGGGAAAAAACAAAATATAATGAGAAATAAAACATGGGATTATTTTTAGTGGAAGCCTTGATTTAAGCCCCCAGATATTACCAATTTAAAACTATAAGAAACCAAGAAACAAAACATAAAAACATTTATTAAAAAAAAAGAGAAATGGAATGAAATATAAAGGGACATGGATTGGTTTAGACCCCTAAGTGATTACAAGATTTTTACTGCCCCAAATCATTTAGTTCCAGAAATTTATCCCCCATATTTTATTTCTCCCAAAATCCATAAGTGGATGCTAAGAGTGGGAACCACCATTATAAAGAACAAATTCCCCAACCCCAGAAGAAAAGAATGAGAGAATTTGAGGTGTAGAGGTAAAGGGAAATTAATATATAGTGGTTCCCTATTTTGTTCACATAGAAGAGTGGTTTCCACTAGTGGTGTAGTTATTAGAATATAATGTGACCCTCCAATTTTTTGGTTGAA
The DNA here is from genome assembly GCA_963277665.1 of Viscum album. Lineage (NCBI taxonomy): Eukaryota > Viridiplantae > Streptophyta > Magnoliopsida > Santalales > Viscaceae > Viscum > Viscum album. Next base: position 1,479,164,007 of record OY728166.1, read on the forward strand.
AAAATGCTTCTTCAATGATTTCCATTGATGTATAATTGTACTCATATGTACCAATGTACAATGCAACTAGCTCCTCCATTATATCCTTAAAATATTTCCCCTTTTCATTTTCTTCATCATCCTCCAAGTCGATCCATATTTTTGATTAATATAAAAATTTAAATTAGCACGAGGTAGATATAAATTCATTTTGAATAAAATTATAAATAAATTATTGAATAAAAACATTATCTCCTTGAGTAGTTTCATCTACAATTTCTTCTTCTTTGATCAGTTGAACTCAAAGTTGGGTTCTTGGAGTTGGAGTTTGGTAGTCAATATTGTCCATTCTTTCTTGACATTTAACCACATTAGTGATATATTCTTATAGAGTAAGAGAGATGTAGAAGGGTTAAAATTATTCATTTTAAAATATGGGAGGATCACTTAGAATTTAAGTACATAAAAAATTATTAAAATATTTTTCTAAATCCTTTTTATCTCCAATAACAACATCAACTAGCACGTCCACTTCAAGAACCATTTAAAGAAGTGGAAAAGAATGTCCAGATGATATATATTAAATTTTCTTCCTCTCGTCCTTCTCATGATCTTCAATTATGAATGTTAGTGAAATTATATTAACCTATTTTTTATCTTTCTTATATTGTTTCTTCCACCATAAATATTTTGTTTCATGAATCTAAGTGAAGAGATAGTTCAATTACTTGCCCAATTCATCCAATATTTTAACATTGACATCACATTTAATCTTCAAATATTATATCCATTTAGACACATAATCATGCCAAGTATATGAAAAAAGACAAAAATAATCCATCTTGACCTAATAAATAAATTATATGCAATAAAATTTTATTTTTTAAAAAATTTATGATTTGTTTGGTTGAAAAATAGAGTGTGAAAGATCTTGAGTATCTTAAAAATAGTGATAAATTTATTATTGGTAATAGTCACAATTCCCACTTTAATAAATTATTATTTTCCTAAGTATATAGTATAGTGTGAACTCTAGGGCTGATCACACAGAAAGGCCACTTACAAACACTTTTCTTATATTATCACTATTGTATTAAAACTAATATATAAATAAAAATATAATAGTATAAAGGGGGAGTTGAAATGTATATAGTATATATATTCATGAGAAAATACAGAAAGAAAAAACAACACACATCAAAGTTAACTGAATAAGACTATTTCTCTTAGGATTTAATAACAATGAAATCATTTTAATAAAAATGTAATCTCAATATTCTATTCTTGTGTCCTATAACACCACATCCTCCTTGTTTTAATTTTAATTTTCCCACTATGAGAAGTCTATATGTAAGATAATAGTCTTTTAAATCAAGGCCCATGTCAAAATCCCATGTATGAATGACATAAATATTAAAAGGAATAAATATTTGATAACAAGGAAGAAGAAATCAATAGTAGAGAAAATGAGGTGAACAATCACCATAATCAATTTAACCACCATTGATATTTTTATAATAGAATAAATAAATAACATTAAAGTGCAATAACCCAAAGAAAAATACTCCCTTACTTGAAAAATTGGGAGTTTAGTTCTATATTTTCATGGATATTAGATTCACATGGAGGGAGAAACCCAAAAGAGAAAATAAAATAGAATAATGGGAGAAGAAGAGAGTATAATATATTTAAAAAGTGTAGGAAACTATTATAGTAGTAAGACTATACTTAGATAATAAAAAATGGTGAAATAAATTAAAGGATGTGGAAGTATGAATTTTTTAAATGTATTGAAAGAAATATTCACTAAAAAATATGTCCTTTCAAAGGTAGAATGTATGAGAAACATTTAGTAGATAAATATTGAAAAGTTACCTCTATTGATGTTATTAAAATATGTTTGGTTCATGATCCCTCCAACTTTTAGCTTCATGGGAAATATGTATTCAGAGTTATGATAGAATTACTCAAGGAAATTTCTATGGAATGGAAGAATGTTCAAATTCCAAATTTTTAGTTACCAATTACATTATTAAGAATCTTCCTTATTCCCTTATCCATATTCCTTCAAATTCTCATCCCATTTAGACTTTCCATTTGTGATATGTGGGACCATATTCAAAATTCATCCAAACTAGTCATTGATTTTTAGGTTCAAATTTTGAAATTTATTTGGGACTCAAATTATCATATTCATCTCCTAGTAAAATTCAATGAAATTTATCCCAATGAACACAAAATCTTATAAAAAAGGAATTTAAGAATTTGGGTTAGTAAAGAAATTGTTCTGTCTGAAGTACAAAATAGATTAAAAATACATAAAAATAAACAATTTGGCCATTTTCATAATTTAACTCAATTTATTATTAAAACCTAAAAATGTGAAAATTACCATGAAATGAAAAAATTAGTGTGATTGAAACATTTAATAAAATAATAAAATCTATGAAAATATTAGCTTTATCAACTTCCCTTGTAATCTTTGAATGGGACTTCCTTCAAGAATTTCCCAATGTTTTTTTTTTCATTTTGATCTCCTTGCATACCCAGAGTCCCATTGGATCTATGGATATTGACAATGTATATATAAGTATTTTTCAGTTCCTTATTTAATTATATTTCTAATCATCATAAGGATGCATGTGCATCCACAATATAAATATTCTTTCTATCAACAATATTTCTTCGACAACCAATATATCTTCATAGGGAGATTATACAAATTTGTCCCTATATTAGCTAAACTTCATAGATAATTAACATACCTACTTATAAGAATTACTAAACTCATTTTGAGCTCATATGATCTCTGTAAATATAGAATATATTCATTCTTAGAAAGTCTAGAAACAACTGAATTAAATGGAAGTACGATCGGTCTCTGACTCTATTTATTCTTTCCAATAATTCATCTCACTCAATATTATATAAAAAATTAGAGTTACATCCTATTATTACTTTATCATTAATACACAGATTAAAAACAACTTCAAATCCGTATGATATCTTTATTCTTATTATTTGAGAGTTCCCAGTTATTTACTAATGACAGGCTCTTGGTTTTTCAAGTCTTCAACACCAAGTTTTCTATATCCATTATCTTTTAAACATAAGTCACCCAAAATTTATTCCCTGTATTTTAAAATATAGAAAAAATAAAAACAAATTGGTTTCGTGATCTCATTTACGTTTTCTCTCACCTTTCTAAAAAATGTTTTTCTCCAAAGATCCTCACTATTCTTTTTTCCTCATCAATGAGGGTCTCTTATAACATTATAAGAATACCCTTTATATTTACTTCCTCATTTTCTTCTTCTCATATCTGAACATTATATTCCATATAATTCCAATAGACCCATGTACTATTAATCTCCTCAACACTATATCCATTTAAACCCACAACTCAAAATCCTCCATATCTATATGGTAAAATATATAACATCACCCTTATGGGTAGACTCCTTCACTAGAAGCTTGTGAGATTAAATAAAAACATGAGACATATAAGTATGTTTTTCAAAAAAAAACTCTTATCTCAAAATACTCTAACTTAGTTCCATATTAAATTTCAAAATCTTAAAACCATGATATCCAACTCTTACATCGACATATTTCATTTTCAGATTTAATTAATATGGAATTCTCTCTATTTAGGATTGATATATTTCTAAAAAAATCATCTTTCCTTGATCTTCTGTTTTCTCAAACATCGAAATTGAATCTCAATATTTTTCGGATATTTAAATGAAATAAGTTGAAAAAAATGCATCAATAGATTTTATTTCCATTAGAATTATGTAATTCTGTAAAAACAATTTTTTTGATTTAAAAAGTCTCTTAAAATACCTCTATTTGATCTTCTATTTTAATAATTTGAGGTTCAATAGATAAATAATTTAGATATTTTATCATATATTATTTTTGATATTTTTATATATGGTGAAATATTCATGCATCATCCCAATCATTTTTTTTCTTCCGAATTTAATTTTATAAAACACTTTTTTTTCACTTAGTAGGATCCATAGGTTATTTTTCTTTTCTTAATAACTCTAAAAAAGTAACTAAGTCAAAATTTATGAAAACTATGAAATATCATATTAGATTCAAAAAATTTTATAGTCTTAAATGTTTCCAAAATTCATCTAACTCAAATATCATATGCCGACTGCAAAACATTATATGCTGCATTAAATTTATTACATGTAGGATGATTCTCTTATGAGAAGCTAAAACTTCTTACATATAGATAAATATTCTTATGTGATCACAAATTTCATATTGATGAAATAAATATCATATTTTTAGCACAATTATATTAAACCTAGATCAATTCACTTACATATAGACTAATTAACTTTCATGTAGATAAAATATTTCTTGTATACGATAATTTCTATTCCTTTTTTCCAAATTCTATCTTGAGAATAGAAGTTCTATATTTCATAAAATAAACTACAATAATATTAAAATAATCTATAATCCTTCTAAATCAACTCAAGTCACTTCAAAAAAACTCTAAATAATTCTAGGAATAATTAAAATAATTCTTATCTAATTAAATATCATTCCAAAAACTCACGCCATGTAAAATAAAAAAATGGATCATTCTTCAAGAAATCATATACACTTAAAACTATATCGATATTATAATAATTTCAAACCATCATCTGACTATTGATTAATTCTGATTTCAACATTAAATAATAAAAACATACTAGGTTGGCTTCCTCACAACTTACCACTAACTTTTATTTCTTTATACATAGGTCTTCAAGCTCTCTAAGAAGCCATATGTACTTTAAATTATCCAAGATATTGTATGAAACATTTGAACACTTACTTTAGTGATTATAATTTCTTATCATAAAGATCAAAACTTTCAATAATCTAGGTTTTCCCTTTTCCTTTCTATATAGTGGAATTAACTCACCCCATATATCATTTTTTGGATAGTTCCTCTATCTTGTGTATCACTTGTCTCTTATATTTTTGAATATCATTGAAACAATCATTTAATATCATAACTATTATTCTAGAGCCTTTCTAGATAGATGTTTAAATAAAACAACACTTATTTCCTTTAACAATCATGTATGGGAAACACTCACTTTTTCATATGGGTGTAATATCACTAAATAACCCACTTACATATCCTTTGAAAGCATACATATTAAAATGATTTATTGAAAAAAAACAATGACACAACAAAGGGAACATCAATCTACCTCTATGGATTTTTTTCTCAATATTTTAAACTTATAAATACAAGTGATGCATGTTAATATTCTACAATAAGTTCATTTTTCTTATCCCCCTTAATGATAACAAATACAAAATATGAAAAAGTTTTTCACTACCATTAAATGTACACCTTTCTATTTTATCCAAGGGGATGTCTTATGAGATAAACGTTTTATCCCACATACTCATTTAACTTTAAGAACCATATTTTCTTATTAGTTTCTTTGTATTTACTTGCTATCTCCTTTTCTGGAGGATTCTATATAGTCATTTTTAGATAAGGATGACATTGTATATTTCATATCAATGAGCCTTATGTAACTCATATCTAATTCTAAATGTGATATATTTCTGTAGAAAACAAGTTACAATTTATCAAAGTAACAAATATGTCCATTCAATTTTTTCAATGTGATACTAACACATAAATTTATCTCTTTAGGGCTGTTAACATAAATTTTCATGATAGTTTATAAACTTTCAATCAAATTAAAAAAATCATCAAAAAATTCTAGTGAAATTTATTTCACTTACCCATTTTTTTATACAATCACTTCCCCTCAATTAATAGAAAAATAATAAACCATAAGAGGGATCATAGAGTGAGTATCTTGCCTCAAAATTCATTATTTTCTAGTAAAAAAACAATATATTTTTATTAAAATAATTAATACATATCATCCTTTAATTCTTTGATAGACCCCCTCAAGGGATGGTCTCTATAATAATTCATCTTCAATTTCATTATTCAAAATTCAGATAAAAAAGTGTATGAATAAGGGTGGTCACCAAAAACTCCTAAATTGTATTACTAGTTTTTAGTCTTCTTCCTCATCCTAGAGAGTATCATTTCTTTTAAGCTATAAAATGTTTTATCTTTTTTATTATTTCTTTTTTATTTATTTTTGAAACATATTCACCTTTTAGAAACATGGTTTTATCTTACTTATCATTTTTATTCATAGTTGGAAATGTATTCCTTGTTTGAGCTATAAAAATAAATTTACTCATTTAATCTTGGTATAAGTTTATAGTTTATTTCATCCAATAAATACATATGATCATTATATCATTAGGTACATGATCTTCATTCCTTTTCAATGTGTTCTTATTATTTATATCAATATTTATGGAACTTTAAATTGATGCTTATTTTCCTTTTTCCGTTTTCAAATACTTTTTACTATACGACCATGTTATTAACTTTTTTTGACTGTGTATTACTAGATTACACCATGTATATAAAATTTATTTCATATTCACATTACCCCTCATGAGAAACCTCTATAACTCATCATTAGTGATTTTTTCCACCATGTTAATGTTATCGTGCATTTCATTGATAGAATCTTTATTGATGTCCATATTTCTCCCATTATATTTACAAATACTCATGTCTATTTTTCAATGGAATATAATTTATCCTTTCCTAACACAATAGAAACATATTTCTTATATAGTGTGTTATCTTTACTATCCTTGATCACTCTCTTCTTAGGTGTACAGTTTTCAGTGTTCTTCACTAGTTTCTTACCCAATGTAGAATTTATTTTATTTGATACCATTATTCTTATACTATTTTGGATTCATATTCATAATAGTATAATATTTATGATTGGTTTGAACATAAAAAAATTCATCATATGTGTGGTAATATAGGTTACATTATTTAAATAAATTTACAAGGCTCTAAAATCAATTTATAATAGATAGATTATTTCAATTTTTTGAATTTTGTCCAATAGGTTTCTTTTCAACTCTAGTTATACTCTCTCTTGATTTTAGCCTTATAAAACTTGTGTTAATAGAAATATTATGCCAAAATTTGGTGGACCTATGGAAAAAACTCCAACAACACCAACAATGACCAAAAAATATTCTTTCCTTCTATTCTTGGATCAATATGTCCATATTTACTAATTTGTTTCCATTGGATAGATTTACCATATTTTTGGGTTTGATTAGGATATCAGCTCTTTTAACACATTCTCAAATCCACCCATGATATATTGGTGGATTTATTAGCATTTGTACTAACCCAAATTTGTATATATTTTTTCTATTATACATAATTACATTTTAGAAATGATTTAGTAGTCATAACTTTATTAGTGTAGTGGTTTACCATATTTTATGAGGATGAGGTGGAGGCTTCTATATATTTTCTCATACTCTCTTTACCACAAATATGAATCACTTTTGAGGTAAAAAAATTCTTAATGATTTCAGTGTGATCTCTTTTTTTCTCATATATTTTGGAAAGTATATCTTTGTTTTATTCCAAATTCTTTAATTTTACTTCAGGATCCAAACAATTCATGTTGAGGGAATATTTCTCATCCTCAACCAATTTTAACCTCTATTACTAGCCCGAATTTATCTTATTAACTTTTCCATCACAATTATTTGTTATCTATTGAAGTGAATTTTTATGGATGTTTACTCTCCCTACTTTCACATCCTACTGTGCATCCCCGGCATTCACTACGACTTTATAAAGCTTATATAATGCATGGAATACCTTAGTGAAAAAATATTTAGAAAAATATATCTAAAAAAATATTAATTTAAAATTTTAATAAATCAAAAAAGATTTATCATTGAAAAGTGAAATTATGTCTCCATTTTTATTCACCAGTTTTCAAGAATTGGTGTATTATTTCAATATTCATAATCCTAGAGTGTGATATAGGATTCTTGAAGACGTTAATAGAACTTATACCATCATATTATATTGTTAAATTTCTAAATTAAAATCCATAATCTAGTAATACATGTTTTTTATATAAAATATATGAACAACTACCACCTACAACTATATTATCGACTTCAATAGTAGATAATGTAATAAAATTTTTCTTCTTAATATACCATGAAAATAGATATTTTCCAAAAAATTATATTCCAAAGGTTCTCTTTTTATAAAACTTGTGATAACAAAAATAAATATTTGAAAAACAAAAAAAATTAAAATGAATAACCCTTAGAACAGAATAAAAAAAATATTCAAAGTACTCTTGAGTTATTTAAAAATCCTTTAGACAATGCTAATGTAAGTTTCCTAGGTGTTTGATTGAAATCTAAAACACATAAAAACAACATAAATAGTGTCAATATGACTATAAATAAGGTAAAATATGCTTCCATTAAATCCTCTCTAAAGATATTTGTTCATTAGTTACCTAGTTTCTTCCAAATTTTGTTCATAGTTCTTACTAATAGGAGTCACACTTACCTTAAAAATACCCATTCAGTTTTTTTAAAACCTATAATTTTTTTTAATTTGAGTAAGAATGAACCCATATTTGTTTTGATAAACTTAAAAGATAAGAATAATTTAAATTCTCCCATTTTACTCATTTTAAACTCAGATTTTATAAGTTGGGAAAAGTTATTTCATGAATAATATTTTTAATAAAAATAATCATACCATCAATATAGATTTAATATATTAACATATATTTTGAAACCATTTTAATGGAAAAAGTAGGATACACATTACCTTTAGTGAATCCTTAAAAATAATAGGGCTAATACCCACATTATATGCTTTGAGATCCTTCTTAAAACCATTTAATGAATTAAAAAATGTAGAAAATAGGATTTTAAAAAGAAAGATGAAAAAATTAAGGGGTTTCACTAAAAAAACATCCTCAATAATAACAATATTCAAAAAATAACTTTTTAAGATGTATTTGGTATAGTTTTAATTCTATATGTTCTTTTAAAGCAATCAATATTTTAATGGATTCTGTTTATCTACCAGTGTAAAGGTTTCCTTATAATGAATACCTTCATCTTGACTATAACCTTGAGTTAAAAATATTGATTTTTTTTCTTATCACATTCCCTAATTCATCACTATGTACTAATAGTGAGATATTATTTAAGCCTTTCTATAAATTCCCAATCTTAATTTATTTTAAATTGATTAAGATATCATTTCATGGATATTACCAAATTTTCATGATTAATATCTGTAGTAATGTTATTTGATTCATGATCTAACAAGTAATCTTGATGTTTAAACTATTTTCTCAAAGAATCTATTGTTTAAAGTCCTTTTTTAATACCAATTACTACAACATTGAACGGATAGTTTTTTAAATCTTAGAGGTTTTAGACAAAGAAGTGCTCAGTTATTCATAATCATATTTATAGTTTTGTATGACTTTAAAGTCACTTCCTTGTGATTTATTAAAAATAAAACAACTTTTCCATTGGTCTTGTAGGTAACATTGATATTCAAAATTGATATATAATCCTAAATGTCATCAACATAGGCTTTGGTCACATGTGGGTATGTACTATCGAAACTAACATAAATTGATTCTCCCATAACATAGTTCCTTTATTAAAAACACTTTATTCCTTATTAGTGGTTGAATATAAAAGAAACCCCCTCACCAAACATTATTACAAATTTTTTAGGTTCTCTTTTATATTTATAATATAGAATTTTAGTCCATAAACCTATAAGTCACCTATCTTATGTTTTAAACTATTTTATAATTCATATGGTGACTTCTTTAAAAACAATTTTTATTAGAACCTTATTTATTAAAAAAGAAGTTCTTATTATAACCAAAACCCAAAAAAATAGATAAGAAAATTACACTCATTGAGCATTGACTGGGCTATTTATTATAGATTTTTTGATTATCCTTTCAAAACAATATTTATTGATGTATTTTAGGGGAAGATAAATTATGATTATATTCAAGTTTTGTGAATAAAGACATAAATTTTTATTCTTTAAACTGACGATCATGGTCAATTATCAACATTTTTATGATGTAGTTTTCAAATATTTTTTACACATAATAAAATAAGGGAAATATTCTTTTTTTAATATAAAATGTATATGAATGTAAATATTGAGTGTCCATAAACAATGAAATATGTATAATGATTTGCAAATAGACTAGGATATCTAAATGATATAAGTAGATTCATGTGAACCAACTCCAGTGGTTTATTGGTATACACCTCTTTTTTGGGTTTAAAATAAATTTTATGCTACTTACCCCTTCTAAATAGGTTATAAAATTAATTGTATGATAATTATAGATTTTAAAGATTTTTAACTAACCATATTTTAGTATGTTTTCAATTTAAGTGATCATTATAGTATCTAAGTCCCAATTTCAAAGACAATATTCTCTATGAAAATAACTAAGGATGGAAATATTCTAGGGAAATAGTAAATATAAATTAATAGTTAAAGAAACTTCATTTCTATTTTACAATGAAAACTAAATTATGACTTTATATAAATATTATATGTATCATTCCCATATTTAACCTAATAACCATCATCACATAACTCACTAATTCTATAAACCTATAAATTAATATATAAATAAATAATACTTTTTCAAATAAGTATAGAATCATAAATACCCACATTTACAAGACCAATTATTTTATATTTTTCATTGTATCAAGTGTATCATGTATTCCATTAACTTTTACTAAGATTTTAAAGCTGGAGTAGCCACAAATCTAGTGTCTTGAACACCCACATTACAAGAACCAAATATTCACACTTTTTATCTTTAGTCATGAGTCCAATATTAATGAACTTTTGGTACCAAAATATATTTGGATCCACAATAGTTAGTAATAAGTTATTTTGACATATTGATTTTTCTAAAACATTTATCATAAACAAAAGAAAATATCTTAAAAAATAACTATCTTTGAGGTCCAAAACAATCATAGTTATTTCAATGTCATTATCTAGAGAAATTTATTTTAGTCCAACACTTATTATAGATAGATATATTATTTCTAGGAGTATAATTATAACTATGAACAAAATGATTTATATAATCATCATTTCTTAGGTTGGTATCCTATACTAATTTAGGATCTGGGTTATTTTTAAGATCATAAAGTTTTCCCCCTAAAGTCTCTTTTCCTTCAATAAAACTTCCTAAATATGTTTTATATTGATCATTTTTAGGATTTTTATTTTCATAATTTTTTTCCAAATATTCTTTATTGGAAATTTTAGCTTGGAGAGTATCTTTTTTTTTCTTTCATTACATGTGCCATTTTAAAATATTTATACTTGAATTTAATTTAATTAAATTTTTATTAAAGCATATAATGATACCATTTCAATTCGTTAGTAGGCACAAAAAATTCATAAATAATTTCATTGTTTAAAAATAAACATAAGTATAAGGCACCTCAGAGTGTGAATCTATAAAATAAAAATTTGCCTTCTCTACGGATGCATCCTAGCCACTTTTAATTGAGTCACTGGAGATAATTTTTGAAACACTCCAAGTGGTTATATTTTTATATTCATTTGGATATATACCATTCTTATATTTATTTTTAAACTTTAGATTTAGATAGTTATATTTAATTTTCCCCTTCTTGTGTCACTCATAATAAATAAATTTATTGAAAAATAAGGTTGTATGATAATTTGTTTGATAATCAGTAAAGCTTAATAATTATTGATGACTGTGAAGGATATGTGTTCCCAGAAGGTTATGAGAATAATTTTTGATAATCAATAAATTTTATATTTTTTAAATAAATGATGATGTGATAATGTTTAACATATAATGTAATCAAACATGGAGATTGAAATATAATAATGATTGACATTGGAATATATGGTAATAAGGTTTCAAGATGTTCATAAAAGATATAGATAAGAGGTGAATATGGAATCACTTGAGGAGATATGTAAAAATAAACCTTGATATCTCTATATATTAAGGACATGACTTCAAAATATCAATATTGAGGTGCAATATGAAATCTAGACTAGATGGATTTTTGATGATGTTTAATGTGATAATTCAATTACATTCTAGATTTCTAAAAAGTTGAAGGTTATAAGGTATTATATTTAGATTAATGGAATAATTATGGTGAAATAAGACTTGACCATGCAATGGCGAGATTTACTATTACATGGTGCATTAGGAAATGTAAATTATGGATAAGTTATGGGAATTTTGGAAGCTATTTAAATCATGGGGAAATTTAGTCTAAAATGGCCATACTGGCCATGTCATGGTAGATGAAGTTTTAGAAAAGTTAAATTGATCAGTATAGTGAATGAATTGGAGAACATGAAATAGAATGAAATATATTTTACTAGGAATTTTAGTTATCATGGTGGTTTAATACATTACTAAAAAGGAGAGTTAAACCACTCCACATCCTAGAATGCACTATTTTGTGATGAAAAAACCCTGTGTAAAACAAGGTACAACAAAATGGATGTAATCGTAGATGTTTTGGACCTCACGTAAGAATTCTTAGACTTCATATGTGATTAATTGGTCTGTTTGTAAGTACCATCAAATCTTTGGCAGAATCCTTTAAGGTTAGTCGTAAAAAGTTCATGGAGAAGTACTAAACCATCGAAGAATATGTTTTAAGTATTAGAGTTTTTTAATTTGAAGTGAAAATGGATAAGCAAGTTTGGAACAATCCATTTTGAAGTATGTTTTACCTAGAGAAGTGTTATGTCATGTATATTTGAGTACCACACCATTTCATGACACAAATTGACCCACCAGGATCTTGGTTAGGTTGGTGGTATACTGAGAGTGACACCCCATCCCACCTCCAATAGTTCATATGAAGGTGACTTGAACCTAGTAGGCATGACAAACAATATGGGACACCTTAATCATATATCAATATGCAATAAAAAACATATCTAATTCATAAAATAATTAGAAATACCAGTAGGTTATATATATACATTAACAACTGAACAATATATAAAACATGCATGGGACACCAATAAACGAAAATCTCTATGTAGAAAAATTAACTAGGAAAGTACATATGATAAGTCACTGAATATGATAGAAATATGGAACTAAAAATATTATCCTCTCTATGTACACTCTTATATTAATATCCTATATTAATGGTCACAAACACCATAAAAAACCATCATTCTCTATCATTCACCACTAATAATCACCAAGATTTAGCCATGAACAAGACAACTCAACTATACATCCATCAAAACTATCTCCAAACCTATGTTTCATCTGCATAGACACAACACATATGGGAATAAATCCCACAAAAGGATGAGTATAAACATACATAGTAGAAAACCTTAAAAAAAGAAAATACCGAACAAAAGGACACCTCTAAGACCCCAATACTATAGAGTAACCAAGAAAAAAAAGAAGGGATAAAAATGTGCACTATGACTAGAAGTCTTAAGGATACAACGAAGGTCCCAATAATATTAGATAAAATCCATGAAATTCATACCATACACTACTAAAAAACACACTTTTAACAATACTAGTAATAGTATTTATACGTTCTTAAAAATCACTGAATTCCAAATCAAGGTTAAAAGGAGACCTTTATCAGCTCTTTTCTTTAGCACTGATAAAGGCCCTTTTTATCAGTAATTTTATTTTTCACTGATAGGGACCCCATTTATCAACACGTTTTTCTAGAAATGGTAAATGCTTTTATTATCCATTATTCTTTTATAGCGTTTATAAAGATTGAAAAAAATTATTTTTTATACCCTTTATCAGCACCTGGTAAACCCTTTCTCAGTACTCTAACTGACTGCCACACACCCACCCCTTCCTTAGTGCTAGACAACTACTCACCCAACCGTGTGCACTTGGATTTGATCACACAACCTCCATGTTCTAAGAATACCTCTTTACCACTAACCTACATTGTTTTATTGTATGTTATGATATTTATATTTATTTATATATTTTTACATACATATTTATTATTATTATTATAGATATAATTATTTTTAAACACATTTATATAATATAGGTTTGTGTGAGTGTGCATATGTGTGTGATATATATATACTTAAATTTACATAAATATATTATATATTAATATTCATTTACATATATTATAACACAAATATATTTATATTTATATTCATCAAAACACATCCATATGTATATATAAACATTATATATGTATTCATATTTTTACTGTAAATTCATTTGTATACTATATTTATTGATAATGGTATATTTATATTAAAATACATTTAAATAATATGTGTACACTTAATATGGACACACACACAAAAACATATTTACACACACAAGTACACATTTATATTTCTCACATACACACACAAATAATTACGTATATATGTATATATTTACATATATTAGAATATGAACATAAATTTATATTTGTTTATTGACACATACATGTTTATATATAAACATTTTCCTGTATAGGTATATATATAAATATTAATACATTTTTATATGGTAAATAAAATGGATAATTATTTATTTTAATTGAAAACAATAAAAAAATATTTATTTCTATAGGGTTTATTTATTTAAAAATATATTTTTATATAAATACGTAATTATACAGATGATTTATTATATATAAATATAATAAAATTTGGAAATATTTAATTATAAATAAAACTACATTATGATAAAATGATAAAATTTAAAAACAATAATATCTATTTGAATTTAATACCTGGGAATAAATTCAATCCCAACTAAAAATGGACAAGAAGAGTCTCTTAAACAAAGGTGATATATTATCAACTGTGAAACAATTATGGTATCCCAACTAAAAAATCAGTTTTATAGGACATATGGAACTTTTTTGATCTTAAAAAAATGATAATCAGGGTTAACCTAGGTGATCATGACATAGATATCTTTGCAGTATTCATTTTCATATGTGGTGTTTCTCAAACAGACACCCTAATCAAAAGTTATGGCCATTTGAAGTTCAAGTCACGACCATTCTTTAATTTATCTAATTTATATGTTATATAATTGTTACTAAATGACTATTAGTCAATAATAATTAGAAAATTATAACCAATAATATTTTTTATTTATATTATAAGCCATTTTTTTGAAATATTTTATATATTAAGTGTAAATTCATATTTAGCCTTTTCAAAATCATATTTTAAAATATACATTATATTTATATGAGTACAAATATATTTTTAAATTAATATATTATTAATAATGAAATATATTTTATTTTATAAATTATAACCTATATCAGTGCTAAAAAAATTGGTGATAAAGTTGAGCCTTTATTAGCGCTAGTACAAAAGCATGGACAAAGGCGCCCTGT
Source organism: Viscum album (assembly GCA_963277665.1). Lineage (NCBI taxonomy): Eukaryota > Viridiplantae > Streptophyta > Magnoliopsida > Santalales > Viscaceae > Viscum > Viscum album. Next base: position 1,479,179,346 of record OY728166.1, read on the forward strand.
TATGAGAACGTTTTTATGACCATTGATAAAAGGCTCCCTTTATCTGCTCTTTTTACAAGGAATGATAAAGGAACCCCCTTTATTAGAAGTTTTTTTACTAATTATGACAAAAGGACCCCATTTATCTGTACTGATAAAGAGACCCCTTTATAGTTATTTTTTAGCGTTATTAAAGACTCCCTTTATTAGTGATTTTAGCTAGCACTGGATAAACCCAGATTTTTAGTATTGATATGAGAAAATAGAAGAACTCAAAACCTTGAAGACCTATAAAGTATATATTCAAATAAACTACCATACATCACATATTGAAAGTAACCAAAGTGGTGATTAATGATTCACAAGTCACAATGTAACTAATATATTACACCTATCTAAATTCCATAATTCCTTTGGGAATCATAAAGTGGTACATGCTATTCACTGAGGTAAACATGTTGGATGAGGAAATACCACCCAATATTGACCACTATATTCTATCCACCAATCAAGAAACCCATAGGGGAAACAATTACTTTTATGATAATATGTCTTAGAAAAGGGAATGATTACCAATACTATTATAATCACCTAAGTGTGATAAAACCACATCTCATCACATAATACTTAAATGGAAATTCACGCATTGTTGGAAGACACTTCAGTTGAGGGAGCTCTGCAACACACCAGGATTTTGTAAAAAATATATATATTTAAATAAATTTAATGCCATTGTTATATTTCATTACATGAAATACCTTGTTTATCTTGAGTTACATGAAACACTAAGTTTATCATGAATTACATGAAACAGTAAGTGTAACTTGTGATACCCATTACAATGAGTTTAAACGAAACTTGACATAATACTAAAATATTATTACTTAATATGATAGTTATCACCTAGCCATTGGAATAGAGGGTATGGATAAGATTAACTAAATTATGAAAATATATGGTTTAAAAATTTATATATATTGAATTATTTGGGTACCAATTAATTAAAAATGAAAATCAAAACTATTTGAAAATAAAGGAAGTAATTTTCTAAAAAAACTATTTTTATGCAAAAAACGCATTATATATAAATAAATTAAATAAAAAAATTAGAGAATTATTTTAATAAAATTTATATATTATATATTAAATCAATATATTAACATTAATCTTTTATTTTTTCAATATAAGATATAATAATATATCCAATTTTATGCTTAAAAACTATATTTTTCTAAAAAGCTATTTGGTATCCTTTATGCACACTCATTTATAATTTTTTTTGGACAGTTTTATAAAATTTATTTTAGAAAAAAAATTCATTTTTTAAATAATAATATCAAAATTATCTTAGGGTTAATTTTTGAGAATTTTCTGCACGATTAATTTTTTGATGAATAATGAAAAATACAAAATTTTAATTGAAAACTGCATTTTTGTTTAAATTATTTATAAAGTTAATTATATTTTAAATTGGTTGTAAAGTAAAATTATATAAATTAAATATCTATTTATAAAATTTTGGTCTTTGGAATCAATTTCATATTGAAATTTAATATAATAACTTTGTAGACTTTTGGACATTTCCTCTTTGAAAACCCACTTTCACGTCGCATATGCTAGATTAATTTTAAATAAAAATTTTACAATTCTGTGAATTGAATTTGGAAAAATGTATTAAATATTTTTAATCAAAATAATTTATATTATATAATAATATATACTTAATTTTTGACTAAAATGAATAGTTAAAATTGAAAAAATTAATTACCTCAGTTATGGTAGAAGTGGGTTTACTAGGGGTTAAAATCAACTTGTAAGGCTTAAAATGACATAAAAATTGTATAAAATCTATTTTATGGACATATTTTGACCCTAGAATATCTAAGTATCGATAATAATTCATTTTGGAGCCTCATGGAATGAGAAAAACGTGGTTAGACCTCTTTCTTTTCGAACTTTAGAAGTGTTCCACTCACCTCGCATACAAAAGGCCACCCCATATCATCTCTTCCTAACATATTTAAACCATTTTGGTTTGAAAAATGCCTAAAACAATTGCTTACAAAATTTACTATTCTCATTCTATAAGCCTTACTATTTATATAAATTCATCCTATGAAGTCTTCTGGTGAAAACCTAAGGAGGTTACCTGAAGAAGAGGTAATGTTCATCAATGAGCGTTTATTATTTTATATCTTACTTCACCTAATTAAATTTTAAAACAACCATGAATATATAATAAACTAATAATATTCCATATAATGGTATGTTTTTATGTTAATTTAATGACCTAAACCCATCTCCACTTCCATCAAATGAGTTACGAAATCATTATTCATGTATAGGGTGGACTACCGCCTCGCCAACCGATGTAATTCGTTTTTCCATTACCAGCTATCACAGTTGGGTATGATGATGGATAAAAAGTATATATTCTATATTTATAAAATTATTATACATATTGAGTTAGTATTTCATATATATACATTTTTTACTTTTCATTCCATAGGGGATACAATAACGTCATTTGGGTGTTCATCGTACCACTGCCTCACGAAGCGATGCAATTTGTTTTTCACTAATGATTTTCATGGAAGAAGATAAGGATAAATATACGTTATATACATGAAATATTTATTATTTTAATTACATATTTATCATTCTATAAATATAATATGTCATTTTTTTCTTACCTTTTCACTAACTAAAATATGATAATGCCATTCGTGTACGTGTGAATTACTGCCTCCACGAAGCGATTTAATTCTCTCTTTTCATCACCACACAACATGGATGACATGTATAAGTATATTTAAATAAATAATATTATGTTTTTATCATTTTGGAAATATAAAATATTACTTACAACCATTCCATAAGGATCTTTTAAAAAATGGAAACGTTACTCATGCATACATACAACCTACGGTCTCCATGATCATAACATACTTAATTTATCAAAACCATATTTCATGATTGGTATTAAAATTATAATTTTTTTATAAATAGGATAATTATGTTATGATTATTATTTTGGATATTATTGAACCATAATCAAAGTAATAGGGCTAAAAATAACAAATCAAAACATATTAGGAAAAGAAAGCAATTATTACATGAAACGTGATTTTAACAAGGAATTTTCAGTAAACAGGTAATAAAAGGTCATAAAACAAACAAATATTATATTATATATATTTATAGTTATATTATATATTTATAATAAACTTATATTTATTATATAGGAGGAACTAATGTGTACGAATGAAGTTGAGACTTAATGTAATGGATTTCTAATCTATCTATTATTTCAGGGAGACATATGAAAATTCACAGCTCATTTATTTTATGTGGTGTATGTAATACTACATTGAAATGTTATATAATGAATATCCTTCTTGTCATTATATTATATGTTTCATTTAATTTTAGTTTTCTGAGGGATTATGATTCAAAACTACAAATTGGGTAAGAGTTTTATGTTACAAGTGCATCATTTATCGGAATTGTTTATGATTATACCTAAAAAGATGAAATATTAGGATATATATATCAATAATCTCATGAATAGTATTCTAATATGGTTATTTCAGGATATTAAATTTTTCCCTTCATTTTCATCACTTTTTTTACTCATGATTTTAAAAATAATGTTTTTAAGAAAAATCATCTTTTCAGTCAAAAACCCTTTTTCTTCCAAAACCATGTTTTCCAGAAATATTTTAAAAAACAATTTAAATATTTTTTAATTGATTTATTGAATATATTTTTACCCATGTTTTAATGTTTACAAGAGTTTTTAAAAATAATCTTCATATAGTTTTCTAAACATTTTTTGTTCGTATTTTAAAAAACATGAAAATAATATTTGTTTTTAACATGCACGGTGGGAAAAATATTTCTCACTTTCCTAAACAATAAAATATTTAAAGATTACATTATAATTTTACAAGGATATTTTAAAAGGAAATTATTTTAAAAATATTTTAATTTTAAAAAATGATTTTCAATGAAAAGTTATTTTCCTCAAGAAATTTTCAAAGTAATCAATAAAAATCATTCTCTATATAAGATGACATCCTTTGATGTAAATTATGATTTTTCAGGGATATGAACTAGTGATACAATTATTTTTCTTTATAAAAATGTTTTATTATGGAAATATATTTATAAAACCCATTTCTCTTCCCTAGGTTTTACAGTGATAAAATCCTTTTGAAATCCGCTTCTTTTTACATGGGTTATGATATAATGAAATGATGAAATGATTATGAAACATATCTATTTTATACAAGTTATGAAGTGATGAAATGTTTATATAACCTATTTCATTTCATAGTTTATGATATGAGGGATTTTTTTGATCTTTTGGCACACATGTTTATGATTTTCATTATGACATGGGTGGGACCTATATCTTCCCACAATGAATTCGGTAATTATTAATGTTAAAAGAGCTCAAAGGGTATATGTGAGGTTATCCCAAGCCAAAAAAAGAAGGTACATCAGAGGTTATCCCAATCCCAAAACAATATGGTACACATGAGGTTATCCAAATCTAAAAACACTAGGGTGCAAGGGAAATTATTCGAAGCCGAAAATAAGAGGGTGCACGAGAGGTTATCCTAAGACTAGATTCAAGAGGGTACATAGGTGATAATCCCAATCCTAACATGTTATAAATGTCTTGGTAGATAGACTTGACATACGATTTTCCGTGCTTAAGTGTATTCCATAATTCCATGTCTTATAAATTTTTTTTTCTCTCATGGATCATGATATTTGATTTCCTTATGATTAATGTATTATAAACCACCAATCTTTTTTCCATGACCGAAGATTATGATATTTGATTTGAAGGGTAGGGTTTTAACATGTTATTCTATTGTTCTTATACCACTACACTCATGTTATGATTATTTATCTCCCCTATTTACCCTTACTGATAATCTAATCTCAATATTTATTATGTTTACATTCTCATGGTTATAAAAAAAGGTTTTGAGTATTTTTACTAAAGGAGATGATCTTTTTGGGAGATTAAATATCTTTCATGAATTAAGAATAAAATTTTCCATGTTTATAAAGTTGATGAACTATTATGGTACTCATTTGTGTGTTTGTGTAATGTAATTAATATTCATCTAAAAATATGTAATATTCATGTCTGAGAAGCTTGGGTTTCTATTATTGGTATCAAAGGAATATTAAGGAATCTGATTCTTGGGAACTATCATGTGTGAGTGTTGGATGAATCATGGCCCTCCGCCCAAGGGATTCATAAGGAAAGGGCCGCCACTGAGGATGATGGCATGTCCCACCTAGGAGGTTTAGATTCTAATGGAGTGCCTTGATAGGTATCAATTATAGTCTCCATAAAATAATTCCATACCGCTATAGTTTTTATTTGAGGATAGGTTTAGTTAACTTTTGGAAATTAGGATAAGAACACTTTAGCAATTTTCATAAGGATATTTCTCTGGATGTATCTAAGTATAAGTTTATGGATGAGTCAAAGTGTTGGAAAATGTCCAGGAATTTTGATAAAGGATAGAGTAAGTAATTTTCCAAGGAATGAAATTAGTGTATGGATTTTTCAAGTGTATGTATATCTAGTATAGAAGTACCAAGGGGTAATAACTAGAAAAAGGAAACATTGAACTGGAATATATTGTTACCTGGTGCACAAAAATGGGTCGTTCTTTACACCTAGTTTTACACTCTTGAGGGATATGCTTTGGAAATTCACGAACTATTTATGAACCATCATAAAGGATTTAAATATATGATGACTATGAATGACCTAGGATAATCCTAATTCATCATAGATTAAAAAAAGGTTTCATAATTTAAACACACTATAATTTATTTTCATGATTATTTTGTTTTCCATGATAATTAATGTTGACTACACTATGTTTTTTCATTTTAGTCAATAATAGGAACTAGAAGGATCTATATTAACACTGAATGTGATGGAAAATTTTCTAATGAGAATCCAAATGGGATGATGAATAGAGTGAAGTATATTATGATGATTTCTAATCATTTATCATCGAACATGATTAACAGTGTACACCTTAACCAACCCTTAGGCTCAAAAAATAAGATAAGGATAGAGTTTTCTAAGAGTTCATTTAGTGGATACCATGGAAGAAAGATGATTAAATATACTATATTTCAAGAATGTGGAAGAAGAAATCAATAAAATGAATCAAAGGGTTGGGAAGATGTTTTGATTTTACAAAAGAAGGAAATAAATCAAGTAATTGCTGAGGGAAAATGAAAAAGGTCAGTTAACTGAATAAATGAGAATAATGGTCTACCTAAGGTATCATCTAATGTTGAATGTTTTAAATGTGGAAAGTATGGACCTTATGAAAATCTATGTCCTAAGGGGAAAGCTCATGAATATAATAATCAAGGTTGTATGGGTAATGGTTTTTTCTATTGAATATGAAGAGACTACAAATGACATATGAAAGGGAAGAGGTATTAAGGAATTAGATGATGAAGCCTAGTTCTTTGTTTAAGGATGAAGTGGAATAATTGAATTGTTTATGTACTTTAATTTTAGAATTATGATATACGAATCATAATATATATAAGGTTTTTTGTAGATGTTTTTCATTAAGGATTTTCAAGAATATGTATAATGGTGTTGATGACCTAGAAAAGTGATCTAAGGGAATGGTGATATTTTGATTGAGGAAAGATAACTATTAATATTTTATGATGTTGAGAAAATGGATTTTTGTTTTTATAAAGAGAGTTTTGATATGAATAAACCAAATTGGATAATATTTATGACCTTATAACTGATTAATGTTTTATGGGAAAATTTTTTTATGTTACCAATTATGGAGATAACATCATTATTGGATTTATGAGATATATTCTATAATATGTTGTTTTATGTAATTAATTGGGAATAATTTATGTTTTCAATATGATTTTATGGTAATCTAGGTTATTACCATGTTTCAAGAGAATACATGATGAAAGTATTCACATATTTTGTATGTGGAAATTATGAGCTACTTCATGTTGTTTAGGGGATTAATGATAAGTTAATTTTTTAAATTTGGTAGATTTATTTCAAAAGTGTTGTATTTTAATCTTTTAGAATAGATACAAGGTTAACCATGTATATAAATTTTTTTGTTGAACTTTGGATGAGGTTTAAGATGTTAATGTATTATAGAGCCATATGAAGATTTACTCATATTAGATACCCAATGCTAACCTTTTTTTACTAGAGATATAAGGAATGCCATATAATTCTTTTATGGATTTTATGATCCATAAGGATTTAGGAATACAATAACATATTCATTTATTGGAGTAAGATATGAAGTGTAAATTTATAGAATCATAATGAAAGGATGAAATTATTACAACGACACAAAGGAAAGATAATCCCTAGGTATATATGTCCCTTTAAATATTTTTGATCATATCAGGATGGTATCCTATTTATTGTTGCTTCCTCCACACCTCTCTTTGGTTCAAGATGGGTTCCATGTATCTATCCTAAGGAAGTACATACTTGATCCATCACATAAACTGATCTCAAAGGTCAAACCGTCGGAGCATGATATTCCTTATGAGGAACAATCAGTGGAGATTTTGGATCATATAGAGAATGTTCTTTGAAACAGGACAACTCACCTAGTAAATGTTTTTTAGAGAAATAAAAAGATTTTGGAAGCTTCATGGGATCCTCCGGATTTAATGAGGTAGAAGTAGCATCAACAGTTGGTCCCAAAGTGATGAATTTCAAGGTTGAAGTTCATTTTATGGGGGTTCGAAGGCAACACCCTAATATTTTACAAAATATATTTTTTCAAATAAATTTAATCTTAATGATATTTTTTATTACATAATATATCAATTTTATCCTGAATCACACACATCATTGAGTTTATATTGCAATACACACAACATTTAGTGTAACTTATGATACACACTACAACGATTTTAAACAAAACATGACATACAATGAAAGTATGATTATTTAATATGATAGTTGTTACCTAGACATTGGAATGGAGGGTATGAATATGATTAACCAAATTATGAAAATATATTATTTAAATATTTATATATAATTAATTATTTGATGAAAAATTAACTAAAAATGAAAATTTAAACTATTTGAGAATAAAAGAAATATTTTTCTATAAAACTATTTTTATGCAAACACTCATGTTTTACCTCAATAAATTAAACCAATTTTTTTGTTGTATTAATTTAATTAAATTTATGTATTATATATTCAATAAATATATTAACATTATTATTATGTGTTTTCTATATAAGAGATATGAATAAGTCAAATTTAATGCTTAAAACTGTATTTTTCTAAAAATTAGTTTTGTTGCCTTTTTTTCTCACTTACATTAAAATTGGATTTAAAATTAACTTTTTATAAAACCTGAAGGGAACTATGTTACAGTATCTCAGTGAACAATTAAGGGGGAAAATTTATGAAAACCAAGGAAATACCATTGAATAAAAACCTTACACTCTAAAGGAAGTGAACCCAAGATCTCATAAATAACAATCTCCTCTTCCGGACTACCCATATGAGTGAGTGCGTCTTCCAAGAGATTAGACTCACTCTAATTATTGTGAACAATCTATCTATGGTTAGTCAAAACAATTCATCTAGGAATAATTTAGGTCAAATCCCATGGAATTATATGACGCCCCTAAATAGTCCTCACCAAAACTTTAGAATCTCACTCAACCTTAGCTACTTAGAAACCATGCCTCCTACAAATCATCATACCTAAGATAATAGCTTGTACCTCTTCACTTAATGAATTTCAAGGTCTATAGAATGCGCTGAACACTATGAGAACCGAAAACCATGTGCCTTGAAGTACCCCACCACCTCTCATCATCCCACCCATAAATGACCCATCCACGTCCAGTTTCAAGCTTCCGAGGGGAGGCATCCACCTGAACGAACAACCTTCCAACCTACTAGGAATTCAAGGTATGTTAAGAAAATTAAGTATCATAAATTATAGTTGAATCCCCTTTAAAAGTTGTCCTAACTCAAAGATTAGAGGACGTAACCTCATCTGAAGAAACAAAAGAGAACATCTAGATCCTAGCCGAGCTTGGTTGCGCACCTACCATATGGTCCAACAGATTGATGAAAGTATCACTGCACGAACATGACATTGCATTGAACTGCTCTCGACACCATAGAACCAAAATGCCAATAATCCATGAAAATAATACCTGTTGTCGATGTAGAGATGAGGAGAAAATAAAGACCAGAGATAATACACCCAGCTTCTTTGAAAATAGGCGAAGAGTAGATTCTCCCTGTGGATTCTCACAATAGAAGCAATGAGACACCATGGGTATTCCCTTCCATTGAATATTAGCATCTATTAGATGATCCTTGTTACTAATATTCCAAATTAAGAAATTAATTTTGGTAGGAATCACATTAAACCAAACCTTCAATGACCACTCATCACGAGGATTCACTGCATGGGACAAACTCCTATAATCTCGAATGACAAACCTACCTGAGGTTGATCCCATGAAGAAACATCTATCCAATTATTCATTCATGATAATACATTCAAAAAAATTCACCGGATCAGGGTTAAGTACAGACTGAATGAAATCAGGCCACCTGCTCGCCTCATTAAAGGAAATATCTGGATGAGAGAAGCCTAGAATGTTGAGAAACTCACCTTCCTATTTGACCTTCTAGAAGATGACATATGCTTTCCCAATGACCCACTGAGCATAGCCAATAAGAACCTCAAGGCGAGAGAACATGCATTGTTCCAATCATGAGAACTAAGATCCACTGACACCATACACCACCCAATGTTCAGCATCTCATGGCCTGGAAAATGATACCCACAAAGAGTCCTCCATAATAATTTACCAAGCCATCTAGCCTTACATGACCTACATGGTTTCACTAAGTTCATGAAGCCCCACTCCACCTTCCTCCATGGCCCTAGCCATTTGAGACTAAGAAACCAAGTGAAAATGACTTACTTGGTAGGAATCCCACAAAAATGAAGTCATAATTCTCTCTATCTATCCGATGACCACTTTGGGAGGATTGATTAAAAAAACATGCATCGGGATTGAGGTCAAAATGGTGTTGACCAACTCCACCCTCCCTATAAATGAAAATAACTTGTTTTCCAATTGCAAATCCACCCTAGAAGCTGATTGATAATATCATAAAAATGTTTCTAAATAATTAGTTCATATGAAATCATAACACCACTATATAAAAATGGTATCTACTTCTGTTTGCAGCCTAGGATGTCCTGAATTCCCTTACATCACCTTTCAGAACACTTGTTGGAAATACAAACATGGCTTTTCTTTGTGTTGATACCTTGACGACTCAGATGCACATAAATATAAATTATCTACATGAGATTAAGTAAGGATATAAACTTCCAAATTATTTAGAGAAATTAATTTTTGAACCTTGTGGAATGAAAAACACATGGTTACACCTTTTTCTTTTCAAAAATTGTAAGTGTGCCACTAACCAGACATATAAAAGGCCAGCACTATACTCTTGTAATCACACCTAAAAACCCATTTTTTTCACTATAACTACACAAATAACATCCAAACTTCCCTTATAAAATTATAGAAGACTTAGTTTGGGAATAATTCTATCCTAGAAAGGCTTTCAGTGCAGACCTAAGGAGGTTACCCCAAGAAGATGTAATATTATTCAAAAATTGTTTTTTATTTTATTTGTTCCTTAAAAACCTTAAAATATTTTTAAAACATGAAGATATAATAAAATAATTATATTAAATATAATAATATGTTTTTATGTTATTTTAATTAACTTCAACCCTCTCTACTTCCATCAAATGGGTTACAAAATCATCATTCATGTGTACGACAGACTACCGCTTCGCAAACAGATATCATTTGTTTTTCCACTAACACCTCTCAGGATTGGGTATGATGATATATATAAAGTATATATATATAAGATATTTATTAAATAATTATACCTATGTTGTCATTATATATTAAATAAATTATTAAATTTTCATTCCATAGGTGATAAGATAATGTCGTTCGTGTGTATGGCGCACTACAGCCTCATGAAATGATGTGATTCGTTTTTCACTAAAGATTTACATGGAAGACAATAAAGATAAATACATGTGATATAAATTACATAATAATTATATTAATGAAATATATATCATTATTAAGAGATAATATTTCATTTTATTTCTTACATTTTCACCCACAGAAAGATGATAATGTCATTCGCGTACATGTGGACTACCACCTTCACGAAGTGATGTGACTCTCTCTTTTCATCACCAAACGACATGTATGAAATGTATAAGTATATTTAAATTGATAATATGATATTAATATAATTATCTAAATATAATATATTACTTAACTCATTTTCTTAATGATCGTTGAAAAATGGGAACATTACTCTTTCGTATATACGACCTACCGTCTCCATGATCTTAAAGTACATAATTTCTCCAAACCATATTTAATGGATGGTATTAAAATCATAATTGATTTATAAATATTATAATTATTTAATGATTAATATTCTGGAGATTATGGAACCATTATCAATGTAATAGGACCAAAAATAATAAATATGAAAAACAAATCCGTTATTACCCAAAACATGATTTTAACCTGGAATTATCAGTAGATACGTGATAAAAGGATATAAGTAAAAAATATATGGAATGATATATATAATTATGGTTATGTAATATATGTATAATAAACTTATATTTATTATTCATGATGAGCTAATGTTTTCGAAGGATATTTAGACTTAAGGTAAGTGATTTCCAGTATCTCTTTTATTTCTGTGATACATATGAAAACTCACCACTCATTTCTTTTGTATGGTGTTTATAATTCCCATTTAAAATTTTATAAAATTTATATACTTATTTCCATGATATTATAAGTTAAATTTAATCTTATCCTTTCATAGGGATTATGATTCAAAATTATCAAAGTGATAAGAGTTTTATGTTATAATCTCATCATTTATCGAGATTGTTTATGATTATGCTTCCAAAGATGAAATATTATGATATATCTCCCAATAATCTCCTGAATTGTAATATTCTATAGTATTTCATGATAATACAATTTTCCCTTAATTTTACTCTATTTACATACTCAAGTTTTTAAAAAGAATGTTTTTAATAATAATCACCTTTTTGGTGGAAAACTCTTCTTTTTCCAAAACAATGTTTTTTAAAAAAAATTCAAGAAAGTTTTTTATTTTTTTAAAATTATTTATTATATTCATTTTTAATTATTTTTTAGTTTTTAATAAATGTTTTAAAATGAATATTTAAAAGGAATTTTCTTATCATTTTCCAAACAGTTACTATTTGGATTTTACCAAAATTGTGTATACGATCCTTGTTTTAAGTATATATGACATGAATATTATTTATCGATGTCATGAAACACAAATATTTCAAGATTCCCTTTATGGTTTCAAAGGTTATTTTGAAATAAATTTTTTTTGAACATGATTTAATTTTTTTTAAAAGTGATTTTATAAGAAAAGTTATTTTCATCAAGGAATGTTCCAAGTGATATTTCAAAATAAATATCTATCTAAGATTACTTCCATTGAAGTAACTTATGATTTGATAAAGATATAAACCAAGGATTCCTCTATTATTATCTCTATGAATGGATTATGAGGAAAAGATGTTTATGAAACCTGTTTCTGTTCCACAGGTTATACCATGATAATTTATTTTGAAACCCGATTCTTTTCCTATGGGTTATGCTATGATGAAATGATGAAATGATTATGAAACCTATATCTTTTCCAAAAGTTATGATATGATGAAATGTTTATGAAATCAATTTTAATGTTGGGAATGTATTGTATTAACAATACACTAATTTTTTTTATTGATTTTGATGCTCACAAATACCCTTGTTTGTTTTCTAATAAAGCTACTTAAAGTATTTTTCATGAATATATATATACTTTAAATATATTTTTGAGTAAATAAAAAGATACAAGACGTGTTTTGGAAACACTATTCATACAATAAATTTGGTGGATGAACGTATGGATCATCACCCCTATGCTGACCAGTAAACATATTGATCAGAAACCCTATGTTTGAATAAATGTATGGAATAAAAATATAACATTGAAGTGTGTAATAACTGTTCAAAACCTACATTCATATAATGAACTTATGGTGAATCAACCCTATTTTTGGAATCAACGTTACACTGGAAGGATGAACATATGGATTTTCATCCAAATGTGAATTTTTTCCCTCATTTTTCCCAAATTAATGTATGGTTCAAGAACCATATTTTTAAAGGAACCCTACGCTCTGAAAAGAAACCCTACAATACACAAAAGAAACCTACGACATGAAAGGAACCTATGATAGACAACAAAACCCTATGTTACACAAAGGAACTCTATGCTATGTAAAGTAACCCTACACTACATAGTTCTACCCTACTTTTTTCTTTTCAACAACTGAGATTTAATTCTGTGTTTTTACCGAGATTTTGTCAACAGTATTGATAGAAATAATAATTGATTGAAATCTATTACATTACCAATTAAAAGGCTCGTTATGATTTATTCAAAGAACCATATTCAATTGAGAAAATCACTCATATTATTAAGAGATGTTATGAATTCCCTAGTCGATGAAAATTTGAATATCTTTGATCTATTAGGTGCCTTTCATGGATCTGCTCAACGAGAAGAAAATTTATCTATTTATAGGAATGAAGTATTTTATAAATCTATTTACATAGGATACATACAATATAAAACTAAAATATTTATTTTGTGAATATCTACATAATTTCTACAAAAAATATTGACTATGTTATTTTATAAGATATGATATACTTTGAATATATACATTTCAAACTCATATTTCTGTAACTACTGCTACTTTTTTGTTTTTATTCTTTCTTGAAGATGATTCAAAATAAGGAATTATTTGAATCTATTCCTATTAGAATATTCTTATCAATGAAGAAGATCCATCTACTGTCAGTTGCTACAGTTACAACAGTGTGTTATATCTTTTATTCAACAAATAAAACTATTTTGATTTATTAGAGTTCAAATTTCTCATACACAGTTATGGGTTAAGTGTTAGATTCTTGTAATATGATGTGTATAACTGGTTTCCTATTAAAGAACTAGAAGGTTCTGTTTGGCCTTGTTGTAAAGGTGTCAACTACCTACACTCATTTGTGGATTTCAAGGTCTTGTGATAAGAGTAACTTTCTAGTAAAAATCAAAAAACTCATAGAGAGGGAATTGGTGGAGTGGACTAGGATATATTCAAGCCCCAAAACAATATATAAATAACTGCATTCTTCTTTATAGTTTTTCTTCAACTCATATTTATTACAAAAAAGAATGTTGCACATCTGCATAAATCACAATGATATTTAAAATCTATAATATGTATAGATTACCAGAAAGAAACAATTCACCCCACTATTATGTATATTTGTATTATTCTAAACTAACAATTAGTATGAGAGGTGATCTTTCTGATAAAGCTGATAAATCTCTTAGAAGATCAAAAGAATAGGGTCTATACAAAGCAGATGTCAATGGATGGTCTGAAAGAAGGTATCTCTATGATTAGAGATCCATATTTTAATGGTGACAACTATGGATTCTGGAAATCATGAATGATCATATATTTGAAGAATCTTGTATTCAATATTGATTCTGAGATCATCAATCCTTATGTAATTACTTAGAAACTAAAAACATGAGATTCCATAATAGAAGCTGAATATAATATCAAATCAGAAGTAATGAATTCCATAATTTTTGGACTTGGACCTGATTAATTCAATCACGTATCAAAATATCCTACTACCTATGAAATGTGGCAGATAATAGCTATCACATATGAAGGAAAAAATAACAATATACATATGAGGTATGAAACTAAAAAAGTAAACTTTTACACCTTTAGAATGCTCAATAGAGACATAATCACACAAATAAATGGATAATTAATAGATATTTTCAACAATATTACCTGTTTATGAGATCCTATAAGTCAATTAGATCAAGTGTCTCCTTTGGAGAGCTCATCAGTAAATTAAATCAAGCGCTGAAAGTCCTAAGAGTACTTCCCTATAAATGCAATGGTATATCATAGCTATTAATCAATAATTACCTATCAAGAATTTGACGATGAAGGAATTAATTGGAAAATTAATGATGTAGGTAGAAAAAATTCAAGATTATTTGAAGATCAAAAACATAAAAAAGGGATAACACTTACCTTAAGGTGACATCTCATAAGTGTGAAAAAAAACAAGACGTTAGAATAGAAAAAAATTCAGATTCCTTAAACTCTAAAATATAACTAGCTCAACTAGACAGAAAGTTTAGAAAATTATCTAATAATAATAAAGGCATAAGAAAACCCTTTACGAAGGATTAAATAGAACCTTGAGAAGTAAGATTCCATGAATGAAAAAAGATGGGTAACATCATACCTGATTTCCCCCCACTGAAATATGAAAGAATAAGGAAAAAATAGAAATATGATACAAAAAATGATTTTGAACATGAAGAGAAAAGAGATATGAAATCTACATAGAGGGTGTCTAATGACTCAAGTATCTCCTCCAAGACCTATTTATAATAAGACCCACCAAATCTCAAAGACAACATGTTCTTTATAGATACAAAAGAATAAGAGGCATAAACCTATTTTTCTTCAACTTCTGACTTTGATAGTTATTCAAATAGTAAACTGGATGCCTACTGTTCAATACTAGAATAGAAATATGAGTATATAATAAATAAGTATAAATCAGTAACAAATATTCACAATGTTATTTTATGTGAATGATACACTATTCTAAAACAACATCAAGAACTAATTAAATTTTCCATTCAACCACAAGAAACAAAATTGTTAATGAAAAAAGGAAAAAGAACTACAAAATGAAGTAGAAACATGTAAAAGTGCTATTAGTATTTCAAATAAATGATAAATCAATTGAACTGAAATTCTTAGAATTAATTTTATTAAAATATAAAAGTATGAAATATGAAGTAAAGTGGAAAAATAAAAAATATACAAGAATTATTTTGTTCTGAATTCCAAAAACACTATGTGATTTTATTGTGGAATGAAAGTTCATTACATTAACAACTACTGTTTAAGAAATAATCAAATAAGTGGAATTAAAAAGGATTTTATTTCTAAAAATATGACTCAAGGAAGTAATATAAATGTTGTATAAATAAGACATATATGGATTCATAGATCATTTCTCACTGAGACAGTTGGACCCATGAAAATATCAGTTTCAAAAAAAACTTGTGTTTAAATGATATTATAAGTAAAATACCATAGGAATAAAAATGATATATGTTATATGGATTGTCTATGTTCTTGAAACTTGAATGGAGACTCATCAAAGTTCCATACACTAACTCAAATGGATGGAGGTATAGTCACTTTTGGTGGTAATGAAAAAGGAAATATTGTTGGATTTGGAACTATTGTAAATACAAAGAAAATATCAATAAAAAAAAGTGATGTATGTACAAGGGATGAATGAAAATATGATTATAATTTATCAACTTTGTGATGATAGTACTTTTATTTATTTTTCTATCAATTTATAATTATTTTTTAACGATAAATTACTTAAATTTAGGGCAATAAGAACCTAAAATGTTTATATTTTGGATCTCAATTAATTTTGTAAAAAGTTAATTGTTTATCTGCTAAGAGAAATTAGTCATGGATCTGGTATTTAATCCTTGGACATTGAAATATATATGGTTTACATAAATTTTCTATGAAACAATTAATTTCTAATTTACCCAGTCTTAAATTTGATAATCATAGATTCTGTGATGTGTACCAAATTAAAAAATAAGATAAATCATATTTCAAATCAATTAACAAAATTGCTACAAATAAACCACTAGAACTTATCCATATTTATTTGGTTAGACCATCAATATTGGAAAGTTATACTGGTAAATTATATATTTACTTTTAGTTAATGATTTTTTAAGATTTAATTTTGTTTATTTTTTTAAAACTAAAAAGTGATGTACTCACTATTTTTGTAAGATTTTGAGAAAATTTCCAAAATGAAAAATATTTTAAAATAGTTTTATTATAAAGTGATTGTGGCAGAGAATTTGAGAATCATGAATTCAATTATTTCCACTCAAATATAGGTATTAAAAACACCTTATCTACACCAAGAACATCTCAACCAAATGTAATTGTTGAAATAAGAAACAAAACTATTCAAGAAATGACAAGGACTATGATAAATAAATATAGTCTTCCCACCTATTTATGGGTAGAAGCTGTAAGAACAACTTGATATATCATGAATCAAATTTTAATTAGAACAATTATTAAAAAGACACCCAATGAAATTTCGAATAAAAAAACATAAATTAAATTAATTTATTTTTTGGATGTAGGGTATATATCTTGAATAATAAGGACAACCTTGGAAAATTCAATCAAAAATATAATGAAGGAATATTTCTAGGATATTATGCTACTTGTAAATCATATAGAGTGTTCAATAAAAAGTCAAGGATTATTGAAGAATAATTTCATGTGATGTTAAATGAAACCAACCATTTAAATAAAGAGAAATATAAAATAGATGATAAAACTGACTCTTTAGACAACATGAGACTTGAAAATCCAAAATATGATTTGGAAAAGGATATAAATTAAATTCTTTCTAGTTCAGAAGAACATGAAATTGAAGAACCTAAAATTATCTTACCTATACAGTATATAACTTTAATGGACCACACTATAGAAAGCATTATAGGAAATATAGACATAGGATTTATAACTAGATTAAATGTTGGAAACTTAGTTGAATTTCATGCTTTTCTATCTCTGTTAGAACCTTATCCTATTGAAGAAGATTTAGAAGACAAGAGTTGGTTGTTAGCCATGCAAGAAGAACTAAACCAATTATATAGAAATAAAGTTTGGGAATTAGTAGAAAGACCATCCAATTATCCTTTAATAGGAACCCAATTGGTCTTTAGAAATAAATAAGATGACCAAGGGATCATAACCAGAAACAAAGCTAGTTTAGTAGAAAAAGGATATAATCAGGATGAAGGAATAAGTTATGATAAATATTTTACATCTGTAGGTAAATTAAAATCCATTAAAAATACTTTTAGTTTATATATCATATATGAATTTAAAGATTTATCAAATGGATATTAAATATACATTTTTAAATGGATATTTAATGGAGGAAGTATGTGTTGAAAATACGAAATGTTTTGAAAACCCTCACAAACTAAATTCTATTTTTAAAATTACTAACTCTATTTATGGACTTAAAAAAGAACCTAGAGAATGATATGAAAGATGAATCTCCTTTTTCATTGAAAATGTATTTTTAATGGGATTTGTATATACTACTCTTTTTAAGAATTTTTTTTGTTCTAATATTTTATTAGTACAAATTTATGTCGATTATGTTATTTTCGGTTGAATAAATAAAAAACATTGTTATGATTTTTCAACTCTAATGAAAAAATAATTTTAAATGAGTATGATGGGGGAATTTAATTTCATTTTAGGATTTCAAATCTATAAAAAAAGATTATGGAAATGTTTTAAATAAAAGAAAATATATTATTGATTTACTAAAAAGGTTTGGTCTAGAAAATAGTAAGACTTATATTACTCTCATGTTTACCAATATAAAACTGGATTTGGATGAAGATGGAAAACTAGTTGACAAAAAGTTATATAGTGGTATGATTTGTAGTTTATTGTATGATACTTATAGAAGACCAAAAAAAATGTTTTTTGTATGTTTAGTTTCTAGATTTCAATCAAATTTGAAATAATCCCATATTACTGCTATTAATTTTTTTTAGATTTCTAAAAGGAACTGTTTTTCAATATCTACTTTACCCAAAAACTTCTTATTTAAATATAATTTCATACTGGAATGATGAATATGTAGGATGGTGATTAGATATAAAAATCACCTCAGGAACCTGTCACTTTTTTGTAAAATATTTAGTATCATGGTCGAGTTGGAAACATTATTCAGTAGCCCTGTCAATAGCCTATATAGACTATATATCTACAAGTAGTTGTTTTGAAAAGGAGTTATGGATGGAACACATACCACTATATTTTTTGACTAAATTTTAATAATGTACCTATTTTATGTGACAATACTACTATGATAAATATTTCAAAAATCCTATAATTCATTATAGGACTAAGCATATTGATATAAGAAATCATTTCCTAAGAGAAAATGTTTTTAAAAAGGATATATATTTATAATTTTTAAATAATTAATATCAATTACCAAATATTTTTACTAAACCTCTTACCATCGCAATTTTTGATTTTATTAAGGTGTAGTTAGGAATATTTAATTTTAAATAAATGTTTATCAATTTATTTCAATTAATTTATTAATTTATCATTTTTATTTATTTTTATTTAATTATTTATCATTTATTTCTTATTGAAATTTAAATAAATATTTATTTATATTTTTATATATTTTACTTTTCAAAATAAACAAATGATTACATTCTCAATCTCCTCAAATCATACCATGTCCCCAAAACTTCAGACTTATCCTACTCTCATTCTGAATCCTTCACTACCCTTTAGATTTCAGAGCATCTCTCATTTTAGTTTTCTGAAACTTTATCCTTCACACATTCAATCCTCAAACCATCATAAATGGAACCTTTATCTAGAGTTGATGATGTTGATCAGAGTGAGATTTTCCTCCAGTATGTGAAGTATCAAAAAGTTCTTCAAGGAATGGTAACATATTTTGATTGGTTAAATAAAGAAAATCTATTTGTTGAAGAATTCAATTATATCTCAAGGGCTTGAATTTATTTTTAGAGATAGTAATACACATATGGTGTTTGAATTTTATGTAAAATATTTTTTTTTTCAAAATGATTTATTCAGTTTTAAAGATGAAGAAGACACTATTGTCTCTACGTTTTACCACAATTCAATTTCTATTTATTTTTATAAATAGATAGACTATTGGTTTTCCCCCATGGGAGGGAACATTATTTTGATTTAAGAAATATTTGAGATGATAAATTTAAGTTAGAGTATATACATTTTTCTCTATTTAGAACTCAAAATGACAAGAAGATTATGACCAATGACCTTAATGTTTATCAAAATGTATTGATGACGTTTTTCAATCTAGAATTGTGCCTTGGATGACTGAGTTGGAAAATGTTTTGTATGAGTATATGTATATTCAATTTTTATTTCTAAATAATATCAAGGTAAAATTCAGTCGATATATTCTAAGATACTTGTATCATTGCTGTCAAAAAGAAGCAAGAAATGCCTTCTTTCCTTATGGAAGGATTATTTCTCTCTTCTAACATAGATTTGAAAAAATACGTTCCATCACTTCAGGACATATATATCATCATAGAAATATTTTAAATACTATAACTGTAAGGAAATTGGGATACTTTTAGAGTGAGTCCAGTGGTAGTCTATTTCCTATTGCAATAGAAAAACATCGAAGAATAATGGATACCTCTCCAGTGGAGTAGAGAATGGTACCAACTATTGGTTTTGTGAGACCCAGGCCTAAAGAAGAAGAAGAATAAGAATCTAGAGTTGATGAGGATGGTCTTTCCCAAATGAGGAGAATAAGATTTTATATCTATAATGCTGAAAAAGAGAATCATGAAAGAGTTAAGCATGTGGATCAATTGGATGAGGATGTTGAGTGAGTGGATCAAGGGTACAATCAAATTAAGGAAGTTCTACTTATTTTCAGTGGAGCTACCCCTATTAATATATCTCTTATTATTACTGATTCTGTAGATACATAAGTGTCTATATTAGGAGAAAGGACATAAGGAATTGAAACCACTATGTCAAAAGAAGAGACAAGTTTGGATATAGTGGAAGCTGTAAGACCCCGGGACACCCTGAGAGGGGAGGGGTGAATCAGGGAGTCAAATGTTTATTTTAAAATAAGTATATTTATCCCACATTGGTAAGAACTTGCTAAAACTATAAGACTGATAGGAATAGAAAGAAAACAATCACATGCAAGGATACCACACAACACTTTTACTTGGTTCACCACTAAGGGCTACGTCCAAGGGGCATATGCCGATAGTGTGTCGATCATACCAAAATCCACTAAACATCAATAGTTTATGGATTACAAGGTTTGATCATAGTGACTCTGTTCCAGGCACACTACCTTTACAAAGGTTCAGGGAAATCTCACTGTGTCCCTCAGATCACTTCCGTCAACTCCCCCTAGCTCACTGCCTTGAGATAAGTCAATCTTAGTTTATTGACTTGAATTTATCTTCAATATAATTTTATTGAAGTCTTTGCCTCTATTCAACATGGGACAATTCTTACATCGAAGTCCCGAATTGATGCATGTGAAAGCACTAAACCACTAAACTGAATAATCAAAAACCTGTCAAAATCTTAACACTATGCTTGTGCGCAATACCTGAACTTGCATGCAAGATTTGGGGTTGGTCATGAAAGTTGACTTTCACACAACCCCTACTTTTTTTCACTACGCTTATCTTTCGCGTAACTACACCGAACGATTTAATTAGTATTTTCAGACTAAAGGAACACCTTTCGCGAAAGATTAAATCTCTTCTAATCTTTCCCGTGCCAATATTTCGTGTAGCAGAGCAGCCATATTTTCGTTGAAAAATTCTTAAGTCTTCCTTGGGGGTAGCCGCATATTTATAGGCCTTTGAAGACCATACGCGTAAGATCCTGACACATCTTTATCGGTGTACATAAGTTTCTTTCCGGGCGCACAAAACCCCTTTTGAGGTCTCATTGGGTGCATAAGATTCTTTCGCACAACACCATATTTCACGCACATATGTCTTGTGCACACTTTTTGCTTTTTCTATATTTTGATGCACTGATTTTGAAACATGCCTTATGTGAAAGTGTTCGAGACACCTACAATCTTGCGCGCTACATCCTTTTCCAAACAAAAATTTCCCCATTTCCCGATTTTGAGGCCCAAAAATATGGCAAACACTGGGAAAAAGAACCACCTTCAATATTGTTTCCCGCATAAACTATATTATCCCTTTCTTGGAAAAATTCATTAACTTCTATTAAGGATTGAAAACAAACACAAACCATAATCCATTTCAAGTATAGAATGACCATGGTTCCAACAGAAGCTACACATAAATCCGAAGAACTTTATAACGAGTTATATGATATATTGAATAGAAATACTAAATCTTTGATTCAAAATTTCCATTATTTTAATGAACAGAACATTTCACTATGACAAGAGTTTGATGCTGAAAAGAAAATAGTTGAAGATTTAAGAAGTTCTATTGAGCCTAGAGATGAGTTTGAAGCTATTCAGACACAATTCATGCATATTTAAAAAACATTTTCTTCATTAGGTGACATTGAATAGTTTATCAGAAATTTAGCTAGAGAAACTAGAAATCTAAAGGAAGAATCTATAAAGAAATCAAATTATGATGAGTTAAAGAAAATATTGGGTTGATAATTTCAATCTATTAGATAAAGTCATCAAACATCATCCTCTATACAACAAACTTCACCAATATTTTTCAGAATATTTGAGGTGATAAGTCATGTATTATCAAATTTGAATGTCATAGTGAACACACTTTAGTGTGATTGTACTCCCTTGAATGTTTTTTTGGATAATTGAAAAAGGATGATCAGTCATCTATCCTCAAGTGAATCCTGGTTTTGGCAAGTTATTTATCAAGTGAAAGATCAGTTATCTACATTCATGAATACTGAATAGTCAATTAATGATTTTTTTAAACTAAATTTGGTTTATAGTTTGAGAATAGGACAAGATTTAAAGAAAATGCTACAAAAATGGAAAAAAGTTTTCAACAGTCACTTTTAGAGTTTTTTAGTGAAGCTACATGATATTCATTGTGTTTTTTAGTCAATTACTTATCCTTCTGTACCATCTTCAAGTGGAGATTTAGATCAAGCCAATAAATATGATCCAAGAGCATCCTTTTGAAACATTTTTTAGTGTATTGTAGAATTTAATCATATTTTTTGAAAACATTCTATTTCCAATTCAATATACTTTATTTTATTTCTATCTATGAGTTTTATATAGTTTTATAATTTTATTTCATTATTATTTATGTCAAATTCTACCATGTTAGAACACTTTTATTCTTTTTCTAACTATTACAATATAAAATTAATTTATGGTTCTCTGCAAAACTTCAATGTGTTATAATCCATTTTAATATACATTATTTTTGGTATCAGAAAAAGGCGGATAAAATTAGGTAAACACAAAAATTTCAATTTAAGAGTATCTATTTCTTATCATCAAAATAATACAGTGAAATTGAAATAATACTACATAAAATTAATCAATTTTAACAACTTCAATTTATTTTTAAATATTATTCTATTAGAGTTCACAATTACTACATTTTCTATAAATTATGTTATGGGTTTTGTGATCATAAAAAAGGGAGATATTGTTGGGAATGTATTGTCTCAACAATACTCTATAAATTATATTGATTTCTATGCTGAAAAATAAACTTGTTTGTTTTCAATAAAATATTCTTTAAGTATTTTTTAGGAATATATATATCATGCCTATATCTTTTTAATGAAATATAAATACACAATATGTGTTCTAAAAACACTGCTCATACCCTACGTCCAGTGAATGAATGCATGGATCAATATCCCTACATTGAAAAGTAAATGTATTTATTAGAAACCATATGTTTCAATAAATGTATGGAATAAAAATATGATATTGAAGTATTTAATCACTATTCAAACCCTACATTCAAATAATGAATGTATAGTTAATCTACCCTATGTTTGGATTCAACCTTATGCAAGAAGGATGAACATATGGATTCTCATCCCAATGTTACTTTTGATCCCTATATTTTTTAGATGAAAGTTTGGTTTTGGAATCATATATTGAAAGGAACCCTACATTATGAAAAGGAATCCTATGATATGAAAAGGAACCCTATGATATGCAATGTAACAATACACAACAAAGTTCAACCCTATGATTGTCAATTCGACAATGAAGATTTAATTTTTCAATTTTATCTAAGATTTCTAAAACAGCATTGATAGAAATAAAGATCGATTGAAATATATTCTATAAATGATTAAAAGTCTCATTATAATTTATTTAAAGAATAATATTCTACATATAAAATCTCTCATGTTCTTAAGGGATGTTATGACTTCCCTGGTCAATTTAAATTTGAATATATACGATCAATCATGATACATTCTTGGATATACTCAACTGAAAGAAAATCTATCTATTTATATGTACAATGTATTTTAGAAATATATGATATGTATGATACATATGATATACAAAAACATTCATTATTTTTTGAATCTCTACAGAACTTATGCAAATAATGATAGAATCTGTTATATTCTAAGAGTGGCTATAATTTGAAGTTGTATATTTCAACCTCATACTGCTATAACTACTACTACTTATTTGTTTATATTATTTCCTAAATATCATTTTCTAAAAGGACTTATTTGAAGCTATTCCTACTTGAAGATTATTATTGATGAAGAAGATCCATATACATTCAGTTGATGTGGTTGTAACTATGTGTTACATCTTTTATTAAAAAAATCATACTCTTATGAATTATTAGAGTTCCAACTGGTTGTACTCAGTTTTGGATTAAGTTTGAGTTTATTGCACTAATATCTCGATAAGTGGTTCCCTATTAAAGAACAATAAGGCTCTTTTATCCTTATTGGAAATGTGTCTAATTTATGAACTTAGTTGTGGATTTGAAGGTCATGTGATAGGAGGAAATTTCTAGTGAAAATAACCGATCTCACAGAGAGAGCATTGGTGGAATTCACTAGGATATCTTTGTGCCCCGAACCAATATAAGAATTATTGTGTACTTATTTACTATTTACCCACTGCTCATATTTATTATTGAAAAGAAATTTGTATATCTGAAAAAATAAAAAATAGATTTAAAAGACCGAATATATAAATATTATCAAAAAGACACAATTCAACCCCTCTCTTGTGTATCTTTTTATTATTCCATCATAACATTCATTTCATGGATTATAATTCGATTAATGATTTCTGATATTGGAGCACAAAAGTTTATGATTTTCATTATGATATTAATGAGACCTATATCTCCCTCTAATGAATTGGGTAATGATTAACATTATATGATCTCAAAGGGATCTCAGGAGGCTATCCCAAGCTAGAAACAAGAGGGTACGTGGGAGGTTATCCCAATCTCAAAACATGAGGATACATGGGAGGTTTACTAAAGATCAAAATAAGAGGCTACGCGGGAGGTTATCCCAAGATTGAAACAAAAGGGTACATGGGAGGTTATCCAAATCCTGAAATAAGAGGGTATAGGAAATGTTATACCAATCCCAAAACAAGTGAGCGCATGAGAGGTTATACCATGCCTGATGTTAGATAATGGATGATTATCCCAAGCCTAACATGTTGTGAATGTATTAGTAGATAGACTTGGCATAATAGTTTCTATTCTTATGCGTATTACAAAATTCCATGTCTTATGCCAATGTTATTTCATCACAGACCATGTCCTTAAATTTTCTTATGATTAATGTCTTATGAACTACCGATTTTTTTTCATGACTCAATATTATGATATTTGATTTGCAGGGTATAGTTTGAAAATGTTATTCTCATGCTCCCATACCCTTATACTCATATTATGCTTATATATCTCCCTTTTATTCCCTTATCGAGCATCTGATACCACCATTTCATATGTTTCCTTTCCCAAAGTCATGAATAAAGGTTTTAAGTAGGTGAACAAAAGGGGAATATATTTATGATAGACATTAAATATTTTTCATGAATTAATAATAAATTTTTCCAAGATTCCGAAGTCACTAAAATATTATGGTATTTAGGCATGTGTTTGTGTAATGAAATAAATATTCATCTAAAATGTTGTAATATCCATATATGAGAATCCCAAGTTTCTATAATCTTACCTTGACCCAGGTAAATAGGGGGAATACCAAACCCTACCTATTGGATGAGATAGGGGATCCCATTCCACAAGTATATGGGGGAATACCTGACCCTACTTAATGTTTGGGATAGAGGATCCCACACTCCCAATCTATGAGGGGAATACCTTAACCGATGTATAACTAAACCAAATATAAATGATCAAAGTTAATGATTTTTCTGTATTTATATTGAAAATAATATGATAGAGAAATAAAGGAGAAAATGTTCAAGGAGGGAGATTATTATTTAGAGTAAGGGAATCTCCTTTGATAATAGTAATATTATCTATAGGTAAGGAAACATAAGCTCATGTAAGTAATCAGCTTCATTTCCTGGTCTTTGTTCAAAGAAAGAAGATTCACAACCTTTTTCCCACCATTCCAAGATAGAGGATCACACACCCTTGGTAAACAGGGGGAATACCTAACACTACCTAAGGGATGAGATTAATTTAATCATTGTACTTGAACCCCATCACTGTCCCTTAAATATTGATATAAGAAATATGCCTATTTTTCTTATAAAAATCCTTGGATTTATGAATACATCAAACTATTATTATTGACATGAAAAAATTCTCATGATATGCTATTTATTCGTCCAAATCAAAAAACTGGTTAAGGATATCTAAAAAACATACAATACAGGTGTTGGTCAAGATACATGGTGGCCCCTGGGTGCTCTATATAGTTCTCAATGATCCCTATGAAAGGATAGGTATACCATCACATCGTGCTAATACACATGGGCCTGTGGGACCATGTGAAGTGTGTGTTATTTCTCGTGTTGGGTAGACCTGAACCATAGTGATTAAACATGTATTTCTTCACCCAAAAGCCAATGTATTAGATCTATTCTAGGTTAGCCTAGCTAGATGGACCACAACACCTGATCTAGTGGGGATTAGATGGTCAAGATCAAGAGGAAGTTTTAACCCAACCATCCAACACATCCTAAGATGCACATGTGGTGTCACAGACATAGTGCCCCGACCTTACTATTCCCTTCATGCAGTATCATAGCCACCATTTCCAAAATGCATCCTACTTCCTAGGTCTAAACAACATCATGGAAACCACCATTGTGGAAACTTCATGCCACTCGGATCAAATTATTCCCCATCCCCACAAGTTCCCACCACTTATCATGCCACCTTCCCACACCAGCCACAACCCTTCCACCTCATTGCCTTATCTCGCTGATCTACTATGTGACTCTATCATTTCCTCCTCTTTCCAAGATACCATTCCACTCCCTTCCAATTTCCAGCTACTTTTAAGTCCATTGAAACATCACTACATGTGAGAGGGAAAGAAAGATAGTGTAGAGAGGGGATATGAGAGAGTGAGGGGTTATCAGACTTGGTTTTCATCATTTTATCATAAATTTTGAACAAATATAACGATGTTATGAACAACTTTCATCTACACTATGTGAATAATTTAAAGGATAATATTTAGTGTTTTAATAAAGAGGTAAACCAAATATTTATAAATAAATTAGAAATTTATAAATTCCATAAAGAAAAAAATATAGTGTACTCTTCTACCAAATCAAGAGAAGGTTATTGAAAATAAATAGTGAATAATAATTAATTTAAATCATGTTAAGATGAAAAAATTAATGGATAAATCATGAAAATAAAGAGACCTACCTTAATAAAGGACAACTCATTTATGAAGGTTTTATTCACACTTGTTGGCTTCGTCGATCTAATGAGGAGTTCTTCGATTCTTCCTTAAAATATTCTTACCATTAATGCCTTAAATTACTAGGTTTAATGTGGACAACCACATAAATTGAGATAAATATGATTATATGGTAATAAAATCTATCTTAATGGATTTTAATTACTATAAATTAATTAATCGATCATATCAAGAATGCTCACTGAAGTAGGATGGTTCCCCTTGATTGGGAGCTATGGAAGCATGACCATATATTATAGGATACATATGAATGTGCATCTAATGTATGTGAATAGTGGTTATAGTTGTTCTCAGATATATCTCAACCACCCTAGGAAGTGAAACATGGGGAAAATTTTTCTTAAGGAGGGGAGGCTTTAAGACCCCTATTCTTCAATAAGGTAAAAATCCTTTTTATGTTCTATGAATCCCCTTATTTTCCCTTAATAGAAGTTCACTTGGGATTAGTAGAGGTTGATGGAGAATTTGGAAGGGTTCTAGGGACCAAAGTTACGGTTTTTTTGAGAATATATAATAGGTTAATGGTTAACACATAGTTTGGATAGTCATGCACCGCAACCGTGCGACCTAGAAATGGGAGAATCATGATTTAATAAATAGCTAAAATGAATCCTATAAAACATGAAATTTATTTAATTTATTACAATTTCATATCGTATAGTTTGTGATGAGTTTTTCTAAATGTGATCCTACACCATGTGAGGTGTGAAGGTCCTTTATAATAGGGATGGATGGTTACCATATAGTTTGGAAAAATATATATCCAAATTATGCACTCTATTATAAGTGTTGTAAATGATCGTTTTCCCCTCATTGAATTCAAAACTAAATTCCATCTTCCTACTCCTTTATTTTTAAAAATCCTCCATCGCAGCATCCACCATTACCTATTTGGATTTTTGGTGGATTATCTCATTCGGACTTTGATTCCACTACTTTTGGTCATATCAAAACCCCCTTGGTATGGATCACAATTTGTATGCTTCTTTTCTTTCCCTTTTTCCAATCCAAATCCCTTACACCATGTTTAATTTTTATACCCTATTTATAGGGATTTTGTATAGTTTTCTGATTCCCCTCATTCCATCCCAAATCCGAGGCTGATATTATATGATGATTATTATACATGGAATAGGTATGTGGTCTAATGATTTTTCTTAAAATTATCTAGGTTTATATCTTGTTCCATTATTCAGAATACTATACTTTCTATGAATTTCCCACAAAATCTATATTCCATTAATTTGTTTCCTAAATAATGACCTAGACCTTCTATGAGACCCTTATAAACCATTGGAGGTTGATGAAATTGACTTGAACCATCCCTTAGGGTGTGTTTTTCGTGTCTAATACAAATGGAATGCTTTTATTAAATTAATTAAATTATTAAAAGACTTGGAAACTTGAATTTATGATTAATTACTAGTTATCCTATAGTAATTATTATATACCTTTATCACACAATTAAAGGTCTGCTTTACCTTGATCAAGACTTAGATTTCTCACTTGTAATTCCTTGAGAGAAATCAAAGGATTTCCCATTATTCTTTGACATGAATACCCAGTGGTATATAGTTGATGGATTTGGTATTTATCTTAATTTGATGAATTAATTAACTTGATGTCAGGGGTTAATCCCCCTATATGGAAAATTTAGAATTCTTACATGTTCTACCTAGGTTTGGATCATTGTATTCTAAAAAGAAATGCCACAGGTTAGCCCTATGGATTCCAATTAGATTTACCGAACTTTCAAGGATAGCCTTCCTTTGTTCAGTTAGAAATTTTAGGAGTGGAATATCAAGTTTTTATTCCAGTTATTTCCCTCAAAACCAAATATCAAACATCACATATGAAAAATATGAGTATTATAAACTTCTATAAGATGATAATTCCATAGGATTCCCATAGATTTCATGTGATTCTTACTATAGGATGAAATGACTATTTTCCTTAGGTACTAGACCAGGTTAAACTTTAATATGCTCAGAGTCATCTTTCTTAGGCTGAAATAGGTATAGTTGATTATGTAACCCTTTAAGAATACACACATGATTTGGTTTATACCTATTTTTACCTATTTCACTTATTATACCATCACACTATTATATCTTATATTCCAAAATTGTATTTTCATTAGACACCATTTCAAATAGCCTACTGAGTTGTATTAAAACCCTATTCAGGACACTGTTTGGGAACCAAGTAGATTTCTTGGATGTAGATAAGAATAAGGGGAAGCACTCATCCATGGAAATTTGATCACTTTTATGGTTGGAAGAAGAGTACTGAGCTAATTCTCTAGATCCTCATGGTGATAGATATTTTTCGTCTTTTTTTCACTATCTATAATGGCACTTCTTGTATGCCTCCTAACATGATTTCATGCTCTATATTTTATATCACCATGAAATAATCTAAATATGATATTTTTTACTGATTTAAATATATTAATTGTTATCAAGGTGGTTTATGTGTTACCTTATTTATTCACCACCTTTTTTTTCACACTATGATTATTATTTAACACTATGATTCACTATAATAAAGAGGGTATATTCTACCCAATATTCAACCAGACACTGACACTACTAGTTGACAACCACTTTTATAAAGGGTGTCATGATTGAGTCCCTGTGTCCAACTGGATCGTTCATGTGTTTATGAACCAGGTTCGGGAAATCACAACCATCATCACCATCATGGAAATTGAATGTTCAAGACATAGTGGAAGCTCTTTTGAAGGTGAATAAACATAAAGGTTTTACCAATTCAATTGATAATTCCCAATATTGTATAAGATATAAACATCATGACCAAATTTTTTTTCCATTGAATATTATTTTAAATGAAAACCCTGAACTTAGAGAGAATATTTTCGCATTAAATTTATAATTAATTTATTTATGATTATAAGAAAATGGTTTACTCATCAAGGATCTTTCTTTAGAGATTATATTGATCATAAAAAAACCCTTTTCTAGATTACTTTAGTGCGCTATAAGCACACATGTGTAGAGTCCCTCAATGATTGTTCCATGATCCATTGACATTTGAATGAGATCTATTGATATCATATTGCTAGAAAGACTAATCAATCATCTTGTATTTTTTATCTTGATTACTTCAACACCATTCGAGATTGAAAGAATTATCCTCATTCCCCAGTAGAATATTGGATGAATTTAATAGAGAAGCATGTTGTGTTAAATGATTATCTATTATCAATTAACACTACACAATAGACACAACCATATATTTAGAGTACTAGGGATTTGACTAAAATATTATTTAATTATTTACCAGACCTTAAATAATAATATTATCCTTAGAAAACCCCATGGCATTTAATAATAATAATATTTTATGGCATTCACTAACTCATGAATGTTTTTTTTAAGATTTTTAAAAAATTTATTTATCACTGGAAATGATCTTGGTATATTTTAACTCAGTATTTGTTGAATACGTGAATAATAGTATTCCACAGTCGTTAAAGCTCTATGTTGTGTGTCTTGCACACAATAAAACATAGTCTTCTGTTAAAATATAGGGGTATTATATTTTACAACCCTTAGTGAATTTTTTCCCATATAAATTTATCCCATGTCTTGTAAAAATAGTTAAATTTATGTTAACATCAATTCCAATGAGTGGAAGATAATATGTATGATCATGAAAGGAAAACCTTTATTTTAATATTTTTATATATATTATTTTTGAAAACCCATGTCATAAAAAAGGATAAAAAAAATCCTTTATAAAAGAGGAAAATGGAAATAGGAATTTAACCTAGAATAACACATAATCAAGTTCTCAAAGAATCATAACATTGGTGGGAAGTGAAAACATGGACTTCAAAATAATTTCTATTTAAGAGATGATGTTGTACTTTTTTACAAGAGAATATCCCACCAATTCATAAAAAATGATCATAAAAGGTGAAACATTTTATTTTAAATCCTCTTCTTAGATTTAATGGATTATTTTACCAATTGGATATAATACATTAGAAAATATACATACATGATTTACTTACATTTTGTAAGAAACATTTTATCATTTGGTTATGATTCGATCAATTTAAACTTATATCCCATCTCTTATTCCCAAAAATAAATATCCAGGATATTTTTTCTTTCCAAAACCACTAAAATCAACATTTAATGGACCACATAGACCGAAAAAGCATTTTTTTTTGTTTCTACTATATTTAAAAATTAACCAAATGTGTTATAAAAAGGTATGATTGTATCCAATAAGTATAAATACTACATTAATCTTAAAACCTCAATAATAACACCCAAAATTAAGATTTAAAAATTCCAAAAATAACTAATCATCAAACTCATATAAATATTCCTATGAGACAAATTTAACATTTATCGGAAAAAAAAATTAGTCACTCATAAATTCATATACTCAAAAATACATATTTCCTAATCATATAATATTCAAAATATGCTAATGACTTCCATAAATCACCTGAATCCCCATAAATCTAAAAATAAAAACATGTATACTTTTAGAAAACTGACCTTAGAAGCCCGAAAATGGTGTTTTCTACTAATTAAATTGGCATGATTATAAGAAATAAATCCCCAAATGACTGATCAATTTATTAGTTTTGGTAAACTAGATACATATATGCGACTTTTATTGCAAAATTATACACCAATTACAACATAATTTTCTTCTTCTTTCTAAATAAATAACATCAAGGATAACCATATAAACCAATAGTATATCCATTCATATGATTCATATTATGCTTCTTGTATTCCTAGTGAAGGAATCATAACAGCAGTGATCTCTATTGCACAATAAGGGAAAACTATAGAAGTAGCAATAAGGAATCAATGAGAATAGTCAATATAAAAAGGTAAATAACTGAACACAAATTAAATTAAAATAACTAGATAAGGAAAAATAAATATGGAAAGGTAAGAATCTAAAACAAATTCCATTTAATCAATGAACATAAAATGAAATGTATACATATATTTGTCAACAAAAAATCTCATGGATGAATAATAACTGAAACTAATATAAGAGAAAGTCTTGATTATTGGATGCCACGTATCCTAGGTATATGATACGTTTACCATCAAGACCTTTAAAAAAATGTTTACAACATATTGGGTAAAAAACCATTTAAAGAGGCTATCCAAATGACTATTCCCATGATACTACCCATGTATCTAGGGGCTATCTATAATCGAGCCCCACCCGTGTTATACTAGTCCATAACATTCCTCATATATTGAATAATCAATTTAACAGTGTGCCTTATCAAATATTTATATGGAATAAGAGATATAGATTTATGAATATTTACCCAAATAATAAAATAATATTCAAATTAAACACCATATGAGAAATAGTATATGGGTTAGGAAATAATCATATCCATGAAAAATGATTTGGATATTTAGGGGAATTTCAATGTCAAATGATAATAGGAAATTTATTATTTTAAGGGTACTAAAAGGAATCAAGGAAGTTAATGTGAATACTATCCTTAAACAAATTAATCATACACCATCTAAAGGAAGATAAAGGATGGTATCACTACAACATACCTCAAGTGGAGTAAAATAAAGGGTTGTTGAGTTGATGAATGAAAACATTATAACAAGATCTTTTAATCATATTTTTGAGGAAAATAACATTTTGTTTTAAAATAACCTTTTGGAAAAAATTTCATTGAAAATAAATTCTTAAAATATCTTATTCAAAAATTAACCTTTTAAATATGAAAAGGAAGCTTCAAATAAATGACAGTGGGTAAATTTGTACAATTAGTACGAGGTGAAAAGAACATTCCTTTTTCATGGTTAATGGTTAGAAAGATGACTTCTTCAGAAAGAAAAAAGAATATTCATTTGAAAACATTGGTAAAATACAAAAAGTGTAAAAATTTACTTAGAAAATCATTTTGATTTTTTTTAAAACATTTTAATAAAACATAATATTTTGAAGAAAATTGGTTCTCTCACTAAAGAGACAAAATATGGGTTTTTTGAAAAACATTTTCTATAACATTTTGAGTAACAAAGAGTGGGAAATGGTAATAAGACTTGAAAATGGTCATGAATAACCAGAGGATATAAAATGATTTTTTTTTATTGAACAATTTTCAGAAAATTTCTTCAAATGGAAATACCATTGAAAGATCATTAAAGGTATTATTGAGGAAAATAAATATTAAACATTCCAAAGTGTCCCATACCACATTTAAACATTTTAAATCATAATAATCATGAATTAATAACAATAATTTAAAGTTTAATATACCATTAAGATAAAATTATTAATGATACAATATAAAAAAATGGGCAGTAAATACACCACAAAAAATATGTAACTGGTGAACATGACATTTATCTCACATATGTAAAAAAGTAAGATGAGAATCCCTTACCTTGAGTTTCCTTCTAGGTGAATGTCCATTATCTTACTATAAATAAACTTATGTTAATTTTCTACTTGAATAATAACCTTTTTCATGTTTACAATTACTTTTATCCCACTTTTTACTTTTTTTATGCAACTACTTAAACAATTACATTTACATTGGGTGTTTTGAAAAAAAATTAGTTTATGTGTTAATAAAGACTTTAATAGGTCAACTACGGTCCAATCGGTCATTATATAACATCAATATAATAATAATAATCACAAAATAATTATCATATTATTACATCAATAATAATTTTAAAACAAATAATTAAATGTGGTTATGAAAAATGA
The DNA here is from genome assembly GCA_963277665.1 of Viscum album. NCBI lineage: Eukaryota > Viridiplantae > Streptophyta > Magnoliopsida > Santalales > Viscaceae > Viscum > Viscum album. Next base: position 1,479,213,956 of record OY728166.1, read on the forward strand.
ATCAATGTTACAATCATGGAGAGGGTTGGCCATACGTACACATAAGTAATGTTCCCATTTTTCAATGATCATTATGAAAAAAAGGTAAGTAACACCATATCATTACATAATAATAATTATAACATATATACCATATTTTTTAATCATTTATAAATATAAATATAATTATTTTGACAAAAAAGTAATCACATCATGTCGAGGAGGCGGTAGTCCACACGTCCATGAATAATGTTATCACTTTTCAAGTGTATGAAAGGGTAATATGGAAAATAATATATATATATATATATATACAGAAAGTTAATTATGTCATTTATATTATATATATGTTTTTATGTCTCATATTTTTAATTATAATCACCCTTTATACATTCCATGGACTGTGTGAATGAATCACATCACGTTGAGGCGGCGATAGTCCACACTTCCTCAAACGATGTTATCATATTAACAAAAAATGGAAAGTATTAAAGGAGTGTGTTATAAAAGGAATAAAGAAGTATAAGTGAATAATATATATCATATATAAAAATATTTTTTTATCATAATAAACACCATGAGAGTTGGTAAAGGAAAAATGAACAATCATCATTTTGTGAGGTAGTAGTTCACCATACAGAGAAACTGTATGTTTGTTACCAATTAGATGGATGTGTGTGTGTGTTTTGGTCAAAAACAATTACTTAAAAACATCATAGTATATTTATCATACTGGTTTTCTTATATAATAATTGAATAAAGATATTTTAGGCGGTCTATCATATAAATAAAACTAGAGATCTTGAGAGAAGACATTACCTTTTAATCAGGTAACTTGTTTTGGTTTGTATCAAAGGGATTTATTTGAAAGATTTATAACCAATGAGGGGATTCAAGGTTTATGGTATATATTTTTTTGATATATTTGTGTAGATATATTTTGGACCTAATTGGTTAGAGAGGTGTGAGGAATGGGGAGAGGTGGTGGCCTTTTATTAGGGAGGAAAAGGACTCACTTGATATTTTTAGAAACAAGTTAGGTGTAAACATGTTCTTACATAAAATAATTAGTACCAAACCAACCAAAATAAATAATGTATGGTTCATTTATGATTTAAGGCCAGACTCTGGGTATTTTAATGGTTTATAAGTCATTTGGGTCCCTACTTTAAAGGTTCAATCCTTTATTAAGCTTAGTTTTACCTTAATAATTGTAATTAATTTTAATTACTTTCACTAATCTTTTTGATTAAAAATTTTAGTCTTATTATAAATTATAAATTATGATGATTCAAAATATGGAATACATTTTTCCAAATTCAAATCATATAATTGTTAGAAATTTATTTAAAGTTAATCTCGTAGTTGGGACAACAATGTGGGTTTTTAAAGTAAAAAAATCTGAAATATTTCTATGCTTTAATAATAAATTTCTAAGTGAATTGACTACGATTTCATAAATTTCATTTATTGATAAAAATATAATCAAATTAAACTTTAAATAAAATTTAATTTATAATTTATCCTAATAAATAAATTATGTGTAAACATAGTTTAAACTAAAATTCAGTATTTTTAAATATTCATTAAAAATGAAATGTTTCATAAAAATATCGAAAATTCACCCTAACATAATTATTATTTTTATTTTTCAAATATGAATTTTATTTTGACATATTAAATCAATTAAAGTGTCAAAATTCATATTTCCAATGGGTTTTCCATTAAAAGGTGGTAAAATTACCTTTATACAAATATATGTTTTATGTGTAAAATTGAGTTTGTTCTTATTTTAGGGCTATCAAAACTAATGGATGAATATCAATTTTTATTGAATATATAACATATATATTCCATTAAAATCAATAAATAATATTTTAGATAAGTTTATTAAGACAAAAATCCTTTAAAATCATAGAAATAATAATATATCTTTTTGTAGCCAATTGGTTCTTATTTTCATTTCTCATTAATTAGTAACAAATAAATTAATTTTATATTTATATAAACCATAAATTTTCATAAGTGAGTTAATAATATCAATAACTTCTAACATAATATCTAGGTTATATCATATTATATTGAATAATAATATTTTTATAATAAATTGTTATTTGGTGAAACTCGGTTTTGCATGTAACACCAGCTATCATGGAAGGTTGCTCTCAAGTGTAACACAAGATATCAAAGAAGGTTTCTCTTGAATTTAACACAATATATCCCAATGTTTCATGCCTTTAAATATAAATAATATATTTTAAATAGAAAATATATTATAAAGTATCTGAATATTATATTCTCTTACGTGCTTGGTGTCGCATGTCATACACGCTATTGAATGCCAGGTTCATTATTTAAAATTTCAAGGTGTTAAATTCTACCCACCTTAATTAAATTTTATCCTCACAATTTAAACTCGATCATAGTAATATATTGTTTTATATTTACTATGTTTAAATCCCACATCGTGAGAAGGGTTCGTAATAAATCCTTTAGAAAAGAGAGAATGGGAAGTATAAAGGTCACATTGACTACCATGTAACTTGGTTTCTAGATAGGAGAAAATTAGTGATAAGTAAAGATACATAATTATAGAAAAATTGTAAATATTTATAGGGATTTATTAAGTTCATTAATAAAAAACAGGTTAATGTTGAATAAATATTTGAGGGCCTCAAAGCCATAAATCTATGATGATTTTGAAGGCCATCGGTTCTAAAAAAATTAAGGTAGTAAGATTTTTTTTTTAAATATCATTTTCATCATGTTATGAAACTCCTTTAATTATTATAAATATTAGAAAATTTACTTACATGATACTTTTTAATTTTATATGAACAATTCCATCTTTTGGTATTTCTTCAATCAAATTCTAATTCATTCCTTTACACATAGATATAAATTAGAAATAATTATTTTTTATACATGAAGCACTAAAGGAAACTTTTAAAGGATCATAAGGCCTATAAAAGAGAAAAGGGTCTAAATATTTTTCTTTAACTGTCTTTCAAAAATCAATATGGTTAATAAATTAATATCTAATCCTAAAAAGTTATACAACTGGTTGATCATTAACATTTGTTTGTCAAATTTTTTATCTAAAAACAATGAAAATTAACCAGGAAATTGCATAGGTTACTGGTTTACATGAAACCCTTAGCGTCCTTTGGTCATGGGTTCAAGTCTCTTGGCCTTACTAGATTTGATTGGTTGTCCCATGGATTAAAAGTTATCATTTCCTAAAACCAAATTTATTTAATTTCCAAAATAAATCTAATGGAAATCCTTAAAATTAAATCATTAAATTGGCTCATAAATAAGATTTTCAATAGATCCTCCATACATAACTATTTTAGTTATTTCCAAATGGATCCTTTTTTAGTCTAAGGTTTAACCATAATATCATTTTTAGGATTTCTAAACCCTGAAACCTTATCTTCATTTTAAAAAACGTTATTTTTAACCTAGCTTATTAAGTGTAAAAATCCTTTATAGTTTTTTGTAAAGAAAACTTCGATTATCCTAAGCATATCCCATTGGAGTGTCAAATCAAGTGTGTAATAAGGCCCATTGTCATATACTAGGTTAACATGAGTTAGGCTCCTAACACCATGTAAGATTTATTACTCTTAGGTACATCTGTGATAGAACCATGTCCACTTGTAGTATCCAGACATTGATATATTGCTATAAAGACCCACATAATCTCTATCTTACCAATTTTTTTGATTTTATTATATAAGTATCCTCACTGTTTATCTTAAGGTTATGTTCTATAACTTAAATTTTCTTAAATATACTTCCCAAGGTTTCTACTAAAATTATATTGATACCAATTTTAGTGACCCAACCCTAGAAGCCCAGATCCAGTGTTGGATTCTAACTACATTTTCATGATTATAAGGAATCAATCCCCGAAGGACTGATCAATTTAGTAGTCTAGGTAAACCAGATATATACATGTGAATTTTATTACAATATAATACACTAATTACAACATAATTCTTTCTTCTTTAAAATTATATAACTTCAAGGATAACTCTAAATGTAACGTCCCTGTTCTGGATGCCGCCCAGAGGTGCCCCGTACCCGGTTGGTCACATGGCCTCAAGCAAATTTCCCTGAACACAAGAGGTTGCCGACTAGCAGTGAGGGACTTTGGTGTGATAGTGGAGAAACTATACCCTCATTGGAAGAGTAACACAATGAAAATAAATAGATGATAGAAGCGCAAGCAGTAATAATAACATGAAACAGTAAATAGATGAAGAATCCAAGTAGATAAACAACTGGAGCGCATATATAAATTATGCATGTCATATATGTCTAGGAAAGCATCCAAAAAGTCACAATGTTGGAATAAATTTCTAAACCAAAGTACAAAGGAAAATAAGTAAATAAATCCATCAGCATCTCAAGCCTCATCTTGGTCCCATGTTCTCCTGCTCCACATCAATCAAGTACCTGAAGTTGAAGAGCCATTTATCTTATCTATACCTGCAAAAATATAATCTGTTTGGGCCCAAATCATGACCCAAAAAGGGTGTGAGATGAATCCCAATAGGCAACCACCCAGAGATTTGTGCCTACCTATCAGTGAATATATTTATGGAAGAAAATATGCAAAATGAATTAATAAACAAGGAAATACTCAAAAGTAAACAATCCTACAGTTTCAACTACATTCATTTACATTTATTAAATAAACAACCAAACAATCTCGAGAAACCTAATGGGGATTTCTCATAGTCTAACCCCTCTCGTTTAGCTTAACAAATAATCTTTGAGGAAACACTCACCGTCAATTCCCACTATGGACTCGTATCAGTAAACTACAGACATTCTTGAAAAGCACTCAACATCCAATTCCCCCTATGGTCTTGCAATGTTGAACTATATACACTATGAGGGAGCACTCAGCGTCTATCCCTCTTATGGTCTCACATCATGAAAGTATAACAGACACTCTAGGAAATCCCTCAACATCCATTTCCCCTATGGTATAGCTACACCAGGTTCCCACAGCCTTGTGTAAGTCAATCGTGCACAAACAATATTTAACAGCCAAAGTAAGTCACAATATTCTACTTAGATAAATAGCTACAAAGCATGGTACTATTTATTCAAATAATATCACTCCATCCTAACATCACTAGGCATGGAAAACAGAGTAGCCTAATAGGAAAAACTAGACCCACAGACTAATATCAATTCAGACATGGGAAAACACATCAATATCAAGGTAATTAAACCTTATTCACAATCCAATATCCTTACTCAAGAAAACAAGGCATAACATGCATTAACAGGGTTAAATTCCCTACACACAATACCCCGAACTAGGGTATTGGGCACGTTTCCATATATAATTCAAAGACAAACTACAGAAAGAAACAAACCACCTACCTCCACTTTGTATGATGGATATAGTCAAACCTCAGCCATTGATTCAAACTATAATTCCATAGATCTACCAAAACGTCTAAAACAATAAACCACAGTTATCTCATGAAAGAGGAGAAATCAAGAGAAGGGGCTCTAGAAGAAAGAAGAACTCACCGATACGATTCCAATGCAACTGAAGGAGTTTGATATCGAGAACCGATGAAAAGTCGGGGTCTCAAAGAAGAATTGTCAGCTTCAGTCAGTCCTAGAAGATACAATTCCAAAATAAGTGTTTTATGTGAATGAGACGCGACCCCGGTCCAATTTATCAAATAAAAATAAAATTACATGTCATGTTATTTAAAAGTACACAATGTGAATATTCCTTTACCGGGACACGCTTTAGGTGGTCTCCAGGTCACCCCACATGGCCATGTACTCAGTCGTTACATGGCCAATACACGACTACCTGCAGAAACCAGGTACAAGACATGTACTCTTATGTACATGCCGTGTACTCCATAAATTTCCAAAAACTCCTCTTTTACTAAAAAACATCAGAAATAAAGATCCATACCTAAAAATAAGAGCCATGTTCTTACAAACTATCCCTTAAATAAATACATTCCCTAATTTCACTAAGAAGGTGGCGAAGAAGAATCCTTAAAAAGCTTCGAACACTATGATCACACTTCAGTCTCCCTCTCCCATGTCTCATTCTGTACTCGCTCGTGATGCCATATCACCTGTACCAGAGGAACTAACTAACCGTGGGGAAATTTCGCATTGCGATCAACGATTTAGATAGGATTATCTTTTAATAAGGCCTACACCTATAACTCAACATCATTGGATTAAAAAACATGAGAAGAGTCTGAGAAGTAATGTTGTAGTTGAGAAACGTGGAAGACGTCGTGCATATCCCTGTACCTCTGAGCTAACTTAAACCTATAGGAAACTGGCCGACATTCTCCAAAACATCAAACAATTCGAAGTATATTGGTGAAAGATTACCCTGTCTCCAAATCCTTCTATGTCCCAACCTTGGTGTGACACGTAGGGAAACCCGATTTCCGACCTCTTACTCCAGAGGTCGTCTCTGTCTATCAGCATAAGACTTCTTCCATGACTATATAGTAGCAGTCCTCTTCTGAATCAATTACACCTGCTCTGTGGTCTCTTGAAGAAGACGAGGTCTCAACATAACTGCCTCTCCAACCTCCAGCTAACATAGGGGTGATCAACATAGCCTACCATAAAAAGCCTCATAAGGTGCCATCTGAATAATTGCTTGAAAACTATTATTTAATGAAAACTCCACTAGGGGTATGTTCTTCTCCCAAGAACCTCCAAAATCAAGGACGCATGATGGAATCATGTCCTCTAGCACTTGAATTGTAAGCTTATACTAGATATCTATTTGGGGATGGTAAGTTGTACTCAGAAGTACATGTGCAACCAAATCCCTCTGTAGTCCCTGCCAGACCTGAGAAGTAAAATGGGAGTCCCTATCTGAAATGATGGAGTACAGAAGCCCATGTAAATGAACAATATCCCAGATGCACAACCTTCCTAACTCATCAACACTGAAGATCTCCTTGATTGTTAAGAAATTTTCAACATTCATGAGTCTTTAAATGGAAACACAAACTGCATCATTCCCTTGAGTCGACCTAGGAAAACCTATCACAAAGTACATCATGACATCATTCCACTTCTACTCGGGAATGGGTTACTACTGGAAAAGCCCTGCTTGTCACTGATGCTCTGCATTCACCTGCTGATAGGTGGAACACCTCATCACAAAGCCAACAACATCCCTCTTCATACCTGGACACCAATACTGACGGTGTAGATCTCGATACATCTTGGTGACACCATGATGAACTCTCCAAGATGAATAATAAAAATCACGCATCATCTCCTCGCGTATCTCTGCTGACACCCATACGCATCCATGGAAGCATAAGATCTAATCCTTTCTTGGGGTCCATCCAGAAATATGTTCCTCTCCTGACACATTCTACTATAGGACTAGGTCTTCAACATCGGATAGCTACCTTATCCACACTCGCTCAAGAAGAGTAGAGGTAACAACTAAAAAAGAAAGAAACTTTTTCCTTTTCTATCATGCACCTCTAAATTCTTCTCAAAGAATAGATCCATAAGATTCCACTTACTACTGGCCGACTGAACTACCCATATCTGAGTCCTCCTGCTCAACGCATCAGCCACTATGTTTCCTTTCCTAGGTATATAGGCAAGCTCAAAATCAATGGACTGAAGATATTAAACCCACCTTCGTTGTCTCAAATTCAGATCGCACTGAGTGAAGGTGTACTTGAGACATTTGTGGTTGTTGAAAACCACAAAATTATCTCCCAAAAGAAAATGTATCCAACAACATAAAGCATGAAAAACTGTATCCAACTCAAGATCGTGCATTGGTTAATTCCTCTCATTTGGTATCAACTTCCAAGACCCGTACACAACGAATCCCTCCCCATGTATAAAAAAATCTCTTAGCCTGATACCTGAAGCATCACAATAAACAATATAGATTTTTCTTGGCTCTGAAAAAACTAGTATAGATCCTGAACTCAACCTTCTTGTCAGCTTCTGAAAGGCTAATTCATAAGAATCTGACCATAGGTACTTCACACCCTTCTTAGTCAGGCCTGTCAGTGGTGCTGCTATGCATGAAAAGTCTTGTATAAATTTTTTTTAGTAGCCATCCAACCCCAGAAATCACCATACCTCAATGAATTTCTCTGGGTTCTCCCAGGAAACTACTTCTCTCACTTTCTCTAGGTCTACTAATACCCCTATATTTGAGATAACATGACCCAAGAAGTAAATATGGTCTATCCAAAAGTGGCATTTTGAGAGCTTAGCATATAACTGATGCTCTCTTAGTGTACTCAGAAGATCTCAAGATGGGTTTCCTAGTCATGTTGAGTGTGAGAGTACACCAAGATATTATCCACAAAAACCACCACAATGGAATCCAAGTATGGATGGAACACTCAGTCCATCAGTGCCGTAAAAACTGCAGGTGCCTTCATGAGACCGAACGACATAACCACATACTCCTATTGATTGTACCTGCTCTAAAAGGATAAAAGAGTAATATTAGGTGGCCTAACATGCAACTAAAGATAACCAGATCTCAAGTCAATCGTCGAGAATACTCAAGCTCCTCGAAGCAGATCAAAGAGATCATCAATACTCATCAAGGGATATAATTTCTTGTCTGTTAACTAGTTTAGCTTCCAATAATCCACAAAACTTTAGAGAGTACCATCCACCTTCTATTCAAACAGAAATGGAGAACCCCAAAGAGAAGTACTGGGTTAGATAAATCCATTTTCCTGTAACTCCTCTAACTTCATCTTGAGCTCTTGTATCTCTGGTGTATCCATCTTATAAGGAGTAATAGACACCAGTTCCACTCCTGGAACAAGCTCAATAGAAAAGTCTACCTATCTCTCTGGAGGAAAACATGAAAATTACTTTTCAAAGACATCCCTGAAACTATCCACCACTAGAGGAAAGTTAATATCTGAACTTCCCTAGTCATCCAGATACAAACTAGCAATCTGGGCTGTAACTCCTCCCAACCCATGATGCTCGTGTCTCGCTCTTCTCACCTAGACATTTCATTGAACATTATATATAAAAAACCACCATACAGTGATATTAAACTCACCATATGATGATAGAAATTGACAACAACCTGAAAGGGACCTAACCATTCCATTCCTAGAATGAAATCATAGTCAGTCATCTCTAAGACACAAATGTTCCATAAGAAGTGACAACCACCAAACTCAAGAGGGAACTCATTTAACTAATGTACTCTAGCCATTCTAGTCCCCAATGGTGTGTCCAACATCAACATATCAGTAGAGGTAAAGATACAGATCCCAAGGACCTCCACAACAGTGACATATATGAAACTACAAGAAGCCCCTGTATCGAAAAGTGTATAAGCTAAAACTAAGGAAACTGGAATAATACCTCTAACTGTAGAGGGTTCAAGAACCTACTCCAGCTGAATATGATCTATTGAAAAAGCTAGAACTACACCACAACCCTGTGAAGATGACTGAGATCCCTTAGCTGATCAACCCAACGACTGTCAAAAACCCTGTGTCTGACCACTACATCCACAAACCCCACCTCGGCCTAAATGTCTGGAAGAACTCCATCCCCTAGTCTGATATGGGACTGGTGGTCCTGCTCTGGTATGAGTAGTCGAAACAGAACCCTTATCACCAGCTGTAGGTGATAAAATCTGACAGAAACACCGAATATGACCCATCTTTCCATAAGATCAGTACTCCATTGGGTCTCTTGAGAAATGTGGCCTCCTATTCCTGCTCTTCCCACACTCATAGCATAATATACACTAGAGGAAGTATTCCGCCTATAGGTATATCCATGTATAGAATACCTATGACACTTCTTCCTATCAGTCGTAGGGGTACTAACCTTGGATGCTGAGCCGCTGTGGCTCACAACCCCAGAATCCCTCAAATCGTGCTCAGTGATCAATGCCTGGTTAACTATAGAGGTGATAGAAGTCCACCTGAAGATGTTCACCTATGATCAAATGTCATTCCTGAGAACATCCTCAAAATTACTTTCCATAAATAACTCATCACCCACTAGAATGGGTGTCAAGAACTACAGCTATGTGAAGCGATTAGAATAATCCATGACTGAGAGAGTAACCTACTCCAAACTCATGACCTCTCGGGCTCGATCGACCCTCAAAGTCTTTAGGTAGAAGTAATATTAGATGGAATGCTGGAACTCATCCCAAGCCATAACCTTCTGGAGTCCTACCTGTGAGATCATACCCACCATATCTTAGTGGAATCCCAAAGCATATAAGTATCTTGATTCACCCTCCTCTCTGGAGGCATCTCCATATCCTCTATGATCAGCAACATGGATTCTAACCGTGACCCTACAGCCTGAGGTCCTCCATCCCCTATAAAAGTATGAGGATGTTACTGCTGAAAGTCCCACATCAGTTATGCCTTATACGAGGAAGGATGCAGAACTCCATAGAAGGTTTGCATAAACCTCATGAATCATTCTAAGAACTATTCATTGACACCTATATTCGGGATAACAGATGGTGCCAAAATAGGCATGACGGGAGGATCTTCTGGTAGTCCCTAATCTATCATGTCTGGTGTTTGATCATTTCCCTAACTCTTGTGTACAACCGGAGGAAATCGTGGTGGCACAACTCTACATAGTCAAGTGCAAAACTTAGTTCAAAAATCTCAAGTACTGAATCATAGAAGTTCAAAAAAGGAACATGATAAAGAAACCATTCATGTTCTTCAAAAGATGGATGCACGATGTGTATAACCCTTACATGGAATTTTCCCTTAAGTCTTTACATGGGAGTGAAATTATTCCAAAACTAGTCATGTAACATCACATACACACGGCGTGTTCTCCATTTACACATCATGTACTTGAATACTTTCCCCCTACCCAAGCTACTCTACATGTCTAAACCACAAAATTATCTCCCAGAACAAAACTAAAAGATGTGTTTGTGCCAGACATGGCCCATACCTCTTAGGTTTCAGCCGCCCATGTCGTTAGTCACACGGTCGGAGACACGGTTGACTCTAAATAGGGTGTTTATTCCAGAAACAGTGTTTACTAGAGGGATTTCATCCACCCTTGTCGTTATTCACATGACCAGACATATGACCTCTATAACACGATGTTTAGTTCGTGTACACGGTGTGTTCCACTAAAAATTTCCCACCCCCATGTCCCTGACCACACATGCAGTCACATTGTCAAGGATTACACATTATGTATATATATTACATGGTGTGTACTTAAGAAAAACATATTCTTCCCAAACAGAAGGATACATGGTCTTCATTCATCAAAATAACTGTGTATTATGAGTTTTTCAGACAGTAAGCCTCATAAACTACTCTATAACCCATAAAAATGCAGAAAAAAACATTAAAGTTCCAAATTTCGATCTGTGAGGTCCCATACTCCCCGAAAATCAAATCTTGGCATCATATTCATGTCACACAACAAGTATAATAGTGCAAGAAACACATGATGCACCAAATTCCGATGTATGAGGGACCATAACAACTCAGGGACCAAATATTGGTGCCCATTAAAATGAATCCTTACACAAACTAATACCCTTTCAAATACCTGGTATTCTATCAAGGAATCTATCACAATAGAATGCATATCTAGTTCAACATCTATCACAACAACATGCAATCAGTAATGCATCCTAAATGGCATGACACGAATGCATGACATGTGATCTATAACAATTGCCTATATGATGCATGATATTGAATACCCTCATCTCATCAAGTTACAACAAAAATAGAACCTCAATAATATCAACGATAACATCACAAAAACATGTGAATCACCCAATGGTTAAATAAAATCAAATGTAATAATTTCAAAATTAGAAAAATTTCAATATTCGAGGTAAATTAGATTTTCCTTATACACGGGTTAGCTACTCCCCGATGAAAACTTATTACCAACTACCTATTCCCTACTATACCTGGCTATAGGCTCCAAATAGAATGTCAAAGAAGAAAATAATCCCTCTGATACCACTTTGTAACGTCCTGGTTCCGGGTGCCGCCCAGAGGTTCCCTATACCCTATTGGTCACATGGCCTTAAACGCATTTCCCCGAACTCCAGAGGCTACCGACTAGCAGTAAGGGCCTTGGGTGTGATTGTGGGGAAACTATGCACTCATTGGAAGAGTAATACAATGGAAATAAATAGATAACAGCTGTGAAAGCATTAATAATAACATGCAAAAGTAAACAACGGAAGACTGCAAGTAGATAAACCACTGAAGAACATATATAAATGATGCATGTCACATATTTCTAGGAAACCATCCAAGAAATTCACAATGCTAGAATACAATACTAAACCAAATTCTAAAGGAATACAAGTAAATAACTCCAGAAACATCGCAATCCTCATCTATGTCCCATGCTCTCTAGCTCCACAACAATCAAGTACCTAAAGTAGAAAGGAATTTTTCCTTATCTATACCTACTACAATATAATCTATTTGGGCCCAAAGCATGACCCAAAAAAGGGTGTGAGACGAATCCCAGTAGGCAACCACCCAAAGATCTGTGCCTAACTTTCAGTGAATATATATATGGAAGGAAATATGAAAAACGAAGTAATAAATTAGTAAGTACTCAAAAGTAAACAATCCTATAGTTTCAACTACATTCATTTACATTTATTAAATAAACAACTAAACAATCTCAAGCAACCCTCTGGGAAGTTCTCATAGTCTAACCCCTTTGATTTAGCTTAACAAAGAATCTCTGAGGAACCACTCACCATCAATTCCCCAAATGGTCTCGTATTAGTAAACTACCAATACTCTCAGGAAGCACTCAACGTCCAATTCCCCCTATGGTCTTGCAAATTGGAGCTATAGACACTCTAAGGGAGCACTCAACGTCCACCCCCTATGGTCTCATATTGTGAAAGTATAACAGACACTATAGGAAAGCCCTCAACATCTATTTCCCCAATGGTCTAACTACACCGGGTTCTCACATCCCTATGTAAGTCAATCATGAACAAACGATATCCAACATCCAAAGTAAATCACAATATACTACTTAGATAAATAGCTACAAAGCATGGCACAAGTAAGTAAGATAATATCACTTCATCTTAACAACATTAGGCTTAGAAAATAGAGCATCCTAACAAGAAAAAACTAGACCCAATGACAAATATCAGTTCAAACATGGGAAAACACATCCAAATAAAGGCAATTAATCCCTATCCACCATCCAATATCCCTACTCAAGAAGACAAGGAATATAAGGCATTAACAGAGTTAAAGTTTCTAAACAACTAATACCCTAAACTGGGGTATTGGGAAATTTTTCATATATAATTCAAATACAAACTACGAAAAGGAACAAACCACCTACCTCGATGTTGTATGATTGTTATAGTTTAACCTTAGCCTATGATTCGACCTAGAACATCGTAGATCTTAAAACATATCTAGAACGATCAACCACAGATATCTCACGAAAGAGGTGAAATCAAGAGAATAGGCTCTATAAGAAGGAATAACTCACAGATCTGATTCCAATGCAACTGACATAGTTTTATTCGAATAACGGATGGTGGGTTGGGGGATAAGAGAATAATCATTGAATACAATCTCTCCTGGAAGAGACAAATCCAAAAGAAGTTTTTTCTGTAAAGGAGACCCAACCCCAGTCCGATTTTTCAAATAAAAATAAAATTATATGGCGTGTTCTTTAAAATTACATGGAATGTATATACCATTTCTGGGCCCCATGTTATGTGGTCTCCCAGTCACCCCACAGGGCCATGTACTCAGATGTAACACGACCAGTACACAACTACCTGCAGAAACTAGGTACACGATATGTACTCCTAAGTACGGGATGTGTACTCCTAAGTACACGACGTGTACTCCTTAAATTTCAAGAAACTCATATTTTCCTCAATAACACTAGAAATAAAGATCCATACCGGATAAGAATATCCATGTTATTAAACTAAACCATCTAGTTTATCCATTCAAATATTTCCTAGTATTCTTAGATTATTCCTAGAGAAAGAAACATAATAAGGGAAAGCTCAACTGCTCAGTAAGGGAAAAACATAGTGGAAACAATAATGAATCAATGAGAATATTCTATATAGAAAGGTAAATAATTGAACAAACATGACATTAAAATAAATAGATAAGGAAAAATAAATATGGCATGGTAAAAAAAACTAAACTAAATTCCATTTAATCAATGAACTGAAAATTAAATGTATCCATAGATATGTTGATGAAAAATCTCATGGATGAAAAATAACTAAAACTAATATGTGTGAAATTATTGATTATTAGATACCATGTTTCTTAGGTAAATGGGTTCCTTTACCATCAAGAACATTAAAAAGATGGTTTACAACATATCGGGAAAAAACCCATGTAAAGTTGCTAGCCAAATGACTCATCCCATGAGACTACCGATGTATCGAGGTGTGATCTATAACTAGGACCAACCCATGTCATACCAGTCAAAAACATTCCTCGTATATCATATAATATATTTACAAATGTACCTTATCAAATATCCATATAGAGTAAGAGATACTGATTTATGAATATTTACCTAGATAATCAAATAAAATTCAAAGTAAACACCATATGAGAAATAGTATATGATTTAGGAAATAATCATATCCATGAAAAATGATATAGATATTTAGGGGAATTTCAATGAAGAATGATCATTGGAAATTAAATATTTCAAGGGTACTAAAAGGAATAAAGGAAGTGAATTTGAATACTATACTTGACCAAATAAATTGTAAACCGTCCAATGGAAGATTAAGTATGGTATTAATAAAACATACCCCAAGTGGATTAAAACAAAGGGTTATTATCATTGATGAATGGAAACATTATATAAAGATATTTTCAAAACATTCTTGAGGAAAATATCCTTTTTTTAAAATAAAACATTTGAAAAAAAATTTCATTGAAAATAACTTTTGAAAATATTTTATTTAAAAATTAACCTTTTAAAAATTCAAAGGAATCTTCAAATAAATGATGTCAGGTAAATTTGTACAAGTCATACGAGGTAAAGAACATTCTTTTTGCACAGTTAACGGTTAGAAAGATGCCTTATTTAGATAGAGACTGGAATATTCCATTGAAAACATTGGTTAAATAAAGAAGTGTAAAAAAGAATTTACCAAATAATATGAAATACATTTTCGAACGCATTTTAATAAAACATAGTTTTTAGAAGAAAACATGTTCTACGACTAGGGAGAGAAAAAAAGTCGGGTTTTTTGAAAAACATTTTCTGAAACATTTTGAGTACTAAAGAGTGGAAAAATGGTAATAATTCCTGAAAATGGTCAAGAATAACCAGAGGAGGGGAAATTGAAGGTTTTATTGAACAATTTTTATATAATTTCCTCAAATCGAAATACCACTAAAATATAATTAAAGTTATTGTTGAGGAATATTAACTTTAAACATTCCCAAGTATCCCATACCAATTTGAAATATTTTAAATCATAGTACTCATAAAGAAATAACATTAATTGAAAGTTTAATATAACATGAAGAAAATAATATTAATGATATAATGTAACAAAAGGGGTAGTAGATACACCAAAGAAATATGTAAGTGGTGAACATGACATTTATCTCACTGATGTAAAAAGTGAGATAAGAATCCCTTACCTAAAGTTTCCTTTTGGGTAAACATCCTTTAACTTACTATATAATAAACATATGTTAATTTTATATTTTCTCAAGAACCTTTTACATGATTATAGTTACTTTAATTTTTCTTTTTACTATGTTGTACACAACTACTTAAACCATTGTTTTTACGTTGGGCGTTTTGACCAAATTCAGTGTATGTGTCAAAAAACAATTTGGTAGGTCAACTACCCTCAAAGGGGTTATTATATAACATATCAAGAATCAAAATAATGAAATAATTATCAATTTTTTACATCAACTATACTTTTAAAACCAATCATTAAATACTTTTACGAAAAATTAATCAACGTTACAATCATGGAGAATGTAGGCCATACGTACGAATGAGTAACGTTCTCATTTTTCAATGATCGCTATGGAAAGAAGGTAAGTAACACCATATATTTCTAGAATGATCATTATATCATAAATACCATATTATTTAATCATATATACTTATATATATAATTCTTGTGGTGAAAAAGCAATCACATCATGTCGAGGAGGCAGAGTCCACATGTCCACGAATAATGTTATCACTTTTTAAGTGAGTGAAAGGGTAATAAAGAAAATGATATATATATTTATAGAAAGGTAATTATGTCATGAATATCACATTTATGTTTTTTTATTTCTCATATTTTTAATTATAATCATCTGTTATTCATTCCATGGATCATGTGAATGAATCACATCGCTTTGAGGGGGCTGTAGTCCACACTTCCTCAACGATGTTATTGTATTAACGTAAAATGGAAGGTATTAAAGGTATATGTTATAAAAGGATTAAAGAAGTACATAGACATAATAAATATCATATATATAATATATAAACCAAGTGTCTATCATAATGGACATTATGAGAGGTGTTAAAGGAAAAATGAACAATCATCGTTTCGTGAGGCAGTAGTTCGCCGTACACAAATACAATATGTTCGTCACCTATTAGATGGAGGTGTGTGTAAGTGTAGGTAGAACCCTTTACATAAAAATATAATAGAATATTGATTATACTGGTTTTGTTATGTAATAATATAACAAATAGATTTTAGGGGGTGGAAAATGGAAATGAAACTAGAGATATTTAGAGAATCACTACCACAAAAGGTGACAATGGCAGCGCTTGGTTTAACCAGCACTAAGAAGAAAGCCCTGATAAAGGTGTACCCTTTGTCAGAACTTTTCTTAACACTGATAAAGGGTAAATTTATCAGTGATAGTTTTAATGCTGATAATTGTTTTTATAAAAAACATTATTAATTTATATAAAATTATAATATTTATATTAAAAAATAATGTTTCTTTATATATGTTAAATAAAAATATGAATGTTTTTAATTAATATTTTTTTTTAATAATTCACATATATATAATGTTTTTAAAATAGAATTTTTACGATTATAATTATTTATATATTTTTAAATAATTATAAGATTATAATAAATTTTATTAAATCATAAATATATTAATTAGATTAATTAGATTAATTAGATTTATTTTATTAATTTTATTTTTTATTTGTTATTTTATGTTTATTTTATTTATTTTATTTATAATTAATATTTATATAAATACTTTTTCAATATGTATATTTATAATTAACTATTATATATATATATATGTTTCTAATGAATTTTGGTCAAATAAAAATACATATTGATCATGCGTGAGCATAATTGATGTTTATATTCATTATGCATTATCATGAATGTTCATTCATACATTACACCCTTATTATTATTTATGTTGTCCATATATGATGGCTTATTTTTTATTATGTATACGTTTTTAGGTATATGATTAATTCACGGTACCCCATATAAACTATTAATTAAATTACAATATTTGTATATATAAATAATTATAAAATTACAATAAATACATATACAATTTTGTAAATAAATAAATATAAATATATTTATTTATAGTTATAATTATAACTATAAATATATTTATTTATAGTTATAATTATAACTATAAATAAATAAATAAATAATTATAAAATTATAATAAATATATTTATTATACTTATAAAGTTATAAATATACATAATTAAAGAAATATATTAATAAACATATATAAATATTTATAAATACAAAAAATATTTATAATTATAATTCCTAAAGAAATATAGAAAAATTTATATAATTAAATAATTATATTAAATATATTAATTATGTATATTTATAAAATTTTAAATATATTTATGATAATTTTATAATTATTTAAATATATATATATATATATATAATACAACTATAAAACAATATTTATTTATTATAATTTTTAATTAAAAATAAATAAATATTTATTTACAGTTATAAATGTAAATAAATATTTATTTATTTAAATATTTATTAATTTATCAAAAAAAATATATATTATTTTCATATATAATGTTATATATAATTAAATAAGTATATTTATAAATATAAACTAATATTGATTAATATATATAATATTTTAATTTATAATTATAAATATATACAGATATATTTAATAAATTATAAAAATATAATAAATATATTAATAAAAATATAAATATTAGAAATATAAAATTGTTGTAATTTTATAATTATTTAAATAAATATTTATTTATTTATTTAAATAATTATAAATAAATATCCATTCACTTAAATAATTATAAAATTAGAAAAAATATAGTTACATATATCTATAATATTATAAATATATATAATTAATATATTTATAATATATATATTTATCATATATATAATTTTATAAATATATATAATAATATCTATTTTTATCAGTGATTTTTTAGCACTGATAATGATATTATTTTATCAGTGCTAAAATTATAACACTAATAAAGGCATGTTTTATCCCCACTTTTTATTTTAGTACTGATAAAACATACTTTTATTAGCTCTTTTTAGCTAGCACTGGTAAAAGATTCACTAGGTTTAATAAAGAATCCCCAACAGTCTCCTATTTTCTCACACCCCTCAAGCTCTGGTGGAATTTGACCCCTGTGACGCCGACCCCTCCTCCACCGCGAATGCTGCTCTGCCGCGAATGCTCCTCCACCGCAAACCCACTTCCACCGCAACCCCTCCTCTCCCACAACTACTCCTCCACTGTGAAACCATTTCCAATGCAACACCCCTCTAAGCCTTGTTGAAGCCCTTATACCTCTGTCTTTGGGTGGGTTTTTACTCTCATTATTCAAGGAAACATCAAATAAGTCTTGTTTTGCTTGATTTCTGCCTCTTTTTGGGGTTTCTCTTACCCCTATTGAGTTCTTATTTTCCAGTGGGGTTTTTTTTGACATAATGTTGGTCCAATACTCTATTTGTTGGGAAGAATATTCATGTTTGAGTTTGGAAGTTTCTTTAATAGGGACTTTCTGAGGTGCATTTGTGGTTTCACACTGATTTCCAAAGGTCTCCAAGTGTAAGGTAGGTGATTCCATAATTTTATGTTTTTAGATGTTTTTTAAATTCTTTCTTGTTTTCTTATATCTATTCCATGGATTATTCATGTGGTGAGAAACATGTTTTGGAAATTTTTAACATGCATATGTGATGAAAGTTGGGTTTTGAAATGAAATTGGTTATATTTATTATGTGCTTTGTGGTGGTGTTCATTGAGAATGCTTTATGTATTTTGTGAAAGGTGAGAATAGTTTTTTAAAAATATATATAAAGGTGAAAATGTGTTGAAAATATATTTCTCCATGGTAAATGGGTTTTTAGTTTGTGTTGGATTCCGTGTTGTGTACCTCAAACACATCATTGAGTTTTGGATGCAATGTGAAGCATGTTATGAAATAGTTTTTATGTGATCATGATTTTAAAATGGGGATTTTCCCATATGCTTGGATCATTGTATAATATCCCAACATGAAGGTAATAATCTAATCTCATCAGTGAGGCATACTCTGAATTTTCCCTTGTTTTTTCTTTTTTTGTGGTAGTTGCAATTAACATGAAGCGGCCCTCTAGTGAGGGATAATAAGTTCTAAATCGAAGGAATATTTTCCCACCATTTTATTCTACCACAACCATATTCGATGTATACCATATTTTTGAGGTGGGGCCTCCTTTGACTATGTAGGAATCATACTCATTGATCCCTCACTCTACTACACATCCTCCTTTAATTCTCAACATCATTGAGGTATTTCCTTCTTCCGTCATGGATTCAGATTCTCTTGGACACACCTTTTAAAACATTTCCTAATGGTTTCATATCATGGTTTCCCATTCTACTGAACACCTCACTTCTGACTAATTCAAAATCAATATAAATTTTAAACAATCCAAGAGTAACAAGGCCGTTATCCCCCAATGTATGAATTCTCCACCATTGAATATCAATCCAAACCTTCCCAATTTTAGTGTAACCACTAATTTGTTATTAGTACAATTACATTGAATTTTAGAAAACCATATTACTAAAGGAAACCCTATAGTTTTCAAACTAAGACTTTCTATAAAGTCTTGATAAAATAATCACCATATGTTATGTAACCAAGATTTAATACCGCTTTTTGGTAACTAATAGTAGAATAAGAAAACAATTCCATACCATAGGTTTTAGTTTTTACACATCAACAATCCTAATGTTAAACCCCCAAAACACATATTAAACCCCCCAAAAATTTCACATATCAGAGGAAATTCAAGAACAAAGAGGAATTTAAACAAATCCCCAAACCTAATATACAATAACTTAGATGTAAAGCTACAAATAAGTCACTACATTAGTTCTCTACCTTCTAGTTCTATTAAACTCATGTTTTGGAAAATTCATCCCCCAGAGGAAAATGAGCAATAATGAATAAACACCTGACATAATTGGAATACGCACACCACATAATTTTTTTTTGTTTGGATGAAAATCCTAGTTCACAGGAGAAGACATTGATATTTTTATTAAGGGATAAATTGAGTTATAAGGGAAACATATCTTTTTGATTCCCTACATATCCAAATCTACATGATACACTTTCTAGATACCCTATTCAAATAACCATAACAAAAAATGTAATGAATACTACCACACACAAGCACTCTATGGTGAATCCTCTCATAGGGAAACATGATATAATTCAAGGGATTATCAAATCATATTTTCCTCTTAGTTTAATTTTATAGCTAAATATATAAACTATTATTTTATTACAACTTTAAGAAATTATATGAATTAATTAATAACTATTGGTATTCAATGTTATGAAGTGGTCCTGACATTTAGGTCGATGCATCCTGAAAGGTACCTAACCTAGATATTCTTTATGAAATTTTCTTTAAAAGGTTATAGAATATTTGGGTACTTGTTGTTGTTAACTTCATGAATGAGTTTTAGAGAGGTAAGAATTCTCTCAAGACTTATAATGATACTCTCACCACTTTGATTATAGAGGTTACTATTATATGTTTAATTGAGGATTTTAGAATGAGTAGTCTTTGAAATTTCATTTATAAAGTCTTTTTAAATATTTTAGAAACTAGACTATAGAAAATCATACCATTTAAAGTTTAGTACCACAGTTATTTTCTTATCTTTACTTGAGAAATGATGTACTTAAAAGTATTGGGAAAACAACATAGTTTCTTCTAGTGATAAGTGGCATATGGAAATTATTTGTGTGAAAGGAATGACACTTGAGAAATTTTTGTTTGTTTAATGGGTTCATGCTTATAGATTTTATTATGTGTATTTTTAAAGGAAGGAACCGATGGTACTTCATGTGATATACATATATATTGTTCATGGGGTGTATAACCAATTTATTTGGTTTGATCTAAGGATGATTTAGATAATTTAGTGTTTATAGTAAACTAGAACACGTGTGTTTAATGTTTGTGAGTGTTGCCACTGACTATGGAACATATCCAATGGAACTATGGTGTTGTGGTGAAGGATAATTAATATAACTACACAATGGAAGCATGGATAAGAGATATCCAATAGTGGGGAGCACAATATCAAATTCTTATAGAAATTGTTATCATTACCCCAACCTTTGGAATAATGTGATGGAATTATATAAAAATAATTGATTTGGAATGAATCAATGTATTTTCCATAATATTTTTATTTTATATTTATATAGAATTAGGAAAACCATTACATTATATCAATTTTTTGTTTATTTATTTTTTTAAATATTAATATCACTGAATCAAAGAGGATGAATATTAATAAAGAATGGATGGATGCCAATCCTTCAGAAAAAGAGTATGAAGATGGCATGAAATAGTTCATCAAGTTCGAAAAAGATCATGCATATGAACCTTCTAAAATCCTTTTCCCATGTTTATTATATTGTTATTAAAGACTAATTATTACAGAGGAGTTGGAAGAACACTTGATTTGTCACATAATAGATCGAAGGTATAAATGTTGGAATAAACACGGCAAAAAAGTGAATGTAGGTAGTGGCTGGGATAACACTACATTTTATGGATAATCTAATATGATTACAAGTTGGAAAAATAAATAATACGGTATCGAGGATATTATTAAAGATGTGAATGATGATGAATATCGTATTGATTAAATGAAAAGGATTATTGAAGATGATCTTCAAGAATGCCCAAAATTGTTTGAGAAATTATAGAGTTGTGAAAAGACACCATTGTATGATGGTTTCACTAAATATAGAGCATTGTCATCCATACCGAATCAGAATAATTTGAATGTAGGAAACTGATAGAGTGACACTAGTATTACAAAACTACTTGATCTCCCAAATGACATGCTCCTAGAAGTCAATGAGATCCCGAGCCAAACATACAATGCCGAAAAATTGCTACACTTGGTTGGTAGGTTCTCTGAAATAATACACGCCAGATCGAATGACTGTATACTACTTCTCAAGGACCGGAAATCACTTACAGAATGTAAAAGGTGTGGTGATTCTCGATAAAAGAAAGATGAATTGGGTCCTATGAATGATGTATGGTAATTTCCAATCATTCCAAGGTTCACGAACCTATATTGAAGTAAAGAGACTATAGGGAAATGGACGTGGAATACAGATACAAGAATTAATGATGGGAAACTACATAACCCGATAGACTATTCCCAGTGGAATATAATTGATCATGAGTATTCTGAATTTGGAAATGAGTTGAGAAACCTTCATCTGGAGTTATATACAGACGGAGTGAATCCTTTTGAGTTTTAAAGCATCACTCATAATACATGGTCTGTTATGTTGGTAAATTATAACTTACCACTGTTGTTATACATGAAAAAAGAATACATCATGTTATCTATTCTTATATCAGGACCAAAACAACCTAGTAGTGATATTGAAGTTTATTTGGATCCATTGATCAAGGATTTGAAATTACTATGGGATTCATCTATTACGATGTATGATACTTACAGAAATGAAGATTTTACTTTGAGATCCATGTTGTATGAGATGATAAATGAATTTTCTGCTTATGAAAGCTTTATTAGGATATAAAATTAAGGTAACTCAAGGATTTCCTATTTTCGAACAAGGTACATAGTCAATTATGGTGAAACATTCATTGAAAAACGTGTTTCTAGGACATCACAAATTTATACCCTGCTGGAATAAGTACCGATCTTAGACGACATCATTCGATGAAAGTTTATAAGAATGTAAAACACCATCTCCACTAACTGGTGATCAAATATTTGAGAAATTAAAAGATTTGGAAACTAATTTTGGTAAACCATTTTCAAAAAATGTTTTGAAAAATGACTGGAAAAAGAGATCAGTTTTTTTGGAATTACCATACTAGAATTGTTTGTATGTCAGATATTTTATTGATGTTATACATGTTGAAAAAAATTTAGGTGATAGTTTCACAGACACGTTGATAAATGAACCCAAAAAACAAAGGATGGAATTAAGGTTAGGTTGGACATGGTTGACATGGGAAAAAGAGATGAGTTGGCACCATTGATGGGTGAAAATCAATCATTTCTTCCTCCTCCTTCTTAAACTCTTTCCTGGATGGAGAGATATCAACATTGTAAGTTATTGAATGAAGTAAAGGTTCCATAGGTATATTCAAAGAATATCAAGAACATTGTGTCAATGAGCGATTTAACGTTAAAGGGTCTAAAATAACCTGAATTACATATTTTGATGAAAGATCTAATTCCTATAGCTTTATGTTGCACTTTCCCAAGGATTTCGATCATACATTAACCAAGATCTTTTTCTTCTTCAAAGATATATGCTGAAAAGTTTTAGACATAGTGAAATTGCCAACTATGGAAAGAGAAATTTCCATCATATTATGTGAATTGGAAATTTTATTCTTGTTGACATTCTTTGTTATGATGGTTCATTTGATTGTTCAATTAGTGAGAGAGATTTCACTATGTGGTCCTGTATACTATAGATGGATGTAACCCATTGAATGGTATAAGAAAATTTTGAAAGCGTATGTCAAAAATCAAAGTCGGTGAGATGGTTTTATTGAAGAGTGATATATTGTTGAGGAAGTCATTGAATTATATATTGAATACCTATCTGGTGTGGAAAGAATTGGTCTACCAATATCTCATCATGCTGGGAAGCTTGTAGGTGAAGGAATTTCTGGAAGAGAGGTTGTCAACATTAATATTACAAATCGAGAGCAGGCATGCCTTTACATTTTGTATTACAGTTTGGACGTTGACCCATTTGGTGAAACCCACAAAGAAATTATTAGGTATTTGAATCCATCGTAGGATGAAAAATGGATATCAAATACACATAAATAGTTTATAATATGGTTTTAGGACCATATTTTTAAGGAGTTAGATGAAAATCCTAACTCTATTTCAGAACGACTTCGATGGCTAGCTGGAGGACCAAATGTGAATGTATTATCATACAATGCTTATATAATTAATGGTTAAACACTCTATACTAAGGAACATGATGAATATGGTACCATGTATAATAGTGGAGTTACACTTGTAGATGAAGTGATGCTTGTTTCTAGTGTTAAGGATATAAATCCAATTTATGCGAATATTTCATAATTTGGTATCATCAAAAAATATTGGAGAGGGATTATATGACATTCCAAGTGAATATTTTTCAATGAAAAGTGGTTGATAATAGTAGTGTTGTTAAAATAGATGAATTGGGATTCATGAAAGTTAATTTCAGCAAGGAAGTATATAAATATGAACCTTTTATAATGGCAACACTGAAAAATCACGTATTTTATATTCTAGATTCCACAACCCAAAAATTGTTAATTATTCTGTTATTGACAAAAAACCCTAAAGAGTTAGATGAACATTCAATAGAGGATAATAATTTCATTGGGATGTCTCAATCATTTCACAGTGGTCCCAATTTAGATGGGTTTTTATGTCATAGGAGACCACAATGAAGGGATTTGGATAGTCGATAGAGAGGTCAAATCCCTTCACCCCTTTACTAAAAATAGAGTTCAATAATTAGGTTATATATTTTTTGTAATATAAATCATGTTACCTTATCTTATTATCTGTTCACTACTAATTTTATGCAATCTAAATTAAATTTCAATCCACTTCTGTATATAATGACTTCTACACATGCTGATGCTCCCAATCCTGAGGCATAATAGGGCTGTCAACCTACTATTACTTGTAGTGAAAAGGAAAAACATTCTTCTACCTATAGTGACTTCTACACATGCTGATGTTTCCAATCACAAGGCACAATAGGTCTCTCAACCGACTGCTGCTCGTAGTGAAAAGGAACAACATGTTTCTCAATCTGCTGCTACTCCCAGTATAGAGGTACAACAAGTTTATCAACCTGTTGCAGCTCACAGTGAAGAGGTATGACAACCATCTACACAAGACCATTCTACCACTCTGGGGGAACATATTGAAGATATTGAATGTGAAGAAATGGTAGAACACAAAACACCAGTGTTAAAAAAAAATAGGAGTGATGTAGTATGAAGTTGTTAGAAAAAATCATTAAGGCCAAAGAGAAAGCCATAAAATATGAGGTTGGGTGGAATATGTGGGGCTGACATGTTAACCCCAACAAGACCATCATTGGAATCATCACTCGGTCACACGTGCCGATTGATGTACAATTGGGGAACCATGTTTCCCCCAGGATTAAGACAATGATGTGGGAATAGATTATGGTCACATTATGATATCGTTTATTTAATTTATTAAAAATTAAAACAATGAACCATTGATATACTCTTCATTATCCCTTGAAGAGTGTATTTATAGTAGATGACCCAAATAAATACTATGTATTAAGGGTTGCTGGAAGGATTCACATGGGATTTCACACAATTTTAATGAGATATCATCTTAAAGATACTGAATGGAAAATAAATGCACACACACCTCCTATTTATGCACACCAGATAACCCATGCAGCATGGGATGTATTTTCTGTCTGTCATGCAAAGCAGTCCATTCAGGTACATTGTGTCTGGTAATACATTGTTTTATGATATGTGTATTCATCACCTTGATTGATGATTTTTTATTTATGAAACAAAAAACTGAGTTTTTAAAATAAGGAATGAGCATCAAAACCAGTGTCCCGTACCATAAAGCATGGATGGGGTATGCTTCACTTGAAAAAAATGGTACATATTTTAAATCTACCGTAATGATTTTATGTGACATAAAAAAGCACCATAACTATGTTCCTCTATTTATATGCAGCTTGATGAATCCAAATCCAAAACTAATTCCATCCTACTCCATGTGCTATGGAAGGAAGATTGTGTAAATAAATATGGGATACTAATATATGAAAACAAATAAAAAGTGTTGGAAACATGTATAAGTTTGACATAATAAAAATTTGTTTTTCTTTAAATAACAATTACATAACAATGATTAATTATTTTCATATATTTTCTATCTTAATGTCACAAGAATCAGAAACACCCACACTAACTACAAACATAATTTCGATGTCCTTGAATCGGCCAGAATAGTATGACCATGTCACAGGTGTGGGTTTTGGGGTAACACCCCGAACATGTTTTGGATAAAAAAACAAGAGGAGGATTAAATTGAAGAAATGAAAAAGATGAGAGAAATATTAGCTAGCCTTGAAGAACAATTCCAATTGTAGACATAGATTCTAGAAACATCGACGGGGAGAGGCAAAGAAAAGAAAAAACTCAAGAAAAACCAGCGTATGAAGATCCCACAATACCCCACCAGCTTTGAGTTGAGGCATTCCCCTAAAAACCCAACCTTATCTATGGTAATCAATGTTCTAATAATTATTTCTATGAAATGTGAATCATATAGACTCTATTAACTTTCTTTTAAAGATATTATATAGGGTTAAAATGATTGTAATTTATATCTATCAACACCCATCCATTGCCTTGTGACGAGGACTGCAGTGTTTAATATCTATAATGACATGATACACAACAGACCACATCAAACATGTAATTTCTGAGTGTCGATTAATGTATCCCATGCGTCTACCACCGATCTACCTATTCTAATTGATGATGAATATATTCATAAGTTAGAACAATATCTTGGATCATTCATTGTATGTTCGTCATATCTTATAAAAAAATGTCGATAAGGAGGTATTCATTTCCAATTTATTTTTCAAGCTAAACCATTAACATTTATTGAAAAAATATCTAAACTGATGAATGTTGTTACATAAGGAAATAGGGAAGTGTATGAATGGAAATAATAGCTCAAAACCATCTCAAGGATCAACCAACCTATCATAATGATCTACCAAAAGAACATTAACACCACTCATTCTGTATCCACATTTATTATCATTGAAAAATCTTATGGATTAAAATATTTGAGACGATGGTACTCACATAATTGATTTTGAAGAAAAAATGTTTAAAGGGGAAGAGCTAAACATCATTAGTGTTGACAATGTAAGTGAAATCCTCAAGTATGATTGGTTAGGTGGATCAGTTGTAAATTTATATATGGGATATGTTTTCATTATTTGATTTTCAAAAGATGAAATATTATGTTAATTACGAATAAATACATTTGATATTTTTCACAGGTGTATATATAAAAAATATTTAAGGGAATTCCCCATGAACAAAAATTTGGACTCATTCGTCCTCACATCACCATTATAGAAAAAAAATATATAGATTCCACGAAAGAGAGTGAAATGATGACATGCCTGCTCAAATCATTTAACAATAAAAATATAGGTGATAAACTACTCTTAAAACCAATGATATAGGGATAAAACTCTAAAATTTAATCATATTAAATATATTTAAATTTCATTCATTACTTATTTACCTTTTTGTGTTTTTAGGTAGCATTGGATGCTAATTTTAGTCAATTTGGATACTCCAAAGATTTATTTTCTTGATTCAATCCATGGATATCCAAAAAAAAGACAAAAAATTATGGTGTATATCAATTTTTAATAACTAAATCAAATATTTTATAACTGAAAATCTAGTTACATAATTTATATTATCTTTTAATAATGATTCTATTATGATAGAGAGGTGCATGAATATCACCTACATCATGGAACGGGGTTAGGGGATAAGGATGAGAAACATCACAAGTACTATGAATAGAAAATTATAAGGGTATATATAATAATATTTCACTATCCAAAAACATATAAAAAAATTAATTATTTTTCTCATTGTTTTTGTAGTTTTTGAAACAAACAGAAAAGGATGTGGTTATTATGTTTGTAAATTGTTGAAAGAGATCATATTTCGTCAACCAACTAGAATCATTGAAGAGGGATTTTCAAAGATAATTAATAATTCATTTAAAATACTCACTAATCCTTTGTGTATTCTTATATTTTTAGTAATACCATTACAATCGAAAAAACATATATTAAAAATATTATATATTTTTTTTAGAAATGAATGGGTAACATACCTAATAGAAGAGTGTACACAGATAGCATGAATATATGCCTTACATAGAAGTAGCGGATTGTTTCATATTTATGTTTCATTTACTTATTTGTAGTATTACTCATATAATTAATAATTATCTTCTTATACAGGTGGATTCCCTTGTTTGAGTTGAGGTAGTTTGTTTGAAATAGATCATGCTCGTGAGAGATTAGACTTTGAGGTGGTAATTGAGATAATGAAAAGAAGGAAATGGGCTAGGAATGTATAAATGTGAATTACTAATACTTATGTTATCATTATATGATCATTTATATCCCCCATTTTTACACTTATTGTATATCTATGATCAACCTTTCTTATGTTTCAAATATTAAGGTTATGAATTATGGTTTTATAAATAATGTGTCTTTATAGTATTGA
The DNA here is from genome assembly GCA_963277665.1 of Viscum album. Classification (NCBI taxonomy): domain Eukaryota; kingdom Viridiplantae; phylum Streptophyta; class Magnoliopsida; order Santalales; family Viscaceae; genus Viscum; species Viscum album. Next base: position 1,479,242,913 of record OY728166.1, read on the forward strand.
ATAACTTAATGAGAGACTCTTATGAATTAGTTAATTATGTTTTCATGTTTCCAAAATAACTAGACCTAAAATATTCTGGCATTAATCATTATGTTATGTAAGGAATATTAATCTACTAATACATGATATCTATGTATGAAATTTCTGGGTCAATATAGTGGGTATCAGAGTAACTCACCTACTCAAAACTGAGAAAACACATTTAACTATTTTTATACTTTAGGTAAATGATCCATAAGTCATTTGAAATGTTTAGGAATCAACCCCTCCTAAATATGATGCACGATGTGACTGGTATGAATCAAAGTGTATCTTTTTATTTAAAATTGACATTTTTTTAGTAAAAAGAACAAGTGGAATATTGAAAACAGAACAAACACATTCAGATTGTTTTGATATATTAGGAAAATGATCCATAAGTCATTTTTGATGTGTAGGAATAAAACACACCTCAATCCGATGCACTATGTGAACGTTAAGACTTTAAGTGTTATTTTTAAATTAAATCAACATTAAATTTAGAAAAAAGAAAAAATGATATACTGAAAAACAAGAAAATGAATTCGGATTGTTTTGATACATTAGGAAAATGATTCAGCAGTCATTTTGGATGTGTTGGAACAAACCAAACCTCAATCTGTCCAGTAGTGTGACCGATATGACTAGAAGTGTCTGTTATCAGTTTAAAATTGACATTTTAGCTCAAAATGTGACACTCACTAAAAACCAAACAAACATGCTCCAACTGTCTTAAAAATTCAAGACAATGACTAATATGTTATTTTTAATGTTTATGAAGTAGTGTCATATCAAACTAGTGCACTATGCAACCGGTATTTCTCAAAATATGTGTTTCTGGTTTGAAATGGTATTTTAGTAAAAAACACAACTTATATACTAAAAATTGATCAAACACTTTCAGATTGTTTAGATAAGTTAGTAAAACTATCCATGAGTTATTTTTGATATGTAGGAGTCAAAGAAACCTCAATAAAATGCACGATGTGGTTGGTATAACTCCCAATGTGTCGTTTTATTTAAAATGTTCATTAATTTAAGTAAAAAGAACAAGTGAAATACTGAAAAACAATCAAATGCATTTAGATTGTTTTGATACATTAGGAAAAATATTCATGAGTCATTTGTGATGTGTAATAATCAAACCCACCTCAATCCGATGCACGAAATGACTAGTATGACCTAATGTGTCTGTTATCAGTTTAAAATTGACATTTTAGCTCAAAATGTGTCACTCATTGAAAAACAGGAAAACACACTCCAATTGTATTCATAATTTAGAACCATGATTCCTATGTTCTTTGTGACATGTATGAAGTAGTATAATCTCAAACCGATGCACTATGTGTCTAATATGATCTACAATATGGGTTTCTATTTTGAAATGATATTTTATTAAAAAAAATACAAATGGAATACTAAAAATCATGTAAAAACATTCATATTTTTGATAATTTAGTAAAATGATCCTTGAGTAATTTTTGAAATGTAGGAGTCAACCCCACCTCAATAAATTGCACGAAGTGACCAGTATAACTCCAACTGTGTCTTTTTATTTAAAATTAATGTTAATTTAAGTAAAAAAGAATAGGTGAAATACTAAAAACCAAGAAAAATAATTAAGATTATTTTGATACTTTTGAAAAATGATATATGATTCATTTGTGACATATAGTAATAAACCCCACATCAATCTGATGAAAAGTGTGATTGGTATGACTAAAAGTGTCTGTTATCTATTTAAAATTGACATTTTAGCTCAAAACATGTTACTCACTGAAAAGAAAGAAAACATGATATGATTATATTAATAATTTAAGATAGAAATTATTAAGCTATTTGTGATTTATATAATTCATTCTTACATCAAAATGATGCATGATGCGACCGATATGACTCAAAATGTGTGTTTCTAGTTTGAAATAATATTTTAGTAAAAAAACACAACTTGCATACTAAAAACTGAGTAAATGTTTTTGGATTGTTTTCATACTTTAGGAAAACTATCCATGAACCATTTTTTATATTTCAGAATCAACCCCACATCAATACAACACATGGTGTGACCTCTATAACTCTAAATGCATCTTTTTATTTAAAATTGATATAAATATATTGAAAAAAAGTGACATTCTAAAAACTGAGAAAACACATTCATATTTTCTTGATACTTTAGGAAAATGATCCATGAGTCATTTTTGACATGTATAAATCAACCTTACCTTAATCCGAAACTTAGTGTAATTTGTATGACTAAAAGTGTCCAATATCAGTTTAAAATTAACATTTTACTCAAAATGTTTCACTCAATGAGAACCAAGAAAATACCCTTCGACTACCTTCATCATTTAGGAAAGTGATTCGTAATTAATTTTTGATGCATAGGAAGTAGTCTCACATCAAACCGATGCAAGATGCAACTATTATGAATAAAAATTAATGTTTCTGGTTTGAAATGATATTTCAGTAAAAAACACAAATGACATACTAAAAACCAAGAAAACACTTTTAGATTGTTTTTATACTTTTTAACAATGATATATGACTCATTTTTGGCATGTGGGAATCAAACCCACCTCAATACGATGTATGGTATGATTGGTATAACTCCAAACATGTATTTATTAGAAATTGAAATTTTATTAATGCATTCTTTCATATTAAAGTTTAATTTATTTCTTTATAGTATTACTAATATAATAATTTTTTTCTTATATAGGTGGAATATTTTTCTCCAGTTGGGATGATGTGGTCGGAAATTGATACCATGGAAGAACATTTTTTAGACGGGATCAAAAATGTCAAAAGATGAAACAATAATGTTTTAACTATTTTCTAGATAATTATTAATGTATTATATAAAATATTGTTTGAAATATATATAGAAGTGTTTTTTGTATATACTGTGGGTGGATATTTTTGTATTCAGGATTTCAATGTATATAGTATTGTTTTACAAACCCTTGTGTATGCTTCTTGTTTTTTTCATCACTTTTTTTGTGTATGTATTTCTTTTGTCCTTCTTTGTTCTTATCTCACATTTATTATAAAATTCTTTATTTTTTATAGTGAAACCATGTGATATGGCTTCCCCATGTACGTATGGACTTGGAATTCACTAAACGTACACTATTGTATTGGAATTTATTGAATAAATTAATTTTTTTTAATTTTTTATTGATATTAAATTTATTTAGTCTTTATTATTCTTGCCTTTAATCCCTATATATGTTTTTGACCTTTTTGGTTATGGTTTAGTTGGAATCATCTTGTAGAGATTAGTATTTTTATGTTTTGAGAGTTGTAATGGCTTAGATTGCTATATTTTCTACTATTTTCTATGTTCTGTCTACAATATAGGTTTTTCTATAGGTTTTTGGTTGGGTGTTTTTTTTGTATAAACAACACATCCCAACTATCTAGGCCTTCATTAGTGCTATTTTCAGCACTGATTAAGTCCCCCTTTATCAGCACCAATTTAAGCGCTGATATAGGAGTTCTTTAACATCTCTGAAAATAATAATAATTAAGTTACCCCTTTATCTTCTATGTGATTAAAATTTATCTTTATAACTGTTAAAAAATGTTTTTATCACTTTTAATAGCACTATTTTTAGTAGTGAAGACGTTACCTCTTAATCAGAAAACTTCTTTTGTATTATATCAAAAGGCTTCCATAAATGTATTTCAACCCAAAGGGATGATTCAAGGTATAGGGGAGTGATTTTGGGAAGATATTTGGGAAGATATTTTCTGAACTAAAGTGGTTTGAGTGGTGTGAGTAATGGGGAGAGGTGGTGGCCTTTTATAAGGGAGGAAAATGACTCACTTGGAATTTTTCGAAACAAGTTTGGTGTACACATGTTTTTACCTAAAAAAAGTAAAAACCCGCCAAATAAATAAATAAATAATGGAATGTTACATGAAGATTTATGTCCATCCAATGGGTGTTGGAAAAGTTTCTAGGTCATTTGGGCCCCTAAGATACGGTTTAGTCATTTATTAAGCTTAATTTTACCTAAATAATTGTAATTAATTTAATTACTTTAACTAATAATTTTGATAAAAAAGTTGTTCTTATTAGAAAATATAAATTATTCAGATTCCAAATATGGAATCCATTTTTTTAAATTCAAATCATACATGTGTTAGAAATTGATTTAAATTTAATCCCACAACCGGGAGGATGCGGGTTTTTAAAGTAAAAACGTTCGAAATTTTGCTATGTTTTTATATTCAATTTCAAAGTGAAATTATCTCCAATTACATATATTGTATTAATTTATAAAAATATGATATAATTAAACTTTAAAACCAATTACAATTTTAACTTAACCTTATAAATAAATTACATGAAAAAGTAGTTTTAAACTAAAAATGCGTATTTTTAACTATTCATTAAAAAAAGAAATGTTTCAGAAAAATATCAAAAATTCACACTAACCTAATTGTAATTTTTTTATTTAAAAGATGAAATTTATTTTTAATTATTAAATCAATTATAGTGTCAAAATTCAGATTTAAAATGGGTTCTTCAATAAAAAGTAGTTAAATTTCCTTTATAAAAATATATGTTTTTACATGTAAAATAGAGTTTGTTCCTATATTATAACTATAAATCCTAATGGATGAATATAAAAAATATTTTATTGAATATATAAAATGTATATTTCATTAAAATCATTAAATAATTGTATTTAATTATGTTTATTAATACAAAACTCATTTGGAAGCATAAAAATAAAAATATTTAGTTTTTTAATCCAATTGGTTCTTATTTTCATTTATTATTAATTGGTAACCAATGAATTCATTTTATATTTATATAAACCGAAAATATTTATAATTTAGTTTATACTATTCATAACCGCCAGCAGAATAGCTAGGTTCTATCATATTATATTAAATAATAATATTTTAATAATACATTGTTATTTGGTGAAACTCGGTCTTGCGTGTAACACAAGCTATAATGGAAGGTTGCTGTTGTGGGTAACGAAAGATATTGGGGAAGGTATATCTTGTGTTTAACATATGCTAACTCAGTGTTTCATGACTTGAAATATATATAATATATATTAAATAAAAAATATTTTAAATGTATCTGAATATTATATTCTCTTACGTGCTTGGTGTCATGTGTCATTAACACTATTAAATACAAGGTTCATACTTTATAATTTTAGGGAGGTACAATGCTTACAAAATATAATTCAACCTTTATTCCTCAAATAAAATCCCATTGTAACCAAAAGTATTTCCATTAAACATTATCATATAATTTTCCCAAAATAGAAACTTATCCAAAAATAATATTAATTAGATACTCAAAAAATCAATTTTCTATCCCATGGTAATGGATATGATAAAATACATGTTCCTAAATTGTAAAAATCCTTTTATCCCAATTAACCATAATTAAATCAACATTTAAGATCGTCTTAACCCTAACACTTATCAATATATTTCAGCTTATGTTTATAAAATATAAAATCATTATTCCTCAAATTACCTTTTCACTAAAATAAAATTAAAACTTAAGGGTTACATATACCTCAAAAATTCATCAAAACTCAATACATTTCTCCAAAATTATCATTAACCACCTTAATATCCGATCACTTAAAACCAAAAAAGGGTTGTCTATGACTTTAATTTTTTTTATCAAACTTAAAATTATAAACCCATAATGGTATCCATAACTTGTAAGTTAAACTCACATTAAAAAATAATAATATCTAAAGTTATTTAATCTCTACTTTTATACTAACTATAATCACCCCTAGATCCAGACTCTCAGATCCAATGCTAAAAACATAATATGTACATTTATGGATTAAAACCGATAAATGTGACCTAAATTTAGTCATCAAAAATATAAAAAATAAAACAATAATATTATATCACTTACATACCCAATGATATTTTAGGTGTAGTATTTTGGTTAACAAGGAAAAAATATTACATAAAAAGTGTTCATTTCCATATAGTATCCATATTTCCAACAAAACAAAGAGATTATAAAAACACACATTCTTCATTCAAGGTAACTTCCATATATAAAACTATGAATTTATTTAAATTTATAATCATATCTAATCACTATGAAAAATCATTGTAAAATGTGTTATAACGAAAACAATTATCAATAAGGTATATTAAAGAAAAAAAACTCATTATTCCCTTTAAAAACCATGGAATCATATAAGAGAGTTTTCCTTTAACATAATAAACCTTGAGCTCAAATAATCCTTTACTTACATATGAAATTATCTATTCTTCCCAAATTATTTCATAAAAACAATATAAGAAAACTTAAATAAAAATCAAAATCATGGTGGTTTCTTAGAAAGCATGAGAACTCATGAAAAACAAATTCAAAAACGTTTTCCATTTTACCCTTAAAGGGAATAATCATTCCTTTAGACAAAAGATCATTAACATACCTTAATAAATAAAAATATTTTCATGAAAAATAATTAGCAGACATAGAAGAGTCAAATAGGTTCCCTCAGACATCATCTTCATAGAACCGTTACAAGAACCCTTACAAGTGTAATAACCTACTCAGTTAATTCCAACATAATTTGATGGAGAACATAATCATTACCCAATGTATTAGAGAGACATTTTGGGCCCATCTTCCATAATAATCAATTTCCAAGGTCCATAAAATATATAAAACACATAAAATATTTCATTTCAATTATAAAATATCATAAAATATTCTGTTTAACACATATTAAAAAACTTTTTGGATTCATGCAAAAAATAAGGATACAAATAATTTTCATTAAAAAAATCATTAAAACACATTCTTAGAAGAATAAGAGATGGGATATTCGTTTGAAGAACAATTATAAATTTAAGAGGAAGCTTCATAAAGAATAATGGTCTTAATACTTGTAAATTATTCTAATGAGTATACATTAAAAAAAGAGATTCCTATCACACTATTGTAAAAATGTTAAAAATAGCCTCAAGTCCGATGGCCTTATATTATTTTTGATTTTTTCATAATCCCTATTTTAAGGGTTGATAGGGAACCCTACATGGCCTATATTAATTTAAACATAAGGCTTTCTATTTTAAAAAAACACAACACAAACCCATCCCCTAGAAATTGTTTCATCTAATTCTCCAAATCTCTTAGCCACACAAAGCCTACCGAAAAGCATTGCCCAATCAAGAACTGCATGGTGCCTATTAATGAGGAAAAATTACACACCCTTTAACCCTTTTCAATATAGTTATATCTGTAGGTTTTTTTTATTTTTGTTGATATCTTAATCTAGGGTCTACACTTCACTAATCCATTTCATGCATGGACCAAGCCACTATCAATGCCTGCAATCGCCCATGTCAAGGATCCGGTACCATCGATCTACCATCACCAAGCGCCAATCTCGACCTCAAAGTAATACCATCTTCATTTTATACCCATGAAAATTACATAGAGATATATACACATCAAAATTGTGTTCCATGTCACATCCTCCATGGTCTCATATCACCAACTTTGACAATTCCACTTTGCTGTGAACCCGATGCCGAAACCCTTGATGCCTTCTATAATCAGCACTGCCTGAGGGATCCTGAACTACAATCTACTATGGAAAACTGATCAAAATCCCATATATTTTGGGATTCAAGGATTTTATCCTAGGGTTAAGGTATGATTATGTGGTGCCTTTGTCACTAGGACAGAACCTAATTGCAACAAATGTTAAAAATAACTCGTTTGGAAAATGATTAAAAGTATTCTTTTAAGACATTCATAAATAAAGTAAACCATGGTTTAAAATGAGTTTGAACATAAATTTTGGAATATTAATAACATACTTTAAACATTTAATGGAACACATATATGGATGAAAAATAAAAGAAAAACATTTTATCTTTTAAAATAAGGATTTAAACTAAAAACCCTTAGCTCATGCCCCAACATGTCGCACAAGTTATTTAACTCATGTACATTGAATTTATATTAGATATTTAATTTCATCATTAAATTTTTATGTTTATTTTCATATCTTAATATCTTTTATATCATCTATTACCATGTTTTATGTATTTACTAAATCAATTAAATTCATGGCATACGTTTTGAGGTCATTCGATTCATAATGCCCAAAAAAAATTCGGTATGTTGACCAGGGTAAAAGAGGTCATTATTATATAAAATATGGAATAATAATAATGTTATAATTATCATTTTTATATGTAAATTAAAATTTTAGATCCATCTATGAATTGAGATTATGGAAAATAAAATAAACTAGCTCATGAGGAGGTAGTCTACAAATACACACGAGTGATATTCTATACATTTTTAAATAATAAATAAAGAAAGAAAATAAATTTTTTTAATTAAATAATAACTATTATGTTATAAAAATAAAATATCTTCATTAAATCTATTTCCATTATAATCCGTGAGGGATAAATTTTAAGAAATGACGTATATCACTAAGTGGAGGCGGTAGTTCGTACATACACATGTGTGGTGATTCTATTTTTAATGATTAGAATGGTGTAAATATAGATGATATATTATATTTATATAATAATAATAATTATTTCATGAGTATGATATATATACATTAAAAAAATAATAATAAATATCCATGAAATGCAGTGATGATAAATGAAATACATTGGTCTGTGATGTGAAAATTTACACATACGTACAAAGGATAGTTTTCTTTCCCATTTGATGGAAAAAGAATTTGTATAAGGTTTTTTAATTAATATTATAACATCTTAGTATATGTAATATATTTATGTAAATATATTATAATGATTCTATATAATTTAAGGATTTAGATGAATAAATAAAATAAAAACACTCAGTTGATACGATTACCACAACTTTGAAGAACCTCATTTTGATCACTCATTAAGGACCCTAGGGATGACATTTTTAGAAGAAAAATACCTATAGAATGTATTAAATAAGTTAACAATATATTTTATCACTATCTTGTCGAGCCAAGTGAATCAAAATGTTTGAGTAAAATAGGATAGGTGGTATACTTATATAAGAGAGAAGATATGCACCCTAGGAATTACATAATGTTTAAATTAATATAAATTAATTTTCATGTTCATATGGCACCAAATTGATATATTTGGAATATATTCTGAATATAATTATAAATATTATAATTCAATAAATATTATACCAGGATATGTGATGTTTTAACCATTATATATTATTTTTAACCTCAAGTTAACCCTTTTAAAGATTATCATAATAAAAATATTTTTTACTCTTTAGAAGTCAATAAGGTTACAATAAAAATAAAAAGTGACCCATAAATGGAAAATGGTTGATATATTGTACTATATTACATTAAATTCGATGAATATAATATTTATACGACCTTTTAATCATTTAATAGAATATAATTTTACATAAAATAAAATTGAAGTCATTTTTAGGACTATTCTCATAATTTGACTTTAAAAAATATCAATATTGTAATTTATTTAAAATATAAACATTTAGAAAATCACTAATAAATTATATTAATCAAAATTGTTTTGGAACACCATAAATAAACCTAAAATTATTACTTTGTATGTTTTTAAAATCATTTTCTTGATTCTTCCACTACTTGTACAAGCACTGCATTGGCATTGCGTAAATATTTAAGTTAATTATTTCATCACTAAAAATTAAAATAAAATACCTATATAAAATTAAATTAATAATCTATAAAATAAAATTTTATAATTATTATTGATATTAAATAAATTTTATAAAATTATATTTCTATAAGTTTCAGAAATTACTTTTAAATTAAATCTTTAAAACACAATGAAAAATGGTTTTCATAAAAATGATTTTATAATTATAAAAATGTTTTTATTTCAAAATTAAGAATAAAATCAATTAATATTAAATTTAATGTATTTTTTAATAAAAATTGACTACTAAAATTTTAAAACTAATTCAAAAAAAATTATCCTTTTCAATACCTGAAAAAAAATAAAAGTTTTCAATAAAATATTTATTTTTCACTATTCACTAAAAATTAAATATTTTCAGAAAAATCCAAAATTTCACCCAAAGATAATTTTTATATGATGATTTAAAAAATATCATCCTTTTTATAAAATAATTTTCTCAAATTGGAATATATTAATTATAATATTATCTCACAAAAATGAAATAAAATCCATTTTTGAAAAAAACATATTTTTGAAGTATAAAATAACTTTAAAAAAATAGTGATTATTTTATAGAATTAATAAATATATTTTTATTGAGTAAGAACTTTTAATATATATATATATATATATTTCATAAAATAGTTACTCCAATTCATACCTGCAAATTCGTTGACTATGTTATAATGGTCATATTAAATAATAATATTTCACGGTCATTAATTATTGGTGTTACCTATATTGTATACTATCAAACCTAGTCTTATTTTAAAATATAATGAAATTACATATATCTAGGGAATAAATAAGAATCCCCCAAATCCTAAAAATAAAATCTATGAGGAATAAATCATGCCCACATTATGCAGTATGGGGGTCTATGAAAAGAGGACATAGACCATACATTGAATTGCATCCGTTAATTCCTGAACATAACCATTCATCAGGTGTTTCATCCCATAGTTCCAAATATCACGACAATTTGAATAATAGTAACTAAACTAAGGTGGGGATTATGGTATGGGATCAATGGGTCATTTATCTCCATTTACTCTCATTCCACTAGCTCCTCCACTAAACAATTTCCTAATAGAATATTATACTTACAAAAAAGACTCCTATGAACTCAAAATTATCTCCCATGTTTAGTAAAATATATGAAATCACTTGGTCTATCTTCATGTTAAATTCTACTCAACTCTCATATCTTATTTTTATTGTTTATAAGAATCAAAAATCCCTAAATCCTTATTGGTGTCTTTGAAATAAGTGTAGTCGGATGTAAACACTACCATAAATCGATAAATCGTAACCCAAAGTCTCTTCATAATCTAATAACCTCAAAATATTCCATCAAGAAAACATATCATGGGAATATCTCATGAGGTATGTGAACATAGATGCATACTCAAATACAAATCCACTTCCCTATGGAGCATATCAAATTCTTGGATAAAACTATATCCTAAAAAATGACTCAAACTCCAAATATAGTAAATAAGTCCCATTGTGTGTTCAATAATAACCATCATCTACTAAAAGATAATTATTCCATGTAGGAATCATAATATAATAATTGAAATATATTTATTAAAATCCCAAGCTAGAGGGTAACACATGTCTCGGACTCTAGTAAACCCTATATCACCCAAGGTGTAGGATAAACTCTTAAATACATGAGGTTTATGTCATCAAGATGTAAGAAATATACTCTGTCTATAGGTAGTATCATCTAACCTAGTAGAAACTACCATCCGTTATTTGAGAGAAATATTAACCAAGCATGAAGGGAAGTGAAATTGTCTCAGATCACATCCATTTTAATCCCTTAACTGATACTTAGGAAAAAATGATTCATCACTCACCAATAATTGAAAAGAGTCCAAACCGTATACAAAATATCATTTTAACGCTATCCCCACAAACAAAAATGGCTATCAATAGGTAACATGGTTCATTCTATAAAGTTAACCCATAAGGATTAGAGAATATTTGGAAAATATAACATAGGAAGGACATGAAAGATCAAAAATGACCACTATATGATGCATCCACCAACTTGTTTGTACTATAAAATTATGTCTTAGATATATGAGTTAAATAATAGGTTATCAAAGTCCTTCCATAAATATACACTAGTCGTTGCACCTACATCGGTCTCCCTGTTCCAATTGAAAACTATTGAACCCCTCAATACTGATTCCTTGATGCTCCTAATCCAATCTGCATGCGAGCACAATCTCCAAACTCCATCCCAAGGAAATAATTACTTTTATATCTCTATGACACAACCCAACCCATCAGGTCCTATCCTGGGTTGATTATACATCGAGAGTACTGAATGAATGGTTTTTTGTAGGCCCATTTTCAAAATGTTTTCCACTTAGAAATAAAATATAGCATTCTTCAAAGTTTTCTCATGAGGAGGATATATGCTAAGCTCAAAGCTATCACTTTTTTTGAATTCTAGAATAATATTTCATAATTTAATACTTTTATGTAAAATTTATATGGAAAAAAATAAAACTAAATTAAAAAAATGTTAGGAATTAAATATATAAAATAGAAGTTGAGTTGCGTAAAAAGGATATATACAAAACAACAATAGTGAACAAGATTTGGCCCTTCAGACACACCCATTATCCTTATTTAAAACAATATTTTAATTAAATTTATCAATGTTAAAACAAATAACTATAATTAGAAACCTAAATCTTCCTAGAAACCATATTAATACCTCAAAATGAATGATATTCCTCTTTTGAATGTTATTATACTACCCAAATAAATTTTTGGAAACAAACATTACTGAACCTACTCTGTTCGAAAGTGGGACCTCACTTTATAAGTTTAAATAGAAAGAATGATCATTTAACATTCATAAGATAAAACATTATCCTGAATAGTTTAGAATAAAATGAACTCATGAAATAAATTACAATCATAATTCATTAAAACAATTTCAATAAAAAAATTTATAATGATCCTAAAACTCAAAAGGAAAAGTGTCATCAGGATATTATTATCCACAATTTCCTATGATTTTAGAACATAAAGGCTAGATCATCTCTATGTGAACTCATCCAGCTTATCTAGTCCTATTTTGTCCAGTCCTATCTATCTCTAGTGCCACCAGTGTACTATATCTCCAACACCCCTATTGCGATATATCTCTTTATTTAGTTTTGGGATATTTCATATATTCCATGTATGAAGGGAATAATTATTTGAAAGTTATTGTACCCTTCATGTCACATTTCATGAACATTCATTCTCATACAACAACATTCATTATTGACTTCTAGGTGGAAACGATAATGATTTCTTAATTCTTATTGTGGATGCATCCTTGCATGAGGTTTTCACATGGGAAACAAGATTTTATTTATCTATTAAATTATCCCACAATAATAAAATCTCATATCCCCTTTAAATGATATCAAATGGCCATGAAAATGGGTTGGCTGAAATACTTGAAATATAGATATTATTCTCCATGGGATCTTGAAATTTTACAAAGTAAAACATGATATGTGAAAATTTCAACTAGGTTGTAATACTTTGATTCCCTAAAAAATTCATCTCATACAACATCTAAAGATTTATAAGGATTAAAAAATTCATATTGGTATCTATAAAATTTATTATGTGAGGAAATATTTAAATTAAATCTTCTTAAAATTTTAAGGGTTTGGAATATATCTTAAGAGAATTTAATATTATGCGAGGTCCTAGAAATTCATATGATATTTTAAAAACATCATATAAGAATCTCCAAAGGCCCTATGATCGCCCAGAACGTCGTATAAACTCTGGAAATGTTTTATTCCACTAAAAAAATATCTTACGAGAGCCTTAAAATGTCATATGCTTCTCAAAAAAATCTTATGAACCAATTCATAGCCAAATTCTAGTCCCTTAAAATTTAAAATTATATTTTTCCCAAAACTAAAATATAATCATGGATTATTTGATTAATTCAAAGAATTATTGAAAACACTTAAAACCATGTATTTTTACATTTTAACAATAATTATAACAATATACCAAAAATATAAAAATGATATAATTCATTTAAAAGTGTCTAACTGGTGGGGATTAAGTTACTAAAAATCCAATAAAATGTGATAAAAATATCATCTATATTTATATTTCCTCATTTAATACTTGTAATCCTAGACAATTAAACATAAAAAGCAATACTAATGTAAATTCAAAACACATACCAATGAGAGAAACCAACTTCAACAACTAAGGCACCCAAAATTATAATTTTGGATTTATATTCTCTATTTTAAATTTTATATTGGGTTCATTAAATTCATTGCAATATCATTCATCCACCCATACAGACAAAACACTTACCTCCCCAAAATATTCCCTCACACAGGTTTGAATTTTGTTGGAACATTATTTATCCAAAAATATGCAAGGTTGACCATAGGATTGAAATGTTTTTAAATATCCTTCTAAATTAGTCATGGTCTTATATTTATCATTATTAACTTTTACAGATTTTGAAAGGTTGAGGAATGGTATGTTTTAATTATTAAAAATTCCATGGAATATTAAAAAGGTTTGTCTCTTTTGAAAGTAAAAAATACATAATTCTAGTTTTTAATCATGAAAGGTCTCATCCTTACTCATATTAGTAATGAATAATATAAAAAATCTTAAAAAATTAAAGTCATTTTCCACATTTTATCATTTTAGAATAAATATTTAATCCACTAAATCGACTTTATAAAAATTGAATCTTCCTTTTCGATATCTTTAAATTCGATACAGATTGATTATCTAAGGTAGTGATGGTTCTTTGTATCTTTAAAACGTTGTGTGACTTCCTGAACCTTTTTTAAATGATAACACATGTTTTACCATTCTCAATGTTAATTTTTCTATTATTTTTATAGCATATTTTAGCATGGAAAAGTTTTACATAGTATTAATTTTTTCAAAATATTATTAAAATAACTTCAGTTTATATAAATTTAGAACATCCTTTAAGCCTTATTTTTCACCAAAATAAGCCTCAAATTATACATCAAAATAGAAGACAACATCCCTAAAATTTTTTTTTAAATATATCATGCATTTTACTCATAGAGTGGGTTGGATAGGGATTACATGCTTGAAATTTGGATGATTAACATGCTGTTCAAAACTACAAAGGGATCAAAAGGATAATATATAAATGGTATCCAGAATAAAAAGGATTTTAATTAAGAGGGGTTCTTAAAATTCAAGAACTACATCATTTATTTTTTACATAAGGGTATTAAAGATATATGGTTTTGAAATAAACTACGAAAATTTGGGTTAAATCACCCATTATTTAGTTCTTTCAATAAATTAGGTTATGGTGAAGAATATTTGTAAATGTTCTAGAGTCCTCATAGGTTGGTGAATTCAAACTTTTGATAGTGACTTATGTAATGAGATTCAAAAATCAATTTCCCAAAATTTTGAATATGAAATAAGGTTTATTTCGACATTTATTTAAATCAAACTCCATTGCTCAAATCTATTGAACCAATGATATGCGGTTCAAAAGATACAAAGGTATTTTTTTTGAGCTCAAAAGTTTACAAAACACACTAAAAATAAAATTTAAACATGAAAACATAAAAAAATACAAAAAAGAATGAAAAAAAATCAAAAAAAGAAAAAGAAAAAAGAAAATATTTTAATCTAGAAAAGGATGTTCCAACTCCTCCCCCACACACTTACTTTTTGAATCAAGAATTATAGAAATAAAAATAAATAAATTATGGATTAAATATGTAACCTAGTTTATTTGTGCTGCAATATACTTAATTTAGACTCCTAACTACTAAAAAGTGCAGGATTATAAGAGAAACGGGAGAAAAAAGGTTTGATCCTTATGAAAACTAAATAAAGATAAAGAGAAGAAGATAAAAAGGTTTGATTTAAACCCACAAAGTGTATGGTTCAATTTAAACTATCCATAGCCGGAAAATGAAAATGGGTTATCCCCAGTCTAAAGAAGGAAAATGTTTCTTTCCTGAAAACCACCAAATGATTTAGTTACATAATTTTTTATCTTAAACTGCTTGTAAAATATCCCATGGATAAATTTATTAATGTTCTCCTTCCTGTATTTATGTTTCTCATGATTTATTAGAAATAGGAATAAAATATAATAGCACATCCACCACTCTTCTTCTTCACTAAGAGGGACATCAAACAGTTGTTGTAATTTTATTCAAAAAGTTCCTTGATATTAATTTTATCTAGGAATATGAATTGTTTTCTATAAATCAGTTGGGTATAATAATACATAATAAATATGTTCTTAAACTATTTGATTCTTCCATTTTATCTTCAAATTGGACCATCACTTCTAAAGAAACATCTTTTTCATATAAAAAATTAGTCCATTCAAAAGTTTTAGGTATAAAATATTCATAGGAAGAAGTAATTAATAGTTTAATATCAATATAACCTAAAAAAATATAAATTTAAGGATTGTTTCAAAGTTACTTGAAACATGTGTTCTAGCTTTAAGAATCACTACTTCTAGGCAGTTCCATTGGATTTATTCATGGAACTGAAAACAACCAACAATTTTGTATCCAAAATGGACCTACTTTCCAAAGGCAGGAGTTCATTAAGTTTGAAATTTACGATACCTTGGAATGTGCATTGGTCGAGAGTATGAGAGTTCGGACTCATTATACACTTTTGGGGGGAATTGTTGTCTACTCTGGGAGTCTCTTAATAAATTTAAGATATTTTCACGAATCCTTATTATTTCACCAAGTATAACATAAGTTTTCCTTAGAATTTACAATCACTTATTAACATGTGTAAAATTCAGAATCATCTATATATATTCTAGGTTATTCATTAATGGAAATATCTTTATGTATTCAAGGTTCTCCATCAATGTTATGCTTTCATATAATATACATAGATTCTTTTAATCATCGTTATGATGGTACTGGTTTTGAAGACACTCAGTGGGGCACAGTGGAATTTATTGTTGTCTAGGGAAAGGTTTGTTTTGATATTGGTATCGTACCCATAAAATGGGCTACCTATGTATACTTGTGAAAGGAATCATAACCATCTTAGTTCGGTGCGGCTTAATGGGACACATCATACCTTTTAAGGTCATGTGATAAGGACCTAACCGTATAGTTTAATGTCATGTGGTAAGGAAATCTAAGAGAAAGGTGGTTAGACAATGTTTGGTGTGGGAATTATGTTGAAGAGGCCTAAGGAACTTGGAAAGGATATGGGTTTCTAATTAATACTAGACCCTGTTGGGGATATGGACCAAGGAGAATAGAGTTTATTTGATGTTTTCCGTTTGGACTTCAAGGAGGCTTCCTATGTATCCTATGTGTATGGGAATCAAAGCCCACATAGTTCGATAAGTCTCATGAGAGAGAATAGTATTTTGAGATAAATGAGTTTGGGATTACTTCCTGAAAAGGATTCCTTGGTGATTTGGGGGTTTAATTTGGGGCTTATTCCTAAGAAGGATGCCCAGATTAAGGGAATTAGGGTTGAATTCTTGAAGAGGATATCCAGTGAGCTCGGGCCCTGATGAAGACTTCCTACGTATCCTAGTTTGAAGAGGAATCAGAGTTCTCGTAGTTCAAGTCAGTTGTGTAAATGTTGTGATCATGAAAAATCTATAAGCACACGTGAGTCATGCTCGGTGTGAGAAACAATAGAATGTCAAAGAATCAACAAAGGCACTCACACTTTTCCTCTTCCACTAGTGGAAGAGGGTGTGCCTATGGCAGCGATGATGGATGAGGGTGAGGAGACCCGGGAAGAGGGAGAGGTGACGAGACCTCCCTCTATTTTCTTCACATTGGACAAGGGTCCAATGTAAGTAAGTAGTGCAGGTGAAGGAAGTAGAGAGGAGTAAGATTGCAACCTCCCACTTGAAAGGTTAGGGGCTTACACTATGATGTCTACCCTAGTGGATCTCGGTAGGGGAGGGAGACTTCTTCTTTTCCTTCATTTAAAAACAAGAGTGAACCATACCAACCCTACCAGAGACATGAGGTTCCAAATCTTAGAGATGAAAAGGGTAGGATAGAACCCAAACCCTAATCCTCTAAACTAGGAACTTCCCAAAAATGTTCCTAGGAGAAAGGTCCATGTGACTGTGGATGTAAAAACCAACAAACACTCCATGAATCCTAACCCCATTGTGAAACAAATGTGTGAAACCCATGAATATGGAAATAAAAACCCAAATAGGATACATGCCGATGTTCCTTTCCCAAGGGTTTGATAAGTTATGAGGTTTTGGTGGTGGCTTCAACTTAGTCTCTTTTAGATAAGGGAACCAAGGAAGGAGATAACCTTCCTTGAGTGGCATTTAAGAGGGTACCTAAGCTGATATATAGGCCTTATACATAGCGCTACCACATAGGTACTCCACGTAGGTATGTCTAGAAGGTACCCCACATAGGTATGCCACATTGCTGTACCACACAGGTGTGCCGCATAGGCCTTTATGATGACTAAAACGTTCATCTCATAAGAGAACCAAGCCTAGGTGAGCTTAAAATTGTGAAAGACTTTAAAACCATGCTTATAAAATTTAATTATATCTTCTATCATGTTTTTAGAGAGATGCCTAAGCCAATTCGAGGGATCCAAGTGAAAGAGCTACGTAATGGGAGCTTCAAGAAGTCGTTCAGTTTTTTCAGTCCCTGAAATGGGGAGCCCAAGGGTCATATTTATAGGCATGGATAGGTATTGGTCAAAAGTAAATTGTATGCATAGGTCCTCTATGGTGTTCCTCTATGTAGGTCTGTTGTATAAGGGTACATAAAGTATGATGTTGCATAGGTATGCCACGCAGGTATGCCACAGAGGTCTGACACGCAGGTCTTCTGCACAGATCTTTGGAGGCTTTTGATTTCCATTGAATTATTCAAACCTCACCTTGGGTTTTTGAATTATCCAGGGATATCTTCATTGTCTCTTGGTATTATAAATTAGTGTTAAAAAAAGCCCCCCCCCCTCAGGATTGGATCTGATTTGAAAGAGGGTCGAGTCCAGAGGTAAAATTGCGGGGAAAAGACAATTGATTAATTCCTAGACCACACAGGTTTTCTACAGAGCTACTTCATGCAGTAATTCTGCTTATAGTTTTCGCATATGCATTTCGCAACGATCTGCGGATGGCTATAAATAGGTTCAAACCTTTGCGATTTTCTTCATCTGTGCTTCCAAATTTTCTAGCTAACATTGCATAGATCTTTCATCCAGCATCAATGCATTGTGCTCTCGAATAGTATCTTCGAAATTTTCTCAATGTGAAAATACTTTATTAATGGAGAAATGTGGAAGTACATTGCTGGAGGAGATATTCTAGGACCCTTTTCGAAGGACCTACGCGATAGACCTCATCGAAGGACCTATGTGAATTTTTTCCTATGCCAATTTTTTGATTTCCTTTAAGTTGAAATTTAAGTTTTCTCAAGTAAAAATTCAACATAATTGTGGGAGTTTGGTAATTATTTTTCAGGAAAATGGAGCATTTGATAACCTCTACTGAAGAAGCTAAGGCTCATCAAAATGAGATGATGAAGATCATCAGACCATATTATTATAACATTGTAGAAAGTGATCTTCCTGGACTATGGAAAGGTTTAATTCCTTATCAACATGAATACCCACAAATTCATTAACGACCCCTGTATGGGAATGGGATTTTACAAAATTCCCACATTCCATCATTTAAGAAATACTTCCAAAAAAATTGGTTTCTTCAATACGCCAGTTGTCGTTGTATGAATATTACTACGAGGGGTATGCCAATTCATGAGGGAAAAATCCCTATTGGTTGCATCCTACATCAAACTAGTTGTAATTCTGATATGGTGGATCATGTTGTAGCTCAAAGGACACATTTCTATGATTCAACCTTTTAGGATTCTCAAAAAGACCAGTCTAATAGTTGGAAAGAAGACAGGGATCTTCGTTTTGGAGGAGGTGTGAAACCTGAATGGATGTGAGCATTTTGGGTGTGCTCGATTTGTACAGAATTTAGGAAAGAGCTATCAAATGTTTATATTTATGAAGTTTTCTAGATGGTACAAACTTATGTTTATAAAAATTATTTCATTCTGGAATTTCTGAGCCTATGGAGTTCGCAAACAAATTCTTTCCATTTGATGCATGGTGATGTTGGCATTAGTTTGTGGGATATCTATCAAATAGCCGGGGTTTCCATTCTTAGGGAAATGTATGATGAGTTTATTCATCGAACTACAAAATTGGATTATGTTACCAGAACACCACCGTTGGATCATGAATTATTCAAAATAAAAAAGAAATTACACAAATACAAAAAATATATTCATTCCAAAGTGTGTATGGAAGCCTTTTTAGAACCAAAAATAGAGAAAGGCCCCACCTATGGACGTCCTACTATTTTTCATTCATTAGATAACCAGGGTAGTTCAGGAACATATTGGCCTACATTAGAGAGAGGTGAATATAAGCATTGTGGTGAAAAATTCAAATATTACATTGATGCAAAGATATACTTAGCTTCCATCCTTGCCATGTGGCTAAGCATTTACTTTCTTTTAGTTCGTGATTCCGTAGGCAGTGTAATGCCAGGGAATTTTGTCATTGAAGCTAATTTAGTATAAGTGAAGTATATTGGGTTAGAAACTCATGTATTGGAAATAATTTACTCTTCCCTGCTACATTTATACAATGGGAAGGCTCTATTTAGAATTGCAGGGCCATTCCAAGTGTTTTGGGGATGGATTACATCACACTTATCTTCATACTCAGTGTTGAATTTAGTTAGAGTCCCCGAAGGTCGATTCAATCCATTTTTATAGAACGTTTTTGGTATTCAACCTCAAAATTTGAGACCTGATGTAGTGCTAAAGGCATTTAATGTCTCAAGAGAATTCAATTTCATTCTTTTGGTAACCCACCAATGGGAACATTTATTGATGATGATAAAGAGAAAAATAATGAGTTGAGGTCTTAAATGAAGTCATTTAGGGATATTATATTATTTAATAAGATTTATGGTGAAATTATCTGCAGGGCTTCAGGCCCCTATAGGTTTTCTCATCCGTTTAGAAGTCTTCAACAATCAAACACTTTTCCACCCACATATGTTAGAAATGAGAAACACCCAATGGTAGTGAGACAATTATAGATTCTAATGGATTTATAGACATCTAAATTGTCAATCACGTTACCTCCATAATATGAATTAATTGTATTGGAAGATGGATATGCCAAATCTTGGGCTTCTTTATATCCTCATGGGGCTTTGACAAAAGGAATATATCGAGTGGAAGCTACAAAAACTATTGCGTGTGGAAATCATGGTAAAAATTCCACGGACATAGATGATGCATAAGTTTTAGAGGTTTCAAAGCCTTCAAAACATCTTCACATGAGGTATACCAAGAAGACTAGGGTTAGAGAAGCAATACCTTTGACACCATGATGATCTAGCTACAGCTATGAGAAATAGATTCCTATTCAATCTCTTTAAATTTATGAAGAAGAAGGGAGGACTGAAGAGGATCACTAGTCAGAAGGTGTTGAATCTCCTACACAAGAAACTATACTAATATTGAGTTATGTGAGAACTTCAACCATTCACCATTGGGAGAGAATGAACCATGAACTTAGGGATGTATGTTCATTCCTACAACATGGAATTA
This sequence comes from Viscum album, assembly GCA_963277665.1. NCBI lineage: Eukaryota > Viridiplantae > Streptophyta > Magnoliopsida > Santalales > Viscaceae > Viscum > Viscum album. The sequence continues at coordinate 1,479,264,305 of OY728166.1, forward strand.
GAATACCATATGTGGGTGAAATTAAGGCACCTTCTGATTGTAATCTGGATAATAACTTGGCTAAAGAACATGAGTATATTACAGAGTTGGAGGTTTTTATATATATTAAACTGATGAACAAATCCCAACCTCTCAACGAGTATATCATATGATGGACTTAGGAATACAGAAAGGGGTAATTATTGACCCTGAGGAGGAGTGTGATATTTATGTTAATACTGTGAACATATTTTCCTTTTCTTTTGTCTCAATTATTCCTTACCATTCATCATCATTAATCTTGATGAAATGAATTTTTACATCTTGAATGTAGAGAAGGGAACTCCAGACCAGTTCGTGGATCACCAAGGTATAGGCCGAAAGGTTCTCCAATTGATGCATTGAATGATCCTCCCAGATCTACATAACTTTATCAAGGAGAATGAATAATGACTCGGGTAATGGTGACAGATAATCCACATCCATTACATAATGTTTTCCTGCCAAGTGGTGCATTTCAATTTCTCCTCAAGATTATGAAAATAAACGCAAGAGAGAAATGAGATTAGTCTAAAGTGTTCACCAAAGGATTATGTATTTATACTTTCCTCCAGGCATGATAATTTGTTTGATACACTCTAGTAATCACATTTATCATCTTACAAGATCTATATCTCTCTCCTCTCTCAAGGGACTAAGAGATAATTCTTCAAGACCAGAGATGGATTCCCTAAGAGAAACCCAGGTTCATGTTGATGGATCTGCTACATTAGCAGATAAAAAATAAAAACATTCAGAGGTATCTGCTCTTGGATCTATTGAGAGAGAGAAAATCCATGGTAAGATCAAATACATTTCACTTGAATATTAAATTCATCACAAATATTCTTCTACTAAACATATCTTATATTAGTTTCCTTTGACAATAGATCCCAAAATAATCAATAATGATATAAAAATTTCTCAGGGAGAAATAAATGAGGATCCAGGGAAATCTAAAGTAAATACTGATGTTGACCCAAAATTTAAAAGATATAATGATGCTATACCAATTAAAGAACCAATGAAATAGAATGTCAATGAAGACAATTTTGGCATCAACAAATATTTTTTGGATACCTTAAATGGTGAGGATGCTATAACATTCGAAGCTACATACTCTGAAATGATGGAAACCCTTAATCCAAATATTGATATTCTAGGTTACATCAAGGAGTTTGTGGATTTTCAAGAGGAATGGAAAGGACGTATGTTCTCATTCAGGAATTTTCCATACATAATTACTCTTCTTTTATTTCATACATAACATCAAAGTTCACCTTATGCAGCTTTGTCTGCCTAAAATGATGCAAAGGCTCTTCAGAAACAAATAATATCACTTTATCCTTCTTCTAATGAAGTTGGAGAAATAACTACTGAGGACTCCTCATTGAGAAATGTTCCGGAGCCTTCAACTATAATAACTAGTAAAACTCAAGATAATGTCCCTTCTCATGAAATATCTTCCCAAATTGCTGAATATGAGAATATTAGGGATGAATCCAATCAAGTGGATGACCTATTATTGGGTAAATGTTATCGATTGTCTGAATCATACACTGTTTCTACCATTTTTTTGAAATTTAAAATGATCTTGATTTATCATTTAGGGCTATCAGCTCCCAGAGTTAGATCAGAAGGTGAAAATTCTACATTGGCTCAGGAATCAGCAAAAGGTGAAGCTTCTACTCTTCTGAGATAAGTATAACACGATAGCTCTTTATGTGAACTGTTTCCAAGTTACATTACCCCATTGTAGTGACACTGATTCAGACTTATATTTTCAATATGTTCTGGGCATGCCATGTAGGAATAAATGCAGACATATCTGGAGAATAATTACTGAGAAACCTATAGAATAATTGTTTTCCCATTTTTCTAAACTCCAAGTATTATTCCGCGTATTGGGATTTGGTGGATTTAATTATCGACCAGTCTATGATGCAATAAAAGATACCATTCTTTGATGGGAGAAGGAACATAATCCCTGGAAAGATTTTGAAAAGGCTAAATGACTTATCAATATTTAGAGCTTCCAAGCTACAGTAGCTAAGGAAGAGGTAGTTTATAACAATAAGTCGATGGAAATCAGCCAAAAAAATTAAAGAATCCATCAAAGAGTTGTTATATCTTCAATAGCAATTGGATTCTGTTTATAACAAACTCAACCAATTGAACTAGACACTGGGAGAAACCAAATTAGAGGGGATAACTGCCTTTTCAACTGCTAAGGAAGCACTTCGTCAATCTTAGGAGGCTGGAGTTGCTCAATTGTCTCAACTTCAATAGGCTGTTGATAGGGCTCATGATGTCTTTGAACAAATGATAAGTCACATTGAGAGTTTATTTTAAAACATGATAGAGAGACTCAATTTTGTGGAAGTCCCTTTGAATTCATATGAATAAAATAAATTTTATCTTCAATCATATATATCTTCATTATTTCCTTCTTTTGATTGACTAAAATATTAAAGGTAATTATGTTGATGATTTTTTTAAAACATAAAACCTTCATGTTAGATAATCATGATTAAAATGAAAAGAATGGGGGTGCCCATAATTTTCTTACTAAGACGATGGGATTAATGAGCATAGTTTTATTTTTTATAGGGTTATATGAACAACCCCACAAACGTTTTTGTTGGTAGTTTAGAGTCATGTATGTTGGAATATAAAAGGAAAATGTTTAAGGCCTAATATTTTTTACCACAAATTTTGAAATTTGATCTAGAAAAAAAAACTCAGTGACTACGAATTGCTCTAATATTCTTTAAATATTTTCAAGGGGAATATTAAGTCATGATTTTTATTGTCACAAAATCTAAACCATTTATTAACAAAAAGGATGCATCTTCCAAGAACAAAGTTATTATTATTTGAGAAATCCATTTGGATATATTATGCAGGGCCGACTAGGGAATATGATTCATATCCAAATAGAGACATCTTTTGACTAATAGGCTTGTTATATAGGCAACTTATACAAGGCCACCTAAGGGCATGTACTGCATAGTCAAGCAAGAGATATCTTAGGAATTTGAAATTTTACTGTCGATATACAAGGTAAAATATGATTTATGTGACTCAAGAACACGGTGTTTGATTTTTACAAGGAAATGGATTTTGAGAATAAAGGGTTATCTAGGGTAACATATATCATGAATAGGAAAATCAATTCTATAAAAATTTGGTGTATAAGGAATGGTTAAAATTTTTCAGAAAGGAGAATTTATGATATCATGTTATTCCATTTTAATTCATGTAGTGAAAACATTATACTATGTAGTTTTATGTTATGTAGTGAGAACAATGTACTATGCAATTTTAAGTCATGCAGTGACAACATTATACTATTCATTTTCATGTCATGCCGTGAGGACATTGTGTGGCTTTAATTTAAGGTCTTTAGCTTTGACCAAATGTATGAGACTCTCCTGAATTCTTGATGATTTGTTTTGGAAGCATACTACCATATTCAGGCATGTAAAGGAAATTTTTAAACTTTTATTTGGGAATTTCTAGTTATAAACAATGATATGGGAAAATGAAGAAAAGTATTAGAAGATGTTTCTTTCCAAAAAGTAAGTTACCATTATTTGAAAAACCCATTATGGGGGCTGTATTATGCAGGGCCAATTGGGGAATATGCTGTATAGCCAAATAGTGGCATCATTTGACTAACATTCCTATTATGTAGGAAAATTTTATGAAAGGGAACCTAGGGGCACATACTACATAGTCAGGCGAAAGAGCTTTCGGAATTTTGATATTGTATTTCTAAATTATGAAGAAAGTTTATAGAGATTCATATTTTCGAAAGCATAGAGTTTGGTTTATGAATAAAGGTACCTGAATATGGAGAGAGTATTTTCAATCATGATTTCCAAAGAATTATAGGAATAGGATTTCTACAAAGGTCTGAACCAAACGTAATATGTATGGTGTTTGTAGTTTTAGGTCATACAACTAGGACCAGAAATGGAAATAATATATGATATGTCGTCAAGTGATCCAAGGCTATTTCATATTTCTTTGAAAACTTAAAGATAGTGATGTGTAAACCATGGTCTTGAAGACTTTCCGATCAAGAGAAAGATAATGGGACAAATGTACATGAATGGCTACTTAAAAATACATATTCATGTGTATTTTCATCAATGTTTGAAGGGTACAAAGAAACTTTAACCAAGAAAAAAATTACCATCCTTTGAGAAAACTGTTATGGGGGTTGTATTATGCAAGGCCAACTGGGGCATATACTACATATCCAAATAGTGGAATCTTTTGATAGATAGTCCCATTATGTAGGAAACTTATGCAAGGACACTTAAAGACACGTACTACATAGTCAGGTAAAAGAGTTATCATATATTAAAAATTACATCAATATAACCCATAAGAAAGATTATGAAGATCTGAAAACATTCAAGATTAAGAGTGTGAAATATGGAAGGGGGTTATTCGCAATGCACATTAGAAATATTTAGATCAATATTTTCCATGAGTTTTATGTCCTTTACATAAATCTGAATCATATGTAAAAATGGAGACTTTCTTTGTTTCCTTTGAATTAATATTATGCTGTGTAGTTTAGAGTCATGTAGTGAGGATATTGTAATGTTTAGTTTTAAGTCATGTAGTGAGAACATTTTAGTATGTAGTTTTAAGTCATGTAGTGAGGACATTGATAAAAAATAAGAAATTGAGACACCTTATTTATACAGAAAACCCTTTTACCCAATACCTAATCCAATGTGAGTTATGCTCATTGTGATAAACAAGGAGCAATAAATGATTCTTTTGTAATAGAAAGGTGACACAAGTGAAGAATATAGACATTATGATTAAGTGATGGCTAAGATAGTTCATAATATCCGGGCTCACTACGTATCTCATTGGATCAAGAATCATGTGAAACAAAGTTCTTGGATTTCTGTGCAGTTTAACATCATGTAGTAATGACAAGGATGAACAGATGTGAAAATAAAGACATATTATAGCTAGACTAAGGGAAAAATATCCAAGTGTCACTACGTGACTTTCTATGGGTAATAATCAATTCATATGTAGTTCTTTAAACATCATCTATGTAGGGTTTAATTCATACACAAGGAATAAAGGGGGGGTTTTATATTGGGTATGGGCCTAAGATTTGAGATCTGGGAATCTCTACGTATCTCATATAGATGAGAATAAATCTGTAAGTTATTCTTAAAACATCCATTTCCCACACTAATCGAGTTAGACATGGAAGACATGGAGTTTTAACACATTCTAGAGGAATGATTAAATTTAAGATAGAAGATGTTATGAAAATAAAACCATGTATCTTAAAATATCACTCTGTATAGATCTAGTTCATATACAGAATAATAAAAGGGAAAGAAAGGTTTTGTGGTTTCGGCTGGGCCCAAGATTGGAGATCTAGGCATCTCTACGTATCTCATATAGATAAGAATCAAGCCACGCATAGTTCTTGAAATGAGGTCCTTTTGCCGATATGATTCAGGCATAGGGAAGAAAAGGACCCATTTGACACTGAGGAGCAGTAATGATGTCATTGATTATTTTATATGGAAGCTCGTAACGTCAAGTAGATAAGACGATAGCCGTAAAGTTTAATGTCGTGTAATGAAGACAAATGATGTCATTCAGTTTAACATCGTGCGATAAGGACAAGGATGGAACACATTTTATCATTGTGCAGCATGGAAGCTTATGGTTGTTATGAATATTAACATCTTGAGACTAGGAACTTGTTCAGTGTAGTTTTATGTTATGCATTGAGGATATTGAACTGTGAATTTTTAAGTCATGCAGTGAGGACATTGTACTATGCAGTTGTAAGTCATGTAGAGAGGACATTGGACTGTGCAGTTTTAAGTCATGCAATGAGGAAATTATACTGTGCAGTGTTATGTCATGTAGTGAGGAAATTATAAAATGCAGTTTTAAGTCATGCAGTGAGGGCATTGTACTATGCAGTTTTATGTCAGGTAGTGAGGACATTGTACTGTGTAGTTTTAAGTCATATAGTGAGGACATTGTACTGTGTAGTTTTAAGTCATGCATTGAGGACATGTGTGTAATTACACAAAGCATTTCTTTAATAATTTTTCATTGGTTTGAGTTGTGATAATCTCTCCATCCATTGAGATTAAGGCATAAAATCCATTTAAGTAGACCGTATGTATGGAATAAGGTCCTTCTAACTTTGGCTCAATATTTTGAGGTTTGTTTCCTAGTATAATTGGATTTCTTAGGACCAATACCAATTCTCCTTGAAGAAATGAAGGAAGGAGAACTTTGTTGTTAAATGATCACACAATTTTTTTCTAATAGACTTCTAAATGATGCAAAGTATGCAATCTTTTTTCGTCTAACCATTCCAACTCATCAAACAGTTTCTGATACTTTTCATCTATAGAAAAGTGATCATATATTTCAATTTTGTGTGATGGAAGTTGAATTTCAATAGGCAAAACTGCTTCTTTTACATATACCAATGAATAAGGGGTTTCCTGGGTGGCAGTACGGGTAGTAATATGATAATCCCATAAAGCATGTAAAAGCTTAAAAGGCCATGATATCTTATCTTTATCCATTATATTCTAGATTATATTTTTTATGGTCTTATTAAATTCCTCTATCTACCCATTGGCTACCACATGATAGTGAGATGAATGGTTGGATTTGATATTGTGCTCCTGATATAACTTCTTTACATCAACAGAACAGAAATTGGTGCCATTATCCGTCAATATAGTATGAGGGACACAAAATCTGGTGATGATGTTTGTTTTGAAAAAACAAACAATAATTTTGGCTCCGACATCTTTGAGAGGTATTTCCTTATCCCATTTGGAGAAGAATTCAGTAGATGTATGGATGTACTTGAACTTCTTAGTCATATCTAGAGGATAAGTTCATACTACATCCATTACCCTTGTAAAAAATGGATAGGAGTATTTAGATGTATGTAAAAACTCTGGGGTTGACGAATGAAGTTGGAATTCACTTGGAAGGGATGGAATTTCCTTATAAAATCTGTTAAATCCTGCATCATTGAAGGCCAGATGTATCCAAGCCTTCAAATTTGATTATAAAGCCTATGCCTATACTGGCAAGCACTACAAGCTCCTGAATATAATTCTTTCTTGAAAGCTTCTATTTCTTCTCCATCAATACAACTAAAGAGGATTCCATCAAAACATCATTTGTAGAGGATATTCTGGTAATTTGGACTATTAGAAAGAGTAAGATCAACCACTCTCCATCGAATCTATTCTTTTTCATCTCCACCTAGTGGAATTACTCCATTTTGATGGTATTCTATAATAAGTGCTCTCCATCCCATGGTATGACCGTATGTCTCAGAAATAGGGTTAATTTCATTAATTTACTCCATTCTAGTTTGAACAAAATGTGAGACTACACGACGATAGGATATACAGATGATTGTATCATTCCGATTTGGATATTCTAGGTATGTAGCTGCATTATACAATACATCATCTTGGGTGTTTTGTGATCGTGGGACATAAGACAATGTTGTCTTGGAGGGAAATTCATCCATTAACCCGGTGACATAATCACACAAGGGGATTAAATCTTCTTTTCTGATGGAATAATCCCCATTTATTTGTTTGATTACCAAATATGAATCACCCTTTACTATAAGTTGATTCACTTGTACCGGAAGTGCCAAGTCCAAGCCTACGATGAGAGCTTGATATTCTGCTTCATTGTTGGTACCACCTTCTGACAACAGGAAGGAATAAGGCAAAACTTCCTTTTTAGGGAGATATGTACAATCCCAAACCCAACATTGTTGAGTTTATGGTTTTCCATTCTCTTCCCTGTTGGACTTCTAGAGGCTCCATCAAAGTATATTTCCCATGATTGGGAATTATCTTGAATAGAGAAGACCTCATCATCAGTAAGTTTAGTATTAAATGATGTATCTTCCACAAATGGGTGTTTAGCAAAGAATTCAGCCCGATATTGGACCTTTATTTCCTTCTGAGGCACATACTGGATATCAAACTATTTCAAAATAACTTCCCACCATGACAGACACCCTGTAAGAATAGGACAACGGAGAATAAAATTGAGAGGGTTATTGCGAGACCCCCATTGGACCTCATGATGTTGCAGGTAGTTCCTCAATTTCATTAATGTAATGATTAATTCTAGGAATCACTTTTCAATACTTGAATACCAAGTTTCTATACCAAGCATAGTTCGACTAAGAATGTAAATGATGTTTTCATCCCGACATCGTTCTTTTTGGAAGGGAAGGCACCCAAGGATCTCTCTAATGTTGTCACATAGAGAATAAGTGGTCTTCCTTAAACATGTGGCATTAATACTGGTGGACTCAAGAGATATTTCATGATGGTATCAAATTCCTCTTGGTATTCTTTAGTCCATTTATAGGTAACCCACTTCTTCATTAATCTGGTTAAGGTTAAACACTTTCCCGCCAAATTGGAAATAAAGCATCAAATATAGGCCAAATGTACTTGGAGTCCTCTTAATTATTTCATATTTCGAGGAGGTGAAATTCCACGGATTGATTTTTTTTCTCAGGATCTACTTCAATGCCATGATAGTGTAAAACAAAGATGAGGAACTTCCCTAAGGTTACCCCAAAAGAACATTTCAAGGGGTCATCTTCAAATTGTGTTGCTGAAGTTTATTGAATAATATCTCTAGATTAGCTAAGTGATCGGAATGTTGTCTAGATTTAACCACAAAATCATGTAAATAACATTTGAAAAATTTACCTATGAAGGGTTTGAAGATATAGTGCATGGAACGTTGATACGTTTCACATGCAATCTTTAAGAAAAAGGGAATTACTCGATAGAAAAACACACCTTGAGGTGATCTGAAGGCTATAGATTCTTCATCCTTTAGGACCATGTGGATTTAATTATACCTAGAGTAACCCTACATAATGAAAAGAGAATCATTTCCATCCGTTGAATCAATTAAAATCTCTATGATCAGAACCGGAAAGTCATATTTAGAATAATGCCTGTTTAGATCTCTAAAATCAATGCAATCTCTGATTTTCCCATTATTATTTTTTACTGGGACAATGTTGGCTAGCCATTTTGGCTATTGAACCTCCCTGACAATGTTATCCTTGATAATCTTAATGACATCAACTTCAATTTTAGAGGCATGAGTTGTGTGTGTTCTTCTGGATGCCTGCTTCACAACAACACAAATAGGGTTTAGCGGTGGTTTTGTGGCGGCGGTTCACAAAACCACCGCTAAACGTTTTCCGTGAAAGGTTTCGCGGCGGTTTTTAATAAACCGTCGTGAAACCCATTTTTTTTAAAAAACCGCGACCCTTTACCCCACCCCTATCACGTTTACCCCACAAACCCTCGCCCCTCTTCCCCGATCCCCGCCGGCCCCCGCGCCCCCTGCGCCCTCCGGCGAACCACGCACCCCCCTCGACCCCCGGCGACCCCTGCGCCCCCCGTTCCCCCCCGTGCCCTCCGGTGACCCCCGCACCCCCAACGGCCTCCGGTGACCCCCGCACCCCCCGGCGCCCCCCGCGACCCCCTTCGATTTTGGTAAATTTTAGTTATTTCTTGGTTTGGTAGTGTTGTGTGATATGGTTTCGATGGTTTTATAAATAATATGTGTTATCAACCAATCCATTGTTGTTTTCCCTCATTCCTTTTCTATTTGAAGAATATCTTCTTGTTTCCAATTTATGTTGTCGAAGGATCTTAGGTTCCTTATGTTTATAAGGTAGGTGTATCTATACAAGTGGTTCCAATTTAAAATTTCCTTATATTCTTATTAATTTCTTTGGCTTGTTTCATGAAATTGATGGATTTAAATGGATTTTATGGAAAATATACATGTTTTTAAAGAGGTCTTTCTTCAAAAATGGTTTTTTCTCACGAAAAGTGGTTGACTAAATTCTTTAAATGGTGGATTTGTTTTTAAAATGGGTTTTCAAGCATGAAGTCGAAAGGATTTATTATTAAAATTGTTTTATTATATGTGATCATGGTTTCTAAAAAGTTTTTGAAAAACTTGGAACATTAGGTGTCCTTGGATGCATTGAAAATATACTTCTCACCCTTTTTTTATGTAATTCCACAAGAGGTTTTATGACACTTTTTTTTGTGTGTAATTCCACTAGAGGTTATATTAGTTGAATCCACCTTAATCTTGGATTGGGGATTCTCTTTCATGTCTAGAATGTAAACCCATAGTTTGGATCCCAAATGGTGGGTTTTTTCATTGAGTATTTTTTTATCACATGATGGTATTTTCATGGTTACTTTCTCACAAAGTTATATTATTGTGTATCTATGGTTGGGTTTTTCTATGACTACCTGATTTATTTTATTCTTAACATATTCCTAGATTTTTTTTATATGGTTTTTTTATGAAAATCGAAGGATTATTTTAAAAAAATGTTTTATTTTATGAAAAATATATATAAACTGGATTTATTTTAAAGATAGAGATATTGAATTTTTGATATTAGAACTTGTAATTTTCTCTTTTTGTTTACTATCTTTGTATAAAGATGGTTTGGTGGTGATAGATGGTCACATAGGGAGATGATAGTATTTTCTATTTTATCTTTATGGTTTGGCCTATTTAAATTGAATTTTTTATACTAATGGATGTTTATATTTATTTTTTATTTTAATTTGGTTTCGTAAATTTATTTTCTAAAAAAAGATACTAATTTCATGTCTCTTTATTACACTTCTCCATGTATAAGAGCCTCTTGGGAGACTTGCCTAGTTTTCCCTAGTCGGTTCATTATAAATTGATATCAAAAGGAATATTGAGCCTGGAATGTTACGACACTTCATAGTTTTGGTTTAGTGTCATTGATAGACTAGATCTATTAGCACTAAAATTTAGTTAATATGTGTGGGATGGTGCCTAGACATCTCACCTCCATGTATGAATTCAAGTTACTATGGGTGGTTAGTCATTTTTGAAAATATTGTCACTTGGTCTTTGTGGTTGATTGAATAAACTAGATTTGGTGTCTATTTAAAAAAACCTATTCCTTTATTATGTTTTATATTTCATTAATAGAATTCATAAATTCATAAAATTATTATTATTTTAAATCATTAATATGGATTATGGAAGTTGTTCTATGATTAAGGAATTTTCTCATGACTAAAGGGGTTTTCATCTTGTATTTGTTAGAAAATTCGTACTAGAAGAGGTCTTATGAATCTAAGGGATGGATTTGTGAGATGGGTTTAATAAGAGCATCCCTTAGTGGTATCTTCTTTAGTGGAAGTTATAATATGCACTATTCATACTTTGGTTATGAAGGTATTAAAAACCCAAGAGGAGTAGTGGATCATGACTCATAATTTACTAACAAGAATCCACCTATATTTCATGGTGATAATGGAATATAGAAATATGAGGAGAGGATTGAGTATATTGGTAGGAGATTTAAAATTCTAAAGATTCCCAAAGAATCTAAGGGGTGGGGGTCAACATATATTCTTGATGGATTGGGAAGGAAATGGTGAGACTCAGTTGTGCATGCTATATTTCATGAGGATCTTACGTGGGAATCCTTCAAGAAAATATATAAACTATAGTTTTATCCTAAAATGTTACATGTGGAAAAGAACTGATACTTTATAACATTATAAAAATGGGAATGTATTGTTATAGTGTATTCCACTAACTTTTCTAGGATGGTGCATTTCAAAGTGGATATTATTACCAATGTTTACATGAAATCTCTAAGGTTTGAGATTGTTCCAAGTGTCTCCTAAGAAACCTGAGTGTGACATGGATTTATATTTATAGTGACACTTAATTTTAATATACCTGCACACTATTGTTTGTTTTATATTCAGGTACTAGAATATGCATTAGAAACCATTAGTGGTGTCCTACTTAATTTACCTCACACCATATTCAGTACATGGATTGGTACCCAGATAGTCTTCTTTGTCATAGGAAATACGACTTTGATATGGTTGGTTGTGTATGAAACCATTGAGAAACATCATTACTCTTGGAGGACATCTAAGGTCAAGCCTAAACAATCACATAATGTCTCAGGTTTAAAATGCATTATGATCAGTTTCGATCACAAATCAATGGGGTGTTGTTTGAGGAAACATAAATGTGTGATCAATAGTGTTATAAATACCGACTGGTATCCCATTTCTAGATATGGAAAATAAAATAAAACATTTAATTAAGATGACCAAGCATGTGAGTACATGAGATGTTCAGGAAAGTTGTAGTATTTTTTGTGAGGGTGTAAAAGTAATCTGAGTGGACCAATGTATCTCATTAATGTAGTGGGGATATAAATTGTTTGAGGCAACATAAATGTGTGATTGACAATGTTATGATAATTGTGTATCCCGATATTTTTACTGCTCCTCAATGAGGTGTTCACGCTGTCTCCTAAGGACCAGACTTGTTTGGTTTGTCTGGGCATGCTAAGTAAGTGGTAAATGTGATCAATGAATCATCTTTATTATAATATGCATACTTTATGATCAATTGGTCATCTTTATTATATTATGATTCTGCAATCTTACACTATCGTATATTTTGTGTAGGCACATTGTGATATACATGGATAAAATCTGGATCACATTACCGAGGAACACACCTCAGTATGTTAAGGGTTTGAATGAGTTTTTAGATTTTGTGATTTATAATCGATCTGTTGAAGGGAGAATAAGATGTCCATGTCCTAAATGTAAATTTAGAACATGGTTGAAGAGAGATGAAGTTTATGAACATTTAATACTGAAGCAATTCCCTGGTCAATATTTGTGTTGGAATTGGCATGGAGAATCGAACAATACAGAAAGATTGAGCACTAATGTTAATCCACAGAATGAGGTCCCAAGTTCGTCGACAATGGAAAATGAAATGAAAAACCTCATAAATGATGCATTCGGCACTGCAAGACACCACTATCAGCATCAAAACATATCAGAACAACCAGAAGAGGGTGCTACAAATTGCAACGTGACAAGTGATGTTTTTGAGACTGTAACACAAGTAGATCAAGATTGGAACATATCATTGGATCCTCCTCTTGATTCTGTAGAGCCAAATGTAACCGAAAACTTCACTGATAAAAATGTGTTTCATGATTTAGTTGACGATGGAAATCAAGAGTTGTATAGTGGGTGTTTGAAATATTCAAAGCTTTCATTTCTGCTGAAGTTGTACCATATCAAATGTCTATGTGGAATTACAAATAAGAAAATGTCCATGATATTGGAATTGATTTGTGATGCATTTACTGAAGCAAAAATCCTAGAATATTTTTATGATATGAAAAAAGTTGTTAACAAGCTTGGTCTGAATTATATAAAAATACATGCGTGTCCCAATGATTGTATGCTTTATTGGGGAGAGGATTCAAGTAGACAGAATTGCAAGAAATGTTCTTCCTCTAGATGGCAGTCAAAGGGTGATGTTGGAAGTCTGACTGAACATAATTTCATGAAGAAGAAGAAAATGAACACACCTGCAAAGGTTTTGCGTTACTTTCCTTTGAATCCTCGATTGCAAAGATTATTCATGTCATCAAAAACCGCCGAACATATGAAGTGGCATTCTGTAGATAATAAAAATGATGGGTTAATGAGACATCCACGAGATTCCCAATCATGGAAGACATTTGATTCATTACATCTAGATTTCTCAGCTGATCCTAGGAATGTTCGATTGGGATTGGCTGCCGATGGATTCAACCCATTTGGGACTTTGAGTACAAGTTATAGCATTTGGCTAGTTGTTTTGATCCCTTACAATCTGCCTCTGTGGATGTGTATGCAACAATAATATTTTATCATTTCAATGATTATTCCTGGAAAAAAAATTCCTGGAAATGATATTGATGTATACTTGCAGCCATTGATTGAAGAATTGCAGGATTTATGGAGTAACAGTGTTGAGACATTTGATGTTTGTTCTAAAACAATGTTCAAAATGCATGATGCTTTACTGTGGACCATTAGTGACTTCCCTGGGCTTGGGAATTTATCTGGATGGAACACTTATACGGGTTTGGATTTTCCCATTTGTAGCTTTTATTTTGAGCCCAAACGGCTACCTCACAGTAGAAAATGGTGCTTCTTATGCCATCGAAGATTTCTCGATGCATCTCATAGATTCCAGCTGAACAAATCAAAATTTAATGGTTTCATTGATCGTAGACCACCTCCAAAGTTGTTAACCGGTTTTGAAATATTGACATAGCTTGAAAATGTTGAAACATAATTTGGGAAGGTTCATCATTTGAATGATAGCGGAAAACGGGTCCGAAGTGCATCATCAAGTGAAATCAGAACGCAACAATGGAAGAAAAAAAGTATATTATTTAAACTTTCATATTGGGAATTTAATTTGTTGCGCCACAATCTTGATGTGATGCATATTGAGAAGAATGTCTGTGATAATTTGATTTTTACATTACTTAATGAGCACGGAAAGTCGAAGGATCATCTTAATGCTCACAGACTTACGAGTAATGAACATAAAACACGATCTCTGGCCAGATGAGAATGAAAAGTATGCTCTGACCATTTTCGCAATGAAAAATAGGGATAAAGATACGTTCCTTCGAATTTTAAAGAATGTGAAGGTATCTGATGGGTATTCGAGTAACATCTCGAGGTGTGTTGACTTGAAGAATCGTAAGTTACATGGATTGAAAAGTCATGATTCACATATTTTGTTACAGCAGTTACTACCATTGGCATTGCGTACATTATTACCTGAAAAAGTTACTGCTGTTGTACTCCAATTCTGCACATTTTTCAAGAAATTATGTGAGAAAGTTGTACATCCATTTCATCTTGACAACCTCCAAGAGAGGTTTGTATTGACTCTTTGTGCAATGGAGATGATCTTTCCTCCATCATTTTTTACTATCATGATGCATTTAACTGTGAATTTGGTTGAAGAAGCAAAATTAGGAGGCCCCGTTCATTATCGATGGATGTATCCAATTGAGAGGTATTTTATTTATATGTTTTCCAGTTATGTAAACAATTTTTGACATTTAAATAAATGCAAAATATTATTATTTTATTTCACAGATATCTTGGGCATTTGAAATCATACGTGAGAAATAAAGCTCAACCAGAAGGTTCTATTGCGGACGGCTATTTGGCCGAGGAATGTCTTACCTTTTGTTCCAGGTATTTAGATGATATTGAGATAAGATTTAATCGAGTTAGACGTGTTGATGACACATCAACTCAATCTCAAATGCATCAGAAATCAAAAATATTTCCTGCTATTGGCCGATCAGTTGGGAGGACCTCAAATGTGATACTGACAGAATTGGAATTATTATAGGCACATAGATATGTGCTGCTGAATAGTGAAATTGCAGATCCATTTATTGAAGAGTTTAGGATACAAACAAAGAGATGAATGAGAGACCGAACACAAAATGAGAAAGATATAACGAAAGTTGTGAATAAAGAGCTTGTAGAATGGTTTGCACGATGTGTAAGTTCATAAATATTTCAATAAATAAGAATATTAGTTTGACACATACAATTTGTAAATCTATTAAATTATTTTTCTTTTTTCAAATCATGAATACTAATACTCGAGCAGACTTGTCAGAACATTTGATGCTTCTTGCCAGAGGTCCTATAAAGCAAGTTAGAAAGTTCGACGCTTATAATGTGAATGGCTTTAGATTTCATACAGTTGATCGAGAAGTGGGTTTGAAAACACAAAATAGTGGTATATTTACATTAGCTGAAGTGGAATACTATGGAAAGATGAATGATATTATTGAATTAAACTACCATGGACATTTTTCTGTTGTTTTATTCAAATTCAAATGGGTCGATATTATCAGAGGCGTTAAAAGAGATTTATTGCAATTTACTTCTGTGAACTTCTCTCGCTTGATGGATGTTGGTGATCGTGAAATGCATGATCCATATATCTTAGCATCGCAAGAAAAAATGGTATATTATGTGAATGATGTTGTGGATGAAGGGTGGAGTGTAGTTACTCACGTAATACAAAGAGATTTGTATGATATGGGTGATGAAGTGGAAGATTTGACATCTGAAGTTGAATGTCATCAACAACAGGAAGCAGAATTATTTTTCCTTCATGATATTGAAAATATTATTCTTGCAAGGATGAATGAAGTGGATGAAGCAATGGAGCAGGAAACCGACATTTTTGAAGGGGAAAATGATTGTATGTACAATTATTCATTCATGCAGCAACCACTTGTTTCATTTTTGCAGTCATTCATTATCATTGTTATATATATTTGTTTTGTTAGTACTGGGAATCTATTATCATTTTTAATTTTTTTTTCTGCATAATTTTTTTGAAATATATATTCTGAACTTAATTTTATTTGATTAAATGATAGGAATGCCAAGGAGGAAGCGGTATACTATTTCTTCTAGTCCTGCGACGGATGCCGATCCATCTGGATCACTCCCCACGGCATCTGAGGCACCAGCTGCCTACACTCCCGAACCATCTCCCCCTGCACCATCTCTCACACCATCAAAGAGACTCCCATTAGATGTTGAGTCATCGACTCCCCCTATAGGTGCCTCATCAGTTTGGTGGAGACAGACCCCTTCCAGTTCATCCTGGACACACTGGAGGGTCACAGTTATAGGTATAAATTTAAATTAAATAAATTTATTGCATTTTGTTTATACTAATTCTTTGCTCATTGAAGATGAAAAAAATAAAACCGTGGAGAAACACTTAAAAAGCTCAGATGTTTGGAACTTGAATGGCGAAAAGATATTCATTCCATTTGATTCTTATGGGGTCCCTACGGATGATGTCGCGTGGTTACTTAGCCAGATTATAGGTCAGTTGGCAGCGGAGCCCATTTCCCTTCCCATTTCATATGATGATTGGAGACATATGCCTCCAAACTGGAAAAATGAAGTTTTCAATTCTCAAATAAAGGTAATTTTATTACATTATGGTTTAATTGAATGTCATGTTACTAATATGTTCAAAATGAATTTCTATATACAGATGTTCTTCCACTTCACAGTTGCTGATGTGATAGCACGGAAGTGGACTTTGAAAAATCTCGTTAAAAAATGGAAATATTTTAAATGGAGATTGTGGTGTGATGTCAACGATGCTTCGTTGACCTTGGAACAAATGTATGACAAGATACCCAGTGGGGTACCGAAAGAGCAGTGGAAAGTTTTTGTTGACAGACATTGTGATGAGAAGAAGATGGTATTGAAATATATATTATTATATTATCCTCATTTTACATTATTACATGTATATGAAGAGGAGATGACATTGGATACATTACTGTTAAATTTCATTTTATTTATTTCAGGATCTTTCACGACAGAATGCATCAAACAGGGCGAAGCAAGTCATCCCTCACACGGCAGGCTCAAAAAGATTTTCTAGAAGCCGAATGTCATTGGTAATATTTTAGATAGTTTAAATATTTATAATACAATATTATCTATTTAATATATTGAATTTTTTATTTATCTTCTCTTAATGCAGTCACAGAATTTAGGGCACGAAGCCTCCCGGACTGAACTGTGGTTGGATGTTCACAGAAAATCAGATGGCTCTTTTGTTAATGAGCCTACCAAAGAAGTTGGGGTATGAAGTCAAATTTTTAACTTATTATCAGTTTTTACTGTTTTAATATGTATTGATATTTTATTTATAGGTAAAAATTAAAGAACTATGGGATTCCAGTCCTGGGCAGTCCTACTCAGTCTCCCAGGATGACCCAGTTGCTCAAGTCCTTGGGATGGAGCATCCTGGTAGAGTGCGCGGGATGGGATTGAGACCCGTACCATCTGAGGTCTTTAGCAGGCCATCAGGGATTCCAGCCACATCTACTCCTGGTTATGGTCAGACCATACCTGAAGATGCTCATAGGGATATTTATTCTCTACGAGCCACAGTTCAAGACCAAGAGGCTCAGATATCCACTATACAGAAAGCATTGACTGATTTATCTCAGCAGATGAGCAGATATGCCTCCAGTGGTAGTGCACCGAGTGGTGGTGAGCAGGTAAATCACAAAAAATCACAATCATTTAGTTTGCAAACTTTTATTGGTTTTAAGTTTAATTATAAATATGCAAAAATATTTAATTTTCAATATAATGTTCTTACAGGTGGCAGCAGGAGATGGAGGTGGAGAGGGTGACAATGCATTATCGGACCATGGGTAGTATTGTTGATGTGTTGAACAAATATTGGAAAGGTTGGTTTGTATATATAACATGTGTGGTGTATGGAACCTTTAAAAAACCATTGGTCTTGGAGGAGCTTCAGTGGCTAACCTTGAATGATCACAATAACCTCAGGTGGTAAAGAAAATGATGTGTTTATTTCATTGGTTAAATGATCTATGGTAATAGGCTCTTTGATGTTTCTGTTGTAAATTTAGCATTGGGAATTTGAATCATTAGAGTGTTGCATGTCCAAACAGGGGGTGAGAGCCTGGTCATTTGACCGGTGACATGAAGCTCCATAGCTCTCAAAACCCTATCTCTCGTGCGTTTGTTTTGCAAGACAACTTTGCATGACCTCATCACAAGAACCATACAAGAGACCTAATCATGTGATCATGTCACTTGACCTCTTTGTGTGATCACCTTGTCTAAATATCTCACTTAATCAATCCATTAACTAATCAATGGTAATTTATTATAACTTTGATGCACACCCTTGTATAAATATCTCACTTAATTCCGGACATGATATTCAAATTCATTATGTGTAATAATAAATGGCTGAGGATACATGAAATTCATGGGAATTTTGAAATATGGGAATTCATGTCATGAATTGGATACACAATGTGAATTATCCGAGTTCAATATTTTAAATGAGGTTTTATTATATTTTTTCTCTAGTATTTAATACATAATACCCAACTATCATTCTGAGTGAACACTAGGTGTCTTGATGAAAAAATATATCCCACTTCCTCCTTTATTTGATTCATGGGATATGGTGGATTCCTCTTGGCGATCCATGACATGTTCTCCTATTTTTATATTTCTTTCATTATGTACCTATTTTGGAGATCCAATATAGAGGTGGTATTTATCTTTGGTTAGTGAATGTGCATGCATTTCTACAACCCCTTGTTTAGGTGTAGTTTCATGCATGGTTTCCATGTGTGGTTGCGGTTTTTGAGTTTATTTTTCTTCATCCTACAGTGAAGAGTTAGAAGTGACTGCTTCCATGTGGTAGAGGATACCCATTCTCAATCTTCTATATTATATGTGTGGTATAATCAAGTTCTTTCTCTATTTCAAGTAAATATTAAGAGTTTTTTAATAATAAAATAATTTATGAAAAATATAAATTTATGATAATGGGTAATTTTCTCATGCCTTACTACATTATTATATGTTTTTGAGATATCTATGCATGATTACATCCAATTCCAAATATAAGTACTATTGGGACCCTATTTGTAATATAGTTGTAATATTTTGAGGACACTTTCAATGTTGTAATGTAATTTCTCCCTGAATAAAAATAAAAGGAATATATTTTTGGATAGTAATTGGTGTCCCATTGATGTATTTTTTTGTGTGGGGATAACCACGATTAGTAAAAATGATATGTGATAATTCCCATGAATATTCATTGAAGTCGTTATCTGTGATGTTGTGGATAATTCATCTTATTGTGTTTCACTATATGGTTTAGGAAGTTGTATGGTGATGTTATTGACCAGATGGGTTGTGTAGTACAAGGGGATGTGATTCTTTGGTCGATTTTCATGTATGTGATTTTGGTAGTAGTGAAATGTGCTATGAAGTGGTTGTGGTACATGGTTATGGTGTCATGGATGTGGTGTAGTGGTTGTAGAATAATGTTTTTGTAGCAGATTCATTGATTTGGTATGTTGTGATAGAGTTTCATGATGGTTTTAAGGAGTATTTGATTTTGTGATATGGGTTGGGAAATGTGGTGTGGAAACAATGGTGGATGTGTGGTGTTGTGGTGATAGTTTTGTGAGTTGAATTAGTTGTAGCATGGAGTGGATATGTCAGTTTCTCGGTTATCCCTGAGATGAACTATTTTGATAATGTAAATGATCTAGGTTAGTAAATAAAAAATATTTATTGGAAATAGATATTTTATAAATTAATCAAATGAAAATGTAAAGTGTTATGTGAATTGTAATGGATAAAAAATAAAGGTGGTGAAACATGTATGTGGAAAGTGGAATGTTGTGTTAATAGTGTTGTGATTGTCTTGGGTGATTCAAATAGTGATTTAATTGGTTGTGATTATTGATTTGTGTTATGGTGTGGTGATCTAATAAGCTCAAGTGTAGTTTATGTGGACACATAGGTTTGTTATTGTGGGATATCTATATACCATGGATGTTTCTATTATTTTATACACCAAGCATAATTTATATAAAATTACCACTACTCAAAGGTTTAGAGTTTTAGGTATTTTCACCAATAAATATGATGGTGGTGAAATTTAGGCATGGGTTCACACACATCCTCTCACTTCATTCAGAATTAGTGACACATGTTGGTGTTGGAGAATTCATAGAAACGATGTCATGTCCATGGTGCCTTCCGGTGGGAATTGATCTATTAGACCCAATTTCTATGAGTGATAAGTTATGTGTTTCTATGTGATATATTGTGGGTTAATTGATGGTAGGAGGAGGGGACAATGATTATTTCCATCACATTCATGATACCTTAAGACTCTTGTTCTAGTTTGGATTCTATTTGACAGAATATGTGTCCGTGGGTGGGAAGAGATGTTAGGTGGTAGTGTATTTGTCTACAAGTATGATTTATTGTGAGGTGATGGACCATGTGTATAATGGTGGTATGTGATGTGATGTGATGGCCTAGGTGACTGCTGTTGGGATGTTGTGTGATGTGATAACCCATTTGTATACGGGAAGGATTTTATGTGATGTGACGTGGTTTGTTTGGATGGGATGGGAGCATTGCTAATTATATATAAGGTTGTGAGAGTGGAAAAGTAATGTCTAATCTATAGTGGGGTTACATTAATTTTTTGTTGAACACAGTTCCATATGATAATATTGGATCGATTATTTGATGAGTAATCCATGGTGTACAAAGGATTATTTAGATGAAATGTATGGGTTTATATGGTTTATTCTATTTGATGGCCAGTACATTAACACACCATTTTCACCTAAAATTGAAGACTTCAATAAGACCTAGATGATTATATTTTTTTTTCTCGCACTACATATATATTTTAGTTTTCAGGATACAAGAATAACTTTCGAGACTAAACTGGACACTACCAATTCAAATAGTATTCATGTCACTTAACTGGATTTCAATTATCATTTGTAAAATTGGGATACTTTTATGGAATCAAATATTTTCAATTTTGATCATCTGTAAACTATAAGTATAAATCCATGTGTCCCCCAATCTCTTGTTTCATTTGATGTTATCTTGTGTTTCATTCTAAATCCATAATTTTAGGTATTTTGTATGCTTTAGGTATTCTTATTGAATTGGATCAACTTTTTCATCAACATTAAATGAAAGGGTGTTTATGAATATTGTGTAGGTGGTGCATAAATTTTATCCTTATTATATATATGATGTATGTGTTGTTTGGTTTGTTTACCAGGGCAGTGGTGGAGTATAAACAGAAATAATTTTTTTTCTGGGTCAGCATTTCACGGTGGTTTTAACCTCCGCTAATGCTTTACCACTTATACATTTAGCGGCAGTTTAAAACGCTGCTAAATGTATTAGGAAGACTGTTTAGCGGTGGTTAAAACCGCCGTAAAATCACGTCGGAAATTGCGGCGGTTTTAACCGCTGCTAAGAAGGCGACTGGAACGCCTGAGTTTCGCGACGATTATAGCCGCCACTAATTAAATAGCCCTTAAAACCATGGCTAAATTTACCAAAAACCGCTGCGAAATGAGGTACTACGAAGATTTTGTTTGACCGCCGCGAAATGCATAAAACCACCGCTAATAGATTGCCGACGCCAAGTTTAGCGGTGGTTTCTGTAAACCGCCGCCAAACCATATAGCAGCGGTTTAAACCGCCGCTATATGGAAAAAAACTGCCGGTAAGAGGCGGTTTTCTTGTAGTGCTTGAATCCTCGATGTTCTTCTAGAAAACACAAATAATGAGTAGCAACATTAGGAATAACTCATAGAATTTCTGTATAATTCTATGATAATATATGTAATTTTGGCTTTATAAATGAAGTATATGCTTATTTCTCTTTAATAGTCATGACCACACTAATTAGAGTGGGGCGTGGATCTTCTTCATGTACCCTAATTTATTTCTCTGAGATTATCCACAGTGGTAGAGACACCTTCCTCAAATGATGGAGGAGAATCTCTAAGATCTTCATCTTCTTCTTCAGCTTCCTTATGCATCACTTTTTCTATTTCTACATTCATAGTCGGTGATGAATTAAAACTTTCAGAGATAGGAGAGGAGTCAGTATTTGAACATCTTAAAGAAGAGGCTTCCATTTCTGACCCTACTAATGATGAAGGGTCTTTCTAGAGCATTGAAGAGGATATAATGAGTTGGGAATGAACACCCTTGTCTTCCTCTAGTATTTCTACAACTTCTTATAGTATTATTGATGAATCATATACTTGCTGAAGTTCAATGGATGAAATGAAGACATCTCTGTTTAAGCTTTCACCACTGCTTGGTGAATCAACAATTTCTCCCATGCCATCAGGCTCGATTTCTAAAGTTGACATTATGGAAGTTACAGGATGAATGCTTGGATTTGGGTTTACACATTCAATTTGATTGGTAGGTAACACATAATCTATACAAAAATGTATGAATTGTATTTTCGGAATCTTTTTCAATCCATTCGGAGCATTGATTCTAGTTACCTCATTTTTCATGGACTTCATTCCCTTCATGTGATAAAATTCTGCCTCAATGTATTGATATTCACTTATTTTGAATAGATCCTTATCACCATAAAATTTTCCAATTTGACCATTGAAACCAAAATTTAGGAATTGGTGGTATGACGAAGTTATGGACACATGTTGATGTAGCCATGGCCTACCAAAAAGAATGTTAAAGGCTATGTCCCAAAAAACAACCATTAAATCTGAATTACACACAAGATCCGAAAACTGAGCTCTGAGTGTAATCTCGCACAGAGGTTCTTGATCATTCTTATCACATCCTTTCAACATTAAAGTAGAAGGAGATAAGTCAGATTTAGTGAGGACCAATCTACGAAGTGTACGAATGGGAATGAGGTTGACTCCTGATCCATTATCAATGAAGGATCATCAGATGTCTATTTTGTTAACCCTGCTAGATAGATATAAGGGCATGATATGTCAATGTACAACATCATCTTCATCTTCCTTGGTAAATGATATAACTTCATGAAATTATTCCGTATCATTCTATATAAAATAAACCTCATCAGAAGAAACATCAGTTTCAAACTCTTGAGGTCTTGAAAAATCATCAATAAGTGTTTTCCAAAGATCCTTTGAAAGCTTCAGTGAATCAAAAATAGAAAACTTGGTCGGTACTTGAGGAAGATGTTTCAAAACAACATACTTTTGGTCTAGAGGTTTTCATTTCCCAGCATGAAGATGCAGTTTTGCAGGTACCTTGGATTTTTATGCTTCTGATATAGATGTACCCTATGTCGGAGAAAAAACTAGAAATATTCCTTGCATTGTTAGATTATACTGAATAGGTCTATCTATTTGCTGAGAGGAAGATGGTGTGAATTCTAATAAGTCCTCTAAAATAATCATGTCAGGACCAAAACTGTCATGTATGGAAGAATATACTTGTTCTTGTTGAGCCCGCTGAAGGGATCTTCAATGAGTTTCTGCAGCATATACAGTCCAAGTAGGGGTAGAGTTAAAATAGTGGCTTCAAGAATACCCAGGTCTTCCCTTATATCCTTGACCTCATCCTATTTATCTAGTTATCCAATTAGGTTCAAGTAACTCATGATCATTATAATTAGAATCAATACTTGCATAGGGATCCAATATGTAGATAATGGTAATAGAATTAAAGATCAATTCTATATCTGATGAAGATTCTGCTTGACAGGTCAGTTCTGGTTGTTCCATTTGGCGAGGCAGTGCCCATGCTTTTGAAACAGATGGTATAAAATCTACCAGAGTCAAAGAAAACTTTGGCCTTGACATACTCTCATATTTTACTGACTTCTCTTTTTTACTTATGATCACGTTGCTTCTTTGAGGATTGACCTTTTGATGAAGGTGGTTTTGCTGTGGCGGAAGTAGCAGAAGATAGAATCTGTTGATTCAACTGTGTTCATAAAATGGAATGAGTTAAATTGATCATTTTTCTAATCCTCCAATAATCATATTTCTCTACATTTTTACTTCTGACTTCATGCCATTCACCTTCATTCTATGGAACAATAACACTAACACATGCTACTAGGGTTGAAGAACTGTTTAGTTTTACTTTTTCAGAGTCTACCATTTTTTCCCAGAGGTCTTCGAAAAAAAAACACTTTTGAATTGGATTCCCCACCATCTGGTGAAAGGTAAAATTAACTCCTCAACCGTGGAAACTGAACCAAAATATTTTCCATAGTTGAGATGAAGTAATTGAGAAATTGTTCATTCTGGAAAGACTAAAATTTCTTCTTTAACTCCTCTAACCATTTAGCCTTTAATCTCTTTGATCATATTTATGAGGTGGTCATTATTGATGATGCTCGAGAGGTGGAGCCCTTCAATATGATGAAGGTTTTGAAGTGGAAGTAGGTACAAGTGCTTGCTTAAGTGTAATTGTTGCAGCCTATGATTTCCCCATTCTCCTTCCTGAAACTGATGAACTTACATGAGTTTTATCTTTAGTTTACATAATGGAATATTCTATCTATCGAGAAATTGAAGCATGGTCTAAAACCCTCATGTTTATTTAATAGGGATCAGTGGTGTGCGTAATTCATCATGAAAATTTTCTACACAAATTCATAGAAACTCTTCCTGAGGGAGTGATAGATTTAAGGAATATGTTAATCTTTTCCTTTGAGAAATGAAATCTGAAACTCTTTCATTCTCCCTCTATTTGAAATTTGTATGATAAAAAACTATTGTCTTCAGTAGCGTTGAGCTGAATTGAAGATGGAATTTCTGACAGAGATCTATCCATCTAGTAATTGATAGAGATTTCAAACTCGTATACCGTACAAAATCTAGTCCCTGTAATGACTGCACAAAACAAATATGCTTTACGACTTATTGTTGTTGGGGGGGTTCCCATCATGGGATCACAATGAGAAACAAAATGCATTATGTGTTGTTCTGGATCTCTCGAACCATTAAATATTGGGAATATGGTATTCACAAAATTTGGTGGGGGAGGTATCAGATTCACCCACTCAGGGTAAGCATTATTTTCTAGGTGAACCGACACACAATGTTCTTCTATAACTTCCAATCGAGTTGTTAATTACTCAATTGTGTTCATAAGAAATTTTGGAATATCTTGATGAGCTGGGACCTATACAGGTACAGTATCTGGAGCTTGAACTGGTGAAAAAACTGAAAAAACCACTAGTAGTGGTGTTAGAATCTATCTTGTATATCCCATGGGAACATGCCTATAAGGATGTGCTTGATCCTGACCTGGTTGTGTACCAAATAGAGGGAATTTATTATCTTCACCTGTAGTTACCAGAATCCCTATTTTATGAGGAGCTTCTACCGAATGTGCAAGTTGAGGATCCTCCTGGGGAGTATGTCAAGCTGAAATGTTGCTTTGAAATTACTCTATATTCAGTTTTTTCAACTCTTTCATTTCCTCTTATTGCTGTGAAAATCTTTATTCAAGTGAAAGATATTGACCTTCTCCTGTGGAAATGTGAGATGTGATCTGAATTTTAGCTTTCTCCTTGTTAGATTCCTTTCAGAGGGGTGGGAGTTGGTTATTTGAGAGCATACCAAGATTCTAGGTAAATCTATGATTTCATGTATGCAAAACTCAATCATTTTCTTCAGTGTATACCATGTTATGGATAAGAACTTCAACTTCTGATTCCCCTGAGTTGGAATCATTTTTTTAGGATCTTCTGTAATGGTGTTAATAACATTCACTGATGCATAATCCATTGATGTAATCCTATCAATATCTTTGTAAGATCTACTCCTTCTGTATCTTCCATGAGATTTTTCTCTCTTATAAGATGAATTCCCAGGAATTTCTTGGCTGACATTTACCCGAAATGAATCCTTGGATAGTTCAGTTGTGCGCTCTCTTTGTGGATTCTTCCCTAATCAAGAGAAAAATGACTTCCATTGAGGAGGGGATTTCATATGTAGAAAAGACCCCAGTCTTGTAGGCTATAGCTGTTCTTATTCTTCTTCTTCTTCAAACCATAAAAAATTATTTAGTGAATTTGAAGGTTGAATGAAACAATCCCCAGCCCGACAAGCTGGGGTGGCTATTGAACTACTATGGCTGAGATTCACACAGTTTCTCTTCTGATTTTTCAAATTTTGGTTCAGAAATTAGCTGGGTGAATTATCTGAAAAACAATTAAATAACTAATTTTAGAAGATTTCTATGAATTTCATACATTTTCGTTATCTAATGGCTAACATCGTATAAGCGGGAGGCCTGATAAATATTCGTAGATGCTTGATGAAAATGTAACTCAACAACTTATTTTCTTTGGGTCTGACTCTGATGAGAGCTAGTTGAGTCCAGTTGTTGAGCGTAAATTTGAGTACATACAAAATCTATTGATTGAATCCAAATATTGTCAATAACACTGCATGAGACCACTTTTGGGGGGATTTTCTGATTTTGGAGTGCAGTGAAATGCAATTCTCCATGTGCACCACATCCTCTGATGTGAACACCAGTTGGGGTGTTAGAAATTAACTGGAATAACCTCTTTATAGCATTGAGGCATGCGTGATAAAGGTTTCTCTACTGCTTTTCAACCACTTGATGTTGGGAAATTGAGAGATATTCCAAGTCAATTTGGAATTGAAACCCATCTATTACCTTTACATGATTTTGATATTCATCATATGGTAATACTTTTGTTTGGAAATGACAAATAGTCTTCCATATGTTGAGGCAGACATCATGAATGAAATCATATGCCATCAATTCTGGAATGTTTTATTGAGAATTTCACAAAGGAACAAACATGACCAGTACACCTCTTTTATCCAATTGTTTTCTCATGTTTAACATATCTTCATCATCCTTTACTAGAGGTTTCTCCACTTGGCTTGACCAAAGTGGACGCTTCTCGATTTTTTTATTAAAAACAATGGAATAAGTCACATTTTCATCTATTGTATTGGAATAAAAATGAAATATGGGAGGTTCATAGATTGAACATTCCCTTAAGATGTCTTCTGGTTGAGAAAGTATTTCACATACTAAGGACAATGCTTCAGACACGACTGGCTTTGTGTTAGCAAGTTCCTCGATATAAGAGGGATTTCTCATTATTACATTGTCAATTATAGATTTATCTTGACTATGTGAAATACTACTATAGATAGAAGATTCATAGTAAACTCCCTCATGAGGAGGACCGCCATGGTGGATTACAGTAAGTGACAAATCCTCTTGCTCCTTGGTCTTCTAGCCACATAGAGGGTTTCCATGGCTCTCACCTCAAGATAGGCTCTAGAGATTTACTGAATTTTCAAGAATAAATCCTTCATGGTGAAGTTACCAATGAAGAAATTAAAAGTTAATGCTACTTATACCATAATTTGGTAATGAGAGGGTATGATATTGAGCTGTAATAGATAAATGTCTGAGGGATTCAAGAACTCCAGCATTAAGAGGAGGTAGATTGCAGGATGACTCTTGATATTCCTACTGTGTTTGGAAAGATTTATTCTTGAATTCTCTCTTATACATAGATGGGGACACTTTCTGGGATAATTGGTTATCATGGATAGGATTATGTACCTTCCTTGGAGTGGTTATCAAAATAGGATGATTACCTCCAGTAGGAAAGGGTTTATGTTCCCAATACAATTGTCCATATGATATGGGGGTGTATTCCCCATGACCCTCCTGGACTGGAATAGAGGTATGTATCTGCTCCGAGATGGCATGCCAATGTGTCATCCCTGGTTTGGGGAAATATTTATGTGTCTGTTACCCTGGTACTTCTGAATTTTTTGTTATATTATCCTGAAATGCTTCTAGAATATGGGCAAGAATTTGTGTTTGCCCTTTCCTTATTGATAAGATGTTTTTGGTGACTTCAGTGGCCAGAACAGGAATTTATTTCCATTCTGTATGTAGAGTAGGTGTATGTGACTACTACTGTCCTCGTTTTACTACCAATGGCTATTGAAAGTACTCATGTATGGGGGAATAGAGTTGGGTCTACCCCAGATTTGTTGTCGGGACTTTCTGACTGACTTCTTCAGATGCAGCCAAACGATACTATTGGAAGGCTTTATGAACACCGTAAGATGTATATGAATTATGATTTTTTTTCTCTCAAGAAAGGTTGAAGAACCTCCTTCAATACTGAAAAATGAGACTGCTCGTAGAATTGGCGATTTTAAATAGGTGTATGTTCCTATTTACCAGTTCCAACCACATTTGTTTGGCAGGATTCTTTAAATGAATTCAGATGAGCCTACTAACAGGATGATAATTTTAAACATGTTTATGTGCCTGTTCACAGTACTCCAACAAATTTTCCCGGTGGGATTGGTAGGTTTCTGGAAGACAAGTCTGATGGGCAGCAGAATTAGGATGAATGGGTGTATGTGCCGGCTTGTTGTTTTCCCTCAAGTTAGGTTGATGGAATTCTATAGAGGGGGAAAAGGTAATAACCTTCTCCTTGTTGACCAGACATTGTCCCTGATGGTTCATCTTTCAATCCCAGGTTTGAGGGACAAGGGCCTAACATCTAGAGGCAACACCCCCATCATGTTTGGGGTTCACTGCCCCATGATTCTACTAGCAGCAATTGTTGGTGGGAATCCTCAGGAAGGATCCCTGCATCCTTGAATTGAGGCTATGAATGACCTCTTGATCCACCTTCCTGTAGTATGGGAGAGACTGGTTATTGTGTTCTGGGGATAAGGACCTAAAATGGTTGAAGGCAGTAGTTGGAACCGTCTGCTTCTTGATAATCGGTCATTGTTGGCCAGACAATCAAGGATTGTTTTTGACCTAGAGAGCCAGTCAGGATGACTTCAAGGTTGGGATTGTACAGTGTTGATGGTACTCCATTACCAACATCTTAGAGACCCATCGTTGAAGATAGTGGGTGGGTGATGACATCATTCATGTGGATGTGGATCCATATTGAGCAGCGGTCAGGAAGTTCACAGATGTCATATTGAAGAAATCCATTTTGGAATGAAGGGAGTTCTGAGAAAAAAATGAGAACAATAATAAAATCCATTAAAAAAAATCCTTTATATCGATACATTCATGATGTATTCCATGGTCTGGTCTTCCATTATTAATTTATAAAGGTCTGACAGGTGGGTAACATTGTTAACTTGGATAAGGATTCACGTCAGGTTCCCTATTTTTGTTTGGTAGTTCCTTGAAACTTGTGTTATAACATTAAGAATCACTACTTCTTGGTGGTTTCCATTGGAATTATTTATGGAACTAGAAACACCAAACTGTTCTTTATGAAAAAGGGAAATTCTTTCCAAACGTAGAAATTCATTAGGTTTGAACATTATGATACTTAAAAACGTACATTGGTCGAGATGATGGGAGGCAAGACTCATCACACCCTTTTGGGGGGAATTATTTTCTACTTCGGGACTCTCTTTATAAATTTAAGATATTTTCATGAATCCTTATTAATTAACCAAGTATAACATAAGTTTCCCTTGGAATTTTCAATCACTTATTAACGTGTGTAAAATTTAGAATCATCCATTTGTATTCGAGGTTCTTCATTGATGAAGCTATCCAAATGTATTTGAGGTTCTCCATCAATGGTATGGTTTCATATACTATTTATAGATTCTTTTAATCATTATTATGTTGATACAAGTTTTTAAGAAACTTAGTGGGGAAATCTGGAATTTATTATCATCTAGGGAGATGAAGGTTTGTTTTGATATTGGAAATGTACCTATAAAATGGGATACCTATGTATCCTTGTGAAAGGAATTAGAACCATCTTTGTTCTGTGTCGCTTAATGGGACACATCATACCTTATAAGGTCATGTGAAAAGGAGTCAACCATATAATTTAATTTCATGTGGTAAGGAGTGAAAGGGGATTAATCAAAGTTTGGTGTGGGAATTATATCAATGCATCCCAAGGAACATGGAATAGATATGGGTTTCCAATTAAAATTATACCCTGTTGGGGATATGGCCCATGAATAATAGGGTTGATTTGATGTTTTGGGTTTGAACCTCAAGGAGTCTTCCTACATATTCCATGTGTATGGGAATCAAATCCCATGTAGTTCGATAAGTCTCATGGGAGAGTATAGTCATTTGAGAGAAATGAGTTTGGGATTACTTCCTGAAAAGGATTTCTTGGTGATTTGGGGGTTTAATTTGGTGCTTATTCTTAATGAGGGTTCCCAAATTAAGGGAATTAGGGTTGAATTCATGAAAAAGATTTCCAGTGATCTCTTTCCCTGATGAAGGCTTCCTACGTATCCTATTTTGAACAGGAATTAGAGTTCTCATAGTTCAATTCTGTTGTGTAAATGTTGTGATCATGACTAATCTCTAAGCCCAGGTGAGTCATGCTCGGTGTGAGAAACTAGAGAATGTTAAAGACTCAACAAAGGCACTCAAACTTTTCCTCTTCTGCTAGTGGAAGAGGGAATGCCTACAACGACGATGGTGGATAAGGGTGAGGCGACCCAAGAAGAGGGCGAGGAAATGAGCCCTCCCTCCATTCTCTTCACGTTGGAAAATGGTCCAATGTAAGGAAATAGTGATGGTGAATGAATTAGAGAGGAGAAAGACTACAACCTCCAACTTGAAAGGTTAGGGTCTTACACTATCATGGATTCCCTAGTGGATCTCGGTAGGGGAGAGGGACTTCTCCTTTGCTTTCATGGAAAAGAAAGCATGAACCGTACCTTCCCTACTAGATACATGAGGTTCCAGATCCCAGAGACAAAAAGGGGAGGAAAAAAGACAAACCCTAATTCTCTAAATAGGGAATGTCCCAATAATATTTTTGGGAGAAAGGTCCATGAAAATGTGAATATACAAACCCATAGACACTCCATGAATCCTAAGACCATTGTGAAAAAAATGTGGGAAACCTGTGACTGTGGATTTACAAACCCAAATTGAAGACAAGATGATGTGCCTTTCCCAAGGGTTTGATAAGTCATAAGGTTTTGGTTGATTCTTCAACTTAGTCCCTTTCAGATAAGGTAACCAAGGAAAAATATACCCTACCATGAGTGGATTTAAAAAGGGTAGCTAAGCTGGTATGGATTGCTCATACACAACTCTACTGCATAGGTACTCTGTGCAGGTATGTTGCACAGGTACACCGTGTAGGTACGTCGCGTAGCTGTACCACAAAGGTGTGCTGTGTAGGCCTTTATGACAACTAAAAAGTTCCTCACATAGGATAACCAAGCCTATATGAGCTGTAAATTGTGAAATACTTTAAAACCATGCTTATCCCTTCTAGTAATCTCTTCTCTCATATTTTTTGAGAGATACCTGAGATAATTGGAGGGATCTAGGTGAAAGATATACCCAATGGGAGATTCAGGAAGTACTTTAACTTTTTCAGTCCCTAAAATTGGGAGCACAAGGGTCTTATTTATGTGCATGGATGAGGCCTAGTTGAAGGGATGTTTTCCACGCAGGTCATCTACAGAGGTCCTCTATGCCTATCCTCCACACAGGTCTGCCGCATAGGGGTACAGAAAGTTTTCTGCCACGCAGGTATGCCACACAGGTCTATTGTAGAGGTCTGACATGCAGGTTTGAGGAATATATATTTGAGGATTTGACTTTCCATTGAATTCTTCAAAACACTCCTTGGGATTTTGAAATATCCAGGGCTATCTTCATAATCATTTTTTATTCTTAAGTAGTTTCAATAAGGATTCCACGTATATTTCCCCGAGTTACATTTCCTTTTATGAGTGGATAGATTTTTTGATGGTTTCATTTATATGAGGTAGAAACTCAGGTTCATATAAGTATTCTTCAAAGATGAATGGATAAATAAGTTCTTCTTTTTATCAAATGATTAGTATAAAGTATTTAATTTTCTATCTCCAAAAGTGGGGGTCTCATGTGAAATTTCATTCTAAAAAAATTCAGGCTAAAATTTCTCTAATCACTCTTGGTTTTCTATACTCCCATCAATGGGTAAATAAACTATAATGACACATTTTTTCTATAAAATAGGGGAATAAAGGTCCAATACATCCCTTAATTCAACCTCACAAGTTTATTTAATGGTAAAAGTGTGTGAACAAAATGTCCTTCTTTTCTTATGAATCATTCTGGGGGATACTTACTTTAATTCATTTTTTAAAGTTGCAAGAATTTCCTTATATTTACTGAATTATTGAATAATTATAGAATATTATTATACATGCTAGTTCAAAGTCTTATCCTTTTTGGAATTATTAAATTGATCATGAATATGCCAAGTATATGTGTAATCAATATAAAAATACATTTGTACCAAAAGGCTCTAAATCAATGTTAAATATTATGGTGAACTAAAAATAGATAAAAAAACCTAGGAAACATCCTCTAAAATGATTCCAATTGGAATATGGGGTTTATCTTATACCCATTTTCTAGTTTTTATCCACTAATAAATGAAATATATCAGTCCCCAAGATTGTTACTATTGGAGTTGGTTCCCTAGAACCAACTAATTTGTACATTGGATTACTTGTATATTAAAAAAAGTGAATATTAATAAAAATATATTATCACATATTGTTTATTCTTTGGCATAACATTGATATGATAATGTCCTATATTAAATATCACATTGATATGGTTATATCATTTCACCATTATGATGAGAACCTTGAAATAATAGGATGATATTATTAAATATAGTTCTATTGTTGGATAACGTACTATGATAAGGAATATAGTATATAGACCATTAGGTGTGAGTAATCATAATAGTATGAGGATTCTTCTCCTTAATTTCACACTTGGTAATCTTTAAGGTGGAAGATTATGAGGACATACCCGCTAGTAGAAATTCTGTCTTTTTTGGTGTCATTAGATATTCCTATTTATGAGTGTTGATATGGCCGTTAGACTTTAAGATTATCATTAATTCATGTCAGGACTCACACACATAGAGTTTTCATTAGAAACTGTCCCAAAATATGTGGATGGGAAGTAGGATGTGTTGGGTGTGTCACAAATGATATGTTATTAATGGAAAATTCAAGGAATTAATTTTCCCTTCTATCTTAATGAATGCTGATATCTCATCCTTTTGATTGAAATATAACCATCACATAAATTCCATGGACATAGTGTAATGACATTTACTTCAGATAATCAAAGAAATATGTATCAAGAATATAGTTCAATGACACAAATGTGCAACCGTCATGACGAGATATTGAGACAAAGGGATTATATTTCCTCGTGAGAATTCATATGTGGTTTTTGATGTTATGACATTATGTTCTATAAAATGCGTTCCTTGAACCATTTCTAGATAGTAATATTGGATTTTATGCATACCTGATTAATTCCAATGGAAAAAAGATACCAGTAGGTCACACACTATGTGTTTATATTGACATAAATTAAATTATTTTTTGAATTTAGGTAATGGAATAAATATAATTCTGAATATTGAATAATAATTTTATTCATGTTTTATTGATCACAAAAATTAAAGAAATATTTATTCACCAGATTGTGAATAAAATATATATATTTATTTTATTGAATATATTAAAAATATTTATTCACTAGTTTGTAGATAAAAATATTCATTTATGAATAAATTTTTTATTCAGGTATTCAATAAAATTCAAGGAGTTAAAACAGACTAAGACCACATCTGATGATAAATATTAATTTACATGTTGGTAAAATAATATTTTTTATAGCGCAAGTTAGTGCATGAATTGTAAAATAATAAAAATAATATTAATATTATTATGTGTCATGGGGGTACAGGAGTATTGACCTAGTTTGTGAGGACTCATTAAGTGCATCCACAAGAAACGAGTTCAAATCCATGAAGAGACATATTTCTAGGATACTATAGAAGTATTGTTGCAGGCACTTTAGCTGGTAATATTCACTACAGTAGCATCCAAAACTATTCTTCTGTTTGGGCTCTCGAGCCACCAGATTGGTTCTCGGGTCCTTCAAGGCCTTCGAGACACCCAAGGCCTTCGGGCCACCTCAAGGCATTCGGGTCACATCAAGGATTTTGGGCCATCCGATATTGTGCTTAATGGACTAGGTAGACTCTACAAGGGGTAGACTATAGATGAGGATTCATAGCAGGTGTATTCACCAGAGAATAATCTAATGGATGTGGAAGAAATAGAGGGTATGGAGTTGCCATAAGGACCAGATTGAGAATACATGAGGAGCCTAATCGAACAACCATGTAAAGGGGGAGAGCTAATATCATGATGCAGAAGAAGGGTAGGAGTAGTTCCATGTAGATATAGTCTGGATATTTCATCTAAGACCAACAGGTCATGTAATCTCTAAGCCTGCAAGCCTTGTAATGGTTCCCCCTCATCCCTTGAAAGAGGGGTTATCAAAAATCAATAAAAATATGGAATTCGGTCCATTCAGGTTATGTGTCATGGGGTTTAATAAAGATTTTAATATTATTTAAGGACTGGTAAAAAATTAAATAATATTTTATCCTAAACACTAGATTTATAAATATAGGATTATGTATATTGTGTAGGGTTAATAAAAAAATTGAGAATAGAGAATCATTGCACACAATAGAATTGTAACAATTTCTCTCTATCTCTCTCTTTCTATTGA
Source organism: Viscum album (assembly GCA_963277665.1). Classification (NCBI taxonomy): domain Eukaryota; kingdom Viridiplantae; phylum Streptophyta; class Magnoliopsida; order Santalales; family Viscaceae; genus Viscum; species Viscum album. The sequence goes on from OY728166.1 coordinate 1,479,299,356, forward strand.
ATTCATCCTATCTTCCTATCAATATTGAGAAAAACTCCGTAAAGAATATAGGATCATGGGGTGATGATGATTAGAAATGCAAGATAATTGGTTCACCTCAATAACTCTCAGAAATCATTTGGAATTGCTCAGCGATCAAATAAACACATGTGGATAACTAATTGATGGATTATACACTTGAATACTTAAAGTAAACTGAAGGTAATATGAAAGGGATTTTAGAAAATCAAAAACATCATCACAGAAATGGACTTATGACATGGTAATAATTTCTTAAAATTATAAATAAATTAATTATATATTTGACACAAAAGATTCTCTCTCTAGGTTTCGAGAAACTATAAATTAGAAGAAATTTTAATTTCATACCCACCAAAGGAGCTTCTACTTTTCCTAGAACCTAAAAGTTGTATTAGTGGGGTCAAATATTTAATTTATAGATATTTATTCGATTGTTTCTCTATATAAAAAATAGTGGTAGGATTGTCATTTCCAAAATTATTCTTTTTTGATGAAATCTTAATTAACAAGTTTTTGAAATATTAATCATTATAACCACTTTTTCATTTTTTTTATAGGACTAAGGACAAATAGAAAATTACCAGATAAGAAATTTGTAAGTGATAAGAATTATGGATGGTAAGATTTGGTCACATTGTGTATAGACATAGTACATGGCATGTACCGAAGTGCACTGTATTTGGATGTGTTGTGGGATACATGAAATTCCAAATAGTAGTTAAACATTGTGAATTTATTTCACCCCATGTGTAGATTGGGATATTCGAGAACACAACATGTCATATTACACAATGTGTAGATTCTATTCAAACTGTGTAGTCTATACATTTTAGTGGTGAAATTCACATAAACTACATGGTCAAATACACAGTCAAATCCACATGAGACTGAGAACCTAGATAATTAATGAAGTACATGATGTATAATTGGCATACATGATGGGTAGTTCATTAATGTCTATGTCTAAAATACATACCATGTTCATTGGTGAGTAATGTAGATACACTGTAGGAAAGATACACTACATTGAGCAAGATTGTACATACTATGTAGTCCTTTTTTGGATGAACATGATGATTCCTTCGATGGGTTGCATGAGAACATGACAATTAGAGATCATTATGTGTAGCTAGTTAATACATTCCATGAGGTCCGGACTAGGTACATGTCGAAGCCCTAGGAGGGAATCTTAGGTACACGAAAATCAACGTTCATGGAATGCAGCTCATAAGTACACACCGTGTAGTCTGCCAACAAAGGATCAAAATTAAAATACATTAAGTTTCTAATTATATTATTTAAAACCATATTATATTCATTTTAACCTAATGTGTTTGAAAATTTAATAATGGATTTAAGGAATCATTAAATTCTCAATTAATTTATTTTAACAATCTTTACTTATTTGTTCTATAGTTTACTTTACAAGAATTATTTTAATGATGGATATCTGTAGGAGAATTTATATTGTAATTAAGTTAAAAGATATTGAATTAATTAATTAATTAATGCATGATTTTTTATCATAATAACAATGAAAACAATCAATGTTAATTGGTTTTACTTTTTCATATTTATTTCATGTATGACCATTCATGAGATTAAACTAGAACTATGTATGTATTTGTTGTTTAGATTTAATTTATTTATTGGGTTTTCAATTATATAATATTAAATTAAATTTGATGGCCAATGAGTCATCTGTCCCTCCATTATTTTGTAGGAAATAAATGTCCAATGTTATTTATGTAATTCCCCTTAACCTGTCCTTTATTTCCCCTCACCTAAATGTGTGTTATAAATTTATGTAATTAATGAATTATCCCAATTCATGTGGAGGTAGTTCAAGAAAGAACCATAATGATTCCAACCTAGGTGATAGGTAGGTGGACTAGTGGAATGCTACAACTCATGAAGTGATCACCATATAGAGTCATTCCCCTAGGCCATACGTTGATTTATTGTCTACTCAATAAATCAACCATTAGATATGCTCATGATCGAGTTATTAATTAATTAATTATTTTTATATTCATGATTTAATTTATAGATTCAATTCCACAATCACATAAATTAATGAATTTATGTGTAAAGATGGAATTTAAATAAATGGATTATGCATAAATGTTTCATCCAACACGGTTAATTAATTAAGTATAATCCATTTTATATTAAATATTTATGTAATTAATAAAACAATAAAAATCTATGAATAAAAATTAAAATCCCTTGAATAAATATTAATTCATATTTTTCCATCCATTAATTAATTAGGAATGAAATCCTAAGAACCAAGTGTTTGATGAACCCATGTTTAGACACATAATTTTAACGTGAAGTTCTTATGAAGGTTAAGAGTTGAATTAACCATCTTGCATCAAAAAAAGTATCCCTAACTAGACTTGATGTAACTTGGAGGTAGGGGTTGAGAACATCCTAGATAGGATTTCATGACTATGGAATCCACTCAACAGATCAAAGAGTTTCATGCCTGCATTTGAAAAAGACCTGCCTATCTAAATACCTTCAGGTTGTTTGATCAAACCTTTTGGGGTTATGAAAAGGGGAATATGGATCCTTTACACTAGAATTTCCTTGCAACTAGAAATTGTGAGATCAATGGCGATGGATATTGGGAGATGATAAAGTAGTGGGAGGCTTATTAAAATTAAATATTATTATTTCTCACATAATTTGTAATCATTAAAACACTAAAATTCTATTGTAATTATTATAGGAAATATCAAGAAAATAAAAATAAAAATAGTGTGTTCATGCCTTAAATAAAGGCATTTATTTAAAAATATATATTTTCAGATATGGTATAATAATATTTCTATTACTTTATTATCATAAATTTTGTATTATGTATTGGAATCCCCAACTCATTTTCTTCCACACCAACAGGTGGGTGAAGGTAAAAAGGATGCGTACCATATATTTTTTGAGGATGATTATTATGCCTATTTTATTATATTATCAACTATGTTTGGAGATTTGATGATACAACATAAATACATGGATGATTACACTATAATATCTCACCTTCTTTCTCTTGATAAGTACAAGGAACAACTTGAAATAAAAAATATTTTCAATGTGATATATTAGTGTAAAATTGTTGAAGGAAATCCAATTACTGATCATACATTCAAAATTATAGGGTATATTGACCAGTTATTGAAATTAAGCTTTAACTTGGATAAAAAATTATACATTAATCTTATCTTATTATCCTTAACATCGTGGTTTTTCTTATTTTTCCCAGCCTGGATAATCAAAATTGATAAACCACTTAAGAAACGTTTTTTCATACATCACCAAGTGGATAAGGATTGGTTGAAACATGTTTCTCAACATCTTATGTTGATTTTTTTTAAAAATAAGTCTGAAGATCCCATGGATAATATGAGGATAAAATATCATTTATTTCAACCTTCATAGTGAAAAACGATTCAAAGGCAAATGAATTTACCAGAGGTTATTTTCTTCATATGTGGAAATAATAGACATTGGAAAATAAATTTCAATAAATTAAAGAGGCATGTAGTTGCATATATGTCAGATATATTCATCAAGTAACTATTTCCCACTTTTTTAGTAAATTCAACATTCTTACAATATACATATATTTAAATATAAGAAACAATCAATAATAGATATACTGTAAAGTGAAATAAAAATTTTATATTAAAGGGTGATTTCTATTCCATCCAAGGGGAGATCACTATTTATCATATCTAGATTGGATTTATTTAAGTATGTAATAAGTGTTACCAAAACATTTATCTCAGTTTCTATCTTGATACAAGGATACATTACTTAGTTTTTAGAATGAATGTTATTATGGTACTTAAATACAAAACTAATAGTTCAATAATTCTTGATTCACAAATATCCATTTCAATGAATTATGAATATAAAATATAAGGCTCTTAAATGATTTTGGAAAGATAATTATTTTTCAAATAAAACTGAAAGTGGTCATCTTATTTATAACCATAAATTTTTTTAGCATTATTTTATTTAAGATACTGAATATACGAAAAAATTACATATCATGTTTTAGATAATTAAACCTTTTATAAATAAAGGGATTCCATTTTTTTGACAAAAAAGAGGGAATCAAGAACCCCCATTGAGGTGAATTTGGTTTGTAACTATAGTTGATTGTGAGTGATTCATTTTTTTGCAAAATCATAAACATCAGGCCGACATTTCCATTCTTGATAGAAACTCCAAACATCTCCTTCATCCATAACTAGGTACATACTTTCTTTCCAAAGGTTGGTGGTAAATTTGTGTTTCAGAACCAATAACTCTTAGGGGATATCATTAGTCAAGAGGATGGAAGGTTGGGAAAACCACACCCTATTGGGGGGGGGGGGATAGTCGCATACTCCGGGACTCTCTTATAGATTTAATATATGTCTGTGAATATATTCCTAATCTCGATACGTGATCGGTTACCCTAACAAAATGATCATAGGTTAAACCCTTTTATGTACTGAAGATGAATGGGGTGTCATTATTGAATCTATTTATATGTATCATAGGTTCTTCATTCTTATCCAAGTAATAAATAACTATTTATATGATGAAGCTTCATAACTAGGAACTTTGGAAATTTGCTGCCATATAGGGAGGCAGTTAATATTCTGAGGTGGGGATTGATCCATTATCAGATTTCCTATGTATCCCATTTATGGTATGAATAAAAAACCATGTAGTTCATTAAAATCCATTAAGGTTAATGTCATGCAGAAAGGTCATATGTGTAGGCACGTGGGCACTAAATATTTTAGATCGAGTCTCAAGGAGATTTCCTACATATCTTGGTTAAAGAAGGAATCGATGTTTTCAAACATTGTTCATACCCTTGGGAATGACCCTAAGGTTGATTCCCTTATACATGGAATGTTTATATCATTCCACTCATCAAGGCTTAAATATTGAGATTTCCCTAGATGATGTACATTCTTGATGTAAATGATATGACCATTGCAACTCCCTAAGTCCATGTAAGCTATTCTCAATGTGAGAAACAAGGGATAAAAAGTAATCGGTCTCACTGCATATGGATACAAGTCTTATGTAATGGGATTTCCCATGGGTTTCTTAATAGAGTGCTCAAGCCTTAGGAAGGTGTCATATATATCCTAGTTTTAGAAGGAATTATAGTCATCATAGTTCAATTGTTCGAGGCTTACACACTAACATTTCCCTCATCATGATAGAGTCCTGTCATGGGAATGATATGCTGATTATGAATTCATAATACCACATGATCTATGCTCGGTATGAGTAATAAGGGAAGACAAATGATCTGTCTTATTAATTTTCTATGAGGGAATTATGTACTGGGACTACCCATTGGATTATTAATAATGAGCTCAGGCCTTGGAGATGCGTCCTATGTATCCTGGTTATGGTAGGAATCAGAGTCATCATAGTTCAATTGGATTCTCAGTCTACTGACAGATGAGGTAGAATGATCATCACATGGGAATGATTGGTTCACGATAATTGAGATGTCAGAGACATGAGGGGACTTGTTCCGAAGTGGGTACACATTTGATTTTGAGCTTGATCCTTAGGAAGGTGTCATACATATCTTGGTTATGTAAGGAATACGATTCCTCATATTTCAATCAATCAAGGATTACACAATGATGTATCCATTATAATCGGGGATTACACACTCAGGATGGAAAATTCTATCAGGTCCTGGGATGTTTGTTAACCTGATCTAGCTGCTAGTCTACCTAACATGTCTAAAGACTATCGCATGATCTGGTAGTTTTCTTCTAGGGACGTCACATAACATGGATGGAATGTCTGAAGGTTATCAAATGATCAAGGATTACTTGTCAGAATAAAATTTAAAGATTCAGATGACTTTTCATAGAAGACATCGCATGATCCCAGCTGATAGGTTTAGAGGACATAAAATGATCCAACTAACATTCTATAGTTTCACCGCTAATTCAAGAAGGCACACTTGGAGAGAGTCACAATATTCAATTTTACATGTCTTGGAGGGTGCCACATGTCCTGGATGACTTGCTAAGGTTTCATTGTGAGAGCCGGATGACATGTCCAGGAGATGTCACAAGATCCATATGACATACCCTGATGTTATCACATGACTCAACTTACATGTACTGATGTCACCATATAGTTTGGGTTATATGTCTATAGAAAATTGCAAGGCCAAGAGGGAAATCTCAAAGAGTTTCACAAGACCTGGGAGGCATTCCAGGGGGTAACCATGGGAATTTCTATGACATATCCAGATGACTTCACATGATCCAAATTGTATTCCAAATAAATAGCACATCATTGCTGTGACATGTCTTGGTGCTATCGCATGACCCAGGTGGTTCATGAAAAGTGCACGAGGATAAACATATATGTTATTCACATAAGTCTCCCATTTTTAGTCTTTTTTTCTAGCATTTTACACCATATTACTTAGATTCATTTAGTGTTAGGTTGTTTTGAGTCTCGTGTATTTCTAGAAAATATGTGTGATGTCTTTTTAATAACCTTCCAGAAGTCCTCCTTGTGATCTATGAGTGATTATAGGAAGTGCTTATGCATGATTCATAATTTCTCCAGTTGTCCCACAGATCTTTCCTAAAGGAGAACATTCCCTGTAGTGAGATCAACCATTGAGATAAATTCGATTTTATTCATGGGTGTGCCAGTACAAAGTTCCAAGAGTTCAACCATCCATCTAAGACTCTATTCTCCCTGTTGGTGTGGTGTATTTATAGGCCTTTACACCTCGATTTTTTGCTTCTTTCCACAACACATATCGCACAAATCTAGACTAGAGTTAGTTGATGGATTTGGAGGCATTCGTCTTCATGAGGTCCTTCCATAGGTCATTCTGGGAGAATCACATGATTTTCAGTGACCACAATACCATCCCATAAATTCCCCATTTATTGGATTATATCAAACAAATTGGGCCTTAATTACTAATGAAAACATGCCAAGGGACTTTCATATTGTCATAATGGAACGTCTATGGGACATCGTAAGATCAAGGTTCCTATCAAAAGGCCTTTACATGATCACAGGTGGCTTGTATGGGACTTTCCATGAGATAAGGATGACCTGTCATGGGGCCTCTATTAAATCAGACCAGCTTGTCAAGGGGGCTTGCAAAACAATTCTGCTGATAACCTAGGTGTGTTGCACGAATTTTACCACCATGAGGGGCTCCTTCAGTTTTTTTCTTTGTTTCTTTTATAATTTTTTTGTATTTCACGAATTTTTATGAATTTTGTCAAGGAAAACCATTGCCCCCATTGGTGATGAATTGCATGACTAATTAAAGATCTTGTGGAGATGCACAATCATTTTCTGGCAAATACCATATACTTGTCCTTATATATAGAAAGGGGGAGCATAAGGTCATCTCATTATGTTTGAATCCCTTTGTGTGATGAGGATTAATTTATGGAAATCTTTCACAAGATGTGGTGGAAATGTCGTTGTGTGCTTACGATATCTTGAAAAACACCAAGGGCGTCTCACATGACTTTTATGATAGCAAGATGCTTTTGCATTCTCCACTTTATATTTATTTTTTTTATTTTACAAAGTTTTCGGACCTCATGAGGTTGTGTGAATGTAATCAAGGACAATTATTCTCCCCATCGACGATGCAACAAATGTGATTTATGATTTCAAGAAGATCCCACCTTTTGGATAGTTTCCTCCTATATTCCACGAATTTTGGGATGTTTCATAAGGAATTTCGCAGTTGACAAGCCACATAACCTGGGGGAGATTATCCGACTAACATCATATGACCAACAATTATCCTAGGTGGCTTCTGATGAACAAGGGGGCTTTTTCAAAGGGGCTTCACTGGTTCTTCCATAGGCTATGCACTATGCATGACCATCCGTATGACCTTCTACTGGTAATAACCTTGTGTTTCTCACAGGGGATCACACAATACTTGTGATCATGACCACCTTCATCTTCATTTTCTTTGTGGGGAAAATAATACCCATATTCATGTATTTCTTCAATTTTGAATTTTTCGATTCTCATTTGGTGGGTGAAAACAAATGAACCCCCTCAAAAGTGATACATATGAAGATAAGAGCTTGGTTATGAGGAAATTAAATACTCACCCGATTCTTTGGCACTATCATAAATCCGTGTCTTAGGTGATGTTTGGTATTCCGGGTGAATTTTAGTTTACCATGGGAGTCCCTATATATAAGGGAGTGGAGAGGTATTCAATCCCCGACCATTGATTTATCTATATCTATCTCTCCCTACTTCCATTGCGTAACCTCATCATAAGACCTTCCTGTAATAACCCATCGAGAGACCTCACAACAAGACTACTTTCTCGAGATATTCTTGAAAGGACCTCTTTTTTCTAGATGTCTTCTCAAATTGACCATGAACTAAAATTCATTAATTGTTTAATATTTGGATATGGGGATACTCCATCTTCTTTAAAGTTCTGCCAGATCTTCTAGATTGATTTAATGTTCCTTGGACTTCTTTTTGGATCATATGACCATGTCATGGTCACACAATCACGAGTCTTCTAAGGGGTCATGTGGTTAAATGATGCCTTATGGGTTTATGCAATCTGTGAGATCTTTGGGATTTAGGAAATTGACGAGTCCTTTATGCCATCGTGAATGCCTTAAATCCTCATGTGATGTTCATGATTCTTCTATAATTTTATGTCTTTTAATTTGAAAAGAATTTATTTTATCTATATAGAATATTCTAAATAATATTTTTAGATGGATTATGGATCTTTTCATTCCTCTAACAAGATTTTGGGAAAGGAGCCAATGGTAGAGATCGCCTGTCACGATGCTATTGTAGAAAATGTGTATGGTAATTTCCATCGTGATGTTGGGTCATTTCAACTGAGTATAATAATTATGATGGTATAAAAACTTTGGGGATATCTCATTCATATTTTCCACAACTTTATGGGTTTGGTCTTACCAATGAAACTCTCATTCCTTCACCATGGCCATCATTCATACACACCTCTATGGTTCAGAAAAATCACACCACATTATAGGTGAGCGTAACTTAGGGGGCTACATTCTCATTGAGGGAGACCATGAAGACATGAATATACTGATTTACATGCCCACAAAATTTTATGGGAACATATGTGAGGTAGATTTAGATGTTCACATGTACCACTCGACAAAGCAAAGGTTTTCCTCCAACCAGAAGTTTGGGTGGGTTCCTAATTGAGACTTATGATCTAGTGGTAGTTGCAGAATAGATTGGGGATGTCCCTTCAAGGTGTAGTACATTACTTAGGAATTCACTAAGGAGTTAAGGAAGATTTGGATTTTTGAGTCTTTTGAATGTTTTTTCAAGAAAAATTAAGTTGATTATGTTTTTAATGTTGATTTATAGTCTAGGGAAGACCATAGGTTGTCTCTCAAGGAGAATTTAAAGGTTTAGAGTGTGTATTTTTAATAAAAGTACTAAAAGATGGGGGTGGGGGTTGAAAACAATTTTAAGAAAAAAATTTATTTAATGAGATTAATTGATGAAAAAATCTATTATATTTTTAAAAATATGTGATAAAGGGGTCATTATGATTTCACTATACACATTTTAGGTCCATTGTTCTTAGAGATTCATTTAGGTTTGGAGTAAGTCTTTGGTTAAAATTAATTGGAATCCTAAATTATTCATAAGATTTTATTTCAAAGTTTTAAAAACCAAATCCTGACATAACAATCATATTTACAAGGTCCATCACTTATTCATGGAATTAGATCTTCCCAATTAGATTTAAATATAAATAAATTGGATATGAAAAATATTCATGTGTTGTCTAACTAGAACACCACAAGTCATGCACTCATAACCGCACACTAATTTATTAAAAATTAAGAGAATATAAATTTAAAAAAAACATTACTTCAAACCAGTAGATAATATATGCACTTGAACTCCCCAGACATGTGTGTCACTCCCTCATAACAAACACCCAGTGTTTTTCCTGACATCGAGAGGATGAGGAAGCTTAGTTAGATCTCCTTCTTCATCCTTGATCGCCATATGAGGATAGTGTACTATAGAACTTATATGATGAGTATAGAAATTATATATAACTAAAAAATGTAAGAACATAACACCTTGGTATAACATACAAATGGGGTGCTGAAGGTGCCAATTTATAGGAAAAGTGGAAGGTGGTTTTGGGCACACAAATTCTATAAAACCCCCTAGTCCTTGGTTTTCAACATTAGAACAATATTATATCATCTTGGATAAAACTAATAACTTGTTTCCCCACATATTTAATATATCCATCGAAAATTTGGCCTCATTTTGAGGTCTAAAACATGAGATATGGATGAAACACATCACACCACTATTGACTTCATGCATATTCGGTGGCTCAGACAGATCAGTTCAGTTGGGAACATTAATAGTTGAATTGGGATTTGGTGTCTTCAAAAGGGATGTATCCCAATTCATTTTGGATCATCCCAAAAAATATCATACCAATTGGATGCATTAATTACGATCATTGTCTATTTGGGTCTACTGGGGTTCTGGGAATATTGCACATTTTGGACCAATTTTCTTCAACTTTGTCATGGGCCCTCCAAATCAACTCAAACTATAATGAAATAATCCAAAAAAGTGAAATTACCGTTTTTAATAGAGATTATTTAAAAATAATTTAATCATACATGAATTTAATTTTTTTTTAAATTTTGAATTTATTATACAAAATCAGTTTATCACTGTGGTATATGTGTAGAAATGAATAGTGAATTGCAACATGATCACACCCCCAATACTAAAATTTTTCACTCTTAATAAAATTAACATTTAGAAAAACGATGATTGGATATCTTCCCAACATCATGAAGATTTAAAATTAAATGAAATTTTAATCCATGATAGCAATGTTATGAAAGAAAAAATCACACTAAGGAGTTATTCTCAGTGATCATGGAAACAAATGTCTCATAAATTGTATTAGAATAAAATTGAAATAGATGAATGAAACCAATGTGAGAAAATGAATAAAAATTCAACCTTGTCACTAATTATCCACATGTGTGTGTGATAACCATTTCATTCTATTCATTCCACTTTCTATCCAGTAAATAATGATTTTTTAAAATTTTTATGCATAAATGATTCTATCCACCAAACCTACACTAAATTATTTCAAATAAAATTTCATGACCCACTCAATTAAGTATTCCCAGAAGTCAAACCTTAAGCTCCTGACCTATATATTCTCATCTTTTTTTACATTTCATCACTCGACTCATTTATTATTATTTTTGTTTTTTTTTTCAAAAGTTGAACGTGGAACAAATCTCAAAATCATCTCTCAATTCTTACTTGATCTCCTCAAGACACTAACTATAATATCTATAACAAGATAAAAGGTCGAGGAGGAGTGGTTTTTTACATTCCAAAGAAACAACACATTTTTGTGTTTTTGTTTTTGTTTTTTTATTTTATGTTTTTAGGGAGTACAACTATCAAATAAGTATTACACATGCATAGGTATGTTTGGAAAAATAATTAAATAGATCGAATAGGCAACCAACATATTGAAAATTTATTTATGAAAGTAGAGAAAAATTAACTTAACTTATATTTATCTTATATTAAGTAAGAAATAATAACACTTCATAGTTGGGTGAAAAGCTATGTGGATATATTCAATGACATAATTTTACCATAAATTACTCACATAAAGGGTAACATTCTTACCAATGCTTTCAAAATGATACAACCAATTATATAATATAAAATAAACCAATTTTCTAGAAAAAAGGAATAACTCTTTGTTAAATTAAAGTCGAAACACACATTTTATAATTTAAACAATTTTCTTAATGTTAAAACCATATGAAATATGGAAATTCCTCAAGAATTTTCATTTAATTTCTTTATTAAGTGGGAATCATTGTCCATGACTAAGTGGGAATCATTGTCCATGACTAAGTGGGAATACTTTTATTTGATAAATTGGGCATTAAAAATTACATTTCAACAAAAAAGTGAGGGGGTGGGGGGTAACAATATCATCGACCAAGCCAAAAAGGGAAAAAAAGAAAGATGATGAAAAATTCTAACAAACCCCAGAATGTACCAATCCCCCACACCTAGAGAATATAGTATTCCTTACTGCAATATAAGAGAATATTGGAAAGAAGGATAAAACCTGGTGGGTTTCATTGGTAGGATTCTTCTTGAAATTGGATTTCCTCTATCAGGGACTCCAAAATGGATTTGTGAAAGTGCTTCAGCCACTACCCATTGATAGTGATGGTTTGTTTTGTTTCCTAATTTTGAACCTAAGAAATAGAAAATGAATAAACATTATTAATAGTGTATGGTCCAAACCAGCTGTGAGAAATCTTATAAGGATGAAACATCAACCTTTCATTGTAAAGTAAGACCTTCTTACCAATGTGGAATTGATGATGAAGGATGAGGAAGTTGTGGGAAGCCTTGGTTCTCTCCATATAGACATGGGAGTTCTCATTTGAATCTCTACGCATTTACTCCAGATCATTAGTCTATAACTGTCTTTGAGAACCTGCACCAAAAATAATATAATTGCATTATTTAATGTCCTACTAGGCTCCATGATCTATCTTAATTGGGAGGTGAGAAATATTTTTCAAAATAAGATGATAAGGTGACATTCTAATGGAAGTCTTAATGGTAGTACGGTAAAACCATAATGAATCATTGAGTCTAAGACTCCAGTCATTTCTGTTGGGTTGTACTATTTTTTCATGAATTTATTTTACCTCCCTATTTGACACCTTAGATTGACCATTGGTTTGTGGGTGATATGTAGTAGACACTTGATGCCCGACCCCATACCATCACAAAAGTTATTGCATTGTTCAGTTGTAGAAATGAGAACCCCGATCATTGATGATGAACCTAGGTAATCCAAACCTATAGAAAATTTGGGTTCTAAAAAATTCTACAACATTATTGGAATTATTAGCCCTTGTGGCTCATGAATCTACCCATTTTGACATATAACCAAATTCCAAAATAATGTAAAAGTTTCCAAAGGAACTGGGGAATGGCCCCATGAAGACAATATCCCAAACATCAAAAATTTCATTGAAGAGAAATGGTTTTTATGGAATTTCATTTCATTTAGAGATATTACCCATTCATTGATAGGAAAGAAAATATTACCGAAATAATGGGAATATTGAAATAATGTTGGCCTAAAGTTACGAGAATCAGGGACCTTATGAGTAGATTGTTGGGGACTAAAGCATCCCCCATAAGAAAGAGTGTGGTAGAACCTAAGGACAGGTTGAATCTCTTTATCGGGAACCCAACACTTAATGACTTGACCATTACATGTGCACGAAAGGATGTGTCCCTTCCAAATTTACCAACGAGACTCATGTTTTATATGACTAGCTTGGTTTTTGTACAAAATCAACATGATTTCATGATACTACCAGAAATTTTACAATTTCTTCATTCCAAGGAATAATATCTTGAACTAGGTACAATTTCTCATCATGAAACATTTCATTTATGGGAATATATGGTGATGAGTCCATTTCCAAGGATGATAGGATTATATTGATATGGTCGACCACCAAAATATCTTTTCATTTTTTTCCCTTAAATTATCAATTAAATTCATGAAAGAGGAACCAATAAATGAGATGTTGATTGGATTCTTGTTTCTTAAGAACATACCGAAGGGTTTCATGGTCTGAGAACATAATGAATTTAGACCCTAAATGTTATGAACTAAATGTATCAAAGGAAAAAATAATGGAAATTAATTATGTTTCATTTCTAGGTTAGGTTTCAAGGGAAGGGTCCAGTGTACAAGAGGCATAGGAAATGAAATATGGAGCTCAATCAACCAATTGTGATAAGATTGACGCAACAACACTATTAGAGGCATCACACATGAGCTCAAATAGTAAATCCCACCGAGGTGGTTGGATTATCGAGGGTGATGTGGGACTCCATTTCAATTTTTTAGATTCTTCCTCACATTATTTATTGAAGACAAATTCCATTTATTTTTTGAGTAGTCACGAGAGGGGGAGTGAGATCATACTAAAGTCACGAATGAAGTGATAGTAAAATCCATGATGACCTAATAAAGACCATACATCCCACATATTCATAGAGAATGGTAGGGATGAAATGAAATCCCCTTTTGATTAATCTACTTGTAAACCATCCATAGAAATGAAATTTCTATTTACTATACCTCACCTCACAATGAAATGGAATTTCTCATAATTTAATACAATATTAATTTCAATAAAAAAATAGAGGGAAAAACCAAGACTACTCAAACAATGATCAAACGAGGAACCATGTACAGTGAAATAAACCATCAAAACATCCAAGAAATTATATAGGTAATCTGAAAGAATACTAACCATGCATCATTGGAAAGGAACTTGAGCATTGCATAGAGTAAATGGTATCCTCATATTTGAAAATTTTCCAAATGGAAAAGTGAAGTTTGTCTTTTCTTGATCCTCATGGGCAATATGGATCTCAAATTATCCAGAATATCCATCAAGGAAATATATGTGGGACGTCCCTTCTACCCCAGAATTAATCTAATTTGAGAACCATAGTGGTAAATGTTCCTTCAAAGTGTGTTGGTTTAGTCGGTGATAATCTATATAGACACACAAATTATACTGTACATGGGTTGGAACTAAGGAATTATTTAATTTATTGTTACTGTTAGACCAATTTTCATGGGAACTACCTCTTCTAGATAGACCCATTGGCTGTCAGATATGGGGTGAATGATTCTATTAGAAAATAATTTCATTACATCCTTTTTAACAACATCTTAGAATTTTAGCTTCAGTAAATGTTGATCATGCCTCACTGATTTGGCCTCATCATTTAACAACATATGATGCATGAAAATTCATGAGCTAATACCAATATTTTCAGAAAGTATCCATCCCAAATCTTTTTTATAATCCCAAAAATGTTTAAGCAGTCAAAATTCATTCTCTATAGGATCTTAACTTGAAATGATGATTGAAATCTTGTTTCCTTTCTCAATATAGGAATATTATAAATCTTGAGGCAGTTGTTTAAGTTCTAACTTAGGTGGAATTTGGATTGATGGGAGTGAATGTGTAAGTCGGAGGTCAATAATCTCATCTAACTACTCAATAGTAAAATCCTCATATGATGTATTATATTTTATAATCTCAGCAGTTTCATCGATGGTCATGGGATCATTAGTGATCAAGAAATTATCAATTAATAAACATGTATGATGTTATTCTAAACCGGTATAACATTCAATACATGATTTATTTACAAGAATATCTATCAATAGTGAATACTCAAAAAGGAGATCATGGGAAATAAAATATGTTTTTCAGGGGATAAGAGTACATTAATTGAATGAATTGAAAGTGACGAATGCTCATATGAGGGGTTCTTCATGGTGTTAAGGATTTTTAAGTGGACCATGTCACTACCAAACTCCATATATAATGTTCCATTGTGGACATTAATTATGTATTTTTTAGTTTTCAATAAAGGACTCCCAAATATAATTGAGTCTTTTCCATTCATCCTATCATCTTCCATTTTAAGCACATAAAAATCAGTAGGAAAAATTTAAATTTTCACCCTCACAAGAACATCCTCTAACAACCCAATGGGGTGTGCAGTACATTGATTTTCTAGTTGAAAACAAATTCTTGTGGGATTTAATTCCCTAAACAGCAAATAATAGAAAATTGAGTGAGGCATCAAATTTATAGAAGCACCCAAATAAAGGATAATATTGGAAAAGGAATACCCCATATGGTGCATAGAATTGAGAATGTTCTAGGATTGTTGAATTTGGTGGGAAGTGATGTCTCTATCAATGATGAGACGCTCCTCCCCAAACTCACATTTTCTTCACCATTAATTATCATTTGCTGTGTACACATATTCTTGAGAATATTTTCATATAATTGAATTTTCATCATGACATCGATCAAGGGGATGTTAACCAGAACTTTTTTCGATATTTATAGGATTTCATTATCAATTTTGGTTTCTTTGTTGTTTCCTTGGTATGGTGGACCTTTGAAAAAATTGAAGAGGAATGGTTTGGGTTAGTGTTTCATCAAATGAAACATTATTTTATTTTTGAAGTGCTTCTCTTAGAACATGTTTTGTGCATATTTGGGCCATTTTTAGTGGTTTTGATGGTGGTTTCATAAGGAGGGGATGACTCTAATAGGCAAGTCATTTGGAATTTTAGTTTTGTTCCACTATTATGGGTTATGGAAGTTACATTTACCTTATACAAATGGTTTACTAGTGGACGAGAAGGTAGTTTATGAGACCCTTGAATTTGGATTTACCCCATCGAGTTGGAGAGTTGGCCTAATTGGGTTTCAGGTCTTGTATTGTAGCTTGGGTGGTTTGTTGGAATTGGAGATTTTTTGAGCCATTTCTTTCATTATGTATTCTAGTCTAGGATTAGCATTTGGAGGGGGTTGTTGGAAAGGCCTTTATGGTGGTTGGGGATTTATGGGTTTTGATTGATGACTAATCTACACAAGTTGGTTCCATGGTTGTTGAGGTTGGTTTGAATACCCCTTGCCTATAGGATTTGTTGTCTTTCCACCTAGGGTTGACTAGATAGTAATGTTCTTTCTGAAAAGGTTGGTTATATGGGAGACCTAGATAGGTTGCCTCACATCGTGGACAAGTAAAATGGGTATACTATACTTTGAATAAAATTGTAGTGTGTTCTATTCCATGTTTTCTATTAGGTTTATTGAAACAATTGGGGTCTTATCAATTATAAGACCACTTACAGAAGCAACAATCTTGTTATGATAAATTGAAATTAAACCTTCATAAAAATACAGTATTAAAATTTGATCACTTATTTTTTAGTGTGGAAAAAATGATCATAAAAATTTAAATCTTTCCTGGTATTCATGAATTGTTTCCCCTTAGGATTTTATTACCCCATATATTTATTTAATTATTATTCCATTTCAATAGTATGTGAATTATTTTTCAAGAAAAAGGTGTTTCATGTCCGCCCATCCACAAATTGTTGAATTAACATAGTAAATCCAATTTTTTCAGTGTCTTATAATGGAAAATAAAATTACCTAAACTTTACTTGTTCTTCATCCACATTAGCAGGTTTTAATTTAGAACACACAGTGTGAAATTAATTTAAGTTCTTATTTTGATCTTCTCCCGTGAGACAATGGAATCTTGGTAATAAGAAAATTAAACTATATTTAAGTTCAAAATTTGGTGCTTCACTTTGTATTTGAATGTATGAGGGATGGATATATAAATTAGAATAGGTTAGTTATTTTAATGTTCAGTTATTTTCATCCATATTATGCACCTTTTTTTAGTTTTAACTTGGGTTCCAGAAGAATAAGAAGGATAGATAAGAGTTTCAATGTTTCGGGTGTCCTCCTTCAAAGGGTTATCTTATGTGTCTCGATGTCGCTAACGTAGGATCCTCTCTAGTTCTGGTTTAGAAGGTGGTAAATATCCTAGAATAGAATGCATAATTCACAAATTCTTCATAGAAAATAAATTATAACACAAAAAGATATGCAACTGTTGAAGATAAAAAAAATAAATATTCAAAAAATTTACAAATATATTATAAAAAACACGCACAGAAAACTGAAGTTCTCCATAGAAACGATGCTAAAATTTGAATGTGTTGTCATGAAATGTAAAATTTACTATGTTTTTAACGTTTATTTATCATCTAGGGTATACCCTAGATCATATCTTAATGAGTGTTGATAAGTTTAGAGTGTGTATTCATAAAAAAATTATTAAAAGAGAGGGATATTTTTGAAACATTTTTAAGAAGATAACTTAATTTAAAGAGGTCAATAGTTGAAAAAATAAGAATATTTTGGAAACTATGAGATAAAGTGGATTTTGTGATTTTACTAAACACATTTCATGTTCGTTTTTATTATTTATTTGTTCAGGATTGGTGTAATTATTTGGTAAAAATTAATTGGAATTATAATTAATTACTATGATTTTATTTTAATGCTTGAAGAACCAAACCTTGACCTAAAAATAGTATTTACAAGGTACTGTAATTATTCATGGAATAATATATTCCAAAGTAGATTTAAATATCAAGAATTTAGGTAATAAGGATTCTGGTGTTGTCCAATTGGAACCAAACAAGTCACACACTGAAAACCTCACACTGATCCATTAGAAATAAGTGCATATCAATCAAATGAATAAAGAAAAAGCATTCAAGTATACATGGAATGAAATTTTATAAGACCCAAATTACACTAAACCAATAGATAATATATTCATAAAAACTTCCTTGACATGAGTGTATCTTCCTCACAACAGACACCCACTGTTTAGCCCGACATCGAGACGATGAAGAAGCTTGGGAAAATCTTTCATTCTTCATACTTGATCCCTCTATGAGGATAGGGGCCGCTAGAAATTCTAGGATGAGTATAGGAATCCTATAGAAATCCAAAATGGAATAGAATGAATCCTTGTTTGAACTTACAAATGGGTTTCCCAATGTTCCAAATTATAGGCAATGTGGAAGGTGGTTTTAGAGAAAAAAGGTTTTGAAAATCCAATTAGACCACGGTTTTCGATATCCATATAGTCTCATCTCACTTCAGAGAAAGCTATTTTTTTCTAGACCTCTTTACTATCTAAAATGAAAAATGGGATTTATTTTTATGTTGAATGGTCAAGATATGGATGAAATAAAGCACACTACTTTTGACTTCGTGCAAATTGAATGTCTTGGATAGATCAGTTCAGTTGGCCCCTTTAACAGATGAATTGGGATTTTGCGTCTTCTTAAGAGTTATAACCAATGAATTTTAAATCAATCCAAAAAATATCATCCCAATTGGATGCACTTATTAGTATCAATTTCCACTTGAGTCCACCAGTGTTCTTAGAATCTAGCACATTCTAGCCCAATTTTCTGCAACTTTATCTTAGGCCCTCCAAAACACCTCCACCTACAATAAAATCATCCAAAAATTGAAATTAAAATTTTTAATATTGAATAACAAAAAACAATTTACTCAAAAATGAAGTGAATTTTCTTTATTAAAATTTTAATATATGATACAAAATCAGTTTAACAAAGTGGTATAAGAGTAGAAATGAATAGTGAATAACTATGAGATCAAACCCCAACACCTAAACATTTTAACTCCTATGAAATGTCAAATTTTCAAAAATAATGTATGTATATATTCCCAAATTAATCAATATTTAATAGTAAATGAAAATTTAATCCACGATAGCAATGTGATCATAGAAAAAATCACACCAAGGAGTTATTCTCAGTGATAATGGAAAAAGACATCTCATAAATTATACCAGAATGAAATTCGAAGTGATTCATGATATGATGATGAGAAAAAAATTAATAATTAAAACTTGTCACTAATTCTCAATGTGTGTTTGAAAACCATTTCATGTTATTATTTCCACTTTATATCCAGTAAATATAGGTTATTTTGAAAAATTTATGAAAAATGATTTTATCAACTGAACTAACCCAACATCCTTTGCAATAAAATTTCAAGACCTACTCGCTTAAGAATTCCAAGAAGTAAAAACTTAAGCTTCAGACTTAAATATACCCATATATTTTACATATCATTAGTCTAATCATTTATTATTATTATTTTGAAATATTTACGTGGAATAAATATCCCACTCATCACTCAACCCTTTTTGATCTCCTCACGACACTAATTGTAACAGTTATAAATAGATCAATGGTTTAGGAAGAGTGATTTTTTAAACTACCCTAGACAAAACACATATTTTTTGTGTTATTTATTATTTTTGAGGTCGTACAACTATTCAATAATAGGTACACACACATTGGTAAATTTGGTACAGTAATGAAATAGATTGGATAAAAAATGATTGTATGAAAAAATAATTTTGTAAAGTAGATAAAAGTTAAGTTAACATATATTTACCTTCTATTAGGTATGAAATAATCACACTTCAGTGTTGGGTGCATAGAAATGTGGTGATATTCAGTGAAATAAATTTCCCCTAAATTACTCAACCAAAGGGTATCACTCCTCACAAAGTTTTCAAAATGACATTAGCATTTATATCATATAAAATCAACCAATATTCTATGAAAAGTTACACCTAAATGTTAAATTCATAATGGAACAGAAATTTTATTATTGAAAAAATATTAATGTTAAAATCACATGAAATATGGAAATTCCTCATGCATTTTCTAAAAAATTCAGTATTAAGTGGGAATCGTTTTCCATGATTAAATGGGAGTCAATTTATTGTATAAATTGGGAGTCAAAAATTAACATTTCAGTACAATAGTGAAGGGGGAAGGGGGGAAGTGTAAAAATACTATTCAGAAATCAAAAAATAGAGAAAAGAAGAAATATTATACCCCCACATGTTTACCATGAATTTTCCTCACATTAATAAATTAGAAAGTGGGAAGGATGGTTAAAACCAAGTAGGTTTTATTGGTAGGATGCTTCTTTAACATGGAGTTCATCCACTAGGTACTCTGTAATTTTTCTATAAAAGTGCTTCAACCTCTTCCCATTGATATTAAAGGTTTGTTTTCTTTCATCATTTTGATCCTAAACAACACCAAATGGATAAATATCAGTAACAATGTATGGTCTAAACTAGTGGGAATTAAGATTACATGGATTCAAATTCATCATTTATCTTTAAAGGAGGACCTTCTACCCAATGTGGAATTTATAATGAAGGATGATGTAGTCATGGGAATCCTTAGTTCTCTCCTTATAGATCCATGATTTATCATATGAATCACTATGTATTTCATCCATCTCTAGAATCTATAAAATCCTTTTAAAAACTATAATAGAAAGATTATAATTTCATTATTTAATGGACTAATAGGATCAATTATCTATCTCAACAGGGAGGTGACAAATCTATCCAAAAAACAAGTTAATAAGGTGAAATTCCAATGGGAGTATTAAAGGAAGTACTGTAATCCTGTAATGAATCATAGAGTCTTAGAATCCATGATTTTATATTGGGTTGATTTGTTTTTTCAAGAGTTTTTTTACCTCTTTATTCGACACCTCATCTTGACCATTGGTTTTGGGGTGATATGCAGTCAGTACTCGATGCCCAAACCAATAATGGAACAAAAGTGATTTTATTTTTTTATTGTAGAAACTAGAAACTTACTTAATAATGATGAACCTAGGTAATCTAAACGAACATAAAATTCAGTTCTCAAAAATTCCACAACTACCTTGGAATCTTCATTCCATGTGGACCATACATCGACACATTTTGACAAATAATCAACTGCTAGAAGAATATAAATTTTTTCAAAGGAATTGGGGAATAACCCCAGGAAGTCAATACCCCAACCATTATAAATTCCAAGGAATAGTAAGGGCTGTTGTTGAATTTCATTTGTTTTAGAGACATACCCAATTCATTGATAGCAAGGATAAGATTTCCAGAAATCATGGGAATCCTTGAATAATATTGTCCAAAATGGACTATAATCAAGGATCATGCGAGCATTTTGTTGGGGACCAAGGTGGACCCACAAGAAAGATTGTGGAAACAAACTAAGGACAGAACAAAACTAACTATCAGGAATAAAACGCCTAATGAAATTATCACAACATGTGTGTCAAAGGTAGGGGTCATCCTAAATGTACTAATGAGACACATGTTTTAGTCTAATTGCTTGCTTTATGTTGAAATCAACA
Source organism: Viscum album (assembly GCA_963277665.1). Taxonomy (NCBI): domain Eukaryota; kingdom Viridiplantae; phylum Streptophyta; class Magnoliopsida; order Santalales; family Viscaceae; genus Viscum; species Viscum album. The sequence continues at coordinate 1,479,321,192 of OY728166.1, forward strand.
TGAATTCAATATGCTACCAAATAATTTACAATTTCAGCATACTAAGGAATAACACATTTCACTTGGTATAATTTCTCATCAAGAAACATGTCATTTATGGGAATATAGGGGATGATTCAATGTCCAAGTATAGTCGGATCCTACTGACATATCCATCCACCACATTCTCTAATTATTTTTTATCTCTAATTTCTAGATTAAATTTCTAATGTAGGAGAATCCAACGAACGAGACATGGTTTGGCTTCCTATTTCTAAAGAATATATCAGAAGGCTGTCTGGTATGAGAGAAAAATAAATTTAGAACCTAAAAGGTATGAACTAAATTTATCCAAGGAAAACAAAATGAAAAGGAATTATTTTTCAGTTTTGGGGTAGTTTTATTGGGAAATATCTAGTGTGTGCAAGGTATAAAAAATGACATGTGGATCTTGATCAAATAGTTGTGATAAGACTACCCCAACTACATAGTTATATGCATCACACATGAGCTAAAATGGTAAACCCCACCGAGGTGTTTGGATTAGTAGGGGTGATGTGACGATCCAATTCAATTTGGTAAAAGCTTCCTAACATTATTTATCAAAAATAAATTCTTTTTCTTTTTGGAGTAATCAAGAGAGGGGGGGGGGGTTCAATATTACTAAATTCATGAATGAAACGATGGTAACATCTAGAATTAACTAAGAAATACCACACATACTGCACATTCCTGTGGAATTGTAGGGAATAAATAACATCCAATTTTGATTTATCTACTTAAATACCATCCCTAGAAATGACTTGTATAAGTAATTTACATTTCCACAACATGAAATGAAATTTCTCGTAATTTAATACAAGATTCTTTTCAATACAACGAGGTAGAACCAAGACTACTCAAACAATGATCAAAAGAGGAATCATATATAGTAAATTCATCCAAAAAAACATCCACGAAATTATCCGGGTAATCAAAAAAAATACTAACCATGCAACGCTGGAAAGTACCTGATGCATTGAACAAACCAAATGGAATCCTCCTATATGAAAATGTACCAAAGGGGAAAGATAAAGTTATCTTTTTCCTAATATTGGAGAGAAATATGGATATGAAAGTATCCAAAATACCTATCAAGGAAACAATTGGGTAAATTCATAGATAGACTCTCTAGTATCTGTTGAATGAAAAAAAATTAGAAATGGTTCTTCTTAGTGTATTAGTTTAGTTAGTGATAATATATACAGAAAAACCAATTATTCTGTACACGAGTTAGAACCAACTCATTGTTTTAATTTTTTATTACTGTTAGACTAGTTTTCTTAGGAACTACCTATATTGGACTGATCCATTGGCTATCATAGATGGGGTAAATGGTTTTAGTGGTCAATAATTTTGTTACCTAATTTTTAAAAACATCTTTTAGGTTTGGTTTCAATCAATTTTGTTCTTGAATCACTGGGTTAGCCTCATTATTTAACAATATATGATGAGTCCAAATTCATGTTCTAATACCAAGAATGTAAGTAAATTTCCATCTCGAAGCTTGTTTTACTCCCTCAAAATTTCAAGCAGTCACAATTCATGCTTTAGAGGGAGTAAATTAGAAATGATGATAGGCATCTTATTTCCATTCTCAGGAAAGAAATATTTTATATCTCGACGTTGTTGTTTAAGTTTTAATTCAGGGTGAATTTGGATTGAATGGAGTGAATGTATAAGTATGATGTCAATTATCTCATCTAACTACTCAATATTAACATCCTCATATGAGGAATATTCTTTTACGAGCTTAGAAATACCATCATTTGTCCTAGGATCCTCGGTGCTCAATAAATCATCAATAAACAATAATAGAGGACATTTTTCTAAATTATTACAGCATTCTATGAATGATTAAATTCATAGAATATCTATCAATGATTAAAACATTGAAAGGGGATCAGGGGAATAGAAATAAAATTTTTTTAGGGGACAAGAGTACATCAATTGAATTAACTGAAAGTGATGAATGTTCTTTTGAGGTGTTCTTCATGGAATCAAGGATGTTGAAGTGGAAAATGTCACCAAAATACTCCCTAGATAAAGTGACATTAATTATGGTTTTGGAAGTTTTCAATAAATGACTACCCAATATAATTGGGGCATGTCTATTCACCATATCAACTTCTATTTTCATCACATAAAAATATGCAGGAAAAATTAAAATTTTCACCCTCAAAAGGGAATCCTCTATACCTATAGTGGGGAGTTCAGTACTCCAGTCTTCTAATTGAACAAAAATTCCAAGGGAATTTAATTATCCAACCTTAAATGAAGAGAAAATGGAGGGAGAAATCACATTTACAGAAGCACCCAAATAAAGCATAACATTGGTAAAGGAATAATCTTGTATGGTTCATGGAATCAAGAATGTTCTAGGATCATTTCATTTGGTGGGAAGCAATGGATCTATCAATTTTGGTACATTCCTCTCCAAGATCACCATTTCATCACCTTGAACTATACTTTGGTGTGTACACATCTCCTTGAGAAACTTTTCATATCATGGATTTTTTATTCATGGAATCGATCAAGGGGATATTAACATGAAAGTTTTTGAAAGTTTCCAAGATTTATTTATCAATTTGGGTTTATCTTTGTTTCCTTGGTTGGGTGTACCTTTGGGGAAATGGTAGAGGAATGGTTTGGGTTTCTAGTTCATCAAATGAAACATTCATTCATTTGGAAGGGCTTCTATCAGGATAAGGTATGTCCATATTTGGACCATTTTTTGATGTTGGGATGGTTATCTCTTAAGGAGGAGATGACTATAATAGAGAGGTAATTTGGATCTTTAGTTGTGTTCCACTTCTAAGGGTTATGGAAATGACATTACCCTTATACATATGGTTGACTAGTATATGATAAGGTAGTTTACCTGACCCATGTATTTGTATTTCCCCCACCGAGTTGGCGATTGATCCTAATTGGGGTTTTAAGTCTTTTATGGAATCTTGAGTGGTTTTTGGGAATTGAAGATTGTTTGAATCCATTTATTTCATAATGTATTCTAGGTTATTATAAGGTTGTTATGGGGTTTCTGAAATGGTCTTTATGGGGTTTGGGGATCTCTTGGTGGTGGTGGATGATTCTATGCCCCAGTTGGTTCCATGGTTCTTAAGGTTGGTTTGAATACCAACTTTCCTATAGTATTGGTTGTCATTCCACCCCGGGTTGTATGGACAGTAAGGTTCTTTCCTAAAGCATTGGTTAAAGGGATGTTCTGAAAAGATTGGATAACAACTCTCAGCTGTTTCTCTTAGTTGATATAATTGGTCAGAATGGTGAATGTTAGAAGAACATATACCACAATGGATGGAAGGATGAGGTTGGTATTTTCCTTGGGAAAGAGTAAGTTGTCGAATAAGGGTACTTAACTATTAAAACATTATGCCTAACTTCTTATCGAATTGAGTACTCTTCACCTCATGTAAACCTCAAATGGGTACATTGGACCTTGAACCAAATTATTGTGTGTTATAATACATGTTTTCGATAAGGTTTCTTGCTTAAATTAGGGTTTTATCAACTAGTGAACCACATATAGAAACATAAATCATGTTACAATCAATAAGAATTAATCATTGATAAAAATAATTTATTAAAATTTTTTCACTTATTAGGTGGTGTGGGCAGCATGAATATAAACTTTTAAATCATTCCCAGTATTCATGGAGTGTTTTTACCTTATGATTTTTTTATTTCATAGATTTATTACTAATTATTTCTGTTCAAGTGACTGTGATGTATTTCTCAAGAAAAAGAAATTTCATGTCTTCTCAGCCCCTAATTAGTGAATTAACATAGTAAATTTTATCTTTTATAGTTTCTAATAATGAAAAATGAAATTTTATAATGTTTACTTGTTTTTCTTCCACACGAGTTGGTTTTAATGTTGAACACACAATGTGAAATCATTTTATGTGCCTATGTTGATATTCTCTAGTGAGTCCATGGAATCTTGTTAATAAGTGAACTAAACTGGATTTAAGTTCACAATTAGGTGCATCTCCTTGTATTTGAATGTATATGTGATTGATATCTACATCAATTGGGGTTAGTTATTTTAATTTTTTGTTATTTTTAACCATATTATGAAATTTTGTTTTAGTTTTAACATGGGTTCTATAAGAAGAAGATGTATCGAGAAGAGTTTCAATGTTTTGGATGTCCTCCTTCAAAGGGTTATCATGTGTGTCTCGGTTTCACTATTATAGGATCCTATCCAGTTCTAGTTCAGTAGGTGGTAAATATCCTCGAGTATAATGCATAATGAAAATATCCTACAAAATAAATAAATCATAACACAAAAATATATGCCAATGTAGAAGGTAAAACAATAAATATTCACAAAATTTTCAAATATCTTATAAAAATAATGCAATAAAAACCGAAGCGCTACCTAGTAATGGTTCTAAAATTTTACCGTGTTTTCATGACACATAAAATTAATTATGTTTTTGATGTTTATTTATAGTCTATGTTAGACCATAGGTTGTCTCTCATGGAGCGATGATTGGTTTAGAGTGTGTATTTTTAATAAAAAGTATGAAAAGAGGGGGTGGGTTTGAATGAAATTTTAGGAAAATAACAAGATTGAAAGAGTTTAATAGTCGAAAAAAGAAGTATATTTTAAAAATATATGAGATAAATGGGTCATTGTGATTTCACTACACACATTTCATGTTCATCATTATTAGATATTCATTCAATTTTGGATTAATTCTTTTGTTGAAATTAGTTGGAATCCTGATTAATTACTAAGATTTTATTTCAATGCTTAAAGAACCAAACCTTGACATAACAATCATATTGAGAAGGTTTTTCACTTATAAATAGAATATGTGTTTCCCAATAAGATTGAAATATAATGAAATTTGGTAAGAACAAGGATTCTTTTGTTGTTCAGTCGGAACAACACAAGTCACGTAATCAAAACCTCACACTGATCGATTAGAAATTAAGAGCATATCAGTCACATTCATTATAAAAGAATTAAAATATACATGGAGGTATATGTTTTAATAGAAAAATTACTCAAACCCTTTTATATAATATATGTGTCAGAACTCTCTTGACATGTGTGTAGGTCCCTCAAAACGAACGCCCACCATTTAGCCCGACATCAAGAGGATAAGGAAGCTCGGGTGGATCTACTTCTTCCCAATTGACCACCATGATAGTAGGGGCCTTCAGAACTTCTAGGATAAGGATATTACTCTTCTAGAACTCAAAAATGGATGCACTTCACTCCTATGTCTAAATAACAAAATAGGTTACCAAGGTGCCAATTTATAGGAAATGTGAAAGATGGTTTTAGGAAAAAAGATTTTTTAAAACTAATCGGCCCATGGATTTTGACATCTGTAAAGTATTATCTCACTTTGTAGAAAAATAAAAATATATTTTCCCACCTCTTTAATATATTCAAAAAAAGATGACACCTTTTCAGGATGATAGCTTGAGATATGTATGAAATAAAGTAAGCCACTTTTGACATCAGGCATATTCAGTGGCTTGGATAGATTAGTTCGATTGGGCTATTTAATAGATGAATTGGGATTTTGTGTCTTCATAATATTTTAATCCAAATAGATTATAGATCATCGAAAAAAACATCAGCCGAATTGGATTCAAGGATTAATATAAGTGTCTGTTTGAGTTCACTGGTGTTCTTTTAGTCTTGTATGTTTTGGACCAATTTTCTTCAACTTTGTCTTAGGCCCTCCAAATAACCTTCACATACAATGAAATAATCTAAATAAGTGAAATTAAATTTTTTAATAGTGATTAAAACAAAATAATTTAATCATAATTGAAGTGAAACCTTTTATTAAATTTGGAATTTATGATACAAAATCAGTTATTCACAGTGGTATAAGGGTTGAAATTAATTGTGAATCACTATATGATCAACCGTCTAGATACCACATATGTTTTCCTACTGTAAAAAGGGTTTGATGATGGAATTATTAAAATTTTGGAGTCTTGACATTAACACTTTCCCTGTTATGCATGGTTAGGTGGGAATCACCATATGAGATGCAAGAAGATATGTAGTGCACCTATATTAGGTGGGAAGTAAGTTGAGTTTTACCCATAATCCCTCTTGGGATGATGTAACGAGGAATAATCCTCTTATTCGAGAACTAATCAGGTTATCCTAAAAGGCCGTACAGCTGAAGCAACTTTCAAGAGAGGACATCTTATTCAAGATGTGGGAAGGATACATCATCAAGAAGGCCCACTCTGGGCTGGAAGCTATGAATCTAAAGTCCCATTTTAGAAAGTATTCCCATAGTGCACTAGGTTCTTACTAAACTGTGTTTGAAGAAGGGAGTTTGAAATAATGAGTATGGGAAGTTGTTCCCAGTTTTGATTGGGCTATCCCAATATCTAGTTTCCTCACAATGTACCTTAGTGGATACATCATTATAATGAAATAAGAGGGGGAGTTACTGTTTCCACTTTTATTTTGGAGACCTCTACTATAGGGGGAGCGTATCGGGCAAGCTATCCCTATACCATCCAAAAATTATTATCTTTTTCACCATGTTTACAATAGAAAATAACCTTATTAGATCATGGGACCTTCAATGTATTATGGGATTTTATTGGAGATCATATAGGGGGATATAAATATCTGAACATCTAGAGTATTCACAATGTTCAATTCAAACCTTATCTTTAATGTATCAGTGGGGTAACACCTATTTAACTGAAGGATCATTATTTTAGGGATTACATGTGAGTGGAATAGTTTGGGATATACCTAACACCGAGAGGGGGGGGGGAATTAGTGTTGGGGACTTTTGAATCCAATTCCAACATTCTATCCCTATACCTCTTGACCGGTTAGGATATTGATTCTTTTATTCTCTTTTCCCTTTCGCATGAAATAATAGTAAGGAATAAAAATATGGACATGATATTTTTACAAGGTTAACAACTCAATACGAGCGGCTAAATCAATGCCATGCATGGGAATGACCAGTGCATGGATTCTCTACTATAATGTGATATGCTATTACAGTTGATCTACTAGGAAAACAACCCTCTAGTCAGTGTGGCTCCCTACACTTGGAGGAGGTAAGGAGATAATAAATTCCCACTTGAAACAAATAGGATACACCCTTACACTTTTTAGTTCGTTGTACTACCATCTAGGATGATATTCTTCCTTCTTCAATAGGTAGGTTATCCTATTGATCTATTTCAGGGCTCTTCAGTCGATTACTTTCAAAGAAGTATGGAAGCAATTTTTCTCTTATTCCATCTCTTCTTCTTTAGTGAAAAACCAACCGAACTACCTAGTTTTCAGTGCAATAACCGAATGCACTATTCTTCTACTTTCTATTCTTGAATCACTTGCAACTATGTGAATGTTTGACAATAACGACTAGCTCACTTGGCATCATCATAATTAATTCCTTTTCTCCTTTTTTCATAAATGAATGTGATCATGCATATAGAATATAGATCGAACCTTATCTTCCCTTTATTTATAATTATTCTTTACATATGTGCACATAATTGTTTTGGTTCTTTATTTAAGTTACTTAATATGTGCATGTTCACGCATTAAAGCATCCACTCTCATCTTCTTCTCTCTTGTGGGTTTCTTTAAACCTGAATGTGTGTAGTTCTTTAAGTACACACACTCTCGTCATATTCTTCTCTTCCCCTTATTTATTTTCCTTCTTCCACTTGAATTTAGTTAGGGTGTCTCTTTAGAATTATATATGAAATTTATCATACCCGAATGTGTGAAACCTTTGTCTCATGAAAACTCTTTCTTCAAATACTCAAACATGACCTCAGGCTTCTTCAAACAAAACTCATGCGTGCATGCATGTGCTCTGGCCTTCTCTTGTAGTCACCTTCTTCACTAAAACACAAAACCATACTAATAGTAGGGTACAAACATGAAAAACTAAGGAAGTTCCTTCTTCTCCTCATGAAACTAGGGTGGCCACGAGTCACGTTCTTCACGAAAAGATATGTGGATCTCTTTTGAGCATGAGGTGCACAAATTTTACACTTCTCAAAGATCAGTGAGAGATAGTGGCTCAATCACTGGCTCACGATGGAATGACTTTCGCAAAGAACAATGAGGGTTTTGAATAACCTATCATGTGTTCATGTGAACCAGTTAATTGTGATGTTTACTAAGAGTGAAAAGCACTTATCAACCACTCAAGAGAACTCTTCTTCATAGAGAAGAATGCTCATACAACTTTTGGTTGCTCTTCACAAAATTCTACATAGGGAGTTGCTCTATTTTTTTTAAAAATGGAAGCTCTCGGGTATGTGGGAGAACCACCACTTCTCATCTTGGACTCCACCTTTTATAGGTGAGGGGTGATCCTATTCCACACCCAAAATCTATGTGAGAAGTTGTGGGGATCACGGTTTGAAAGGATGGGATTTTAGGGGTTTTGATATTATTCAAACCCATGGGTGATGAAATGCCTTGATCATTGGTTTGTTTAATTTTCAACGTGGGATCCTATCTTTTTGCATGGAGTCAATACCACATGTACGATTCTTGTGCGTGAATATCGTGCATGAATCTCACACAGATCCTTGTGGCCGTGAAAACTGCTTTTTCCTAGTCTAAAGCTTATTATGCACATTTTATGCATTATTGATCATCGTACAATGAAATCATGGATTCGATGCACTCAAATGAAGATTACAATTTCAAAATGGTAAGCCAGGATAGCTTGGGTGCGAATCTTCAATATCTCTAGTGATAAGGTAGTTTTGGAGTTGAGAATCTGTGAAGGACGATGACGACATGACTAGTTCAAAGCCGTAGGGGGAAATCAGATGGCATAGGTTTATATTCAAATGGTGAAAGATGATGGACGACCATGATTCAGTCCGTAGTTTTACAACATATTCCGCATTGATTGAACGGTCGAGCGAGACGTAGGATGAGATGATTGGCATAGATTGTTTGGTTGCTAAAAAACATCATCCCACATCGAAACAGAGATGTGGAGAGGCCACAGTTTATCAATCAATCCATCTCAACAATGGTTCAGAATTCTCTCTCCCCCTACCCAGTACCACCCAATACCGGTTTTCTACGGGCGCACTCAACTCCCACCATATGAATCCTTACATAAGCACTCTCCGTCCATGCTATGCCTTCATGCCTCTATGCCGCCCCACACGGTGGTGCGTGCTCTGCGATTTCTCCCTGCGGGTGCACTCTACGCCCACTGCCACTCTCGGGCCTAGCCCTGACCTAGCTTCCTCATGGGAGTTTTTGACCCCTAGTGGTCCTACATAAGCCTTGGGTTGAACACTGGATAGCTTGATAGCTCAAGATTTGGACCTATTTTTTGTATGAAAAAAAAATCTCTAAGTGAAATGCATGGCCATATTAAAATATGTGTATGGACACCTCTAAGTTCAATCCCCTTATTCATCAAATTACAATACCATGCATTCCCTTCATTTCTTTTGGCATGATCACTATTAGAATATTCAAGCCTCCTTCACCATTTATTTTTGGAATTTTACTTCAAAATATCACTTCAATCATCATTTAAATAATGTTACTTAAATGTTTTAAACCATGTATCATTTTTGATATAAGTTCTTTTAGATTTAAGATCAGTGCATCATTCATCTTATTTGTAACGACAGAGAGAATTTCCCAAGGGTGGAATCCAATGCTATGAATCCATAAAAATTCTCTAGGCATCTTCATTTAAATCAATCTCAATTTCATTTGTAGTAAATTATTTATTTTTACCGTCATTGAAAGTGGTTTAAAAAAAATAAAACATATAAACAAAGTGGTCCCAACAATATCCCCCTTTATATTTTTTTTCAATACCTTAAGGCTTCTCCTTAAATTAATGTATCAATGTCAAAATGAGAATATTCTCTCTCACATTACTTCTTTCTCTCCCCTAGACATTCGTTTCTCTTCTCTCCCCCTTATTGACAAGAAATACAAATTTCATAGTAGAGAGCGTATCAATACATACTTAATCAAGGTTCCATAAATCATTTCTCTCAAATTATACTTAAGCAATGCTCAGAATAGAAAACAAGAGGATTTGTTTTAGACAAAAAAGCTATCCATTACCCTTTAAACATGACACCTACTGAGATGAGAACTCATGTTATTGTCTTAAAGGGATTTCCACTTTAATTTCATGCTCATGGTAATAAGTGTGATATGAAATAATCCACCTGATACTTCTACAGTCCTTTAAACAGAAGGATAAAAAACATTCAAGTACAATTTACAGGATAAGTAGCCATGGGGAAATTTCACTCTACTTATGTCACTGATTAAACTTGTTACCACCCCTTTGTATAATGATCTTAATTTTTAGTAAATAAGGATGAGATATTAATAAATAACAAACCATGAAAATTACATTCTCTTCAGAAAATCTTCAGAGTGATTTAATTTTATACCAACTGGGGTTGATACTGATTGAGATAATGACTCTGGCATCTTCTTCATATCTCTCCCCCTCAATGGAACACTTATCATCACTAAATATCAGGTTCTACCCCTTATATCTTGCTTCACCTTAAATTAACTATATGATAAGAACCAATAAGATACAAAAATATTTTAGGAAATAAGGTAGATCTTCCTTGCTTCATCGATGTGAACAACAAGGTTGAGACGATCTTCTCATCCCAAATTCTCAATTCTCTACACTGTCAGAAATAATCTTCTATATTGACTATGACTGTGTGGATCTAAATATTTCATCTATATATTTGTGTGTGAGTCTTATTTATTTAAGGGTTTTCAAAGAACTAGTATCTCCTGGTGCAAAGTTTAACTTCTAGAGGAATTATTGTTGAGCTGGAGTAAATTCAATGCATATTCTAACAGTGTGACCAGCCTTGTTGTACCTCACACACAGAACATATTTTTCTTCATATAGAATCAAATTTTTGTTTTTAGCACTAGCATTAGCCTATTCATCTCCCATTTTATGCATTATTTCTATATCTTTTGTAAAAGAAACTAATATATCATTAGGGACTAAAGCATCAAGATTGGATCTTCTACATGGCTTCCTATGAGTGGAATAATTCTTAGTAGTTCTTTTGGATGCACCACCCTTCCCATCCTTGGATTAAGAATCCAAGAAATTATCACCTTTGGGTACCTATTGAAATTATCATGAACTATTCATGTGACTAATCTTATTTCATACATAATAGATATGATCTAACATTACAAATATGTTTTCATTAGACAGATTCTTCTGGATCTGTGGATGTTTCTTCTTATTCTCTATATTTCTCCCAATCGATATAGGATTTCTACGTGCTCTTAAATTTAAGGTATCGAACCAAAAATCTAGTTCAAAATTACCAAATATATTATAGCACCAACATCGACCAACAAACCTTGACTTCTTGACATCTTCTTGTTTAGGTTGCAGAATCTTCTTCTTGGTATGTTGTGCTTTCTGTGGGGAGCTATATTACACAATATTTTACCAATCCACCCTAGACATGGTGGTAGGATTCTTATTATTATTATTTATCCATACTTGTTTAGAAGTTTTCTTCCAACCTGCACTTTTTTGTAGAAGAAATTTTAGAAACATTAGAACAAGTTGGTATAGATGGTACCTTCACTTTATCAGCTGCTTGTGATAGATCAACGAGTGATGACATGATCTTCTTATCACATGTTGGATGTATTTTGACAGTAGAATATTTTAGTGAGCATTGAGTACTTGAAACAACTATTTCCTTCATATATGGAGACTCAATATGTGTCTTCTCAAGATTGGTCAACTCATCTCCCAATTCTAGACATCTCTAATTGAGGATGACTTCCTGGTCTTCAATCATAGTCATCTTCTATTCACAAGACTTCTTTAATATTTCAAATACATATTCATGCATCATTACTTTGTTTTGTAATAAAGAGTCAAATTATTTGATCTTCTAAGGGTCTTCTTTCAAATATATCTCCTTGAATTCATTTATCTTTTTTATCTCATCCTTAAGTGCATGGATCTTCTCTTCTGGAGTGTTTTTGACTCTCTCTTTTTCGTCAACACCTTTGATCCACTTTGAAGAACATAATTCAAGTCCCCTCTTTGTTTATTCAAAGGCTCCAGCCTTTCTAGAGAGCTTTAAACATTCATCAACTTTTTATTGTAATCATTTCTCTGAAAAATCAGTTTCTCTTTCCAGCTGAGTGATATTTTCCTACATATATTGAAAAACTCCACAAACCAGGGATGCACCTTTTTTAGGAATACTGTATAGAATCATTCTTAATCTATCAATTGATATTTCTTGAGATGTTGTAGATTGATCACCACTACTTGTGCTATAATTTTCATCATGAGAATAATTTTCAAATGTACTAACACAAAACTCTTGATCAGTTGAGATAAGAAGGTTTTCCATCTTCTTGGTGGAGACTTGAGCCACCTTCTCATTACTTTCAAAGTTTGGCGTGTCTTCAATGTTAGTCAGATATGGAGAGCCAACTACTTACTCCTATATATATAAGAGGGACTTATTCTTCATATTTCTCTTTTCGTTCTTCTTCCTATTCATCATTGTCTTGGTGGATATATTCCTCTTCTCAAAGACAACAGAATATTCTCTGAAATTGTACTTCAATGATAACTTAGGAAAGAAATTAAAGTCTTAAAAAGAGAATAACATTACTGTAGAAAATCCAAAAGAGGTGAACCTCTCTATGATTCCAATTGAGAGGACCGGTTTGAGATATACCTATCACTAAGAGGGTGGGTGAATAATTGTTAGGGAATTTTGAAACCAATTCTAGATTTTTATCCATGTACCTCAAGATCTGTTCGAATCACGATTCTCTTATTCACTTTTCCTTGTCAGATGAAATAATTGAATGATGTAAAAATATTCGCATGATATTTTTACAAGGTTAACTACTCTATAAGATTAGATACATCCTTTCCATTCATGGGAATGACCAATGCATGGATTCTCTACTATAATGTGATATGTTGTTACAGTTGATCGACTAGGAAAACAATCCTCTAGTCAGTGTGGCGCCCTACATCTGGATGAGGAAAAGAGATAATCAATTACCACATGAAACAAGTAGACACTTCCCTTAAACTTTCTGGTTCCTTATAATTCCATCTAGGATAGTCTTCTTTCTTCTTCAAAAGGTAGGTTCTACTCTTGATCTATTTTAGTTCTCTTTACTGGATTACTTGTAAAGAAGTAGGAAATTAATTCATCTTTTCTTCTCTCCCTTCTTCTTTAGTGGAAAACCAACTTCACTACCTATTTTTCAATGAATTTACCAAATGAACTCATCTTGTACTTTCTTGGATTGAATCACATATATCTATGTGAATTTTAGACAATAAGGATTGGATATCTTGGTATCGTCAGAGTTAATCCGGTTTCTCCATTGTTTATAAATGCATGTGATCATGCACATGGAATATAGATTGAACCTTATATTCCCTTTTTTTCTCCCTCTTTATAGACATGAAAACAATTGTTTTGGTTCATTATTTAAGTGACTTCACGTGTTCATGTGAATGCATTCAAGCATACACTATCCTCCTCTTCTCTCTTGTGCATTTCTTTAATCTCGAATGTTTGTAGTTCTTTAAGTACACACACTCTTGGCCTCTTATCCTCTTCCTCTTCTTTCATTTCCTTTTTCCTCTCACACTTAGTTATGGTGTTCCTTTAGAATTATATATGTGATTTATAAAGCCCAAATGGGTGAACCCTTTGTCTCATGAATAATCCTTCTTCAAACACTCAAACATGACCTCAGGCTTCTTGAAACAAAAATCATACATTCATGCATGTGCACTGGCATTCTCCTGTAGTTACCTTATTCACAAAAACACCAAACCCTACATAAATTAGGGTATAAACATTCAAACCTGAGGAATTACCTTCTTATCCTCATGAAAGAAAGGTGGCCACAGGTCACGTTCTTCATGAAGAGATGCATGACTCTTTTTTGTGCATTAGGTGCACATAGTTTCTTCTTTGCAAAGCTCAGTGAGAGACAGAGGCTCAATCACTAGCTCGTGATGGAACAAATTTTGCAAAGAAAAATAGCTATTTTGGAAAACCAATCATGTGTCCATGGATAACAGTTCTTCGCGAAGTGGACTAAGACTGAAAATAATTTATCTACCACTCACGAGAACTCTTCTTCGTAGAGAAGAAAGCTCGCGGGACTTATGGTTGCTCATAGTGGAATGGTGCACAAGGAGTTGCTCTTTTTTTGAAAAGAGAAGATCTCGATTATGTGGGATAACCACTCCTTCCTATCTTGGGATCATCATTTTATAGGCTAGGGGATCTACTCATAAATGTCCAAAATTTATGCGGGAAGCTGTGAGGATCTCAGTTTGAAAGCTCAGGGTTTATGGTGTTTTGAAATTCTTCAAACCCGCGAGTGAAGATGTGTCATGATCATTAGGTTGTTTCATTATCAAAGTGGGCTCCTAGCTTCATGCATAGTGTCAAGATCTCACATATGATTATCATTCAGGAATCTCTTAATTGAATATCGCATGGATCCGCGTGGCCGTGGAAACTAAGTTAGACTCCGTGGAAGATTGTTCTCTATGTTTTATGCATGCATTTTCATCATATAATTCATTAATGTCTTCTGCTCACTCCAAAAACGATTAAAGTTTCAAAATAATAAGGTAAGATTTATTGGGAGTGAATCTTCAACATTTCCAGTGATATGGTAGTGGGGAAATTGAATAGATTTGAAGGAGGACGATGGCACTACTAGTTCAAACCCATGAGGGCTATAAAATGACATAGGTTTATATTCATTTGGTTTGAGATGATGGAAAACCACAATTCCATTAGGATTTTTAAAACATATTCCACATTGATTGATTGTTCGAGTGAGACATGGGTTGAGATGAGTAGTCGATATCACTCAGTTCATTAAAGACTTAATCCCACATAGAAATGGAGACACAAGGAGGCTGCAGTTTATCAATCAATCCATCTCAGCATCAGTTCATAATTTTCTCCCCCTCCCAGTTACCACACCAAACCGGTTCTTTGTGGGCACTCTCTACTCCCACCCTCTTCCTCATCGCGGGCACACTCATTGCCTATGCTATGCCCTCATTCCCTTGTTTCTCCCAACACGGTGGCGCATGCTCTGTGAGGTCGCTCTGTGGGAATGCTCTACACCCACTATCGCTCTCGGGCCTGGCCTTGACCTGGCTTCCCCATGGGTTCGGTTGACCCCTAGTGGTCCCTCATAATCCTTGGGTTGAATGCTGGCTGGCTAGCTATCTCAAGAGTTGACCCAAATTTGTGTAAGCTGAAAAAAAACCTTCTATGTGAATATGAATGTCCATATTAAAATATGTGCATGGACACCCCTATGTTTGATCCCCTTCTTCGTAAAATTACAATACCATGCATTCCCTTATTTTCTTTTTGCACGAGCACTCTTAGAATCTTCTAGCCTCCTTTACCATTTATTTTTGGAATTTTACTTCCAATGAGAACTTCAATGATTTTTAAAAGTATGATACTTAAATGTTGTAAACCAAGTATCATTTTTTATAAAATTTCATTGATCTTAAATTTCATTGCATCAATCTTCTGATTTGTAACTAAAAAGATAATTTTCCAAGAGTGGCATCTATTGTAATGAATCCATAACAATTATCTAGGAAAATTCACTATAATCAATATATATTCACTTTGGAGTTCCTTCTTCATTTTTTCCATCATTAACAGCTGTTGACATCAAATTGAACTTATAAACAAAGTGGTCCCAACAAGATGAGCCGCTATGACCATTTATCCATGCAACCCTACGATCTAGTGCCAACGGGTTATATTATTGATATTGTTGAGGCTAGTCTTGAGGCATGGTCTTAAATGACATAAATTTGTTTGGGATTTCATTCCACCCATATCAACAAGGATCTACTCTACGAATGGTATTCACCCTAATGATTTAGTCGATAGTTCATATGTGTTCAATTGAGATGTACTCACTCGGTTTAGGTCCGATATGAGGTTCATCCAATGGTGGATCCCCAATTTGGGGTGATGTTCATTAGGGAGGAGACCCGACATGAGATAGTACATCCTCCTCATGATGAAGAAATTTTTTTATCTCAGAACTATTATGAGGTATGGATCTTATCATATCACAATGTTCAATTATATAAATTGGTATGCAAGGACTCCCAAGTTTCTGATCATAGTTCTATACCCACAAAGCAACTAGATTATAGAGGGACACCAAAACATGAAACACCCTTCAAGGAAATAAGGCATTTTCTATCACTGGTAGGGGAACTAACTGATGCGACTATGACAAGTGTAGTAATAGAGGGTGAAGCCGTGACAAAGTTATCATTCCATATAGCATCTTTATAGTGGGTATCTTGGAGGATTCTGAAATCCGAGTCTGAGATCTGGGGTATACTTATCCAATAATAGATACCTTTGGAAGGTTTCTCCCATCCCACCGGCCCTCTAGATATAACATTCAAAAACAATCCTGAGGAGGTCAGATACTTATTTAGATAAATTTACATAGAATGCAAAAGAGTTAGGTGTCAGATATCTTATTCCCCATTGTTCTAAAAGATGGTTGTTTGAGGTACGTTGCAAATTTCCCTGGATGAACATGGTTATCCTATTCCCAAAGAAGTGGTATGGATGAACTCATCGATCTTCTTAAAAGTTTATGGTAACCATACTGGCGTCCTTGTTTTTTGTTGATGTAGTTGGAGACTATAGATGATCGACCATTAATACCATCCCTTGAGTGTTCTCTACATGGTAAAACTATGGGAGATGAATTTGGAATTGACTGGGGGACTGATAATGATATATCCCTGGTTCAATAGGTGCAGATGAGGGAAGTGAGTTTTTCTTTTCGGGAAATGAAATCATCTTAATCACCTTCCGTAGAGCCTTCCCTAGAAGAGAAGAGGAAAAGGAAGCACAATGTATTTTTAGGCTCTTATCTTCCAGAATCCTCTATTAAGTGTGGTATTTGATTCTTCTCTCAAGTTGGATTATTCTTCCAACGCATTTCGATTTGTAAAAAATGTGTTGGTCCCCATAAAGATCACCACAAAGATCATGTATCCACCTCTGAGGATGAGGGTGAGAATTTAGTTTCATTGCAGATCATTCGATATCAGGCCCGACCCATGAAGAAGCAGATATAGATGAGGTGTCAACACAATCATGGTTGTTTCCTACTATAGGCGTCCTAGTAATTACACCACTTGATTCAGTGTGGATGGGAACACTTTTGATGGATAATTACACATGTATCTATTCTTCTACCCCGTTATACATGATGGAATTGAATTTTTGAAAAGGTGAATACTTATTTAACACTGGAAATTATTTTTATTTATGCCATGTCATTGGATATTATATTTTATTCCAATAGTCCTCAAGGGAGGTGAGTGAATCACATATTTGGGAAAATCTTCAGAAGTTCCCAAAAGTCCCTCATCATAAGAAAGTTTAACCTCTTCACCTGAATATAGGGTCAGGGAAGTGGACACAGCTAGTGAAGATAATGATAAAGGTATGTTTCTAACATCATTAATATCCATCAATTACCCAGGGAAAAAATATTATTTATCTTGTGACTGATAAACCCATATGCCCCTTATTGTTGTGTCTACAAACCAAAGTTTAGAGGATCTAGTCCCTGCTCCCTTGGGGGTTCCATCGATTGGATCAACCAATGTAGAGGTTGGATATATTATTTCATGAACAAATACAATTAGAATGATTCTTTCTTGGGGTGACCTTATCCTAAAATATACTTATATCCCCAGGATGAACCTAGATTAAGGCCCTGGGTATTTATCACTTTATCAGTCAATTCATTGAAAATGTTGGGGGAGATCTAGACTTCCGTGTCAGAAACCCCACTAGAAAAGTTGAAGGATTGATTGAATTATCTTTGATTTATGTTTCCCACCCTTGGTTATGAGCTTTTTACTATTACACCCTTTATTCCAAGGTTATGTAAGTTGTATCTTAGATAGAGAAGAAGAGGTACCTTGAATTGTGGGTGTTAGCTATGTAGGATTCCTCTTCACTAAAGATGAACTAGGAAAATGGTGTATAGGAAGCTTCCCAGCACTAGATGGATATGGATGATCACCGGGACATAGTCAATGTGGGGAAGGTTGAAACCAAACGTCTTCAGAAAAAACTGTCCTAGTTTCAACATGTACTTAATATTTTAGGAAATATGATATTGAATCATTAGGAACTAATTGAAATAGAAGACAAAGCCATTCTTGATTCCATTTCCAGAGCAGAGGAGTTGCAACAGGTTGCGGTGGAAGCAACTAAATCCATTCATAAAACATGCCAATCCATTACATATATAGAGAAGAGTCTTGTGGAACTCAAGGAATCTTATAAGCATAGAATATGATGGATTTTTAATTTATAATATTTTCTTCGGATCATAGATTCATGAGAGAGGCTTCAATATATAGATATTAATAATCTTGTATCCTATTTGTGAATAGATCTCTTAAACATTATATGTTTTTATCTAACTTTCTTTTTATTCATTATATACATGAATTTTTTTTGATATGATGTTATATGAATCTAAAATGATACCCATCCTTTATATAATATCATGTAAACCAGATTTTTTTCATCTGAATAGATAAACCATAACAAATTATTCTCAAGAAGTTCTCATGAATGCCCACTGATATGAGATTCTTCATTAATATATCTATTCCAGTTATCAAGAGATCACCTGATTCACTGAAGGATAAATAGGGTTAAATACATGTTCTGGAGGTATGTTTCTCTATTTTTTACCATATTTTATTGTATTAGAAAGCATAAATTGATTTTTTACAAGTCCATATAGGGGTCCTAGCAATATTTTCCATTCGTGCAGAATAATTCGATGATGTGATGTAATTTTGGGGTCTGTTATCTTGGACTTTATATCTCTATAGTATATGGTATTTTAGATTAGAAATTATATTCCTTCAGTTTAGGGTCTTTTATCTCTAAACATCTATAACTATAGTTTAGTGTATTTAAATATAACTTTATATCCTTATAGTTTTGGTGATTTTAGATCAAACTGTCCATTTCTATAGTTTAGGTTGTTTTAGATTGGACCTTCTATCAATGTAGTTTAAATTATTTTTGCATAGAACTTAGGTCTCCATGCAGTTTAAAGTCTTACTGCCAAGACTTGATCAATGATCATGGAATATTCTATAGAAGTTCTAGGAATGAATCAAAACATACTAAGATACTGAGTTATGATGTGGTGTTTCCAAGGCTCATGAGGATTAGAGATCCTTTCTTAGAAAGAGGAGGTTTCTCTGGTTGGTAGGTCAAAGCCCTTATGCATCGGAAGAATTTTCAAATAGATGTGTCTCCACTCTTTTACAAGGGCCATAAAATATTTATGTGGGTAATATCAGTTGAGATCAAAATACTAGGGATGCTATGTCCACCTGGATAGTTGTAGTATTGATGATATTAGTCATAACACAAAAGTTTGATTTAGTGAATATGGGATGGGGAAGACATGCCAAGGATGACTCATTACACACTAAGGTGATAAGTTATTCTATGATGATTTAGTGAATATTGTAGGCCAAATAATGAAATGTGATTTGTGGAAGGTGTAATATCAAAGATGGGTTTGATCACCCTAAATGTTTTTTAATTGCCTTAAAAACCTACAATCACTGTGAAAAGATGTGACAAATCATTACTCTAAATTTTTCCAAAAATAGGGTGTCCAATAAGCATAACTTAGATTTTACTAGGGCTATAGTGTAGACCATATGATCTTTATTCCTTGTTTATTTTCACCCTACTTTTTTCCTAAATTATATATAAGTAGAGTTTAGCGAGTAAGGTCTCGACTTTTTATCAGGAATCCCTCTACGGGTTTTCAACCTAATAGGATTTGGGCCTCTTTTTCTAATAATTTAGGGTCTTGAGATTTGGACCATTATAGCCTAGAGTTTTAGTTCATACAAATTTGACCACAGTTCAGGTGGTTTAAGGTTTTGACATACCTGAACCTAATATAGTTAATGATACACAAGATCCTTATTAGGATATGAAGGGTTAAGAGTACCCCATAATCCTTCTGAGTGGGAGATGAAAATATTGTAAATCATAGATCAAGGTTCTCATATCATGAGTGATGATAAGTTTAAATCAAATAAAGAATGACGTAGAACACAATTAAGTGTTGAGTTCTAATGTGGTGATGTCAAGGCTCACAAGGATTGGAAACCCCTTTTGTAGAGTGACACGTTTTTTTGATGACTGTAGGCACATATCTAGGAGATATAGGCATACATACATACTCAAACAAATTATTTCTTGAATGAAGGTATATTTTTCCAAGGGACATGAAAGGCTTGTGGAAACATGAGGTGCTCAAGACATAAATTGTGATTTATGGATGGAGGTGCTTAAAAGATAGAGGAAGCACCACAAACTTTGGATGACCCGGTAAGGCTCTCATGGTCCTTTGATAATGGATGATAATTGGTGGTGGTTAGCATAGTTACACATTATGTAGTGGGGATGTTCTTTCTTATGTGTAGTATAACGTCATGTGGTAATGACACTTTCTATATAGTTTATCTTCGTATGGTAAGGATGTTTTATTTGTGAAGTTTTAATGTCACGCGACCAAGGCGTTAGCCTTGAAATTTAATTTCATGTGGTAAGGATGTGGTGACCTACATGAAAAATAGTGTAAGAAATATTAAATTCCCAAGAAGGTCATACGTATACCTGACTCGTTTTTAAGAAAATTAGTATTGTATAGAACAACCACTATGGAGTTTGGGTTCATTTATTTAATTGGTTGTTATGGATTGGACAAATATTGGAGATATATGTGTCTATAAGTATCATGTGATGATTGGAATCAAGAAGAACTTACTTATTGAATGGGAAACACTCTACACATGATTGGACCATGCGTAGAGGTGGGAACTATTTCCGTTGATTGTTGTAGCTAGGCCCAGGACTGGAGATTGAAGCATCACTATATATCCTATGATGATAGGAATCAAGCCACACATAGTTCTTGAGGAACTGTATAGTTTAATGTCATGCGATAAGGATGATGGCCTCCCAACATGAAAAGTGGTATTGTGGTTGGACCAAAGTATTGAAATTTGGCCATCACTACATATCCTATAATGATAGGAATCAATCCATACATAGTTCTTGAGGAATGAACCTTCCTGCAGAATTCTGGCATTCACACAAAGAGGATTCTTTTTTATATTTTTTACGATTGGACCTAGGATTAATGTTTATGAAGTCACTACATATCCTATGATGTGAGGAATCATGTTACATGTATTTATTGTGGAAATATTTTTGTTTGGAGACTAATCACTCATAATATTGGTCCTCTCAGGTGAGGCCCACATGGATGTGTAGTTTTATGTCATGTAAAGGAAATCAACTATGGTGTTTAACATCATGCAGTGAAAACTCATGGTATTCTATTTAAGGTCATATATTTAAGAACATGATGATTTTTTATGAGCTTTTATGCATGGTTTATATGGGGAATACCTAACTAAAAACTCCAATCTCACATGAGCTGTGCTCGATGGGAGAAACAACGAAAAAAAAGAGTTACTCTCCCAATGAAAAGGCGATTAAGAATAGGACATGGAAATTTTGTATGATGTTGTGGATGGACATAGATATAGGATCGATACATCCCTACACATCTCATTGAAAATGAGAATCAATCCACGCACAGTTTTAGAAAACCCATCCATTTTAATTTCATGTGGAAAGTACATCAACCTTATAGTTTAATGTCTTGTGATACGGATGAGGATTATTTAAAATGAATGAAGATGGATTTCAAGAATCTGTACAGTTTTACATCATGCGATAAGGACATTTTCTATGAAGTTTAATGTCATGGAGTAAGAACAAGTATTACCTGACGTGAAAGGAAATGAACATTGTGAATGGGACCAAGACTAGAGGTTTGGTCATCACTACGCATCTTATGATGGTAGGAATCAAGCCACACATAGTTATTGAAAACAATACAGTTTAATGTCATGCATTAAGGAAATTAGTCATGTAGTTTAATAATTTGTAGTAAGCACATGCACCTTATAGTTTATATACATTTGGTTAGGGCATGAGATGTTGTGTAGATTAATGTATTTATTCCAAGATAATCTTGTGATGTTTAACAACATGTAACCAAGATGAGTTCATACAATTTAATGTACTGTAACCAAGAAAAATCTGTATAGTTTAACATCGTGTAGTCAGGGAATGGGGTGCTTGATGATAACTATGAAAAGTATTTCCTGGAAAACCTCACATTGGTGGGTGGTCTAATATGCTCCATATCCATTGTATCCAATGAGTATGCTCTATTGTTATATACTTTATATATGATGTAATTCCCTTCCCATTTGGGTTCTATATTTGGAGAATTCTTTCCTGGTATCATTGGGATCATGAGATCCAACCCCAGTTCTCATTATAGGAATAAACTAAGGAAAACATTATTCCTAAAAGCTAATGCTATCCTATCTTGATGAACTTTAATTTTTTAAAATGTACACAACTGGTTCTCATTGAGCTGCTCCAATTTATCCAATTGGTTTTTTGATATCTCGTCATCCAAGAGTTTTACACAAATAGATATTCAGAGAAATGGAAGAAAAAATTAAACTGTCCACACTACCTCAGTCCCATACACCAATGAGGATGGTGTTTCTTGTGTAGTAGTATGTATGGTAGTACAGTAGGCCCATAAAGCATGGAGGAGATTGTTTGGCCATAAAGTATTGTCTTTATTCAACATATTGTAGATTATATTTGAAATAGTAGTATTAAAACCCTATATATATCCATTTTCCACTTAGTGATAGTGATATGAGTGATTAGACTCAACAATGTACTCATTGTATAGTTTCTACAACTTCGTAGAACAGAAATTGGTTCTATTTCCCATTAATATATTTTTAGGGACTCCATACCTGGTGATGATAGAGGAAATTATGTAGTTGATGATATTATTCAATCCAACTTCCTTTAGGGCTATTTCTTTAGACAATTTGGAAAATAAGTTGGTAGTAGTAAGGATAGAATTAAACTTATTAGTAGTGGCTGGGAGATATGACCCCACAACATCAATTACCCAAATGAGAATATACAGGAATATTTAGTTGTACGTACAAATTTTGAGGGCTAGTGGATGAAGTTTACATGGATCTAGAATACAGAAAATTTCTAGGTGAATTCCATGCAGCCCTGTATCATGGTTTTCCGATAGTAACCCAGCCTCCAGATTTAATGGGGGTTATTTTTCCTAGACTGATGAGAGCTATAGGAGCCTACGTAGACTTCTTATATGATGGCGGGAATCTCTATTTCTACTATTCACATGTGGAGGATTTCATCAAAGCCTTACATGTAGAGTTCTTTTAGCTAATTTGTACATCTCGTAGGGTAAATTTCACTACACAGTGTCGAATCTATTCCCTTCTTAGTATATGCTTTTGGGAGAGCCTTGCATTTGAGATAACCATGTATGGGCTCCATCCATCCAGGTGTAGATATCAGTTCATCACACTCTATGGTGGTGTTGACATTATTGATTTCTTATATATAATAGGTGATGAGTGATGAATCCATTATTTGGTGCATGATATGGATGATTTCTTCCTTATGATCAGGGTCAGCCATGAATATGGCCGCATTTTCCAATGAATTATCATGAGCATTTTGTGATAAATAAACATGATGTAATGTGGGATAAAAAGGTAAACCTTCCATTAGTCCCATGATGTAGCCGGAGAGGGAGGAGGGATAGTTCCTCCTTTTTTGATGGAATATTCAACATTGATTTTCTTTATCACTAGCTTCTAATTCCCTTTGATATTTAGGTAAGATGTTTGAAGTTGTAGATCTAGTTCCATCCCAGTAATGATGTCTTGGTATTTTGCATCATTATTCATGTAACACCCCAAGCTTCCACGGTACACTTCTCTTTAAAAAATACAGTAGCGTGTGTTGTACGCAACTTTGAGTTCTAACACACACCCCAACAAATCAAAGTAGCCGTCATGAATAGTAATACCTAATTTTTTAAATTTTATAAATTTTATCTTTCAAAATGGACTTCAGTTTTGGATTCTGAATATCGAAATTAGCCTATGTTGAATTTTTGGTATTTTTCTGAGAACTTCCAATTTTTTATGAATAGTGAAAAATACTTAAAAACAAATTTTTTAATCAAAATAATTTATAGTGATAAATTATACTATTGAGTGGTTTTAAAGTGTAATTTGAATATATTTTTACCATTTTATCCAATGGTGGTCATTAGAATTAATTTCACTTTGAAATTGGACATAAACAATTGTCAATCTTTTGATATATATTTTTTCTTAAAAACACACTCTTTGTTGTGAAAGCGGGAATTAATTATAAAATTAATTAATGCAACTTATATTTATGGAATTTTGTAAAATAGACATCATTTTTGAATTCGGAATATCAATTATAGCTTAGGGTGAAATTTTGGCATTGTTCTGAAAAACAACAATTTTTTATGAATAGTGAAACCACTAAGTGGTAGTTAAAAAACTGATTTTTTGTTTAAATGAAACATTACCAATTATGTGATTTGATTTTCAAAAATATGACATACATGGTTGTCATTAGGATGTAAAATGTGGTTCAATGGGTTAAAATAATTTTTTGGTGAATAGTAACTTTTAAGTTTAATTAATCGCGATTAAAGGTAATTAGTGAAATTTAAGGTAAAAATGGTATTATAAAAATATTAAAATACCCTTACACTTATCCCAACCCTATTGGATGTGTCATGGCCGACCAATAAAATCCATGGGACAACTTGGGGACCCCATGGAGCCACATTGGTAGGAAAATGACATAAATAACTTTTTATTTAATGTTAAAATAAAAATGTCACAAACATGAGTTGTTTTACTAAAATAATTTTTAAATGGGGTTATACAAGTCATATTTTTGACTATAAATATTCATTAGAAATATAAAACTATTTCCTATATAATGATATTTGTTTTATAATTTTTAGACATTAAATTAATTAAATTTTTTATGACACCTTGATGATGCAACGATTACCTCATTAATTAACGATTTAAATAAAATAAAACGATAATGTAAAATCTAAGGCATACACTTGTCAAAAACCTATTGGATGAGTATATTTAGAACCCTTATCACCTTATCCAAGAAATATATCATTGTGGGGCCTTTATAATCCCAAAAGCATTTCATAATAAAGTAACATTTCAATCATTCCAAGAGTGCCCCTCCTCTTCTCTTATAAAAGGACCCCACCTCTACCACCTTACCTACACCTCTCAAGCCTTGGGCTCGGCCAAAACCTACCAATTTTGTATCTCCACTTCCCTCTATTACTCCTAGAAGCCTAACTTTGGGCAGAAGTCTTCCCAAGGAAGCCATTGAGCTCAAATCAAAAAGAGTTACCCGTTTTAAGGTAATGTCTTCTCTTATGTTATTTTGTTTTATTTTTCTTCTCCAACCACCTAAACTCATTTTATTAATTTTTTTTTGTAAAAAAACCAGTATACTACATATACTAGGATGTTGTTATAAGAAGGATTATAGCTACACTTACACACACCTACAACTAATGGTTAAAGAACATACTGTTTCTGTGGATGGAAAATTTCTGCCTCACAAAACGATGATTGTTCAACACTCATATAACACCTTCAAAGGTGGCCATTAAGATGTCACTATATTTATATATGATATATAATATGTTTATGACTTACTTAAGATTCTGTATTTTTCATTTATTGCATACCTTTATGGTTTCCATTATGGGTAAACACGATATTTTCATTTTAGGATGTGCGGACTACCGCCCCCTCAAAGTGATTTGAATCGTTAATGCCATATGTGGGATGTATAAAGGATGTAGTAAATGGTATTATACATTATATTATACTGGAATCATAGTATACCTTTATATAATTATAATTTCATTCCATTAAATATTAAATAGAAATGAAAGTAGCGTTCATGCGTACGTACGGCTTACCGTCTCCATGAACGGTGCAATTCATTTCTTACCTTTAAATGTCATGTAATGTTATAAATGAATGTATATATTGGATATATATGATATATATGATATCTACATCATGAATATAATTCTTTAGATAATGGATATTCTACCACATAAACAACTTGTAATTATAAGAAGTTTATTATTGACTCAAGTACCAAAGATCGTCAAAACAACCGTTATTAACTTAAATGACAACATAATTTTCGTAACATTGTAATAAGTTATATAAAAGGAATAATGAACTTGAAAAAGGTTCTTAAGAAAGCAGAGATTAACTCTAGTTTATTATTCCGGAGGTTAAATAACGGTCGAGTCAAGTCGGACACAAGGTAAGTGAATTTCTTAACCCAATTTCCATTCTTTGGGTTAATCTCCTACTTTCAAATTATGTTATGATATTATTATGTACTATATTGTATTTTTAATTTCTTTATGTGTAATTATATTGAATACACATAATAGGCCTATTTTATTTAAAAAAAATGACCTTGGTAAGGACTTCTTCTCAATCTCCTTTCATTGAGGCATATTTTGTTTTATACACAACTTTCTTTTATACGGTGTATAAACCCCTTTGACTTTTACGATTATTGAAAAGGAATATTGTTTATACGAATCATTTTACTTAACTAAAAAAGGAATGTTTTTCTTTCCGTACATATGCGGTGACAACGACTTCTCCGCCGCTGTGACCATTATTTGAGTTTCGGATTCCTCTACAAGCCATACATTTTTTTTAAATGAAAAATAAATAAAAAGTTTTAATTTTATTTTATTTTGGAATTGAAAATAGTTTTGAAAGTGTTTTTATTATATCAATGTGTTGTATTGATATCATGTGATTGAAATGTGGAAATGTTATGTTTCCATTATGCATGTTTTATGTGATACGATCATGTTATGGTTTATGATATGTTTAAACCTGTTCATATGAGGAATGCATTGGGCTTAATAAGTGACTGGTGGAGCCCAATATAGCTCCTCGATGCATCGGTAGGTCTCATGAGACAAACTAGTGTCTTGGCACGAGGCCTTGACAAAATCCTATTTGTGGTCTTGGCACGAGGCCTTGGCTTTGTGGTTATGATATTCTGGAATTATGCATTCCATCATTATGAAAGTGATTATTGATATTGCATGTGATTATTCGACTAGTAGAATATCCATGTGAGTAAGTAAATGGCATTATTTAATTTTATTTTTTCCATATTATTCTGAAGTTCAAGTTTAAAAATTCTTTTGTTTTAGTTATAAATTTCCTTAAATGTTAATGTTTATTTATGAAAGCTTCTGCAATATTATTATCCTTACAGAGCATCTGAGCTCACCCCTTTCAATGTTTTAATATTTTACAGGATGTGGAGAAGTATGTTATGAATAACCTGCAGGGATAGTCAGAAGAGGATATGAGTGTGGACTATGGAGACTTTGTTATTATAGTTTTTCTCTTTATGATGTAATGTAACATTTATGAATGTATCTAGTGTTTTCAAGGCTACTAAACTAATTGGTCTTTCGAGATTGATCTTCTGTGATCATGCCAATGTTACGAAGTAACGCACCGACTCTGGTTAGCTGGGGTTGGGGCGTTACAGTTGGTATCAGAGGGAGGTTTAGTACTAACCTTGGAATCTAGATTTAGATAAACTCCGATTAGATCACATAGCCCAAGGATAGACTTTGAGGATTAGTATAGAAGAACTTCTTTGAATTTTGGTATTATAGAGATTTTGTGAGTTTTCCGACCAATACATCCCTGTCTAGATATGAGCAGGTAGAGGAGGCTCTGGCACAGATGTACCTAGGGGTAAAACCCGAAAACCCCGCTTTGAGCTAGACTCGAATGAGAACTGGTGCAAGACAGCGAGCCTTGCTGCAATCTTGGTTACGACACTCCCTGGGGATATGCTTAGGATAATTTTCATTTTCTTTACAAACCACTATGAAGGGTTTATGATTATATACTACCTCAAAGAAAACATTTTTATGAGTATGGATTATATCCCTAAATAGTTTAATTTATGTTAAGTGTTTTTCAAGTTTGTTATTATGTATTTCGATTCATAAAATAATCTAGTTTATGACATTGTTTAGAAATGGCGCATAGTGGAAGGAATGGAAACCGTATCAATGCAAGCACTCCATTTAGGGATTTCCCTCCTGCTCAAGCTAATTATAGTGAAGCCAGTGATACGACTGGTGCTGATCAGCTTATCACCATACTGGGACAACTCAGTTAGGTTATGAATAATAACCTTACTCGTATGGATCACCCTAATCCGCAATGTGGAGGATCAATGTTAGATCGTTTCATGAGGCAAAAACCGCCAAAATTTAATGGGGGTACAAATCCATTAGTAGTTGATCAATGGATAAACTCCTTAGAGAAAATATTCCATGCCTTGGGGTGTAGCGAAAGGGAGAAGGTTTTCATGGTAGTTTACCGCCTCACTGGAGATGCCGATCAATGGTGGTAACTGATTCAAAACACAAAGGAAGATGAAGAAGTATCAAGTATGGAATGGAGGGAGTTAATAGAAATTTTCTTAGAAAAATACTTTCCACATGACCAACGAGAAGATATGGAAAGGGAATTTCTGAGTCTGAGGTAGAAGGAGGATGAGAATGCCGCCAAGTATGACGCTAACTTTACAAGGATAGCGAGGCATGCTGCAGATTATATACATAACCCAAGAAGTAATATTGGTCATTTATTTGATGGTTTAAAACCATTTCTCCGTCGAGCATTAGTCTCACAAACCTTCTCGCCGTACGATGATATTGTCTCGTGTTCTATCAAGACAGAAAAATAATTCTCTAAATCTTATGACAATAAAGTAAAGCAAGAGAAGAAGAGAATGGTGGAACAAGAGACAGATAAAGGGAAAAAGGGAAATAAGGATTTTCCATTATGCGATAATTGTGGGAAGAATCACCCTGGTACTTGCCTAAAAGGAATGGAAGTTTGTAATAAATATGGAGAAAAAGGTCCCCAGGCTCGTGATTGCAAGGGAAAGAAAGAGGATATCAATGTTGAATGCTACAATTGTAGGGAAATGGGGCATTATGCAAATGAATTTTCTAAGAGTCAGGGAAACTTACCTCAGAAAAGGCCAAGGGAACAAGGACAATATTATGCTGTTACTACAATTGAAGTGGAATAATTAATGTATTGGTGCGTTTGGACTCAAGGATTATATTCTGTTTATAAGAATAATGTGATATATATAAGTATTGTACTGCAGTACTTTTTTATTTCATTAAGGTTTTAATATGATTAAGGTAATAATATTTTTAGTATGTGACAATAATAGAAACTTTACTTTGTTTGAGGAATCTGATGATACAATTGATTTTGGAATTTAGAGACCTTTTAGAGAAAGTATGGACAGAGGTATTTTGGATAACTGTAAAGGATGGAATGGATTAAGTTGAACTTTGGATAGTAATGTTTATAGTTAAAAAAAATTTCTAAAGATTACTTTTGGAATATTATAATACTCTATTTTTAATAAAAGGACAACCTGCAGGTCGGGGGATAACCCGTCGCGTCGGACAAAGCTGCAGGAATTGAACCCACAACCATAGTGTGATAGGCCTTTATTACCTACCACTAGCCTACAGGAAGTCCCTAGTTATTAAAAAAAACTTTTCCTAATCTAAATGGTATGTGTTAATATTTGTAACCTTATACAATTATTATAAAGAGAATATTTTTGAGTTTTATTACCTTCTAGAGTGAGAGATGGGTTTGTGGTAAAAATTTATTAAAGAACGAAAGTCTACATGACAAGTATGTATATTCCCTTACGTTCTTAGTAAATCTCCTAAATAAATTCCTCAACTTTATAAAATGTAACTTAAAACAAAAATGTTGCTGGTTAACTTTTCCAACTGGGGATTCAATGACCATTCAACCAATCACAAGTTTGTGATTTTCTTGTGGTTAACTTTCTCCTTATCCTGTTTTCTACAACTCTCCATCAGACCTTGATGGTTTGTTTTTCTTCCATATCCATATTTTCATAGAATCCTAGTATGGGCTATCTCAGGTGACCTTTGTACTTCTCTTTCTTTCTTTTAAAGTTATATTTTTATTAACCTTATTTCCGATGTGGGTTTTCCACAAAGGTATTTTCTATTTTCAACCTTTTATTTTCAAAGACAAATTTCAAATTGCGAGGACGCAATTTATTGAAGGAGGGGAGAATGTAACTCCCCAAGCTTCCACAGTACACTTCTCTTAAAAAAATACAGTAGCGTGTGTTGTACGCAACTTCGAGTTCTAACACACACCCCATCCAATCAAAGTAACAATCATGAATAGTAATACCTAATTTTTGAAATTTTATAAATTTTATCTTTCAAAATGGACTTCATTTTTGGATTCAGAATATCGAAATTAGCCTATGTTGAATTTTTGGTATTTTTCTGAGCACTTCCAATTTTTTATGAATAGTGAAAAATACTTAATTTTTTTTTTAATCAAAATAATTTATACTGATAAATTATAATATTGAGTGGTTTTAAAGTGTAATTAGAATATATTTTTACCATTTTATCCAATGGTGGCCATTATAATTAATTTCACTTTGAAATTGGACATAAACAATTGTCAATCTTTTGAAATATATAGTTTCTTAAAAACACGCTATTTGTTGTGACAACGAGAATTAATTATAAAATTAATTAATTAAACATATATGTATGGAATTTTGTAAAATAGACAACATTTTTTAATTTGGAATATCAATTATAGCTTAGGGTGAAATTTTTGCATTGTTCTGAAAATCATCAATTTTTGAAGAATAGTGAAACCACTAAGTGGTAGTTAAAAAACTGATTTTTCGTTTAAATAAAACATTACCACTTTTGTGATTTTATTTTCAAAAAACTGACATAAATGGTTTTCATTATGATATAAAATGTGGTTCAATGGGCTTAAAATAATTTTTTGGGGAATAGTAACTTTTAAGTTTAATTAATCGCGATTAAAGGTAATTAGTGAAATTTAAGGTAAAAATGGTATTATAAAAATATTAAAATACCCTTAAACTTGTCCTACCCCTATTGGATGTGTCATGGACGACCAAGAAAATCCATGGGTAAACTTGGGGACCCCATGGAGCCACTTTGGTAGGAAAATGACATAAATAACTTTTTATTTAAAGTTAAAATAAAAATGTCACAAACATGAGTTGTTTTACTAAAATAATTTTTAAATGGGGTTATACAAGTCATATTTTTGACTATAAATATTCATTATAAATCTAAAAGGATTTAATACATCATGATATTTGTTTTATAATTTTTAGACATTAAATAAATTAATTTTTGTATGACACCTTGACGATGCAACGATTACCTCATTAATTAACGATTTAAATAAAATAAACCGATAATGTAAAATATAAGGCATAAACTTGTCAAAAACCCATTTGATGAGAATATTTAGAACCCTTATCACCTTAGCCTCGAAATAAATCATTTTGGGACCTTTAGAATCCGAAAATCATTTCATAATAAAGTAACATTTCAATCTTTCCAAGAGTGCCCCTCCTCTTCTCTTATAAAAGGCCCCCACCTCTACCACCTTACCCACACCAATAAAGCATTTGGATCGGCCAAACCCTACCCATTTTGTCTCTAAAATTCCCTATCTTACTACTATAAGCCTCAATTTTTTCAGAAGGCTTCCCAAGTAAGCCTTTCAGCTCAAATCAAAAAAAGTTCCCCGTTTTAAGGTAATGTCTTCTCTTATGTTATTTTGTTTTATTTTTCTACTACAACCCCCTAAAATATTTTTATTAATATATTTTGTAACAAAACCAGTATCCTAAATATACTAGGATGTTTTTATAAGAAGGATTAGAGCTACACTTACACACACCTACATATAATGGTTAAAGAACATACTGTTTCTGTGGATTATGAATTTCTGCCTCACGAAACGATGATTGTTCAACACTCATATAACACCTTAAAAGGTGTCCATTAAGATGTAACTTTATTTATATATGATATATAATATTTTTATGATTTACTTAAGCTTTTTTATTTTTCATTTATTTCATACCTTTATTGTTTCCATTATGGGTAAACACGATATTTTCATTTTAGGAAGTGCGGACTACCGCCCCCTCAAAGTGATTTGAATCGTTAATGCCATATGTGGGATGTGTAAAGGATGGAGTAAATGGTATTATACATTATATTATACTGGAATTATATTATACCTTTATATAATTATAATTTCATTCCATTAAATTTGAAATAGAAATGAAAGTAGCGTTCATGCGTACGTACGGCTTACCATCTCCATGAACGGTGCATTTCATTTCTTACCTCTAAATGTTATGTAATATTATAAATGAATGTATACACTGGATATATATGATATATATGATATATACATCATGAATATAATTATGGAGATAATGGATATTCTACCACATAAACAACTTGTAATTATAAGAAGTTTATTGTTGACTCATGTACCAAAGATCGACAAAACGACCGTTATTAACTTAAATGACTACATAATTTTCGTAACATTGTAATAAGTTATATAAAAGGGATAATGAAATTAAAAAAGGTTATTAAGAAAGTAGATAATAACTTTATTTTATTATTCATGAGGTTAATGAACGGTCGAGTCACGTCGGACACAAGGTAAGGGAATTTCTTAACCTAATTTCCATTATTTGGGTTAATCTCCTACTTTCAAATTATGTTATGATATTATTATGTCCTATCTTGTATTTGTAGTTTCTTTATGTGTACTTATATTGAATAAACATAATAGATCTATTTTATTTAAAAAAATGATCTTGTTAAGGACTTCGTCTCAATCTCCTTTCATTGAGGCATATTTTGTTTTATACACAACTTTCTTTTATACGGTGTATAAACCCCTTTTACTTTTACGATTATTCAAAAGGAATATTTTTTATACGAAGAATTTTACTAAACTACAAAAAGGAATGTTTTTATTTCCGTACATATGCGGAGACAACGACTTCTCTACCGCCGTGACCATTATTTGAGTTTCGGCTTCCTCTATAAGCCATAACTTTTTTAAATGAAAAATAAATACAATGTTTTAATTTTCTTTTATTTTGGTATTGAAAATGGTTTTGAAAGTGTTTTTATTATATCAATGTGTTGTATTGATATCTTGTGATTGAAATGTGGAAATTTTATGTTTCCTTTATGCATGTTTTATGTGATACGATTATGTTATGGTTTATGATATGTTTAAACCTGTTCATATGAGGAATGCATTGGACTTAATAAGTGATGGGTGGAGCCCGCTATAGCTCCTTGATGCATCGGTAGGTATCATGGGACAAACTAGTGTCTTGGCACGAGGCCTTGAAAAAATCTTATTTGTGGTCTTGGCACGAGGCCTTTGCTACGTGGTTATGATAGTCTGGCATTATGCATTCCATCATTATGAAAGTGGTTATTGATATTGAATGTGATTATTCGACTAGTATAATATCCATGTGAGTAGGTAAATTGAATTATTTAATTTTTTGCCATATTATGCTGAAGTTCAAGTTTAAAAAGGCTTTTGTTTTAGTTATACATTGCCTTAAATGTTAATGTTTATTTATAAAAGCTTCCACAATATTGTTATCCTTATTGAGCATCTGAGATCCCCCATTTCAATGTTTTAATATTTTCTAGGATTTGAAGAAGTATTTTATGAATGACCTACAGGGATAGTCAGAAGAGGATATGAGTGTGGACTATGGAGACTTTGTTATTGTATTTTTTCTCTTTATGATGTAATGTAACATTTATGAATGTATCTAGTGTTTCTAAGGCTACTAAACTAATCTGTCTTTCGAGACATGATATTTTGTGATCATTACAATGTTACGAAGTAACACACCGATTCTGGGTAGCTGGGGTCGGGGCGTTACAATTCATGAATCCTCCTAAGCTAACCCAATTGAGTCTTGATTTTTCCATCATTTTTCCAACATTAAATCAAGTGGTTCCATCAAAATACATATCGCATGTTCAGGGAGTGTCATGGGCATAAAATACCTCCTTATATAGATGATCATTATCAACCAATATATTCTCCGGGGCAGGATGTACTACGAGAAAACCAATTAGGGATTTCCCTTTCACATATTTCAATGATATGAATTGAATTTCATATTGTTATAGAATGACCACCCATCAAGCCAAGTTCCTAGTTAACATAAGAGGTAAAATTATGTACTTCAGTAGATCAATATGAGATACTATATGGAATTCTTGGTCCTATAAGTAATTCTTATGCTATTCCACTACAAAGATGACAACAAGATTGTTCTTCTGAACATCAGAGTATCATGTCTCATTAATTTCTA
Source organism: Viscum album (assembly GCA_963277665.1). Lineage (NCBI taxonomy): Eukaryota > Viridiplantae > Streptophyta > Magnoliopsida > Santalales > Viscaceae > Viscum > Viscum album. Next base: position 1,479,355,755 of record OY728166.1, read on the forward strand.
TTGTTCGGATGAGGTAGTAGATATTGTTCTTGATCCCCAAAAAAAATTATATGTGAGGAGGGATCCTAGTGACCATTCCATGGAGACCACATACATGAAGAGTTGACTCCCTTCCATTAAAGACATCAAAACCATTGGGTGTAGTAGATACTTATTGTGGCTTTTGAAGGCTTCTTGGACGTTCCCATCCCATTGGTAAGAGATTATCTAATTAATTTTCCTAGTGAATGTGAGAGAATTTATGGTTATGTTTTTTATGAAACACTGAATTTAGGTGAGGTTACCTAGGTCCCGCCTCAATTAATTGTGATTTATGGGGGTTACATTGCTAAAATTTCTCTAGGATTTTTCTGGGTCAACATTGATTCCATTTTGGGGTACCAAAAATCCAAGGAACTTTCCAAATGTTACCCAAAATACATATTTTAGTGGATTTATCTACATACTATGATGAGGAATATTTTCGAAGTCTTTTTGGAGATTTGTGAAGTGACCACATCACTGTCAAGATTTGACAACTAGGTTGTCGACATAACATTTAACTATTCTTTAGAAGAATGGATTAAATATATGATGCATGGATTAATGATAAGTGGAAATATAGTTATTTAAGAGAATGGGAATGAATTGACAGAAAAATATCCCATAAGGTGATATAAAGGTAGTGGATTCCTCATCTTTAGGGGCCATTTTTATCTAATTATACCCCGAATACCTATCCATGAAGGAAAGGTCTTGGAAGCCAATAGTTACATCAATCAAGTGTTCTGTGATCGGCATTGGGAATTCTATTGAGTTAATAAAATTTCCTTATGACTTTTCCATTGATTTATGTTTTGAAAATCACAAACACATTTTCCTAAGGAAAATTATCTTCTTCTAAGAATAATTTTCTCAAGGAAAATTTTCTTCCTCTAAGAAAAGTTTTAACTTCACCTTTGGTTTTCATTTACTTTACTAATGTTTCTTAATCCATGACTAAACATTGTTTTGTTATTTCAATAATTGGATCCTTACCTATGTAATAACATTACAGTTTCTTAGACTCTGAATTCTCCAAAATTCAGACATCAAATTCTCTAAAATTTAGACTCTGAATTATCTGAAATTCAAACTCTGAATTATCTGAAATTCAGACTCCAAATTCTCTAAAATTAAAACTCTGAAGTCTCTGAAATTTGGAACCTTAATTTTATGACATTAAGACTCTAAATTCATTAAAATTGAGAATCTGGATTCACTAGAATTCAGACACTGAATTCCTCATAATTTATACTCTAAATTCCTCAGAATTCCCACTCTGAATTCCTTATAATTCAGACTCTAAATTACTCAAAATTCAGACTCCAAATTCATTGTTAAATAGAACCCGAATATCATTTTTTATAGCCTTAGTTTTTCACTTCCTTAAAAATGTGATTAAATGTTTTCTTTATAGTCATTTAATTTCCTTAATGTATTTTTCTAAATCTATCAGATCCTATTTTACATAAGTTTCTTAAACCAAATATTTTTTTTCTTATATGATACAATTTACTTATATATAATTTTGTTATAATAAAACAATGTCATATAATCTGTTTCTAACTAACTGTTGGCTGAGTGACACCTATATAGGTCCTCTGAGATTCAAGAAAAAATATGACCATTGGAGGAGTAGACAACCATTGAATATTTTGACTATAAATATGAGTTCATTTCAACAATATCAATATCAAATGATGATCCTAGAGATTATGTTCTGTAAAGTGATTTATAGAGAGAGAAATACACTCATGATTTTTGAAATTTGTGAAAAAATTGTTCAACCATGAATAAATTTTTCATCTTTCTTAGCACGATTCCGATTAGCTGATCAATCGAGGGATTCCTGGGATAGTAAGACAGAGGTGCCGAATACCTTAAATTTCAAGGACTTCTGGGGATAAGAGATAGAGGTGCCTACTATCTTAAATTTTGAGTACATCATGGGATAAAAATATAGGAGTGCCAACTACCTTAAAGTTGGAGGTCTTTCTGGGATAACAAGATAGACTCTGAAACTTTTATCAATGGCTTACCCTAGTGTGGGAAAGACAAACTTAATTGAATGTATAAATCAGGGGACCTTTATCCAAGGTTGTTGGATAACCTTTTCTTTGGATTAAAATATATCTTATACCTATTTAATTGTTTTTGTTATAAGTTTCCTTTCAACATCAATTTTGTTAAATAAAGAAAGTATAAGTTTCTTGTAATTTTTTATACTTATATACTTTGATAAATGGGATTCTATATGCTTTAAGGTATAATATTTTCCTAAGATAAATGTGCTTATGTTTCATTAAGATAATCTTGTTTAAGTTTAGGTTCTTTATAGTTGGATCTGGGCCCTTATAATTATTCCTTCGTTTAAAAACCAGAAAAAGGTATGTGAATTCACCTAGTATAACTTTTTTAAACAATGATTTTTAATTATAAAAAATAATGTTTTTAAAACTGCAATCCGCCCCACCCACTCTTGTAATTGAGCATCTACATCGTTATTTTGATCCTAAAAAGTCTTCCTTTAAGGAGTATTGATGATGATCTTTGAAATTGATGCCATAAATAATCGTCACATTATTTTTATTGATGGGGATGATATTGGAAATCCATCCTGGGTATTGTACTTCTCAAAAAATGTTGTCTTTGATAATCTTGTCAACTTCTACCTCTACATCGGTGGATTGAGATGGGAATATCCTCATATATTTTTTCTTGAATCCTTGATTATATTTAGGTTATCAAAGATGATTCATGGACAAATTTGGTTTCAGTATAGGAATTCATGTATAGTTCGAAGTGAAAATATTTTTGTGTTTCTTTAGATATGAAATGTACATCTCTACCTCTTTGAGGGTCACAGTGGCACAAATCAATATAGGATGAAAATCCTCTTTTGTTTCCAGATTGTTTTGCTGGAACTCATTGATGGTGGTGGATACAGATTCCTTGAATGTGGGAGTGGCTTTCTTTAGGTCATCCTCATATTCTTCCACCACATAGTCTATGGATACATTTTCAGACGAAGTCATAAATCTATGGGATTCTATATCACTTCCTAGGTGAGAGAGGCCCTGATAAGAGACATTATTGTCCCCTATTTCCTACGTTATTGCATATTGATGATGGAGATGACTATATTTTACACTTTCATCTGGGATAGAAGGGTATTAGACATGTAGCACTAGGTCAATTGCCTCAACTAGATTTATCTGGAGGAAATATTTTTTGGAGCATACTCCAAGGATATGCATGGGTGGTCCCCAAGATTTTAGTGGCTACAACCTATATATCATCTTCCACCATTGGTTATTTTCCTCCCCTTTTTTAGAATCTTTCATCAGTATATGTGGATTATGAAGTCACGAAGGGGGGACTATCACCATATAGTACACCGACCTTTCCATCGATGGGGTATTTTACAAACTGATAGAATGTTGATGTTACTGCCCAGTGGATACAGATATAGGGCCTTCCAAGAATAACATTATTTGTGTAATCTTGCTCGATAAGAATAAAATAAACATCAAATGTGAGATCCCCAAATTGAGATTTGATCTTGATGTTCTCGATAGGTATTTTATCATGCTTATCAAACCCTTGAATGTCCATATTTGTGGGACATATACCCCCTTCACTATATCCCAAATGTAGAAGGGAAAAAACTGGGATGAGGTTGATCTTAGAACCATTATCAATAAGATCCCTTTGGATATCGAAATTATTTATCCCGTCCAAAACATAAAGGGGCCTCATGCTCCCTTGGTTGAACTATTATTGATCCTTGTTAATGAACGAGATGATGACATGGAATTCTGATGGAATAGTCTCCACTTTATAAACCTTGGCTACATTGAATTATATCTCAAACACCTATGGGATATAGATAGATTCAAAGAGTGCCTCCATGAGTTTTTTTGGAAATTTGGAGTGAATCTTGGATTGATAGATTGAATGGGAAAACTGCCATCTATTTTAGAATGTCATACTTTTGCGCAAGAGGCCAACGCTTCCCAAGGTGGGCCTGCTCCTTAAAGTGTTGCTCAGTAGCCATGGAATTTGAGGTGGATAGTCCTGGTTGTTTTTTAGTGGTATTGGGAGCATCTAATTCCGGTTGAACATGTCATGAAGACCTTCCCTATTGCATTGGATGATTGGATAATCAAACCCCCAAAGGCGGTCATGAAAGACACCTTGGTGCAGATGACTGCTAGAGGGTTATGTGACACTTCCATTTATTTGATGGGATTTATGGAGTTCTTTATCATGGGTATCAGTTGTATATATGTTCTTAGTGGGGGTGTGAATGAAATATTTAGTCTGAACACACCTGTTCTATCCCCTATATCCTTAGTTCCAATGCATAAAACCTCCCATTCCTCAATTGTGTATGGGAAACTCATATTCTGATAAATATTCAGCATCAAAGAAGGGGTATTTTAGGTGTATCACATTTATAAAAACAAATATGAGCTCTTTCTATGAAGATTACGTTTAGTGGGGGTGGTTCCAGTGCTTCATATATTGCAGGGAAGAAATCTGTAATAGTCAGAGCTCATGGTAGTGAAAAATACAATTCCTCCCCCTCTATTTCTTATTGATTTTGATGGTTGTTCCCATGTTGGGAGGCATGTATAATGTTAAATACTTTATTTTTGGAGCTATTATGGTTCTACATAACTGTGCTATTAGGTTGGCATGTGATTGGTCAACTATTTTCTGAGTCATCCAATTTCTGAAACTTTCTGCTTGCACCTGGCTGAAACTTTCTTCCAATCACTCTCTTCTTCAGACCGATCAATGGTTATGCAGGACACCCACTCTGATGAGTAATATAACATGACATGTCTATAATTAACGATGAATTGAATTACATATTTAAATTTTAAATAGTATTAGATATTATTTACCAACATTACATGGAAAAGGAGGTAGTTGGGATCATCAGTGAGGTTGGCTACATCAGGCTTCCTGGGCTACGATAGCTTGAAAATGTTATTGTCCACGAATTAGAAGTAATAACTGGGGAGTTTTTCATTCTAGAAGGACCATTATTTATTCATCTGTTCTTTAAATCCATGGAGACTCTAATTTCTATATACTTTTGGATGAGGGTGATTGTAGACGCCGGAAAAGTCCGTTGCTCCCAAACGAAGCTCCGGATGCGGAAAGCGAGGTCATATTTGGAGTCGGAAGGATGTTTCGGAGGGCCCGGAGGCCCTGCGCGGAATTTCAGAGGCACGCGCGCAAAGGTGATGTCCCGCGCGGAAAACCCCCGGGATGCGCGCAATGCGCCGGCTCGGCGCGCAATTCTGCGCGCCGCGGGTCCGCGCGACTCCCTTACGCGCCGCGCCCGATTCCGCGCCCGCGAGAAGAATTTCGCGCTCGCACCCTGGATTCCGCGCCCGGGGTTGCCTATAAATACAAGGCGACCCCCAACGTTTCAAAGGTTGCTGGAAGTCGAAACGTCTCCCGTGCGCGCAATTCAAGCCCTTCCGCGCGCAATGACGAACTTCAGGTAACCTCCTTTCCTTCGCGCAAGAAAGCCTCGGGGTCCGCCTTCGCGCGCAATCCCCGCTGGCTCCTTTCATTTGAATAAACACTCACCCTAAGGCCTTTGCGCGCAAAAGAGCCCGCTTGCGCGCAATTGCCCCGGGGTGCGCGCAATCCGGCCTGATTGCGCGCACCCCCCCTTCTTTCAAGTGGCCATTCGTTAAAGAATGAGCCGTTGCCCCCGCGCGCTATCCGAAGCCCGGTGTGAGCAATCTCAAGCATCCGCGCGCAAGGCGCTGGCCCAATTGCGCGCCAGCCGCCCCGATTGCGCGCCGGCCCGCAGTATTGCGCGCAAAGCTTCCTTTTTGCGCGCAATCTGCCAGGGTCGTCCCCGTTGACCTCCTAAGGTTACCCGCCTGTGTGGCACCCGATGATTCTCATCCCGGGTGCCCGCACCGTGCGTTGTCTTCCCGTGCGGCCCTCCAGGCTTGCGCGAAGTGACACGCACCTATGTCCAGCATGACGTTAAACTGCATATATGTCCAGCATGACGTTAAACTGCATATATGTCCAGCATGACGTTAAACTGCATATATGTCCAGCATGACGTTAAACTGCATACTCGTCCAGCATGACGTTAAACTGCATATACGTCCTGCACGACGTTAAACTGTACATCGTCCGCGCTGCAAGACGTTAAACTGCCAAGTGCTTCGTCCGGCAACCTATGCCCAGCATGACGTTAAACTGCACACCCGTCCAAGCTGCACGACGTTAAACTGCCTAGCCCCCATCGTCCGTGCTGCAAGACGTTAAACTGCCAAGTGCCTCGTCCTCAACACATGACGTTAAACTGTACTTCGTCTGGCAAGACGCTAAACCGTCCGCAACCTGATCCCGTGCTCCGCACGCAGGGTCTCCCCCGGTTTGGACGTGGCCCCCACCCGCTCGTCTCTGCAGGGATGTCGGGATTGTCCCCCTTTTGGGACGATTTAATGGGAGTGGCTTTTCCCTACGGGGGCAGGGTATTACAAACCCCTAGTTTCTCGTGGGAGGCTGCACATGTGTATCTCCATTGCACCTCCCCACTGCCGAAGCCAGTAGAGGGTCTGACTGGGATCGAGGTGTCTTTTTCTTTCGGTCCAAGTCCCTTCCAACTGAGTTTTGCAGTATCCGGGCTGCCCCAAGTGCGTAAGTCCTGACAGAATGAACTACGTGGACTTTGATCCCTTTCTTCTATACAGGGTACGTAGGAAGCCTCCCTGAGGTCCAAGCCCACCACCTGGTCGTCCCGGTCGTATTTACGTCGGTTCGTCCATCAGTGGACCCCTCCAGGGTTCACGCTTGCGTTGATTCACCTATGAATCCGCCCCTGTGGGAGACCGCCCGTGTGTATCTCCACGGTGGCTCCCCACAGCCCCCCTTTTCCATTTCCCCTTTTATCGTCCAGCATGACGTGAAACTGTGATCCACCCGGCCGTTCCATCCCCCTCCGTGCGAGGTGGTTCGGTTCAATCCTCCGCCCGGCGGCCTCGACCTCTTCGTGAGTCGGCTTGCCGACGTCCAGCATGACGTTAAACTGTATGCCCGAACTACGTTGACTTTGATCCGTGTTAACGCGCGGTACGTAGGAAGCCCCTCTGGGGTCCAAGCTCTTTACTCCATCATCCACCCTGATCCTTACCCGGGCCGCCACATCCCGGTGGGGTCATGCCACTTCACTTCACTCCACGTTACTTGGGAAGCCGCCCATGTGCTGGCCCCAGCGTCGGAGGTTCCCCGCAAGGGGTTCTGTCATCTGATCCACTTTTCGTGTTGATCGGTCCGATGCCGTCCCCGCTGGACGTTAAACTCGCGGCATACCCCGTGTTAAACACGGGAAGCTGAGGAAAACCTCAGGTGACACAGTTCCCCGCACCTAGTACGGGATGCCTCAGGCCATCGTGCCTTCGAGAAGCCCTATTAGGGACGGAAGACAGACGTGCAGAGCCGCAGTGTTACAACACGCCCCCAGCACCCAGAGCCACCCGGCCTTCTCACCGCAGGTTGCTGCCCCGCCCAGACTCCTTGGAACGTCCGGGCGGAAGCAGCGTAATTAACCGGTGTCCATGAAGATATGGCGCCGGGAACGAGATTCACGAACATTCTTAAGTCTATGAGGGAGACCCGGATTAGGCGACAAGTTCCGAGGAGACGTCCAAGGAAGGAGAAGCCGACATCCCATCATCCCGGTTTCGATCAAGGAGCAGACGCCCCTGAATAAGGGACGGATGCCGCCCGCCCTTGGAAAGCGGGACTGCGGGACCACAAGCCGCGCGCCCATCCCCTCGGGTTGACGGGTGCACGCGCGAACGCGTCCTGGCGGAACAGCGTAACCCGACGCACATCCGCACCGAAACAGAAAAATGGTGAACCCGACGTGAATCTCTTCTCCTCGATACGAAGACCGATGGCTTTCAGAGGTGTTGGAAGACCGGCGTGTTGCCCGGCCAAGCATTCAGTCTTACCCGCCAGGGGCTGGGGAGGGGACATCGGGCACTCCGTCTCGCAACGTCGAGGGTCTGGGTTCCCCCCCACCGATGATGGTATTGGGTACGCTTCGGTTAACACCGTCGAGCTGGTAAATCCCTTTTCGGTTCCCGACGTTGAAGAACACCAGGTGGACCTCCCTAGCGTCCCCGGTCGTCGCCACCGTCGGAAGAACCGCAGCAGCAGGAGTCGCCGGGGCACAGCCGTCGGTACCTCCGGCCAGGCCGTGCACGCCACTGAGACTAGGCGGCAGGCTCAAGATCGAGCTCAACGTACGCAGGCTCCCCATCCGGGGATGACGGATTCGCCTCCGCCACTGTTTGTGGTATGGGACCGGGCAGAACCGCCTCAGCCGCGTCGCGACCAGCTCCGCCCTGCCACAAGTCCATCCCGGCCTCCTGACTCCAGTACGGTGACCATTTCCCGGACTGCGACCAGTGAACAGCGAGATGCGCCAAGTACCAGTCGGCCGCCGATCCAACCGGTAAGGCCCGTCATGCCACCAACCGCAGAGCAATCTCCTGCAACCAGGAGCTCGCGCTTGGCCAAAAAGTATGATGTCCTGAAGCACTTGGCCGACATCCCAGCAAGGCTCTCCATCCTTGAGGCTCTGCGCATGTCATCTGAGATGCGCGAGGCACTCGCTGAAGCCCTGAAGAGCCCCCTCCAGTTCGAGACAGAGGTTGCGGCTGCAGAGGCCTTCCACGCCGAAACGATCGAGGACGCCGAATGTCAGGCAGTTATCTCGTTCTCTGGTAAGGATGAGGACCCTCCTATACAGGGACACATCCGTCCGCTGTATGTCACTGGCCAGTTCAATGGCCTTGAAGTCCGGCGTTGTCTTGTCGACACGGGGTCCGGGATTAATCTGATTCCAACTCGGACGCTCCGGAGATTGGGGTTGTCTGAGGATGACTTGATTCCCTCCGACCTCAGGATCCAGGGGTACGACCGCACCGAGCAAACCCCGGTCGGCAAGATACGTTTGAAGACCCAGTTCGGTGACTTGGTTGCCAACACCGAATTCATGGTAGTCTCTCAGGACACTGCGTATAACGCATTGATGGGCAGGCCATGGCTTCACCTTCATGCGGCGGTTCCCTCGTCATACCACCAATGCCTCAAATACTCCCTTAATGGTCGAGTAGGCGTGCTTCAAGGAGATGCCTCTCCTTTTGCCTCATGTGAAGCCCGCTATCTGGACGCGGACTATTACAAGAGCAAGGATAAGCAGATCCTGGCAGGTGAGGTTGAGCCTGTCACTGTTGCAAGCGATCCCTGGGCAAGTCTGGATGACGCTTACGTCCTCCCGATTCACCGGTTGGACGTCGCCATGGTCTTGACGGTCCGCGAGTCTCCTGATGAGACGGCCGCGACCGCCCGCGCCAGCACCAGTGGCCCAGTAGGATCTGGTAGCCCCAATGCAGTTTCCAACGCAGTCTCTCCCGTGGATGATCCCTCCCCGAGTGGAGAGGGTATGGAAGACGCACCCCCAGCCTTTGAGGAGGGCGTCCCCGCCACGGTCGATGAGTTAATACAGGTGAACCTTGGAACCGAGGCCGATCCAAGACCCACGTTGGTTAGTGCCGCCATGCCCTCTGAGGAGCGGCAGCAGTACGTGGACTTTCTCAGGCAGCACCGTGATGTGTTCGCTTGGGGCTATGACGAGATGCCGGGGCTAGATCCTCAGGTAGCCGTCCACCGCCTAGGTCTCCCGGCGAACCATCGCGGGTTCAAGCAGCCTCCCAGGAAAATGCACCCATCCCATGGTGCCATGGTTGAGGCCGAAGTTGACAAGCTTATCAAAGCCAACTTCGTGAGGGAAGTTCAGTACCCCAAATGGCTGGCCAACATTGTGCCGGTCAGGAAGAAGAACGGGCAGATTAGAGTCTGCATCGACTTCCGCGATCTCAACCGCCACTGTCCGAAGGATGATTTTCCCCTTCCAGTGACAGAGCTGTTGATTGATGCCACAGCAGGGTTCCAAGCCCTCTCCTTCATGGATGGATACTCCGGATACAACCAAATTCGGATGGCCCCTGAGGATGAGGAGTTCACTGCCTTCAGGGCCCCCCAAGGTACCTTTTGCTACCGGGTCATGCCCTTCGGCCTGAAGAATGCAGGTGCCACCTATCAACGGGCGATGCACCGCATATTCAAGCCAATCCTCGGCACACTGGTGGAATGCTACGTCGACGACTTGGTTGTCAAATCGCGCCAGCGTCAGGACCATCTCAAAGATCTTGAGAAAGTGTTCAGCTTCCTCCGGTCTCGCTGCCTGAAGATGAACCCGTTGAAGTGTGCCTTTGGGGTCACCTCCGGAAAGTTCCTTGGATTTGTGGTAAGATACCGGGGTATTGAGATCGACCCAGAGAAAATCAGGGCGATTAGCCAGATGCCTCCCCCGGGTACCGTCCGGGAACTGCAAGGGTTCCAAGGCCACTTAGCCTATATACGCCGATTCATCGCGAATCTGGCCGGCAAGTGTAAGCCCTTTTCTCGGCTTATGAAGAAGGGTGTCACCTATGTATGGGATAAAGAGTGTCAGACCGCTTTCGAGGAAATCAAGCAGTACCTGCTTCAACCTCCGGTCCTGATGCCGCCCGTATCCGGAAAGCCGCTGGTCCTTTATGTGACCGCCCTGGAACGGTCCCTGGGTGCCCTTCTCGCCCAGAAGAACAACGAGGGAACAGAGAATAGCCTCTATTACCTCAGTCGCATGCTCCTCGATGCGGAGGTTAGGTATTCCCCCATCGAGAAGAGCTGCCTGGCGCTCGTATTTGCCGTACAGAAATTACGGCACTACTTGCAGCACCATGAGGTACAGTTGGTTTCTCGGGTAGACCCGTTGAAATATATCCTGAGCCGACCTATGTTGACTGGCCGTCTAGCGCGGTGGGCTGTGATTCTCCAGCAGTTCGACATCAGGTATGTGTCTCAGAAGGCCATCAAAGGGCAAGCGTTGGCAGACTTTCTGGCCGCTCACCCGACCTCCGCGGATCAGCCGCTGGATCTAGGCTTTCCTGATGAGACCATTCTCTCGGTTGATCGAGCCGATCCATGCTGGCAGATGCACTTTGACGGTGCCTCCCGGAGCCCCACCGGTAGAAGACTCGATAATCCTAAGCTCAATAGAGTGGGCTTGGGCATCGTCTTCATTACCCCGGAGCGAGCCGTGCTGCCATACTCTTTCTTGTTGTCAGAGGGCTGTACCAACAATGAGGCGGAATACCATGCCCTCATCACCGGCCTCGAGTTAGCTCTCGAGATCGACGTGCCCCATCTGTGTGTGAAAGGGGACTCCGAGCTGGTCATTAAGCAGATCAATGGCGACTATGTTGTCAGGAAGCCGGAACTTGTGCCATTGTTGGAGTGCACCCTCCTTCTGATGGCCCGGTTCCCTTCTCGGCCAGAAATTGTCCATATTCCCCGGTCGCAGAACGGTCGAGCAGATGCTTTGGCCAGCCTGGCTGCGTCACTTGCGGAACCTGAACAGGACAACCTGATCGTCCGCGTGACGCGCCGCAGGCTCATCGCTCCCGTTATCCCGGAAGAAGATCGCGGCCCGTTGGTAAGTAATCTCACCACGGTTGCCCCTATGCCCGGAGCCCCGAGTACCCCAGATATAGCAGTCGGATCAGCCCCTGATTGGAGGACGCCTTTGGTTGAGTACCTCCAACATGGCATTCTTCCGTCAGATCGGGCCGAGCGCGAGCGAGTTCGACGCCGCGCATCGCAGTTCGTCCTCCAGAGCAGTCCCGGCCTGGAGCAGATCCTCTACAAACGCGGATTTGATGGTGTTCTCCTCCGTTGCCTTCAGGGAGTTGAGATCCCACGAGTCATGCAAGAGGTTCATGCTGGTTCATGCGGCGCCCACCAAACTGGGCCGAAGCTGTCCCACCAGATTCGGAGGTTGGGATACTTCTGGCCCTCTATGATCCATGACTGCATCGAGTACGCCAGGAGGTGCCATGCGTGCCAGGTTCACGCGAACTTTGTGCATCGGCCGCCGGAGCCTCTCCATACCACAAGGTATTCCTGGCCCTTTGCAGTCTGGGGACTGGACGTTGTGGGACCTTACCCGCCGGCGACAGCTCGCCAGTGCCGGTTCATTCTGACCGCCACGGACTTCTTCTCCAAATGGGCAGAAGCGATTCCGCTCAGAGAGGTCAAATCCTGTTCGATCGCTGACTTCGTGACCTCCAACATCATCTATCGATTTGGAGTGCCTCACGCTATCCTCACGGATAACGGAACCAATTTCCGAGCAGCCGAGTTGAAGAAGTTGTACGCCAAGTATAACATCCGCTCGAACCATACATCTCGCTATCATGCGCAGGCGAATGGACAGATCGAGGCGTTTAACAAAACCCTCTCTAACATTCTGCAAAAGATGGTTGGTCAGAACAAGAAAAGTTGGCCGGACAAGCTCCCCAACGCCCTCTGGGCTTATCGGACGACGACTCGCAATTCCACCCAGATGACCCCTTATTCCCTGGTGTATGGAGCTGAGGCCGTCCTGCCCATCGAGATCCAGTTACCGTCCTTGCGCACTGCGGTCTACGACCAGCAAGCGCCAGACAGAGTTGCTGAAGCCCGTCTAGTCGAGTTGGAAGCACTGGATGAGAATAGACTTCGCGCTTTGCACAACTTGGAGAGGCATCAAAGCAGGATGGCTCGAGCTTTCAATAAGAAGGTTCGCCTCCGCTCCTTCCTACAGGGTGATCTAGTGCTAGCCCTAAGAGCACCGATGATCCCCGGCAGGAAGCCGCCCAAGTTGGAGCCCAAGTGGGAGGGACCTTTTGTTGTCCACAAGGTCTATCCCAATGGCGCGTACTCCCTAGCGACTATGGATGGTGAGCGTGTCACTCCTCCCACCAACGCTAGGTTCCTCAAGCAATACTTTTCCTGAGTGTCACCACGTCCTGCACGACGTTAAACTGCATTCGTCCAGGCTACAAGACGTTAAACTGTTTAGCATTCGTCCGCGCTGCAAGACGTTAAACTGCCAAGTGCTTCGTCCCGCATGACGCTAAACTGCACTACGTCCGAGCTACAAGACGTTAAACTGTTCAGCATTCGTCCTGCATGACGTTAAACTGCCTCTCCAGAACTACGTATGGCTTGATTCCCATCCTTATGGGATACGTAGGACCGCCTGAACCCTCGTGTTTCAGGCCCAGCCCCATCCTTCGGGAATTTCCATCCCATCTCGGGCCCTTGGCCCAGTTGCCCCGGGGTGTGCGGCGTATGGTGTGAGTGCGGGGCTATGCCCTCATTCACGACGGTTTGTTCGTCACGCTGTACGCCCCCCTCCACGTTTGGGGATGCCTTCTGCTCCCCCCTTCTTTTTTCCTCATCGTCCTGCATGACGTTAAACTGCACTTCAAGAACTACGTATGGCTTGATTCCCATCCTTATGGGATACGTAGGACCGCCTGGACATCATGTTTCAGGCCCAGCCCCATTTCCCGGGAATCCCTATCCCGCGTTGGGCCTCTGGCCCCAGTTCCCCTCCTTTTTGTGCGAGGCGTATCGCGTGAGCGGGGGATTATGTCCTCATTCGCGTCGGTCTACTGGCCGCGCCGTACGCCTCCCCCGTGTGTGGGACTACCTCACACCCCTCATCGTCCTGCATGACGTTAAACTGCCTTTCCAGAACTACGTATGGCTTGATTCCCATCCTTATGGGATACGTAGGACCGCCTGGACGCTTGTGTCTCAGGTCCAGCCCCGTCTCTTGGTTGATCACGGGGACCTGCCCCCCTTCGGTTGCTCTCAGGGTGAGTCCTCCGACCCTTTCCGGAGATCTGTTAACATGTTTTGGGGTGCTTCGGTCTATGACTCGTAGTGTCAGATTCAATCCCGACAAGTCCTGTGTTGCTTGTCAGGCCTCGCGCTTCCTCTTGTTCGAGCCTTCACTCAAAGGGATCCTCGTTAGCGGTTTGGGTACGATGCCTCAGTGCTCTCCCACCGCTCCGGGTCGATTTACCGGCGGGTCTTGGGCCGCAAATCGATATGAATCCTGCGATTGAGCGGTTGATGCTCGTTTGCTTGCCCCGTCTTAGGCTGACGCGATCGGATGTTGTGTTGCGAATGCGTCAGCAACGTCCTTGATCGCCATGTCAGCTCTCTCGGGCTCTGAACATTGGTTGCGCAGTCCTCATCACACTCCGCCTTTGTGCGTTGTAGTGGGATCTTGACACTCTCTTCATACCGACCTCCGGTACGCCTCTACACGTTAGGCAGACCAACCAGGGTAATGATGTCGTTCGAGGCTCCCATGATCTGAGCACCAAGGATATATGCAGATATCCTCCCTAAGGGCCATGCGTAGCTGGACCCTCGTCCCCATAAGGAGGAGGGAGTCGCCCGAACAATTGCGTTCTGGGCCCAGTATATCTGGAGGCTAGCATCTCTGCCCCTCGGGTGATGGACATACGCAGACCCCCATCCCAAGACTCTTCTCCTGGAATCGTGCGTGACCGCAGGGCTGGGTATGCTCCCACCTCCGCCGTGTCCGCCGTACCGCGGTAAGCGGATTCCTCCATGGTCCGAACCACACGACCTTAAACTGTGTTGTCTGGTCCTACCACACGACCGTAAACTGTGATCGTCTTGGCCGCCCGACGAGAAACGGCACTGCATCGTGATGTCCTCCTCAGGGGACACTCATGTTGGGCGCTGGTTAATGACCACGCCATTCATCAATGCCTTCCATGGCTTGATTATTGTGGCGACGCCAGAGATTTCTCAATCACGGGCATGTCGCCGCACAAAGAAAAACCATTCATCTTTAAGGACAAACAAGAAATATCAAATGCCGCTCCTTTTGTGTGCGAGGGTCAGACCCGCACTCTTCCCCGCGCTGGTGCCCGATTGTGTTGCACCGCGCTTCAAGAACTACGTGCGGCTTGATTCCCATCCTTATGGGATACGTAGGAACGCCCGGATGTTTGAAACTTCGGGTCCAGCCCCCCACCTCTTAGAGATTCCCCCTTCTCTGGGGAATCCGCCGCCTTCAGGTCACCCTCAAGGCGTGTTCCCCGACCCCTTGCCGTGGTCCACCGGTGTCAAGAGTACTCTGGTTTATTGCCAGGAGGGTCAGGATCCTCTTGGTCAGGTTTCCTCCACTTTTCAGGCTTCGTGCTCCCTTTCATTCGGACCCATCGTCTACGCCCTGGGTGGAGCCCCCGTGAACGGTTCGGACACAATGCCTCAGTGCTCTCCCACCGACTCGGGCCGGTACCCCCAATGGCCTCGGGCAGCAAATCGATATAAATCCTGCGATTGAGCGGTCGATGCTCGTTTGCTGCCTCATTCCACCAACGGTTGGTGCGATGTTGATGCTGCTTTTCCGCCACGGTCGGCAGTATTCTCATATCGTCACACCGGTGCTCCCGGTCCTCGAGTGAATGGCCGCATGATTCACATTTTCCACCTCCCATTCTGACCAGGCGAAACCTCGACACTCTTGACACTATCCCTCAGTGCATCTTCGCATATCCAGGGGATATGACCACGATGTGGCGTGCTTTGAGCCCTTATGGTCCGAGCTCTAAGACCTTAAACTAAGATCTCCCCTTATGGTCCGAGCTCTAAGACCTTAAACTAAGATCCCCCCTTTATGGTCCGAGCTCTAAGACCTTAAACTAAGATCTCCCCTTATGGTCCGAGCTCTAAGACCTTAAACTAAGATCCCCCCTTTATGGTCCGAGCTCTAAGACCTTAAACTAAGATCTCCCCTTATGGTCCGAGCTCTAAGACCTTAAACTAAGATCCCCCCTTTATGGTCCGAGCTCTAAGACCTTAAACTAAGATCTCCCCTTCTGGTCCGAGCTCTAAGACCTTAAACTAAGATCTAGCCCTTATGGTCCGAGCTCTAAGACCTTAAACTAAGATCCTCTAGCCCTTATGGTCCGAGCTCTAAGACCTTAAACTAAGATCCTCCACCTTTATGGTCCGAGCTCTAAGACCTTAAACTAAGATCCAGCCCTTATGGTCCGAGCTCTAAGACCCTAAACTAAGATCTACCCCAAATGGGGTCCTACGTCCTGCATGACGTTAAACTGCACTCACAGAACTACGTATGGCTTGATCTCCAGCCTGATGGAGTACGTAGGAACGCCCGGGCATTTCGACTCGGGTCCAGCCTCAGGGATCGTTAAGTCCCGCCCCTCCTCGTCGCCGGCCGTCTGGCCTGACTTCGGGTAGAGTGGTGCAGTTGTGATGTTCTCCCCGATTCAGCCCGGGATGCCCCATCGCAAGGATGGGAAGCGACGGTTTCCTCGTCAGAGAGGTGCTGTCTGAGAATTGAGGTGACTCACGGCCAGATTAGTGCATCCGCCTAATACGCTTCCCCCACGGTGGCGCAATTTTGAGAGCGTTGGATTCTGTCCGAACAAATCGTCACTTCGCCCCACGCTTCGCATGCCCTGTTGATCTGGATTTTCCACCCTTGTTCCTGAAGGAACCCCAAAGCGGTATTCATGATGACATGTGGTCCGCCTCCTGCAATATGAATGATGGCCTTTTTCGGTCCGTCTATTGCAGTTGTTATGGTCGATCCACTGTCCGCCTACCGTCTTGGGCATTTCCTGGAAGGCCGATCGTTGTGGATGTCTGGATTCGGGACACGCGATTCACCCTTTCTCATTTCCCTATGTTCGGATAAAATCTCAACGCCCCTAGCGTTGTCCCGCTCGTGTGTTGGAACAAGTTGGGGGACGATACATTGGTTAGGTCTGAGGTCTCCTTTCCCAAGAATGACCTCCCTCTTTTCTCCAGAAACCCAGGCCCAATTATGGATGCCTGATGCTTGGTTAACGCTCCCACGAGACAATTTGTGGTTGAGCATGTTAAACCAAAAGACGCAGATAAATATGGCGATTCGTACAAGTGGATCAAATATTAAGTAGCGGAAGCAAATGTTCTGGGAATGGTAAAAAACAGCCCTTAGGGATTAGCGTGCTGAATGAGTCTTTCTAATGCCGCTACCCTTTGGCTGGCGGCCTCCAGGGCTGCTTCTCGTTCTCTGCGTGCCCTCTCCTCGTCGGCGGTCGCAGCACGCAGTTCGTCAATCCTGGCCTGTGCACGCTCCCACTCGACTTGGAGTGTGACCATCTGTTGGCCCGCCTCCGTCAGCTGTACCTGAGCGTCGATCAGTTGTGCCGATAGTTGCTCCACAAGCTCGGTACATGCTGCGACGAAGGCCTCCTTCTCTGCCGCCTGCCCTTCGAGGCGCCGGACTTCCTGCTCTGCCGCGATGAGCGCCTGCGTGCTCTCCGACATGTCCCGACTTTGTGCGACGTCGGCACGCCGGCGGCTCTCGCGCATCTTCTCGGCCATGAAATCACGGACCGTCAGATGGAGGCGTTGAGCATCAGCTCCCCCGGCACACAGGAAGCGCAGCCAGGTCTGAAGTGATCCCATGCGCCCCAGCCATTCCGATGGGTCTCGCTTGAGGAAGCGCTGGATGCACTTCCACCCCCTGCGTCGCGTTACCCGGCTATCCTCGACCGCCTCCGCGTCCGAGTCATCCATCTCCTCTGGGTCAGCAGGCCGGTAGGCAGGGAAGGCAGCCAGCAGGTCTGCTGCAGGGTCCGCCCCTGGGAGGTCCTCACGAGGGAAAGGTTCCCCAACATCCGGGCAACCTTCTTCTCTCTCCCCAGCGGCGCTGACACCCTCGTCAGCCCCCAGCCTCTCTCCGGTGGCAGCACCGCCGACGTCCGCAGCCCCTTGATCAGCAGTTGGTGGGGCCGGCTCGGTTTGGGAAGCCTGTTCCGGAGCAGGCGGCATGTCCACCACTGGTCCACTCGTAGATGGCCCGGGTTCGGCAACCCGACGAGCCTCCGATGTTGAGATCACTGCGCAGGGCATGCCATGGTTAGTCACGGATCGTCAATGGCAAGCACCAGCAGTAAAGTAGGGAGACTTACGGGAGTTCGGAGCATCATCTTCCGCTACCCCGGTCGCCGCAGGAACAGTTGCAGCAGGGGACCCCTTAGCGCTTGTCAATTCGATAATGGGTGCCTGGCCCCCGCCTTGTCCTGCTGGCGCCTCCCCTACTCCTGTTGAGGACGCCTGACCGACGTCCGTGTGCTCCTGAGAAGGATGGAGAAACGGGTTAGAAGCTGCATAAGAGAATGGATGAAGCAAGTTGAGTAGGGATAGAAGCGGACCTCGAGGAGCTCAGTGACATCAACGTTGTCAGAGCCGGCCACCTCGCCGCTCTCCCGTGGGCTCCCCCGATGGGACCTTCCCTCGGAGCCTTCATCCTCCCCCGTCTCCTCCTCCTCCTCGGAGTCGTTACTGTCATCTTCTTCCGGCGGCATCTGTTCCGGAGCGGGCTCGAGACCGAGCATCACCTTCACCAGAAGGGATGGCTCCGCACGCTGACCACGTTGGCACGCGTACTCGTCCATGGCCGTCAGATATGCATATTGCCGGTTGAAGTCCACCCTGTCGGTGATCTGGAGGCGCCCGACCTCTGGCAGATAGATTCCTTCTCTGAGTATCTTTCGCCAGATGACGTCGGTCCCCAGTGACTGCCGCAGGGTCATCCAGGCCGACCACAGCGCCGGGAAGACTGCATCGTGGGAGGGTTCGAGCAGACGTCTCACCTGCTTCCCGGGCCGCTCCTCGACCGCCGCATGTGCCCCCTCTCTGGGCGCCGAGGTCGTGGCGGCAGCCTGCGATGCGCCCGCCGCCGAAGTCCCTGCCCGCGCCGGCTCCGCTGCTTGGCGCGCCTCCGTTCTCCCCCGTGTGGCGGCGCCTCGCCTCCTTCCTTGACGCCCGGTCTCCGCACGGGTAGCCTCGAGCCGCCGAACTAGCTTCCGCAAGAGCCCCTCAGGGTACGCGATGGCCCAGTGTTCGGCGTACTCGGTTGCCAAGCCTGCGTTAACTCCGGTAGGAGGGAGGGTGATGACGTCGCCAGAGCCGAAGGCGACGAACATCAGCCACATCTGGCGAAGGACGCCGGGGTTCGTCTCCTCCCGGACAGCAGTGAATACCCTCTTCGGCATCCGCTGAAGGCACCCGAACTGCCTGGCGAACCGGGTCGGCACGTAAGGCTCGCAGATCACCTTCCCGTCGATCCGAGCCACGAGCACCCCGCCCCGCATGTTCAGGAAGTATTCATGCTGCTCCAGCGGGCCCTGTCCGTTGTCGATCATCTGGCCGACGGGAGTGGGGAACGGGCTGAAGTTGAAATTGGCATGATTGCCAATCCGAACCCTCACGCCCTCCTCACTGAGGGTCATCGGAGCGACCCCCGCAATGTTCAGCAGGGAGGGTCGCAGGCCGTTGCCCGGAGGACTGATGGCATTTGGGAACGTATACCCACCAAGGTGAGCAGCCACCCAGCCGTGGAAGAACTGAAAGGGCCCACAGATCCTTCGTGGCGACCCCCCTCGTGAGATGCGTCCCAGAATGGCATACAGCCTCGCCAGTACTGGGACCCCGAGGTTGTACCTCTTATTGGCAGCCATGGCGCCCGCCATCGCCAGCGTCGCCGGACGGACGCCCATCCTCGCATCCCGCACTGGCAGGAGCCACCCGCTCAGAAAGGCGGCCAGGAACGCCGCGTACCGGACGTTCGGGTCCCGGGCCTCGATGACGCGGTACCCCCATGAGCGGTAATCGCCCGTCTCCAGGACCCGCCAGTACGACCCGTTCCGGCTCCTCTGAGCTGCGGTCGGGCACCGCTTCCCCCTGCCTGGCATCTTGACCGCCGGGTCATGCTCCAGGAACTGGCCGAACCAATCCTTGTAGGCTATGTCCTTCTGGAAGTCTTGGATCCCGAGCCGCTGCGTAGCCAGGTCAAGAAGATGCCAGGTCAGAATGGGAGTCCGTGACCTGTCCTCCCAGATGTTCTTCGGTGGCAGGAACTCATCGTACTGGTAGCCCTCCAGCGGGATACCTCCGATGCAGTGGATGTCCCAGAGACCGATGCCGACCTCCCCATGGTGAAGATGGAAGGTGTTGGTATCCGGGGACCAGCGAGTGAACAGCTCCGGCCCGAGCTCAGACAGCTGGTAGAAGTGGAACTGCGACGTCCACACCGCCTCGAACAGGCCGATGTACCGCAGCTCCTCTGCGAAGTGATCGCAAGTGTGGCGTACCCAGAACGCCCAGGCCCATTCACTGGTAAAGTTGCCCCCGGATCGCAAGTCCCAGTCCTTCAGCCAGCCCTTGGTGTCGTCAGTGACACTCTGACGGTATGTGCTCGAGTAGAGGGCTGGATAATTCTCCGCTGTAGGCTCACCCCCATCAATGGTTCGCGTCCTCGGGTTCAGGACGTAGACATCCAAGTGCCTGGTTTCCCTGGCAGGATGCCCATTGTTGGTGATGTTATAGCGGTGAAGCTCGTCCTCCCGGGTCACCCAGGTCCGCGGCGCATCAATCTCGAACCCTGGCACCGGAACCTCATCGAGGATGCCGAAGTTCCAGAGCGGCAGGTTGTCCGACAGTGGATATGTCTTCTGGGCCGGCGTTAGTAAGTCGAACAAGGATTGATTGTTGGAAACAATCTCCTTGGCTCCGTAAACCTCCTCGTTCGTCGCCATCTCAGCTCTGCGAGTGGCGGCATCCCCCTCATTTCCTCTGTGCGCGGCCATCCCAGAAGTTTCGGGAGTCGTGCGGGTTAAGGGATGAAGAGTGCGGGATCGGACGAGGCTGGTGGAAAAGTTTGAAGGTTGGCGCGCAATCCAAGTGGACGGCGCGCAATTGGGAAGACCGTCGCGCAAAGATCCGGGTGTTCGCGCAAAAGCAGGCGAAATCCGGACGGTTTTGCGCGCCGATCGGGCGAATTTCGCGACCGGAAGAGGCAATTTCGCGCACGAGAGCTTGGGAGCTTATCACGCGGAAGGCCAGAGTACGGAACGCGGGACCCAGCGCCCCTATTTATAGGCGAGGCCGGGCCCGCGCTGCGCGGAAAGCGCTTTGCGCGACCGCAGCGGCGAATTTCGCGACCGGTGCCCCTTTTTGCGCGCCTAAGTCCCGCGCCGCCCCGGGCTTCGGCATTCCGGCGTCTCCCTCGGAACCCGATCGTTGCGACCTCTCGCCGATCAGATTCCGAGGGGGGGCTTTTGTAGACGCCGGAAAAGTCCGTTGCTCCCAAACGAAGCTCCGGATGCGGAAAGCGAGGTCATATTTGGAGTCGGAAGGATGTTTCGGAGGGCCCGGAGGCCCTGCGCGGAATTTCAGAGGCACGCGCGCAAAGGTGATGTCCCGCGCGGAAAACCCCCGGGATGCGCGCAATGCGCCGGCTCGGCGCGCAATTCTGCGCGCCGCGGGTCCGCGCGACTCCCTTACGCGCCGCGCCCGATTCCGCGCCCGCGAGAAGAATTTCGCGCTCGCACCCTGGATTCCGCGCCCGGGGTTGCCTATAAATACAAGGCGACCCCCAACGTTTCAAAGGTTGCTGGAAGTCGAAACGTCTCCCGTGCGCGCAATTCAACCCCTTCCGCGCGCAATGACGAACTTCAGGTAACCTCCTTTCCTTCGCGCAAGAAAGCCTCGGGGTCCGCCTTCGCGCGCAATCCCCGCTGGCTCCTTTCATTTGAATAAACACTCACCCTAAGGCCTTTGCGCGCAAAAGAGCCCGCTTGCGCGCAATTGCCCCGGGGTGCGCGCAATCCGGCCTGATTGCGCGCACCCCCCCTTCTTTCAAGTGGCCATTCGTTAAAGAATGAGCCGTTGCCCCCGCGCGCTATCCGAAGCCCGGTGTGAGCAATCTCAAGCATCCGCGCGCAAGGCGCTGGCCCAATTGCGCGCCAGCCGCCCCGATTGCGCGCCGGCCCGCAGTATTGCGCGCAAAGCTTCCTTTTTGCGCGCAATCTGCCAGGGTCGTCCCCGTTGACCTCCTAAGGTTACCCGCCTGTGTGGCACCCGATGATTCTCATCCCGGGTGCCCGCACCGTGCGTTGTCTTCCCGTGCGGCCCTCCAGGCTTGCGCGAAGTGACACGCACCTATGTCCAGCATGACGTTAAACTGCATATATGTCCAGCATGACGTTAAACTGCATATATGTCCAGCATGACGTTAAACTGCATATATGTCCAGCATGACGTTAAACTGCATACTCGTCCAGCATGACGTTAAACTGCATATACGTCCTGCACGACGTTAAACTGTACATCGTCCGCGCTGCAAGACGTTAAACTGCCAAGTGCTTCGTCCGGCAACCTATGCCCAGCATGACGTTAAACTGCACACCCGTCCAAGCTGCACGACGTTAAACTGCCTAGCCCCCATCGTCCGTGCTGCAAGACGTTAAACTGCCAAGTGCCTCGTCCTCAACACATGACGTTAAACTGTACTTCGTCTGGCAAGACGCTAAACCGTCCGCAACCTGATCCCGTGCTCCGCACGCAGGGTCTCCCCCGGTTTGGACGTGGCCCCCACCCGCTCGTCTCTGCAGGGATGTCGGGATTGTCCCCCTTTTGGGACGATTTAATGGGAGTGGCTTTTCCCTACGGGGGCAGGGTATTACAAACCCCTAGTTTCTCGTGGGAGGCTGCACATGTGTATCTCCATTGCACCTCCCCACTGCCGAAGCCAGTAGAGGGTCTGACTGGGATCGAGGTGTCTTTTGCTTTCGGTCCAAGTCCCTTCCAACTGAGTTTTGCAGTATCCGGGCTGCCCCAAGTGCGTAAGTCCTGACAGAATGAACTACGTGGACTTTGATCCCTGTCTTCTATACAGGGTACGTAGGAAGCCTCCCTGAGGTCCAAGCCCACCACCTGGTCGTCCCGGTCGTATTTACGTCGGTTCGTCCATCAGTGGACCCCTCCAGGGTTCACGCTTGCGTTGATTCACCTATGAATCCGCCCCTGTGGGAGACCGCCCGTGTGTATCTCCACGGTGGCTCCCCACATCCCCCCTTTTCCATTTCCCCTTTTATCGTCCAGCATGACGTGAAACTGTGATCCACCCGGCCGTTCCATCCCCCTCCGTGCGAGGTGGTTCGGTTCAATCCTCCGCCCGGCGGCCTCGACCTCTTCGTGAGTCGGCTTGCCAACGTCCAGCATGACGTTAAACTGTATGCCCGAACTACGTTGACTTTGATCCATGTTAACGCGCGGTACGTAGGAAGCCCCTCTGGGGTCCAAGCTCTTTACTCCATCATCCACCCTGATCCTTACCCGGGCCGCCACATCCCGGTGGGGTCATGCCACTTCACTTCACTCCACGTTACTTGGGAAGCCGCCCATGTGCTGGCCCCAGCGTCGGAGGTTCCCCGCAAGGGGTTCTGTCATCTGATCCACTTTTCGTGTTGATCGGTCCGATGCCGTCCCCGCTGGACGTTAAACTCGCGGCATACCCCGTGTTAAACACGGGAAGCTGAGGAAAACCTCAGGTGACACAGTTCCCCGCACCTAGTACGGGATGCCTCAGGCCATCGTGCCTTCGAGAAGCCCTATTAGGGACGGAAGACAGACGTGCAGAGCCGCAGTGTTACAACACGCCCCCAGCACCCAGAGCCACCCGGCCTTCTCACCGCAGGTTGCTGCCCCGCCCAGACTCCTTGGAACGTCCGGGCGGAAGCAGCGTAATTAACCGGTGTCCATGAAGATATGGCGCCGGGAACGAGATTCACGAACATTCTTAAGTCTATGAGGGAGACCCGGATTAGGCGACAAGTTCCGAGGAGACGTCCAAGGAAGGAGAAGCCGACATCCCATCATCCCGGTTTCGATCAAGGAGCAGACGCCCCTGAATAAGGGACGGATGCCGCCCGCCCTTGGAAAGCGGGACTGCGGGACCACAAGCCGCGCGCCCATCCCCTCGGGTTGACGGGTGCACGCGCGAACGCGTCCTGGCGGAACAGCGTAACCCGACGCACATCCGCACCGAAACAGTGATTTTATGGTATTAATCACTTGATAGGAGGTGCATGGTGGTTTGGGACATGCTTCTATGACTCGAGGAGCATTTCGGCTGGATTAAGAGTAATATATTTAGCTTATTCTTTACGTATCCTTATCCCCTATGTTGAGGGCATGAGTTGTGTTTTGGAATGGGTTCACTAAATGGAATCCTCCAGACATTCTACCATTTTTGTGAACTCACAGAACCCACATAGATACTTCATTCGGATCAAAGGTGTCTGCAACTCATCTCAGATTTTTTCAATAAAAAGTTACATCAGTTTCTCTTGTAATAGAGGGATACCGAGTGAAAAGGTTAAACCTTTATATCTATCTATGAAATCATAAACCCTGTAACTTTTCCATTGTTTTTAGTTTTTCAGGTCAACAATTGTTGTTTTCCTTAGTAGGGAGTTGAACTGTTAAAGGAAATGGTGATGAAGAAATTCCCATCCTGAAATAGATCCTACTTGAAGACTGTTATACCAAACCGAGGTTTCCCTTACTAGAGTATGTGAAAAACACCTAACCATTTTTTCCTCTTATTGATCTTAGGGGACTTTCATCAGGCAATATCGAGATTCTAAGTGTGTGAGATGCTGTTCGGGGTCACCTGCACTATCCAAGGTAGAGAAGTTAGGATTTATGAAATTTAGTGGGGGTAGTGTATCCAACCACCCAGTATATGGCTTCCTCTTAGGCTGCATAGGTGTGTGTCACCCTTCAATGTATTCCATTAAACTAGCCAGAGAATCGATGAAGTTCAAAAGCTCTGGGGGAAATTCTGTTTGAGCCATCTCCCATATATGGAGAGCATGTGGTGCTTGATGAGGTGGTCCCACATTTTCTCCTACTGATTATTGATTCATCTAAATATTGATTTATTTCATTAGTGAGGGAGATGCTATCACCATAACAGAAGAAATTCATGATCATTTTCAACATTCTTATTTATATAGACCAGTTGCTAGGATCCACAGCTGGTTTGGCTGTAATGACCTAGAATTATATCGATGAACATTTCCCCTCTTATAAATATGCAATATAGTTTAAATCACATAAAATGACTTGTATAACACAATACAATCTTTATAAATGATGAATTAATGAAATAATAAGTGTTTCCAGAAGTTAAAGAACCTATACCAATGAAAGAGTAACTTGAACTTTAGAATAGCAATGTAGCCTTTATGAGTAGTAAACCAGACCATTAAATAGTAACTTCCCCAATGAATGTATAGATAAACGTTTTCCATCTTATATATGAAAATATTATATAATTATATTATATTATATGTAAATAATTATTTAAATAATTATTAATTAATTATTGGTATTTTTGTAAGTCATAAGTATTTAATTACAAATTTATGACTAATTTAATAATTTAAATAAAAAATTATTTTCATAAAATGTATTCATAAATTAACATTTTATTGTCTTATGATTTTAGAATAATTTTATTAGAACTTAATTAATTTTTCAATGTGTTATAAAATGAGTTATAATTTTAAAATATGTATTTTTTGAGAAAATGATCATTTTAATTGAAAATTAAGAATGTCATATTTAGAAAATTATTTTAAAAAAATGGATTTCATTTTATAATTATTCACATAAAAAAATGGTTAGGGTGAATTTTTGGGTTTTTTCTAAAATACAAAATTTTTTGGTGAATAGTAAAAAAAGATAATTTATGATAAACGCTAAATACACCAATTATAGATGCATATATGATTTATGGCTGATTTAAGAAAAAAATATCAAACTATCATTAATTATTTTAATATATTTAGTGATAATTCTCAAACTATTCATTGTCTTGATCCAAAATAATAATCTAATAAATTAAATAATAAGAAAACACCCCTCTCATCCACTATAAATATCACCCACAAAGCTACTTATCCACACACCTTCAAAGCTTTGATCCTTGCCTATATTCTTCCCAATACTCTTCCAAATCCCTCCCTAAAATCCAAGATCTCTTGGTATCAAAAAATACTAAAACCTTTTACCTAAGGAGGGCTTTATGGATGCAAAATTTAGGAGGAAAATTCTACATTCCTTTTATTTTAATTTGTTTTCCTGTTATTTTATTATTTTCTACTCACATCCCCTAATAAAAATGGTAATATAACTCAAATACCTCAAATATACTAGAGTTTTATTATTCTAATGGAATAATCCATCATTAAACCCCATATCCACTCCATTTTGTTCTAAAAATGAAAACATTGTTTGTGAGATGTTAATTTACCGTCTTTAGGGATGAAAAATTTTCATTTTCCATTAGCACCTTCAAGGATGGTAATAAAACCATTTATTTGGTTGAAAAAATTAAAATATATGTATCAAAACTTAATTATTGTTCTGGAATCATTATATACATTGATGTAAAATAATAATAAAAACAATTATTTTGTTAGCGAAAACAGCCGAAAATAATCCAAAACGATTATCACTAACATCTTATCTAATGATTCATCCTCATCCAAAATAATTAAATGAATTATATGAGCATTTAACCTTATGTATGTCAATTAATAACATATAACTTCAACTATGATTTTATATTTTAATTTTACACGAACTTCCATACTCTTATACAAGCGAACCGATTATGAAAACTAAGAATTCAGGCACTCCATATCGATAAAAGTAAACACTATAACACATCAAAAATGAAATAAATGTTCTTAATAAAATTATAATTAATAAATTATATCTATGAAAGGTTCTATAATTATTAATTAATGAATCATTTTTTTTATTTCAGACATTAATATCAAGTTTATAACCGTTTCAGACATAAAGAATGGATTGTATCCGAACCTCCATTTTTTAGGCTACTCTTTCTATATATTTACTCCAATGAAATGATTATTTACTTTTGTATAATTCTTATGAATTTTTCTTATATTATCATAAATCATGTATCCATAACATATCATCCTTATTTTATGTGGAAATACATGTTTTAAAAAGGGTCATTTTTTTAAATCTTCCCGATAAGCAAGCTGGATTAATGGGAATTTCCCAATTTATTACCCATTCTCATGTGCTATGCAGAATCTATTTTAATCACCCAATATTTTCATAAAATCACACTTTTTTCATGGAGAAATGTCATGGTTCATTCCAAGTTTTATGACACCAATTATTCCTTTTCTATTTTAAAGACTCTTTAATAGTTTCCTTTAAAAACTCACTAATGTGGCTAATTTCTAAAGTTTTATAAAAACAATTTTAATATGGTTTATCTTTAGATGGACACCATTTATCATTATCTATACCTATTTTATTTTGTTAAAGCCTATGTATGTTCTAAATCTATTACTTCATGGACACTCTTATGATATACCCATTTGTATTTCCTTATTACATGATTAAGATACCCATTTCTTTCAATGGGTGACCCTTATGTTATGTGTGATTACTTATGCTTGATTCTTTATATGGAACAATCATGCATGAACATGTTATGTTGGGTGTGAATATATAGAGATCCAATTATTTGGTTAATTTTTAGTGTAACACCTAGACCCCAGTTACCCAGAGTTGGAGAATTATTTTAATATATTGGCATGATTACAAGGAATCAAGTCCCGAAAGACCGATCAGTTTTACAGTCTTGTAAAATAGATTAAATACATGAAAGATACATTACACATTAGAAAATAAAACTCAACATAAATTATCCTTTGAGAATTCCATTAATCCCCTAGCTTAACCCTTCTTGTCAATCATAATACACTACTTGGAATCCAGTGAAAATTAAAACATAGAAAGGGGTGAGCTGAGATGCTCAGTAATGATAACCTATAGTGGAAAGTTACATAAATAAGCATAAACATTTAAGGAAATTTACAAGACTAAAACAAAATCCTTTTAAACATAAACTTTATCATAAAATGTAAAATATACAATAAAATAATTCCATTTACTTATTCACATGGATATTCTACTAGTCGAATAATCACATGCAATATCAATAACCACTTTCATAATGATGGAATGCATAATGCCAGACTTCATAACCACATATTCCAGGCCTTGTGCCATGAATAAAAATAAGATTTTGTCAAGGCCATGTTCTAAGACACTAGTTTGTCTCATGAGACCTACTGATGAATCGTGGAGCTATAGCGGGCTCCACCCGTCACTTACTACGACCAATGCATTCCTCATATGAAAAGGTTTAAACATAATATAAAAATTCATATTAAAACTAGAATATGAATTTTCAATAATTTATCCATAAACCAAGAATGGTATACAAATAACACATCCACAGTCAAACATATCACAAAACCTTCAATATATTATAGATGTTTTATATCATAATAAATCAACTTCAAATAAGCTTAAAATCCATCAAATGATGTTGACATAGATGAAATCAAAACCTTTTTCAGAGAAATATATCTTTCTATCTTGAAATAATTTAAGAAAAACATTATTTTGGAAATATTATTATGAGCTTATAAGGGAAGATTTTACAATTTTATAATGGTGGGAAATAGCCACACCCACCATATAAGTTAATAAATGACATTCTTACATAAATTTTGTTGAAAAGGTTATAAAGGACCTTGTTTGGAAAACTACAGAAAGATTCCTTTATAAAAATCTTATAAAAGTCAAACAAGGGTATAAATGACTTTAACCCATAGTGTATAAAATAGTAATAATGTTTTGAAATAAATTTTTAAGAAAAATGGATGTGGATGATAAAGAGGTCCCAATAGATAATTACGTATAACCAACATCAGATAATGAAGAGACTGTAGAATTAACCCTTACCTTGCACTTTCTTTAAGTCAAGGGTACATTTAACCACCGGTATGAAGACCATAGTATGTTATTAAATTATAACATAACCAGATTAATATTTATGATATCATACATGATTCATTTATGACTTTATAATACCCATTTAGTAATAATTTCCATGTCAAATTAACATTTCAGGTAATAATCAATTTCTTTATCGTACAAGTTCTTACTTATTACTCTTGATTGTATCACATAGATAATTATTTAAATGCTTAAAGAATATAAAACATGATATATATATATATCATATATATTTATAATATAAATATGTATAATAGACATATATATGAAATGGAAAACACCGTTTATGGAGACGGTAGTCCGTACGTACGCATAAACGTTGTTTCAGTTTTCATATCGCATTGAACAGAACTAAGTGAATAACATATATGTAAGTATATATATATATATAAATATATCTCCACTATAATTATTATTTCATATATTACATACTTGATATATATTTTATAATCATCGTTGAATGGTGAATGTGGAAATGAATCTCATCACGTCGTGGAGACGGTAATCCGTACGTACACACAAGCGACAATATCATTATATTGATGGAAAAATAGTATGTAATTGGTTGTTATATAATATATACAGAATCATTAACATGTAATATTTATTATTTACATTAGTTATACTCATTATTATACCCATCCAAATAATGAAGTGTTTGAATAACAAACTACACCACGATGTGGAGATGGTAATCTGTACATACGCACGTATGGTGACTTTGTCATTTATAGGATGGACAGAATAATGAATATGGTTGTACCATTTATATAATAACATCAAAGTATATAGAAGATACTGGATTTATTATTTTATAATGGAAACAACAAAGAATGATGATGTAGAAGAAGAAAAGAACTTGAAAGATGTGATGAAATATTTACATCTTTTTTGTGTTCTTCCTTTTGATTTGATCAAAAGGGCTCCGTAAGTTGTATTTATGACAAAAGGAAGGCCTATAATATTAATGGAGGAATGTTGGGAGGATATTTGGGCAGGGGTGGGAAGATCAAAATGGATTTGGAGGTGTGAAATTAAGAGAAGGGGAAGTACCTTTTTATAAGAGAGGTGAGCGTCACTTTAGGAAAAGTTTGAAATATTATTTTATAATAAAATAATTTTCTATTTCTAATGGATAGAAAATGAATTATTTATAGTCTAAGGTTTGTATGGGTCAAAATAATCTTAAACAATAGGTTTTATACAACTCTAGGTTAACATTTTAACCATATCTTTTAGATTTTACTCTTAGTTAAATAGTTTAACTTTTACCGTGTCTTCTTGTATTCTTACACTATATGGTCAATAAACCTACTATAAACATCCAAGAGAACCTTAAGTGGATCATTAATGACATATATAATATTATTTAATCCCTTTGGCAGATCCTTAGATTATTAGGAATATTATATGAACAAATTATATAGTATTTGTTTTAAAAAGTATTTTATGTATATTTTTACATTATTTGATATTTGTTTTTTTGTTAAAATCGTAACAGCATGATTACATCGAAAAAACATTGATTGAATCAACTATAACATGTACTATTAACCTATAAAACTAGTGTAGTTCATCAAAAGTCTCAAATTTCATTTATTGGGGTATTTATAATATCAATTATTTTAATCTTTTATTAATAGGGTAATTATTGCATCATCATTGTGTCATAAATAAATTTAACTAGTTAGTGGTTAAAAATTATAAATAAAATACAATTATGTAGTAAATATTTTTATCTTTCTAATGAATATTTATAGTCTAATTTATCTTATTTATAACCCTATATTAAAAATGTTTTAGTTATGAAAACTTGAATTTTAATACTTTTAACTCTTCTTTAAATTAAATAATAATAACTGTCCTAATATAATCCAAGTGGACCAAAAAACATCATATTTTATTCCTAAGGTTGTTTTCAGTCAAATTATACTTATCCAGTAGAATTAGGACATGTGTTAGGGTAATAATAATATAATTTTTACCTTTAATTACCATATTTACTTTTAATCGTGGTAAATAAAAGTAAAAAGTTACTATTCACCAAATATTATTTTCAACATATTGAACCACATTTTACTTACTGATATTAACCATGTCTCTCATATTTTTGAAATTCAATTCACAGAAGTAGTAAAATTATGTTTTATGCAAATTTTCAAATGCTCCTAGGAGGTGGGTAAAAGACGACGAAAAGTTCAATAAAATTTTTATATATCTAAAATTATTATAAAATGGCTCCAATGAATTATATTAAACTTTTATAGGTATTAGCTATATATTTTGACCTAAAATAAATTTAAATAAAATAAATATTTTTTTAAATTAAAAGTCGGTTTTATCCAATAACTCAGTGATTTTCACTATTCATCAAAAATTGAACGTTTTTAGAAAAATACCAAAATTTCACCCTAAGCTAATTTTGATATTATGAATTCAAAAATTAAGTCTATTTTACCAAATTAGAAGCATAGAAGTTTCATTTATTAATTTAAAATTAATTCCCGTTGTTAAAACCAAAAAGCGTGTTTTTAAGAAATAATAACTAACACAAGTTTATACTAGTTTTTGTTCAATTTCAAAGTGAAATTATTTCCATTGAATAAATTTGGATTAAATGGTAAAAATATAATATATTTATACTTACAAACTATTAAAATGTAAAATTCATCACTATAAATTATTTTGATTAAAAAATTTGTTTTCAGTTAAAATATAGTATTTTTCACTATTCTCCCAAATATGAATGTTTTTAGAAAAACTCCAAAAAATTATTGAACCTAAATTTTTATGTCCCAATTCTAAAGAAGAATATTATTTTGTCAAATTGAATATATAAAAGTTTTAAATATTTTATTTAAAAAGGATTCTCTATTAAAAGTTGGTTAAATTGCATTTTTTGAAAAATAACTCCTTTATCTGTAAAAAATTAATTTATTCTTAAATTTTGTCTAAGAAACTCACAATATGGATTATAAAATTATAAGGATTATATAAAGTTCAAAATTCTATTAATACTATTCATAACCACTTTTGAACGACTAGTTTGGTAAGTCGTGGTGCGCTTGAACTCAGTGTTGTGTGTAGTGCATGTTATTGAATTACTTTGAAGAAATAAAGTCTATGAAATATTGGGGTGTTACATTTAGCCTCACAAGAATTCATTTTGGGACAATGAGTGAACCATATATCTTTATGGGATTTTATCCACCATGTTATATAGTCATGGTGGTAATCCTTGACTCATGTTTATGTCATGTTATATAATGTTTCTACATTCTTATGATTCCATGATTATATGTCGCATGTTATACATTCTATTCTAACTTATTAATATGAATGTTCCATTACTTTCATTCCATAATGTTTTTACTTCTAACCCCAGTGTCATGTTTTATTCTTATTCTTATTTACTTACTCAGATCTTTATCTTATCACTTTGTTCATGTATTTTCCTGGTAATCCTATACAAATGTATGATCCAAAAAGGAAGTAGGATCTCTTTGAGAAGATTAAATAAAAAAAGTTATTTTGGTTTCATGTTTGAAAATTATGTTCTTA
The DNA here is from genome assembly GCA_963277665.1 of Viscum album. Lineage (NCBI taxonomy): Eukaryota > Viridiplantae > Streptophyta > Magnoliopsida > Santalales > Viscaceae > Viscum > Viscum album. The sequence continues at coordinate 1,479,388,095 of OY728166.1, forward strand.
ATCTTCCAAATAAACTAGTCTTTACAATCCATGAATTGTAATTAGATGGTTAATTATGCTTAAAATCATATAATGATATTTGAAAAATGCTAGGGTCACCATAGTTGGTATCTGAGCAATGTATAGTTATTTTTGGGATTAGGATTAGAAACAAATAGTGAAATACTTAGGGATACTACTAAGTATAAGAAAACAGCCCTAAATGTTGGTCAGTATAGAGTATGTAGTTTATTAGGAAAATATTCCCCTGTCCGGATACCACAAGTGCATGTGGTTATAGAATAGATGTACATATCAGTAAACAGTTTGGTAAGGTGTTATGGGCCTGACTCTGGGTAACCTGGTACACAAAAACGGGCCTTATTGTTCACCATCTTTGACACTCCCTGGGGGATATGCTTTCGTAAATCCATAATCACATTAGGAACCATTATTAATGTAACAAGAAAAATCCATAACAATATATGTCAGGAAATAGAACTTGGATTACCTAGATTGAAACTATGTGAATCACAAGTTTGGATTTAATTTTTATTTAAATGTTTATCCTTCTATGTTAAAAGTTTCCTTTTTCTTTATGTTTATTACATATGTATTCAAGCCCTATACTTTTATTTCATTTTCTAGTTCATGGTGAGAAATTGGAGAAATTCAACATCTTTTTATCAACAAAGAATGTAAAATGAAAATTTGAGGGTGAAATTTCCTAAGGGGGAAGAATGTAACGACCTTGAATTATATAAATGAATTTTCCCTTTTTATAATTATTTTATATAGTATAAATAATATAAAATAACTTTGAGAACATAGTAAAAACATAATAAATTAATAATGAATTAAATAATAAGTATTTATTGAAGTTATGGAATCTATACTGATGAAATAATAACTCAACAATTAGAATAGTAATGTAACCCTTTTTAATAGTAAATTGGGAAATTTGATATTAACCCTATAAATGAAAGTATATATTAAATGTATCCATCTTATAAGTGGGAATATTATATAATTATATCATAGTATATGTAAATAAATTTTTTAAAAATTATTAATTAAGTGTTGGTATTTTTTAAGTTATATGTATTTAATTACAATTTTATGACTAATTTAATAATTTAAAATATAATATTTTTTTATAAAAATTAGTAAATAATTAATATTTTGATTTATTATGATTTTAATATAAATTTATGAGACCTTAAATAATATTTCAGTGTTGTAAAATTAGTTATAATTTTAAAATATGTATTTTTCAAGTAAATGGTGATTTTAAAGAAGAAATAAATTTCCCACATTTAGAAATTTAATTTCATAAAATGGAGTTTATTTTTTAATTCTACAGATAAAAAAATGATTAAGGTGAATGTTTGGTATTTTTCTAAAATACATGAATTTTTTGTGAATAGTAAAAAATGTTAATTTATGATAAATGTTAAATACATGAATTATGGAGTCATAGATGATGTATAGATCATGTAAGCCCAAAATATCAAACTATAATTAAATATTTCAATATATTTATTGATAATTATCAAACTATTCATAGTCTAGATCCATAATAATAAACTAATTAATTAAATAATTAGAAAACACCCCTCTCCTCCATAATAAATACCACCCCGCATCACCTCTTCTCCTCACACCTTCCAATATTTTTTTAACCTTGTACAAATTGCTCCCAATACTACTCCCAAGACCCTAACCCATGTCCAGGAGTTCTTGGTCTCATCAAAATACCAAAACCTTTTCCGTTAGGAGGTTTTCAAGGAGGGGAAATTCAAGAGGTAAATTCCTCTTTCCTTTTCCTTTAATTTCTTTTCAGTTTTTTTATTCTCTCCCCACTTCCTCTCATAGAAATTGTATGATTACAAAATAACCTCACATATACTATAATTTTATTAATCTATTGTGATAATCCATCATTAAACCCCTCTCCTTTTCCTTTTATTATAAAAATGAAAACATTGTTTGTGAGGTGTTAATTTATCACCTTCAAGGATGACATATTTTCATTTTCCATTAATTCCTTAAAGGATGATCATAAAACCATTTTTATGGTTAAAAAAATATATAATATATTTATTCAATCCTAAGTAATGTTCTATAATAATTATTTACATGTGATGTTAAATAATAAAAGAAAACTAGTTCTTTGTGAGTGAAAACAACCCAAAATAATCCAAATGATTATCACTAACATCTTATCTAGTGGTTCATCCTAACAAAAAAATAAAAAAATGACATATATGATCACTTAACCTTATATATTTTCATTAATAAATAATAACTTCAATTTATGTTTTCTATATCCATTTTACATGAGCATCCATACTCTTATACAATCGAACCGATCATGAAAACTAATAAAATGAGCACTCAAGAACGATGAAATTAAACACTAATACACATCAAAATGTCTATAAATTAACTCAATAAAAAAATCATAAATAAATTAAATGTAGAAAATTTTATATGTAATTATTTATTAATGAATCTAATTTTATTATTTTGTACATTAAGATCAAGTGTAGAACCATATTAGACATAAGGTAAGGGATTCTAGATGAACCTCCATTTTTTTTCCATTGGGTTAATCTTTATCTCTCTTTACTCCAATGTAAAACTTCTTTATTTTTGGTAAATTCTTATTAATTATGTGTATATGATTAAAAATCAAGTATCTATATTATATTATACTTCTTTTACTTGGAAATAGATGTTTTGAAAAGGTTCGTTTCTCAAATCTACTCAATAAGAATGTTCGATTAATGAAAATTTCCAGATTTCTTACCCATTATCGTGTTCTTTCTATATTCACTTTTAATACTCCATTATTTTTATACAAAAACACTTTTTTCTCTCATGAAAAATAGAATTGTTCATTCCTTTTCTTGTTCGACCAATTATTCCTTTTCTATTTTAAATACTCTTTCATATTTTCCCTTAAAACTGTACTAAAGTGGATAATTTCTAAATATTACTAAATAATATTTTAAAATGATTTAAATTTAGTTGGAAACAATTTATAATTACCTATGAATATTTTTATTTATTAAATTCCATATATGTTCTAAATTCATTCTTTCATGGACACTTTTATGATACACCCATTTTTAATGCCTTCTGACATGATTCAGATACCCTTTTCTTTTTCATGGGTCACCCTTATGGTACGTTTGATTACCTACTATTGTTTCTTATTGTGGAACAAATATGCATGAACATGTTATTATGGGTTTTCCTTGTCACTCCAATTCATTGGATAATGTTTAGACTCATGAGATGTCATGTTTGGATAGGGAGTGAACTTAATTCCTTTATGGGACTTTTTCCACCATGTTATATAGTTTTGGATGTTATCCTTGGTTCATGTTTATGTCATGTAATATGTTGATGCCACGTTCCTATGATTCCATGATTATATTTTCTTATCTTATACATTTTATTATTTCTTATTTATATTCACGTTTCATTCCTTTTATTCTATCATGTTTTTCCTTCTAACCCATGTGCTATGTTTTATTCCTTTTCTTATTTCCTTACCAGGACCTTTGGCTCTTCCATTTTTTCATGTATTCCCTAGGTTATCCTTTTTATATGTAAGAGAAAAAAATGAAATTATGATCTCTTTATGAAGATAAAATAAAAGTATTTATTAGTTTAGATCCATGTTTTGAAATTATTGGCCTAATATTCCAAAGAAACAAGTCTTTATGACTATTAGCTTGCAATCGGAGGGTTAGTTATGATTAAAATCATGTAATGATACTTATAAAAGGTTAGGGTTGTTATAATTCCCCTAAAATACTTATTTTATCAGTGTATTTTTTATGGGATGGATATCATTTTTCTCTTCTTGGAGATGATTCTCAGTAGGAATATTCCCCCTGAGTAGCTCCATGTTGATATGTTTGCGATTTTCATTCCACTCTCATATTGTGACAAATTTTCCTATAAGGAAGGGATGTAAATTCTTCGAGGCAGTGATTGGGATGTTGCCAAACCCTCCCCTTTATCTTAGGCAGTGTTCCTTCAGATGGGTGGAAACTTGATATTTGGTGGTTCTAGATTTCGTAGGACCCTCCGGTTTTGGGTGTGTACAACCTCAATTGTGGCATCCAGATTACCCGCCTATCAGGGTATGTTTTCCATGTTTTGAACCTATTAATTTGTTTCTCGATCCATGATATCTATCATGTTCACATCCTTTATTTGGGTCTTCTTAGAATCCATAGCCATATTGGGATATTTTTGGCTTGTGACCCCGATAGGGTATGATCACCTTAGTTGTACGCTCCTCCTATCTTGGACTATGAGTACTGACTTTGAGGGAGTTTCTTCTCATTATTATCAAATGTGCTCTTAATATCAAATGTTTTAATTTTTTATGGGAGGAATGGATGCGATTCCAACAATTTTCTTTTACCTCTCAAACTGGAGAAGAATGATTCTCTCTATAGTTATGATGATGATGAAAATTCCCCCATCCCTATAGGCCGGGGGTTATTTGGGTCCATAATTGACATTGATTTATCATGTAGTTGATAGTACAATGATTCCGATCGGGGATTTGATGACTCATGGGATGGAATTTGAGATATAAATTCCCTAATCATAGGGGGATGAGGTTAATTTGGAATCATAATTGATATTCCTAGGACCCTCTTATGGGATAATGAATCTAGTGATAGTGATTGTGGTATAAATTCCCCTAGACCAATAGGCTGGGGTTTTCTTATAGATACTGCCGATATGTCCTAAATCCTCTCAGAAATTGATGAAACCAGAGGCGGAGGTAGTGGTAGATATCCACCCTACTTGATGAGATGGGTCCACTCCTAGATGGATATTATGGAAGCTACAACTTTTACATATTCGATGTGGAACATCAATTCTCACATAAGAGCTATGTGTGATGGAATCCCATGATGGGAGTTAGTTTCTACTGGATTCCATAAGGTTGATTGGAACCTTGGATTCCATGTTTGAAATACATTCAAACTACTTTGAGAGGCCCAGTTAAATGACATGTTCTCTATACTATCCCTCCATTTGTGATGTTTAGGCACTGTTCAAGTGGGGGTAATTCTTCTGTAGTGACCAATTGGCTCGCGCATTACCCGGTCCTCTAATTTCTAGGAAGGCTATTACATTACAAGACACCATATATGATGGTTTATTTAATTATGGGGATATAATGAAGTGCAAGGCTCAAAATTTCACCCATTCTCAGATACACATGTCTGACGGTGCTCTAGAAATCAGTTGAGGGAGAGTTTTTATGGTTTAGTGACAACCAATACATTGGATTTTGTCATGCTCCTCCTCTCCCAGGTTCTAGGCTATAGAAAATGAATCCATATCTTGATCAGAACAAAATGCATTGATGATTTGAGGGTAATACTTTTATCCTGGATTGGGGAGATGTCTATCCTTCTATCTCTGATGACTACCCAGTAGATTTTGGTCGTAGAAAAGGCATTCACTCCTTTTCTAGATCATTTGGAACCTCATAGTCACAAGTAAAACAAGGAAAACAAGGTGGGGGGGGGGGGTTTGTTTTTGGATAACTCTTTCCAGATGTAAATGTTGATGTCCTCTTCATCAAAATTACATGCATCCATCTGATTAGAATATAGAATATGGTTTTTGGGGTCTCCTGTTGATTGGCGTGGAGTGCAACTGGAATTTGATGGAGATATATATGCTGTTGAACAAGATGTTTCGAGAACTTCTCTATATCAAGGCGTCTGATTTTTGAACACTTATCTATACAGATGTGTCTGAGAAAGGGGATGATTTTCTTGTTCATGGGAGATATATCTGTAGAGTTTTTTACCATGGGTTATGTTCATAATAGAGTTTTTACGATCCATTACTTCACTACCACGAGATAGAATATCGTGGTAATGATCATCTTCTCCTTCGGTTAAAGAGTTGACGGACCATCAGAGTGTTTTGAATTTTTATCGAATAACCTCAAGGACAGTATAATTTAGAATGTTAGGGACATTGACCTCGTTTTCCTTCATGGATGGAATATGTTGGCCTACCTTATTGAATTCTGTACAGATAAGAGTATAGTGTATGATAGTTCATGGACCTTGTTTATAACTATTTGGTGTTTTGGGAGTATGATCTTGTTGTAGAGAGGCAACTGTAATATTCCAATGATATTCTTCATTATTTATAGGGATATGATCCCATTTCATGGAATTTTTCATTCTAACTTGGTTATCCTTGTTATAATGTGAGCTTGAGATTGATCCTAATCATTTGGAATATGATGTTGGTCTATTATGGAGTGAATATGAGCATGACACTAGGTATGTTCCACTCTCAATTCATAACCCCATTTTGGAATAATAATATGATCTTGGTATCAATATTCATTCCTCACTAGAATTTGTTGACAGACCTCTAAAATGGGAGAAAGGATATGGGCCTCCTCTTATATTTTCATGGAAGGCTGATGGTGTAATCATTTATTGGTGGAAGTAAGAATATGTGCTCGGCTTCCCAGATTTGTTGGAATATGCCAGGTAGATTCACTGATAGGAATATGGGCCTGTCCCAAGGAATATTCCATTCTCACATGGTGAGCCCCTACAAGAACGGGGGTATGAGCCCAATCATTAGCCTTTAGAGTATGTATTTGGTCTACTTTGATAGGAATATGAGCCTTCCCGAGTTATGTTCCCCCATCATTTGGTGATCCCAAATTAGATCATAGATAGAATCCTAATCTTTTTCCTTTGGAATATACCTCCATATGTTTTCAATATGCATGTTCCCCTGTCCCGAGGCATGTGACACTCTAACATTGTGATCACCAGTTAGAATGGGAATATGATCTCTATCTGATGCTTCATCCTTTATCAGAATATGTCAATAATATTTTTTTTCTCAGAGCAAGAATGCGTTCTTTCTTTGGTGTAACCATTTTTTATAATGATTAGACTGTTGAGATACCCTGGATGTAGGGACATGAATATGCGTTTTTTCCTATATCTGTACCAATGCTAAAATATTCCAATAGAGTTCTTCAACTATTTTCTAATATGTAATAAAATTTTAAAAAAGTTTCCACAAGGATATAAGCCTTCACATTTTCTATATCCACTATGTACTGGCAGATATCTTTGACTGAAGCGGGGATATAATCACACTTCTATCCTCCTTGTGCCCCCAGAATATACTAATGGGATTCTTGTATGGGGGAAGGTATATGTGCTTCCAGCATACCAAATTTGGGAATATTGCCATAGAACTTTTTCTGAGTGGGTAGGGATATGATTTTGAACATGGGTTATTTCCTAAATATGCCTGCAGACAATATTATAGAGAATGGGGATATGATCCCACCAGTGGTTATTAAGATTCTTTACAGGAATATTCCCACAAACATGTTCTGAGTTAGTAGGTATATGGGCCTTCTCACTGGTTATTGGTGAAATATCCTAGTAGACTTCATCTTTGAGAGTGGGGGTATGATACCACTCACATTTATCTAGAGCCTTCCTTGCCTAATGTTTCTTCCTTGTCACTTGTGCATGGATATTGGAGGTGGCAATGTGTTTGGTGGTACCCTTAGTAGGTGAATCATGGGTATTAGTGGGAGAGTGATGGTGATGACAATTGAAATGATCTCTCATCAGCATCCCCTATATCAGAAGGGAGCCATATTTGTATCCATGATCCACCTTAATTAGATACTGAATGTGGTGACTGTCACACTCTAGGGATTAACTCCCAAAGCGGTTGGCTTTGGAAACAAGGGCCACTAGCTTAGCTTCAAGTTTCCATTGATGATGTTGGCTCATTGGTTTCAATACTCATAGAACCTCATATATAGATTCAAGGGTTGTGATTGTACCATGTTGATGGTACTCATGGACCGTTGTGTTTTCCACTCGACATTGTAGTAGTCTTGCAGGTGAGATCATTTTTTGACCTATGGGGGTTGCATCAAAAATTGATTTGTGGGAATGGACTGTAGATGAATTCATTATCTCATATTGGGATGATTTTGAAGAGAGTAGTATCTTCCATCATGAAAAAAATAAGGAACAAGAGATGATCAGGAACCATCATTGAAGATAATTTAGTTTGGCATAATCGTTGGCTTTGAGGGGTTCATTTCTCCCACAATCCTTAACTTTGGGACACCATTGTCATTATTAATAGAATCTACCAACAATTATCTCATCCATAACTTGGTACAGAATGTCTTTCCAGAGGAAAGTGGTCAATTGGTGTTTCATACCCAATGATTCATAGGAACTTGCATTGGTTGAGAGGATGAGAGGTCGGGTGCATCTCACCCTATTATGAGGAATTTTTTCCTACTCTGGGATTCTCTTATATATTTAAGTTATTTCACGAATCTCTTCTTAATCCCATTGCAAGACCTATTACCATAAAAAATTTATCATAGGTTAACTCCATTTATGTACATAAGAAGAATGAGATCTAATTATTTAATCCATCTGTATGTATCTTATGTTCTTCATCGGTTTCCCAGCAATGTATAACTATTCCTATGAAGAAGCTTCATAACCGGGTACTTTGGAATTTTATTCGATGTTGGGAGGCAGTTAATATTCTGATGAGGGGATTGAGTAGTTATGAGGAATCCTAAATATCCCATTTATACTAGGAATCAAAACCCATGTAGTTTGTTAAAACCCTTTCAGTTTAACACAATTCAGAAATGACATATTTGTGGGCACTTGGGCACCAAATATTTGAGCTTGAGTCTCAAGGAGACAACTTCCATAACCTGTTTATAAAATGAATAGAAGTTTTCATAGTTTTTATTCCCTTGGTATAGGTCTAAAGGTAGATTACCTTATATGGGGGGTGTTTATATCATGCCACTCATCGAGGCTTACATACTGAAATTTACCTACCTGGTGGAGATACATGATTCTAATGATCTAACCATTGAAATTCCCTAATCCCACATAATATATTCTTGATGTGAGAAACAATTGATAACATGTAATCAGCCTCACTGTATGTGGATGTAAGACTTATGTACTCGGAAAACCCTTATGATGTTTAATATAGAGCTTAGGCCTTATGAAGGAATCCTACATATCCTAGACATACTAGAAATTATAGTAATCACAGTTCAATTATTCTAGGCTTACACACTGGTATTTCCTATATCCTGTTAGAGGATTGTCACAGGAATGATATGATCATTACAACTTCCTAAGACCACATGAGTTATGCTCAGTGTGAGAAAAAAGGGACAGAAAATGATCAATCTCATTACTTGTGGATATTATACTTATGTACTGGGACCTCCCTTTGGAATCTTAAAATAGAGCATGGGCCTCGGAGAGGCATCTTAAATATCTTGGTTATGGTAGGAATCGGAGTCATCAAAGTTAAATTCGATTCTCATTTTGCTGATGGATGAGGTAGGATGACCAACCCATGGGAATGATTGGGTCATGAGGATTGAGAATTTAGATACATGAGGGGACTTGTACTGAAGTGGGTTCCCATTTGAGTTTAGGATTTATCCATTGGAAGGAATCATACATATCCTTATAACGGTAGGAATTAGAGTCATCGTAGTTTAACTAGTCGGGGATTACATACTGATGTTTTTCTTATAATCAGTGCTTACACACTAAGGATGGACTATATATTCAAGTCCTGGGTTTCCCATTGACCTGATCTGGCATTCTTGTCTACCTAACATGCACTGATTGTCCTCTCAATATTTCCTTCATTATCTACTTGACATGTTGGAGAATTTGTTTCTGACATGTCCAAATAAAATCACACGATCCAATTTATTTTTAAGAGGTATTTTTCATAACACTGATTCCATGTTTGAAGATTGTCGTGTGATCAAGGATGTCTTCTCTGAAAGACATTTCAATACTTGAATGGATTTTATTGGAAGCCATCACATGATCCTGACTGATATTCTTAGATGGAATTGCATGATCCAGATGAATTTCTATTGTGTCATCACTAAAGCTAGATAATATGCTTGGAGGGCACCATGATAGTAATTGTGGCGTGTCTTGGAGGGTTTTCTATGTCCTAGATAACTTGTCTAGGTGTCATATTAAGAGCTATTAGACATGTCTAGGAGATGTTTTAAGAGATAGCTGACATGCCCCGGTGCAATCGCGAGACTTAGCTGACATGTACTAATGTCACCATATGATCCAGGTGACATGTTGTAATGAACCTAAATTCTATAAATTGAAATTTTCTTCTTATAATTATTTTTTGTAGTATTGATCACACAATATCATATTAATATCCCAATAAAAGCATTATAAATACAGAATGAATGAAATAAGATGAATTTCTAGAAGTTATGGAACATAAATAAAAGGAATAATAACTACAAGTTTAGAATAGTAACATGAACCTTTTGAATTGTAAACTATAAAATTGAATAGTAAACTCACCAAAGAAAGTATAAATAATATTTATCCATATTATAGGTGAATATTCTATAATTATATCCTAGTACAAGTAAATAAATATTTTATAAATTATTAATTAAGTGTTGGTATTTCTGTAAGTCATAAATATTTAATAATAAGGTTATGATTACATAAAAACTTTTAAATAATTTTTTTTCATAAAATGTATTAATAAATTAATAACTTGATTTTTATCATGTCAAGTCAATTTTATGAGACGTTATGTAAATTATCAATGTGTTATAAAACCATTTATAATTTTAAAATATGTATTTTCCAAGTAAAAGATATTTTTAATTAAAATTAAAATTTATAATATGTAGACAATTATTTTCATAAAATGGAGTTTATTTTTGAATTCTATTCATTGAATGATGGTTAAGGTGAATTTTTGGGATTTTTATGAAATACATGAATTTTTTGTGAATAGTAAAGTATGACAATTTACGATAAATGATAAATACATGATTTATGGAGTCATATGTGAAGTATGTACGATGTAATCCCAAAATATAAAACTATACATAATTTTTTATTTTTTTTGTGATAATTATTTAAGTATTCATAGTCTTGAGCCAAAACCAGAAACTAATGGGTAAAATATTGAGAAAATACCCCTATCCTCCACTATAAATACCACCCTCACCACCTATTTTCCTCACAACTCTAAAGCCTTGTGCCTTGTCAAAAGTCTTCCCAATATGCTTCCCAAACCACTCCCCCACCTCAATGATATTTTTATCTTAACAAAATGTCAAAACCAATCCCCTAAAGAGGATTTTAAGATGAAGGAATCAATATGTAAAACCCTCTTCCTTTTCTTTTATTTTCTTTTGAAATTAATTTATTTTTTTATATTCTCCTCACATCCACATTCCCAAGTTGCATGAATACTCTAGTATCCTTCATGTATTAGGATTTTATCATGGTTATGTAATATGTTTTCATCAAATCCCATATCCTCATCCTTTTTATTTTATGAATAAAAACATTGTTTGTGAGGTGATGATCTACCACCTTCGTGGATGACATGCTGTCATCATTGAATTCCACATTAATGGCTGGTCAGGAAACCATTTTTATTGTTGAATAAGATTATAATATATTTATTATAACTTAGGTGTTTTTCCATAACAATCATATATATGTGATATTAAATAATATAACACAAATAATTCTTTGTGATAGATAAAACCACTAAAATTAATCTAAATGATTATCATTAACATGTTATCTAATGAATCATCCTCCCCCAAAATAACCAAATGAATTATCTGATCATATAATATTCTATGTGTACATTAATAACTTATAACAACAATTCTAGAAACAATTCTAACATTACATGTTAATCCATACTTTTATACAAGTAAACCGACAATGAAAACCAAGGAAACTAACACTCCCGAATAATGAAATTGAACACTATAAGTCATCAAAAAGGCCATGAATGAACTTAATAAATTTATAATAAATCAATTAAATGTTTAAAAGGTTATGGAATTATGAATTAATGAATCTAATTTTGTTTTTTAGGACATTAAGATCAAGTAAAGAATTGTTCTAGACATAATGTATGGGATTCTACTTGAACCTCCATTACTTCTTCAGGATACACTTTGTAATATTTTTACCAAAATTAAATTCTATTTTCCATTATTTAAATATTATAATTTTTTTCTTATGTTCCAAAATAATTTATTGTGATCCATTCATCCTTATATTCAGGGATAGACATGTTTTTAAAAGGTTCCCGACTCAATTCTTCCCAATAATCATGCATGATTTAAGGAAACTTCCTAAATTCTTACCCATTTTCATGTAGAATCCAAATATATTTTAAGACACCATTATTTTTCTAAAATATCTCATTCTATTATGAAAACTTTCTTGGTTCACTTATGGTTTTATATTAATTACTATTCCCTTTTCTACTTTAAATTCTCTTACCATGGGTAACCATTATATTTTTGTTTAATTCCTTATGTATGGTTTTTTATGTGAAACACATATTCATGACCATGTTATGATGGATGTTACCAAATAGATATCCAATCAATTGGGTAATGTTTAGTCTCATGAGATTTTATGTGCAATGGTCTTGGCAGTTAGCCTTGACTCATGATCCACTATATACAACGAGACTTGACTCGTGGTCCTCTATATTCATGAGCCATGGATCATACTAAATACATGTTTTATGTTGACTTAATATTACTATAAATCCATGATTATATGATTCCATTTTATGATTCCTTATGTTTAATCACGTTTCATAACTTTTTATATCATAATTTTATGTCGTCTAACCCATGTTCCAATCTTTATTATTATATTTATTCCCTTAAAAGTATTTTTAGATAATCTCTTTAATCCGTTTATCCTATTTATATATAAAGGCTCAAGGTATTTTTTTATCTCTTTATAAAGATTAAATAAATGATTTTATTATTTTCGAACATGATGTTTAATTTTGTACCTAATCTCTTAGACACTAGATTTTATGACCCTTCTAATGTAATTTTATGTATAGTTACGATTAAAATCATGTAATGATATGTAAAAAAGGTTAGGGTCACTATAGTTTGTAACAAAGGAAAGGTTTAGTTATTTTTGAAGACTAGGAATTGAGCACGTTAGTAAGAACTCTAGGTATATGACTAAATATGAGAAAACATACATAAATTTTGTTATGTATAGAGTTAGTGGTTTATCAAGAAAATAAATCTATGCATGGATACTAAATGTGGAAGTGGTTCTGGAACATATGTATATAGGAGTAACAACTATGAAAAGGTGTTCTAGGCCCGACACAGGGTAACTTGGTATATGATTATAGGCCTTACTGCGAACCTAGTTTGACACTACTGGGAGAAATGATTTGGTAAATTCATAATCTCATTATGAACCATTATTAAGGTAACACAAAAAATCCCATAAGAATATATTTTAGGAAACTGATCATGGATAACCAAATTTAAACCTATGGAATCACAAGTTAGGATATATATTTACTTTAAAAGTTTATCCCTCTATGTTCAAATATTCCTTTTATTAGCAAGGTATTCAAGCCCCCTAAATACACATTCCTTTTCTTAGATAATGGTGGGAAATGAAATAAAAAATTCCAACAATCAATGTGATAGGGAATGTTATCATTTCCATAATGAAATTCCAAATGTGTTGGGAAAATGTTCTCAAAAATTAATTATATTACTTTATCAACTGGCTCAAGCTACGAATAATAACTTGAATTGTGTGGAATTATATCCTTCTCTAAGGAAAGGGAAAGTTGCAGTCGAATCCCTCATGTGGAAAAGGACTCCCATGTTTGGTGGATATTCTGATCCCCTCCATGAAGAATATTGTATTAACTCCATTGAATATATATTATCTATCCTCTAATTCTTATAAGAAGAGAAAGTTGTGTTGGTGGTCTATTTGTTTTACTGGGGAAGCTGATTAGTGGTGGACACTAATAAAAAATATGAAGTACAAGGAGGAAATTGATTCCATGGATTGGGAGGAATTGAATAAAATATTTTTGAATAAATATTTTACTTGAACCCTCCATCTCAATATGGAAATAGAGTTCCTCATACATGATCAGAAGAAATATGATTCTATCGGGTATATGAAGCAAACTTTACAAGGGTTGGAAGATACGCCTCCAACATTGTCATGAACACTGATAGAAAGGTAGATCACTTATTTAGTGGAATAATATAGAGTCCAAAAAATGTTTTGGAAATTTTATTGTTCGACAATTATGAGTGGATTTTCCATTGCGACATTAAGTATGAAATGAAGATCAGAGACTCTCAATGGGATCATGGACATAGTGAAAAAAGTGGAAAATTTAGTCTAGTATTGGTGGATCAGCAAATAAATTCCATGATGGAGAGAAAAATGAACATCATTAAAGTCAAAATTGTGGAAACAATCATCCAGGGAACTATCTAATGGGAACTAAGAAATGATTAAAATGTGGAAGAATGGGGAATATAGCTAAGAACTACCGTAGGGATATGAATAATCCCACTAACTTGGAAGAAGAAAGGATGTTTTATATCAATGCTCATCCAGTAGTGAAAGGATTCAACTACAAGGAACAAGGGATGTTTTTTTGAACAAATTTCCTAAACTGAGGGTTTTCATATGAAATCGACAAAAACCTCCAAGCCAACTTGGAAGGGTGTATTCAATCACTACTACTAAGGTGGATCTAGTAAACACTGGGGTGACATGTATACTGGTAATTAATTCAAGAATAGATAAAATTCTATTTGATTATGGTTCTATGAATTCTTTAATATCTTTCAAGTTTAGTAGAGCTATTAAAAAACCTCCTGAAAATATAAAGGTTGAGTTATCTATGAGAATAAAAAATTGGGAAATTATTGCATCTAATGTACATAAACCCTCCCCGATTAATGATTGTGGACTAAGCCACCTATAAAATCTTATATAAATCCCTTTGGCAGAGTTTAATGCTATATTGGAAATGGATTTGATATCTTTATACAAAGAATACATCATCTTTTAGGAAAGGGAGACCACTCTTCATTTCATGAAGGATACTCCCATTATTTACAAGTGTAAAGAGGAAGATGAATATCTTTTAGAATCATTATCTCAGGTGTGGTTATTATTTCCATATGAGTAAGAATATCTCTCGCAAATGATTGAGACAGAGAAGATGATCAGGCTTGAAGACATCCCAATTATTTGAGATTACACAAATAGATTCCCTGAATAATTCCCTATTATTCCTCCAGATTAATAGGTTTAGTTCTCTATTGAACTTATTACTGGATGTTTTCCAATATCCAATACACCTTATAGAATTACCATTGTTGAGATAGAAGAACTAAAGAAGCAGTTATTGGAGAATCTGGTCAAGGGTATTATATGCTCGAGTGCTTCACCATGAGGTTCACCAATCATCTTTTTCAAGAAGAAGGATGGATCAATGAAAATATACATTGACTGTCATGGGATCAATAAAATCATGATAAATAACTAGTATCCCCTTCCTCGGATAGATGAATTTTTTTAATCAGCTATGTGGGGCTAGTTAAATCTTTACGGTGGAAATTTGTTCAGGATATCACCAATTAAAGGCGAAGAAATAAGATATTCCCGAGACTACCTTTAGAAAATATTATGGACACTCTGAGTTCATAGTGATTCCCTTTGGAATCACTAATGCTTCGACAATATTCATGGACATAATGAATAGAGTATTTACGTATTACATAGAAAAAATTTTGGTTGTCTTTATCGATGATATTCTGATATAGTCGTAGGGAAAGGTAGACCATGAGAAGAATTTGAATAATGTGATGATGAATTTTTGAAGGGAGAAACTATATGAAAATTACCGTAAATGTGATTTATGTATGGAGGAAGTATCATTCATGGGTAATGTAGTCATTAGAAAAGGGATAACTGTGGACCCTTCCAAGGAAAAGGAAATCAAAGAGTGGCCTAAACCAACATATGTAATAGAGATCAGCAGCTTTTTTAACCTAGCTGAGTATTATCGATGATTTTTGAAGAATTACCAATATTTTAAAACCCAATAAGAAAGCTGATATGGAAGGGAGTGATGTTTTTCTATACTCCATAATGCGTATAATGATTTAAGGAGCTCAAAAGAGGCTTATCAAAACACCATTACTCACACTTCTGACAAGTGAAACACTATTTTGGGTGTATAATGATGCTTTAAATAAAGGATAAGGCTGTGTAATGATAAAAAAATGATAAATTAATAGCATGGACTGAATGATGTTTAAAATTCATGAGTAAAAATATCCTACACATTATTTCGAGATGGAGGCCATGATCTTTTCATTGAAAACATGGAGACATTATCTCTATGGGGAGAAGTGTGAGATATATACTAATCAAAAGAGTATAAAATATATATTCACACAGAAAGAGATTAATATGCACTAGCGTATATGGCTAGATCTCATTTTGTTTTACAACATGTCAATCCACTACCATCTTGGTAAGGAAAATAAGGAGACTTGTGCTCTAAGTAGAAATGATCCTACATCTTTATCAATGATAAGAATTGAGAAGGATATGATCTTCATTGACTTACAAAAGATGGACATGTAAATCATTAAGGTAGGAACATAACCAATCCTTTATCCAATTACTTCTCAACTATCCCTTATGGATAAAATAAAGGATGATAAAATGAATGATGTGGAAATTCATAAAAGGGTTGAAGCTATCAAGAATGAAAAATCCTCTGAGTTTAAGATTGATGAGGATGGAGTCATAAAATTTGGGTCACAGATATGTTCACTATCCAATATAGAGAAAAAGAAAGAGATTCTAAATAAAGCACATAGATCAACCTTCTATATTCACCTAGGGAGAAAAAAGTTTTATCAAAATATGTAGGATAACTTTTGGTGGGACAATACGAAAAAGGATATTGCAAAATTTACATCGAAGTGCTTGGTATATCATCATGTAAAGGCTGAAAGGAAAAATTCTAAAGGGTTCATGGAACCATTATCTATACCACCATGGAATTGAGATAATGTCACCATTGAATTTGTCACTAGATTTCCAAATACATCTAGATGGAACAATGCTATATGGGTTGTGGTGGATAATCTTACAAAGAGATCCCAATTTATCACAATTATAGAGGACTTATCACTCAATCAAATTTCAATGATATATATCATTGAAGTGGTAAGGATGCATGGAGTACCAGTATCTATTTTATCTTATCGAGATCTGAGATTCACCTTGAAGTTATGGAAGAGTCTCCAACATGTTCTAAGCACTCAACTGAACTTTAGTACGACCTATCATCCTTAAACTATTTTCCAATCTGATAAGACTATTCAAACACTGGAATACATATTGAGGGCCTGATATATGGAATTTAAAGGAGTATGGGGCCAACATCTTCCCTTGTTTGAGTTATCTTACAACAATAGTTTTCAATCAAGTATCTAAATGGATCCACATGAATACCTTTATGGGAAAAGGTGTAGAACACCGACATGTAGAGATGGAGTCGATGAGTGAAATCTATAAGGAACTAAAATGGTCAAGGAGATGGCGACGAAGGTGAAAACCATTTAGTAGCACATTGAGGTATCCAAAAGTTTACTAAAATTAATGTAGAAAATAATTTATGGGACATTGAGTTTATGGATGGAGACATTTTATTCCTCTGCATATCTCTATGGAAGAGAATCATGAGATTTTTGAAGAAAGGTAAGTTAAGTCTCAGGTACATCAGACCCTTCGAGATCCTTTATCGTGTTGGAGCTGCGGCCTATCAACTAGAA
This sequence comes from Viscum album, assembly GCA_963277665.1. NCBI lineage: Eukaryota > Viridiplantae > Streptophyta > Magnoliopsida > Santalales > Viscaceae > Viscum > Viscum album. Next base: position 1,479,405,889 of record OY728166.1, read on the forward strand.
CTTGCACCAACTATGTATCAAGTAAAAGTTGTATTCCATGTATCCATCTTGAGGAATTACATACCAAATCCTTCACATGTATTTAATTCAAAGGTGGTATGGTTGGAGAATGATCTTTCTTATGAGGAGAAACCATTGAAGATCTTCGATCATAGAGATAATTTTCTATGTGAAAAGTATACTCATCTGGTCAAATTACTGTAGCAAAACGATACATTCAAAGAGGCAACATGGAAACCAGGGAAGGCAATGTAGGAGAAGTACCCTCACTTTTTTTCACTTTAGAATGAAAAATGAAAATTCAGGGGTGAAATTTTATGGGGGGGTGGGAGAATGTAATGAAACTAAATTATATAATTGGAAATTAACTTCATATAATTATTAATTATAGTTTAAATCACATAAAATCACATTAATAACACAATACAGACCTTATAAATTAATAATTAATGAAATAGGTTGTATTTTTATTACATAAGGAACATATACCATAGTAATAGTAACATGAAATTTAGAATAATAACATGACCATTATAAATAGTAAACTAGAAAATAGAATAGTAACCTCACCAATGAAAATATAAATAAAATTTATCCATCTTAAAAGTGAATATATTATATAATTATATCATTGAATAAGTAAATACTTTTTGTAAAAATTATCAATAAATTGCTGGTATTATTTTAAGTCATATATATTTAATTAAAATGTTATGTCTAATTAAATAATTTAAAAGAAACATTATTTTGATAAAATTTATTCATAAAATAATATTTTTATGTCATATAATTTTAAGACAATATTTTGAGATATTAGGTAAATCTTCAATGTGTTATAAAATCAGTTATATTTTTAAAATCTGTATTATCCAAGTAAATGATGATATTAATTAAAACTAAAACGTCTTATATTTAGAAAATTATTTTCATAATAATGAGTTTATTTTTTAATTCTACATGTTGTATAATGGTTAGGTATAATTTTTGGGATTTCTATGAAATACTTGAATTTTGGATGAATAAAAGAATAAGATAAATTATGATAAATGTTAAATACATGATTTATGTAGTCATAGATGATGTATGGATGATGTAATCCCAAAATATTGAAAAATAATTAGTATTTTAATTTTTTGGTGGTAATTATAAAACTATTCATAGTCTTTATCCAAAATAATAAACTAATGATTAAAAAATTGAGAAAACAACCCAAAGCTCCACTATGAATACTATCTCTCACCACATATTTTCCCCACACCTCTCATGCTTGAGACTTGTCAAAATTCTACCAAATAGTCTTCTCAAACATCTCCCCCACAACCGGGATCTTTTTTTCTTAACAAAATACCAAAACCAATCCCCCAATGAGGCTTTCAAGAAGAAGGAATAAAGAGGTTAAACCCTCTTCCTTTTCTTTTAATTTCTTTTCAAGATACTTTATTTTCTTATAGTCTCCTCACATACCCTTGTCCAAGTGGAATGAAAAATCATGTATCATAAATATACTAGAATTTTATCATGTTTATGGAATAAATATTAATCAAATCTCTTGTCCCCCCTCTTTTATTTTAGGAATGAAAACATCGTCCGTTAGGTGCTGATATAGAACCTTCTTGGACAACGTGATTTCATCATTCAATTCCACCTTCAAGGCTGGTAATAATATAATTTTTAGGGTTATACCAGATTATAATAAACGTATTATACCTTATTTATTGTTCTCTAACCATCATAATATATAATATTAACTAATAGAACAAAAATAGTTCATTGTGATCGAAAAACCATTAAAATTAATCTAAACGATTACCATTAACATGTTATCTAATGACTCATCCTCACCCAAAATATCCAAATGAATTATATAATAATATTATCTTATTACATTCATTAATAACTTTTATCATCAATTATTTTAAACCATTCTCACATTACATGATTATCTGTACTTGTATACAAGTAAACCGATCATGAAAACCAAGAAACCTAACACTCTCGAATGATGAAATTGAACAATATAACTCATCAAAAAGGACATGAATGAACTTAATAAAACAATAAAAAATTATATGTATAAAAGTTTATTTACTTATTAATTAATGAATCTAATTTCGTTATTTAGGATATTAAGATCAAGTGTAGAATCATTTTATACACAAGGTAAGAGACTCTACCCAAACCTCTATTATTCAGTCGGGTTACTCTTACAATCTTTTTACCCAAATGAAATTATCTTCTATTTTATGTATATATTAGAAATTATATTTATTTGTTAAAAAATATTATATCAAGATCCATTCATCCTTATTTTTTGGGATATACATATTTTTAAAAGGTTCGCAACTCAATTCTTCCCAATAAGCAAGCCCTATTTAAGGTAACTTCACAAATTCTTACCCACTTTCAAGTGTACTCTATAATATGTTTTAAGAAAGAATTATTTTTCTAAAATAACTCAATTTATTATGAAGACATACTTTGCTAAATTTTTTATATAAATTATTATTCAGTTTTCTTTTTTAAATGCTCTTTGATTTTTTCTTTAAACCACATTAAAATGTTCAATTTATAAAGTTTCTTAAATTGTATTTTTAAATGTATTAAATTTAGTTTTACATCACCTATCATGATCTATGCCTATTTAATGTACAGTTATGATTAAAATACTTTTTCTCATAGACACCATTGTGATATTCCCTTATGTTTTGCTCATTTTTAGAAGATTATGATACCCAATTCTGACCATGGTTAACCCATATGTTTATGTTTGATTACATATGAATAATTATTTGTGTTGTAAAAATATTCATGAACATGTTATGATGGGTGAGAACAGATAGAACTCCAAGGAACTGGGTAATGTTTAGTCTCATGAGACTTTATGTGCAGCGGTCTTGGCGGTAATCCATAACTCATGATCCTCTATGTGTAATGAGCCTTTAATCATGCCACTCTATGTGCCACGATCCATGACATGTACTGAATTCATGTTTTATGTTTATCCACATTATTATGAATCCATGGTTTTTGATCCCATTTTATGATTACTTATGATTAATCATTTTCATTCCTTTTTATATCATTATGTTATGCCTTCTAAGCCATGTTCTAAGATTTCTTCTTATTTTTATTCCATTATTGAGATTTATATATCATCCCTTTTTTCAAGTTATCCTTAGGATATCATATGTTGATGTAAGGGATCAAGGGATGTTAGGAGAACCATATAATGATTTAATAAATGATGTTCTTATTTTGGAATCAAGATATTCAGTTATGTATCTAATCTCCAAGACACTAGACTTTACCATCATTGTCTTGTAATTTGATGTACAATTATTAATATAATCATGTAATGATATGTGAAAAAGGTTAGGGTCTCTATACATGTCTAGTAAACATTAAAGGCCTAGAGGGAGAGACCAAAGGGTTTTGTGAGACTTGGGTGGAATGCCCTAGGGGGGTTCCATGTGACTTTCCCTAACATGTCCATATGACTTCACATGATCCAAATAGTATGAAAAAAGAATGTCGCATGATTTGGGTGACATGTCTTGGTGTTGTCTCATATCCTGGGTGGATTATGTGATGTTCACGAGGATAATCATATATGTTCTTTACATAAGTCTCTTGTTTTTTTACTCTATTTTCCATCTATTTATCTCATATTCCTTAGATTCGTTTAGTGTTATCTTATTTTGAGTCCTACATGTTTCTAAAAAATATGTGGGATTTCATTTGCCTCACCCACTAGAAGTCATTCACGTGATCTATGAGCGATCACATGAAGTGATTATGCATGTTTCATGATCTCTCCAATTGTTCCGCAGATCTTACATGACAGAAAACCTTCACAGTTGCATGATCAGTAGCTTTGAGAAATCTAATCCGATGCCTAGGTGTGCCAATCCAAAGTTCTAAGAGTTCGTCTATCCATCTATGGTCATTGAGGGATTTTTCATCACAGGTCTTCATGAGGTCCTTCCACAGGTCATTCTAGAGGCGTCACATGATTTTTAGTGACCAAAGACCATCCCCTAAATACCAAATTTATTGAATTATTGCAAAAAAATGGGTTCTAGTTTTCTCTTGTGGACATGAAAATAGAATTTCATTTTGTCATAATGACATGTACAAGGGAATTTTATAGATTAGGAGACCTATCGAGAGGCCTTCACATCATCTCATGAAAATTGTCTAGGACTTTATGTGATAGAAGGATGACCTATCATGGGGCCTTTGCGAAATAAGACCAGATTGTCAAGGGGTATTACGTGACCATGCTACAGACATCCTAGGCATGTCGCATGAGTTTTACAACCGTGAGAGGCTCTCACTATTTCCCGATTTATTTGTTTTTTTTATTTTACAAAGGTTGGAGATTTCATGAGGTTGAATTAATTTTGGTGAGGAAACTCATTCTCCCCATCGGTGATACGTCACGTGGCAAAAAAATGTCCTCTGTAGATGTATGAGCATATCTAGTATAGTTCCATATGTTTTTCCTTATATAGACAAAGTGGGATTGTGAGGTCATCTTTTCATGTTCGAGGCCCTTTGTGTGATGAGGATGACATGGGAGTGGGATTTTACGAGATGTGGTGGACATGTCGTTGGTTGATCATGGTGTCTTGCGAATCACCAGGGGAACATAACATTCTTTTTATGGCATCAATATGCTTCTTACTTCTCTACTTTTTATTTCCTTCGTTTATTTTATAAAATTTGAGGATCTTGTGAGGTTGTATTAATGTTGTCAAGGATAATCATTCTCCCCATCTATGGTGAATTGAGTGAGTTTTATGACACATAGAGGCTCCCACCTTTTGGATATTTTCCTCATATTTTCCAATGATTGTTGAATGGTTCATTTGACGTCATACTATTGATGAGCCACATGACTTGGGAGAGCTTATCTAGCAGCTGCAGTGTGAAGAAAAATTGTTTCGGAGGAATTCATAAGAACAAGGGGCTTTGTCAAAGGCCCTTCATGGGTTCTTTCATTGGCTATCCACTGCACATGACCGTATCTACGACCCTCTGTCGGTCATGTGATCATGTGTCTTCGGGGGGTTCACATGATCCCTGTGATTATAACCAACTTTATCTTCCTTTTCTTTTAGGGGAAACTAATACCCATATTCAGGTATTCCTTCCTTTATAAATGTTACAATGCTCATTTTTTGGGTGTCAACTATCAAAAAAAATATTATAATTACTCCCCCATAGCCTTGTAAACTATTCTGATGTTAAATGTAACTTTATACACCTCTTGATATTTCTTTATGAAATTTTATAAATGAATGGTGAAGTAAATGAGTGAACTTGGTAAAATTCTAGAATCGCTGAGCTCACTTATCAAAAAACATATTATCTAAGTAATAATTGATCATTTATGTGTATTAAAGATTATCCCCAACTCACATTTCCATATATACATTAATTTGATGATTGTAGTAACATGAATATAAATGATGAGTCTTATATATATTGAAAATCATTCATCATTCCTTCCAAGACTTTTTTTTTCAAATAGTAGTGAAATAACTTACCACATTCCAAACATATCATTTAATGGAAATAAAATTAATTGTGATATGATATGAATATATAAAAAAACTACCACAATTGATTGTTGAGAAACGTTTTCTAAAAGCATTCCTTAAATACAAATGAATATTAATACATCAAGGGGAATCTTGGTTAATGATCATATAGTTACTAAAGATATTAAAGTCTCGTAAAAGATCGACTATATTTCTATAATGTAAGTAGATTTATTTGAATATAGTGGGAGAATAATTAACTTCAATGGGATAAGGATCTTGATGCATATGGGTTGGAATAGGGATAATGGACTCCACTAATCTCAGTGGGAGGAGTCGTTCCAGAGACTCATACTGCATACGAAATTATAACCAAAGAGGTGGTTTATGTTCACTGAGGTAGGTGATAGATATATTTTATTTTTTGGAATAAATATTATTACAATGAATTAGTAAATGATAACATACTAAGGTTGAAATGTTAAAATAAATTCAAGTAATCGACTCCATGTATCCAAATTTTGGGAATACTTATTTAGAATGTTTCATAGAATTGGTACTATAGGTGAGTATACAAGATAAAATTATGATGGATTTTATAAGATGGAACCAATAAAAAATGTTTCATTATTGAATGGTCTACTCCTTAAAAATACTTATACACCAATAATCTCGACTAAAATCCTTTTAAATTTTCATTTTTCAAAGTTTATTTCTATGATCATTATATTGGGATATCAATATTCAAATCCAACTCAATTAATGGAATCCTCATGCTATATGTCTATAAGACAAGACCAAAGGAGACCCTATAGTATATGTTTTAAGGCATAACCAAAAGGGTTGATGATATCAATAACATCCAATAAGATATGAATATTATATATATTAATTTATGAAACAATCATGGATACTAATCATAGAATATTCAATTAGAAATTAATGACTAGCATGTGTATATAAATGGTTACTGGGAGAACTATAAGTTTTCAAGATAAATATATGTTGATAACAAAAATAAATAATTGTTATGTCTTTCCAGTTTGTTAAGACTATGGAATAAGATTTCTCCAAGAATGACTTAAACAAGAAACCGTGTTTTGGGAAAAAAGATGAACAAAATGGATCTATGAGTTCTTTAAATCTAGTCATAGTACATATATTAAAATATTATTGAAAAATAAATGATGAAACAATTCAGGAATTGGTTGTTATTGTCATATAATTATTCTTGTAGAACATATAGGTGAATATGAAGAGATTATGGAAATTAAAATAATTTAACAATCTCAAGAGAAAGGAATTCATCCACCATGACATGATATATATTGAGGTTTTATATTAATTATGAGTAAATCATAATAAGTGAATATAAAACAGATCCAACATAATTTCATATAATTTCTATTTGAATTATCAAAAAGTACTTCGAAAATTGATATTGGGTGTGTTCTTGGTCTTTGGAGAAGTGAGAATACAATTAATCAAGGTAATTGAACACTTGATTACAAATGATTCAATTATATATAGTATCATAGAAAAATGATAAAATAACATGGAAGAAAAACCTATTATAGCTAGTGGTTTCAATATCTATAATATCTATGTACATTGCAACTTCTGATGCAGCTTAAGAAGCGGTTTTAACAATGTCCTGTTATGATTTTGGGGTATATCAAAAGTAAGAGACATATAATTTTATGACCATATTTGACTATGTATTTAGATCGGATTTTAGTGTTGTAATAGATTCCCTTGAACCAACTTGTTAGCACTTGATTACATTTTTTAATGATTTTTTTCTTATCAGATTATTAATGTTTCATTTCATGATATTTTTATGTGATAATGTCCTGTAAATATATATTGTACTGAAAGGTTATAGAAATCACCTATTATAATGAGAACCAATAGGTGTGGGGTAGTTATTCTTGAATATTTGACCGTGGATGGATGATATTATCTAACAATACATAGGTGATACATGAAATTATGGGTAGTAGGATCATAATACATTAAGACACATTATTATGGCATTCGACCTTGGTAATATCCCAGATACATAGTTATAAGAATAGACCCATGAAATAGGAAATCAAATTTTTTATGTGTCATTTTATATTTCAATATGAGGACATGTGAATGGATATTTATAAATTAATATTGTAATTAATGGATACTATAACTCATGCAGATTGATATATTGATGAAAACCATAATGATATATGTTCATTTCTAGGTAGGGTATGTTGGATGAATCATAAGTGATTTTCTATTAATGGATAATGTGAGAGAGGATTTATCCATTTTTACCTATAATAGAAGCTAATATCTCTATCCCCTTGATGGAATAGATCTTCCTGCATAAATCCATGGCCATGGTGTTCAGTGGGAATGTTCATTTGTGAAAAGTCAAATAATATGAAATCAATTTTATAGGTTGATTACACTGACATGAAACCTAATTCATTAGTAATATCATGACCAAGATTTTATATTACATGGTAATAATTCATTGGAGGTCGGTTGTCATTGTGATAGTAACATCTTTATTTATGGGTTTTTTGGCATGCTATTAGAGGATAACCTTTGAATTTAAATAGTTATGATTAATGTCATTCAAAAGGAGGTCAAGAGGGCCACACAATAAGTATATCCAAAATATGATCTAAATTAATGTAAAGAAATTAATAAGTAATAATAAATAATATTTATTCAGGTTTGGTTGATTACAATAATTTAATTTCAAGTTATTCCAAAGAATAAAATGAGTTAAATAATAAATAATAAATACTTGTATTTATGTTTAGAGAATATAATATTTATAATATTTATAATATAAATCATCTGTGAAATTTAATTAATTAAATATTCATTATTTTTTGATCAATAAATGTTGATAAGGGAAAACATACTATGTTTAATGGACCAATTAGAAATAATTGATATTTATTTATTTTATTAATTTGTCGCACATGTCAAATAATTAATAAAAATATTATTATTATTAATGGACATCAGGTTAATTGATAATATTAGAAATGGTTAAGGGAATTTGTGAAATTTTCCAACCCTAAACCTTTTATATTAAATATAAAATTATATCAAATTATATCAAATTCCTAAAGTGAATTTTTGGGTGTTCACAATGGACAAGAGAGATATATAGAGAGATATATAGAGAGATATCTAGAGATATATATCTAGAAATATATCTAGAGATGTATCTAGAGATATATAAAGATATATTTATATATAGATATATATCTTGAGTTATATAAATATCTATCTCTTCCTCCACTCTCACATCCTCAAGAAAGTTCCATGAGTACTCCCTCATTGAGAGGAAAATTGTTGTGGTCAACCGAAAGCAATGAATGTGATCAAGATTATCTGTGTTAACTGCAAGAGATAGAAATGTTGATTAGAGATTGTGGTGCAAGTGTGGATCACCACTAGATGGATTCCTCACTAGAATTCAGAAACAAAACAATGATGAAACAAATTCTATTCCATTATATCATCAATAAAAGTGAAATTACAAGTTAAATTATTTAATTATCTTATTATAAATTAATTATAATTTACATGTTAATATCCTCTCCCTCAGATTCAGGCCTATTAATTTCATCTATCAATCTAATATTTTCCTTGGTCATGATCTCATGATCATCTATCAGAGAAATCACTTGTTTAATTTATAAATATTTATTATTAATTTATTAATATCAAGTGTTTTCATTCTTATTTACAGTAAACACCATTGTCTATTTATATCTTCAATGTCAATAACATAATCAGAAATCAGATATTGATTAAAAACGAAGATTCATCTAGATAGTACAAGGGGTTTCCTATGAATGTCGTGTATCGAATATATGAAATAGGGAATGACTTGTTGTGTAATCCGAGAGTACACTCCATGTATTCCCTGTAGAATTCATGTACCCCAAACAAGTCTACAATAGGAAATACCACCAGACCCAAGGTGTTTGTTGTAGACACATGAATAAGACAAGTACATTCCATGAAAAATACTACAATCTTTATAGTCTTATACTAGTAGAGTTCTCAAATGTTTGTGGAAATAAGAGTTAAATTTATAATTAAACCTACTAATTAGGTGTTCTATGTATCATTCATTAGATATTACACGACATGTCACTGTGTTAAAAATTATATATTAAATTAATTTCGAAGTTAAAATTTCTATGAACACATGAGGTTTCCTTCGAGTACACTGGTGTACTTCATTAATTTTAAATAAGATTTTTTTTTTGAAATTATAGATGATGGTAAGTTAGGGATGCATGGAAAGAATTCATAGAAATTGAATTAATTATATAAATTCAAGGTGAATTATCTTAATTAAATAATGAATCGATGTAATTGACAACATGATTGAAAATATATGATCTTTTCATGTTGATGTGTAGATGATCATGATATTAGACCATCCCTTTTTATGTGATTTATTTATTTTAATTTATTCATGTAAAATGATGGTATGCATGTCATCCCCTAGGATGGGGGAGACCGAGATGCGGAGAGATCAAGAATAGCACCAGACTCAAACGACGAACCCTAAAGAAAATTTCGGATCATTCGCAGATGTGATGGCTGGGGGATCGATGGAAGAAGCCACTATGAAGGCAAACACGATACCTGATGTGCAGATTAAGCCAAAAAAATTCCGTTATCGAGGACAAGCATCAATTTCTTTCTCAACAGAAGAGGTAAACATTCTCACATCAGATTTTCACTTTGTGCTTATTGGGATGTTTTTGAATCGTAGACCCTCTTTGATGTTATGAGATCTTCTCTTAAAGAAATAGGATTCACAGGTTTTCATATAGGGCTCCTTAATCCCTCACACGTTGTCTTTAGATTCGCATCAGAAGAGGATTACTATAGGCTGTGGTTTAAACAATCGTTGTTATTTCGTGGATGTTTCATGAAAGTTCATAAATGGAATCTGGATTTTGATCCGTATGCAGAATCCCCTATTGTGCCTGTATGGGTTGGATTTCCTGAGCTACCCCTTCTTCTTTTCAATCAAGCTTCCTTATTTCCTATTTCCAGTCTCATTGGAAACCCTTTGAGATTAGATTCAGTAAGAAAATTCCTTTCTAGGCCCTCAATTGCTAGAATATGTATTGAAATTAAAGTCTCACAGCACTTGACTTCACACATTTGGATTTAGTGTGGTGAATTTGGGTTCTCACAAGAGCTGTTTTAAGAGAGGATGCCTGATTATTGTCAGTCATGCTTTAGACTTGGGCATTCAAGAAATAGTTGTGGAAAAGGTAATGTTTGTACCAGGAATTGGAAACCCACTTGGATTGAGAAGTGTAACATAGATGGCCCTTCTATTAACTCTAAAAAGAAAACACTGAATATAATGTTAGATTGGAAGTTATCCAATCAATTGAGAACTAAATTTCAGATTATGTATCTTCTGTCATTGACATCAGTGCCAATCCTCCCCCTTTTAAGGAAGAAAATTTTGAACATCAGGAGTCCTCTGAAAAGGGATAAAAAGATTTCCTGGATCATATTTCAGTTGAAAAATAGATTGAGAACATAATGAATAAAGAGGATAAAGGCAATGACCTTGTTGATGATTCAGTTTCCAGTGACTCTTCTGTTTAGGAGGATGATAAACCTAAACATATTGAGGAGTCCTATATGAAGTCCATGGCCAAAAAAGAAAAATGCCCACGGTAGATACTGACAGATTTATAACTCCAAATCCGAAGAAAAGAAGGAGGCGTAAGGATTACTCTAATACTAAAAGCAATATTGTTACTAGATCTATACATGCTTACAGGAAGGAATCCTTCAGACCGGTTCAAGAAAAAACTCAGATTGATGACTCGAGTCTAGTTTTATATTATTTCTTGCAGCAGTTCACAGAGCAAGAATTCCAGGATTGGAACAATCATATGGAAAGGCAACAGAAATTGTCCCACCAAAAACTCTAAAAGGGTATAATTTTTACTGGGCAATATCTTAACTTAAAACGATTCATTTTCAGCAAAAGGATGAATATTTCTATTCATTCTCCTTGATCTCTCAACCCTATTACTGTTCATTCCTAGGCTTTATTTTTCATTCTTTTCTCATGGGGTCTATCGAATGATGTTGTATATGTTTTGATTCTTTGATGCCTGATGCTAATGGTTTTATGGTGGGGTTTCTGGACAGTGTTGCAGATTTATCAGGTTCTGAGTTTTTTCTTTCAATAGAGGATGTTTTTGTTCTATCTTCTCGTGTTAAATTCTTCCCATTGAATTTTATTTGAGAGTGTGGTACTTGGTGAAGCAGAACTATTTGCTTCTCTATTGTATCTTTCACACCATTGTCTCCTTTTTAATTCTTCTGTTTGGATGGATGGGTGCTATCTGATTGCAGAACTTCTGGTTTTACGCATTTCAGGCTTGAAGTTACAGGTTTGTTTCTTGAGAGGGTTGGATTAAAATTCTTCAGGTGCTTATATATGATGGCGAACTCTTGCAGATGCGTCTCCTCTTAGACTTTGGTATTCTTAAAGCTTTATCATGTATAATATTTAATTCCATGCTGCTGTAAGTACGTTACACGTCATGCTTGTACTGTGATCTTTTTCTTTTTAATAAATTCCCTGTGGGGAATGGATCGGGAAACCAATTCATGTCATCACCTTTCTAAAAAAAAATTCATCCCCTCCCCTTATTATGTAAGGGGTCATGTTACGATGTTTTCTTTTATATAAACCACATTTACCCAATCCATTTGATCTTCTTACATGCATTTTAGTAAAATATAATATTTGTAGGGACCTCCCAAGTGAGTGGAGATGATCCGAGTTAAAGATATGAGTTGAAAACAATTAAGGTGATACATATGAGAAAAGTAGGAATGCTACAACATAGACCTTGTTAATGTTAATTGTCCGTTTCCCCTTGATTTTAGGGTTAGTTTATCATCCTATGGATAAAATAACCATGATATAATCTCATTATCTTAACAGATATATTTTATTTTTATCCATTTCATGGTTAATTATTTATGTTTTTGAATGGTATGAGATCACCAAATAAATTAATTCACCAAAATGAAGAGATGAAATAAAATATAACTGGATTATGAGAAAATAATTTATCAGACATGGTTAATAACTTATGTAAAATCCAAATAATCTTAATAAATCATGTAAAAGGAAAAATGTTCTTTACACATAATGGATAAAAAATACCTCAACTAAAATATTAAGTTATAATATCCTTCCACCACTTACATTAAAACAACCTCATAGTTCAAAGTGGTTGACCAACTCATGTTGGGGTGCTTTCGATTATCATGGAAACTTAATGATTTGGATTTTAGGTTTACATAACTTGGTTTATATCCCAGTTTGACTTCCCAAGAATGAATTGGCGTAACTAAGAGAAAAACATTGAGGAAACCATGAAAATCTGATTTTATTATTGGTGAGTTCACTCAATGGAACCGGGAACCAGAAGTTTTAACACCCCAAGCATCCACATTACGATTCTCTTTCAAAAAATGCAATAGCTTGCATTGTACGTAAGTTTGAGATTCTAACACACCACGACCAATCAAAGTAGCCATTATGAATAGTAATGACCACTTTTTAAAATTATATTAATTTTTATAATTCAAAATGGACTTCATTTTTTTATTCGTAATATCAAAATTTTCCAAAGTTGATTTTTTTGTAATTTTCGGAGAACTTCGAATTTTCTATGAATAGTAAAAAAAATAGTTAAAAACATCTTTTTTAATAAAAATAATTTATAGAGATAAATTATACTATTGATTTGATTTAAAGTATAATTATAATATAATTTTACCATTTTATGAAATGGTGGTCATTAGAATTAATTTCACTTTGAAATTGGACATAAACAATTGTAAATATTTTGATTGATATTGTTTCTTAAAAACACGCTATTTGTTTTGACAGCGGGAATTAATTATAAAATTAATTAATGAAACCAATATGTTTGGAATTTTGTAAAATAGACATCATTTTTGAATTCAGATTATCAATTATAGCTTAGTGTGAATTTTTGGTATTTTTATGAAAAAACTACAATTTTTGATGAATAGTGAAACCACTAAGTGGTAGTTTAAAAACTAATTTTTCATTTAAATGAAACATTACCACTTCTGTTTATTGAATTTAGAAAATCTGACATACATGGTTTTCATTAGGAAGCAAAATGTGGTTCAATGAGATGAAAATATTTTTTTGTGAATAGTAACTTTTAAGTTTTATTAATTGCGATTAAAGGTTATTAGTGAAATTTAAGGTAAAAATGATATTATAAAAATATGAAAATATCTTGAAACTTTTACTACCCTTATTGGATGAGTAATTTATGACCAAGAAAATCCATTGGTCAACTTGGGGACCCCATGGAGTCACTTGGGTAAGAAAATGACATTAATAACTTTTTATTTAAAGTAAAAATAAAATTGTCACAAACATGTGTTATTTTACTAAAACAATTATTACATGGGGTTATATAAGTTAAATCTTGGACTATAAATATTAATTGGAAAGATAAAATGATTTCCTACACCATGATATTTTTTTAATAATTTTTAGACATTAAATAAATTAAATTGTTTATGACACTATGATGATGCATCGATTACCTCATTAATTAACGATTTAAATAAAATGAAAAGATAATGTAATCTCTAAGACATAAAATTGTCAAAAACTTATTGTATGGGTTGATTTAGAAACTTCATAACCTTATCCTCGAAATATATCATTTTGGGACCTTTAAAATCCGAAAATAATTTCATAATAATGTAACATTGTATGACTTTCCAACAGTGCCCCTCCTCTCCACTTATAAAAGGCCCCCACCTCTAACACCTTATTAACACCATAAAGCCATTTGGCTCGGCCATCCTCTTCCAAAATACTCTCCCAACTTCCCTCTATTACTTATATAATCCTAACTTTGGTCATAAATCTTCCCATAGAAGCCCTTGGCTCAAATCAAAAAGAGTTACCCGATTTTAAGGTGATGCCTTCTCTTCTATTCTTTTGTTTTATTTTGCTTCTCCAACCCCTTAAAATCTTATTATTCCTTTATTTTGAAAAAAAAACCAGTATCTTCAATATAATAGTATGTTTTTATTCGAATTATTTTATTTAAACTTACACACACCTTCGTCTAATGGTTAAAGAACATACTGTTTCTATGAGTGGCGAATTACTGCCTCACGAAACGATGATTGTTCAATCTTCTTTTAACACCTTTCATGGTGGCCATTAAAAAGTCAATATATTTATTTATGATATATATTATGTTTATGTTTTCCTTATTCTTCTGTATTTTTCATTTATGGCATACCTTTATGATTTCCATTCTGGGTAAACGCGATAATTTCATTTTAGGAAGTGCGGAATACCGTCCCCTCAAAGTGATTTGAATCGTTAATGTGATATGTGGGACATATAAAGGATGGAGTAAATGATATTATATATTATATTATACTATAATTATAATATACCTTTATATCATTATGATTTCATTCCATTAAATATGAAATAGAAATGAAAGTAGCGTTCATGCGTACGTACGACTTACCGTCTCCATGAACGGTGCATTTCATTTCATACCTCTAAATGTTATATATTATTATAAATGAATGTATATAATGGATATATATGATATATATGATATCTACATCATGAATATAATTCTGGATATAATTAATATTTTACCACATGAACAAATTGTAATTATAGGAAGTTTATTTTTGACTCAATTACCAAAGATCAAAAAAACTACTGTTATTAACTTAAATAATTACATAATGTTAACAACATGGTAATACATGATATAAAAGGAATAATTAACTTGAAAAAGGTTCTTAATAAAGTGTAAATTAAATCTATTTTATTATTCCAGAGATTAAAGAACGATCGAGTCAAGTCGGACATGAGGTAAGGTACTTCGTCTCAATCTCCTTTCATTGAGGCATATTTTATTTTATACACGACTTTCCTTTATACGGTGTATAAACCCATTTTTACTTTAACTTTTATTCAAAAGGAATCTTTTTATATGAAGAGTTTTTTCTAAATGAAAAAAGGGTTGTTTTGTCTTACGTATGTGGTGACAACGACTTCTCCGTCGTTGTGACCATTATTTAAGTTTCGACGTCCTCTACAAGCCATAAATTTTCTTAAATGAGAAATAAATACCATGTTTTACTTTTATTTTATTTTGGTATTGAAAATGGTTTTGATAATTTTTTTTTGTGTTGTATTAATATCTTGTGATTGAAATTTGGAAATGTTATGTTTCCTTTATGCATGTTTTATGTGATACGATTATGTTATGGTTTATGATTTGTTTAAACCTTTTCATATAAGGAATGAATTGGACTTAATAAGTGATGGGTGGATCCCACTATAGCTCCTCGATGCATCGATAGATCTCATGAGACAAACTAGTGTCTTGGCACGAGGCTTTGACAAAACATTATTTGTGGTCTTGGCACGAGGCCTTGGCTACATGGTTATGATAGTCTGACATTATGAATTCCAACATTATGAAAGTGGTTATTTATATTTCATGTGATTATTAGACTAGTATAATATCCATGTGAATAATTAAATTTCATTATTTCATTTTATTTTTCCATATTATCCTGAAGTTCATGTTTAAAAGGATTTTGTTTCAGTTATACATTACCTTAAATGTTTATATTTATTTATGAAAGTTTCCGCTATATTGTTATCCTTACTAAGCATCTGAGCTCACCTCTTTCAATGTTTTAATTTTTCGAAGATGTGAAGAAGTATTTTATGATTGAACTGCAAGGATAGCCATAAGGGGATATGAGTGTGGACTATGGAGACCATGTTATTGTATTTTTTAACTTTATGATTTAATGAAATGTTTATGAATGTATCTAGTGTTTCCAAGGCTACTAAAATAATCAATCTTTTGAGACTTGATCTTTTGTGATCATGCCAATGTTACTTAATAGTGCACTGAATCTAGGTAACCGGGGTCGGGGAATTACAGTTTGTATCAGAGGCAGTTTAGTACTAACCTTGGAAGCTAGATTTAGATAAACTCTGATTAGAGCACATAACCCTAAGATATATTTTGAGGATTAGTATAGAAGAAATTCCTAGAATTTTGGTATTATAGAGATGTTTTGAGTTTTCCGAGCAATACATCCCTGTCTGGATACGAGCAGGTAGAGGCGGCTCTGGAACAGATGTACCTAGGCGTAAAACCCAAAAAAGCTGCTTTGATCTAGACTCGAATGGGAACTGGTGCACGACAACAGGCCTTGCTGCACTCTTGGTTACGACACTCCCAGGGGATATGCATAGGATCATTCTCATTTTCCTTACGAACCATTATGAAGGACTTATGAGTATATAATTTCTCAAAAAAAAATTTAATTATTATTGATTATACCCGTAAATAGTTCAATTTATGTTAAGTGTTTTGCAAGTTGGTTATTATGTATTTTGATTCATAAACTAATCTAGTTTATGAAATTGTTTAGAAATGGCGCCTAGTGGAAGGAATGGAAACCGTACCAATGTACGCAATCCGTGTAGGGATTTCCCTCCTGCTCAAGATAATTCTTGTGGAGCTGGTGATACGACTGGTGCTAATCATCTTATCACCATACTGGGAAAACTCACTCAGGTTATGAATAATAACCTTACTCGTATGGAGCACCCTTATCCGCAATGTGGAGGATCAATGTTAGACCACTTCATGAGTCAAGAACCACAAAAATTCAATGGGAGTACAAATCCCTTAGTAGCTGAGCAATGGATAAATTCCATAGTGAAAATATACCATGCCTTGGGGAGTAGTGAAAGGGAAAAGGCTATCATGGTAGTTTACCGCCTCACTGGAGATGCTGATCAATGGTGGTAATTCATAAAAAACAAAAAGGAAGATTATGAAGTATCAAGTATAGAATGGAGAGAGTTCAAAGATATTTTCTTAGAAAAATACTTCCCTCATGACCATCGAGCAGATATGGAAAGGCAATTTCTGAGTCTGAGACAAAAGGAGGATAGAATGTCGCAAAGTATGAGGCTAACTTTACAAGGTTAGCGAGGTATGCTGTAGATTATATACATAACCCAATAAGTAATATTTATCATTTATTTGATGGGTTAAAATCGTTTCTCCATCGAGCCTTCATCTCACAATCTTTCTCATCGTATGAAGATATTGTCTCATGTGCTATCAAGACAGAAAAGGAATTCACTAAATATTATGACAATAAAGTAAAGCAAGATAAAAAGAGAACGGTGGAACAAGAGACAGATAAAGGGAAAAAGGGAAAGAATGATTTTCCATTATGCGATAATTGTGGGAAGAATTACCCCGGTACTTTCCTAAAAGGAATGAGAGTTTGTAATAAATGTGGAAAAAAAGGTCACCAGGCTCATGATTGTAAGGGAAAGAAAGAGGCTATCAATGTTGAATGCTACAATTTTAGGGAAATGGTGCATTATGAAAATGAATATCCTAAGCATCAGAGAAACTTACCACAAAAACGCCAAGGGATCAAGTCCAATCTTATGCTGTTACTACAGTTGAAGTGGAATAATTAATGTATTTGTGCTTTTGGACTCAAGGATTATATTCTGGTTTTAAGAATAATGTGATATATAAGGATTGTAATGCATTACTTTTTGTTTTCATTAAGGTTTTAATATGATTAAAGTAATCATATTTTTAGTATGTGACAATAAGAAAAAATTTACTTTGTTTGAGGAATCTGATGAATTGATTTTGGAATTTAGATCCCTTTTACAGAAATTCTGGACAGAGGTATTTTAGATAACAATAAAGGTTGGAATAGATTAAGTTGAACTTTGGATAGTATTGTTTAAGGTTAAAACATTTCTAAAGATTATTTTTGGAATATTATAATACTATAGTTTCAGGAAAAGGACAACCTCCAGGTTGGGGGTTAACCCGTCGCGTCAGACAAAGCTACAGGAATCGAACCCACAACCATAGTGCGACATGCCTTTATTACCTACCACTAGCTTACAGGAAGTAACTAGTCATTACAAAATAGTTTTCCCAATCTAAATGGATTGTGTTAATATTTAGAACCTTGTACGATTAGGATAAATATAATATTTTTGAGTTCTATTACCTTTTGGAGTGAAAGATGGGTTTGTGGTAAACATTTATTAAAGAATGAAAGTCTACATATTTCCTTACATTCTTAGTAAATCTCCTAAATAAATTCTTCAACTTTATGAAAGGTAACTTAAAACAAAAATATTGTCGGTTAACTTTTTCAAATGGGAAATCAATGACCATTTAACAAATCACAAGTTTGTGATTTTATTACAGTTAACTTTTTCCTAATCCTATTTTCTACAACTCTCCATCAAACCTTGATGGTTTGTTTCTCCTCTATATCCATGTTTTCATAGAATCCTAGTATGGGATATCTCAGGTGACCTTTGTACTTATCATTCTTTATTTTAAAGTAATATTTTTATTAACTCTATTTCGGATGTGGGTTTTCCACAAAGGTATTTTCTATTTTCAACCTTTTATTTTCGAAGAACATTTTCAAATTGCGAGGATGCAATTTATTTAAGGAGGGGATATTATAACAACCCAAGCTTCCACGATATGATTCTCTTTCAATAATGCAATAGATTGCATTGTACGCATGTTGAAGATTCTAACACAACACGACCAATCAAAGTAGCTGTTATGAATAGTAATAACCACATTTTGAAATTATATTACTTTTATAATTCAAAATGGACTTCATTTTTGTATTCGTAATATCAAAATTATCCTAAGATGAATTTTTTGTAATTTACGAAGAACTTCCAAATATTCTAGGAATAGTAAAAGAATACTTAAAAACAATTTTTTAATAAAAATAATTTATAGTGATAAATTATACTATTTATTGGTTTTAAAGTATAATTAGAATATACTTTTACCATTTTATCAAATAGTGGTCATTAGAATTAATTTCACTTTGAAATTGGACATAAACAATTGTAAATATTTTGATTGATATTGTTTCTTAAAAACATGCTATTTGTTTTGACAGTGAAAATTAATTATAAAATTAATTAATGAAACTTATATGTTTGGAATTTTTTAAAATAGAAATCAATTTTGAATTCAGAATATCAATTATAGCATAGGGTGAAATTTTGGTATTTTTATAAAAAACTGCAATTTTTGATGAATAGTGAAACCACTAAGTGGTAGTTTAAAAACTAATTTTTCATGTAAATGATACATTACCACTTCTGTGTATTGAATTTCAAAAATCCAACATAAATGTTTTTCATTAGGAATAAAAATGTGGTTCAATGAATGAAAATAGTTTTTGGTGAATAGTAACTTTTAAGTTTTATTAATCGCGATTAAAGGTAATTAGTGAAATTTTAGGTAAAAATGATATTATAAAAATATGAAAATATCTTGACACTTGTGATACCCTTATTGGATGAGTCATGTCTGACCAAGACAATCCATGGGTCAATTTGGGGACCCCATGGAGCCACTTGGGTAAGAAAATGACATTAATAACTTTTTATTTAAAGTAAAAATAAAATTGTCACAAACATGTCTTGTTTTTACTAAAACAATTATTACATGGGGTTATATAAGATAACTTTTCAACAATAAATATTAATTGGAAAGCTAAAACTATTTCCTACATCATGATATTTGTTTTATAATTTTTAGACCTTAAATAAATTAAATTTGTTATGACACTATGATGACGTAGTTATTACCTCATTAATTAGGGATTTAAATAAAATGGAAAGATAATGTAAAATATAAGACTTAAACTTTTTAAAAACTTATTGTATGGGTGGATTTCGAACCCTTATCACCTTATCTGAGAAATATATCATTTTGGGACCTTTAAAATCCAAAAATAATTTCATAATAATGTAACATTTCATGACTTTCCAAGAGTGCCCAACCTCTCCTCTTATAAAAGTCCCCACCTCTACAACTTTATTCACACCTTCAAGCAATTTTTCTCAGCCAAAATATTCCCAAATACTCTCCCAACTTCCCTATCTTACTCCTAGAAGCCTCACTTTGGTCAGAAATTTTCCCAAAGAAGCCTTTGGCTCAAATCCAAAAGAGGTACCCGATTTTAAGGTGATGTCTTATCTTGTGTTATTTTGTTTTATTTTGCTGCTCCAACCCCTTAAAATCTTTTTATTTTTTTATTTTGTAACAAAACCAGTATATTCAATATACTAGGAAGTTTTTATGATAAGGATTTTATTTACACTTACACACACCATCGTCTAATGGTTAAATAAGAAACTGTTTCTGTGGGTGGCGAATTACTGCCTCACGAAACGATGATTGTTCAATCTCCTTTTAACTCCTTTCATGGTGACAATTTAGATATAAATATATTTATATATGATATATATTATGTTTATGTTTTCCTTATTCTTATGTATTTTTATTTTATGGCATACCTTTATGATTTCCATTATGGGTCAACGCGATAATTTCATTTTAGGACGTGCGGACTACCACCCCCTCAAAGTGATTTGAATCTTTAATGCCATATGTGGGACACATAGAGGATGGAGTAAATGATATTATATATGATATTATACTGTAATTATAATATACCTTTATATCATTATGATTTCATTCCATTAAATACGAAATAGAAATGAAGGTAGCATTCATGCGTACGTACGGCTTACCGTCTCCATGAACAGTGCATTTCATTTCTTACCTCTAAATATTATATAATATTTTAAATGAATTTATATACTGGATATATATGATATATATGATATATACATCCTGAATATAATTTTGTATACAATGAATATTTCACCACATGAACAACTTGTAATTATAAGAAGTTTATTTTTGACTCAAGTACCATAGATCGACAAAACTACCGTTATTAACATAAATAATTACATAATGTTCATAACATGGTAATACATGATATAAAAGGAATAATGAACTTGAAAAAGGTTTTAAGCAAGTAGAAATTAACTCTATTTTATTATTCATGAGATTAAAGAACGATCGAGTCAAGTCGGAGACGAGGTAAGGGACTTCGTCTCAATCTCCGTTCATTGAGGCATATTTTGTTTTATACACGAATTTCCTTTATACAGTGTATAAAACCCTTTTGACTTTTACTTTTATTCAAAAGGAATATTTTTTTACGAAGCGCTTTTACTAAATGACAAAAGGGATGTTTTGTCTTACGTATGTGGTGACAACGACTTCTCCGTTGCTGTGACCATTATTTGAGTTTCGGCTTCCTCTACAAGCCATAAATTTTTTTTAAATGAAAAATAAATACCATGTTTTACTTTTCTTTTATTTTGGTATTGAAAATGGTTTTGATAATGTTTTCTGTGTTGTATTGATATCTTGTGATTGAAATGTGTAAATGTTATGTTTCCTTTATGCATGTTTTATGTGATACGATTATGTTATGGTTTATGATATGTTTAAACCCTTTTCATATAAGGAATTAGTTGGACTTAATAAGTGACGGGTGGAGCCCGCTATAGCTTCTTGATGCATCGGTAGGTATAATGAGACAAAATAGTGTCTTGGCACGAGGCCTTGCCAAAATCTTATTTGTGGTCTTGGCACGAGGCCTTGGCTACGTGGTTATAATAGTCTGGCATTATGCATTCCAACATTATTAATGTGGTTATTGATATTTCATGTGATTATTCGATGAGTATAATATCCATGTGAATAAGTAAATGGAATTATTTCATTTTATTTTTCCATATTATGCTGAAATTCAAGTTTAAAAGGCTTTTGTTTCAGTTATACATTGCCTTAAATGTTTATGTTTATTTATGGAAGCTTCCACTATATTGTTATCCTTACTGAGAATCTGAGCTCACCCCTTTCAATGTTTTAATTTTCCCAGGATGTGAAGAAGTATTTTATGAATGAACTCCAGGGATAGTCGAAAGGGGATATGAGTGAGGACTATGGAGACCATGTTATTGTAGTTTTTCAGTTTATGATGTAATGTAATGTTTATGAATGTATCTAGTGTTTCCAATGATACTAAACTAATTGGTCTTTCTAGACTTGATCTTTTGTGATCATCCCAATGTTACGTAATAATGCACTGACTCTAGGTAACTGGGGTCGGGGTGTTACACAAGTCATTGTAGTTGGAAAGTTATGCCTACCCAAAACCATTCAAATAGATTGAGAGGCCCATGTTTAGGTTCTGGGAAGGGGGATATAGATCCTTTCCACTAAAATATCTAAGGGACAAGATATTCAAAAACTAATAGGGAGGGATACTAGGTTTCAAAAAATAGTTGGAGATTAATGGAATTTAATTAATTTTTAAAAAATTAATATATTTTTTGTAATCTAAATAAAAACTATTTAACTTCTCTTAATTTTATGAAATAGAACATGGATATCTTGGGTTTTACAATCCTAGATTATCCACACATATATCTAATTATATCTTCACTACCATAACCATCCCCAGTTTAATTATGAATTATAACATTATAAGTTTCAATAAGACACTTTCATAACATCTTATACTTATTATACAAGTTGATAAAGACATGGGGCGTGGAAGACACACTATCTGTATGTTTAATAAGAAGAGGACGAACAAGTAAAAGGCACTGAAGATTTATTCCAAATATAAGTCTATCAATCATCATATTTCTAACAAGAATAAGGTACAGAGTCATATAAAGAAATAAGATGTTGTATGTTATACATGTGGAAAGCAGGGCCACTGGAAGAGAAATTTATCCCAGCCCAAGAAGCAAGGGGATGATTCAAGTGATTTGTTATTGATTGTAATAATTATATATCTACAATTTGTGTATTATATATGGAATGTACTACTTAAATTTGTATCTAAATATAGGAACCAAGTAGACTTCATAATATTAATAGATATTAGTTGGATTTATGGGATGATAATGGAGTAGGGATGACTTCTCTATCCATTAGAGACTGCAATATCATTTTTACAACTAGATTGATTTTAGTTTCAATGAATTATTATTATGTGCCTAGTTTTACCAAGAACATTATTTCTATTTGTTTTTTATAAATGTATTGATTTATTTACTTATTTATAAATAAATGTTACTAATTTCATAAATATTACATATGTTATGGAATGGAAGAGTTGAATAACAGTCCTTATGTATTAAATTATGAAAACGAACTATTTTGAATTTATAACAAATAAAATACATTTGACTCCTAGACAAACTAGTTATGACCTTACTAAAATGGTCATGTAAGTGTGAATAATTTTAAAAATCTATATCAATATGGTTATTTAGTATCATTTGAGCTTAAGACACTTGAAAGATGTCTTTTTTGTTTATAATACAAGATAAACAAGGAACCATTTATTGTCCATGGTGAATGGGCTATAGAATTTCTTGAATTGGTACACACTGATGTGTATGGACCTTTTCAAGTAGAGTCTAGAAGTGGATAATAATACATTATTACTTTTACTGATGACATGATCAGGTATGGTTATATCTACTTAGTTTGGTATATGTTCATATTCTTTGAGAATTTCAAATAGTTCAAGAATGAGGTTGAGAATTAGCTTGTTAAAAAGATAAAGAATATTTTAATGAATCAAGGTGGTGAATATATTATCCAATAAATTTTCAACTTTCTATGAGAGTATGTAATTTTATCCCAACTCTCCTCACCTTATACACCATAGTGTTTTGGTGTTAATTAAAGAAGTATCTGAACCATGTTGTACATGGAATGGTTTATGATGAATCACACAAGTGTTCCACTATGCTTTTAGGGATATGCATTATAAAAAAAAATTTACTTATTAAACTGAGTACCAACTAAATCATCAAATTATATTACCGCTGAGTTTTGGAGTTGAAAAAAATCGTTTTTTGTCACATGTTCATGCATGGGGTCACAAGACATCTGATAATGATAGCTCAAGAAATAAACTTTCTGAATGAGGCATAAAGAGTGTCTTTATAGGGAATAATCATTAAATAAGGGGATAATATATATATAAACCTTCAAACAATAATGTAACTATCACAAGAAAAGCCATAATTCATGAGAGGGAGGACATCCTCTATGAGGATAGTTAGAGAAATATTGACTTCATTGAAGTTCATGCTCAAGATACACAAGATTTGTTACAGGAAATTATTCCATAATTCCATGTGGAAAAGTATGTTCCTAAAACAAAAATACTATATAGGAGTGATAGATAAGTAAGAGAACCAAAGATATATGGTTTTCTAATCACCAATGATGGTGACTCACTATTAGCTACCAATGATGATCCTCTATCCTATAATGAGGTAGTATAGATATCAGAGGATACAAGATGGAACAAATCTAGGAATTATGAGTTCGATTCCATGTATCAAATCCAATTTTGGGGTTTGATCAATCCTATAGTTGATTTAAAACACATTGGGTGTAAAGTGGTATTCAAGATAAAGATGTACATGAAAGGAAAATTTAATACCCATAAAGCATGACTACTGGACAATGGGTTTAGAAAACTTCAAGGAATTGACTACTACTAATCATTTTCCCCAATTTCCATGTTTAAATACATCAAAATTTTATTTTCCATAGAAGGTTACTAGGACTATGATATTTGGTAAATGGATATCAAAACTAAATTCATTAAGGGTAACCTTGAAGAGGATGTGTACAAGACATAACCTAAAGGTTCTATAACTCTAATAAATTCAAAAAAGGTTTTCAAGTTGATGATATCCATATATGGATTAAAAAAAGTATCAAGGTAATGGGAAATTAGAATCAATAAATCATTAATGTAATTTGGTTTCATTTAGAATGAATTTTATCCATGTGTTCAAAAATATTTTAGTGGGAGTATGATTGTTTTCATAGTATTATATGTTTATGACATATTATTAATTGGAAATGATATACCAGCCTTATTAGAGGATAAATAATTATTGATCATGTGATTCTCCATGTAGGGAATAGGTGAAGTAGCCTACATTCTAGGGATCAAGATAACGAGTGATATTTTCAAGAGGTTTTTTGGACAATGTAAGAGTACATACATTGACCAAATACTGAAGAAATTATGTATGGAACAATCCTAGAGAAGACTAGTTCTAGTACCACATTGTATAAATCTTTGAAAGTGAATTAATCCTTATAGAAAAGAGTAAATAGACATAGTGGGTAAGATACCATATTATTTAGTTATAGGATCTGTAATTTATGTTATTTTGTGAACAAGGCTCAATATTTCCTATGCTTTGAGCATGGTTGGAAGATATCTAGAAGATCTAGGAGAAAAGAAATTAGTCTGTTGTCAAGACTATCCTTATGTATCTAAGTGGAACTAAGGTTATTTTATTTCTATATGGAGGAGATGAAGAGATAATTAGTAGGGTTTATATAGATTTTATCTTTTAGGAAAATCATAATATTATGAAGTCATGGTATGGATATATCTTCTGTCCAAATGGAGGAACTGTGAGATGGAAGAGTTAAAAGAAACAAATTTTCACCGATTATATAGTGGATTATATGTATATTATAGCTTTAAAATATCCAAATAAGTAGTATTGATTCACAACTTTGTCTAAGATCTTTATGTGGTACCTTGAAGTGAAGACGTCGTCACAATTTACTATAATAACACTACAATAGTGGCTCTCTCTAAGGAGCCCAGGTCACACCAAAGGAAAAATAAAATTCTTTGGAAGTTTTTTCTATTAATTTATTTTTATCAATAAGAATAAGTTATAGTGATCATAGTATCCATGGAGGAAGATATGGAAAATCCATTGAACAAGGATTTTTCTCAATAGAGGAATGAGTATCATGTGACAACTAATGGACTTAATGATGTTGTCAGTAGGATCTAGTGGAAGTGGGAGTCTATTAGAGTTTCTTCTTTAGAACTAAATTTCATAGTACTTGATTAAATTTTTTTAATGATGTTTTCTTATCACATTATTATTGATTATATACATGATATTTTTATGTTACAATGTTCAAATAATATATGTCTCATGGAAAAGTTATATTAGTTCCCTACTATAATGAAAAACTGGAGGTTCGAAAACAACATTCTAGAATCTTTTTCTATGGAAGGATGATATTATCTGATGTTACATAGGAGATAAAGGATATTAGGTATAGTAGTCCCATAATACACTAATACACCTTCTCATCATGTTTTCAATTGGTAATATTCAAGATATGAGGTTATGAGGACCGAACCATCAAATCAGAAATTCCCAATCCTATCTATCATTGAATATTCCTATATGTGTACATGTGTATTGATCTTATAATTTAAGATTATAATTAATAGATATCCTGGCTCATGCACTTTTATGTACTATTGAAAACCATGATGATATATGTTCACGACCAGTTTGGGTATGCTGCGTTCACCATGAGTGATATTTTATTAATGGATAATGCAAGAAAAGATTTATCCCATATTAATTATAATGAATGTTGATGTCTTAGGAACTTTTATGTAATAGATCTTTTGGATAATCCATGAACATGGTGTTTGGTGGGTGAGTTCATTTCTAGAAATTCAACTAAAGATAAATCATGTATATAGATTGATGGTACCGACATGAAACTTAATTAATTAGATACAACACATTAAATGGACTAGATTACATGGTAAGAATTTATAGGAGGCCGATTATCATACAGAGATCATGTTATTTCTCTATTGGTTCTTTGGTGTGATTCTAGACAATAACTTAGGACTTTAGGCAGTTATTCCTAATTACACAGAGAAGAATACTTTGAGGGTCACGCACTAAGTGTATCAAAAATCTCTGTTAAATTAACATAATTTATTTAATATGTTATAATAAATAATATTTATTTATATTTGGTTGATCTCCGTAATTTAATATCAAGTTATTTGAAATAATAATGTTAATAAAATAATAAATAATAAATATTACTTAACAAGTTTGGTGAATATAATAATTAAAATATTTATTATAGAAACAATATTGTGATATTTATTTAATTAAATTGTCATTATTTGAGGATCGATAAATTTTTCTAAGGGGAAGTGGACTAAGTTTATTGAACCAATTAGAAATATTTGATATTTATGTATATTCTTAATGTGTTTGACATGTTAAGTGATTAATAATATATTGTTATTATTACTGGACATATGTTCAATTAAGAATACAAGAAATTGTTAATGGAATTTTTTCAATTTTCCAACCCTCAACCTAATATAATAAATATCTAATTATATCTAATTATATCTAAATATATCAATTTCCTAAAAGGACTTTTTGGGTGTGTACAATGGATAAGAGAGAAATATAGAGAGATATCGAGATAGATATCTTGAGAGATATCTAGAGAAATATCTAGGGAGAAATATAAAGAGATATATCTGGAAATATCTCTAGACATATATCTAGATATATTTCTATAGAAATATATAGAAATATATATAGAGTTTTATAAACAAATCATTCTTCCACCCCTTTCACATCTTCAAGAGAGTACCGAGAGTTCTCCCTCTTCAATAAGAAAATTTCTACGATCAGTAATGAATGAAAAAAGTGTTTGGGATCGCTTGTGACAATACCTAAAAATTCTACAATGTTGATTATATTTTTTTTTCACGCGTGGATCACAACTAAAGGGATTCTATACTTGAATTCTTAAGCAGATCGATGATGGGATGAAATTTATTCCATCAAATCATTAACAAAATAGGAATAAAAAGTTAATGTAATTAATTATCCTCTACTAAATTAATTATAAGTAAAATATAAATATTACCTCCATTAAGTTAGGGTATTTTAATTTAGTATATTAATCTACTATTTTTCATGGAGATGATATCAGGATCATGAATGAAATTATTAAACATGATGTAAAACTAAAATCCATGTAAGGATACATTCTACGTACCCAAAACCTATAGTAAGGATTTTGACATGGGAATAAGTGGAGGGTACTTAGTTATATCAATACATGATGGAATTATCATTATAGTGATTTTTTAGTAAATTGATTCTCTCTATATACATGTGGATTTACCAATCCTTTCCAGGGAGATATGGCAGTCCTTGAAGATATATTCGTATTCAGTAGAAGCATGTTTTTAATATGAGGGCTAACAAGTAATTAGCAGTATGGACTAGTGAAAATAAGAGTTTGTTGGAATCAGTGTCCTAAAACCACATACTTTATACTTTGGAATACATGTATATTTAATTAAGTGATTATTAATATAAATATACTATCACATATTATTTTTTACTCTTTATAACATTGATGTGATAATGTCATATATTATATGTCGCATTGATAAGATCATAACAGTTCCTCTCTATGATGAGAACCATGAAATTCTATGATGATATCCTTAAATATATTTTTTACGGTTGGATAACGTACTATTATGGGGAAATATTATATATACTATTAAGTGTGAGTACTCATATGTGGATGAGGCTACTTCTTATGATGTTCTCACTTGGTAATCTCCAAGATGGAAGATTATGAGAACATAACCACTAGTATGAATTCCACATGCTTTGGTGTCATTGGATATTCCTAAATTTGAGTGTGTGTAATGGTCCTTATAATTTAAGATAATCATTAATACAATTCATGACTCACACACTTATATTTACTAACAAAAATCATCCTGCCATATGTTGGTGGGAATTTGGGTATATTGGGTGTGTCACGAATATCATGTTATTAGTGGATAATTTAAGGAAATATTAATCACTTATATAGTCATTGATGTTGATATTTTGACCCTTTTATTGAAATATAACTATCACATAAATTCCATGGACATGGTTTAATGACCTTAATTTAAGATAGTCAAATAAATATTTATGATGGAATAGATGTGAACCTTTATGAAGAAATATTTAGATAAAGGGATTATATTACATAGGGAGAATTTGAATTTGGTTTTCAATGTTGTGACATTAAGTTATTTATATTAGGTGCCTTGACCCGTCACTAGATAGTAATCATGAAATTTAGGGGTACCCACCTAATTCTAATGAAACTGAATCCAAGTGGGTTTCAAACTAACTGTTTCTATTGATCTGGATTAAATTATATTTGTAATTAATTAATTGAATAGATATTATTCTCAATTATGAGGAATAATTTTACTCATGTTTTATTTATTATATAAATTAAATAAATATTTATTCACTGGATTGTGAAAAAAATATATATTTATATTTTAAGAAATATTTAAGAAATATTTATTTTCTGCATTGGGAATAAAAATATTTATTTCGGAATAAAATTTTTATTTGTGTATTCAATAAATGATGGGAGTTCAGATAGACTAGGTCTATGCCTAATGATTAAAACAAATTTACAAGATGGGAAAATAATATTTTATATTCTCATGTTAGAACGTGCACCATAAAATAATAATAATAATAATAATAATAATATATGAAATGGTGATAAATAAATATTATTATATTATTTAATTGATGGTATGCAATTAAATAACATTTTAACCTAAAACAAAGTTCTATAAACAGATGGTTATGTCTATTTGTAGTGTTAATAAAAACTTCAGAATAAATAATCATTACACACAACCGAACTCTCTCTCCCTCCATCTCCCCCTATTAAATTCCTACTCTTCCTATCAAGAACTAGAATAAATCGTTCAAGCCCACAGGATCTTGGTGAGATCAAGACGAACAATAAAAGGAAATTGATTCGCCATGCTGGAACCCAAAAATCAATTGGTGTTGCTCTAAGATCAAAGGATCACATGTGTATCACCTCTAGATGGATTCCATACATGAATCCATACAAAAAAATGAAGTTAATTAGATAGGTTTTTTAGGAGATCAACAATGTCATCAAGTAAAGGATATTAAGATGTGGTAATAATTTCTTCTAATTATAAATAAATTCATAATAAATTTAACATGAATGATTCCCTACCAGGTTTTGGGAAACCATAAATTTATATAAATATTAATTTCATGCCCACCAAAGAACTTTTTCTATGCTTTAATCCTATAGTCTCATGAAGAGGATTCAAGATATGTTAAAAAATTACACTTTTTCTCTATTTTTGAAATGCAGAAGAAAATATTGGGATTTAATATTTTTTTGAAAAATCTCGTGGGAAACTAAAATAATTAAATTAAAAATGAACATGGAATTAAAGTTATAACTTATAATTAGAGATGAGTGAAAAATAAAAATTTTAAATAAAAAGAGTGTATAATATTTTTCCCTTTAGACACTCCCATTTTACTTATTTAATAAAATTATCTAATAAAATTACTCAATTATCACTCCAAGTCAATCATGTGAACATCTATATCTTCCTAATAGCCCCATAATCTCCTCAATATTGGTATTTATCATTTTATGAATGTTATTTTATTACTGAAATACCTCAGAGTAATGAAAATTGATTGAACATGATGTTCTCAAAAGTGATACCTAAATTAAGAAACTTAAATTTTAAGAATAATAATTTTACATTCATAAGTTTATTAATGATCCAAAAATTCTTAGATGAAAATGAATTCAAAATAGAAAATAACCCTCTTAATTCATGAAAATGGATTCTATAAAAATTAAAATAGATACAATGATGCTAAAAACCCAAAAGTAAAAGTGTTATCAGGCTACCAATATTAATATTCACCCATGTGTTTAGCCTAAAATGGATATATTAGCTCCATGAAAATTCCTCAAGATGATCTAGTCCCCTTCTTTAATATCCTATATACCTCTAGGGCTTCGAGTGTGTTATATCTCTAGTACCTTCAGAGTGCTATATGTTTTTCTTCAATATGTGGTTTTTTAAATCTTATATAAATGTAGGGAAAAAATATTTTAATGTGATTTTATAATTTATGTCCCATATTATGAATCTTTATGTGCATTAAAAAACCTCATATTCGACTTCCTAGTGGAAAACAATGATTCTATAATATAATATTGGGAGGAATCCTTGCATGAGGTATTCATGTTGTAAATAAGCCTTAATTTTAATTTTTTATTCTTCCACAAACATCGAATTTTTGTCTCCCCTTTATGTGAGACCATGTTTCCCTAGAAATAGGTTGGTTGAAATACATTTAGTGTGGATATTCCTCTCTATAGGTTCTTAAAATTTTACAAAGTAAAATGTATTACATGAGAATTTTGGTCAGATCATATGTTTTTTATTTTATAAAAAATTCATCTTTTAAGACATTTTATGTTTGTAGGGATTCATAAAATTAATATAAGACTCTATAAAATATCATACATAATGAAAATTTCATATGAAATTTGATGAAAAATATTTGGATTTTGAGAATATCTTATGAGAATTAGATTTCACATTAGCTTCTAGAAAAATTCATATGAAAACTCATAAAAACATTTATGGATGAATTGGTGTTGAAATTTACATGCATGGGGAAATCCATATAAGATTTTATAAATATCATATGATAATTCCCAAAGGTCTTATGTGATCATAAAATATATTATTTACTCTATAAAATGTCTTACTTTACTTAGAAAAAATATCTTATGGGAGTCTTCAAAAGTCACATAGAGCTTAGAAGAAGACTTATGAGCCATGATATAAATAATTTTCTTCCCATTGATGTTTAAAATCATTTTTTCCAAAACTTAAATAAAATAATATATTGTTTGATTGATTCATAGAATTATTAAAAATTCTTAATACTGAAAAAAATATCCATTTTTACAATTATTCCCAAAATTCACAAAAAATATAAAGAGGATATAATTCCATTGAGAATATCTAAATAATGAGGAATATATCATTTAAATTGAAAGAAAAAGAGTTTAAAATATCATCTATTTTTAGTTCCACCCCAATCATTCCTCCAATATGACAAGGGGATAGTGATTATAATTGATTATTCATATCACATTATATATAAGACTTTTATCCAATATCACCATTAAAAAAACACATATCTCAATAAATAAAATAGTCAAGATCACCAGTAATAAGTAAATAAATATATATAACTAAAATATATATAACACTTGAATGAGGAATAAATATACGAAAATCTCCACGTAGAAAAATATATAAGAGTTATAAATTCAATAAGTCACTAAATCCAGAAAATATAACGTAGTGGAAATATCCTCCTCACTGTGTATACTCCTAGATCAATATATTGCTATAACAGTCACCACCACCTTCATAAAAAACCATGAACCATCATGCATTTCTATGTATTTCTAGGGATAAACTCTGAAAAAGATACATGATCTATACATCTATAAAAACCATCTTTGAACCTATACTTCATCAGTACGAACACAACATATGTGAGCATAATACATGTAAAATGGTAAATATAAACATACCCAATAAGATTCATTAGAAACCAAAAAGCAAATACCTAATAACAGGTCATAAATAAGTCCATAGTACTTCGTTGGAACCAAGAATAAGTGAATAAGGGATCCAAATGCTCTCTATAAAAATAAGTCTTAATGATTCAATGAAGGTTCCAATCATATCTACCACCATTCAAGGAATTCATACCATTTGAGAAAGTAGAGGGGATTGAAAACCTAAGGACCTCCGAAGTTGAAATTAAAATATCCAATCATACGTCTCATTTCCAAGGAAACAAATGGGGTTCAAGAGGAGTCCCAAGTCTCATTGTATCCAATCTGATCCACCTCTCCAAGTTCCAAATCACCGTAGGGAATCATAAAGGGGTTCCCCCTCCTCATTGAAGAAAACATGTTAGATTAGGAAATACCACATGATATTTCAAACCATATCCATGTCTTCAATCTGGAAATCCATTAGAGAAATCATTCCTTTACTAAGAATAGGTATCCACTAAGGGAATGCTAAAACCTTGCTATCTTAATCACCCATGTATGACAAAACAATGTCAACTCACCAAAACAAAAAATCGAAATCAATTCCTCACTAGAATAAACCTCATTATATGGACTATAACCCATTGATAAAGGATATCATGACCTTAGGAAATGGTGGAAATAACTAAACCAACCAATAGGATGAGATAGGTGATCACAAACCTTGGGTATATAGGGGGGAATTACTAACACTATGTATTATAAACATATATAAAGAGGATCACATGCCCAAGGTATATGAGTAAAATACCAAAACATATATGTAGGATAAGATAGATAATACCATACCTCATGTATATTGGTGAATACTTGACCCCATCTACGGGGTTATAATAGTATGACTATTACACACAAACCCTTTCATTGACCCTCATCAAGATAAATATCAAATATGACTATCACATTGTAACAACCAGATTTTTTTAAAAAAATCCCGTTATGATTTAATTAAATGTATTATTATATAATATGGATATAGAAAACACATTCACTAATTTTTCTTTATTATTTCTAATTGTATTTTAAAGACCTTTATGCTTCATTACTATTGATAATATATTCATTGAAAAATGATCATATGATTAGTAAATATATAGGGTTTTATAAAATCCATTTGACACAGATAGAGAAGTGATGACTTCAAAAAGTAGGATCGTTCCTTATGAAGCCCATTTAATGGATCTTAAAATGGATATGGCATCATCTGTATTTCCCCTTCTCCAAGCCCAAGATGTGATCTAATAGCTTAATCCTGATAGAAACTGTTTATGATAGAAGTTTAAGCTCATCGAGATCATGGAACAAACCATGTATGCTAACCCACCCAATGAAAATATCATCCTCACACACCATACCCTTAGGGAGTTAACTGGTGTATTAATCGGACTGATGAACCTAGAAATATGATTATGTGAATTATTTTTTATAGGATAATAAATATATTTTCAATCTATTATTGTTACATTATAAATTCAATTTATTTTGATACAACAAAATAGAAATAGAATTTTGGTGTAATATTCAAATTCAATTAAATATTTTATTTTGATAAATTATTGTATTTTTTAAATACATATTATTTTAAATAATAATTATTATTAGTTTTTTTATCAAATATAAATGTTCTTATAATTTTTAGGAATTCCAATATAATTTTTAAAAGGGTTCGAAAATAGTTGTTACCAAAAAACCTAGTATTTCTCGATAAATGTCTATTCTTATTTTAAAAGTGAAAATGAAAATATTTTGAAAATTATTTTGATAAGATGAATTTTAATTTTTGAATTATAATGTTTAAATTATCCAATGGTTAATTTTCATAATTTTCTAAGACAATCAAATTTTTGGGTACAAATTAAATACAGTATAGATATACAGTGTGTATTATGACATCAAAATGACACGAAAGTGATGTAATAAATACTATTAATAGTACCCACTACCAAATATATTTTTCCCATTAATATAATTCTATTTTATGTTTATTTGGAATATGTTATAATTCCATTATGAATCCTCCAAAACCATTAATATATTTTAAGGTTTGGATATAATTTAATTAAGAGAGTGATTCACTTCCACAGAAGAAAATGGTATTATTTTATTACGTTTTTCCCTTATAGTTATAAAATAATAAATAAAACTCATATTTTGAATAACTATAGAAAAAATAATGGGATCGTTTGTGGTTTTGGTTGTTATTATATAGAGTCCAATACCTATGTTTCATAATTGATAAAAAATCACCACTCATTTCCTATATAAAACAACCCATTTTCTTATTAATCTTCACTCAAAATACTTGGTGCACATAATTACTCTTCCCTCCCCTCTATAGAGTCCTCTAATGGCACCCACATGTTCTTAAGAAGCTCCTACCTTGCATTCGGAGTCACACACTCAAATAAGGGATCTTTTTCTTCTCCTATTTATTCATGCTTATTCATTATATTAAGCCTTATATTTCAAATTAATATTGTTGTGATATATATTTCCATGTCTCTATTACTAAAAATTTTATTTAAAAATTAATAGATAGCTCTTTTTCTCTCATTAACCTTTTTTATGAATTTTTATGTGACGTCGTTATTCCCCTAAAATTCACCGTGATTTTCCTTTCCAAACAGTTGTGTAATCAACACCATAACCATTAACTATAAAGTGTGTTCACCTTTATGAACTTATACATATTTTTATTTTAAATTAAATTAATATATGTTCTAAACACTTTGATTTTGGAATAAAATATGATGATTAATGAATCCATGTTGTACGATCTCTATGGCACAGTTAAGCCTGAGAATGAAGTGAAAGTGATGAGTAAGCACAAAATTATATAGAAATATAATTCATTGGGTAATGTTTAGTCTCATAATATTTCATGTTGGGATAGGGAGTGACCCTTATTAATTTATGGGACATTTTCCATCATGATGTCTTTGCTGTTAGACTTGAACTATGTTTATGATTTAGTGTTTTAAGTTGTTGTCGCATTTTCCTTGTTACCTTTATGTTATCCTGATATATCATGCCTCATTATACAGGTTTATGATCATTTTATACCCCATTTATATGGATATTGTGTAACATGTATTTATTTATTCATGTTATTCCAAGATTATTCTCTTATTGGGTTTTATATCTCACATATTTCTTATGTATGTCCCCAGGTTATCCTGTGAAATTTTAAAAGCCATGGAATTTAAGAAGAATGTCAAGGATGTTTTAAATAATGTTTTTGTATCTAATGTTCATGATGTTTTTCTATTCTTCTTATTCCAAAATAAACTATACTTGTCAATATTCTAGGTTTTATTATTTGTACCATTACGTAATAAAACATGAATTAATGTGTAATAAGAAGATGAGTTAATATCATTGGTGTCATAGGAAAAGTTTATTTTTTTTGGGATTAGGATTATAAAACACTATAGAATGACTTAGGCATATAAATAAGTATAAGAAACCATCCCTAAATAATTGTTAGTATAGAGTAATTGGGTTATCAATAACATACATCCCTTTCTAGATACTATAAGTGGATATGGTTCGCGAACTGATGTTCCTAGGGGTAAAAACTCTGACAAGGTGTGTGGAGCCTGACTCGGCATGACCTCATACATGACAATAGAACTTACAGTACACTTGGTTTGACACTCCCAGAGGATATTGTTTAGTAAATTGATAAGATCATTATGGACCATCATTAAGGGAATAATAAAATTATCATAATAATATATGTTAATAAATAGATAATGGACAACATAGATCGAATCCTAGAAATTCATAAGTTAAGGAAATTCAAGTAATTTATATGTTATCCATTTAACATAATTTAATTCCAATTTTTTGTGTTTAAAACATTAAAAATAATAATCCCTAATATTCCATTATTCTCACTAATGGTAAAAAATGAGAGGAATCAGGTGAACAACCCATGTTATGGGCAGTGTGGTGACTACCCCTACGAGATTACCAACCTGATGGGAGAAGTAATCAAGAACTTTTTCAAGATAATATCTCATATGACATAGTTTATGAATATAAATATAGCTTAGGGGGAGTACCCCAATACCCCTAAGAAAGAACAATCTATAATTGAGTCATTTATACAACAAGGGACTCCATCTTTCATTGGATCATCTTATCCTTTAATCACGAAGTAATGGATCAACTCTATTGATAAGATATTCTACATCCTTGAATGTTTTGAATAAGATAAGGTTCTAATAAATGTTTATCATATGGAGGGAGAAACTAATCATTAGTGTACATTGATCATGAATAGGAAGCTTGATGAATATTTAGAAGTTACGGGGTGAAAGGAATTACAGAAAATGTTTTTTGATAAATAATTTCCTCACACTCACCATCTTAAAATGAAAATGGATTTCCTTTACATCAAGAAACATGATGAGTAATCTATTGAGGTTTATGAGGAAAACATCACAAGTGTTTAATGATATGATTCCATCATTATTGTTACCCCTGAATGCAAGGTTGGCCGCTTCTTTGGTGGGATAAAACCTATTATACAAAAATCCCTAGTAATCTGAGACTTTGATAGCTATGAAGAAATTGTCCGGTGTTACCTCAAATTAAATATGAAGATCAGAGAATCTAAAGGGTATCATGGGGATAAGAAGAGGAAGGTTGAGTTTAATTCTGGATGTTAGATGGAGAAATACAATGGTGCTAAGAAATAACAGCATCCCATTGTCAGAGGTGCAGAAAGAAGCACCCTAGAAATTGCCTAAGGTGAACAAGGAAATTCTTTATGTGTGGGAAGAAAGGACACCTAGATAGTGATTGTTAATGGTAGAAACCTTGTAATACGATGGAGAAAAGGAATTCTTTAGTCAACCCTTAGCACATTGTTCATTACTTAAACTACAAGGAACCATGGAACACTTCAAATAAATTCACTAAGCTAAGGGTTTTCCAAGACAACCCACAACCATATAGGCTATAAGGGAGAGATTATGATTTCACAACCTCTGAGGTGGATCCCAATAATTAAGTGGTGACATGTATGCTAGTTATTAACTCATAAATAGAATACATACTTTTTTATTCAAGTTCTAGGAATTCCTTCATATCATTAATTTTTTGTATAACTATTTAGAAACCACCACCAATCATGAAATTGGATATATTGGTGAAAATGAAAAATGGGGAAATTATTGCATCCCAAGTATATAAATCCACCTCTCTAAAACATTGTTGAATAAACCTCCCAGAGAACATTTCCACACTCCCTTTGGCGGAATTTGATTTAATTATGGGTATGGATTGTATTTTCCCATATATAACCAACATAAACTACCATGAGAAGTAAATAAATCTCCGTATTATGAATCGACCCCCAATTCTATACAAGTGGAAAGAGGAGTATGAATTCTCTTTAGCACCGAAATACCAAGAACATATATTATTTACCTTTGAGTAAGAATATCTATCGCAAATAATCAAATATAAGGAAATAATCACACGGAATGCATTCCCATTGTGAGGGAATACATTGATGTGTTTTACGAGAAATTTCATGGTCTTCCTCCTAGAAGAGAGGTTGCGTTTTTATTAGAGATTATACTTGAGGTGTTACCATTATCCAAGACTCCATATAGAATGGATGTTGTGGAACTTTAGGAGATAAGGAAACAACTATAGGAGAATCTTGTTAAATGTTTCATACACTGAAGTGCTTCACCATGGGGTGCACCAGACCTCTTCCTTATAAATAAGGATGAGTCAATTCGCCTTTTAATTGATTATCGAGAGATATATAAGATCAAAATAAAGAACAAGTATCATATGCCAGTGATTTTTAACTTATTCAATCAGCTATGTGTGGAACAATAATTCTCCATGGTGGATATATGGTTGATATATTACCAATTTAGTGTGAAGAAGGTGGATATCCCCAAGACGGCTTTCTGTATAAGGGACATGCACTATGAGTTCATTGTAATTCCATTTATAATCACTAATTATTCAAAAAAATATTCATAGACATGATGTATAGAGTCTTTATATATTACCTTGAAAAAGTTGTGGCAGTCTTTATATATGATATCATAATAGTTTTCAAAACGAAGGAGGATTATTAAGAGCATCATAGCACTGTGTTAAAGGCCTTATGAAAGGATAATCTTTAGGAAAAATACAAAAAAATGAAATTTGTGGTTGAAGGAAGTCTCATTCTTGGAGAATATCATCATAAGAAATGTGATATATAACGAACCTTCAAAAATTTATGTAATTTAAGGATGGATGAGGATAACATCTATGACAGATATATGTAGTTTCCTTGAATTAGCATTGTATTATAATTGATTTGTGAGAAATTTATCACTATTGTCAAACCCTTTAACAAAGATAAATCAGAATGGAGTCATGTTTTCATGGAATGATGAATGTGAGGATAGATTTTAAGAGATTCAATGAGGATTATCACCACACCTATGTTCATACTACCCCCATGTGGAAATAATTTCATGGTATTCATCAATTATTTAAATAAGGAATTGGGTTGTGTATTAATGAATAATGAAAATGTCATAGCCTATTCATCAAGGAAGTAGAATGCTTATGAACAGTCCTTACAACCACCTGATCTGGAGTTGGATGTAGTGATATTCTATTTGAAAATATGAAGACATTATCTCTACGGGGAGAGGTGTGAAATATATGTAGATAAAAAACCTCAATTATATAATCACATAGAAAAAAAGGAATATGTTCCAATAGATATGGTTAGAGATGATGAAGAAATATGACTGCTCAATTCACTACCATCCTGGGAATAGAAATATAGTGGAAGGTTTTCTATGTATAAAGGATCTCGTAATTTTATCATTGATGATAAATGAGAAGGATCATATCTTTTTATACTTAAAGAGGATGGGAATGGGAATCAAAAAAGAAATAACATCATCGAACCTTCCACAAATGATTGATCAACCATACATTCTATAGAGGTTAAATGATGCTTAGATAAATGATGTGGGAATTCAAAAGAAACATGAAAATATAAGAAAAGGGAAATTCTCACAGTTAAATGTTAATGAATAAGGAGTTGTGAGATTGGGGTAAATATTATGTGTTCAATCAGATCATGATTTAAAGAAAAAGTTGTTGGTCGGTGTAAATAGATCAACCATCTCCATCCATCCAGGAATCACAAAGATATATCAAGATCTATGGGATAACTATTTTTTAGATAATATGAAAATTAATATTGATGAATATACATCAATATGTCTTATATGTAAGAAAGTGAAGTCTAAGAGGAACAAATTTACATGGATGATGAAACCATTACCCATACCTACATGTAAATGGATAAAAATCAACATGGACTTTTTCACTGGTATTATAAATATGTCAAGAGAAAATAATACAATCTGGTTTGTGGTGGATCATCTTACTAAGACTACACACTTCTTTATGATTTGAGTGGACTTCCCACTTGATCAACATATATAGATATATATCATAGTTTTATTAAGGTTAAATGTTTTACCACTATTTATTGTATCCAATCAAGATCCTAGATTCACCTCCATGTTTTAGAAAAGTATCTAAAATGATATAATTATAGATTTGGACATCAAAGTGTATTCTCACCCTCAAATTTATGGTAGATCTAATAGGACTATCCCGACAATTCAGGACATATTGAGAGCATGCTCGGTTGACTTTAAATGTGGATGGGACCAACATCTTCATCTGGTCTAGTTCTCATAAAATAACAGTTTCCAATCAAGAATCCAAATGGATACCTATGAAGCCCTTAATGGGAATAAGTGCAGAACAATTCAATACTTAGATGAATTTGGGGAATAAAAACTGTTAAATCCTAAAATGGTCGAAGAGATGGTAGAAAATGTTAAGACCATTTAGTACATCATCAAAGTTGCTCACATTTGACAAATGACATATTTTAATATCCTGTAACTATTTTAAGGTATTTATATACACCTTATTTTGAAATTTATATGATTCGGTTTCATTTGGAGTCTCTTCAGGTCAAATTTTAAAGCTTTTGGAAGTTTATGGGCTAGTGCACGGTCAGAGCATGACTGGTGCACAATTTTCTAAAATCTTCACCCTACTAAAACATTATTTATGAAATTATATATAGTATGATTTTCATGAAATTTTCATGGTTTACCAACCATCTACCCTATATTTAGAAACCATGTTACCCATTTATAACTAGCATATGACTTGCGCATAGTTTAACTAAACAATGCACCTCATCCTAGGAAACATTGTAGACTAGTTTTTACTTAATCTTATTTGTAATTATAATTATTGACCCCTATTTTTAGGTCTCATACATAACTCCTTCAACTAAATATCATTTATAACTTTATAATATTTCTCAAGGATGATTCTTGTCCCTTCAGATCCCTCCCAGAAGTAATTTGAAGCAAGAGGAACACCCTTCGATCTTCTCATGGTTAGTTTCCTCCTCTCATTCTTGATATCCCATGATATCTCTATTTATCCTTAAGGTATTATTGAACCTTATTTGTAATTTTGGATCTAATACCCACGAGTTTTAGGTTATAAACCTGGAATTTTATCCTCGCATCCCCGAATCTCGTTTTTGTTGTTCTTCCTTAGAAAATCTCGATTAGGTTTTGACGGTTTGAGATCTAGTGGCTCCATGGAAGGTTTTTTATTATGATTCCCAACTTATCTTAACCTTAAATCAATAATTAAATTTAAATTTATAATTTAAATTAATTAATTTATTCTAATTTATTTTATATCATTTGTTTGATTAAAAACCCAATTACAATTAATTTGAGTTTTTTTTTGAAAAATGATTTTTTATCATGAAATTATAAAATATCCAATTCCATTGAATTGGGGTATGTATATGGAAATTTAAAAATTTATATTGTTCAATTTAAATATTTTATTTAATGGAAATGGATTTGATTAAGTTTTTGGGTTTTATTGAAGAAATAGCTTGATGAAAAATTATGAAAAACCCCAATTCCATTGAATTGGGGGTTTGTTATGTGATTGGTGGATTTTGTTGAAAAATTAAATTATCAAATATAATTTGAGTAACTAATTTTAGAAATTTTATTATGAATTGGCTTCAAATACATATTTGTGAAAAATTGATTGAAAATGGTTTTGATAGAAACCCATTTTTTTTGTGAAAGAGGCATGTTTTTTTTAAAATCCCATATATGGTTATTGAAAGAATTTGGAATGTTTGAAATGGAAAATGAGATTAAATTGTACTTTAAGAAGTCTTAAAATAAATTTTGCATCATTGTTTATTAGTTGAGACCATACAATCCTTTGGTATTTGGTGAGTTATATTTAGAGGCACTTCACAATTTACAATGTTATAAAACCTTATATCAGCACATCCAATTCTATAGGTAATGGTGAGGAATCCCCTCTAACTTTGAACCAAAGGGGATTATGTACATATTTTTCTTCTAACAGTGTCAGGTTCCTATAGCGTGGAACTATTGTACCTATTTGACATATGACCATGTTGCTCACCATCTGGTATTTTAAATATATATATTACATTTTTTTAAAATATTTTACATGCCCTATGATTTATGTATACTGTTTTTATAAAAGTGCTTGTTTTTTCCATTTTTGAAAAGTTACATAGTTTTAGAAATATCCCATCAATTATTCTGTAATCCTGGTGTTTAAAGATATTCTCAATCATTTTAAATGGGATGTATGGGTGGATAAAGTATTTCTATATTTTAATATGTAAATCATTATTTGAGAAACATGGTTTTGAAATGACAAACCTGTTAGTTTTAAAAATTGAAAGAATTTATTTTGTTAATTTGATATTGGCATACTGTTATGGAATCTTTGTTGAAATCCTACTGGGATTCTTCTCACACCCTACTTGTGTGTCTGGGTGTTTGAAGATTATCTCTTTCCAGGATTCAGGAATAGAAAAAGATCTCTTAAAGGTGGATCTAGCTATTGGACCATGGAATTAGTGATTTTTTCCCTAGAGACTTGGGAAATTTTCTCATGTTTTGGAACTGTTTTTTATTAATTTGGGATTTATTTCTTATTTATGTTCTGGTACATTAATCCTAGTGGAGTTTATTTTGATATTCGTACCACCTTGTTTCTTTTCCTTTCATATTGATTGTGGACAAATAATTCCCACTTTCCGTTTGTATGATGCTAGGTGCTAGTCACCAGGATCACTATCAACCTTTAGGCTAAGTCAGGTTTAGCTCGAGTATCAGGTTACCAAGGTAACTAGGTTGGTTCATGACATAGTGTTATCAGAGATCCATGTTGATATTTTATCTTTAATTCTATATGCATTGGGAAATCTTGTCAGGACATAGGAGGTAGTTAGAATAGAGTGCCTTGCCAGCTCTCACTAGAATGAACCTTAAGTCTCTAGGGGTGGTTATGGAAAGATGTCTCATGGATTAGTTCCAATATTTTCCCTATTTTTATTTGGATAGATTGAACTCCAAATCTTATTTTCCCAATATTTATGGATTAATTACATTTTTTCTTTATTTGAGTGTATATATATGGTATTCATTGTTGTTTTCTAATGTTGTGTAGAATCATGCATCTAAGAAGGCCTGTGAATCTGACCTAGGGTGATGTCACTACTGAACATCAGTGTGATAATCATCTTGTTGATCTGAATCTAGTTGTGTTGATTGGTCAAACATTCCATGTTCTAGGATAGGAACCACCTATAATTATCATTCAAGATACATCTGCGAAACATTAGAGGGATATTATTATGATCTATTTTCAAGAGTTACTTTTCCAGAATACATAACCATTCAAAGGCTCAAATGATCCTCAAGTGGCTGAGGAGTGGCTGAGAAGAATGAAGCATTTTTTTTGGTATTTGGATGCACCTGATGTCATGAAATTGAAATTTTCCACCTTCTTGCTGGAGGGTTCGAGTAGAATATGGTGAGACACAATGATGATGGTGAAGAAACATGAGGTATTATAGTGGAAATACATTAATAATATTTTCAACGACCAGTTCTATCCATAGTTGATACTGTTAGACAAGTACTATAAGTTCTTTAAACTCGAACTGGCTGATTGGACCGTGAAAGAGTATGAATTTTTTATTGATCTTGTGTATTTCACACCTGAGATTTATCGAATGATAAGATGAAGGATCGAAGGATTAAGTTGGGACATCGACCAAATATCTAATCTAACTTTTTATTGTGGAAAATTCTTTCTTATGATAATGTAATGAATAATTTATGG
Source organism: Viscum album (assembly GCA_963277665.1). NCBI lineage: Eukaryota > Viridiplantae > Streptophyta > Magnoliopsida > Santalales > Viscaceae > Viscum > Viscum album. Next base: position 1,479,450,191 of record OY728166.1, read on the forward strand.
TTGAGATAGACCTGTCTTGCATGTCTGGGATATGAGGAATTTTGTTCTCTCCCAGGGGTTGTGTGTCTTCTTGTAAGGGAAATAAAAAGGATGACGACTCTGGTAGTGGTTCTTGATGGCAGGGTTTTTTAAACCTCTTTTTTTGCCTAGTAGAGGTCCTTTAGTTGGTTACTAGTGTGGATAGCTGGGATATTAAAATTGTATTTTCACTTGGGCACCCACTAATTGTGTCTCCCTCCAATAATCAGGTCGCTTGAAGAGATTATGCAATGTTTGTTCCACTCAGTGTTTTGGTATGGGATCATATACACCTAAAACTGATATGCAATCTGATTCTTCATTCTCAAAAGGGTTCCATCCATAGGAATTCAGAATGAATATTCGTTACACAGTGGAAGAATCTCCATAGGAAGTAGATATGGGTCCAGTGACCATGAGAGGTACCATTACTGTAGCCTCATCACTAGTGACTGCTCTATTTGATATTATTACAACTAATTCATTAATTTCTTCCCATTTTTTTAATATTCTTAAACTTCTTATGGATCATTTATTTTTTAAAATGTATATTGCTATACCACTTGGTATGAAGAGAGAGTAGGGTCTCTATATCCCCTCTTGTGTTTTCTCTCCTTCAAATGCTGATCTTGCCTGGATGTTTTTGGTTCTCAACATAATATATCTTGAAATTATTTTCAATATGGATTAGATAATTTATAATAAATCCAATATTGATTGTTATCTTCAATGATCATCCTTCACTACACCTGATGGTGTGTTCCGTGTATTTCAAGTAGAATGGGACCCAAGGCTGAGAGAACCAGTACTTCTTATTCAATGTTGGGGAAAGTGATATCCATGTTTTCCTTTAATCTAGACCATGCATCTTTGAGTGATTATCTCCCTCTAATATTAAATAATTTTCCTAACATGTTTCCTTATGACTTCTCTGGTTTTTCCCTATTAAGGTAGTTTTAGTTTTTTATTGACTTAATGAATGGTACTCAACCAGTTTATATTCTTTCTTACCATATGAAAACAATAAAAATGAAAGAGATGAAGTCCTAGTTGGATGATCTTTTAGAGAAATTCTTTATAAGCCCAAGCATGTCAAATTTGGTGGTGCAAGTTCTCTTTGCTAAGACATTTGATGGTTCACCTCATCTATGTGTTGATTATCTAGATCTCAATAATGTTATGATAAATAATAAGTATCTATTTCCACATATTGGTGATATGTTTTATTGGTTGTAAGGGGAGAACTGGTTATAAAAGATTGACCTTCGATCTGGGTAACATTGTTTAAGTATAAAATAATATGACATTTTGTAAGCCTCATTTTGGAGAAGGTAGAATAATTATGAGTAGAGTTTCATACCATTTGGTCTAATAAATTCTCCTACTGTTTTCATGGATTTGAGGAAAAAAATGTTCCATTCGTATCTTGATACCTTCAAGGTAGTATTTTTTGATGACATCCTCATTTAATCTATGTCCATGGTGGATCATGTGCATAATGAGAATAGTTTTGAGTTTGATGAGAAATCATCTACTTTATTCCAAGCCTTTGAAATGTTACTTCTAGTTTCAGGAAGTGCAATTCTTGGGAAACTTTGGGTTAAAACATGGAATATTAGTTCATTCTTAGAAGGTGAAGGAAATTAAGACATGGGAACAACCATAATTTTTTTTTTCAAGATTCAGGGCATCTTGGGTTGTGCCGAATACTATCATCTATTCTGGAAGGACTTCTCAATGTTGTGTTCTCCAATGAATTATCTCACCCATAATGGATTAGTGCTTTCTTGGGATAAAAATTTTAGAATTATTTTGTTGAGATGAAAAATATTTTAACTACTGCACTGGAGTTGGCTCTTCCTGAGGCATGACCAGGCTATGTTTTCTTTTGTGATGGATTGGGATCAGGATTGGGTTGCATTCTTTTGCTGGGTGATCATGTTTTTTCTCATGAATATCATCAACTTAGGCTTCACAATAAGAATTATCCATCCAATGACCTTGAACACGAAAATGTGATGTACACGTTTAGGATTTGGTGTAATTACCTTTATGGAGAAAGGTTTATCATATTTTCTTGCCCTAATATATTTATTTATATCTTATATCAAAAATATTTAAATCTCCACCGAAGGAATTGGGTGGAATAACTGCAATCATTCAATTCCGGCCTCGCCTATACCCAAGGTAAATGGAATGTCATTGCAGATGCTTTGAGCAGGAAACATCAAACCTAGGTAGTGGAAGAATCATTAGAAGAGAGGAAATTGATGTAACTATTTACGTAGTGGAATATTAGAGTCTAGGACTCAAGTGATGAGGATTACTTTGAAAATGTTCAGTTGAAATCCTCTCATCTTGAATTAATTATGCAAGATTAATAGCTTGATGATTACTTCCATAAAACTGAAGACTCTTTTGATAGTGGGGAGACATTTGACTAGTGGTAGTTCTCGGAATATGGAATTATTTACTATCAGAATCATTTTTTGGTACCATATTCGGTATAGAATTATGTGATTGGGTGGGGGTGGGTCTTCATAGTTCGTAGTGGGAATTTCACCTAGGATCTGAAAATATATTCTATGAAATGAGGAAAATATTAGTGAGGCCATGAATGAGATGAGCCATTTCTATGTTTTTCTCTCATTTATATATGTGACAACAGGTTAATGACTTGCACCAGAAACCTTCAGGTATTCTTTATCTACATTGAGCCCCTTCATGGAAGTGGGATGAGATCTATAAATAATGTTTTGTTGGGTTTCCACATACCGATAGAAAGAAGAATGTGATATCGGTTGTGACTAATATGCTATAGAAATTGTATCAGTTATTACCAATTCATGGTACAAATAAATTTGAGGTGTTGGAAAATGTCTATATGAAAGAGATTTTTGTTTACAAAGAGTTCATCAGGGATCCTCAGTTCACTTCTCGCTTTTAGAGAAACCTTAAGGAGGCATTGGGAGATGATGTCCATTTGAGTATGACATACCATCTTCAATTAGATGATCATATAGAAAGAGATATACAAATTATTGAAGATATGCTCTGCGCTTGTGTTCTATACTTTGGTGGGGATTGCAATGACCACTTGGGAATAATTGAGTATTCTTATAACAATAGTTACTAGTCTGTGATCAGAATGGTTCCTTTTGAGGCCTTTTATGGATAGCCTTGCAAATATCTATTGTTATGGTTAGATATTAGTGAAAGATCCTTAGTTTGACCAATCTTGCTCATAGAGAAGACAATAATTATTCAGTTGATTCATTATATAATGGTGATGGAATATAGAAGATATAAATCTTATGATGATCATCTCTACAGAACTTTGGATTTCTCAGTTCCTGACCATGTTTTCTTGAAGGTTTCACCCCAGTTGGGTGATCGACGACTATGAAGGAAAGGGAAGCTTTCTCCTCATTTTGTGGGAAATTTTGTGGTTTTTAAGCATGTGGGAATGTTGCGCATTGATTAAAACATACACCATAGATGAAAATGATTCATATTTTTTTTTCATGTATCTCATCTTTGTAGGTATCTATCTAATCCATCTCATTTTCCGAGATGGCGTGATCCTGATGTTGAACCGGATTTATCCAGGACTGAATGACTAGTTAGGATAGTTGATTCTGAAACCAAGGTTCTTTATGGGAGTTTTATACCTTTGTTTAATGTGTTATTATAGTATAATTATTATTTTTATGAGATTTGGTAGAGAGAGGTACCGATGAGAGAGTAGTGGCCTAATTTGTTTTGGATGGAAGCTTCATCATATTGGCTTTCTAGAGATATAAAGATTCTATGGTGGGGACAGTTTAACATCTCATTAATATTTTTTGGTATTCCTAAACCCATCCTTTTAAAGTTTCTTTTGTTGGGTTTTAATTGGGGTTAATTCAGGTAAATTTTTAATGTTTTTAGAAGATTTCTGGGCTAGTGCACATTTGGAGCATAGCTAGCACAATGTTTTCCAAACCATGCACCCTATAATAGTTTTTTTAGAAAAACAAGATAGTGGAATTCACATGGCTTGAAAATTATTTACCAAACCATGCTACATATCTAGAGAAACCTTTAAACCCATTTATAACTAGTTCACAACTTTCAAATGGTTTAACTAAATAGTGCACCACTGGCTAGTAAACCGTGCAGATGGGTTTTAACTTAATTAATTTTTAGTTAAAATGTACTGAACCCTCTTTTTAGGCCCTAGAAGGATCTCCATCGACCAAAAATCATCTATAATTTCTAAGGATCTTCCAAGTATGATTCATGGATCCTTTAATCCCTCATGTAAGTGATATAAAGAAATAGGAACTCCCATCGATCTTCTCATGGTTAGTTTCCTCCTCTCGTTATTGATCTCTCATGGTCTCTCTCTGTCTCTAGAGGGTTCCATGGATCCTTATCTATACTTGTGGATGTAATTCCCAATATTTGGGGGATATATACCTAGTTTTTGATCATTTCTTCCCCGAATCATTTTGTTTTTGTACTTCCTCAGAAATTCTGATTAGAGTTTAATGATTCGAGATCTAGCAACTCCTAGGTAGGTGGTTCTGTTATGATGCCCAATTTATCTAAAACTAAAATTACTATTTTAAATATAATTAATGATTTCAATGAATTATTTTTATTTGTACTAATTTTTTTTCTTCAATTTTTTGATTAATAACCCAATTCCAATGAATTGGGGTTTTTGGAAAAATGGGTTTTTGGCATGAAATTAAAAACCTCGAATTCCATTGAATTGGGGTGTGTTAATGGAAACTGTGAAATCTAAATTCTGTAGTTGATGAAAATAGATTCAAATAATTTTTTTGATTTAATTTATTAAATATTTTGATCGAAAGTTGTGAAAAATCCCAATTCTAGTAAATTAAGGGTTTGTTATGAGGTTGGTGGAATTTGATGAAAAGTTAAAATTTTGAATTTAATTTTTGGAATTGAATTTAGAAATTTTATTTTCAATTGGTTTCGAATATGTATGTGTTAAAAATGGATTAAAATTGTTTTGATATAATCCCAGTAGTTTTATCATTAAAATTCCATGACTTTTAATTAAAAACCTATTTATGTGTTTTAAAGTGAATTTGGAATATTTGTAAAGGATAATGGGATTTAACTGTATTTTAATCATTACTAAAATAAATTTCCCCTCATATTTTTTACTTGAGAATATGCAAGCCTTAGGTAGTTAGTGATTTATTTTGGAAGGCACTTTATGATTTACAATGTTCTAAAACCTAATATCAGCACATCCCATCCATAGGCGATGGTAATGAGTCCCTTTGGAATTAGGTCAAAATGGGTGTAATTACCTATTTTATATTTCATGGTGTTGGGTCCTAATAGCATGAAGCTATTGTACCTATTTGGTACATGAACATATTTCTCACCTCTTTGTATTTGTGAAATATTATTTTGAAATTCCAAACCTATTTATTTAAAAAATTTAAATCATTTAATTGGTTAATTTGATATTGGAATCCAGTCTTGGAATCTTTTGTGAAATATTATTGGGATTTGTCTCACACCCTACTTGTGCCTTCAGGTATTTGTAGATTACCTCATTCCAAGTTCGAGCGATTGGAAATGATCTCTTAAAAGTGTATCAAGTTGTTGAACCTTGGACTTTGTGATTTGTATCATTAAAGACATGGGATATTTTCCCTATTTTGGTACTTTGGTTGTAGTAATTTGGAATCTATTGGCTGTTTGACTTCTCGTACATTACTCCCAGAGAAGTTTTTTTTGATATGAATACTATCTTGTTTCTTTGACCTATGCATTGTTAGTGGAAAAATAATTCCCACTTTTAGTTTTTACTATACTAGGTTCTAGTCTCAGACCCATGGGGATCTTGAATACCCTTCGGGCTATGCTATCTCCATGGATGATAGTGATGATATTTGGGAGGAAGGGAAATATTATTCAAAGATACATAGAACAATTTGAGATCCTTGATCACATCAGAGTGGTGGATTATGAACTAACACTCCTACATAAGAAATATCAAGTACATGATGTATTCATTGTATCCCACTTCATTAAGTACATTCAAGATCCCTAGCATTTCCTCAATCCATTGGTGATACCATTGGAGAATTATCTCTCATACGAAGAGAATATGGTGAAGATATTAGATCGTAGAGACAAAGCTCTAAAAAATAAGACAATTCTCCTTGTCAAAGTGCTGTAGAGAAACCAAAAGTCTGATGAAGTGACACAGGAACTAGAGGAGTTGATGAAACAGAGTTATCCTAATCTATTTTAGTGTGGGAAATGAAAATTTCAAGGGTGATATTTCTAATGGGGTGAAGATTATAATGACCCAAATGTTTAAATATAAAATCTACCTTGTAATTTAATTAAATGTCTTATTATATAATATGGTTATAGAAAAAACATGCACTTATTTTGTTTTATTATATCAAACTATTATGTATCATTACCATTGATAATATATCAATTTAAAATTGATCATATGATTAGTATAAGTATAGGGTTTTATCAAATTTAATTGACACAATGAAAGGAAGTGATGGCCTCAACAAGTAGGATTGTAAAATATGAAGCCCATTTATCAAAGATTTCAAGGAAGATAGCATCACTGGGATTTCCCCTTGACTAAGACCAAGATGATATATAATAATCTATGCATGAGAGAAACCATTTATGGAAGAATTTCAAGCTCATAGAGATCACAAACCAAAACACACATGCTGAACAACCCCAAGATAATATCATCATCACATACCTAACCCTTAAGGAATTTTATAGTGTATTAAATGTATATGTATTATGACCCTAGAAATATGAGTATGTACATTATTTTTTATATAATAATGAATATATTTTACTATACTATTTTTACTTTATTAATTATTTTTATTTTGATATAATAAAAAAATAATACTTTTGTGTAATATTAAAATTCAAGTATGGATTTTATTTTGATGAATTAATGTATTTTTGAAATAAAACTATTTTAAGGAAATATTGATATTAAATAATATGTATAAAAAAATGATATTATAATATATATGAAGTCAAATGTAATTTTTAAAAGGTTTCAAAAATTGTAATTGTCAAAAAAACCAATCATTTCTCAATAAATGTGGATTCTTATTTTAAAAGTGAAAATGAAATTTTTTTAAAAATTATTTAGTTTAAATTAATATTTTTTTAGGAATAAAAATGCTTAAATTATCTGAATGTTATTTTTTATCCATTATTTTCTAAGACATTCTAATTTTCAGGTAAAAATTAAATACAATATAAATATACGTTGTGTATTATGACATCATGATGACCAAATGTGATGTAATAAATATTGGAGAGGATATCCATGATCAAATATTTGTTTTACCATTAAAATGATTTTATTTTAATAATATTTTGTTTACTTTATAAAGCAATTATGAACCCTCCAAAATCATTAATATATATTAACGTTTTAAATCAATTCTTTAAGAGAGTGACTCACTTACACATAAGAAAGGGTATTATATTATTAAGTTCATCCATTTTTTATATAAATTAATGAATACCAAACCCATTTAGTAGATTCCATGTGAAGGTTTGTGGTTTTGGTTAATTTATTATATAGAGTCCAACACCTATGTTTAATAAATGATAAATAATTCCCCACTCATTTCCTATACAAACCCACCCATGATCTCATTTATCTTCACTTAAAATCCTTAGATTACATCCATAATCTTCACTCCTCTCTTTATAGTCCTACCACATCTCCCCAAAATCTCAGTAAGCTCATCCTATGAATTTGGATTCACACACTCATGTAAGGGATATTTTTCCTCCCTTAATTTTTCATGTTTCTTCATTATCTTAGGCATTATATTTCCAATTACTATTATTGGGATATGTATTTACATGCCCCTATTAATACCCATTTTATTTCCAAATTTTTAGATACCACTTTCTCTCACTTTAACGTTTTTATTTATTTTTATGTGACGTTGTTATTCTACTAAAACATTGTTGAGATTTTCCTTTCCAAAAAAATTGTTTAGTAAATACCATACCCATATCCAATCGATGGTGTTATACTTTATACACTTATAATTATATGACTTGGTACTTATATGTATGTATTTCACACTCTTTAATCATGTATAAAAATATTACAATGAATGAATCTATGTTGGTTGATCACTATGGCACACATAATCATGAGAATAAAATAAAAGTGATGGGTGTTCCTAGAATTATGTAGTCCTCCAATGCATTGGGTAATGATTAGTCTCATGAGAGGTCAGGTTTGGATAGGGAGTGAACCAAATTTCTTTATGGGACTTTGTCTATTATGATATATAGGAAGTTATCATTGACCTATGTTTAGGATGAAATGTTTTAAGTTGTTTCCATATTTTCCATGTTAACTTTATGTTATCTTGCTATATCATTCCTCATTATACATGTTTATGATACTTTTATACCCCATTGATATGCCTATTGTATAACATGTATTTCTTTCTTCATTTTTTTCCATGTTTATTTCCTTAATGGGATTTATAGCCCACCCTTTCTTATGTATGTCCCCAAGTTATCCCTTTTAGTTTTAAAATCCATGATATTTTAAAATCATGATAAGTATGTTTTCAATATTTTTATTGTATCCCATGTTAAAGTTGATAATCTGTACACCTAATTTCAAAAGACACTAGACTTATTTATCTTCTATGTTGTGTAATGTGTAATTTTATGTAACAAATCATGAATTAATTTGTAATAAAGAAAAGGGTTATTATAAATACCTTATAAACAACCTCATATGGATAACAAGACCACACCTTTGTGATCTACATGTAAAATTATCTAGATAAGCTATTTATTGTTCAAAATTAGATACCCAATTAAGAATATATGAAAATCATGTCATATAGGAATTGCATGAACCACAAGGGGAACAATAGGTATTTAACATTGAATGAAACACCCACCCAACTAGGTCTGGAAGACACAACATGGAGCTCATGATTGACCTATTTTAAAAATGGGATGGTCATCTAGATCATACTGGGTCGACCCAGCTATTCAGCCCATGACTCCCAATAACATTCAATGTGGAAGGATAACCACTGTATGATCCCATGGTGATCAGGTAGTTTGGAGTGGGGGAAAATTTAAATATTCTAACAGGGAAAATATTTTCATATATATTTTATTAATATTTTACATATTTAAATCCAATCCATTTATCACTTTTAGGGAAATTGATTCATATTTATATTATATGTTTTTTTTTGATTCAGTAGACAAAATGTTTGACAAAATTGGTTTATAATTATTTATTGTATATTAAGAATAATTGATCATTAAAAAACATTTACATCTAAGTGTTTAGATGTTATAACAGGATATCCACAGGTAATTTGGAATTCCTATGTCTTTTTCTCATGATTTCAGAACATATTTGAACATATTATAGAAACACTATGTAAAAGTTGGAAATTGGACAAGGAAAACATCCTATAGTGCTTGTGTATAAAATATGTTATGAGCTTAAGGGATATTGAACCTACGTAGATCCAACATATGAAATTTTATAGGCTATATGATATTTTGATAATGCCTCATATATTATTTTAAGTGTACTAGGATTTTACAAATTATAAATTCGTATGTGGAAGGTATTTGAGATAGTGTGTTTGAGATTAACGGAGTTGAATAAAACCAAAAGGGGGAACATCATATGTGTTGGATTGTTTCTCTATCCATATTATATTTTAGTTCCCCGTATTATATTTTACTTCACATAGAGATTTTTTACCACTTGTAAGATATTTTACTTTTGAAAAAATTAGTTGGAGGTTGATTTGAAGAAAAGATTAGGGATTCATATAGAATTAAAGATATAGCTTTGGAGTTCCAATTCTACATTCATGAAGCTAGTTAGAGGTGGAAACAAGGACTATATTGGGAATGATTTTTTCAAAAAAATGAAAAGGAGGATGCAATGGGTTTTTTTGGAAGGCCATATCAGGACTATGGAAAGTTAAACCAAATAAAACTTAAGGATTACATATTTTGAAAAAAACGGTTCTTATAGATTTTAATAGACGTAAAAGAAGGAATTTTTTAGCCTTTGTTGAAGAGAAGGTGATGAAAATAAAGAAGAGGTGGTCATCAAAACTAAAGGGGACAAAGCACTATACTAATGATCTTGTTTAATCTCTACTTATTTTAGTTTTTTATAATGTTTTTTTACTATAATGACATATTAGATATTTTAATAAAATATTTCTCTATATTACCCTTTCATTCTCTCTCTTCTATCTCATTTTATTTCCTCATTTAATATTTTCCCTATCATCTTTCATATTCATGATCTTTAGTAACTAACCTGGGGACAATCTAAGGGGAGTAGTCCAATGTCGAACCCAATTAGTCATGCATTCATGTTTTTTATTTTTTATCTTCTTTGCAAAAATTTTATGTTTTCTAGTAGTGATGGTAGTTACCCTCATTGTTGTTATCTAAAGATTATCATATTTTGATGTAATTATTTTCCCTTTGATGAAGGAGGCATGTAGTATACACAGAAATAATTGAGTTCATTATACACACACAATGATATTAATTTAAAATATTCACCCATATAATGGATCATGATTATTATGTAAGTAAAAACCTAATAATAAGATGATGAAGTTTCACTCTGAGTAATTTTTATATATATTATTCCATTCTCTCTAACTTCACTATATCTGCATTGATTCCATATAAATTGCATGTTCGAATTAATGTTTTTTTCCTTCCATATTAAAAAACAGAAAATTTAATTGCATTAAAAAATATAAATATTAATAATTTTATATGTTTTTAGAAATATTTAGTGATTAACTTCAATAACTTGTTATGTGATATGAACCTTCTAAACCTTTGTATTTCATTAGGAAAATAAAATTGTTTCTTGTGTACAACCATACGAAAGGTGAATCAAATTTTGGAATTGTAAATGGGGAGACAAGTAGTCATTCACTGGCTATTTCTTTTCATTTTGTAAATATTTTAATACTCTAATATTAAATTATAAAATTTAAAAAATGAAAGAAGATATTTTTTCCTAACACACCCTCACCCATGAAAGAAGCTATTGATTTATTTATGAGTAGGTGAGAGGAGCCTGAGGAAAAATATTTTTAGAGGAGGAGTTTAAATAGATCATATAGGACCGTAAAAAGGTAATCAAGTACCAAATATTTGAATTATTGAATTATGTATTAACTTATCTCTAGAATTACTTCCAATAATTTCATCCAGAAGTGACTGAGGCACAAAAGTTACTCTCTTTTCCCATATCAAATAGTATCACCAAAAAATCCATCTCAAGAACCCTATTAAGAACATTGAAGAAGAGTTATAGGAAATTCCAAGAGAATACACATTTACTAAAATAGTAATGGAAGATCAATAAGAATTTGATAAATTTTAGATGAAATTGTGAGTAGTGACATGTAAAAAGTTCCCCTACCGTAGAAGAAAAATCAATACCACTACATATATTTTTTGGATATATAATAATAAACCACTCTAGTGGTTCAATTTTAAGAGAGATAGAGGGGTCAAATTGCATACTTCCATCCATGAAAACCATCTCTAGGAAGAATTTTTCAATTATGAAGAACTAAAAGTTTTACCTACTCTTGGAGATAATTTTTTATCGAAATAAATTTAATTTAATATCATTGAAATAAAATTTATAATTAACTACCATTGTTTAAAATTTTAAAATTCAGATAACTCTTGTTTTGCTTTGGAGTATGAAGATTAACATGAAGATGCACCTGAAGTGGAGCTTGTGATTTATGTGGCCAATTTTTTATTACATTTTAAAACATATTTTATTGGGATTTAAACTAGTTTTTAATGTGTAAATGTGATGATGTTGGATAATTATTTATTATTGGATAAATTATTGTTTAAATATGAATTTTTTATATAGGGAGCTACTACAAGTAAAGTTCGACGGACTGCATGACAAAGGCTGAATTTACCATGGAAGAATTGGTTATGTGGCCAGTCCACTGACTGTAACCAAAATAAACTATGGTGAGGCATACAAGGGAAAAACTTTTATGGATACCGATTATAAATTCATAGATAAAGTAGAATCTATGGGTCATAATATCAGCGAAGGCACATCAAACCATTAAAGCTGATGATCATCACCAAATCCCAAATAAAGAACACTGTGAAAATCATGATAACGAATTGACTGAAGATAGATTTTACGAATATATTCACATGGATTTATGAATTGGGTATAATTTAAGGCCAATAGGGTGTGCATATATTGATTTTAATTTAAAAAAAATCATGTTTTTGAAACAATTGGTGTTGATATTTGAATTAATATCGAAGATGTGAATATGATCAACCCATGTTCAATTTAGTGAAGATGTGATTTTATTTGGAAGCTAGGAATCTAAAAAACTATTGAAGAATCTCAAAAATGTTTTCATAAATAAGGGATTGAGGGTGGAAGATATTTTTTGAATCTATAATTTACAAAAGGTTCATCCAAGGTCAATATTGTAAAATCCTGTGTCTATACAGGTCAAAAATTCTAGATGGAATATGAGATTTGTTAGTTGATGGGCATGTTTAATGTTTGTATTTGGGTCTAGAGTAGGATATCTAGGGCCAAAACCACTTAACCAGTGTATTTAGTTCATCGTTAGGGGATTGGAAGGTGGTAGCTTTAGTAAGAGGAGAAACACAAGAGGAGGGTAGTGGTGGCCAAGATATGGAATTTCTGCATGCATTTACGATTTCTAGTGGGCCTTTTATGGAAAAAATTACAGTTATTACTTCCTTGAGATTTTATAAGTAATCCCCCATCTTCCCTAGTTTGTGTGCACAAGTAGGGTTTGAACCTCCATCCTTTCAACACCTTTAAATTTTGGGTGGTTCTGGATCTATTCTCCAGTTATTTTAGGTATGGATTAACCTCTAGTAACCTCCATTCATCATATCCTATATTCCTCCTTAAATTTCATTTTTCTCAGACTGGGGTTCATGGATGATTTCACCAGAGTGTGGTGGAATCATCTAGGGACATTTGGGAGTTAAATATTCTTAGTAAGAGGGTATATTGGGTCAATGTTTTCATTCCATTGAACAATGATTTGTTGTAGGTATGGTATACTACCAAAACATTTAAGGTCTTTCTTAATGTCAAGAAGAATTAAGTGTCATATCAGTGCCACATGTTAGATATTTTTCTTGAATTTATGAAGAGGGTCTATAAGGGACCTCTTTGTTGTGGTTAGTAATGGTTTCAAAACAATGTGTTGGTCTGTTATGTTTTCCTCATTTATTGAAAATTGAATTAATGTGAAAATAAATTTTAATAATTATTATAATTTTTTTTGAGAATGTTAGCCTGAGTTATGGCTTCATGTACATTTTAGTTCACTAGTTAAATGTGGAATGACATGGGTGAGACATAGTGTGCCTAGTAAAAGATGTTAGATTGAGATTAAAATGTAAGTTCTTTATGAATGAGTTAGGGGGTCCTTGGTACACACTCTATAGCCAAATGACAGTTGTTATGCTGCATGTGATTCATAACCACCCCATTGATGCAATTGAACGATTTTAATTAAATAATTGAAAATTCTAATTTGGATTAAATGATTAATTTACATTTCATTCCTTAAGTGAACTGGAAAATTGTCGAGGCCATGTTGTCCTAGGTGTACATGCTTGTTGGGATTATCCACTAATTGTTGAGCCCATCATTCACATGGATTCCCCAAATGATTGGACCTCCTTGAAGGGTGTTCTTGAGTTAAATTGAAATGGTTATGACTTGGTGGACATGCCTAAGAATCCTTGTCTACCTCTATGAGGGGTGTATGTTGATTTGTGATTGATAACATTAGAAGGGATTATGAGGAACCCTGTGACATGTTTATCCTATTATTATTGATACTTGGTAAGAAGGGTTTGGGTTGGTTGAGAGGAATGAACTAGGATGACATTTATCTTAGATGTGTTGTGCGCCCTCTCCTTTGACCATTACTAATGTGTCATGTTCCGGGTGGCTGATGATTCTGTGTTCCATTTATAGAATGTTGAGGTATGTGATGTCCCCCATGAGGTGTGTTATCCATCAAGTGACTTGCTTGATACCAAGGACCCCTAATAGGGTGCCTCATCCAATGTGTCAATCCAAGGGACCTGAGTAGGTTCTTGGAATCATATTTTACCCCACATAGGTGTGTGAAACATGGGTAGATATGGTTATGAGAATCACCTCATAGATTTTACCTTTTGTGTGTGTCGAGGGTTTGCAGATATTTCTTTTGGGATTGGGCATTTATCAAACATGTATACTTTTTAATTTTGTTTTGTTTTTGGAGATTTTGGTTGCATCGTTGTATTTCCTTAAATCCATATTATGATCCAGATGATGTGAAATGGAAATTACCTTTGGGGCAGTCCTAAATATATTTAGTTGGAAAACAATCATAGAGGGGGTCATTTATTTATGTATGGGAAATTTCAATGTGGTGTTTCTTTTTACTAGACGAGAAAACTAATTAGGGGATGACTATGATACATGGATGAGAAAACTCCCATATGAGAGGTTCTTGTAACTTTTGGGATAGGAATTGGTTGAGAAAACTCCCATAGGATAATTTCATGGTGCTTGTGATCTTAATCCCTAAATGTGAAAACTCTCATAAGGGATTTAAAATATACTTATTATGTATACCGATGATATCTATGTTATTATATTGGTTTGAACAATTATAATGACATTGTCAAAGGCACCCTGACACTGATCGAATTAGGTATTGTTGACATGGGTCATATACCTATGGATTGACATGGGTTATTTGGTTTGGACGAAGTAATATGTATAAACCTTTTGGTGTAAGTAACACTTCCGATTGGTACAACCCTTGCGATGTTGTTAAGGAAATTTTGGCATTAGGGAAAAATAGTTATCATTGTTAGTTTGTTTATTTATTTACAGAAATTTCTTACCATATCAGATCCTATCAAATACACATATCAATGATTTTTTGGTTACATAGAGGATCGTGTTGGTGGCTCCATACTAATTTTTATTCTCACACCTTACTCAGGCCACCATTTCACTTGGGTACTCATGCATACCAAAACTTTTTCATAGGTATATGTTGGGCTGGAGCTTGAAACTATGTGTCCGACCGAAAAATAAATCAGTGGGACCAGGATATTAAAGGTGTGGCCTAGATTTTGGGGTTTTACTTCTTTATGTAGTTTATTTATTTTATTTATTTACTAGTATATTTGTGTTTATCTCTTGGGGTGATCTGTATTTCATGCTTGGATAATTGTTCATGTTTTTTCCATTCATATTAATTAATATTATTTTATATGACTATTTTTTCTACTTAATATGATGTGATGTTTTGGATAATATTTTTTTATTTATGTATTATTGGGCACTCTAATACATGGGGTATAGTCTCCTCACAGAACCACCTTATACCCCCAATGCTAGTTGGTAGAATATGGTGCACGAAGAGGCATGCTTGAGGACATGTGGAGAAATCAATCCAGTTACTGTTCAGGGTGAGTGTGGTCAGTCTGTTACAAATTGGTTTCTTATGTGTTTTTATTTTTCTATTACAATGATAAATGGTAGATATGATCTTTAGGAATATTTCAAAACTTGTGATAGAACTTTATATGGTGTATTGAAAAAACATTTCTCTGTGGAAGTCTAGGTTACCATGGGTTGGTTATTGATGTTCTCATCTTGTTTTGTTATCATTATTGTGATTTTCACCTAGATTGAAACTCATTAGTTTTTTAGATTTATTA
This sequence comes from Viscum album, assembly GCA_963277665.1. Lineage (NCBI taxonomy): Eukaryota > Viridiplantae > Streptophyta > Magnoliopsida > Santalales > Viscaceae > Viscum > Viscum album. The sequence goes on from OY728166.1 coordinate 1,479,466,073, forward strand.
TTTAAGAGTGGTTGAATTTTTTCAATTGGACCATTGTTAACAATTTGGTTATTTATTCAGACTTAGCCCATAGAGTCAAGAGGCACTTCATACATCATGGAAGGAATGTATTATTCACAAATCATTTAGGACTTCTAGTGTATGATTATGTCACTGATGAAGGTTCAACTATTTAATGTGTTAAGAGCATATCATATAGTCTTTTAGCATATAATTTCTTGGTTGAATTATAATCATCTTAAGAGACATGAATATATGTTTCTTATGATGGTAGGTCATGTTGTTCTATCATGAGATAATTGATGGTGATGATGGTGGTGCGATATCTCTTATAGGGGACATGCAGTGACCCAATTAGGTATGTAAAAGAACATTATGCCTCAGCAAAAAATCCATTGTGAGTGATTTTCACTTTGGTATGATTATTTAATGTGTTCATATAGACTTATATGGTTTTTTACAAATATATTGGATCGAATTATTTCTTAAATAAACATTATGTTTGTGGTTCATGAGATATATATTCTCATAGGATGATGATGTCAGTATGAGTATGCTTATGTGATTCTCAATGGTGTAGTCTTTTGGATAGATGATCATGAGAATCTGTACTATTATTGGAATATGGGTTGGTCTGATCTGCCATGTATTTATATGTGTGACCCCAAAGTCCATGTAGTTTTGAGATCATGGCATGTAGGATGTTCCATAAATTGTAAATTGTGGTGAGATTCTATTTCCGGTCTAGATGGGAGATATAGTGGATTTTAAGATGTGAATCTTGGGTTAGGTAGGATAGCCATGGGTTTTGTGGATATGTCTTAGGACTTTAATGAGTCAGGTGATCTTGATGAGTGATTTGTATTGTGAGGGGGTAACCCAAGAGAGGGGTGAGCCCAAGGTTGTGATTTTCTAAGAGGTGGGATGAAAATATAGGTACTTTCAGTATGAAATTAGTTTTCATGAGGTGGGATCAAGTATACGACATAAACCCAATGATTATGCATTGAGTTTTTATAAGAAGAGCTCTTTAATTTTAGATTTATGGTTTTGAGTTGGTTTCTAGATAAGGATAATAATTATCAATGAATATATATTCTTTTGGAATCATTTCAAAGTGGATCAGGGGTAGGGAATAGGTAATAACCCATAGTTTTAGAATGACTCATGTTATAGGGTGGTTTTTTGATTTACCATGGCACATGTGAAGTGGTTGATTTTGAAGAGTAGTTATAAGTATTCTCCTGGCTTGATGAAAATGTTAACAAAGAAGCCTTCCCAACTAATGGTTTATGCATGAAACCTGGTTTTGATGTAAAGGGACTCATGGGAGAGTGAGTAAGGTTTTGTGGTCTGCTGGTACTTGTGGTTATTACATTTATGTTTGTTTAGATAGAGATAATTCACTAGGGTTAATTCAGTACCTGTTGAGTTTTAAATAGATGGCTGGCCATGTGGGAGATGAGGACCAATGAATATTTTGAATAATGGAGAGCATAGTTTCTCGAGGCGTGGAAAAAAGGGGAATATCCCTCCATGGTATAGGATACCTAGTAATTGGATTCGTGTTTGATGACACGATTTATCAAATAAATTGATTATGGCCAGGTATTAACAATTCAATGAGCATGGTTTAGGAGTAAAGACACATGGTTGGTTTCAAAGGAGCTGGTTGAGGTTGTTCTCAAAGAGTTATATAAGGTAATACATAAGTTGGGGAGTGAACCATTGTCCATTGGGGGGTTTGGCCCCTGTTACACTTTATATTTAGGAATAATTTAATAATGATGATTCCATAAGTTAGAAAAGGGCCTTAACTTGATGTTTCATGTTTACGCTCATGTACGAGCAAGATGAACACATTTGTCTTTTGTGTTTGGTGATGGATGGATATGGCCCATGGGGGGTCAGAAATTTGGTCCACTGAGTGATGATAAGGAAACTCATATGGTAATTATCACCCTATCGATCATGGGTGATATCACCCCCTTGTGGGTGTTGTTGTAGATTCATGAGACTGGCCAGTCAGTGGTTCTCATGGCATTTTGAATTCCAATAAGCAGATAAATCCAAATATAGCGATATCTCTTAAAAAATGAGAAGTATGAGTTATATATGTAATAGAAGGTTTAGTGTGAGTGATGGTGTAGAGATTAGGATAGTTGAAGATGATATAAATATTACAGGACATAAATGTGTCAATGCTCGAGTGGGTGCATAACGTTTGTTTTGGGTAAATAGTGTTATAGGTGGAGAATTTCACTGATAGTTGGGTGTAATATTTGTTGAGAATATTTGGATGATAATATAATTACTTTAGGATTTTAAGGCATCATGACATGGTTTATAGGTTGCACATTAGTGCTTGGAGATGATAATTTTTGTGGGAAGCAATTTGGAGGAGTTCCAACTGATGACATTTCAAATAATCAGATATAGTGTAATGGAAACCATCTATAGATCATCATTCAAGCTTCATATATTGTGTTCAAGGATTAATCGTGGCCTCGATAAAGACTAGTATATTGTGTCCCATTAATAGGGGTAAAGACTCATTGATTAGGTTAGGAATTGGGTAATAGGATTTTTACCATCTTTGGATTAGTTTTTTTAATTATGTTCAAGTACAAGTATTGGAAACCTCATTTGGGGAAATTTTAGAACACTAAAATAATGTTTTAAAAGGAATTCCAAATGGTAGAGGGTGTCATAGCTTATAATTTTCTTCATGAGCTAAGTCCTCTGGTAGGGAGAACTAAGGAATGTTTTATTAATTAGATGAGGACACCTTAGTGTATGAAGATAGATGGTAGTGGGAGAGTGTCATCTCATTTTTTGGTAAGTATTTTTTTGTGGCTTGTGTTTCTGTGTATTGATTGCCTTATTTTTTAAAATATGTATTTATTGTGTATTTAACATTCATGTATGGAACACAGTGTACTAAACGTTTATTGGTGACTGGATCAGGTTAGGTGATATATTTCGATGACTAATAAAAAATCTTTTGGATGAGGAGTATTATGGTGGGGATGTAGTAATACCCCTTGTATAATTAGTTTTGAAATTCTTGTAGGAATCTAATGTTTTTACATAGTGGATTGTCTAAATTTTGAATCAGGGTTTGGAATGGGATTTCAAAAGTTATAAACTCTTAGGTGGTGTACATTGGTCATATTTAGGGGGTTAAGGTGTATCTAGAGTAATGATATAAACACTAGAGGAGGGTAGGGGTGGACAGGCTACCCAATTGTATCCTATAGCCCCCAACTATCCTATGGCTATCCAATAGAATCAATATTATGATTGTGTCCATCGGCATGGTGGTGGTCCTTTTGGGGGAAGAATTACATTTTTACCCCTTCTAGTTTCTTGGGGAATCCCTCCTCTCCTCTCTTGTTAGAAAACATGAGTAGGGGATGAACCCCCACATACTACCTTCAATACCCTTCAATTTTGAAAGGTTATGACTCATTAATTGGGTATTTGAGGTATGTATTCACTTATAGAAACATTTCTTCCTTATATCCTATATTTGTATCTAAATTTCATTTCTCCTGGGATAGATTTTACCTAAGATTCCACTATATCGTGGTGAAATCATCTCAAGTTGTTGGGAATTCATTATATTTTTAAAGAGGGATCGTAGTAAAATTTATGCATTACATTACTCAATGATTTATTAAAGGTATTTGGAACAAAAAACAATTTATGAGTTTTTTAAAATTTATATTGAATTAAGTATTGAATCAGTGTTGTGTGTTTGGGATTTAGCTCTAATTGATGATGTGGGTTTATCAGGGACCTCCCATTAGTGGTTGGTCTTGCTTTCAATGTGATAGGTTGGATCATTGAGTTTCCCACATTTATTCCAAGTTGAATTTACTTGAAAAATTAATTATTATAGTTATAGTTAATTGATATGGGGTTGTTGGTGTGAGATAGGTCCACAAGTAATTTTTCTAATGGTTGGAGATATATATATGGACGTAAGAAAGAGTTGGAGATCCTAGGTAAGGCTATTGGATGTTATAGTTAAATGTAAGGGATTATTGAATTGGGTTGGTGGTCCCTAGTACTCTCCCTATGATATAATGCTCATGTGATGTGTATAAATGACCCTAAATGCATTGGATAATTTTAATTAAATAATTTAAATGTTTAATTTGGATTAGATGATTAATTAACATGTTATATTTTAAGTGGACAAGACAAGGGTCAAGGCCATGTTGGCCTAGCTATACTTGATTATTAGGATTGACAGATAACGATCAAGCTCATGGTTCTAATAAATTCCCTTAATTGTTGGACCCCCTGTGAGGGGTGTACATGAGTTAAATTCAAATGGATATAACTTGGTAACTTTTCCTAGGAATATTTGGATACTTCCAAGAGGGTGTGTGAGTTGACTTGTGATAGGAGACCTTAGTTGGCCTTATGGGTAACCTTATGATATGGTTAGATGAAGTGGATAGATCATAGGGAAGAAGGGATAGGGTTGGGTGAGTAGACTAAACTGAGGTGACCATTGGATTTTGGATTTTCCATGATCGATCTCCTCCTACCTTTGTTTATGTGGTGTGTTTTGGGTGGTTGGTGAGGATATTTTATATATTCAAAAACATTGAAGGGTGTGAAATCCCCCATGAGAAGAGTTATGCCTTGAGTAATTTTCTTGAGATGGAGGACACCTTGTAGGGTGATTTTCCTATGTATCAATTAGGGGGAGTCGAGTAGGTGCACAGACTCAAATTTGACCCCATGTGTTTTTTGTGACACGGGTAGATATGGCTACAAGTGTTACCTTAGAGAACATACCTTGCATGTTAGATTGTGTGGCTATAGATAATGGTAATGGTTTGGGAATTTGTCTAACCCATATAAGTTTTTACTTTTTTTCCATTTAGAGATTGTGACATCCCAATTGTATTTCTTGGAATCTGTACTGTGAGTATGATGTTATGAAATGTAAAATGAATTTTCTTTTGATCCATTATTTATATGTGGGGGAAATTACCAGAGGTATAATATTTTATCTATATATAGAAAATTACCTTGGGTAGGTATCTTTTTTTGGCTTAAAAACTCTTATAGGGGAGGTATATGATACCTTTCTAAGAAAACCCCCACACGAGAGGTTTGTGTAACTTGTTGGCTTATGCCTTGGACGAGAAAACTCTTATTGGGGAGGTTTTTGTTACATGTGGGATTATTCCTTGGTTGAGAAAATTCCTATAAGTTAGGACATTGATGCGTCATTTTTATACCAAGGATAACCTTATCATTATATGGGTTGGAATGGCCATCATGACATACTCAAAGACATGCGACACTATTTGAACTAGGTATAGTTTATTAGGGTCATGAACCTACGGATTGACGTGGGTTATTGAGTTTGAACCATGTTATATGAATATTCCATATCATAGTTTTGATACTACTGGATGGGATGGTCCATGAAACATAGTCATAGAAATTCCATCACCGGCCCAAATCATGTATTATTGGTGGTTTATTTATTTATTTATAATAGTTTTTGACCTTATTAGAGCATTTCACAAAGGCATGTCACTGAATTTCAAATTATGTATGGGACTGTGATGGTGGTAGCCTACTTAGTTATTTAATATCACCTAGACTGTGCTTCCATTTTCATTAGTTACTTGAGAAAAACATCACTTGTTCATAAGTACAGGTTGGGACGGAGCTCAATACTATGTGTTCATGCCAGAAGAGCTCAAGTGGGAACTAGAGATTAGAGGCGTGGCATAGAGTTGAGGTCATGAAATATTTTTCTAGTTTTTTATTTTCATTATTTACTTGTATATATGTTTCAAAAAATGTTTGAGATATATCTTTTATGGATGAATGATGGTTAATGTTTTTATTTATAAGACATTGATTACTGTGATTGGATATGAATATTGTTTCTTCTCACTCTGATGGGACATTACAGATGATATTTAGTTATTTATCTATTATTGAACCCTCTGATAAATTTGGTATAGTTTCCTCATAGAACCACTTTATACCCCCACTACTAGTAAAAAACCTCTACCATATGAGTAGGTGTTCCTTATGTCATGTGTTGACATCGATCATGTTACTATTCATAGTGAGATAAGTATGGTCATTACAACTGTAGTGATGATGTGTTGATTGAAAGATTGTTTTTAGGGTAGAACTATTGAAGGTGGAGAGGCCTCGTACATCCTGTGTATTGTGGTTTCTCAACCAAATTTTTGTGAACACCAGGTTTAGGGTAGATTACCTCAATGAATTTGTGTTTCATCGAAACACAAGTCAAAATCTTAAGCTAATTGTTTTTATATAGGGGATGTGTATTTTCCAAAACTAGTGTTTCCTATTGAATATTTTATCCCATATGGAAGAAATTTTATAGTCAAATTGAGTTGACCTATGATCTCTCAAAACAATTTGAGTTAAAATTAGAATATTTGAAGGCCAGTTAAACTATAAGTGGGGATACTGGAGAAATTTGTATGCTGGGTTACTCTTATTGAAATTCTATGATGGAGGCCATGTTTTGATGAAGAAGGTAACCTATGAAAATTTCAGTGACTATATAAAAGAAATATAGAACCCCAAAATGGTGAGTTATAAGGGATACGTGTTGGTGGTTGGGATCCCATGTGATGTTAACCAATTATGTACTTAAGCTACCTCATGGTCAGGTGCCACTCACATAAAAGTAGACTAATCATGAATTTAGTCTATGTAAAAGATTCATGAAATGTGTCAGGGTTTTTTAAATATAATTAAAACATGTTAGGTCCAAAAATCATCACATAAATTCTAAAAGAGAGAAATTAAAGGAAAAAGTGGAGCATGGGTTATCTAAGTTAAGGAGATAATATATGATTTTGGTGAATTATATAAATGTTTTGGTGATGTGCATAGAGATGTAGATTCCCCCAAATTTGAGCCCTACATGGGGATATCCCTTGCAGTTATAGGAGAATTGTTTCACAAACTTTACATTTCACTAATATATAATAACAATCACATGGGAGCTTTCCCTGTTGGTATTGATGTCAGTTAGATTTTCTTGTGAATGATTTCCTTCAGTTTAATTCTTTAATAAGGGGACAAATTTATTTTAGTTGCCTAAATTTTGAATCCATAAGAACCAAATCTGATTATCCTTCACCCTATTTCTCTCATTTAGTAATTCTGGATCCAATTTTTAAAATAAGTGTTGTTCATTATTCCTCTATCCTTTGATTTGTGATCTCGAACCATTTAAATGGGGGGTCTAATTGGAATATCTTGTTCTGTGACGTTATTCTCAATGATATCTAGTGATCAAAAATTGTGTTTATCATCATCCACCTTCCTCACTCTCAGTAGATTTTAATGATGATTTGGGGAGCTGTGATATCACAATCATTTACAAGATAAGTTTTCTACTATTCATCCATCGATCCTTATCCACTTATTATCTTATTTTACTTCATGTGGTTTATGGGAGTGTTTTTTCCATTTTTTATCTCATTAAGAACAATTATTATAGGATGAAATTGTTGGTTGAGGTTGTTTTAGTGAGTGATTCTTACACAATAGGGATAGTTCTCATGCAATAGAATCCATTTAGTGCATTAATGATAAATGTTGTGTGGTTAATACATTGAATATAAACAATATGAGTTTGGGTATTGATGGTATAATCCATAAACAGGTCTATGATAGGTATTTGAAAGGTGAATCAACCTAGATGCAACCTTATTTCCCACTAACTTCCTTATCTTTCTAATGTTCCTAATCATTATTCCATTATTTATAGTTCTCATTCAATCCACTACCATTTGTTTTTTTGATATTTATTTCTTTACGTTTTTACTACATTCATAATAGAAAAATGTGTTATTATAAAAAATATGATAAACAACTCTACTCATTGAGACAGACCTAGTGGTCAACCAGAATGCCATATCTTAGAAGTTCTTAAATATACCATTGATTGAATAATAATAGGGCCCATCATATTTTGGAACCATTTTCAGGGAGTAAATGTTTTTTTAGGGTTTATTTTATTATTATTATTATGAATAGTAATGGATACTAATGTTTTTTGATTCAATATTATTATTAGAGTACTCACAAGTGAAATACCTTATTGAGGTTGTGACAACATTTCAATTCTATTTATGAGAATGATAGGACCGAGAGCGCACCAATGGTGAAATGAAAATCATCAAATGATGAATGATTTTACCAAGATATATATACGATAAATTGAAATAAATACGGTAATATCACATTGAAAAAGAATGACATGGGAGAAAAAATTGAAGAGTATGCAGATGTGACGAAATTTGAGCCTTAGATGCCCATTGATATATATCTAGAATATCGGGATCCAAAAACTAAGATATATTTTGGGGGTTGGAAGTAGATGGGAAATGAATAACCCAAAGAAGTAGGAAAACATTTCTAGAAAATTTTATTTTAATCACTAAATTTGATGATATTTTGTGTTGAGATTTTCATAATGATTTTTCAATACTTGGACTTATTATACCAGCTCAAAATACATAATCTCTTTCCAGGGATGATGCCACAACTTAGGTAGTTTGTTTTGTAGAGGGTATGGAATAAGAGGAATACCTTAATCATACAGAAGATTCTAATATTAGATATTTTTTCCATCATGACCATGAACGGGCTGAACAATGTTGAAAATTTTAAGAAGGAATATATGTCTATAATTAATTTTGATTACATTGATCTCAATATTGGTTGTTTTGATAACATTATATAAATTTTTTAATCAAATCAATTTTTTTTTATTTCTTAGAGATATATAAAGGAACTAATATTGTAACTATTGAGTAATTTCTAAAACTACCTAATTTTCTTGAAAATTCATGTTTCAGACTCATTGAGTAGAAAAAAGGATTTTTTAGAGAATTAAATAGGTTAAAATTGGATTTAATTAAATTTTTTGAAGTGAAATTGGAAATAATATGTTGGATTGAAGAAGTGAAAAAGTCACATCCAAGATGTGAATTCCCAAAATCTGTACATGAGATTTTATAAGATGAAGAATAGGGGAAATAAACCTATGTACCATTTTCCTCTTAACTACTCCACAGGAGCTATTATAACATGGATTGGGATTTGATGGAAGTTGAATAGGGGTGATCTATGAGGTGTAATACTTCATGAACACATTTAATGAAATCATATATTGATATCTAAGAAGGAAAATACACACCAATTAGATTTTGGATGATCGAAAGACTATACAACCACTTACAATCAAAATAAAACACCCATTTGGGGGTTCTCCAATGATTTAATTTTTTTAAAATTTTTATCCAATCATTTCTCATGTTTTAATTCATTGTTTGTTTATTTATTTTCATGAAATTAATGAGGTGTTTGACTCCATGTAGAAAAAAAACATCAGTATCCTAAAAGACTACATTGTTCTGATGTATAGAATTTAAGAAATGAGGTAGCATAGCTTTCGTTTAAATGTTTGTATGTGAAGTACCCAATTACCATGATAGTGATGATGCTATCATAATGATGACATAACATAATAACAAAGGGGGATGTGACTATGTGTAGTGTTTTGTGGTAGGTCAATTGGGAACACAATGGAGTGAAGAGACTTTATGATGGGATAGGACTTCCATAAAATCAAGTGAGTATGTGGTGAGTCCAGATACTACATAAAGATATGATGTAACCATACAGAGAGAATGACCATAATAAAAAGGATAACTAACTATGATAGAATCATTTTGATTTTCAAAAGTTTGAGAATCTAAAGGCTTGATCGGAATAAACCCCATAACCTATCACTTTGGTTTTTATTCTATATAAACATTAGTTCTTGTATTTAAAAATTAATCCATTTTCCAGTTGTATAATATGTAAATGGGTGAAAATAAGAAACTTTCCTGTAAATTAAAGGGGTGATAAATTTTTATAACCATAAATGATTAAATATTCTACTATGATGGGAGTAAATCATCTAATTTCTATGCATTTTCATGATTCTGAAATATGATTCTACTAGTTTTATGGATTTAAATACTAAAATATTTTTTTTAATTTTTTTCAATATGATTAAATAACTTATTAAGTTTATAGGTAACTTCTAATGATAGATTTTTGTTGTTTAATTCTTATCATTGTATGCTTTTCTGTTTTCCTTTTTACAAAATCATTAAGGAATTGAAAATATTCATACATGATTTTTTTATATTTTTTTTTTGATCAAATTTTTTTAAAGAGTGATAAATATTAATTTTCTTTTTTTATCAAGTGGTGAGATAATTTTTATGGTTTACTATAACCCCTCAAACATGTCTTTTCACTACTAAATTTTCAAATCTATTTTCAATTGAATCTATTATTTAATACACACCCAACATATGATTCAATATTTTGGATAATTTTTTGTTTTCATTTTGGGTTTGAGGAGGATTTTAATTTTCTATGTTGTACTTCAATGATTTTACTTATTAAAATTCCAATAGATAGAAAAAGGGAAATCAGAGATCTATCCATTGCTAAAAATTGGAATGCCTACAATGTGAGTCATACCCATTTACCCACTTTAATTTAAAAACATTTTGTCAATTAAAGACTAATGACAGAATGAAAATGAATCGAATAAAAACATTAACAATTTTATCCTTTTTTTATCTCCCTCTTCTAAATTCTTTATACCGAAGCTCTATTTTCCTCTTCATTAATACAACTCAATTGATATTTTGGTAATCCCTTTCCCCCTTCTTCAATTGGTATGAATATTCCCCTATCTTAAATGAATTAATTTTTTAAAATTAGGTACTTATTAAATTACTCAAAGTCATTGTCTATATAAATAAGATGTTGAGTTAAAAACATGCTATTTATTTACACTAATTGTAGGGAAAACTATTTTAGAAATATGAGTTTGTTTAATATTTTCATTAAAATGAGTTATTCAGAGATAAAATTATTATAATTTCTTTGCATTTAACTTTTATATACTTATAACCAAATATCCAGAGCTTTTGGAATTTGTTCTTTCATTTTTCTATTTTTTAATTTTATTTTTCTAATTTTTAGAGTATATTTTTGTCTAGAATTTCTATGGTTCAAAAAATATGAATTTATATTTCATATCAAATGTGAATTATCTTTGATTTAGGGACTATGTAAAGGTCCTTAT